>OZ020213.1:0-1263065 GCA_963971245.1 Cladonia rubrotincta
GCACTAAACTCCCTAGACATTCATACTTAGAACTCCGCTCTGCCCGCGTAGTTCCTGTCACCGGCCCGTCCTGGCCCCGGTTCTAACACCTACTAGTAATTAGTATACTAGAATCCTAGCTAGGCCCTTAATTAAAAGTCTTAAAAATAGCACTACTAAAATAGGGGTAGAAGTATAGATTAATTAGTTACTATTTAATAGTAGGATGATGTAAAATTTATCTAATAGTAGGGTAGGAAATAGGGTAGCTGCTAAGACTTTACCTACTCCGACTACTGAGAAAAATGCTAATTTATTGCCTTTGCCAATTTTGACCCCTCAGCGTAATTCCAAGTTCCCCTAGCCACCCTTCAAACTCCACCAGATGAGATCTGAGCTCAAGCGTTCCATTCGATAGGTAACGTACAGTGCAGTGGCCATTTCCATACACTATTTCTAGAAGACTTGTAACACCGGGACTCTTATACCACTGTTCCCGAAGTTGTACCTGTCTGTAGTCTATCCTGTAACGTGGACGATGAAAGAGCCAAGAGCATGATGAGATAAGATCTATTCTAGGACTTTGTGGGGCCGAAATTTGGGCGTCGGGCGCGTAATTTCTGGCCTAAGAAGCGCCGGGAAAGGGCCCTAGATAGCGTCCATAAAACTCTAGGCTCCCGATTTTAACAGTCACGAATCACGAGCATGTTTTAGATCAAGTCATTAAGAGCATTTGCACGTCGTTCAATCTAACATACCATTCTGCTCCATGGGCTCATGCTACCCCCATGACTGAGCGCAAACGTCTTCACATTACCCCCCTCAACCCGCAGCTCCTTTCCGTAGTTCTGCCGCCCCCAGTTCTACAACAATCATCAAACATCTCCTTCCACACCATTCAGACCTTCCCCAACAAAAATTACGGCTACGTTGATCTGCCCGAGCTAGAGGCTGCTAAGTTGAGGAAGAAGCTACACGGTTCACTTCTCAAAGGGTTCAAGATGAGGGTCGAGGAAGCACGCCCAGAGAAGGAGTTTGGAGAAGAAGGCGGGAGTAAAGAGCCGGGAAAGAATACATCGGAATCCATGGGGGAACGGAGCAAGATGACAAAAGCCAGGGAAGAAGGTGTTATACATGGTCATGAGCTTCAAGATCGCAAAGTCAAGCGAGGATGGACGGAGCCAGCTTCCAGCGAAGCTAAACCTTCAAAGCGACGCAAGGATAAGCCAGACAAAAAATCAAAGCTAAAAGCATCCTTGACTGGAAACGCCGAATGTCTGTTCAAAACCATGCTTCCACCGAACAAAATACCCAGTGACAACGCTCCCATCAAGAAAAGGAAGCGGGGCGAGTCCAGCCGTCAGGTTATCGTTCATGAATTTGCAAACACTACAAAGCATGCCAACTTCCTGAGAGATGACTTAGATACAACGAGCAAGAAGCGCACGTCAGAATATGTGGAAGGCAAAGGATGGGTGGATGAGGATGGTAATGTTGTAGAAGCAGGGCCGAAACTCTGCCGGACAAAGTCCAAGCGAGATGGTAACAATGGTCTTCAGCTTGAAAAGCCTATCAAAGTGCCGTCAAGGAGATCTAGTAGGCTTGATCCACCTTCAGTATTGATCACAGCACCCAAACCCCGCAGCGCCAAATCAGAACCCGCCGTTTTGAACGATGAGACATCCTCAAGTGGAGGTTCTTCCACCTCAGGCAGCGATAGCGATGATGGCATTTCTGAATCTGCACCTTCGCAGCCCAGGGAAAGTGAAAGTCGCAGCAAAAAGCATGAAAGGAAGAGTACTGGTGTTGCTAAAATTGGAGCTGACGGAGTGGAAGTGGGCAGCGTCGAGAGGCTTTCAATCACGCGTTCGTCTGCCAGCCCTCCGCCAGCTCAAAGCTTAGACCCGACCTCTACGCCAGTGAGCAGTGAGATACATCCACTTGAAGCTCTGTTCAAAAGACCGAATACGGCGGCTTCGCGTACACAGAAGAAACCGGCGCTGGAAGTATCCACATCCTTCAATTACCTGGACCCCGATGCCGACGAAAACGGAAGTCAAGCTATTCTAATTCCACAGACCCCATATACACAGCAAGATATCAGTCAAAGACGACAGCGGAGCGCTGCTCCAACTCCTGATACCGCTGCACCGGGGAAAACGTTCGGGGATTTTTGGGAGGGAAACTCTGACATCAGTGCTGAAGATGAGGGCATGGAGATAGAGGGTGGTTTCAAATCTGAATCGGATGAAGCTACACCGAAGAAGAGAAGAGACCATCCCCAAAGCGAATTTCAAAAGAGATTTTGGGAACAACGGGGAGAAACAAATCGGGGATGGAGGAGGAAGCGAAGGGAAGCCACCAAGGAGAAGAGACATAACGCTAATAAGGAACGAAAAGAATGATCTCAATATCTCCACCAAAATCATCATTTTCTTGTATTCGTCATGGGAACTTCACAGATGTGTTGTTAGGTCACATGCATGTTTGTCTATTTTTGTCTATTTTACGTGCATAACCAGGTTACATTCACACTCCGTGGGGCTCGTGATACCATAATCTCTATCCTATCGCATATAATGATTGGGTTTGCCTGAGGTCATTCGTACGTTGCAACCCGCGTGTCCTTCACTTTGACGGTTTGTGATGTTGTGGCGTCCACGTCCATTCCTTATCTAGTTCTTGCCTCTCTGACCCGGCTAATTCCGTTTTCGCTGTGAATCCCCGGTGGTACCATCGTCCCTTGAAGCGCTCATTGTCTCGGAGCAGTAATGCAGGAGTTCTTGGAACACTTTGAAATGTTCCACGTGTGTTAAGAATTCGGCTACTCGTTGGAGTTGAAGATATCACCAACCTCTTGTGCAGCAACTTCTTGCTCCTTCTCTCCATATGAGTTCGAACATTCTTGGTCTCTTGTCTAGATCATTCGCGAGTGAAATTCCTCGTTCGTCTGTGCTACCAGAATGGCACCGTCATCAACATCCCTCCCAGCTTCTCCGCTCCCCTTCGGTGCAGATACACACACTCATAGTGCCTGGCGGCGATCTCTATCAGTATCACGTACACCCCACCCAAATTCTGAAGCTGTCAAAGAGCTGTACAAAGGTGCGGATCCTATACTCGTCCAAGACTATCCTGGCTTCGTCGCAGCTGCCCGAGCAACGGACCTAGCACTCCGCCGCACAAGCGCTTCCATACCTCCATCATCGATCAATGATCTTCCTCACCGCATTAAGAAGGTCCTGAAAAGGCACACGGTCCAGCTATGGGTCCTTGCCGGTGTATTCCAAATCAACATGATACTGTTGACGATCGCTATAACGCTTGGTGCAGTCACCGCCCACTCACATGGCGACGGAAATACCAAAGCTGCTGCTATCATTATTGGCCTCATTGGCCTATTAGGTGCTGTTTCCAGTGTAGCCTTTGGATGGGTCACCTGGCAGGGCCGTCAGGCTCGATCTCGGCTCGAAAAACAGTGGATAGTGGAGGAAGATGTAAAAGAGAAGAGAAGTCTGAATGAGAAAGCTACGTCAGAGATGGTGTTGAAGGGCATCAGGGATAGGGAAAGGAGTCTGAGTGCTACTCGTGGTAGAAGCAGAGGGAGCTCGGGAGAACAGAAGATACCGAGCTTCAAAGAGTTGACACCACCGGAGACAGAAAGGGAAAGTCCTGTTGATGATGCACCGCCCAAAGCTGGGAAAGATGTTGGGAATGGCGAAGTCCCCACATCGACCGATGGCGATAACAGAGCTTCAAGTTGGACGCATCACTTGGATCTCGACGAGGAAGAGCATGAGTATGTACCACCAATACCACCAGTACCGCCAGTATGGCCAGTGAGACTAGCAACTCAGTCTAGCAGCTTAGATCGAGACACAAACAATCACGGCAACGGTACCCTACCAGCGGAGGAACCACCCACCCGGGGCGTATCACCGGACATCCAGCAGCTCGAGCATCAACTTCGCGCCCATTTAACTCGTTCTACCTCCCATCAGCCAGGAGAGATTACTACCACAACACGAGACTCTAACTCTCTTAGCCCGACCCTCAACGGCTCCTCCCCCATCAACGAAGAAACAGCCGTCCCCCTCATAAACTCCCTCCTCGCCCACCGCCGCGCCCTCAGCACAGGAAACCTCCCTCTCACCAACCCCTCCCCCCGCTCTCTAACCCCTAGCACCCTTCTCAATTCCCATCCGCCCAACCCCAATCTCCAAAGCCCTTCTACCCCCGTCGACTCCACACGCATCAATTCCCTCCTCGCCAACCGCCGTCGCTCTTACACTCTCAACCCAACACCCCCTCACCACGCCTCCCCATCCCCATCTCCATCTCCTTCCTCTATTATTTCCCCTTCTTCCCCATCCTTCCCCCGTGCCGGCAACGCCCATCTCGGCTCCGCCCAATCCGATACCAATTTCCTCACCAACATCCTCGCCTCCCCCGACGCCGCCGACGACGACGCGGGAAGTGAGGACGAAGCTATGCGTTATTTGAGGACTGAGAGGAGTAGAGAGCAGGTGGGGAGGTGGGCAGCGGGGTTGGATGTAGCGGGGGACTTTGGATTGGGTGAAGGGTTGGGGACGGGAGTTTTTGATGGTGAAGGGAGTGGGGGGAGGGATGGCAGGGATGGGAGGGGTAGGGGAAGGGTGAGGCATATTGCAAGGTTGTTGAGGCGGAGGGAGGGGGTGTGAGTGGGTGGGAAGGGGATGGTGATGGTGATGGTGGTTAGCATGGTGATTGTAATGGTGATAGTGATGGAGATGGGGATGTTGCATGCGTGCGATAGTTTGGGGGGATTGGAGGTCATGAGTCTTGTGAGCTTAGTATCAAGCATGTTTTCCTACCCGAGGGGCTTTCATTAGAAAGAAGTTTTGTTGCTTGCTAGTTCTCAAGTTCTGATGATTAGTTAAATTGGTTAGGCAGACTTTCCCACTGAAATTGATTTATGAGGCACGTGTAGGAACGTAGCTATCATCACATACCTTAACACAATTCGATTAATTCCTCCCGCGCGAAGCATCCTATTTAATCGCAGCGCAGAAGTCAAAAGACTGAGGTCCGGATTCGGAATGACACCTCGAACCGTCTTTACTTAACGAGATAGGCTCGGAGATGAGCGAACCAATCATAATTCATGTTCTCATTAATGTAGATCCTACGGAGGGGTAGAATACCACGAAATGAACCAACCGCTTATCTACCACCCGCCAGTGAGCTCGAGCCATTGTATCCGCGCCCCAACGCCAGAAGAAAACGAACATTCACGAGAAGCACAAGACTCTTTTCTCATACAGAGAATCGACCTGTTTTCATGTAGGTGAACGAGCCAGCTTTCATGCAGGCGTCAACCCCACCAATGTTCCCGGGTGCACAGCGCACGTAAGCGTGAGCGACTCCTGCCATGGCTTCTCATTCCTGCTTTCAATACCTTTGAATTCCTGCATAAGTCGGATGGTGGTGTAACTCGCTTCCGTGAGGGCGAATTGTTCTATCAGGAATCATTAGCTTACGAAAAGATTTCGCCAATGAATTTAGGATAGGAGGGTTGGCATACGTCCTAGGCATATTCTCGGGCCTCCATTGAATGGGAGATACTCCTATACTTGATCAGTAAATGCCGGTACCATAGTCCTGGTCCGGGTTCAACTTACCCAGCCTGGGCGGTACGTTTCCCACCGTTCGGGTTTGAATTCTTCCGCATCTTCGCCGTAGAGGTCCTTTCTTCGGTGCATAGCGTAGACGGAATATTGGACGATTTGACCCTTGGGTACGAATATTGGAGATTTGCCGTCTTCGCCTCCTCCAAGAGGTAGGATGGTGTCAACTTCAGCCGTACGAGCGTTACCGGGAACGACGGGGTATAAACGCAATGCTGAGTTGTGACCTTTAGAATATTTCTGGTGAAGGAAAGGAATGAATGCCTACTTTCATTGAGTACGGCCCTCAAGTATTTCAATTCCTTAATCTGCTCGTACGTTGGGGCCTCTCCACCTAGGGCATCGACCTCCGTCCTCAACTTCTGCCAGACATCGGGTCTCTGAGCTAGTATAAACCACAGGTCACTCAAAAGACTAGCTGTGGTGTCTCGACCGGCAAGTAAGATGTTCAAAAGCTCCGACCTGATTTGTACAGGGTCGGATGTTTGCTTGACAAGTTCATGCAAGAACACATAACGTTCATCGCCAGCTTTCTCTACGTCCCTGTTCTTGCGGAGCTCGAGACCCTTACGCACGAACCTATCAGCGAATTCCTCGACGAATTGGGCATCTTCCTTGAACTGGACTTGGCTGGCGAGCAATTTGCCCAGCTTTCCGGAGCGAGACCCCTCTGCAGCAGCTTCTTGGCCGCGGTTCCAGCACTCCGCGAACTTCATGTTTGGACCTGAAGCTGTGCTATTTCCCAAACAACTTGTCGACTCGCCAAAAAGGAATTCAGTTGCGGAATCCATGGTCAACTGGAAGAAGAGCTCTTGTAAATCTACCGTCGAGCCATTTCGAGGCAGATTCTTGATCAGCTGGCCCACGTGGGTCTCGAAAGTGGTAAGATCACCAACTTGGCTCCTTGTAAAGTTCGGTCGAAGCATCTCCCGAGAGTGCTGCCATGCGGCACCGTCGGTGGTGAAGATTCCACGGCCTAGCAGAGGAATCAAGGCAGTCGTCCTGCGGTCTCCCAGCGAGTAGTCTTTGAAGTTCAGCGCGAGCATTGTCTTCAAGTTATCTGGCTCGATGGTCTGTATCAAGTCCGTGAAAACCATTCGCTGAGCCATAGTATAGTTGCCATGCCTTATGTAGCGATTCTGGATATGTTCAAGGAATTTGTGCTCTCTCAGACCTGCCATATTCTCCAAGAGAGTCCTGTAGCCGATGACGTTATTTGGAAAGTAGTTATAGTCTGGGTTTCTCTTGATGGGTTTACAGCCATGCTTCTTGATCAACGCGCGACGAGATGCTCCAGTGGTGAGTTCCCAGTGAGCACGATAGATGACGTAGAAGAAGATAGAGATTAGGAGGAGATGTAGAAAGGTAGGGAACTGAAAGGTAGCCATCTTGGTGATAGAATGTCTGAAGTTGTGAAGAAAGAAAGAGACTATGAGGGTGTCCTTTTAAAGTAGTCGCATATGACATTCGGTCTTGACCGAGGTTGTTTTGGCCACTTTGGTAAGAGCGACTATTGGGACCCCAGGGTGCAAGTTATGCCTCGCTTGCATTCTCTTCCGATCCGGGCAGAGCGAATAAGAAAAAGCCCCACAGATTAATGCAAGCAGGTGACACCAAATACAGAGGACACGGCAGTACCTCAGGCAACAGCTCTTATGGCGCAAACGGTCATCTCAGGAGACAAAGGTGAGAAATATTTGAATTGGTTACTACCTCGGCATATTCTATGTCCGATGAATTCACGTCTGTTATTTGAGGATCTCGTCCCTGAGACGGAAATTGAGGGGTTGAGCGGGGTTGGTGGACGATGAAGGTTGAACGTAGGAGCCGCTCTCGTAGCGGCCGACATTGACGATCCGGATTCCGATAGTTAGAACAGTCATTGGTCGTCGAAAAAGGTTAGTGGATGTACAACTGGGATATAGAAGCACCGCATCAACAATTAGCAGACGTTAGTTGTAATCATGCCCCACGTCTCTGAGCCTTGGAGGCTGGGTTCGGGTCCGTCAAGGCCAGTGCCCCCTGAAACACCGCCAGAGAGGCCCCTCTAACCTATAACCGAGACCGCCGTCGGCCGGCGTCCCCTGCCCCGACTAAGGTAAACTGCCCGGCCTAAGGTACCTTAAAGAAGCCCCTCGCAATCTGCATCACCCAATCCCGCCTTGTGCCTCAGGTAGATACATAACATTACACCGCATCCCCCGATTCGGGCAAATTGATGTCTTCGTTCCCCGGTAACAACGTCATCCTGGCTTCTAAGCAATTCAATACCTCTCATCCTGGTATTCGATCACCGGACAGTAACATTTCTCCCCTCCTATTATTGTGCCTTCCTCAAAATTGCAATATCGGGGCTCTTCGCGTTCTCGGTCACGGTTCCACCAGGATCCGTCCCTTGCCGCGACTACCGAGGAGGTACCACCCATGAGTCTCCCTCCTTTGACCAGCAAAAGCCTTATGATCGCTGACAGCCTGAGTTGAACCCTGTACAAAGAGTGTTCCAAATGCAGTCGGAGGACAGTGTGAGCTCGTGGCCATGATGTAACGCTGATCCTGGATTGATGAATATGACGACTTATCAAACCCCAGCGGATATATCTCAAGTGGCGGCGTCCAAGATTCCCAATCGATCTGAGATCGATGTCACGACCTTCCGCCACCTATATTGTTACTCACAAAGACCACCAGTACAGCTGCATACCTACAGTGCCGTGTATTAGCAATCAACAACAGCCCGAGATTGGTGTGGAATGACTGACGCAGCTGTGGACCCGAAAATCTCAGCTCGACGTGCATTGGTGAGCAAACCAACGACAATAGCAAACAAGCAGGTGAAGAGCACAACCATTCCAATATTGATACCCATGCTCGAGTTTGAAGTCAATGTCAAGCAAATGATGGCACCGATCAAGAGCACTGCGCTTAGAATGACGGATATGATAGCACCTGCTTGCTGAATACGGCGCTCGGGGACATAGAACATGTCGTTGTTTGAGGTAGACTTAGATTTCTCCTTCAGTCTTGTCAGTCAATCCCCGCATCCGCCCAGAGCTACTCATGCCGAACGCTACATACCCTGAAGAACCACCCTGCATATGTCATCAGAAACCTGTTCAGCCGGTCTGTATCTACTGGCGCTAACGCCACAAGGTCTCTGTCGTTGTCAAAGAGATGCTCATCGTGACCCCAGAGCACTGGTAGTGAGTTACGTGTGAACCAGCTCTTGAAATCTTTCAAAACCTGGGGTGATGGGGAGCTTAAGGCAAGCACTTGGCTCTCCAGAATCAATGCTTCGTCTGCGGGACTAGATTATTACTGATCTAATCATCATGGTCAGACAACTTTTACGAACGATATGCCTTCATTTTAACCTTGATTTCGTCCTGCAACGCTCTCCGCGCACTTCCTTGTGGGCTTTGATCGTTGACATAATGACTCCAATACCTCGATGCTTGTTGCGCATTTTCGTCTTCTATCTTCTCGGCCTCCTTCTCGTCAAGTTCGGCAACTTTTTTTTCTAATTCGTGGAGTTCGCTCTGCTGATAGAGCAAGTTCCGAGCGCTCAGATTCTCATACCTGCGGTAGATAGTGGCGTCTTTATCTTTAGCAATGAATTCGGCAAAGGACGGGTAACCCTCGAGGCGTCGCCGTTCAGCTGAAGACTGCAATTCAAGTTCCATGCTCAAGTTGGGTCAATGAAGGTGATGACTGCAACCGATGTCAAGTCGGGATTACAGTAGCCTGATTGATCGCTAATGTCCAAAGGATGCATGCAGAAGGGCTGTCATGGGCTTTACGCAGCTAATCTGACTTGCCAAGCCAGTTTTGAACGCCTAAATTCCCTTTAATCTCTTGAGATTCCCCCGTCATGGAAGATTCTATTTCAGTGACGTTCTAGATACAGGGTTGGCAGGCGTCTACTTAAATGCGTGGCTTCTCTAATTTTTCACAAACCAAAGCCTGAAGTTGGGCAGAGGGCGAGCCCAAGGCGAAATGGGGCTCAAATCGACGGGGCAGTGTCTGCGGGGACACATGATCGGCGTTGCTAGCGCAGAAGGCCCGAGTCATGCATCAATGCCAGTCTACAGAGTACATTCCCCTTCAACTTCCCAATATATCTACGAATACCAAATTCTGTACGAAATTCTACTTTCAATGGCAATGAAATTTTGGGAAGAAGAGTTCTCCATTTACCGCCGAGAAGAAGAACAACGTGAAATTCTCCGCAAGCGTAAGTATTCGTGTATTTCGTCGAGCTATTAGGGAATCTGGAAGGTTCATGTATAACTTTTAGTCCTTGGTTATGGTGATCCAAACAAGCCAAACTCACAATGGGAATTCCCTTCGCACGCAGAAATTGTCAGCAAGCGTAGGTATTCGTGTATCTCGTCGAGCTATCAAGGATTCTGGAAGACTCATGTATAGCTTTTAGTCCTTGATGGTGATGAAGAGGAGGACATTTCCTGGTATTCTGAGGGGCTACGCAACGATGCTTTACTCGAAGGGCCATTAACTGCGCTACAAAGGGCCTCGAAAACACTGGACCGTTTGCGATTCAGGGGTGCTTTACAGCACCTGCTAGACGAACTCGACGAGCCAGTAGATCCGCTATATAGGGCCTCGAAAATATTCGACTCTTCGGGATCCAAGGATTATTTACAGCGCCTGCGAGCCGAACAGCCATTAATTGCGCTGCAAAGAGCCGCGAAAACACTCGACCGTCTACGATTCAAGGATGCTTTACAGCACCTACTAGCCAAAGCCGACGATCCAGGAACTACACCATTCTCCGGCTTCTATCAACGCGGGCGTTTTCGAGTCAAGTATGCTTTAGAGCACCTACTAGCCGAAGTCGATAAGCCAGTAAATACGCTACAAAGGGCCTTGAAATTACCCGATCTTTTGGGATTCAACGATGGTGATCCAAACAAACAAGACTCACGACGCAAGAGCTCTGGTACTGGTGATACAAAGCGTCATAAAGGTTTGAAGAGAGGACTCTCAGGCACTATCGACGGTTTGAAGGTGTCCGCTCTTGCTGATACAGGCGCCGCTCAGAGTGTGGTCTCTGCTAATTTTGCCAGAGCCCGGAAGCTGGATGTGGCGGGCTCGCCAAGCTCGTTCAAGCAGGGGAACTCGAAGTTGGCGCACTCTTTAGGTACGTCGAAGAATTGATTGGACAATAAGACCAAGTAATCCGATGTCATCATATGGCCCGTGGCTGAGGCAATAATAGGAACCGTCAACGTGCGCTGGGCGTTTGCAGAAAAGCCTACAGAAATCGTCGAGGTTGTTTGTCAAGTCATCTCAAATTGTGCATATGATGTGATACTGGGGAGACGGTTTTTGTCGATGACAGAGACGTTTACTAAGTATAGGCATCGGTTGACAAAGTGTCTCTCTTCAACTGCTGGGGTTCTCCGAATTAACTTGCTAGGTGAAAGTCGCCAATTTCTTCAAGGTACGCTTGGAGATACATACAAAACGGACGCAGTGCCAGATACTGGCGCGGAGGGAAACGTAATGGATCTACGGTGGGTTGTATGCTATGCGCCGTCCACAGACTGGCTTACTAAAACCCAACAGATATGCAGAAGAGCACGGCTTCCATATTAAGAGGGGTGCTGAAAATCGAAGGATTCTGGAATTCGCTGATGGTAGTCGACAGCGGACTGTGGGACAAGTTGAGACGTCGTGGACCTTTGACTCCGGCCAACGTATCCCCTTGATATTTGAGGTTTTGAAAGACTGTCTTCATGATGTAATCCTGGGAGAGGAAGTGCTGTGGGAACATGACGTCTTTGAGACCTATGCGGTCTCAATACAGACCCTACCGTCTGACACCGAGTCATTGGACCTAGCTCCATTCAGCTTCGTCCCCAAGTGGGTGCAGAGGCTTAGCGGAGACGGTGAGCTTTCTAAAGCTTTAGTCCCAAGGTCAGCGTGATACTGATATGCAATAGGCAAGAGACACAATATCAAATCCATAGACCCAAATGCTATCGAGTTGGAGGAGCGACGCCGTCGAGACTTCTGGAATCATCAGCATGCTTTTGGTTCAGAAAACACTAGCAAGGAAGAATGTGGTGCAGAGCGTGAGCGCAGACGACAGTACAAGGAAAGGCTGGCATTAGCGCGACTCACGCTCGAAGGTAGAGGGTCTCTGGAGCCATGCGTAGAGCTTCCCTAGCATACCGACTACATCCAATATGCCCTATTAACCTCTCTTTTAGACCTGCCAGCAAATTGAACAGAATGACGTTTTGAGCTGCGCAAATCCAGGTCAAGCCTCTTCATCACTCATGGAAGGACGTAGTGGACCCTGCCATACCGGTCTTTACAGCAGATTTTTAGTTGCGTCAGGGGAAGTGGTTAACATATTCGCTGGAGTTTCGTACGGGCTGAATTTTCTTAGGGGGGAAACCTATAGCACGTCCACAGAGCCATATTATGTAGCGACAATCTATATCCCCAGATGATGTTGACTCTGGATGAGAGTATACAAACTGCTACCTAGTATTCTGGATCTAGATTCACAGAGCATTGACTTTTGACTTTCTATTTAGAAAATAAAATCCAACGCTATATAAATAAAGAATGATTTCACCCAAGTAACCCAATATTCAATCGGAACTGTCATGGATCAATACTACTAACCCTAAGAAGTGAATTCAATCATGTATTGGCAACACCTCCTCTTTCCGAAGCTTGTGACATGCAAGATCCAGAGTAAATGTCCCTCATGTGTTTTCTGGCGTACATATTGAATCACTTTCAGAAACCCTCTCTCACCGACCTCACAAACCTCACCACTCCCTCCCCTCTCGCACGCTTGGCATCACTTGCCCACGCCTTTCCTTCTCCAATAAGGGCTCGCTCGATCTAATTTTACAGATGGCGCCTAGCGACGTCGGTAGCTTGGTCCCCTTGCCCGAAGGAGCAGCCTTGCTGCAGTGGGAACGTATCCGATTTTATCCAAGAAGCAAACGAAGACATCGATTCCGAAAAGGCTGCACCGCCACCAGGCTTTCACATGCCTTATCGGTGCGTATTAATAGAAAATAGAAGAGTTTTCAGAAAGGAGTGGAAATTTTGGATAGAGGTCAATAAAGAATTATATGTGGTATTCATAGGTGGAAAAGTGAGAGTAAAGAAGGGGCCGTGCATAAGAGGTAGAGGATTTAGATGCGGTGTTTAATTGAAATTCGAATCCAGCTACAGTAGAATACATGTTCCCACCAGATTCACATGCTTTACCCCAATTTGACATTTAGCTCGCGCTATCCCAGATGTTCTATCAGACAACTCCAAGCAATATTCAAGCTACCAAAAAGACGAATGGGAAACATATCATTCGTGCACTGTCTTAGTACACCTGCTTGCCGTCTCCTTCCCTTAAAGCCCGGAATCAATTTGATCAACCACATCATGCCCACTATAAGTAGCCCAGTCGGTGCACGTTTGCGGCATGATCTGCATTACAATTAGGAATGTGAAATGGAAAGACCTCCATACTGATAGTACTCACATCAAGAATCTCTGTCTCTGTGATATCGTCCGGCCTCTCCATGATATTCACATACAATCCAGAGCTAACATGCCATGCGATATGGCAGTGAAATGGCCACACACCAGGATTGTCGGCATTGAATTCCAGCACGAGAAAGCCCGGCTGGTCTCCCACAGCGGGTTGTATCAGCTGCGTGTCTCGCCTCTGCGGGTTTATCGAGTTGACTATGCCATTGAATTGGCCTACACCTTCGGCTACGACCCAGAAATTGTGGCCGTGAAGATGCATAGGGTGGGAGACAAAGTCCACGTGGTTGTACAACACAATGCGGATAGAGCTGTTTTCACCAAAGTTGTAGACGTTCCACTGTGGGTCGGAAGGGTAGGATGTGTTCCCTTGGTTGGCGAGTAGCAGGAGCGGATTACTATGTTGCCTTTAGTCTCTCATATTCTCCATATTGAAGGCTAGACATACTCGTAGTTGGCTCTGAATGTTGAATTGTTCATATACCATTGCGTGTAGTTGGTCTCGTTATAACCTTGGGTAATGTGAATTTCTTGTGTTGTGGCCGAAGCATTCAAAGGTGAATATGGATAAACTGGAGTGGTCTTGTCCAGTGGGTCCTATTGTTCGAGTATCAGATTGCTATCATTGCATCGTCCTCGAGCTCTCTCGCTATACTCACATTACCACAGTGACTATCATCATAAGTAGTAGCAGTAGTCGTGGGCGCCAGGGTCGTGTTCGCATCCTCATAGTAGATGGCCGCCAAAGCATGAGGGTTGTGGCATGAAGAGCAGGTTCCACTAACATCAGACCGCATCCACACAGCATCAGTAGATTCTCCGGTAGCTTCAACTAGAATGTCACTACGCTGTCCTACGCCCAAGGTGATCACGTTCGTCGGGTAAGGCTCCACAGGGACGAAATCATTCGCAATGATAGTCATATTATAGCCGTCAATCGTGAAACGCTGCAGAGCTTCTGCGCCAGCGTTAATAAGTCGGAGTAGATGTGTCTTGCCAGATTGGAAATTGAACTTTGAAAGGCCAGCATTAGGCACACAGTTGGTGCCAGCCGGGGCTTGGGAACAGGTGAAATTGCCTTTGCCATTTATAAGATTGTTATCCGAAAACAGTCGAGTATTTAAAGGTAGGTTTTGTGCTTCTTGGGCCTCGACGATGGAAAAGTAGGGTTCGTGGTACAGATCAGTCTAGAGAAGCAAGTCAGTGTTCTCCGATCTGCGCCAGGAGAGGCATGGTTACCAAGAAGACCGGACCAAGATCGATGACCGGACCAAGATCGATGTCGTAGTCAGTGTTGTTAGTGCTGTTAGGGCTATGGAATATCAGAGAAACTCAGTAGGATCTGAAAGAGCCTGACTTACCCGTAGATGATCATTGGCCCTGACAGTCCGTCTGCATACTGGCCGCTATAATGCGAGTGATACCAGCTAGTCCCGTACAGTCCAGCCTTGAACGAGTAGGTGAATGTGCTACCGGGGGCGATAGGGCACTGCTGCACCGATGGTACCCCATCGAACCATGGCGTCTCCTTCTGTAGAAGACCATGCCAGTGGAGAGAGGTGCCTTCTTCAGGCCCAGTAATATTGTTCGTAACAGTGACTTGAACAGTGTCACCCCAATTGGCTTCGATTGTTGGACCGGGTATCTGGCCATTGATCATGATAACGCTCTTGTTCACACCATCTGGAGCTTTGAACCCGCGTTCAATGACGAAGGTGTAGTTTCGTATGATTCCAGTCGTTGGGGACTGCTCATAAGGATTTGAATTGAATGCGGTCTTTGAGCCCCAAGGGAAACCGTCCGGAAGTGGCTAAATGGTAGGACTGGTGAATTGATATTCTCGGCCAGGGCAGTTTGATACTCACGTTGTTGGTAAGAAAATCTGGTAAAACGGGTGCGCTGAGCGTACCGAGCGATGTATTACCTAAGCTCAGTCAGCCCCGGAATCCTCTCAGGCTTGGGGGCAAGAAAAAACCGTTTGTCTCGGCCTGCGACAAATTGGCAGTGAGCGTTGCTGGACTGGCAAAAGGAACCAAAGTTAAAGAATAAAGTAGGAAGACTTCCCAAAAAACGAGAGTCATTATGTCGATACACAGGGCTTTTAGCAATTCCAAGAAGGATGTATTATGCGTACAGGATCGATGGAAACAGAGTCTATTGAGAAGAGAATGGAAAGGAAGGACAACTACGATGAGCTCTCATCTTTATAGACATGATCACACCCAGGACTACAACGGCACTTTAACGAGGAATGCCACGAAGCAGCGGACTTGGTCTGTCACTCGAAAGATCCGACATTCCAATACGAAGCGGTGTAATCCATAAGCAAGTCGAGCACATCTACTCGCTGTCCTTGCCTTCATTGACGGCCATGACACGAGAGCACGAAAGAACGAGAAGCCCCTTGTGTGTAGTGTCAGCCATATAAATGTGAACGGCGGAGATACAGTAGTCTCGCACAGCCACTAATAGACGGAAGCAATCAAACCGGACACGACTGTCCAAACGGCCGCAGTCTCTTGGTGACTTCACTTGTGGCCTAGAGCTTAAGCGACCTCTACTTGAATATCCGACGACAGAAGTCAGCAGCTTATTTCAGATAGCTTGGCATCATCATTGCGGACGGAGTCTATGTTTCTTTTGAGGCTCACCTTGCGAAAGCTTACGTGATCGTAAGTGTTATTGTAAGCCTTCTAATCTTAATATAGAACTCTCGATTCCATATTCGATAACTATCAAGGCATGGGCGACTAAATTACTGGAAGAGTATCGGCTGTGCAATGAAGGCCTTGCTCACGCATCAAAGTTGAGAGAATAAGCATGGCACAGACGGCCATCAAGATATTGGGAAATGTAGTCGTGAATCATGAGGACTGCCGAGCAATATTTATGTTACGACAGCAGCTTACGAGCGTGTGGGAAGGCGGCGGAAAAGAGGAGGAAGATCCAAATACCGCGTTGTTGCATAGCATTTTCTAATGCTTTCTAGAATGAAAAGTATTGCTTCCGCGTAGCATAACGTTGTAGATACCTGGGACCCAATGAGACGCGACATTAGTCTTGCAACTTCTGTACCTTCTTGTTACTTACTTATGCTCCTTATTCAACACATATTTTCTCGGTATTCAAGCTCAACGAAGACACCTCAACTTCTGACATCCCCTTAGACTGTACAATAGTTACACTGCACGGAAGTCATCAGGTGTAGTGCAATGGAAGACATTCATGATAAGCGTACAGCCCGCCGGCTCATACTTTGGTGGTTCGAAGTAGCCAAGTAGGAATGTGTTGCAAAATGGCTATTTGCTCGCTTGCTTATCTTAGTACCAGCCACCTCATTTTCCTGATCTTTGACCATTCTAGCACCTTCTACCCCTAATCCATGGCACCTGCCCTGCAGAGCATCATGTATATAATCGCGTCCTTCCATAGAACTGATATAGTCAGGCAATGCAGTGTTTATCCATCAGAATCGTCCATCCATTGCGACAGAATGTCATCCGGATAATTCTGATAAGCACAAATTTGACAATAGATTCTGACTTCCATATCCTATCACAGTCTCAGGCATCTAATGGAACCTTCAAGGCAAGGCCGAAGGCCAGGATCGAATACGTACGTCCCGGGCTGCTGTGTCCCTTGATGAAAGTATCAAATTCCAAACACAGCTACGCGGACTCCCGCGGAAGAGAAAGTGAAACCAAAAGTCCGATGTGCAAAGCTCAAGAGCATGCAAGTCAGACCTGAAGGATTGTCGGTGAAAGGGATAGAGAGAGCAGCAAGGAATACAGGCCACCAACGAAAATACACGGGTTGGTTGCTAGCGTCTGATACGGGGAGCCGCAAAGAGTTAAAAGCGGACTGGTCAATAACTCCTATTCGGCACTTATCTTGCTAACAATAGGATCCCGGGGTGCTAAGAATCAAGATGCTACCTTACCTTAGGTAGGTAAGATTAGCTGTTTGCAGGTAAAGTACTATTAAATACGCTAGAATTTAATACCGCTTAGCAAGCGGCCGAAATACCACCTCACATCGGTACTACGACAGTTACCTGTGCGCTTAAACCGCCAGAATAAATATGCCCTCGCGTGTCATCATAGACATCTACATCTGACATATCAAACACAAACAATCTCGTGCCGCTGCGCCCATCAGCACCAATAGAACGAATGGTATTCATCCTCCATGTCAGATTCTTGCGAGATTCTTGCGCCTTGATCGTCTCTGGAAAACTTAGCGTCCAATACTGTAGTTGAAGAGAAGGTCTTTGGACAACACGAAAGCCCACCCGTCTTACATCTACACCAAGTACTACACTAGATCTGTAAGGATAATCTGAGACAAATCATCCATTGGCCGTCGGATCTACGTGTCTCATCTTTTCACGTCCCACCGCCACATCGTTACCTATCAGGGGCGTCGTAGGCAGAATACATTAAACAGAAGGCAACATAGAAAGCTCTTGACGAGATCTACACGGTCTAGCCATACCATGCCTCTGAAGGGCCGAATCTCTGGTGCCCGCTCTGCATTTCGCTGCCTCGGCTTTGCTAATTCCGCGCAGGCTGTGCTTAGAGCCACAAATAGAAGGAAGGATACGATACAGGAACCCGCAATCTCCGTCTACGGTCATGACATGGTCCACTGCCGCTGGTTGTCAACCTGAAAGCATCCTAACCCCGCGCTTTCTGCTTGAGCTCCACCGCCAGCCTCTCCACCACCCTCTGCCAGACCTGCATGAAGTATTAAGATCTGTTCTTTAAATTGTGTTGCACCTTCTTTTCATGGCTGTTTCAGGCTGCATCTGCCTCCAACGGAGAATGCTGCGCTCTTCAAGCTACATGCTCTAAGCAACGTCATACCTAATCCTCTGTCTACACAACGGTATATCTCGGGATGTCTTCGGCGGTATACGCCATCACCTAGGCGCTAGGTACCCCAAGGTGCCAGTCCTAGTTCCTGCTTGTGTGTCCATGTTCACGATGTGTCCACTTAGATCAAATTTGCCTGTCCTAGCTTACCGCACTGGAGCATTTTAGACGACTAAGATCTTCGGCGGCTTCGGATCCCTATGCGTGAAATCATTCTAATGCACTAGAACAAACTTCATATCTATGTGTTGCTAGAGGTCTCATGTTAAATACTCCATTGTCAGAAAGTCGCCGCAACGGGCTGACGTCTTAGGAAATGTACGTACTCATCTTTGGCACCTCATATCACCTCAACCACTTAAGCTTGCAAGTCTACCGGAGCCCCAAACCTTGCAAATTAGGCTATGTAGCTAAGCACATAGCAGAGATTACGACTAAGGTCGAACAACAGAACAAGAGCGGCAAAAGGGCCTCGTCCCGTCACATAGATGGCCGCCGTTACGCCAAGCCTAATTTCGTTACAGGTAGTCAGGATTCGAGTGTACGTTCATCTAATTGGCAATCGGGCATACTTGGTGGGGGCTGACTAATGTGGGGACTTACTACCTCGAGAGCTGAGATCGCGACAATAAGACATCTCAGACGTGGTGGGACTGACCTGCCTTGACTCTTTCTTTGACTTCTCTTCCGCCTTGGTCATTTATCATTATTCCTATATCCTCAGCACTCTTTGCGTAATTTCTTCCAGCATAGTAGCTTCTCAGTCATCCTGTGACACAAACATGAATCGGCCGCAGAAAACCGAATCCCAATACCATCATTTCATCCCCCGCTTTCTTCTCAGAAACTTTGCTGTGTTTAAGAACCCTGGCAAAATAACGCCGAAGACTTCAAGGAACAAGAAAAAGCGTGCTCCGGCTCCAACAAGACTCAATTTGTTGAACCTGGAGACGGGAGTGCTTGAGCAGGCAGATGTGGCCCATACATTCGGCTTTGTGGATTTGTACCGAGATTTTGACGCATCTGAGCCAGAACAACACGACTTGGAGAAATGGCTATCTCGTCTCGAAGGTGATGCTAGCGAAATCTTTAGGAAGGCTACGCGTATGCAAGAGGAAGGAAGGCATGAGTTCCAACTTACACGTGGGGAAAAGGATCTCTTAAGAAGGTTCATCTTCATCATGCTTTACCGCAACAGGACAATGGCAGGCCGATACGAGAAATCAGCAGCTGATTACGATTGCAATGATCGAGACGAAATGATTGCGTACATGAAAGCCAAAGGATTTGCACAGCCCAGAAATGTGTACTTCTCCAACATTCGTGCATTTATTGACGTTGACTTGAGCACTGAGTGGCAGGTTTGGTACCCCGAGATTTGTCGCCGAGCATACCCAAGCGATGCAAGGTGGTTTTTCAAAAACATGCAGATGTCATACATCGCCTTCTGCACTCCTCAAATCGATGCGGACGAGTTTCTCATGACACAAAATGTATACAGTATATTTGAGGGGCCTAGTAGTGGGCTCGTCTGGACCGATTACCACATCTTTGCGCCTGTGTCGCCAAACTTGATGATCATAACACGTAATATGTTGCTGCAGGATGGTGTCGATGAAGACGAGCAAACTCGGCAAGAGCTCCTCGAGTGGAACAAATCAATGCACACTCATCCTGACTTAGCAGGGTCGTGTCTGGAGGATCTACCCATTGCTAAAGCTCGGAACAACTATTCACAACTGGTGAACGGCAAGACTGAACCGCTTCCTACGAAGTTGTCCCGAGAAAAACACGTATTCTACTTTCGATTTTTTCCTCTTGAGACTCGACATATTCAGAAGATTAACGCGATACTTCTTGAAGAGGTACCTGGAACAATCGCACTAGTCTATAAATCGCCGAACAGTCTGTGCCGGGCATTGGAGTTTTATCTCATAGACGATAGCCTAGGCTTCAAGCAAATATACCGACCACCACCTACTGATTTAGGGGATTCCTATAATGTGCGTGATGCACTTGGATTATCGCTGGGCAAGTGGCGTGAGGATGAAGGAATTCCTTATCTTCAGCTTTTGGAAAGAATCGCTCGAAACCTAGGATCTACAGTCATCGCAAAGTACAAAGTGCACGACTTCTCACAAACCCGAATTAGACCCAAAGTGGGACCAGATATCAAGGAGTTTGTTAAGAAATTCAACGGGATGATGGGAAGCCACGAAGAGCCTCAATCCGAGCCAGATATGAAGCCACATTTGCTAAAAGTATACAAGAAGCTTGGCTGTAAGCGTCTGCTTATCTTATTTTTCGATATTACTAAAGGCAGGTAGCTGGAAGCCTCACGACTCTCATGTACGACCTTGATCAAGCACGGCGTATCGTTCAGTTGGTCATCAAAAGCGACTCAATGATGCGCATGCAGACAGACACTACGAAAACAATTATCCGCCAGAATCAAGAAAGCCTGATTTCTAAACTGCCTCCCAGACGGGTGTGGCTTTTTGTTAAGCAGCTTCGAGACCTAAGCAAGCGCGATCCCACCACAATGCAGCTCCGTAAGGGGCAAAGTATCATAATTGATGGAGTAGAGGACGCATTTGCCAATGGTAGGCACACTGGCTATCCCAAATCTTAAGTTTGCTGACATCGTAGCCTATAACGTCTTCACGCCAGAGACTCTGTCCCGTATAATGCAAAAGGCCGCCAATTTAGATATTTTTCTCAGTTCTCGGCCCAAATTTGGGCTTACAGAGGGCTGGAACTTGACTCAAGGTGGTCCTGAACGTCTCTTTCAAGAGATCGCCATTGTCTTTGACAAACCAGGTGAGGCTATCGACGGTCGTGAGAATCGGCTTCAGCTAATCGAGAACCTCCATCGTATAGGCAGTATTTGCAACTGCGGTAAACTCCTATCCAACACTTGGTTTTCTGAAAGCTGACGATCAATAATAGGCATCAGAGCTATTGAAGAAGTAGTTCAGTCTTTGTTCGCCCAACCTCGCCCAGCCCTCGATGCATCCGAGGCAGACCCGGTGTGTCACTTACTGTCAGACGAGCAATTGCAGGAGCTTTGGCTACGTAATGGTGCAGAGACGGTGTTCGAGGAAGTCTTGGGAGGTTCACTAGCCCCATCAGACTTACAGGAGCTGAAGCGAGTTATGTTCCATGAAATGTATCGCCTCACATTCGGTGTTAGGGCACGAGCTTAAGAACAGGATAATCGCAGTAGAATACATGACAGAATGGTGTTCAGGCGTAAAGTTGGCAATTCTTAAACAATAAACATCGTGTCGACAACCGCGGCATGCCCGTGCAATCCATGGCAATGTTTTAATCATGGATATAATATTGACTCCCTGGCATGGTGCGATTAAGCATGCTTCTTGATTTGACACACACCTCGTGCCATGGAGGATGCTATTCAGTAGAGAGCTAGACCGCTGTCGCAAATACCTCGAGGGAGCCAACATCGACTAGAAGGATGCTTCAATCAACCGAACCAAAAACAGGGAGCGCAGTACGGTGTGCGGCTTCAACACTAAAGAAAGATCTGCTCATAAGATGAGGGTTAAATTTGGAAGTGTGTGAAGACTTAGCCAATGTCTACTCCTTCCATTTTGAATAACAGCAAATGCCCAAAGCGTCCCCGGGTGACCGAATCAGGTTGAAAGTTCGACTGGTCCACTGCCCTTGTTCATCCGCAATCGGGTGAACTTTGATGCGAAGGATCGCATATAAGCTCTATATGTCGGCAACAGTTTGTCATCTTAAGGATGTCAGTGGATATGGGACCTTCCGTTCCATTTCACGCACCAGGGTGACTAAGCTCAAGGGAGAAGTATGTCTTTTAATTACTCATTGCAGGAAGTCCTGCCAGCTGCAAATTTGCACGCTGCATGTGAGAAGGTTAGTAAGCAGAGATGATACAATATGATCTTAGTAAGCCTCCTGATTCGATGAGTAGGGCGCCTGCCTGCAGCCAACGTATACTTGTGGAACCTCTTTTTCATATCTTAAGTGCTATACCTTCCCAACACTTCTCAGACTCTTCGAATGTCAGATCTTTTTGTTGTGGAAGATACACATACCCCAATAATGACAAAGATGTTTCTTGAAGGTGTCTCAAGCTATTTCCAAGCCAGCATTTCACATATTAGCCAGCATAAAGCCAGTCTACTTACAATACTGCTCTTCCCACTCATTCCCTTTGCCTATCTCGATTACCAAGGCTGGTACAATCTCGGCGCAGGCGGATTACCTCACAACGCCAGAGGTTGGTTGATGCAATCATTGCTTCGTCTATGTGCAAGTCGAAACGTTAGAGATGCGACTCCCTACGATGTGGAATTGCGCACTTCCGAATTAGAAAAGACTAGCATCCTGGGAAACTGGTTGCCTACTTGGGAAGGAAAGTCGCCGAAAACAGGGAAATGGGTCGCACCTCATAGACAGCTTGAACAGAGTGCGAGTGCTGAAATCAAAAAAGTATGTGTGTTCACTTGCCATGTGGATCCGAGTCAGACATGCTAGGCTTTACATAATCTCACGAGTTTTGGTCTGAAATAAACGTTTGCAGGCTCTCGAAGCAGAAATAACCCATATCGCCAACGCAAACCCTCAAATCCTCGAGCTCGGCCCCTCAAAGCTCGAAGGCGGATGCCCTGCTCTCTTCATTCGCGAAGAGATATACACTCCGAAACACTCCTCCCCTCGCCAGTCTCCTCGTGAGGTGTTTCATGTCCATAGTGCGGCCGAAGGTAGTTGCCATGCTATTCTGTCTGCTGCAGACGCGAAAGTGGTACTTGAGAAGGGGTGGGGAGAGAGACATGGATTAAGTGGTAGGGGCTTGGGGGTTCCTTTGGGTTATGTTATGATTTTTGCGCCGCGGTCTGTGGAGGAGGTGGAGATTATTGGGATGGTTGCGAGGGCTGCGGCTTGTTACGGACTGGAGGGTAGAAACGTTAATTAGAGACTTGGAGGAAAAAGCTTCTTATCAGTCACCATCACTTAGTCACAAATTCTGGGTCTGTAAATTCAGCATGATCATGGTTCCATTGCTGGCTGCTTGGCTCTAGCTGCACCAAGGTTATAATCATATGGAGCTTCGGGATCTCAAGCAATGACAACCCCTCGCTTTACAACCGAGAAGTTTGCTCGATTTGCATTTCTTGTGAGTCTCGGCGTGCAAATCACACGTTCAGAATGCCTTGGGACAGGTGATGCACCGTATATACCCAAGTCATTTCGGTGACCCAAGCTCTCTTCATCTGGTCCATGCTAATCATAAAGTAGACCAAACGTTGCATCAACACAAAACAACACCGAATCCAGAACTCACTCTTTCCGCGCACCTCTTCAAATTCTCGTCCATCCCATTATACCCCATACCTGATCTGTATAAGTAACCATGTCACTGTATAGAACTCTGCATCGGCGCTCAATACAATCATCAAAGCCTTATGCCATAACAAAACGGCGGAAAGTCAGGTAAAACACATCTATTTCTTCACCAGGCATTATGATTAGGAAGAGAAGATAGTGATATATGGCAGGCGTTAGCATGGCCGTTCTTGCTCCGAAATATTCAGACTCGATTCGATTGACTTGTTTAGTGTTAATGGAGATCGGGAGCAGATTGCTTGGGGGTACATTTTTGACGTACAGTGTGGGTGATCATGCTGGCAGAAAGTGTGTCGACATGTAATAATGAGAGTATAAGTGCTTGCCAGACCGAACTGTAGTCAGAGTTGCTGGAAGTGTAGCCCTTCGGGTACGTTCCTTGCGACCCGTTCATAGCAGTAAAGGCCGGTAAGGACGAACGATAACTTATATAGATTCCTGACTGCCTATATACGCGCTGTGTGCCAAATGTACAATCATTTCTCCGCCTCAGATGCTGGGGTATCCTATTATCTCAACCGTAACCTCATAAACTCTTATAATATACCCATTCCGCCAAAAACACCGCCCTAGTTGCCTTTTCTAATGAAAGCTATCGTCCAAAAGATGAGCCCAGTCATCGCGAATTTATTTCCGGTGCTAGTGGCTCTGCTGCTGTCTCTGTGCTAGTAGCAGTAGGTGTTTCTATAGTAGTGACATGTCGTTCGGGGGGAGGTTGTGCTTCCGCTATAGGAGAAGCCGTGGGTACTTCTGCGGTAGGACTACGCACTTCAGAAATAGGAGAAGGGCCTTCCATAGTTGCAGACGCAGCAGGAACATGGGACACTGGCCTCGATCCAGGTGCAGATACACCAGATGCAGGTCGCGATCCACCAAAAGCTCGGCTGAGTCTCGCACCTATCCTATTCAATGTTCGTTCTCCAACGGACAAGCCGCCTTCCTCTACATCTGCATTGGTGGCTCGATCCCGGTTTTCATTTCTTAATCTTCTCAGTGCTTCGATACGTTCGTCTGGTGTAGCTTGGCGCATGCGGCCAATGTGGAGGACACGAGAGCGACGGTTGTGGCGCGTGTTTTCGGCATTCAGAGCATCATTTGGAGCGATAGGAGAAACACCATTTTGCGGAGATGCCTCTGATTCAGCATCTTCGGCGTCAACATCATCCATGTTCGACGTTGTAGGATGTAGATCAACGCGGCTTAAATCAAACGTTAGCTATGCTGCCAAGCTGGGATATGCAACTCACCATAATGGACATGTGCCTGACACATTCAGAAGCCAAGGATCAATGCACTCAGGATGGAATTTGTGCTTGCAGGGAAGGACCCGGATGTCCTGGCCTTTCACAAAGTCGTCTGTGCACACTGAACACGCAAGACCGTTGTTGGTGGCATCTTCGCCATCTTTACTATGCGCCGAGCCAGAGGCAGCTTCAGTTGTAACGACATCTGGACCGACTGCAGCTGTAGCGTCTGAAGTAGACGTTGCCACGTGGTCTCTTGTATGTTCCGGATTTTCTGTATCAACAGCAGTCGCTGAGTGTGGGCCTGGTGTGTTTGCCAGCTCCACATCACCCCCTCTTGCAGGAGCCTTGTCTTCTTCCAAATCCCCAAACTTGACAATAGGTAAGGTCTCCAGCATAGCCCTTGCGATCCCTTTCGCCCTGCTCTGCCTTGGCCTCCCAATAACCCGTCTCGGCCCGTATCTTTCTGGATGGCGATGTGCCCTGATAGCGCCAACGATAATGATGGCCAAGAACAGGGCTGTTATTATGCCCGTGATACTGTAAAGGATGATCATTGCCACTGCAGTTGTTGGCGATTTGCCCAGGATGTTGTTCGCATCACTGCCACTGCTGCTGCCATTGACGGTATTCTGGTTCACATGTATAGAGGTTGTTGGATATGGCGGATCATTCTTCTGCAATCCAGCCATCACCGTTTCGGACGTGTTGGCACTGAGCATAGTGTAGATGTATGCAAAGCTGAAGTCATCTGTGGGGCTGAAGCTGCAGCTTGCGGCATATATGCTGTAGAGCACAATTGCATAGGGTTTATTGTTCACCGCAAGGTTGATAGCTCTTTGCGAACTAATATCAGCTGTATAATCGCTGGGTTCACAGCTGATGAAAGCAATGTCCCCGGGTTCAAGGCTCTCGACCGTTTTTGTAGTCGTCAAGATGAGTGGTCCTTGCGGCATGATTGTCTATTGGACAGTCAGTAAGGTGAGGCAAACTTGACAAGGGTTGGCGAACCTCGAGCGTGCTTAAGGATCCTTGGAGGCCAGCTTGATCTGTCAAAGGCTCAATGTTCGGTTCGATTTGCATCATGGAGACAGTGGTATCCAAGATGAACCGGACAGTACTGTTGGCTGGATTGGTGCTGTTGGTTGGCGAAATACTCTGACCTAAAACGAGCTGAGCCGCCAGTAATGAGATCCATATCGCCCGGATAAGGCTGGGATGGATGATTGATCCCATGATGCGGCTCTTCAGGGGTTTGTGGGATGGTAGTTGGCGACGTTCACCGCGTGGTAGGCAGATATGCAAGAGCAATCATCGTCCATAGACAATGAACAGGGCCTCTGGGAAGGAAGTAGCCCAGTAAAAGATACAATAGTCAAGATGAGTGAAACGCGTGAGGATCACGCTGCTTCTAATGTATGACGCTGCATACATATCCAGGGTACAGCGTACTCGCACGGAAGATTAGGGAAATGCTTTGGGCGGCCCTGCGCCTCTCGGATGAGCAGCTTCCTTAGGGCTTAAGGCAGTGGAACAGCCGCTAGGAAGTACTACTCAACCACTACCCAATCACCCCCCAATCACCCCCCAACCACCAATCCATTAAAGGCGCAATGATGACAATGACAGCTCCTGACCAACTCCATTCGTGTTAATTACTTCTCTACCTCTGCCTTAACCATCTACTTTTCCGAGACTACTTCTAGACCGAAAATTACGATTACGGAGATCGTAAGCTTGTTCTGATGAGGTAGTCGGTCTTGCCGCTGCTTCCACCATGATTATTCATGGCCTACAGCAGTACAAAGTACCTGGGTAACACAACGTCGCTAGAAGTCTTGTCTCTCGAGAGTGAGGTTTGGGTCTTCTATCCTGTCTACTCCTGAAGTTGCATAGGTTCGACTGAGCGATATCGATCGGCTACCGTGAATAAAGTGATGACCGAACGCGCAATCACTCAGCCCCTCCGTGCTGATCCCATTCTGAGCCATTCACGTCCGACTGAGATTATCTAAGCATTTCTTTCGAGTATCAGCTGAGTGCTTTTTAGGGGGCTTACGCACTGTTTTGAATACCATTACCTGCATTTCAGAACGTAACCAGCATCGCAGTACCAGACGGTCACAAATGTCCAGTCTTTCAAGGATGCCATCAACACCATTAGTTTTGAGGAGTCAGCTGCAAGGAGACATGTACTTTATTAACTTCTTGCAATTTACAATATTCCCGACCTAGTAAACCTCGGAAGAGGCCAACAACCGGAGCAAGCGGTTTAAACGAGACACCTCTGCTTCTTGAAAATCCTCTCAGGATTTAATAGCGAACCTGAGATGAGAACTCCAGCCCAGCCAGCTGGTTCCTTTTTGGTCGGGGTATCTTGCTCAAAGGAGAGTTTCGGTTCTGGACACGGCTTCCTCCTTCTCTGACAACAGGAGGACATCAACGCATATTGACTAGCGAAAGTGATTATCGACAGCCAGGCTTTTGTGAGTGTGAATGTGAGAAGCAGAGTCACCGTGACTATGGATAGAAGATGATGACTTTGGTCTATCTATCGTTGAAAAAAATAAGATCGACATACAGCGTGCCTGTCTTCTAAGATTCGCTCATTCCTCAAGCAGATGCTTCCTTCCCCGCTCTGTCAACCGTCTTCAACTTCGAATTGTTTCCAATGCTCGCGTGTCCTTGGTTCCAACTGCCTCGCCAGTCCATCTCTCAATCCCTTCATGTCCATTACGATCCCGGCTCCCTTTACAAGGGTGTCATCTGACAACGATCACAATGTTTATGCGTGCATAGGCAGGTGTGAACGTAATGCACGTTTTGCATGTTTAACAGCCGACCACACCGGCAGCACCACACATTGTATAGCGTGTTCTGAACGGCGGCGCTTGATTTTTTGGTGGAAGCGTTGGCTGGTGCTTTGGTTGGGGTTACTGAGTCGGTGTTGTGGTGTTTTTTGTTGTTGCTGCAATCTGCGTCGCGGGCTGGGTGGCGATGAGGCATGTTCGGGAGGTTTTAGCACTTGGTGCTTTTAAGAGATTTGCTCTGATATCCAGTTGTGTTACTTAATGGTGATCGAAGGTTGCTTGTGGAACTTATTGCTATTGACAACTCTGGAGAACCCATTGCAGGGGATGGGGAAGACTTTATACCCAGAAGGCAACACAAATTGCTCGTCACTACGTTTGTGCTTGAGACACATTTTTCTGTTATTTCATGCTGTATTGGTCCCCCATATCCTGCTATCAGTACCCGCCACCTCAAATATGTGACAGCAAAGGGGCAATTGTGAATGTACCACCGTGTTCTACTTCACTGTCTCTTAACGGCCGAAAAAGCTGGGCAAACTGACATCGTTAAGCCTTGATCGCGCAGAGAGCAAAGACAACCATGCCCCACGACATGCTTGTGCGATGCTGCACATCTTGCATGACACGCCGAGCTGGGAGTCATAGGCAGTTTGAGGTATGGCCTTCGTCGCCACCCTGAACGTTGCACTTTAAGATTCAGGGTCGGGCGGGCCGAAGTGGCGAATCCGAGGAAACGCCTTCCAAAATCTGGCCCCGATGGATAAAACCCTCCCGTCCATAATGAAGACCTTGAATCAGCATCATTAGCTTGGCTCAATAGGAAAGCAATGACACTGCTGCAGTCGGTGCCGATGTCTGCCAGGATTGGAAGATCAAATATGCAAATGTTGCACACTCGTGGAATCGATAATCAGCACATCAACCGGCTCTCCCATCCTGCGCTCAAGGCCTGGAAAATTCGCGCAGAGCTTAAATGTCCGAGCTAATGCCAATATCTCTCAAGCCAGTATAAAAGCGCACATACTGTGGGTTCGTGCTCGATGTACCGGACCAATGTGTAGTTGACAGCTTTAGTCATGCGCCAGTATCTCATCACCTAAGCTTAAACCGTAACAAGCTTGTGGGTCTCTAAGCCATTCACTGATAGTGCCAGGCCCAGATCCAAACCATCAATGATGCCTGTTGGTGCTAAGCGCCGGGATTTTGTCCCTCGCCAACTCGATATCACCTTGACGAAGTCCGAGACGCTGCAGTCTGAATTAGACAAGCATAACGTCTTTTGAAGTTTATTCGGTGATGAGATATTAGGCTTTGTTTGCTGAGCGAATGGTGCTTTTGATCTGCGTGGGCTGGGTTGGGGATTGTTAGGGGTGGGGTGGTTTGGGCTAGCATCTTCTATGCAGCGCTTGTGCTCTTTCCCTACCTGTCTAGATAGTACATTGCCTACATCCGTGAGACTTCTTCTTATTTTAGTAGAGATGACTTCTTGGACAATGCATTGCGAGCTAACGTTGCGCCATAAGCTTCATACAACTATGTCTATCAGTTTGTTCCGATGAGAAACTCCGTCCGCCTGAGATCAACTAGACATGTATTCTCTAGTCTTGCACACTAAGACCTCAGCATACTCAATGCAACATCTCCCCAATATGATTCAGAAAGACGCCAGGTTCAAGCTGGTGCTCCGGGCTCTTGGCGATCAGATCCAAATAGTAAGCTGCTAATACACATAGTGAAATTATACGAGAGATTAAGTCACGCTGCTACATAGTGTGGGTATTGATAAATTATATGAAACCCCATAGGTTAAAGTGTCAGATCGACATCAAAAAAGGGAGAAAAGCTCCTTCGCATAACGAATCTCGGCTGTCTTATGAGCTTAGCTGCTAGACACACCAAGACATGGTAAGAGGAAAAAGCATTAAACCTAGCTACCAGCCCCAATCTTTTCCTGTCATGCTAATTTCATCTCCAAAACCGGCACTATCAGTAGCGTCATCAGACGACTCGTTATCCGAAGCCTCCAGATGTGAACGTTGGGTTCCTTCGCCGGCAGGTGAATTGATCGGAACTGGTGTGCTTGGGGTTATCGAACTTGATGGCTTGACAAGAAGATGGCACGCAAGCTTGTAGATGATTTCCAGCCTGCTGAGATATAGGGTAGGGTTATGTTCTATTCGCGGCAGAGCGCTGAGATGGAGTTAGAGATTGCTTATCTCTGCCGAAAGCATTTTTGCTTCTTTATCGACTAACACTATAGCCGTAGCTATAGCTTCCTCGACACCTACAGAGCATATGCAGCGGCAAGATTCGGGTATGCCGAGTTTCTGGAGTGCCGAAGAAGCCTCCAGCATAGCGATATCAATGTTCGTCGAGCTACCACCTACTTCCTGCCTCACTAGACGAGCCGACCATGGGTCCTGTGATTCCTCTGATTCCTGTGATTCCTCCCATCGTCTGGAGACCTGACCACGGTCCCACGGCCGTGGGTGCGACAAATTGCAAAAGTCGATGATCGCTTCGAATTGCAGGGTTCTAGAAAGACATTCTCGAAGACTCGGCCAATCTTCGAGATGTAAATAGATAGTTGATAAAGCAAGGTTGCATTTAAACTCCTTGAAATGATCGAGATGTATTAGATTCGAATTGGCAGAGGCTTTGGATATGGTTGCGCGCAGCTTCCTAAATCCCAAAACTAACTCGAGCGCCCATCTTCTTTGCTCCAATTTGAGATGGTTTTCCTTGCCATGGTCGTTAAAGGACGTCCTCCAGCACAGGTTCGGATTTGAGATGGCCTTAGCAACATCGATGGCCATCCCCCAAATATACCCTATTGGACCTACAAGATCTATCTCGATCTTCTTTTTGTCACCTTGCTCCGTGGACCTTCCCCAGCTGCTGGAGATGTAAGAGGAGTGAGACCATGCTAGTATCAATTCACTGTTCTGTCGCTCTTTTATTGAGCGCTGCCCTCTCTGTAACTCAGCTTTGCACTCGATCACCGCGCTGGAAAGGACTGCCCTGAGGCTTTCGTAATCCATGGCTTCGGGATATTCCCATGAAAACCGTGCCAATTTGCATAAGCAAGCCCCTCTCTGCTCGAAGGGTATGTATCGGAAGGCATTGGGTGACAGTGTTTGCGTCACATTCAGGTATGTTTGATTTGCAAATTCCCAAGGGGTGAGGGTATTGATTATACGAAGATCGATCATCAGGCTAATCCATTGATCGAAATGTGATACCGGATACTTAAAGGAAACAACTTGTTTGAGAGCCTTGAACAACCGCATGTTTATTTTTCGGTGCCGCTCGTTCTGTGCACCATCAGAGTCCCTCAGATATGTCCACCATGATGACTTTGTTCTAGACGATGGTTCTTTGGCACTCCCTTTGGACCTCTTGGGCCTGTAGTCCACACACCTCGAAATGTCAGTGGCTAGGGTTACAAGTAATATCGAAAAGGAAGCTGGACAGTCTTGTATAGGCAATGTTGGCAATAGTGCTTCGAACGCATCTACAATCTCGTGAAGCGTCGTAAAGCTGCCTCCTGACCAGGAATTGCTATGAAGCCACGAAATGGCTTTATGAATCTCACGGGCTATTGGCTGCTGAAATTGAGGCAAACAGGGTAACATAGCTCGGATAACCTGGTCGAAATTGGCTGAGACTTCCTTCGATATGTCGAAAGGGTGCACGGAATGATACGGGGCCTCGGCCAAAATGAAGATTTCGCAGAGAACGAAGCATTCCAAAGGTAGACTCTCAGCGTGAGCCTGATAGTCCCGAAGATTCTGAAGCACACTCGTAATATGATAGGCGACACGATTGACTCTGTGAACAAAGTCACTCGACCAACTCGGAGATCCATCTGGGACCCAAGCAACGAGTTCTAGCGGGAACGACTGATATAATACTAATGTAGCACAAATGGTAAGCCTAGCTTGTTGTTCTGGTTCCACATTTAAACGAACGCGAATCCATTCATGGACTAAGGGATGCACGTGTAGCGTAGGACCCGCAGGATCCCTGCGGATCATGGACAATGAAATCAATGTGCCAATTGCAACTCTAAATCCAACATCATCTTGCAGGTACTGCATATCAGTCAAAAAAGTTTCAGGTAATCGCTTTGGTAATGACGCAGATTCGAAGATCCAAGCTACCTCTTTAGTAGCCGTTGTCAGTAGACCTTCAGCTATGTCATATTGATTCAGGAACCCGAGAATCTGGAGGATCTTGCATGCACGTGGCTGAGTTCGCTCCAAGTATTCAAGGGAGATTTCCCAAGTCGTCATGACAGACTCAGGGTACATAGGATTCGCCTGTTTGAACCTCATTAAACGTTCTCTGTTGACGCTCCTTGGCTTGAGGTACTCAAGGTATTCTCGGAAGGTCATGGGCGAGTTCTCTCTTATGAAAGACGCTGCTTGGTCTATGGCGAGAGGGAAGTACTGCAATTCCTTCAGTATATCTTCTAAGATCTCGGCTTCAGGGTGAGCAGTAGCCTTGTCCCGCGAAACTCCAGTGCTGGAACCTTGTATATCAAGGAACAGCCGTCCTGCGTCGACAGCGTCCATGGCCGACAAGGCAAGGCCAGAGGTTGCCACTGACCCGATAACTTTCCGATCTCGAGAAGTTATCAGAACGGCGCCAGGCATGCCAGCTGGAAGGAATTTCCGTATATCTACCCTCACGTCATCGTAATTGTCCAGGACAAGCAGGCAATCGTCGTGCGAAGGCGAACACAGCCAATTAGTCACCAAGTCCAGACGATTACCTAAGGCTTCCTGCGCAAGTCGATCAGATAACATGTCTGCGATCGCATGGAATCCAGCTTTGATCTCATCTTCACTGCGTGCAGTAACCCAGAAAATGGAGGCCGTGGGATCCTTCCTCCTTCGATCATGAACGTATTTATTGGCTAATTGGGTCTTCCTGGGGAGTAGCGAAAGCTCAGTTTTACAATATGTCAATTTATGGGACTGAAAGCTTACCCTACTCTTCCAAGGCCATGGATAGCGACGATAGGATGGATAAGATCAGTCTCGCCCTCCTTAGCGCACAGATGCTGGTCTAACAATCTCAGTTCGCTTTCCCTGCCCACAAATTGGAGATTCATGGGCAACGGGACCAAGAAGTGGCCAGGTTGTGCTGCTATTTATCTTGTTAATGGAGATACGCTCTATCGACAGTCCGGCCATACCTGAAATTCCATTGGCCGGAATAGAATTGGCTGAAATTCCGCTTTTCCTAGTGGCTTTCTCAACACATCGCCTAAGCTCCGCCAGCACGGGTAGATACTGGGGGTCGCATGGATTGTTAAACTTGCAAATGCGACGATGGTCAGCATCGATTGGGACAGGCAACTCCTCTTCGACTCCTAACCGAGCAGATATCTCGTCAACAACCTGGATATCATTAGCGGATAAATACTGAAAGCCGCATTGCACCAACCAGAGAATTCAAGATTGAAGTTTTTCTTCTCTCGTAAAAGTTGATGATGTCGAAAGGACGATGAATTGCACGGAAGTCCTCAGACAATCGCGAGAGATCATCGGACTCATACTTGAGACTATCCAGCAGTTGCTTGGGAGGTCGCTGGAAGGCTAAAGCAGCGACATTTGCAAGTAATGATCCGACGTTAGCGCTTTTGCTACCTCCATGAGGAGTGGCAAGAAAGAGTATAGACCGAATTGCGGCTTCTATTTCTTTATAAAGTTCGGGAGATGCATGAGCACAGATAAGAGCCTGCTCAAACAACAATTAGTCGTCACGAGACTTGAGAGGTAGATAGTAAGATTATACCTGTTTCACGACGATACCCCCCAGTGAATGACATACAAAGATCAAAGGCCGATTCATATGCTAAACAAGGATTAGTTCTATTTCAGAGGCCTGAAATCTACAAACCTTCTTGAGATCTCTGTCAGCCAGGATCCGCCGTAGTAAGTCAGACGCAAAGTCCCTAACGGTGCTGACGGACGTATTTGGACCTAGTAAAGTCGAATTGTAGCCGTATGTCAATACACGTACCCCTCTGATCTGGGTTGGCAGGAAGTCCCGTAACCACATGGTCTCAAGATTTGCTTGATCTTCATCATGGCATGCCCAAGTACCGAAAGCGTGGCCATTGAGGCCATGCACGGCAATGATGCTTGTAAAGATTGACGTTAGCTGCTCTGTACCTACGCAATACTTGCACGCAGTAGATGATGGGGCCTACACGAGGTCAATACTTACTCAAGTTCAGAATCTTTTGGCGCATCCAGAACTGTCAGCCCCATAAAGTCTCTTTCAACACAGGCTCTCAGCCTGCCCAGGGTTCTCTCGTTCAGGTCTAATGCTTTTTTAGCGTCGGAAGGCGACTTGAAGGTCACCGTGGCGACTAGAGGAGCGTCTTCCCGGCATGAACTTGGACAGAGGGATATATTTCGAATTGTTCTCAGTCCGTGGGATTCAAAGAAGTGTTCGAGCTCCCTTACATGAAGATCAGGCGAGACGTTGCTCACCCGCACTGTAGACAGTTCCTTGGGTTGCATTGTTCGGCAGGTGGAATGATTACATTTATGGAACAGCAGCTGAGACGAGGTAGCCATTTCCCTGCGGTGATATCGGGCGACCAATCAGGGAGTCCCACCTTCCCGAATGCGCAAGGCGCGGTTGCTCCAACAATCATCGTCTCGTACCGTTATAGTGATTGAAGCTGTTGAGATATTCTATTGACAGTTCGTTTACGAACATATCCTCGTTCTAAACAATTTTATAATGTAGAGACTTTGCCGCGACTCATGTTCAGTGCGCCACCAGTTCTACATGCATGACTTTTGCCGCATTCTCTTACCTGTTCGCTTGAATTCTGACCTGAGTGATAGGGTCTGGAAGAAGAACCTGCCGCTAGGACGAGCAAGTTACTGCCAGTGATTTGGAAGAAGTTGGCGACAACAAACGAGCATCTGCTCAGCATGTAGGCTTCATTAATTCCTACATCTGGACATCAACGAATGGAGGAGCTTGACTTTCGAACATGTACACCGATGCTAGTATCCTTGTTCATCTCCGCAACGAACAACTTGAATTATTGGACTGCTCAGCGTGGTTAAGGCAGAATAGCGTTCGTCCCCAATAACATCCTACTTATATTTTTCAAGACGCTTGTCTTTTATCTGTGTAATGAGCGTGAAGAGAAGTGCATGCAGCGGCTTGCATATGTAAGGAGAAGCGCCTAGATCATTGGATAAAGGAATCGGCTTTCTGTACCAAGGACCTCGAAATTAGCGTGTTATCAAGCGCCACCAGGAGTCGTTGGCCTGGAGTTCACGAAAGTCTTCCATCTAAGCAAGTCCACTGCACGGTCCTGCAGCCTTTCTGCATAGGTCTTCGGATCTTCGGATAGGAGACCATTATTATATTCAATATCGCACGGTCCAGTTCATTGCCATCCTTCATTAGAGACGACCCTTACTGAAAGCTCTTTGTAATGAAGGCATTGGCCACCAGGCAACGGTTTGATAAAATAATGGCTCGTGCTCTGCAGCTGACCACACGCCAAGTGCACGACCGGCTTTAGTCGAGGCTTCATAGCTCACAGACTAACTCGTCTTGATACGAGGTATCCAGAAAGCCTGACTTTGTTCTCATGAAGAGGAACCAATCGGCACAAGTCAGAGGCTAACAAGAACCCAGTAGACGATAGCTGGTTCCGAATGAGGCCAGAAGTCTTGCCATCACAGCATGGGCACACATGAATGATACCACCAGTACTGAAAAGTTTCCAACCCAAGTTCGATACCGCTACCACCTACCCAAGACATTTTCATCCCAAGGCCCCTCAGCTTGAAAGCCTGAGCCAAAAGCGATAGGCAGTGGCGTGACCCAAGTGTGAGTGATTCTCCGTTCCCAGACCCACACCAGCCCCGTTCCGCTGCGGTTTCGAAACTTCCAGGAGACACGCCCACGGTGAATCAAGTCGGAGACCCGGATTAGCGATCATTGGTAATAATAGCACCCGTACCGTGTTCATGCACGTACTTTCTCCTTAGTTTGCCCATGGCCTCGTTTCAGGTCTTTGCCAGACGCGGCTGGTAGAGGCGCGCTTATACTGAGCCGTATTGGCGACCCCGGCCGGGGCAGAAACTTGCAAGACTGGAAGGGTCTGATTTTTTGGTGTTCTAGGGCGAGGGTTAAGTAGAGGATGGTGCGGAATGGAGGGATGTTGTGGGGCAAAGGTGTCAAAGTCAAGGGGCGGGATTTTGTTTGAGTGGTTTAAATTTAGCAGTATGCCTGGGCAGATCTGGAATCTTGCATCGCGTTGAAACTGGTGGCTTGCTTTAGGGTGCGAGCATTTCTCGCTTTGAAGTTGATTGACTGGAGATTTTGTGCATGTGACAGGGTGATGTGCAGGTAGTATTGACGCACTGGGTGACATGTGCAGACTTTCATGGACCGTTAAGTGCCGATTGGTTCTATGCAGCGATCATTGGGTATTAGCTATAGACACGAGCGAGGCCTGAGGACATATACGAAGCAAAGGCTAACTGAGCAGAGACGCTAAGAGCAAAATTGGCCATGATCGCCCCTCTTATGAGCTATGCAAAGACATGGCTCTTCGTAACCCTTGGCATGACATTCCCTATGAAATTAGTATATCGTCTCGCCCTCATAACCTGAATATGTGATTTGTGTGGCCAGGAACCCTGTTCCTGCACATCTCACAATCTGCTCTGAAGCCCATCGAAAACGAGAGTCTCCCTCTGGGTGAAGTAATGAAGCCATTCGGAGTCTTGATAGACGGTTGTTGTCCATTGTAGATATAGGTGTTCATAGAGACATGCCTCGTCATCCCTCCTTCTGTCGTAGGGAATTCGGCCATAGCCTCATCCTCGGTGATGGGAGTAGGTAGCCTCCTTCGCCTGACGTAGTTTTCGTATTCGACCTCTTGCTGTGAACGTGGTATAATATTTTCTGGATCTTCACCCATTTCCATCTTCGCGTCTATAGACTGTTGGAAATGTCCGTAGATAGGTGTTGGTAGCCGGCCACCGAAAACAGCATTATGTGGGCTCCTAATTGGGGGTTTGAAGCCGGGTGAAGGTGGCATTACAGTGCGTGGTGACGTTTGTGGTGAAGCCATTGAAGCCTGCTGGCCCCATTGACGAGATGGGATGACAGTCTGGAAGTCCATCATGTCCATATCAAGGTCGAAAGGTTGCTCGGGTTGTTGTGCATTCGGGTTTATGCTGAGCTGGGAGGATAATTGAAAATGTGATTCTTTGCTGAATGGCGGAGAATCCTCTTCTTCCGAAGAGTCAGGTGGTGTCATGGTCTGCGTGGATATGGGGGCAGGCTTGTTCCTTGGTGAACGAGATAGGGTACGGATATGCTTGGTGATTGGTGAGGTGCGGAAGGGCAGGCTGCAAGACCTCTGGAATGTTCATCAATACAAGTAATCTGATGTGTAAAGGGGCACCCTACTGGTAGCTTATGCTCATGCTCAAGCTCTAGCATTTCATCATCGTCTTCATCGCGTGCACGTTTCCTGGAGGCGAACATGGTTGCCAATCTGTGGCTGGTTGAATTTCGGAGGTAGAGAGCAAAGGCAGTCTATGAAGCTGCAACGTTGCGACCAAAGCAGAACGGGGAATGAAAACAGATGCAAAGGACGAGGGAAAGGAATGAAGATATACAGGATGGACAAGGATGAAGACGCTAAGGTATAGCACTGTTGAAAGTGGATCATTGGGAAGCAGAAGCATCAAGGCTTAGCTTCTACCAGTAGTGCTTCCACTAGTCCCCATGTCAAATAATCCTGAAACATCATCGATTTCTCGATGAGGCAAATCTGATCCGGCAAGACCAACCGGAAAAATACCTGCCCGGTCTAACGCCCATTACCCTTAGCGCTGCTGTATTAGATACTCGGGTCTAGAAGCCCGCAGAGCGCCGACTCCGCACATCCTTGTCTGATGTGTGTGACGCGAAGGTCAGCAAAAAACTGCACAAAATTTCTTCTCAAACCATTGAGTATCACAGAACCCCGATAATGACTAATCTGGAGTGACATTGGACACCTGCAAGGCGTGAAAATCCTAGTTCCTGACTGACTCCCGGGATTACCTTACACGTGCGGCATCCCACGAATCTCTAGTCGTCGACGCCCGAGTGGGTTGGCCGATCTTCACCGCTCGACTACCCGCCTGTGTAAAACGCAACTGAAGCTCAATTCTCTCAAGCATTTCTATTCAACCATATACCATCACCATGCCTATTGCCGACAGTGATATGGCTCTGCATGAGAACGTTCGAAGTAGGGAAAACCATCCCTGAGTCTCATTTGGCTACTCGCTCACAAGTGTTTCCTAGTTCTCGGCCAGGACCCACTGATACCTCCCCAATTACTACAAGCCGAGATTCCTGCAGTATGCCTTGATTGCGCCAGGCTTCTGGAGATGTAGCTGACCTATAACCTTCAATCAGTCCGAAGCGACTTACAAGGCCGTCTCGAAGGGCCGTCATGAGTCAATTCAAATAATTACCCAACATGACGACCGTCTCCTCGTCATTGTTGGGCCGTGCTCCCTTCATGATCCCGCTACCGCCGTCGAATATGCACGCCGACTTGTCGAATTGGCCCACAGGCTCTCACCTGACCTCTGCATAATCATGCGAGCTTACCTCGAGAAACCTAGAACGACCGTTGGCTGGAAGGGGCTGATCAATGACCCGGAGATAAATGAGACCTTCAAGATCAATAAAGGCTTAAGAGTCTCGAGACAATTGTTCTGTGACTTGACAGGGTTGGGCATGCCAATTGCGAGCGAAATGCTCGACACCATTTCACCACAGTTTCTGGCAGATCTGATCTCTCTGGGTGCAATTGGTGCTAGGACTACCGAAAGCCAGCTGCATCGGGAATTGGCTAGTGGCTTATCGTTCCCTGTTGGATTTAAGAATGGCACCGACGGCTCCCTGGGCGTAGCTATCGATGCTGTGGGATCAGCCGCCTCTAAGCATCATTTCATGGGAGTGACAAAGCAAGGTCTAGCCGCTATTACGAGGACCAGTGGCAACGAGCATGGCTTTGTGATTTTAAGAGGCGGTACGAACGGGACTAATTATGACAGAGATAGTGTCAGAAATACAAGAGAGCATTTGAGGAAGAAAGGTCAAAGAGAAGTCATGATGATTGATTGCTCGCATGGTAGGGGACCTCTTCATCCACCAGTCTTACATTTGTTGCTAATATTCCCCAGGTAATTCCCTTAAAAATCACAAAAATCAACCCAAAGTAGCACAAACCATTGGCGACCAACTCCGTCAAGGCGAGACGGCTATCATCGGCGTTATGATTGAGTCTTATATAAACGAAGGCAACCAAAAGGTCCCACCTGAAGGTCCAGAGAGACTCAAGAAAGGAGTTAGCATCACAGATGCCTGCGTTGACTGGGATACGACCGTAGGGATGCTTGAACAACTAGCAGACGCCGTAAGGACAAGGAGAACAATCCGCGAAGGGTAAATCAATGGAACCGCCTAAACTAATGGCAGAGGAAATCCACATTGAGCATCTTGCATATCTTACCAAAAGCGAAAAAAGCGATATTGAATGTGCATAGGCGTTTGGGCTAGAGGAACAGGCACTACGACATGCACTCTTGATCACATACATTTTGACCTCCCTCATTTACCAACCATATTTCTCGACATCTCCATCTCAACATGGTTGATTGCTGATATCAAAATGGTCAAAAGCAGATAGAAATCGTGCTCATTTAGCAGATGGAAAGAAAGATAGATTTCACTCGACCCAAATCATCAATAAGAAAACAACTTTAGAGATCAGCTTTACTGATCCTTACAACATCTTAAAAGTCCACCGATGCACACGTGGTCCCGTACTCTAAGAGCGAGTGTCTTGTACATCGCTGGTCTAATTCATCTCATCTCCCAACTCTTTTTGGAAGAGGTATCAAAATCGTATTCATCCTAAAGCTATCGAGGGAGATGTCATGGCCATCGTCTTCTCGGGTGTAATTCAATCCGAGAGTTTGTACAGCGATTTGTCCTGTTTTGTCAACATTCAGCTGACGCGCATAAAAGCCTATTAAAGCCAGCCTTCGGATGCTCCAATCATGGCCAATCCCACAAGTGATTCGTAGGTACCGTGGCCGGTGGCAATGATCCACTTACGGAAGGTAAGCAGGACATTTACCGTGCTTGAGCGTCATCGTTCTACGAGATTAGAGGTGTGAAGGGGGCCAAATCTTTCTCTCAGCTTAGAAGACTTTTTACGTCTGACTAAGTTTCTTGCATGGCTACCGAGAGACCGAGCTGTTACAAGAGTCGAATAGCGCCACAAGCTCACAATCAACGATCGAACGTAGCGACATAAAGTACGGATGAAACATCTTTCTAGAGGAAGGGGACAGAAGTTCGGTTCTCCTGGCCTTTGAAGTACAGGAACCCTTCAATTACATAGGTAGATATGCATACTAGCACATTCCTAGAAGAGACGACTGGCTGAGGACTTGGTCATGACACAAGATTACTAACCCTACCATTATCTGTCCATACACTCGGGAATCTAGTCCCAGCCGGTCACAGTAACAAAATACAAAGATGGTATTGACTTGTTGCCAATAAACGTCGTGTCATCGGTGATTGTTCAGATAGGGTACTCCGTACTTTAAAGGGCATGCTAGTTTCACACGTTATTCTAGAGATATGCGCTGAACATCTGTAGTTTTAGTGCAGATACAGATACAGAATTAAGATACCTTCTCGTGCGAAGTAAATAGTTTCATATTTGCTCGCCAAGACAACAATTTGCTCACATGATTTTGCGGCGAGCAAGTTGAGCTAGTTCTACAAAGCCTTGTGCCGCCGAGGCACCAACTTCTCTTCAACCCAATACCAGCATCCAAACCATGACCCTCCCCTCGCTCCTCCTACCATACCTCACCTCCGTTCTCTTCCTCCTAACCCTCACCTCCGCATACTGTACGTTCTCCCCCCACGGGCCCATCCCCTTCTCCACTAACCCTCCAACTCAACCCCAGCACCAACCTCCTTCTGCAAATGCACCTGCTTCTCCAACAGCACCATAATCCTCCTCGATGCGCCCTCCTCTCACTCCTCCCGCTCCCTCCACGTCTCCCTCCCGCGAACAGCGCAAAGCGATGATGTCGAAGAATTGCTACCCGAGGACCCGCCTATAGAGACATCGCCTCCTCCAGATGAGGGCGAGTTTACGCCAGAAGAGGGGGAAGGGGGAGGAGATAACAGGAAGGAGAATGGGGATAGGAAGGAATATAGAGCGGGAAATTGCAATGATTGTAATCGGCAGTTCTGCTTGGATTATAACTTGCCGATTTGTAAAGGCGCGGGGATGGAGGATGTGGCTACCACTTGTTTTCGTAAGTGGAGATGCATGCGTGAATAGAGAGAGGTAATGGGAGGGGTTTGGGGCTAATGTTTGAGTGCTACAGAGCGTGATTCGAGAAAGGATGAGGCTGTGGTGCTGATTTTTATTTTTGCTACGGCTGGGTTGTTAATTTGGGCGGCGATAAAGCCTTGGGTGGGGAAGTGGGTTGAGGTGAGATGAGGACATACCCTACGCTGTCAAGGCTTGGCTAATGTGGTGCGTAGAGCGCGAGAGAACGCAGGAGTTATATACCGGTCTCGACTCAGGGCGATACCTGAAGGTGCGAGTGGTGTGTCACTGAGCGATTTTCGACTGGCAGAGCATTGTAAGGCTTGCATGGAATTGGACATATCACAGCGGTGGCGTTATATATGAGCATGTTAGATTCAACGATAGGAGCATCGTTACATCACGACTCTGCTGTTGATGACAATGTTGTTGTTTTGTAGGCCGTTTATTCCTCTCAAAGTCTAATTCCTGTTCTTATGCATCCCATTGCCAGAAACAGCTCATATCTCATAGCATACTGATACCTCTTGGTCGTTGACCTAAGTGGCCTTGCAGGCCCCTGCCGCGTGTTGCTCCTACCTAGATATCCCCACGACCGTCCTTGCTCAGCTTCTCTTGGGCGGCTCCCTCCATTGGCCCAACGGGGTTGCTCTCCAATGTGTTCTCCTTCTGGTCCTCGCTTGCGTCCTTTGCGTGGGTCTCGCTGGGGGCGGCGTCGATTTGGCCAGACTCAGGAGCTCCGACTTGGCTGTCTGATTGTTTCTCAGGCTCTGGCGACTGGCGGCCAGCGTTGGGTGCAGACATTTTGGGTTGTCGGTGTGGGGAGGTAAATTTTCGTTATACGATTGAATGGGAGAATAGATCTGGGAAGTCTTGTCAGTTGTCTACTCGCTCAAGATATCTTATCTGCTTCTGAGGAAATAAAACGGGTTTGATATTGCAGATGAGGTTGGTAAGTAATATACTCACCAACTCAACGGGCTGATGATAGAAACCAAAGGTTCTGCTTACCTGGAGCTATCTCTGATTTAGTAGGCTTATATCCTGGAGGTGTTGATGTGATTACTTTGATGTTGTGGATATTGCGCGACTTGGATGGGGCAGACAGATCGTAAAGTGAGGAACCCCACTAATACGTCACTGCTCAACAGCCAAGATCGCTGACACCAGACAGGGGCGCGTAGAAGGGTTCACACTGCCGCCTAGAGAGGGCGAAAGGCCCCTAAAGCCGGTTCCCCTCGACTAATTCCAATACCCGGGCGACAAGCTCTTGGGCTTCTAGGGGTTCCATATCAACACCATGGGGGGTGGCTCTTGAAATACTTTCTTCCTATCGTTGCGAACTCCCTTTCCTGTCTTCCTTGCGATGTTTCTATTCTCACTACACCTCGACTAGGCTCCTACAGAGCCAGGTGGTGCTACAATCCCGGATGGCACCTCACCCGTTCAAGGCGTTCTGGACTTTCTCTTCTGCTTCGGCAAGACCCTGTTGCCGCCACTGATCAGGTCTTGACTATGCACAGAAGTAATAGCCCATTGCGACTCTTGGACATCATCGAAAGAGTACTGGGCTTCTGCTTCGCTCATGTGTAATGCCAACGTATACAGCAGTTGGCAAATAGACCTAACCTATCAAAACCGTTGTTCATGACCAAAATGGTAGGACACAGATTCCTTTCAGAAGATACATATGAATCCTACATAGCGCCAAATCCGCTCAATAAAAATGCTATAATCATGCTCGTACGTTACTCATTATTGCATACACGGCATCACAAGAAACGCTGCATACAAACACTTGCTCCCTCTCGTCGTTCCTTGTCCGGTTGTATTCAGTAAGCCGTCTTTTGGAAGATATACATCACTCCTATCAAAAGTTCGCACCTATTTGCGTACTCTACCTTGACTTCTTACAGCTTGCGCCTCGCTGCAGATCTCTCGGCTCTCTGCTGCCTAGCACCCTCCTCTAGCTTCCATATACTGTGGCCCTTCTTGGCCCTTGCCCTTCCCGGTGATGCAAACTCTACATGTCCTAACCTTTCGCCCTGGTCGTCGTAGACGTGAACGTCCCAACCTGGGGGTATCATACCAAGCATGAAATCAGGTTTGTCTACGAATTCGCTTGGCGTTTGTATTAGGTCTTCTAGGAAACTTAGCCCATCAATGGCTTGTGCGATTGGCAGGCGGAGCTGTTTCAGTCGAGTCTCCGGGTGGGGATCGCCGAAATCGGGCGCGTCGCAGCAGAGGATCTGAAGTCCTTCAGTGATTTGTTCGCGGAGGTGGGGAGGTCGACAGGCATCTGAGTTGATGCCTCTAGGCAACTAGCCATTGCGTGTGGTGTAACAGGCAGGATAACTCACACATTGCGAGGGCTCGGATTTTACACAGTCTGCATCGACGACCAGGAAAGTGAAGTAGGTGAAAATGTGACGCCAGCCGTGAGGGTCGTCATCTGCTGGCCGGAGGTGATTTTTGAAGAACTCATATACCTCCTCTAAGGTGCTGTTGAGGAATGGCATGGGAATATTTTCTTCAGCGGCTAGATTGGCTTCTATATCTTGGATAACGTTCGTATGTGAATTGGAAGATATGGCGACCCATGAGGTAGCATTGTGGGGGTTGGCGTTTTCCATCTCGGCGACATACTGTCGCTGTGAATTAGCACTTACAGCGAGAGTACTCTTGGCCTGAAGAAGAGCCTCACGCCATCAGAGATGTCTGTGAGATAGAAGAGAGGGTGGTATCTTTTTGTCTCGTCAAACACGAAGCCTGGTTGCTCGTCGCTTATTTCTTGTGCCATATCTGCAATAGGACCTATCTTCTCCGTCTGCTGGTCGCTTGTTTCCTCTGCCATATCTGCACTAGGAACTATATCTTCTGTCTGCTGCGACTCGATTTTGAAAGACATGAGAGCTATTTGGCCGGAGTAAGCGCTCTTATAGCTTGGTTCAACGTGCAGTGGGGAGAATGAAAGGTGTTGGGCACAAGAAGATGTTGTAATAACGTCAACTCCAATCCTTCGACAAGGCAGCAATGGAGCCAATGCTGCGAGCTACTCTGAAATAGGTATGTATGTTTGTGGAACTTGGAGAATTAGCACAGCCGCCTGAAGGAACCAATGCATAAGCCATAATACGTCCTCGACACGACCAGATATTATGTGCTATCGGTCACAATCACGATGTGGTACCTGTAGTAGACGAGGTAAGGTACTTTCGAGTTGGTTTTTTACCAAAGACACCATCAGTATAGGTGTAGTACAGAATGCAACATACAATAGTATAACTCGTCGTTACCAAAGAACAAATAGAGAATTCAATTTCATTTATGAAATATCAACTACTTGCCTACAACTAATCAAAGGTGTAAGGTCTACAGGTCCTAGTGCCGTTAGGGGTGGATTGGCGCAGTGGTTTGGCGGGCATTCCATCGGCCCGATGCTCGTCATAAGAAGGCCCCACCGAAAGTAGCAGATTGCTTACAATATGTCAGCAATCTTTCTATCCCTTCCAGTCTCTGCCATTCTTTGATGCTTTTCTATTGACCATCATGGAATCGATCCAGCCCTACACGATCTCAGTCCCCGACACCAAGCTGCGGAACCTCGCCCAGAAGCTCGAAACTACTACCTTGCCCGACGAACTTGATGAGGCAGGCTGGGACTATGGAGTGCCATTGGCAGATATAAAAAGGTTAACAGCATACTGGAAGGATACTTATGACTGGAGGAAACACGAGGCTAAGATCAACGAGCTTCCAAATTTCAATACCGCCATTCAAGTCGACGGCTTCGAATCGCTCGACATTCATTTCATCCACCAAAGGAGCAATGTTGATGGAGCAATACCCCTCCTCTTCTGTCATGGCTGTAAATACTCGCTCCCGTCATGTCAGATTATCCAATTGACCCCTTGTAGGGCCTGGTAGCTTCCTCGAAGTCACCAAACTCCTTCCTCTCTTGACCATAGGCGGCAAAGATGCGCCAGCCTTCCATGTCGTCGCCCCCTCTCTTCCCAACTTCGGGTTCTCCTCCGGCACCAAGAAGAAAGGTTTCAGCCTGCCCCAGTACGCCGAGACATGCCACAAGCTCATGCTCAGGCTTGGATACGACAAATATGGTACCTCTCCTCCGTGGACACCGCATGTTATCACCTCCATCTAACCGTCAAACTCGTTAAAATAGTAACCCAAGGCGGTGACTGGGGCACCATGATCACCCGCATAATGGGCCTTCTCTACCCCCACCACGTCCAAGCCTCCCACATAAACATGATCCGCGGCCACAAACCCACCTTCCTCTCCAACCCCCTCCTCGCAACCCAACACGCCCTCACTCCCTACACCCCACGCGACAAAGCCGGTTTCGCACGAACAACCTGGTTCCTACAAGAAGGCTCCGGCTACCGCACCGAGCAAGGCACCAAGCCCCAAACCCTCGGCTACGCATTATCAGATAGTCCCGTCGGCCTGCTGGCATGGATATACGAAAAGTTCCACGACTGGACCGATTCCTACCCCTGGACCGACGATGAAATCCTCACCTGGGTATCCATATATCATTTCTCCCTCGCCGGCCCCGCCGCCAGCCTCCGAATCTACTACGAGGCCCTCCACGATACAAAATTAGGCCGCGCACGTACTGAACAATACATACCGCACGTTAAATTAGGGCTCGCTCATTTCCCGCGGGAGTTGACTGTGGTGCCGAAGACGTGGGGAAGGACTATGGGGCCGGTGGTGTATGAGAGTGAGTATGAGAGTGGGGGGCATTTTGCGGCGTGGGAAAGGCCGGATGCGGTTGTGAGGGATTTGAGGGGGATGTTTGGGAAGGGGGGAGGAGCGTTTGGGTGTGTGAGGGGGAGGGAGGGATATATAAATCCTAGAGAGGTGAAATTATGAAATGGAGAAGTTGAGGAGGGGGATGTTTATGGTCTTTATCATGTGTGAGTGTATTGGACTGTTGAACCCCTACCATCTGATCCCAATGGTCAAGATGCCTGGGGATAAATCAATATCTATCGCTCCCCTCATCTTCCCCCTCCCTCAATTTGATCAATCTCTCCCACGATGTCCACATACCTCACTATTTCCATCTCCATTCCCATCCCCCCCCGTCCTCTCTTACCATCCATGTACACTAACCCCACCCGTGCCCCTCTCAACATCCCCATCCCCCCTAGAATTCTTCACTACACCCATCACCACAATTTCAATACACCGCCACCCAACGCAATGAACATGAGACTCAAATATCTGATATCTATCCAGATATCTATCCATCATATAAAAAACACTACTGCTTGCCGCTCAGGTCGATTTGATGGGGTTCGGCTTTGGGCGGGGGCAGACTTGTTAATTTGTGTTGGTGAAGGGGTTGGAGATGGCGGGTGGAGATTGGGGGAGAAAGGAGAGGGGAGGGTAGGGATGAGATGTGTCTGTATTCAACTGCCGATTGTGTCGCCAGCTAGGTTGCCAAGTGCGTTGTCTATTGTTAGTGGTCTACAATTGGGCTCTTGGATGATATGGTATTAATTCTTAAGAGTGCTTTACGTATTTGTGGTTGTTGGGCTTTTATGGTCAGGGTTTGAGGTCGTGGAAAGACGGGAGAGGAGAGATTGGGGGAGTAGGGCTGAAAGGTCGTATATGTGGATTTGTTCGTTGAAGAAGTAATCTGCATTGACGTGTGAAAAGGATTGGCCTATGTACGAGGGCCTTCAAGTTATTCTGTCATGAATCAGCTCACCATGCACATATTATTTGATAGCCTCATGGGCGAAAATTTGGTCATTGTTACGCCCCAAGGGCAAGTAGTCGAGGGGTTGAAGCACTTGTTACGTTACATGGATGCTTCTCATTAACGTCCGAAACACGAAAAACTCCTTGGAAAGTGATAAATTGAGGTGATTCCGTTGCCAACAGCTCGGAACGTGACTTCTTGGAATGGTGTATTCATGCTGAAGCTATGAAGCCTGATATGAGATTTGGAACGAAGTGAAGGCCCGATGAACGTCTGGGGAATGTTAGCTCCTTTCGTTGCTCAGTCTGTGAAGCGTAACATTAGCGTATGCAATCCAAACGGTGAGTAATTGAAAGACGTGAATTGGTGGCTCACCCATACTACCACCTAAATTCTTTTATCAACCCGCAAATTCTATCCAATTTCCTCATAACGATCTCGTCTTAAGAGCAATCCCTTTTTCAGACTCCACCATCTACAAATCTTTGCTCCTTCCACCCTCCCATCCCTCGCTTCTTAATCCTGCCATTCGAAGGCTCGACGGGTCCAAGATCTCTTCAGACCATCAATTTGATCTCTCATCTGATTCAGCATGGACACTGACTCCGACAAAGATAATACAGGGATGCCATCGACGAGCAATCTCCTATCTTTCTGTTGTTTCCTCGTTACGATCTATTACATGCTAAAACCCTTCGAGCCGTCACAGGATGCATCCATGCAAGAACCCAGCCCGAGACAGCCACACTTGAGCACCCAAGAGATCCTTAGTGTTGGTGATATTAGCAATGGTGACCAATCCGAGAGTACAGGGACGGAAAGAGAAGGCTTGGATGGTGAAGGGTATGAAGTGAGACCTTATGAGCTGAAGGAAAACTTTGGTATGGGGAATGGAAAGATAGACGAAATCTTCCTCTCCGAGAGCGGAGGGGGCGGAGCAATGGACTTATCAAAGCAGCAGGAGGAGGACAAGGAGGACAAGGAGCAGGAGCAAGAAGAGGCACAGCCTCAATCAAACAGAAAGCGCAGTAGGGATCTTACTGCAGCCAATAATCCAACAAGCATAGCGCCTTGCAAGAAGCAGCGTATCATCAATCCGCCTCGTAGACCAACCCCGCACATGCTCCAGTACCACACCAACCGTTATCGCCTCTACGATGCAACGACACAAAACCAAGGTGCCGCTGTTGTGGGCACATTCAAGCAATTTGGCCACTTCGATGATTACGCATTGTACATCAACCCAAACCTATTGAACACGGAACTTGAGCAGATCCCTTATAGTGGAGTAAGAGTGGACGACCTGACCGCTTCGAAGGTGTTGTCGCATTACCGTCGTAACATACTCCGCACCCGCTGGCCGGCTGAGTTCGACCAGCAGGGAATGATTCGTGCTACGCGTGTACCGCTTGGCCGAGCAGCTAAGAGGTGGGTCCATCGAGGTGAGAGGGATGTAGATGAGAAGCCGGTGGAACAGGCAGGGTGGTACTACCTTTCTTGGGGTGGAATACACACCCTCATGGGGAAGGAAGGCTTAGACGCTGACCGGTACTGGGTTCGGCCCAGCTTCGAGAGCTTCAAGTGTCCTGGTCTCGGCTTCAAAATCACAGACTGGGCCGAAGTTCAGCTGGCGCCAGAGGACCCAGCTGATCCCACTTTTCTCTGACCTTGTTTCCCAACAGCTGAGTAGGGCGCTGGTTGGGAGGTCCGGATCGAGCTCTTGAGTGGAGAAGGGCAGTCTTGTATATTTAAAGTGGGTTTTGCCAGCCCTGATGTTTTTTGGAGCGATGACAACCGGATTCCATCTCCAAGTAGGAAAATAGAGAATTTTAGATGGCCGCTCTCTCCCCAGTGTGCAACGCGTGAAACTCGAGGAGAACTAATTCAGTTCAATCAGTACCGTAAGCCGTGGCACTTTGAAAAATCCGAGCTGTATCTGTTCAACTCGGGAGATGCACATGTGTTTCCTATAGAAGATAAGCCTTGAAAGGTCTCTATATGCTTGATGAATGAGCATCAGCAGCCAAAGCCGCAGCGATACCAGCCCCCAGCACAGCACTGTCCCGGGTCTTCTCTAGAATAACACCGTTACCACTTGGACGCTCTCTCGTAAACATTTGGTCTAAGATTTCCTGTGCTCTTTCCATGTACATGGGGTATTTATTAATAACGCTGCCATCGCATCCGATACTCATGTGATCGAAGTCATCTTGCAGGCCAGTATTACATTCCAATTCTTGTAGTAATGACGCCAGTGCATGTACCCCGGTAGCGAAGTAAGCTATTGAACGCTTTGTCACAGATCGAACGGTTTGTTGTATGAAGTAGGCATCACGCGGGGTTGGTTTATGGCTGGAGGGATGCCATTGATCAAGAAGCGAAATGGTATCTCTGAGATCGTGCGAGGTATCATTCTCTATCCAAGCGAGCGTCTTTGTATTCAGGATGTATGGCACGGCGAGTGATGAAGGAAGTCTGCCTCGAAATAGATGTGCCTTTTTCGTCGCTTCAACAACGATGAGCCGTACGATTTCACCCATGTAACCGCCTGAGACAAGGTACTCAAAAGGCTGATAATTTGGTAGGGTGTGGTGATTATTTAGGTACTCGTCCCAACGCGTTGTAGGGAAAATGCCCTTCCCATACATGCTTAACTCGGTATTTGTAAGAACGTGTGTGATTGAGGGATCTTCTGTTAGTGGCCGGCGAGCCAGCTTAGAGGGGTGCAGCGATGTAATGGGGAGGTGTATAGCAGCATTCATTCCAGTGCCAAGGATAACAGCTAGGCGTGTGGCAGGGTCGATATAAGCTCGGGCAAGGAGTGCTGAGGAGGAGTCGTTGACGATGGCATCAAGCTGTATGTTGAGCTTCTAAATCGACATCAGCGTCCCATTGTAGTGCAGTGATGGACCCAGGGTGACTGACCGCACGTTCATAGGCTCCTGTAATGAGATCACCCAAATCATGCCCCCTCACAGCATCAGAGCAGTAGAAGCCTTTCCCCATGCCCAACACATTGCCACTCCTTATAGATGTCTGGCTGCAATGAATCAGCCTTCTCTTCTTGCGGGCTCGGGCTGGCTGGCCGAGACTGACTCAAGTGGAAATGACCAAGCCACGCCCATGCGAAGTGGTTCCGTGTCCCCATTTATGTTTTCCGCTTCTAGTGTGAGCATTTCTTCGATTCTTTCGGCAAGCCAATCGAAGAAGGCGTGCCCTTGAAATTGTTTGACGGAGTTGTCAATTGGCCACGACAGTGGGTGTCGAATTCGCATGCTATCGGTGCAACGACCCTGCCCACGTAGCTCCACCAGTCCCATCCATAGATTGGACCCCCCAACTTCCAATGCTAAGTATAGTCCTTGCTCTTGCCCAGTGGGAAGATGATAATTGAACGAAGGGAGCATGCATTGTGGACTTGATATTAGATGCTGTTTGAACTCGGCCTGAAGAGCTTTCGATAGAAAAAGTAGGGCGTCGGCGTCCAATTGTTGCTCGAACAAAATCTTCACCTCTTCTAAAAGATTGTCCATGTTCCTTCCGAGATGTAGGAGGAAGGATCTTCCGGGTGCGGAGAGAATTTGTGGCTGGCCCTTTGACGGAAGGCGCCAGACAAAGTAAATTTAGTGTAAACGAGTGAAGAGAGCTGTAGCATGCTCCCACGTAAACATAGGCAATAATGACAACGTCTCACAGGATTCCAATCTTCGACGCCTAATTAGTGTGGAGTGGAATGTCATAATGAGTGATCTTTCAGGCCCCACGTGGCAGAAGAGAGGTTGCAGGAACTGCGTCCACAGTAGGATCTGCAAGGAAAAAGTGGGATTGGCTCATGTTCTAAGAGTATGAGAGGTCACTAGATGAACAGATGATAACTTAATGTTACCCAGTGAGCCTCGAGGTGACATCGGATTTAGGCCAGCCATGGCCCGGGGCGGGTAAGCGGCACTCAGAAGACTTCGTCTTGATATTGAATTTTATATTAGACTTCATACTTAGCCATCCCTAGCTATAGGATGCAAAGAGCGGAAAGGGACAGCGAATGTACGTGGAGAAAATTGGAAGCTGATGTATGCAGGTATTTCATGGCTGCATTAACCAGGACTTCGGCAAACCGAGCATCCCTGCTTGCTTTGGACATACATAATTGAGTGGATGCTTATAGCTTTCTGAACACGACATTGGGAGGTAAGGGCAATAAATATGCCACGGCATCATTGTCATCGTAGCTAGGCTTTCCAACCAGTTGGGATATTTGTTGCAAAAGGCTACATGACCGCAACATATCCCACTTCTATCTCTCCGTCCATCATTTCCCTCTACTATGATCAGACTTTCTCATGCACTTCCGGAGGCGATTCCACACTAAGCGGCTTTACATCATCATACGTCTCATCTGTAAAAACCAGATCATCATCAATGGGAATGGTGTCCCTAATTTTCAGAAATATCAAAGGCGCCGCAATCACCAGCGAACCTGCTAACAGAGCCCACGAAGATGCGAACTCGTTCATGAAAGGAACCCCCAACGCATCGATGCGGAAGGTTATGGCGGCACCTGCGGATTGGATGCCCTTGTAGAAGCCTGCGAAGTTGGCGAGTTTGCGTCCATTGTTCGTCAGGGCGCCTATGAACCAGTAGACGCAGGTTTGCCAGGCAGCTATCCAGGAGTCAGAAGGCTCTTCAACAAATGCAGGATATGTGACATACCATCATAGAAGCCATAGAACATGTATAGAAACATCGGTCCCACATATCCACTCGCTGTCCAGTCCTCCTTGATGTAAGTCTTCGAGCTGGTCTCGGCCCTCGTGTATTTCTTCTGCCACGCATATCCACCACCCCAAATTACCATAGTGATCATGAATAGGACGCCCCAAGCGATCCTCGCTCGCATCGCTCGTCTTACGCTTTTAACATCCAGACCATAGCCGAATAGAAATGCTCCAATGATCTGACTTGTCCAGTAAAGTGTGTTATTGAGTGCTCTTGTTCTAATGTTGAATTTGGCAGAGTTGAACCCGTTGAATTGATAGGTATAGAACCAGTTGCTGGCGAGGAACATTGGGAATAGGAAGACGATCCATATGTCGCTCTGAAGGACCTCCCATAATCCGAGGATTTCGCTTCGCCATGAAGGGTGCTTCATTAGGATGACATGTGACTTGTCGCTACGGACAACGTTGTGGGCATCTACAAGCGTCCATGCTAGGCAAGCGCCAAGAAAGGTGAGGACCATGAAGCCGATATATGTACCGTTTGAGACAGTGCCTGAGGAAGAATGTATGTTTTCACCTAGGGGAATCCTACGAAGCTCAGTCAGCTCTAATTACGCCAGACCATCCGTTAACAGTAACTGGGAGGCTCACAAGCTGCCTATCACAGCCCCGAGATTGAATATCATCCAGAACCAAGAGATGTAGCGGCCCTTTGAATTCTCTGGAGGGTAAGACATCATGATGGCGCCCTGGGCTGCCCAGAGCATTCCAGCACAGACACCCAACATAGCCCCTGCAAAGATCACAAATCCTGAGTTCTGATTATAATTATAACTCAAATAGCTGGAGACATAGAGGCAATATCCCAAGCCCCCCAGGCTTAGGGTCAGTTTGACACCTAGACGATTCGTGATGCTCCCAGCGAAGAATCCAAGCACGCTGAACGTTGAATATACAGCAACGTTCGAGTTGTCAGCGGTGGTTGCGTTGAATTGACCTCCGCCCCCTAAGCCATTGACGGCGTTAAACATGCCGGGGCATAGAAAGCAAACCAGTGCAACGAGCAGCAGCTGGAAGGGTGGTGATGCGTAGCAAGGGATTGTCCAAGGACCAAGGCGATATGTTTGGTATTTCCATCCTGTTGGCAACTCAATGTCTCTGTTTCCTTCTTCGGAGGGTGAATGTAGATCTCTTGGAGGCTTCTCAGTTATATTACCTTGGATTGCGGCGTCTTGCTTCACTGACTTATGGTCCGACATGATGAGTTGTGCCTGAAGGAGCCAAAGAGGGGGTATTGCTTCTCTTCACAATAGTTATGCTAGGCCCTCAGTTCTGTCTATTGACAAGTAGAAGATTCTTTTAGAAGACAAAATCAACAGAGTAAGTAGGGTCCGCTCAAAGTCTTTGCATGTTGATGATAAGCAGGCTAGAGAAGTGAGCAATTACTTTGGGTGACACGTGCAAGGAGAAGATGAGATGAACGCGGTGTTCTGCAGGCAGCTCTACCACATACCCACGAATCATGGTCGTGTGAGGAAAGCTTTCGGATATGACTCCTGATTCCTGATTGGTTCAAGTACGTTAGTCGGTGAATCGGGGGTTCAAGATCGGCAACGTTTGTGCCGTGATAGGGCAAGTCTCCGGCGTAAGAGATAGTGAAGTGAGGGGCAAAGTCAAGGTCAGCGTTGCACTGCGTCTCTAGCCATGTAACTGTAACCATGAGATAACCTTGAAGAGCTTTGCTTTATCCCCGACGCGAAATATCCACGCCACCACGATACGATGGTTTCGTCTGATTCAACCTCTTGCCTGTTAAAGGCTCTTGATCAGACTCGGCAGCGCTCTCTTTTATAATTTGCAGAAGACGGTAGGGACATTTCCGCTCATGTCGACGAGGGTGCTTTTATTCCTCACCCATGCCTCTAGGCCTCGTTTGCCATTCTCCACTCCAAGTCCACTCTGCTTCCACCCACCTACGCTCATTTCTGCTGGGCTTTCGCCCCACGTATTGACCCAGGTAATGCCAGCTTCAAGCTGAGCAATGACCTTGTGTGCCAAGTTCAAATCTCGCGTGAAGACTCCAGCGGCGAGACCCAATGGCGTGGCATTCGCTCTTTGTATAGCTTCTTCGATATCTTTGTACGTCAGGATCATCATCACTGGGCCGAATATCTCCTCCTGGACAATCTTCATGGAGTCATTGCAATCTGTAAAAACTGTAGGTTTGACCCAAAAGCCATCTTCCATACCTTCAATGGCTTTAGGCTTATCAGCACCTCCACACAACAGTGTCGCTTTGTCTACCTCAATCCCGTGCCTGATGTATCCCAGAACCTTCTCGTAATGTATCTCAGATACCAAAGGCCCAAAATTCGTATTCATATCCATTAAGTCTCCAGGACGAATGTAGTCCATCTTCTCTAATAACTTCTTCTCAAAAGATTCCTTCATTGCCTCTGGGATGAAGACTCGGGTGCCATTTGTGCATACTTGACCAGTACTGAAGAAGTTGGCCATCATAGCCCCATCAACAGCTTGGTCCACATTGGCATCAGGGAGTATGAGAAGTGGACTTTTCCCTCCAAGCTCCATTGTAGTATATTTCATCCCTGCCGCAGCGCTGCTGGCCACCTTCTTGCCGGTCGAGACTTGGCCTGTGAAAGATACCTTAGCAACCCCTTCATGTGACGTGAGATATGCTCCCACATCCCCAGCGCCATTGACAACGTTGAAGACACCAGGGGGAAGTCCGGCCTCTGTAAAGATCTCGGCCAGTATCTGAGCGTGTAGAGGTGTGACTTCGCTTGGCTTGTAGACCATGGTATTGCCTGCAGCAAGACAGGGTGCGGACTTCCACAGTGCTATCTGTATTGGATAATTCCATGCCCCAATTCCCACACATACACCCAATGGCTCCTTCTTGGTGTAGACCCATGCATCTTCCCTCAATTGTGTGGTCTCGCCGTTGAGCCCGCCTGCAGCGACCAGGTTGGCAAAGTATTCCAGCACGTCTGCACCTGTCACAACATCTACTGTACTCGTTTCCGAGAACGGCTTCCCTGTGTCTTGTGTCTCGGTCTTTGCAATCTCATCGTTTCGTTCTCGGAGGAGCTGGACTGCTTTGAGGAGTATGCGAGATCGAGCGATTGGAGGAGTCGACGCCCAGGCGTGGAAGGCTCTTTGTGCTGAATGCACAGCAGCATCGATGTCAGAGTGAGAGGCTGTATGGACATCTGCTAGAGGCTGTGCTGTAGAAGGGTTAATTGATCTGAAGACAGAGCCTGAGGCTGTCTTGGTCTTTCCATCATAGTAAATATGACGAGGAGGGTAGAAAGAGTTTGCCATGAGGAGAGTGTCACATATGATCAGTAGCGAAGAAGCATTTCTCGGCACTGTGTAGGAAAATGGACGGGTTTGTCCTCGAGACTCTACAGAGTAAATGGTGGAGGACACAGGGTGGCTAGCCAAGGCTAGAAGGGTTTACCTATCACCTGTGTAGCCCCCCCAGATGCCCTAAAAGTTGGCTACTTAGGCGCTAGGGGTAGTCCCCGAAGCTATATCTCTTGGGGCCCAATCGAGCTTCCTAGGGGACCAGCTTTGGGGGCCTCCAGGGATCAGCCCAATAAGGCTATAGAGTTGATAGGTGACCCCTTCTATGTGCTATTCTAGCCGCCGCGGTTCAATATGAGACGAGGGTTCCTCGTCCCGAAGCAGGCAAAGAATACATCTTTACGAAAGAGATAGCCTCAATATTGACTTTGACTGACACTGGACGGGCAATGTTGACAGACGAGCTTGTCCGGTTGGCATTATACTCTACCTAGGTTCGGATAGTTTTGCCGTCTTTAGGCTAGGTAGGCAGTCATTAAATCTGCTTTGTCACGAGATCTCTTTCCCTTTTACACCGTACAGAGTACAACGAACATTTAAGAGGTTCCTATCTATTCTTTTTAAGTCAGAGAAGCCCTCATTTTCTTGAAATCTCCTACTGTATACATGTCAGCGTCTTGCATTCCTGCTTACTGCTTCGTTGTCGCTCAAGAACAATCACCAAAGAAAATTGTAGACGGGGCACAGACACGCTTGGCGCTTTTTTTTGTGAATTGAAATCCCCTCTGGCTCTCTTATAACGAATGTTTCCTGGCCCTTGCGTTAAGGCGAAAACTTCCATACAGTCATAGCACCGGCCATCTCAAAATGACAACAACGCAACTTTCGCCCTCAGAGGCCAATTCTTTTGACTACATTGTTGTGGGTGGAGGAACAGCAGGTTGTGTCATCGCCAGCAGGCTGGCAGAATTTCTTCCACACAAGAAAACACTGCTGATTGAAGCTGGCCCGAGTGACTTCATGAATGACAAAGTGCTGAATCTCAAGGACTGGCTCAATCTGTTAGGAGGTGAGCTGGATTATGATTATGGAACAACCGAGCAACCAAATGGTAAGCGATAAACGAATGTCTATTTCTCTTATGGGTTCACTATATTCACCATTCTCATTTCTCCTAATATATCGGAAGGTAAGGATGTAGAGACTTGTTATTCTAAGACTGTCGCGGTTCAAGAGAGGAAACATGATTGACTTCGGAGATACATAGGAAACTCACACATCCGCCATTCCAGAGCAAAAGTCCTCGGCGGCTGCTCCTCTCACAACACACTAATCTCATTCAGGCCCTTCGAATATGACTGTAAGGTGTGGGAGTCTCTCGGTTGCGAAGGATGGTCGTTTCCAATGCTCAACCGTATTCTTGACAATCTCCGAAACACAGTTCAGCCTGTCCATGCGCGGCATAGGAACCAGCTCTGCAAAAATTGGGTGGAGTCCTGTTCGACCGCCATGAACGTCCCAGTCATTCACAACTTCAATCAGGAAATTGTCAGATCAGGCAATATTCAGGGAGGAGTTGGTTTCTTCTCGGTAGCATACAATCCCGACACTGGCCATCGTAGCAGTGCAAGCGTAGCTTACATCCACCCGATTCTACGTGGCGATGAAAGGCGGCCTAATCTCACAATTCTTACAGACGCATGGGTCAGCCGTGTCAACGTCACCGGATCGATCGTAACAGGTGTAAACATCACTCTCCAATCTCGAATCCACCTAGCGCTCCGCGCAAAGAAGGAGACCATCCTCTGCGCTGGAGCAGTCGACACACCACGCCTACTTCTACTTTCAGGCATCGGTCCGCGAATCCAGCTTGAGAGCTTGGACATCCCAGTCATCAAAGACATTCCAGGCATAGGCCATAACCTCCTGGATCACCCTGAGAGCATCATCATCTGGGAACTCAACCGCCCCGTCCCACCCAACCAAACAACCATGGACTCCGATGCTGGCATTTTTCTTCGCCGGCCCAACCTCCCACCAGATGAACCCGCAGATATCATGATGCACTGTTACCAAATACCCTTCTGCCACAACACTTCTCGCCTAGGTTATGACACTCCCATCGACGCCTTCTGTATGACGCCCAACATCCCTCGTCCACGATCAAAAGGGCAGCTGTACCTCACTTCCAAAGACCCTATCATCAAACCCGCCCTCGACTTCAAATACTTCACCGATCCAGAAGGCTACGACGCCGCCACCATCGTCGCCGGCCTCAAAGCCGCCCGCGAAGTAGCAAAATACGAACCCTTCAAATCCTGGCTCAAACGCGAAGTAGCGCCCGGCCCCACCATCACTTCTGACGAAGCTCTCTCAGAGTATGGCCGTAGAGTTGCACATACTGTATACCATCCTGCTGGGACGACTAAGATGGGGAATCTGGAGAGGGATGAGATGGCGGTTGTGGATTCGGAACTGAAGCTGAGGGGGCTGAGGGGAGTGAGGATTGCGGATGCGGGGGTCTTTCCGGAGATGACGACGGCGAATCCGATGTTGACTGTGCTGGCTATTGGTGAAAGGGCGGCTGAGATGGTAGCTGAGGAGGCGGGGTGGAGGAGAGAGGAAAGGCCGAGGTTATAAGGTGTGCAACGTGTGCAAGGAGTGGGATTGGAAAAGGGTGAAAAAAGTTAGGATATATGAGGATGGGAAGACCAGATATCATTAAGGGGACCAAAAGTGCTTCTTCGGATATGCGGGGAGTTGGTGACAGGGAGTTGGATATGTTTGTGACCTCTGTATCTATTTATTCCTCGTTGATGGAGAAATGAGAGATTCGGAACAGTGCATAAAAGTCTCAAGGACAGATTAAGCTCCGATGATCAAGCCTTGGAACCTTAATGCGTTAGAACAGTACGAAAGAAGCCATTTTGACCCCTTCAATGAAGATTCCCACTCTGGGCTCTCACAACGACGCTGGCTTTCCAAGTCCACAGGGGTGTGGAGTGCTTGGCTAATCGTTAATTCGTACATGCGGGCACCATCAGCTTTGTGATAGGGGACAATGCCCATATGACATGCAAAATCTGTGTACATGTTATTTGGGAACCTATCCTAGCTTGAGATACAAATATGTAGCCTGAGTGAATTCAAAAACCAGGAGACTGGAAAAAGCTATGATAACGACACTTCATGATCAACAAAGATGGAGCATCATCAGCGACCTGGCCTTCGAGTTTTCAGACCCATGATCCGGCGAAGACTATTCGAAGGCAGGACGTTCACTACTCTGATGGTTCGCTCAATGTTCGACAATATGACATTATGGTTATCGGGCGCTGCTGCTGTAACACATGCACCGCCCTGGACCAACAACTCCACCAACATTTCAGCGAGTATCTGATTGATCAGATTTTGCCTTGACAATGGTATTTCCTCCTTTTGTGCTAAAGTTGAATTGACCAAATGCTGACATATGAGCACGTGCTGTACCAAAGCATATTGACTATGCGAATTGCTTCAAAGTCGAAACGGATTTCACCATCGAGCCTTCTGGCATCTGTATCTAGTTAAGTGGCGAGTGCAGAAAGACGAATCATGCGGAACAATCTAGGTCTTAGGAGCTAGGTGCACTGTCTGCTTATTCAAGCTATGTTAGTATTGGACGTTGTTGTGTTTCTTGCACCATATACCGCTCTTTCACAGCCGCTTTGATCCCATGGATCAGAAACTTGTTGGTCGAGGGATGAATTCGCCTTCAAATCCTCGCAAGGTTTACGGTTTTAGGCTTCTCGGCGATGAAAGTTGGTGTGCATGTGAAACATCAATAACGACCAGATGGTCTCGGCGGTTCGTTCACCACCAAAGGAACATACCGAGACATGCTTTCCTGGGCTGACTTCAAAAGCATACGGTGTAAGCATCATCAGGCTCCCAAGACTCACCGCCAAGTTTATAGTCTTGTCAGCTCTTCGTGATTAGGATCTTGAGCGTGCTGCACAGCTTCTTGGAATTAGGACCCCTCCGCTTCAACTCCTTGTGCTATTGTCTTCACTTTCTCCTCGTATGTTTTCTTAATCATCGCTTTCCACTCTAAAATATTGGTATAGAAAAGGTTTCGAAATGATATTCTCCAAGCATGGCTGCTGAGTTATCAAATTGGACTAGCATTCAATCAGGCATTCGTAATGCTATTCACCGAACTAATGATGGAAAGTTACACGCTCCAGAAGATGGATGGGATCTTGAGTCAAGAGTCAAGCATAAGCCTGTCTCAAGTGAATCGGTGAAGAGCCTTGAGAGGGGTGTGTGATGTACAGAGTTTTTGATTGAGGGCTGCGCCACATATCAAGGCTGAATAGGCCACACGACCCAAGCACCCGTCACAGCCCCCCTTGCAGTCTGTGGCCACAACCAGCCATAGGAGTTGCGAGCGAAACTCTGAACCTTGATACATTCCCATTGTACTGAAAGCTGTTGTAAGTTGCAATGACTGTGATGCGAAATGAACAGGCCCAACGCAGGGTGAAGTTGGTAGCTTAGTAGCCGTTAGCACAACATTAAGAAGCAATGTTGGCGCCCAGAGCTATGGCGTATCTTAGCTCTAACGGGCGCGGTGGGGCATGGTCTCTGTCCACCACTGCCTTGTTAGGCGAGCCCGGGGCTGACAAGCAACTGCGGCAAATGGCAAATCCACCTTGCCACCAATCTGGGATTCAATGCAATTGGATCTACTCCTGTCTGAGCTGGTGATGCAATGGACGGGCCATGCAGGGCTTTACTTCTCTGCGTCTAATCACTGGCGCTTGAAGTATCAGTGTGGAAACTGCCTGTTACTAATCATGGCGAGGTGTTGCAGATTAAGGACTTGCATATGCGAAGCACATTGTCTTGCTAGGCTGAGGCAATGCGCAGGCATCACCAAACCCCAAACTCCCAAGATCCTCGCCAAGGCATCTTTGTCTCCACGTGAGACTGGCTATGGTCTTCACATGGGTCGTACTACATTCACTTCCATTGGGGCTTTTGACAAGCCTAAGATTTAGCGCTGCGTGGTATAGCGCCTACTGAGGTGCAACTGTCTGATGTGCAGCCTTCTTCAACTGAACTCTCAGTTTGAGATGTATAACTTACTCAAGGCCGACCTCACCGGACATTGTTCTCCATTCTACTTTTGCTACTTGACACTCATTTGCCTTTGCCCTGATTTCAAGGCACAACCATAAATCGACCGTCTTCCTGGGTATTTGCTGATATTTAGTGTGATACTAAGATCTTGGCCATTTCAAGACGCCGTGAGCTCACGATGGGCAAGTTCAAGGACTATCTGCTAGGGGGGCCTGTAAATTCTGTGGTTGGTGATGGACGTGTGTTCGTACCTACTAATACACCTTCAACATCACCAAATCTTCAAATTTTAACAACCACTTCTTATCGACCCTCCTCATCGAATTCATCAATATCAAATATTTCAATGGGTTCAACGCCATACGATAACCTCGACCCGGGGCATTCGAGGGCGTCGTCCGGAACAACATCTCCGAATCCGTTTCCAACCTCACCAGACCGCGGCATTAATGAATCACCCTTGGGGAGCTCACAGCACCTCAAACGTCGCGATATGGCCGGCAATTCGACTAGAGTGCCCAGTGGAGTCCGAGCACCAAGATCTTCGTTAGCTCCTCCTCCTCCATCACTAGAAACGGAAGATTCACCGCGGCCTAGTATGGAGTCATTTTACACGGCGTCCCAGGTATCAATCGAGGAATCAGCGATACCAGTTGAGATTTTCTGGCAGGACTATGAGATCCCGGATGAGCTAGAATTGGTGAAAGACGATACACCAGGGGAGATTCGCAATATCGTCCAAGAGTCTATAGATGAGCACAGAGTTATAAGGATCTCCAGGATGCAAGCTTCAGCGTTGACCAAGTTGACCGCTAATGACTCGAGCATGAGCCAGGCTATTACCCAAGATTTGGACCATAACCAGGAATTAGACGATGAAGAGAAAGGCCCTCTCAACCCCCTGCCAAGATTAACTGGCCCATTTCGTAACAACTCTCAAGGAAGCGTACGAGCTATTGAAACTGCCAGCACAAACAACTTGAGTGCAACCATGTCTGATATGGAGAAGAAATTCCAAGAGAGCAGAACAAGGATGAGAAAAAGCTACAAGAATATCAAGATTTTACCGGGTCGGAAAATGACCGATGAACCCACACCACCTTTACTGAAGGTAGAGCCGACTGTCACTGAATGTATTAGTTGCTTTGATGATATTCCCGACAACAAAGGTGTTGCACTGCCATGTCATCATAGCTACTGCCAACCGTGCTTTTCCCACTTGATCAGCACTGCGATCCACAGTGAGGATACCTTTCCGCCCAAATGCTGCTTATCAGAAGTTCCTAAAACGACAATCCATCGACATTTGCCCGCAAAGGAATGGAAGTTGTACAGCGACAAGGCATTGGAATATGCCGTTCCGATTGCCAATCGATATTATTGTGCTTCTCCAGCTTGCGCAAAATGGATCGATGCACGCAATGCCAAGCGAACAGATGGTGCTTTACAGTGTCCGCATTGTAAAGCAAAGCTATGTACTGTCTGCCGAGGACCATCCCATCCTTCAAATGAAGACTGTCCGCAGGACTTCGGGCTGGATAGGCTAATGGAGGAAGCTGAATGGTCTGGATGGCGAAGATGTTCTCAGTGCAGGACACTGGTAGAAAGAAATGATGGATGCCTCCACATGACTTGCAAATGTCATTACCAGTTCTGGTATGTTACACCATCCCGCACTACAGGGGTTCTGAATAACCTTTGACAGCTATTGTTGTGGTGCAAAAGTCGGTCATTGTAGATGCACCGAGGCTGATCAAAGACGGCGAGAAGAGGAAGGAAGGATAAAAAAGGAAGAATACGAAGCCAAGCAAAGGGCCGAGCAAGAGGAAGTACGAGCAGCAATTGCGGCCGTCGAAGCAGCAGAGCGTGCTATTCAACAAGAGCGAAAAGAAGAGGAAGCACGCATGGCTCACGAGGCTCGCGAGATCGAACAGCTTGAGGTCCAGCGGCTAAGCGATATTGCCGATTACTACGAGTATCTTCGTGGTGTTTTGGAATGCGTTCGCTTACAGCAGAGACACGCGCTTGAGAAACGCCATGACCAAGAGTGGGCGGAGATCGACAGGACAAGAGATGAGGTCGAGGCACCCAATATGGCCATGGCAAGAGAACACATTGTCAATACTGAGAAGGCAAGGATCGTTGGCGAGACGGAAGCCAAGATCAGAGAACTACAACGAAGTCACGCACAGGCTATGATGGAGACTATTACACGCCATCGTAAAGCTCAGGACGAATTACTTGCAGCCTCGATGTCGGCACAAGACGCAGAAACTGAGATCGAATATGCAACTCGCTTGGAGGATCTGATGCTAACGCAAGAAGCGGAGCGTTCAGCGCTGAAATCCCAACAAAAGGGTGAAATGCAGGATTGGAGAGGGCGGTATGAGACGCAGCTTGCAGGATTTGACGCTAAAGGCAAGATTCTTCAGCTGCGACTCAAGGATCTCGAAGATATCACTCGCCGTGAGAAGGAATTGAAGAGCAAGATAACCGCGGATAGTAAATGGTTCGAGCTCCTCTTCGATGAGCGCATCACCATGCTCTCCGAGGATCAAAACCGCATGATGAAGAGTGGCGCTGACGCCCCTTCTAATCCCAACAAAAGAGATACCGTTGTGATGCCAAAGAAGGAACCTGCCCCTGCATCAGGACCAGCAAAGCCCACTGTTCAGGCCTTGTCGATGAGAGAGACGCTCGGAATAGCTACCCTCGGAATAGCTACTCTACCAGTGCCGTCTCCGACGTCTCCAAGGTCTCCGACTACACCTTTACGTAGAACAAATCGTACTCATCGAGCAAACAGTGGGCGAAGTGCGAGATACGAGCCTGACTGGGATGCGATTCACGCTATTGCAAATGCGCATAAAAATGGCGATTCAAGGACACCTTGGGCGCTGGGGGCGCAGATTAGGGTCGGTTGAGGTAGTGCTCGATTTCGGTTATTTTATTTATGGCTTGCATGGCGTATGAAACTCTCGTGGATGCATGAAGTGCCATCTCAGAGCTAGCGAATTGAGCTGGGAGTACCACTTGGTATACCCCAATGTATGATTGTTATTGGGTATGATTTAAACGGATGGACGATTGTTCCATGGCGATGATTTGTGATTTATTAGGACTAGATAATGGATAATGCATGTTCGACATCCTCAGGCTATCCGGCCGGTGATAACATACCGAAGTGAGACCCTCACGTCTCGTTACAATATCACACACCGCGAAATGGTTACTTGGTAAGGCTTCTGAATAGCGCACATCGGCGGTCCTTTCACACGCAGCATTTCAATTGCAGGCACTTAATTTGGTTGGAAGGCAATGATGAAGGGACCTCAGTATTACCACGGTTGGATTTCGTGAACGCCCTGACGTCTATAGACTACTTTTGGAAGACATGTAACTTTTGGGGTCCGCTCATCTTTCGCTTTCCATGGGAGCCGATTTAAATCCTTCACGCCTTCTCCGGGTAGAGTTCAAGATACAGAGATACCAACTAGCCTCTGGTCTGTCTTACCCGAAGCCTGGAGCAGAGCTTGAGGTTCAACTTCCACCTTTACCATGGTAGCCGCAACGGTCACATTTCTTCCCAACCCCTCATCAATCTGAAAACAGTGGCCAGGTTGGTCAAGTTTCGTGACTACTGTCATCAATGGAAATAAAATTATCCGCATTTCCTGGCTCTACATTACCACCAAGATTACTATCTCGCTTCTCCTCATGTCGGCCGTTACCGCAGTGGTGTTTATTCCAATCTCCTTAGAATCGGCTGCGAGGGCGGAGTGGACGGTTTTGCGAAGATGGGAGAGACTGTTCGTAAGGCTTAAACAACCTTGTCATATCAAGGTTAGCATAGACTGGCCATAAGGTTTCAACCTTGTTATACAAGGATTAGCATTTCCGGCATACAGCCAAAGTACAACCATGATGGCTTCTTTTTGTTTCCTTTCCTGACTCAATTATCTAGGACTAGGCTCTCCATCTTTTGCATGAACGTGATGCTGTACAAGACAGAACCAATCACTTGGTCTACCCTCACATATGTGAAATCCACAGCGCGGTCGTAAGCGAGGCTGATAGGTTTCAGAGCGCCGGCAGAAAAGCCTGAGCATATGTGACTCTCATTGTTAGGCAGCAACAAGGTCTTTGATGCGGCTGAGTATCTGGGTGTAAAGGATAGAAAGCCTATGGTAGTCACCGAAATCACGTGCCAAGAGGCATTTGTTAGGACTAGCGCATTGCAGCAATTCAACGACCGTCCGACCCCACCAGCAGCCGTATCGCTGACTCTGTCACAAATTTGATCAATGTACGTTCATTTCCTGCGTACCCTTGATCGCTAGTTGTTACACTTCTGATAGAGGTCGGAAATGTCAGGTCAAGGTATCCTAGCCTGCTATATTCGTTTTGCTGCGGTAATTCCATCTATTTCACTGGGCGTTGGATTGCCGCTCTATACCGATGTTCGTAAGCTCGAAGTCTTGTCGATAATACCCCAAGGCTCGAAGTTTCTCCAAGGTCTGGAGATCGGGGGCATAACAGTATGTACAGGCTCCAAGACTGCTCGAATGGGATGAGGTATGCCTTGTAACAGTTATTAATATTGTCCGTAGGGTATCATTGGCTCAGCCTGGAATATACTAGCCTGGGTACCGACCTTTCAAGCTGCTGGGTTGGTGCTGACCATCATTGGACTTGTGGATTTTGCCATAGGTATTACACTACTGTTTGCTGTCATTTACCAGCTAGAATATCTGCCTCGCTCCCGTTCGAATTGTCTGTATGCCGCAACATGGCGGAATGCCACTGGGCAGTCAAATTTCTTCCAGGTTGTCGGCAATCAAAGTTCTCCTACTACAACGCCGCAAGTGGTTTGTCAGCAATACCATCGCAATTGGGCTCTCGCGGTTGCTTCAACGTAATAATCCAACACTCTAAATCACGCGTTCCCACTAACCGCTTTTCATTCCATCACAGGGTTGCCTATCTGGTTCTTGCGACATCCAATATTCTTCTAGGCGGCTTTTGCAGCCCTGAGAGTTATATTTCCCAGAACAAATACCGATGGTTGTGGTTATATCCAGACCCTCTCAAGCATCTTGTTCTCTACACGACCTCGGGTATACGATACAGACTTCGTTACTATTCAAAATCGCGTCAGAGGACGAAGCTTGAAACAGTGTCCGAACTTCGGATGTTGCCCTCAAACCACAGAAATGAAGAATCAATGGTCCTTGCTTCTGAATCAAAGCCTGAGAGGCAGCACGAGCACTACGGCAGCTTTCTTAGCTATGACTTGTTAATGCTCATCGTCCGCAAACTTCACTATGTAGACGTCATCAATTTGAGTCTAGCGTCAAGGAGCCTGCGAAATGCACTTTTTCCAAGGGCGGATATCGCCGCTCGGTCTCAGGCGCTGAGGATTTACACGTGTGAGGGCAGCAAATCCGAGTGCTCCATATGTGGAAATCAGATATGTCCTGTGGGTCAATTTCAGAGGGCAACGAGATCATTGCTGATACATTGGCACAGTCATGCACAGTGGGGTGCCGGCGTTCCAAAACAGCGGCATTTTGTCATCGCCATCGTTGCAGAGCCCAGTGCTCTGAATGCTACTATAGCAAAATTTGTCTGCCTGGAAGATCCAAGCACTCACGCTTTTGCTGTCTAGGGTCCAAAAATCCTAATTGTGGCGAATGTGTTGCTTCGCTGAAATTATGCCAAATATGCGTCAGGATCTTTGTTGTGGAAGAAACTCTGCGTCGTGAATCACGAGATCGATTCTTGATCAGGCGCTCGGCTGGCAAGACCGTTGCATGCTCAGAATGCGGGGCAGAGCTACAGAACAACAAACCGCTTTGGTGGGTATGCACAAAATGCTCCCGCGAATGTCAGGACCACATACATCCTCCGTGGATGGAGCGGACAGATGTATGAATTTTGGCCAGATCTTGAGACTTCTGAATGCAATCGGCAAACTAAATCGAGCCCACCAGCCGCAGTATTCTAGCACTAAGCTGCTGCTTTTTTGTACGTAGTAAGAGTAATTTAGGTTGTGCTTCGTAGAAGTACAAAGATGGCAGGGTGGGTTGATTGAATTGAATCTTATCTCCGCCCGCTGGCTCTTAGGTAATCCTAATAGAATAGCGTCTCGGTGGTATAGTCCCGGCGGTCATGTCGGGAGAAGTTATTTCCGATCACATCCTACATGCCACCCAAAGTTTCTGCCGAAGATCTAAGAAGTGTTTCAAGACTACACATAAAATATCACCAAAATGGGCCCCTAAAATGATCCGCCCTAGAAGGGTTCACCCCTCAACCGTATAAACCCATCAACCGTATAACCCTATAGGGCTTGACTTAGAGCTGCTTATTCCATCCCTAAAAGATCACCCCGAAAGTGCCCGTAGCGTCCTGCCCGTAGCGTCTAGTTTTAGGGTATCTCCAGGGCCCGATTCAGCAGCTCTAGGTCCAGCCCTATAGGGTTATACGGTTGATGGGTTTATACGGTTGAGGGGTGAACTCTTCTAGTTTTAGTGCTGCTTAGTCATCTCAGGATCACTCGAGCCATGGTATTGTAGAGCAACATTTGTACGCATTCTGCACCCTTAGGGTACGAGCACATCTTTGAGAGCAGTACTGTTGCTCGGATGTTCCTCACATTCGATTCGACAATCCCGGATGAGCCCACAATCAGGGGCCCCAAGCTGTGGAGCCAGCTCCATGGTGTGTTTCATGACCATGGTCAGGAATACCGAGAGTGAATCAGTCCTCTGATCGTTGGAAACGCCCTAAAAGTACAATCGTTGAATCTGGTCGCCTACAAGAATGAAGAGACGGCCTTCAATATGAGAGAGAGAGAACAATGGCCTTGTGCCTGGAGTGGCTGGATGAACGCTGCTATGCAAAGATGCAGCACAGGTTAGATCTTGGTGATCAGGGTGCTATCCGCTTCCATGCTCTAGAAAGTGAAGGATCCAACCAAGCGGCGGTCTCTTTCACACCCGCACCGCCGCGAGTCTGTCCCCATAGTCAAACCTCAGTGTAACATAGGCACTAGCAAAAGGATTTGAGGATTTGTCACACTTTCATCAAAGATTTGATCAAGACTCGGACCTCGTGCCATGTGCACACGCTGGACTACACCTTTCCGACCCCTCCTCTTTGAGCCTCCTCAGCCGCCCACTCAACCAACTCCGCAATCCTCTCACTTACGTCCGTCCGCTTCGGCACATCATGCCCACCCCCATGATCAAACGTCCTCCTCCTGCTTTCTTCACAAAATTGCACCAACTGTATACTGGCAACATACTTCGGGTCCTTAGCCCCGTAAACATGCACCGTCGGTATCTTAATCTTCAGATCCTCTGGGAAAGAATTAAAATCTAATCCATACACGTCTGATGAGAGAGGCGCCTCGGAGGGATCGTGTTCCAAATCCTCCGCTGGGACTTCATCCCACAGACTCACGCCCGGTCTTATGCTCGATGGATCCGCAGCTTTTGCGTGCAAATTCGCAGCGGTGGAGAGCAGGAGCCGGCCAGTGTGGTTGGATATGTCCCATGCTCTCAGGGAGATAGGAAGACCGAGATCTTCCAGGACGGGCAAGGGAATGCCGCCGCAGATGAAGACTGCGATTTTGAAGGGGAGGGGGGCGGAAGGATTATCGGCTGCGTGATAGAGGAGGAGGCTAGATATTAGGGAACAGCCTTGGGAGAAGCAGATGGCGCCATCGTAGGGGCCAGATCTGTTCAGGAGCTCGAGCAGCCAGGTGTGGGCGGCGCGGATGTGCGGGACTGAGGGATCGCGCCAAAAAGAGAAATTCCTGACCTCGGGGTCTAGGGTTTGTGAGGACGAATTTCAGTTGTTGAAGTGAATGAAAATTGAAATGGACAGTCTTACAGATTAGGTCAATGCCTGGGTATGGTTGGCAGGGGAAAGGGGCATCAACGAAGTCGAATGTGTAGTCCGATGGAAGTCTAGATCGAAAAGGGGCTGTTTGAGAGCGAAAAACTGCGGCGCTCGTGCCTTGGCCGTGCAGGCAGAGGAAGCGCATACCTCACTCTATTTAGGGCTTCTTGTATATGGTTGCAGGTTTAAAATAAATTCAGAATATCATCTGGTAGTCACAGTGCATTCGGGCAACGGACTGCCGTAGGTCACAAGGGTCCGAGTTGACCATTGTTTACGGAGTGCTGCGTTTGACATGACCCGAGGATCCGGACTTCGGAACAATAAAACGGACGGTAATAGGACGCTATCTATAGTGATGATTAGACAGGGCAGATCAATGGTTACCATTTATCACCCGATGTTTTGAGCACAACGGCCAACAAACATTGCTTATTAACAGAGTAATTGCTGTTATGCAACTGTAGCCGCATTTTTTCTCTGTAATTATCCCCATTCGGATTCTGTGATGCGTATTTCAAGGATAAGAGTAGGGACGATAAAGCCAGACCAGCTCACGCTGGATCATACTCATGAGTTATCCGAAAGAGAAAGATGGGGCGCCTGTTAATGTGTAAGGCAAGAAGACTAAGAATGCTGACTGTAAGTATGCGGTATGTAGGCTAATCCAAGTGGACCAAGCGACGATTTAAGTGGAAATTTTCGAAAGAAACATGACTAGATACATAATGCTATATGGAGGGGTTTTCATCTTCCCAAAGCCGTACAGAAGAAAGATAACATGATAGAAGATAAGATTACAGAGATCATCACATGATTCTGTCTATACCAATTCCGTCTTGCTGCCATAACATGCTTTGGAGCTTAGATTATGGTTACTTCAACTTCGTCGTGACACATGCAGGTCACGTCTAGCAAGTAACACGTGTTGGGTGCGAATTCATTAGATCTTTCCATTTCGGTGTGGCTTGAGCCGTGGCAAGGACCAGAAAAAGATCGTTTCAGATCGATCAACGTCCTTGCTTAGGCCGTGAAAGATTTCTAAGGCAAGTCACTTGGTTGAGAATATCTTCCGTCCAAGGAACAGTCCGAGTACATGGGTTGGTAGCGACTAAGGTATTTGAATTTTACCCAACAGCGGCTTTGTGGATACCCTCTAGAAGAAGTAGAATGGGGCAACTGTGGGACCACCTTGCTACCTTGCGCGTTATACTCGGTGGGAAGTTACCTCAAAGTGATGCAGCCTACGGCAGGAGATGCAGGCTAAGGCTGTCGTGTTCCACGCTGGGTCTCGCCTTTCTTCCGTCCTGTTGTCCCAGTATTTTCATGAGATCTAGAGCTATTTTAGCTGAAGACGATGCGAAGATTTCGGCGCCGGGATACTTTTGGCCGAGAAAGCATTCGGGTGAGAATATTCATCGCTCTCGGTGACTTCGGAGACTTTATGTGGGTCCGACTTAGGAATGAGACTTTAGTGTAAAAATCTTCCTTATATCTTGCTGTCGTAGATACTCCGGACGTAGGCCCAGATGTGGAACCGAGATGGCGTAATTCAGGATACCATCCTTGTTGGGGGCCTTGGGATGCTAGCCACGCATCAGTCGCTCTCACCATCCGTGTGGGATGACAACGCAAGTCGCTGTGTTATTGCTCAGAAATGCTAAGCCAAGTCGAGAACTAACGGCGATCTGACTAGCCGTATGAGGGTAAGGCTGAAAATGGCCATGGTATCGACAAAGATTTCGTAGAGTCCACCTGCAGTGGCTATGGACCCTGCATCATCTACGTGGTACGATAGTTGCGTGGTTTGCACCTGTATCAACCTCGAACAACAAGTCTTACTCAATTTGATCACGCTTGACTGGTATCTTCCGGGGAAGCGTTGCCCCGCCAGTGATCTTCAGGGATACCCACATCTTCGGGCGTATTTCCGCTATCGAGCAACAGCTTTTTGCAATCGAGATGGCTCCTAGGAGCATAGTGTTGCTCTAGAGGGCTAACCTACGGTCTCTAGGCGTCGGCCCTTGCCTCTGCCCAGCAGTAGCCAACGCGCCTTTCCCCACGACTTATTTCCATGCATGATCACGGTGAGATGGGGGGCCTCTTATCAAGTCAGGAGAGAGTGACGAGGGTGGACTATACACGCATGATGCACATCAAAGGCCGTAGTCCATTCACACAATTCTCCGAAAATGCACACTACTGGGCCTAACGACCGACTGCGGCCGCCATGCTTGCTTAGTCTTCAGACAACCGGCTGTTTCGCTATATCTGATATGGCAGGATTCCTTACAAGCCAATGCTCTCGGACACGGGAACTTGAAAGGCATCCATGCTCAACGATCAAATAATAGGCAAGAGCAGGCGAATCAATTGTGGTCAACGCATGCGGCGCGTTACATCGGAGCATCCGCCTGTCATTGAAGATCATGTCTCTTAAGACAGAGTCGTCTGCAGGGTCCTTCACAGATGGAATTTAATAATCCGATTTACTATCATCACTCAGAGTCTAGGTCTCGAGAAAAGTGGGAGATATGTCCGAACTTCCATCTCGGCGTTCAGACATACAATCATCCTCGTTCCTTCAAAACTTTCGACCGACCGATGTATATGTCCTCTAGCCTCGTCAAGCCTGCACGATCCGAAGCCAAGGACAAAGAGATGCCATCGAGTCAGCTATCGCGAGCATCGCTGTCACAGCAGCAGCATCAGCACCACCAACAGAAGCAACAACGGCCATCTGGGCAGAAACCGCAAAAGCTTCGTCTCTCTTGTGACGCCTGTGCCGCTGCCAAAGTCAAGTGTGGCAAAGAACGGCCTCGATGCGAAAGATGCAATGCGAACGACTTGAATTGCGTATATGGGCCCTCCATGAAACATGGCAAACCAGAGAAGAAAAGGAAGCAATCAGATCCTCATTCTTCGACAACGAGTCTACCATCAGCCACTACTCCAAGCTCTCATAGCCAATTTGCCTCTGCTATTGATAAGAACTTTTATAACGACCTACATCAATCTTATTCGGACCTCTTACAAAACAGTGGTGGTTCGAATAATCTCGGTACATATCCTTGGAATTCGAATAATACGAATTCGCTGCCGAGAAATCATTTCACTACGCCGCCTTCGGAACCCTCTTTTCCGCCACTTTGTGATCCATTCTGGCCCGAGGGCATCGCCTCGGCCCATCGTGGCTCTGGAAGCCTGAGCCCTCCTATCCTCGGACATCTTAACACGTCTAACCCTATGATTTCAAACCTGGACTACTCGCAGCAGTATATCAACCCGGACTCTTTGAATCCAATCAGTTCCCCCTCCAGTTCGACGTCTCTCGCGGGATTGGGAGGGCATGAATATAGTTCTCACACACGACACAATAGCACTGGGCCACACGACTGTTATATGATCGCCACCTCCACTCTCGCCAGCTTACATTTCCGATCTCGATCCTTCCTCGGTGACGGTAGTGACCCCCTTTCGGGTCTTTACTCCAGCTCACCATCGGTGCTTCCGACTTCCGCTCCAATTATTCAGACGTTGGATGATGTCCTGCGCAGCAATCAGGAGGCAATAAGCAGCGTTTTCCAATTACTAAAATGTTCCTGCGCCGAAGATCCGCACATGGCCATGCTATACGCATCAATCATTGTGAAGGTTCTCTACTGGCATCAAGTTGCCTCCGGGGCTAGAAATCCCTCATCAAGATCTATTCCGATTTCGGAAGGGCTACCGTCCCCAGCTGATTCATCAGCAGGGCTGTCCTCAGGGAATAGTCCTTGCTCCTCGTCGGCACCTTTCATCTCGTCAGAACCAATCAAAATCGGCACTTACACACCAGACGAAGAAGATCAAGAGCCCATACGGCGGCTTTTCTTATTGAGTAATCTCAAGAAGACAGGCCGACTCATTGAGGCCTTTGCTACTGTGGGAGAAGGTTTTGACGCTGGAACAAGCAGTCTCTATGCTTCGCTGGCCTCTTGGTTGAAGTCTGAGCTGAGCAGAACTATAAAGGACGTTGGGAATGGTGCAAGAGCCTCGGTAGCAGTCTAGGTCGATTGGACCTGCGATTGAAATTGGGAGTCCGGAGTATTCTGACATGGTGGGCTTCGGAACCTGCGGCAATTATGCCTAGTGAGCAGGGGGCATCTTATGTGATACCGGCTATTCTTTTGACTGAGTCGATTGGTTTAATGGGAAACTAGTGTGGTTTACGTGTTCTTGACATAGTATCTCGCTTACCAGTAGGACTATTACCATGCGCTCCTTTCAACAGAGCCGAGTCGTAGTAGATTGGTCTTATCTGGCGGAGTTTCCTCCGGTGGGGTTGTTTGCTGGTCGAAGGGTATATGCAGGAATTATGCAGGGTCAACGAAGAAAAGTCCCCGTGGGGCAAGGAGAGAAGGAGGGCTCACGAACAAAGTGTGTTTACTTGCGTGCAACGCTCAATTCGTTGCCCTGTCATCCTCCCCTACCTCATCACTGGGAATAAGAGCGTAGGACCGCTCCATCAGGCGGCAAACATGGATATCATCCACTAACCCCCACGTTGACTTCGACACAGTAAGATTTTAGTGATACCCTAGCCATTGTACATCTTTCCTCCGCACGGACCGACCCTACTCCGTCCGGAGTCCGCCAAAAACACTTATCTATTGCGGTCTCGGACGGTGAGAATAAATCGGCGTTTGCTTGGCTTCTATCTCATCGATTACGGAATCAGGTAAAAGGGTATCTCTGCGTAGAAGGCTTGACATCACACCACAATGGCATGAACTCATCTCACTATACTTCGTTTTGGTATGGTTTCCAAGGGATCATGTCCGGCCAGGTGCCTGTGAATCTCTCATTGGATGGAGATATCCGAACTTCCGGGATCAATCAGTCGGATAACAAATTTGCTACTAGAAAGAAAACTTGAGGGACACAGCCGGACAAATATAAACAGCTTAGCGGCTACGCAATAATAAAGAGCCCAACCGTGAACCTACTATATAAACAGGATGGCAGTCGACATACATGGTTGATTTACGGAGCCCTAGGGTACGCTTTGATTCTATCTAGTCCTGATTTGCAGATCAGATCGACCCCGCATTGGCAGTCCAGACCACCCCTCTTCCATCTGCCACCAAACCATCAAAAGCTCCCCAATTGAGCAACGTTGGCTTGCTTCATCATGAAGGCGTCATCGCACGTGCTCCACGCTAGCCCCTTACAGGTGTTTGTTTACTACTGATATGGCTTATACATATGAGAATGGATAGAGAACGATGTGAAAGGATAGCAACAAGTATTCTGGAAGACGAGATCCCGCAGCAGCTTCACGATGGCGACAGAAATCCAACAGAATCTGGAGAAGAAGAACGCAGAGTATGCGTCAAGCTTCAAAGAAGGGCATCTGGCTCTGCCTCCAGCTAAAAAATACGCAGTCGGTAGGTCTCCCCACATCATTGAGTCAGATCAAGGTCTAAATCTCGTCAGTAACCTGCATGGACGCACGCATCGATCCAGCAGCAGCTTACGGTATCTCCCTCGGCGACGCCCATGTCATCCGCAACGCAGGCGGCAACGCACGAGACGCCATCCGCTCCCTAGTCATCTCCGAGCAATTGCTCGGCACGAACGAGATCCTCCTCATAAAGCATACCGGCTGTGGCATGCTCACGTTCAAAAACGAAGACGCGCATGCGGTTGTGGAGAAGAATCTCGGCGCTGGTGGAAAGCAGGAGTTGGCTGGGTTGGATTTTCAACCGTTTCCGGATCTTGAGAAGGGGGTCGAGGATGATGTGAAATATTTGAAGGAGAGTAAGGCTATCCCGGATAGTGTTACTATTTCGGGATGGGTGTATGAGGTCGAGACGGGGAAGGTCAGAAAGGTTGTATAGGACGCCGAAGGGACGGCGATGAAAGCGATTTCGTGGTGTTACTGGGTGTTGCCGAGGTTTATATATACCACATAGCCTTTAATATGGAACAGATATCGCCAAATCTTCACACACTGACCCTTCTTCTATATTTTGGGCCTCGAAATCCTCCCTCATCTTTGTCTTCGCCCTTCTGCGGCCACAAGATCTGTTTCAAGATGATGGCTCGAATCATCATTCCCACAACGAAGAACCAGACACAAATCAGGATTGGAGTCATGACACAACCGATGATCTGTATAACCTGGGAGTCGAAGATTCTACCTATAGCAAAAGTCGACGTGATGAGTGCAGTATTGGGAAAGATGTAGGAGTACCAAGTCATTTGGAATTCCATTCTTCCTCGTCCAATGCAGGACCAGTGAGCGCCAACCGATATGAAAAAGAACCAGAAAGCGAGACCCCATATCCAAAGGCTCGTCCAGGAACCAACGACTTTAAGAATCATTGCCGCAACTGCAGAATCTCCCATGAAGTCGGTGGGTAGCGCTCGTTGTGCACCTTCTGCCATGCCGATAATGCCAGCCACCGTGAACCCGCTGGGCCCTACCGACACAAACATGCCCGGTCTTGTGCTTTCTTGCGGAAGCTTTTGTGTCATAAGGCGGTATATGAAGGCAGAGTAGATCATCATAGAGACCATGAAGCCAATACCCTGAAGGGTGAACCCGCCAACTATGATGTCGAATGCTTTTCTTTGCACCACCGTCTGGCTGAGGACGCCTGCATGAGGTCCAATAATGAGGAGCGGATACGCAGGGAATATCCAGATTGGTGTCATTTGGGCAATTGTGAAGGAGGCCGTGGACCACCTGCCACAAATCAGTGTCGATTGCTTGTAAGATCGTGTCGTACCTTACATGACCAAATATACACCCATTGAACTGAGTACAGCCAAAGCAGCATCAATCCAGAAGCATATTGTCACAGCCTCGTTCAACCAATGGCCAGCATGGCTGGGACCGTACTGAGAGATGTTAAGGAGGATCGTCCCAAATGAAACCACAGCAGCGGGTATGAAGAGTCGCTCCGTGGGATGTAGAATGGACGCCCTAAACGTCTCGGGGTAGCAGTAGAAGCGCAAGGATATCATTACTATATTTATAATGAAGAGTATAATGTTCAGAAGAAAGAAGACAATGCCAATAGTGGTGAGGCCCAGGAAACGGAAGGGAACTACGGTGGTCCAGTCAGCCTCCGAGATAACCAAACGTGTCTCTTACACTCTCAATACCTTCATATAGCACATTGGCAATCCCTCCTGTGGCCATTGTCAATGTAAAGAATGTCCAGGTATAATGCCGTATTCTCTCCCTCCACTGCAGCTTCTCGAGTATACTGTGGGCTATATGTCCGTTGCTTGAGTTCAATGAGTGATGGTTAGCATATCCAGGTGATAGCTGGGGCATATGAAAGTGCAGATTATTGTTCGGTAATGTCGAATCGCGGTAGAGAGGCGTTGGCCCGCAACTATGCAATTCATAGTCCTCAATTGTGGGCGTGCGGTATCCGTCTTGACCAGGTGACAACATGTGCTTAGGCACAGGAAACACACCCCGACGAGGAGTAGTATCACCAGTTTTGGGTATGTGGTGTCCCTCATGATGGTCTCTAGAGGAGGAGGAGGAGGTGGGGGAGGGATCGTGAATGGAGACGTGCTTCTCGTCCTTCTCGTGCTTGTCTTGCATCTCTTGCTTCATTGTTGTGGGCAGCCTCTAAACGATTCATTTGTAGGACGACCTCGGATGCAGAGGTTAGGCAGGTGAAGGCCATTATCACTGAGTAGTTAGGCGAAGCTTGGGATTTTGAATGCGTACCAGATTGTAGAGTAATGGAGGGGTCGCGGGACCAAATTTAGTAGGTAACCAGAGAGTTTGATGATTAGCCTATCAGACGAAAGCTGGGTTGGAAGCGACGATGCGCCTTGGCATAGAATACGGCTATTCGGCACCCCAAAGCTGGGTCAAATCCAGCCCCGGAACATGCCGGCCAACCTTACCAGGCCCAAAGCCTATGGGTCCCCCTTCAACATAGGTATGGATAATCATACCAGGCCAACAGGCTGCAACTAAAAGTAGTGCTTGTGTCCAATTTAACGCAAGGGACAAGGATACAATCTGATTTCAATCGCAAGCCTTTGGACTTCAGGCTTGTATGTATCTTTCGCTGTCAAGAGTGCCCCAAGCTTGATAGGGTTGATTGCGACCAATTTGAGGTCTCACCTTCATTCCCGCCATGCTCAAACTGTGTCCTGCTTGCCTAAATCATCGCTCCTTTTCATCTCTCACCTGTCTCGTCGATGGTCCCTCCAATACTAGCCAGGCGTCAGTCAAGTTGGCTAGACACTCTTCCATCATGTCTAGGCGTTCCTAATCAGTCAAACAAGAAGAGTTGTGACAGAGCGGCTTGACAACCCCTTCGCAGACGGACTTTCTGAAAGCCGAGTCTTGCCAATCTGATAATGCAGGGAAGTCACATTCGATGCAACGGTCGACTGCGTCCCAGTAGCTCACCAACACCGTATCGCTTTCAAATAGCCATTTCCGCGCAGCATCGTACCGACTTCCATAGGAGCTTTGAATGGTCAAGCCTGCAGTGGCTGCCCAATCCTCCAACGATGTCTCGTGCCAAATCTCGAGTAAAAGTACTCCCAACTCCAACATTTGTCGCTTTACTGCACGCTTGTCTGGCAAATGTCGCTCTGGGCTCTTTGTGAATTTGTGTATGATAAAAGGATGTTTCACCTCAAAATTCAATGGACCTTCGCTGTTCGCGTATGAAGATCCGGTGTGCATGAAAAAGATCTCTTCCTTCGTCCATGCATTCATCAGCCATGGTGTTGAACACAACTGCAATAATGATGACGCTAGCTTGAATGAGAGTTCCATCCTTTGGTTACGGCTCCAACCTTTCGCATTGGGCGAAGCTTTAAGGTCCGCACTTTGGAGTAGAATACGCTTGAGGGTGAAAATCTGTTCAGGACGTTGATCGATAGGAAGACTGAGTGGATTGGAACTCGTGTCAAGACCTTTCGATACGACGCGATATCCAAGAATGTCGTGCTGCGATAGGTATAATTGATGGAGCTTGCTTTTCATTGGAGAATTACTCAGTGATTGACAGATGTTCGATACCCGGTTGATCTGACTGTGAATTGGTGGAGGTTCTTCATAGGGTGTAGTGAAGGCGACCTTTCGCCTGGAATGCAAATGGTCTGTACTACTTTGATACGTTGTTAATCAGTTATCCTTTTAAAGTTAGGCGTGGAACCTACCTGGTTGCCTCAACTTCAAGCACGTCGACCTGCATACTACGTGACAACCGGTTTCCGGAGCCCACTTCTGAAGGAGAGATGATTGCCAGGCTAAAAGAGATGGGCTTTTGCGTAGTTATGAATTGTTCCAACCGGTCATTGAGGATCAACTTCGTATCATGTTCATCGTGACAACATGAGCTGAGGCTATCTGCTACGACCCAATATAACCTGTCTGCTTGAGTTCGAATACTCTGCAGAAATTTGGTAAACCTCGAAACTTTCGTCGACGCGGAACGCATGTCATGAACTACTGTGGCACCTTTACTTAACCTTCTCAGCCTTTTCGACGCACTGTCGATGTCGCCAACGAGTTCTTCAATTTCATGCTTGTCCAGAGAGAGTTTGATTCGTCGTAAAAAAGTGGACTTTCCGCTCTTGCTTTTGTTGGCGTTCAGAACCCCTGCTAAGCTGCCAGACTTCGTCATGAACTGTATAAGCATTCCATTTCTACTTTCAGCATTTCTCAATTTGACATCTCTCACTCACCTCACAGCCAGGTACACATTTCCAGATCCTCTTCACAACCTCTTTAACGGACTCCTCACACAGGCCAAGCGCTTGGACATATGGGTCGTACGCTTTCCCCATGTACGCAGCCAACTTCGCTGCAACATCACTTTTGAGAACGAATGCCTCCGGATCGCCGAAGTCATCGTTCATGATATCGTCTTCGGAGCCTGCTGCCCGTAACAATTGCTGCAGATCCGTTTCCAGAAGGAACTTCTGCTCTCGCAGAGCCAGTACCAAGCGGCTCAAGTACAGGGATGTGCGTCTGAATTGACGCAGGCCTCGACGAGCTTCTGTATACTGCTTAAGAGCCAATATCATTAGTGGTACAGCGGCGATAACAAGTCCAGCTACTTCCATGGTCAAGGTTGGCTGGACATAGCAGCTTCAATTAAGTGCAAAGAAATAATAGTCCGGCTCAATAATCAGAATTCTCAGTCTCTTAGTTTGGATTGCTGGCCCGTTATCCTTCAAGGTGTCGCCGGAAGCGAGTTTCGATTGCTTTATCACGCAGGTCGGATTACCCCGCATTTGCCTTGTTTGCCGAAAGCCTCATCAGTTCGCCTTGGCTCCACAGATGCCCTCAACGTGCTATATAATAGTATCATACGTGCACCCACTCGAATCTGCTATAAAATTTCTAGGCCTCGCAGTTAACAAAGCTATCAGCATCACCCTTCGCACCGGTCTGGCGCCAGTAGCCATGGAGTCTGAATCATTGGCTACGGCTGGGCGTCAGGTTGGTCGGAAGTTCGCAAAGCTAGAAGCGGACACCCACCATGTCTATTATTCTGGCTCCATACGTGAGATCTTAATTGACCAAAGGCAGAGATTCCGTCTCTGGGCGGACAATATGGGCCTCTGCAGTTACGGTCATCATTCTTTAGACTACAGATGCCGTGATGCCACTAAGGTGTACGAGTATGTATATCAGTTGTTGACAGATCTCGAAGGCACGCTTGACCTGAGTAAGTCCTGCTGTATTGTTCACCAACTGTAGAGGAATCGTCTCGGATGAGACTTCTCTGGAATTATCATGTGCTGATGAGCACAATAGTTGTGAATACAGGTGATTCCACGCAAAGGGACGCTGAAACCATGTCTCATGGAGCCGAGGAGGGAATTGAAGCCATGGACCTAGTCGATAGAGATAATGTTCTCGAGGAAGAGCGGTTCATGGATGACGAAGCCCCCCAAGAGCCCGATGAGCCACTGGCCAAATTAGCTCTTGACAATATCAGAGACACTATCGACAGGCTATATAGACTATCATTCAGAATCCGAAACCCGGCAACGAGATACGGTTTCTCGAAGGCAAAACGATACCGACTGGTAGCCGAGGATGGAACTGACCTAAGCGAGTCAGTCATAGCCATCGACCTAAAACATGTCGATGATCTAATGGCAAGACACCTCAAAATGCCGCCTGAAGAAAGCCGGAGTCACTTTCTGGTCCAACGCCTAGCAAAAGCCATTACCACCAGAAGACAACAATTTGGACTTTGGCGTAGACACAGGTTAAAAGTACAGCAACAGATTGAAGGGACTACAGGGTTTAAAAACACCGCATTGCACCATGACTCCGGTACGACCTCACAAGAAACACCCGATACTCTATCTCAACCCACAACTGCTACGAATATCGATGCATCGATTGTGTTGGACGATGCCCAGTCTATATTCACAGGCTCGACATTCACTGCTCTGTCCAGGGAAGACCAGGGGGGGGAAATTGTCATTCCAAGATTACCTGAGAAAGTTCGTGGCAAGGACTTCGAGTGTCCCTACTGCCATATTCTTTGTCCAGGACGCATCAGCGATGGTTCAGCTTGGAAGTAAGTTTAATTGGGATAAATACTACAGTTGAATGAGATACTAAAAAGCGTGAAATTGCAGGCATCACGTATTCATAGACTTAAGACCCTACGTTTGTACATACGAGTATTGTACCGAAGCCGAACAACAGTACGATAGCATTACAGATTGGATAGGCCACGAGTACTATTCTCATAAGGATGCAATTTATTACCCAGGTAGAATTCATTCAGACGGTATCCCGGCGTCAGAACAAGATGACGCTTCTCGGCCACCAGGTCTTTACGATGTTTGCCGCGAACAATGTCCGATATGTGGCAAAGAGGAGCCGTCTTTCAGTCATGTCGCCCATCATCTGCGGAGGATTGCGGCTTTTGCGCTGCCAAGGTCAGCCATTTTAGAGGATGATATTGCACCTGGTAGTCAAGATTCCAATGACGTTAATTTGGAATCCGACGAGGATCCAGCCGAAAGGCTTTCCGAGTCCGAGCTAGAGGATATAGAGGGTGTCTCCTACCAGAACCCGATCCCTACAAGTCTCCCACAAGACCACAACCAACAATACCACCCCATCCTCGGACTCGACCACCAAACAATCGATACCTCGAATCTTCTCTCTAGTAATGCAGTAAAGCAGCTAGATCATTCTAGCCAAACGGGATTGTCAATCAAGAACTATCTGAGCAATCTAGACTATGATAGGTCTGAACAAGACGCTGGTCAATGGAGCGAAGTACTTTCCCAACAAGCCTCAGTCTCCAAATCAATGCCTCCCTCGAGGTTGGACAGCTACGACCCATCTCAGCCCCTGGATGATCGAATTGTCGAGTCACAATTTCAAGATGTGATGAAAAAACCGAAAGCGAAGCCAAAAGAGCCGACTCTCGCACAAATCCCCAGCTTTAAAAGCAAAACGATCACAGAACCCCTTAGCTTTTATGTTCGGATTGAGCCCCTTAGTCCGGATTACAGTGTTCTTGGCCAGCCAATACGTCACTCGGACCCCGGCGACTGGCTACCTCCAAATAGGCCAAATGGGCTTAGAGAGGAGCAGGGACATACCCTATTACTTCGCTGGGAAGGCGGTAGGATCAATATAGTACCAGCAAACGACCCGATCCGGGGTGTCGATCTCGATAGATATGTATATCGTGCGGCCACTATATTCACACAGGCTCCGATCAATCCACATTTATTGGCAGTACCCTTTGATGCGAGGACTATGAGCGTTCATCAATATAAACGCGGATGGCAGCGTATCACATTCATCCACGATCGAGTTGGACATAGCAACAATGCTTACTATTCATACATCTCAGGTCAAGGAGCGGAGCTAAAACTAGCTGCTCCTGCCTTACCGCACTGGATACCTGAGCTTCTTCCTGCCTGGTATGATTGTGATCCGCGGCACGCGACAAGAAGTCAAGCCGGCATAATTGGCGAGTTACCCCTACTCTTTGCTCTTGCTGCCTTTTCAGCGCCGCCGCAGAGTCTTGAAATGCTGTTGTCATCAATGCAGCCGGGTAAATGGAGTTCTCATGGATTAACAACAGGCCGTAAGTAGGAACCCTTCGCTAAATAAATGATGCTAACGGTATGTAGACATTGCAGAGCGTGGTATGGTTGTCACAGTCTACCAAGATCCACTGAATCCTCAGTGGTCTACTCCGCATCTACTTGATAGGCTTCAAAACGGGGAATTTGGTCCCTTTTTTGGACCTTAGAAAGTCGGACACTCGCAACAGTCTAGAAACGTTTGACAAACTATCTAATGCAAGTGTAATATCTGCGCAAACCATGCCACAGCCGCATTCTTTGCTCTCTCCATACCGTTCTTCTGCTTGGGGTCGTTAGGGTCGCTTCTTATTGAAAAGCCATGGGATAGACCGGGGAAGTATTGGTAGTCGTACTCGACGTTCAAGGTCGGAATCACGTTGTTAGCGTACGTTTTCAGCTCGGGCGTGAAAGCCTGGTCGTGCTCAGGTGCCAGTATCTGCACAGGCACGCCTACAGCATCGATTTCCTCTTTCTTGAGAAGAGAAGGATGGGCAATGGAGATGCAGTCGACAAGGTCATTCCCTGATGAGGTATCAATAAGCAAGTAGAGAAGGCTAGAACTAGCAGGGTCAACCCACCCTTCGCACCCAATTGAAAAACAGCCCATCCACCATAACAGAATCCAATGGCACCAAGTTTTTTGAATCCGTGTTCTGTTTTCAGGGCCCTGGCAAATTCAGAGATCTCTGGAAATCGCTTCTCTTTATTGTTGCGACCAATGAATGCCATAAGGTCAAAGGCTTCCCGTTTCTTCGGATCGTCCATCGTCTCAGTCGTAACGATCTCGCCTCCAAAGCTGCAGGCATGTCGGTCAGTCAACTGGGAAGGACTACGGGCTTTTCCTTAAGATAGAGGCCTACAAGTCTGGCAGAAATACCGTTGCATAGGCTTCTTTCGCATAATGATCGGCCAATAGACGAGCATTGGTGAGCGTCCATCCGTATATGTCATGGACTGGTATGATGCTCAACTTGTAATATTTTAATGGCTTAAGTGCCAGACTTACCCATCAAGATAGCGACGTCCTTGTTGGTTCCAGTGACGTAGACATCGTTCTTCCCGTGTTTGGTGACCTTGCCCTCAGCCTTGCCATTCCATTTAAAACCGGAGACACAGCATTGAGACATGTCTATAGATGTGATTGATTGTCACCTAAATCACTGTTCTGAAGTCGTGACTGCGGACTCCAAGGAGTTTTGTACTTGAAGTACGGACACCGGAAAAGATGCCGATTATTCCGATAGTTTCGTCATGCATGAGCTGGCTTTTCCTGCTTTGGGCTAAATTGGCGGGGATCGGTGTCGAAGGCCGAACAATTCCAAGCATGACTTCCTGAAAAACCATCAACAGTAACTTATGTCTTAGCTTTAACTGCATGACTTATGTTCCCTTTTTTCACACCAAGGCAGCGTATTCTTTCAATGAGCAGTTAAAGAACCATACCGATTAACACTGTACAAAAATGGGCTGAAAACGTATATAAACACCTCCTGCACACCCCTTGCAATCTTTTGTTTTTGGATTTTTTTCGCTGCTCTTTGTCTCGCCATTGCGTTGTCACAGGTTATACCGTCCTTAGCCTATGCCGAAGGACCTATGACTTCTCATTCAATGACTGATTGTCTTATATCGATACGTCAATCAACACTCCTCCGTTATGCCTCTATATATATTAAAAGATGTATTGACATTCGCATCTTTCATTTTTGGCATCTACCACTTCTAGCTTCAACATCTAACAAATTGTGGAACAAGTTTTTTCCTTTGTCTGCCGGCATCACCTTCTTCTCATCGAGATAGCTACGTCTCCATAATCAAGGAAAGAATTGCTAATTGTACCTTCGATTTCATCTTGGCCACCTTCAGCTAACGAAGTTAGACCTGAAAGACAACTATCATTGAAAGATGCTAAGATGGAAGACTTAGTCAAAGATCTTTGTCCCTTTAAACGCAGACAGCGTGGCCATTGTTATTGACAAAATGTAGCGTTTTGTACCGTCGGAATCACCACTACCGCTCTTGAGATAAGATCACGCGACCTCTTATCTAGAAGTTCGAGTCAGAGTAATTCATTGAACGATAGTGTGCAACCACTATCTCCATATTGTACCCAATTAGTGGACGGTAGCCACTAAGTAATCCAGGATGAAGTTTTGAGCGTTGCCGTTGAATCATTAGGCAAGTATTGTGTCCTTCCTTTCCACCCCAAGTTCTTTCCAACCCAAGTTCTAATGTTCATCAGAAAAAGACACTCCCAAGAACGAAACCAGGAACACAGAGGATATAGAGTTTTAGCTCAGGCATCTAAGACAAAAGTACCCAAAGGCATTCAGAATAATGGAAGATCAGATGGGGTGGAAACCAGGAAGGGGGCTTAGTACCCCTGGTTGTCGCGGTTACCCCTTCCCACTTCCAGGCCGCTATTAGAATCCGGCAACAAGGGTGAGGTCAGGCTTCGGTATCGAATGAATCATGTACTCACACGGGTGAAAAAGGATGGACATAAAATCCTCCAAAACATAATTTATATTGCTTCATTTTAATCACAGGCCTATTGGATCTCTCTAATATAATTGTAGCCATCTCCACCACTGCTTCATACTGCGCTCGGGCTGACAAGGATTTGACTTCCTTGATGTTCTAAATGTCTTGAAGGTCATGGAGCCTTGTGATGAGAATTAAAGACAGGAGTTGCCGAAATGGGCGTGAGCGATGAACATAGGTGTGGATCCAATGTCCGAGTATTGTCGACCGTTGGCGGTGGAGGTCTCTAGGATTATGGATGCTGGGGTCCCAGAGGAATGGAAGCCGCCCAAGCCTCTTGAGTACAGGAGGTTGCATGGGACAGGTGACCCTACGCTCTCTGAGTAAGGCGAGACGTTCACTACTCTGCAAATAGATTCTGCAGATTGAGCATAAGCCGCCATGGTAAGAATTATCATTTTCATGCTAGGACTAATGCTATCTGAACAACGTTTTGTCATGCTCGTTACACATCACGCTCGCATCATCAAACGTCCCACTGCGTACCCATGAGCTCCTCGACGGGGCACAGTATTGGTTGGAAATACAAGCTCAACCTGTCTTCTCGGGTAAAGGATCCACACCGCTCGTAGCAGCCACAGTGTCAGCCGGCCCCGTAGCGGTGTGCTCGCCAGTAATTTCTCCCTTTGAGCATCCGCTGCAGGCACATTTGCCCTCTGCACAAGGGCACTCCCCAGTATTTCCACCACATTGACATGTAGTCTTCTCTGTGCCAGGCACATGCTGCATCGTCTTCTCGTTCTCCGCCCTGCTTCCACCTTGGCTCTTCCCACTCTTCAAATCCGCCAGACGTCGAGCTTCGGCGTGGATGTCGCGAACTTGTTTATCAGTAGAAGTGTAGAAGCCTGCCAACTTCTGTCCCGTAGGTGTTCCCATCGCCTTTTCGTAGTATGAGTTGAGGCCTGCAAAAACACCCATTGCCTTGTCGGTTACACCATATGACTGATCGAGACCTCTTGCTCTGTCGGTAGCCTTGTATTTTGAATCAAAGTTTGCCAGGGCATTGGTAAAGCGGGTTGAGACGCCATGTTTGTTGTCAAGTGCTATGGCGCGCTGCAGAGCGGCGTCGCTGAGTACATAACCGTGGGCGAGATATTCGGCTACAATGCGCGAACGTGGCTTGTCTTCTTGTGAGAGATCATGTTCATCCCGGGAGGTTTCTTCGTTGTTGGAACCGGAAAGGTCGCTGAGACCGGCGGCGGAGGAGACCGAGACTTGGGAGGAGCCGAGTTGGGTGTTGTCAAGGAGGAGGGCTGTCTTTGCAGCGCTGTGAAGGCAGTCAGTAGTAGTCTCATTAATGAGTAGAACGGATTGGTGCATACGTCTCTTTCTCGAAAGTAACCGTTGCGCTTTGGGGGCTTTCTGAGTTGTCCGAGGTGGGGGTGACGGAGAGAGAAGTGATTTTACCACTGTAGGGTGTTAGCCTAGTTCAGGAGCGAAATCAGCGCAAGCGAAGTCCTACCAGAAGCTGAAGAAGTCTCGGACTTCTTTCTCGCTTGTCTCGTGAGAGATATTCTTGACCTGGAAACTCAGGAGTCAGTGCCTGGCATTCTGCAAGTGGGGTCATTGAACAAACGGACGTGAACAACTGTTGAAGACATAATGATTTTTGACTGGGTGTTAGGAATAGTAGTTAAATGATAGCTGTGTGTTTATATTTCTTGAAAGTGCAGTTTCCAAGTGTTATTTATGAACGTTGCTGGAAACGGTGGCCAACGGGCTGTACGTTAGTAGTGGGGTTCAACGTCATTCTTGTGGCTGAGGCAACATTCATCGATGCAGTCACGTGACTGAGATCGGCCTTGGCGTCGCCGTAGCCCGTCGAAATCTCGAGCTTCGAGAAGACCTATCAAATAAGGCATCCATCGCTCCACACTATGGCTCCAGCAAGCCAAATCGGTGTGGTAGCGGGTCGACGCTCATTGCAAGCTACCTCTCGGTCAAACTATACTTGTCTTCAATGCCAATTATGTGCTTACAGAGCGTCTCACAAGACAAATCCGCCGTTCAGACACCTCCCTACAAGCAGACACGCCAGCTTCATGGACACCGAAACATGGCGTAAAAGGATCTGGGGTCCGAATCCACCAGGGCCAAAGGATCCCTATAAAGATGGCCCGCCAAGCGTCTTCGACCAGATGCGAGAGAAGCGGCAGCGAGATACTCAGGAGGAGCCTCGTGATGTAGAGAGACAGACAGAAGCTCCTCAAGAGGATATTGAAGACAATGTCAATACTGAAGGCTATAGGCCTGCGACTACATGGGAAAGGCTACCGAGGATAGGGGGCGATACATGGGCAAAGAAGCAATATGTATCCACACATTCGTTTGAAGGGTACAACAAGCCTAGATATAGCAACTGTCAATCTTACTAATTACGAAACTCAGATTCATGTACTCAAAACTGGAGTCACGCGAAGAGATCATTATGGCCGTTCATCAAGCGCTGGTGGAAGTCTTCACCCTAAGACAGGCAGATCTACCTTTATCGATGGATGTGAACCCCACAACGAGCATGCCTCATAACGAGTACCTGCGGTGGCTAGCGGAGGACGCCAGCTTTGAGGAAACCGAGAACGGAGAGATACAACTGGTGCTAGGTAGTAAAGATTTACGGGGCGCAATCCTCGACTCTATCATGCCCAAGGAATCTTCAGAGGAGGATACAGCTGAGGCAGGAGCGGTAATGAAACAGCAACAGTTAATTGAAGAGGGACTAGCAGAAGCAAATAATAATTTGGAACAGGTAGACGGGGCCGGTGGTCTGGGGGGTCCAGCGCCGGCTGCGGACCCCCAGCCTGTTGAGGCTGACAGGACTGAGACCGATGAAACCGCCGAGGCGTTGCCCCTGCTGGAGTCTCTTGATCCTTCCAACGCAGAAGACGATGGCCGTCCTATTGCACCCGCGAATGACAGTTGGCGCAACGTACCGCTCGAGGACCAAGCGGTCAAGTTTGCAGTAGGTTGGAATGCTTGTCGATATACTCTGTCCGCTAACGAATGCGCAGGTCCTCAAGCGGGTTATGCAATTGACAGGCACACGTATTTCGGACCCGAACATTGGGAGCATAACCAATTCAAGAATATTATTAACACATCTCGTCAAGAAGCCGAAGCCGAAGAAATTAGCGGACAACCTCATCTCGAAGGAGCTGGCAGAACTCCCGAACGTGCAAATATCCAAACGAAGATACGGTCTAATTGACAAAGAGAAGGAAATCGGACGGTGGAAGGTAATAAAGCAAGAGTTGGAAAGGCTCGGTCTGCAACCAATCAAGGGTAGAGGTATTAGAAGGAAGCCTGTCACCTTTTCGGCATGAAGGGATGATAATCAGGGAGATGCCAGAAGGCGTTCAGGGGATAATGAGGCACCTGCAAGATGCAAGATGCTGTATCAGCCGACGTCTTGCATCAACCGGCCCTGTTCAAGAGGATGCACGCCTTAAGAGATGGGATGGTGGTTGGTACCTGCATCTCATCTTTCTGAAGGGGGCAAAGCTCTTGGCAAGGTCACTGAAGGCGTCGCACTGATAGTGCGGGTTCCAGGATATTTTAGTCCAAGCACGCAAGCTGTGAATGGCCGTTGAAGGGCCATGGTGGCTAGGGCTCGTGTTCTGTGCGCAAGATTCGTTCGGTGTTAACCATCTTAACCGCCAGAATGATCGTAGTCAAACTTGACCCCAGAAGCATCCTCATGGAGGGGTGAAATCCCCCAACTCCGACCTTTCCTCAGTCACATTTAAGGGCGCGTTTGCATGGACCACAAGCAAGGACGTACTCTTACTACGCGAAACATTGTATGAACATGAGAAGTGTGATGGCTCGACTTGCCTGTACTATGTTAGTTTTAGGCATGCTAATACATCATTGTCGGATAAGCGTACGATCACTTCCCCGTTTGGGTGGACCTCTATTCTAAGTGCACGCTATATATGCAAACAGCAAGGGGGTGTTGGGATGGGTTTATTACATTGCATTGAATAGGTGACCTTCAAGGCGTAGGTAAGCCCTGAGATCTAGCCCTAATGCTAATCTAATTTTGTGGAACACACAATCAATGCCTTTGGGTACAGCTTCTTACATATCTTCTCAGATACCCCTGTGCAGCTTTAGGACCAGGGAGTAGCACGTTACTATGTCCTGCAGACTGTCAGCAGCACGTTGGGCTATCGTTGCCAGTGGTAAGGTAAGCTAGGAGACAGAGGAGCGCTGCCAAGGCTGTCAGCACAACACCTGTGAAACGTCCACCTCCACCCCGCCACCCCCAATGCTCACTCTACGCTCCGCCTGCTCCGGCATATTGCTTTTATTAGCGCCAACACACACTCTAGTTGTGGCCGGCCCCTACAGTCCTTTCCTCATTCCTCGCGCTTTTTACTCTTGGGCATGCGGTTGCTCTCCATACCGCCAAGCAGGCGCAGTAAGTCCACTTGATGACTACTTGAGACATCGCCATGTTTCAAAGTCACACATTATGCCCTCCGATACTCTAATATAGCCGGCAGGAGCCCGTGTGCTGTATTTATCTGAAGTACCAATGCCATTTTTCCTAGCCTTCTGTTCAGCAAGACTCATTCCTTTCGTACCAGTTGACCATGTTTCATACTTCAAGGGCATTCACGATACCGATAACAGACTCGCTATGAGTCGCTTCATTCTCTCAGTCTTTCTTTTTTCCGTTGCACAATCCTTAGTCGTTATACCACAGGGCACGGAGGACGCATTGACCGAGATCTCGCCTAACACACCAGCACAGTGCGCGCACAATGAAGATACCGCATTCGCCGTAATCTCCTGGCCCGGTAACTCATGGTAATCACCATTTAGCACCCATTCCTCCTCGGATGGCACAGCTAATACTTCCCCCGCCAGCGTCGCTGACTTACAGGACTCTTCCACCCCTTCAACCTCAACGGCATATCCCCTCTCCTGCCCCGCAACCTCGCTCAATACAAAATGCTTCCCCATTACCGAAGACCCTTCGCACTGGGAAGATATCCTCTCGCCATCCCCCACCGACTCCGAACGTAACCAACAAGTTCAACTCGAACTTCGCCGTACAAGGAAACGAGACACCATCCCCAGCTCTACACCAAGCGCTTACAAGGCAAGATCTGTCACGCTGAAGTGGCCGGATAGAATGACACATGCGGTCTTCTATACGGATGATAGGTGTCAGGTTACGGATACGGGAAGTGAAGAGGGTGTGGGGTGGCATGTTGAGAGGGAGGGTTTGAGAGGTGAAGAGTGTGTGGGTATCGAGCAGGAGGGCAGGTGGGGGAGCGTAGAGTTCATGAGGGAGGAGGAGTGGGCTTTTTGGGATAGGAGGAGAAGGGGAGTGGATGATGGAGTAGGGAGTGGAGGGTGGGGTTGGAGGGGCTTGCTTTGAGGCATCAGACGTTTGGTTTGGGCTTCGGTATTGCGATTCACAGCGTACAGCATTGGACTTTGGGGGATCAATTTGTTGCTTGAGATACCACTGATATGCTGATACCTTCGATGGAACCTGTACGGTTTCATTCTTCCTTTGGGTATAGCTTTGAATGACCAAAACATACATGGTGTAAGATACATATGCCTATCGGACAGTCAGACTTGGCAGCTATGTGTGACGGCGCCATTATTGGCAATCGGCCACGCCAAAATCATAAAGCCCCAGAGACCTAAGAATTGTACATTGCAATGGTAATCTACCTATACCATGGCCACATACAGTTGTGTAGGTGGTGGGGGTACTGCTTTCTTTCGTTTTTTGTAGGCAAATGTCATGGAGCTATCGCAGGTTTCGAAAGGTAGTTGATGCCAATACGGATACTCCCGGCGCTAGAGCCAGGTAGCTCAGGATGACACTATTACGCTAAGCCATGATTGAAGAACCCTAGCCCTAGCTCGACACGAGGACTTAGGGGCCTTGAGGGACCCCTAAATCGATGCTTCAGTGGCTATCTATAGTCGAGCTAGAGCCTAGAGCCCTTATTTAGGGGTCATTATTAGGCTGGAGTCCCGCCCGAGCACCTGTCTAGGCACCCCTTTTAGGAGTGTTCTCATAGGGCTAAAGTCTTGGTATGCCAAGACTCTTGAAAGACCAATGGTGTCATTCTCGGTACAAATTAGGAATTGCTATCAGCCAGCTTCCATCCTTTCATCCAGTCTATTGCAAGCCCATCCACAGACAATGTGAGACCAGATTGAATCCTAACATCAAATATCTTACATGAAAAGGTGAAGAGTGACCATTACCGATGAGATTTAGGAGCTATGAGAGCTGTCATTGAATTTGGGTATTGAGTGCGACAACGTGGGAATATGAAGATTTGACAGACGCTTTGCACAAACTCAATACGAGTATACTCATGACAACTGCAACGACAAGTCCATCGCTTCTTCGATATTGGAAAACTTCGAGAATGTCATTATCCTCATTTTCCTACGGCATCAGCTAATGTCACATTTACGAACTGGAATTCGACCAGAATTTCGTATTCGTGAAGAAGTCGTCTGCTAAGTTGAACGAATGACTAAGGTTTGCAACTATCCGCCTCTACATTATAGGCCCCACCAGAAGGACTGCAACAATCTCGGATGAAAACAAAACTAGCAACTTCTAAGGAAATGGTCTCCAAAGCAATGGTGCCCTCTGGACTCGTCAGAGGACGTCATGGTTTGCCGTCAATCCTCTGCTCGCTGCAACAGCGACTCAAGGTTTGCCCACAGCAGCTCCAGGGAACTCTGCAGTGAAGCTGTCGTTGTAGTTGCCTTAATAAAGAACCATTAGCATATAAGCGCCAAAAGCCTTATCAGCCAGGGACATCAGGGGCCGGGAAGAGGGTTCTCACCGATAGCGGCACACGAAGGATCGACGTATGGGCTAATATCTGATTGCAAGAGGCTCAAAGCTCCACCGAGCAGGCTACCCAATGCCTCGCTTCGCAAGAAATCTGGTACCACTGCCAACGTAAGCTGATAAAAGTAGCACACAAACGTCGTCGGGTCCAAAAGGTCAGTGGTTGAGTATGCGCCGCCCGTGATATTGCCAAGGTCGACTCCAGCGAAGCTGTCAACCGTTCCAGTGTTTCCGCCTACAGAAGCAGCCTCTGGGACGACAGCGGCTATTTGAAGGAAGTCTTGGGCGAAAGATTCGGGGCTGTATTCGTTGACGATGCCAAGAGGGCGGCGATACCAGTTATCGGGGATGCGCTCGTAGCCAGGTTGCCATGAGAGAGTCCCGTCAGCTGCTTCAGTAATGGCGAAGAATGACTTGAGCGTCTCCTGGTCGAGAATCCCGTTCGGGTACTCAGCTGAGTGGTTGGACATGAGAGCTGGTATAAAGGTATGTGCTGCGTTCGAAACCGCAATGCCAGCAAATGGCGCAAAGTAAAAGTAAGGGTTGGTGTTTAAAGATTGACTAAAGGTGTATTGACGATGTTGGATGAGCACGTCCAGGTCGTAGTTGGGGACTGCTGCGTTGGCCTGCAGATTATACAATGCTTGAAACTTCTCGACGCGAAGGCTGCTGACGTCGCCGTTGTAGACTAATTATATCCTAGTCAATACCCCAATCTCAAGGTGAACGCATAATTCAAGAATCAAAGTTCGCACAGACTCAAGTCATTATTATTGTACTTACGATGATAGTCTCCACGACCCGGACTCGCGTCACTTTCGTACTTGTTGTGGCTTCCAGAAAGGCCATCCGCAGGACCGATCACTGGTGAAGTTAAACTCTGTGGCTGCGGTCCACCAATACTCCAAGTGTCTCCCCTATATATCTATTAGCACTTGAGCACCGTTGAGAGTTCCGGAATCTTACAGAACATTCCCGTCCACCAGTGTAGCATACACTGTCAATGGAATCCCAAAGTTCGGGGCAAGGCCTGACACGTGACATGGTGAGCTATGCAACCTTTCATCATTAAGGTTGAGAACCTTACCATAGACTTGCTCGGTAGCGGATGCACCGACAGCAAGCGGCACAATTCCATTCTAGAAGGTGACAGAGTCAGCACTTAACATGAAGGAAAGAGAGTAAGAAAACTCTGTTGAACACACGTGAGGGAAGTAGCCATGGTTGGCAAGAGCATTGAGACCAGGGCAGGGGCCTCTGATATCGCCGGGCCCAGGAGCAACCCAAGCATGTTCACCGGTCACATCAATGAGTTGGTTCTCGTTGAATGTGGTAAAAGGGATGTTCCCAGGTCCACTTTGCCGTTTCTCTTTGGGAGTCTCTTTGTTGAAATTGTCACTCTGAAGGTGTCGCTTCATGAACTCGGGGTCTCGAAGGGCCTGTTCAGCATAAGGACAAAGGGCCTGAGTAACAGCGGAAAGGGCGAGGCCCGCGAGGGTCGAAGTGAACCTCATTATCGCTTCGAGTGGATTTTCAGTAGGGGTAAAGAATTTACGATTCGGTACCTTTTCTGACACCGTCTAACAACGCCTCTTTATATTTTTTCATTCATCGACTGGTCAATAGCATCGTCACGATCACGCGGGCTTCTGGTCCGTCACACGTACCACCCTTAGGCTACGGAGTTGCTCGCTTTCTTCGAACAATGTTAGTACTGGATGCTCGGGATAAGGTTTGAAATGCTACTTAAATGATACCGAAGATCTTTTGCTCTTTCTAGGATGGGGATCTATGACTAGTTGAATTAAGCGGGACGAAAGAAGCAGATGATGCATGTCATTTTCCGAAGTGTATGGGTTCCTTTAGGAGGTTGCCAGGGTGAGGCTATGGCGATGATGTTGTATGCATCATGCTGACCCACTCCCTTACGGGCAAAAGCATGCCGTTCAGGCTGTCAAAAACATGTACAAGATGCTATAGCCCCTATACTAAACCTCCATGGCTGAGTCTTTGATGGTGAAGAATTCCGTAGCATTCGTCTAAACCTTTGCTGAGTCTCTTACAGAATGACCACTATCCGCAGAGCAGAATACGAGACGGGCTGAGACACCATAGCTACTGGTAGACTTCGACCAGTATGCACACACTTGCGGCGCCAACACGGCATACTCGCTTGCCTGATGCAGCTATAGATCAAGTCCTGAAAGATCCACACCTACTACGAAGGGAAATGGAACCAGTCTTGGGCTAGCCTAATCCAACCGAAGTTTGCACATCCTAGTAGCGCGGTAAGTCAGTAACACCACATCAGGAATGCTGATCAGATGAATAGCAACAGTCGAGACCCCAGTGGCTTACAGACTGTGTGCAAGGAAAAGAAAGCTTGTACGAATGAAGTTTGACAATATGGCGTGCTCCGCAAGCCAAATGATGATGGTCCGGAATCAAAAGCTAGGCGTGCAACCACTAAAGAAAAAGTTCAAAGGCGCCATATTACGCTAGAAAATATTGGAGTGTTGATTATTGGTCTGGCTGATGCGTACATAGATCGCATCTGGTGCATCATGCGCTAGATCGAAGCCTTGTGGCCCTCTCCTTAGTGCTCGTCATAGGGGAAGACCTTTGCAGGACATGATAAGTCTACATGACAGGCGAAAATCGAAGAGGATGTCACATGGCCTCCAAGGGCTAGATGCCACCCTGTTTTCCCTACAGTCTCAAAGTTATGAATCTCGTCGGTGAGATATGTCAAGATCCCACCTGAGAAGTCTTATAGATTCAGTTCAGACAGCCTCTGACGTTATACTAAGGCTCATCTTACATTCTCATGTGACGCCGTACATTAGTACTCATCTGGTCATGGTGGAAAGCGGAAAAGGTGAAGCTATACAAGGGATTCATTGATTGGCCGAATCTTCAGCTCTAGGCCCCTACTCCCCACTGCCATGGGCCAATACTGATGCAATCTTGCGCAATAGAGAGCAGAGGCCTATTGCAGGCGACAGGAGATCTAGGGCACAGAGGCTATCTAGGTATGTATAGGCGTGGGTGGTTGGGGCGAGCTTTGCAACTTACCACAAGCTAAACTGGTGCCACATATGTCTAAAGTTTTCAGGTGCAGAGGTGGGCTAATAGTTTTAGCAAAAGACCTAGCAAGCAGTTTGACGGATATCCCGAGACAATTGTTGGTGCCACACCTACATTGACCTGTTGCATGTCCATGACAAAGAGTCCCACAAATCTTGCATTCGATGTCCCGAAACCATTACCTCATTGCTGCGGATGCCTCGTGAAGAATCTCGCTTACGGTACAATGAGGGTGCCGTTGTGCTGGAGTTGCCGGACCAGGTGCTCTTGGTGGAATTGAGGGCAGCACGTCTGAGATGGAGGGAGTAAAATCACGAGCAATGGAATCATTATCTGCTTTCCTGAAATTCTTATGATCTGCATGTTTAACGCGTCGAGTCTACGATCTTGCTCTCCTAGTAGCTCCAAATCGTCCTTATTCCAATTATGCCCATCTCAAGCCTCGTCTTTCTTCGGTCTAGCTCTATACACGTCCCCCGTCATCCGAATCTCGAATTCCTCGTCCTTTCCGCGGCCCTCAGCCTCAAGTTTGCGCACTCGAGAAAGGATTTGCTCGCCGAATTGCTGAATGTCGTCGGCATAGTGGAGGAAGGCCACGAGAAGAATGTCCACTCCCAGGGACTTGATGAGCAATATTCTATCAGCAATCTGCTCTGGGGTGCCAATCAGCTTGGTTTTGAAGCCATCATTGTACTGTACAAGGTCATCGAATTTTGAGTTTGCCCACATGCCCGTCTTATTTGAGGTCGATGCACCCGCGTTCTTTACTTCGTCAGCAAATGCTTCGACGGCCTCTTTGTTCGCTTTGCCTTGGATTTCCTGCAATACATGAATTGCCTCTTCCTCCGTCTCCCGAGCAATGACGAAAGCATTCACGGCAAACTTGACCTGGCCCTCCCGACCATGATTCTTTGCACGCTCCTTGACGTCCTTGATCTGGGTCTGGAAACCTTCGAGCGTGTTACCGTTCATGAAGTAGTAGTCTGAGCCGGCTGCAGCATTTTCTCGCGCGTCGATTGAGTTTCCACCCTGGAAGATCTCAGGGTGTGGTCGACCTGGTCTTGATAAAGGCTTCGGCCTCAATGGATAGTCATGAAATTGGTAGAAATCTCCTTTGAAGGTGAATTGATCATTGGTCCAGATTCCCTTCAGGCAGGCAATGAATTCCCGACTGCGGCGGTATCTCTCGCCATGATCGAGCCACCATTGTCCAATCGAAGTGAATTCCTGCTTGAACCAGCCGGACACGACATTCACAGCAACACGCCCCTTGCTGTAAACGTCGATGCTGGCAATCTGCTTAGCAGCTACTGCGGGGATCCAAGGGCCCGGTAGTAGGGCTGCCATAACTATGAGTTTTTCCGTGTGATGAAGTAAAGCCTGGGAGAAGGACACAGATTCGTGTTGATATTCCTGCGAAACTCTCAGCACGGGGATTATGAGGAAGAATACAGTGACATACAGCTCCGTATCCAGCCATGAAACGAATTTGGGTGAGAGCGTACTCAAAACCCCATCTCTCAGCAGTCTGAGCATATCCAGCGTTGGAATCAAGGTCCCACTTCGTCCGCTGCTCGATTTTGGAGATAACCAGGCCGCCAGAGACGTTGGGCACCCAGTACCTTTTCAGAATACGTTAGCATTTGCGATGTTAGCTCAATGGGAGACTTACGCAAATTTGATTCGCGACGGATCCTCGTTCAATTTTTCAGCATATGCGAGGTTGTTGACAGCATCCTTGGCTTCGTTTGGGGGCGATTTCGCGCCAGTTCCGTTCACCTCTTCAGGTTTATCGTTCTCGATAGGTACAACAAGGCGCTTCCCAGAGATGGCTCCGCTTCTCAATTTGTCCAGTGCTTCATTGATGCCTTCCAAGCCGCCATCTGCAAGTGCAATTTCGGGGAGAACAAGAATATTGTCAACCAGTAGTTTCTCCAGCCAATCCATTGTCTTTTCACCAACAGACTCTACACTATGAAAAATCTTGATGGGAATGCTGTGATATTTAACACCAGGAAGCTTTATTTTTGGTAGACCAGTCAACCCAACCAAATGTGAGACCTTCCCCTCCGTGGATCGTTGGAGACATTCTTGTAGGTATGTGGCAGTCTCTTTACCAACGGTGTCTAGGCCGAAACGAAGTTTCCCCTTGGTCACGCTGCGAATTATCTCAGTGGCCCGAGATGAATCATGTCTATCTACAAGGACGTCCACGCCCAAGTCAGATAGCCGTGCTCCATGGCGGACAGCATCTGCGACTGCGATAACGCGCAGACCAGACAACTTGGCAAGTTGAATGGCAAATAATCCAGTGTTCGAGGAGGCTTGATCTCGTTAGCGCATGGCGCTTTGAACATGAATTAACGTACCTCCCCATATCACAAACCAATCTCGTGCCTGAGGGCGCTCATCGTCCTGAATTGCGTAGAATGTCTCGTCTCGAACGTCTTCGGGCACCGTCTCTTGGTCAACTACTTTGATTATCTCGCGCAAATCTGGACCTGAAGATCCTTGTCCAACGGTGGAGAAGTCAAAGCCCAGCGAAAGTCCCAACGCCAGGAACGCGCTCACGAAAGCAACCCCAAGGGCAGCGCCGGTGTTCACTGACAGGCTCTTGGGTAATCTGGCTACATTGAAGTCCGTGGTGATAAGGTATTCCTGATATGCCGCTTTTCGAACATCTCGATAGTCTGTACAAGGTCCAAAAACCTTATGGGAATTAGCTGCTTCTGGCCCGTCCTGTGTTCGCATAAGGTCATACCACATCGCCAGCCTTCACTCTGGTGACAGATCTGTCAGTCTTAACGACGATACCTGCAAAGTCTCGTCCATTGACCCAAGGTAGGGAAGGGATGCCAAAATTGTAGTCACTTGTTCCGTGGTAAGTAAGATACCATTCATATTTTATAAAAGCCTTGCGTACGGGCCTTTCCAGTCTACTGGGTTTAACCCGATAGCCACAACCTGGTGACTGTCAGTACCAATCTCATTTTATCGGCACGCGAGAGTTTATTCGTGTACCTTAATCAGAATCTCGCGTTCTGACCTCAATTCTGGGACTTGACCTGTCTTATGAAGAGAGTACTTCTGTCCAGGCCCATGTAGCAGAAGAACATTCTGCTGTGGCTTTGGACGATGCTGAAACGGATCATGATGCCCATTTATGTAGCCACCTACCTTGGCGCCGTATCCAGCTTCATTCACCTGTGGCTTGATGCTGCCATTTTTCTCATGTGAAATTGGAGCCATTTCTGAGGATAGTTGGAGAATGGATTGAGATGCTGCATGCACGTCGTTTCTTCAATGCCATTTTGACCAACTTGTAAGGGCATAGTCCCTCTACTTTCCCATTACCCCATTTGAACCTCCGTTTTCTTTCTCGTTGGCGATCCAGTTCTGGGCTCTGGATTGCGTGATCAACGAGAGTGGCATGCAGATGCCAAGCAAACACCCGCGCATTAAACGCCTCACCACCACCTAAGTCCCTAATCTCGATATCGCCACAAAGCCCACGATGGCGTAATCGATCATTCCCCATTTTCTGTTACGTAGCGTATGAGGGGTCTTTTCTCAAGACGCGATCGCTTCAGGTACAGCACGTCTACTTAGGAGCAATGATGAAGGCACGATCCTCCGGGTTGGAATGTGAACTAGCTTTATTATACTACTCGCGGGCCCCTTCATTATCACCATTGTTCTCTCACAGTCCGAGCATAACCCTGATTCATTATGGCTCAGCCTCATGAGAACCGCATACACCAGCTCGAGGATATTGCAAACAAGTCCACTCTTCATCAAGGGAGATATGGTGAGCTGGTCAAAGGCGAATTAAGCTCATCTTCTTCGGAGACAGAGACTAAGCCAGCTCTGATTGGAGTCCCGGTGACCTTGAAAGCACAGCTTGGGAGTCCCGTACGTATACAGTATCTGTCAACCGCTTTCATCCATCAAGTGACTGACTTTTCGGCAGACGGCGTTTGCTATTGGTGCGTTTTCGACGACTTTCACAACCCTGTCTCTGTCTCTGATGGAGTGGCGTGGCGTTACCATCACCAACGTGTACATTGGCAACTTCTTCTTCGCTGCTGGTCTGCTTCCTTGAGAGACAAGAAGAATGAGCTTCTGCTGACCTTCTGATAGGGATTGGTATGGTTATATCAGCCCAATGGGAGCTCGTCCTCGGTAATACCTATGCATATACTGTCCTTTCTGCTTTTGGGTTCTTCTATGGTGGTTTCGGTGCTATCATCACTCCGTTATTCGGAGTTGCCTCGTCCTACGGAACAGACACGGTTGAGTATAACAATGCACTTGGCTTCTTCCTGATCTGTAAGAACATTTGAGAATATAAACAATAAGGGGAACCGCTGACGACTTGTAGTATGGGCTGTTTGGAACTTGTTCTTTCTCATCGGCTCGTTACCATTGTGAGTCAAGACAAGCCTCGTGCCAAACACTGAGTCTAATATTCGACAGGAATCTGGTCTACATTGGCATATTCTTTACTGTGGAAATGGCGTTCGTGCTAGTCGCAGCGGCATATTTCGCAACTGCAGATGGACATGCAACAACAGCGATCGGCCTGAAAAAGGCGGGAGGTGCATTCGCTTTCGTTGCTGGGCTACTGGGCTACTACACTGTAGCTAATCTCATGTGTCAGGAGGCGATGTACTTCTCATTTCCTATGGGAGACACAAGTCAGTTGTTCCAACAAAGGGTGAAGAAGGACACGAGCGAGTGATTGCAGCCTTCGAGCCTGCATATTTTTAAGCTTCGGGATCTCAATGCTTTAGAACTTGCTGCTAGAATATGCCGATATCCGTGTTCTACACCAATAGCTAATTGGTACGTAGATTTAGCTATATATTTTCCACTGGAAATGTACGAAATTGCTCTCATTTCTTGGGCTCCCACGCACCGTTCCTGAGATTGAAGTAATGGTTATGACAGGTGCTGCGAAGCGAAGGGTCTAGATCATCGGATCGACACAACATTGACCCCCACAGCTTTTTCTTCATTATTGCGTGCTTATCAACACAAGCTACTGCACAACTTGCATGAAGTGATGGACCATGGAAGCGGCCAGTGGCTTTCTCAAGCTATCTACCTCGCAAGGTGGTAAAGCCGGCGTAAACATGCGAGGCATCACACCATCCAAAGGCTGATTGCATCATTGGGCGTGGTCGAGAACCTCTCGTGATTCAGATTTAGTGCTCATGGCGCGATGTTGGCATGTATATGCAGGTTCAGTAATAGAGAGAGAACTTAAGATACTGCAATCGCAATTATCTTCTCAGTGACTGCCAGTATCAAGTTCTGGAAACATGGCTACCAACGGGAATTCAAGTGGGCACAGCAATGGCCATACTACTGGTCAAGCTGATGCCTTAGCCAGGTCGACCGACCCTGCTCGCTATAGCGACCATCACAAGAGCTTTGCGGATTCTGAACTACCCTCCAAACCCGATGCCTGGGTCCAGCGTGCTGCACAAGTCTCAGCCATCTTAGCCGAAGACGCTGCAGTCCGAGAGAAGGAGAATAAAAGCCCCTTTGCCGAAATCTCCTTACTCAAATCCGCAGGATTGACCAAACTGCTCGGGCCGACCAAGTACGGCGGTGGTGGTCAGGGATGGGATGTGGCCTACAAAGTTATCCGGGAAGTTGCCAAGGGAGATGGCTCGCTTGGCATGCTATTGGGGTACCATCTCCTGTGGAGTTGGACCTCTGCCGTTGTTGGCACGGATGAGCAGAATGATCGTACGCAGAAGCTGATCATCGAGAATAATTACTTCGTCGGTGGAGCTGTCAATCCACGGGACAATGACCAGAAGATCAGGGATGACAGCGACCATATCATCTTCAGTGGCTTTAAGAACTTCAACACTGGCGGTGTGGTGTCTGATCTGACTGTACTTGAGGGGGCGAGTGACCTGTTTTTCTGCTTTTTCTGTGACATAGCAATTGACTGTCTTTGCTAGGTGTATGAAGCAACAGACAAGCACATATTTTCGCTTGTACCTACTAAGCAGGATGGGATTCAATTTTCGCACAACTGGGATAACGTGGGTCTTCGCCTCACAGAGTCTGGCAGCGTCAACATCGACAATGTTAGAGTTCCTTGGATCGATGCCCTTGGCTGGGATGCCACAACGAAAACGCCCATTGAAAGCGTCCTCAATATCCCATGGGCTACACTGCTGCTCCCAACGTAAGTATTACCGCCTGATCTTCAAATCAAAAAGAGTGATAGACTAATCCATTCCGCCTACGCAGCATTCAGCTTGTGTTCTCAAACTTCTACCTTGGCATCGCCCTCGGTGCTCTCAAATTCAGCACCAATTACACCGCCAAGAACACCCGCTCTTGGCCGTACACCCCAAAGCCTGTTGCCACTGGTACCGACGAACACTATGTTCTTCGGCAATATGGCTCTTACCTGGCAAACCTCCGGGCCGTAGAAGCCCTTGCAAACGTTGCTGGGGAGAAGATCCGCGACGTCTACTTCCTCCATAGCGAAAAGCGGGATATTACTGCCGCTCAGAGAGGGGAGGTGGCAGAGTGGGTTGCAAGTGTCAAAGTCGTGGCAACGGACTCCGCACTCACAGTCACCAGTGGGGTGTTTGAGGTCACCGGAGCGAGGGCAACAGCGGCAAAGGTGGGCTTGGATCGCTTCTGGAGAGATGTGCGAACTCATTCACTACATGATCCTAAAGCTTACAAGGAGGAGGAGCTGGGAAGGTACCTTGTGAAGGGCGAGGTGCCGGAACCAACTTGGTACACCTAATAGCGTCGAAGAGCCGATTATTAGGTAAGATAGTATGATACTAGGGCTAGAAAATCCAATGCCGCCGAATCAAGGGGGGATTATCTTGTAAGAAGCAGACAAATCGAGGGCTCTGAAATTACTCGGGTTACGCTTGCGCTTAGAATTGCGCGTGAGGACCATCAATCTTGATTTGTGCCAAGAGTCTTGGCATACCAAAACATAAGAACCCCCCCTAAAAGGGATGCCTAGATAACTACTCTGTACCTCTATACTACTCGGGTGTGGAAAATAACAGGTTCTGAGCCCAATAACACCTCAATCAGGAATTCAAAAACAGACCTTTGTGAAGTGGCTCTTGCAAAAAAGATATATCAAGAACGACTTCAAAATCTATGATGCAGATGGTCTTTGCGTACATTGTCTCATCGACGTGCAGATAGGTCCCCAACTCCGGACTTTGCGAATTGGACAAGCCATTACCGGTATCCATGTGTCTATCCAGCGCTACCTCCTAGATTTGAAGAAAGGCATACCCAAAGGCCTCAATAGCCCGGAGAAGAAGGTTGGATGTAATATTACACATTATGGGGAGCTCATCATCCGGAGACTCAAATCAATCCAACGCTAAGAGATGACAAGCTCAGCTGTTTGACAAGGTCGAACTGAGACATGTTTAAAAACATACAATCCTAGCACTTTTGGCTAAGCAATCCAAACGTATGTGAGCATACTCAATAGAATCGCCAGCCTTAATATAGTGGCATACCTGCATGATCGGCAGGATGAGTCCAATGAGATGTTTCACTTCTTTGGTCGGACTCGAGTCTCGTTATACTATGGTGCTCCCACCCTCACCAACGAGTATCGAGCCACTTTGTTGCGGCCCTGGATGAAGATCGAATTGGACGTTCCTTTCATTGAGTCAGAATGGGACGGCAAAATCCTCTTGGAGACAAATATATATCCACCCCAACTCCTTCGGGATGGCAGATTGTACCTTTCCATGTCGCAACTTCTTGCGAGCGCTCTGTCTGGGAGAAACTGAAGACGAGAGTAACCATACTTTTCGAAACGATTTGTCGATGCATGAGGGAAAGACAACCAGAGAAGAGCTGGAAAATCCTATTATCGATAGCCAAACGAGTCTCTCTGGGAACTTTGAACATGGGTCTCAATGTCTTTGCCCAATCCTCGCAATTCGGCATAGACCCTGGTTTTCTGGTTGATACTTTGCAGCTTATTGTCAGCTATTCTGAGCCAAACGCCTCAGCATAGCGTACGATTTTTAGTGCATTTAGATTCTGCAGAGACCAGCGAAGCGTTATCGACGGCAGGTTCCCGTGTATGCTAATATAAGGAAAATCCAAGTTCTCAACATACTTCGGCAATGCAACCTGCGATCCAAATTCTCAGATACAACCAGATGAACTAGCCGGAAACGAGAAATTCGCCTTGGTCCGAGTCCCGAAGGAGATAACAGAGAAGCAACAACCATAGGTCAAATGGAAGCTTGCAAACACACAGAAACAGATAGCCCGCTTTGTACTCAACTCATAAAGCGCTGACGGATCAAATACAGGCTGTTTCAACCTACCACAAAAGCCTTTCCTCGCAACCGTGTGGGCTAAGGAAGAGCTCGACGCAAAAACGCGATTGATCACCCTAGATCATCTCTTCTCGAATTTGCTCCTGTAAGCAACAATTCGCCCGGTGTATCCACTGCCTCAAATGTATGACTTCCCCAACCCAGACCCAGACCAATTGGCAAACGGTTCTTGGTTGGCTGGTCGCGAAGCGCACCACGGACAAGGCCAGCCAAGCGCCTTGTACTATGGGGAACCCAGGGTGCATGTAATGATGCTTGCGGTTGTCAGGTTATTCGCGACTCAGCAATTTAAAGAACCTTTGAATGTTGAGACACTTCTGGTTGACCCCATCGTAGGTGTGGACGCAAAGAGATCTTCGACTTGGCACTCAAAGACACCTCCCTCTCGCTGGCGCTCACCAACTTCTCAAGATTTGAGCGAATGGCTTTCTGCGTATGGAGTAGACAGTTTGTTTCGGCGAGCTTATACCGGAGTTCAAAACTGCGATCAAAGAGCGTCAGTGAAATCTCGTCTGTGCCACAGCCAAGGGCCATCCTGCTACGTACATGAAGTGGATTGTCTTGGAGTGTGCCCAAATCATATAATCGCGGGTAATATCTATCTCCTGTAATGCACACAGAGAATTCTTCCACTCGCGTCGCAACGGTACATTGAAGCAGCCCATGTTGTGTGTCCGAGGCCGCCGAAAGTGCCGAAGTTCAAAGATGGTTGGGGCGACATTCGAGGAAGCTCTGAAGAACGAGGTCTAATGTGATCATGAGCTGCCATCCTCTATCCAGCTACAGGGAACGGGAAAGAGTCGGCTGTGCAATCAGAGAATGCCGCGAAGAAGGAAAAAATCGTCTGCTTCATCAAGCCCTGTTACTCTTGCGGCCAGTTCGGCAGCCACGCGATTATTATTCGAAGTGAAAGGTATCAAGAGGGCAGGTGCTATGTTGAAAATAAAATAGATGTACATTACTTAAGAGAATGCAGGCTGTTGTCGAACAATCAGTATGTTAGTCGATCAGCATCAGTATGTTATTTGCTATTTGCTAGCGTCACCATTCCCTTGATTACCGTTCTAGCGTCATCTAGCGCTCATATCTAATACTCATAGTCGTTATTCCGATCATATCTATAAGGAGACTCCTTTCCACCGACTCTGATTCCTCAGACTACCCATACTCATTCCTCTGTCTCATACCCCCCAACTTTCACTTTCGACGTCATACATTAAGATGGCACAACCGCTGGCTGAAGACGGCAGTGGAGAGTTAAATCCTGTCGACGAAACTGGCCTCTGTCTGTTGTCTCTTGACGGCGGAGGCGTTCGAGGCTTGTCGACACTGTACATTCTCAAAGGTCTCATGACCCAACTCAATCACGAACGTGGAAGTACTAGGCTTCCGGCCGTGAAGCCTTGCGAGATATTCGACTTGATAGGGGGAACGAGCACCGGAGGGTATTTGTGACTTACTCTCTGCTGCGTTCTTTACTAACGACTATAGACTGATCGCCATCATGCTCGGGCGGCTCGAAATGGACGTAGATGACTGTATCTCGGCATATAAGAAACTTATGGAATTGGTGTTTGGGAAGAAATCAAGTTGGTCACCGTTCGGCTTGACAGGTGGAATCAAGCCACGATTTGATTCCACGAGGCTGAAAAACGCAATGGAGGATGTTATTACTCGCCAAGGCATTGCCAAGACAGACCTTTTAAATGATGGGCAACCTCGTGGGTGTAGAGTGTAAGTACTTCCATAAAATGGGGCCAACCAGACGCTTAGATTGCCAGTTTCGTATGCGCTACAACCAAAGAATTTGCTAGCATTACGCGCCTACGAAGTTATACTCTTCCGGATGAGTCTAATTCCCCGTGTGCGACCATTTGCGAAGCGGCTCTTGCAACGTCCGCGGCGACCGGTTTCTTCGACCCGGTCTCCATTGGGGCACGTCAGTTTGTGGACGGTGCACTAAGGGCAAATAACCCGGTAGAAGAAGTGGAAGGAGAGGCATCAAACATCTGGTGCTCTAAAACGGCGGATCTGAAGCCTTTGGTCAAATGCTTCATTTCTATAGGAACAGGGCACCTCAGCACAACGGCTATCGAGGACAAGTTACCAAGTTTTCTCTTAACAACGCTGGGTGCTATCGTTACTGAAACGGAGGAAACAGAAAAGAAATTCATCGCTAAATGGCGTCAGAATTTCGATGAGAAGCGGTATTTTCGCCTTAATGTCGAGCAGGGGCTTCAGAAAGTTGGATTGGCTGAGTATCAGCAAGAGGGCACTATCGAGGCAGCGACAGAGAACTATCTTAATCACCAGGCACAGAAATTTCGCGTGGGTGATTGTGTTCAGAATTTGAGGCAGAAGCAAAGTGTGTATAATGAAACTTTCGCGTAGCAGCGTTCGGTATTATGCTTTGACTGATTTCATATAGATAGAACAGAAACCACGTTCGCTGCAATTGTCAATGTAAGGCTATAAATCCTTGATATACTGTCCCTGTGGGCTCACGCTACGTAGGAATACAATAAGCAGATTATTCGACTTCAGATAAGCAAGTCATCCTCACTACTAACTTCATTTCGCTAATGCATTTCTAGGTACCCGCAAAGCTTGCTGGTTTGTTCCTTTTGACAGAAATTTGAATTTTGTTGGCCGTGAAGCTCAGCTCGACAGACTTAGTCTCCTGTTTGCGAAAGACCAACCTCGAAAAACCGCAGTTGTCGGCCTTGGAGGAGTTGGTAAAACGCAAGTGATACTGGAGTTTGTCTATCGAGTAAGAGAGAGCGATACAAACTGCTCTATCTTTTGGTTACCAGCCACCAATATTGAAAGTTTGCAGCAAGCCTACCTCGAGGCTGGCCAACAACTTGGCATTTCCGGTATCAATGAAGAACAAGCTGACGTGAAGAAGCTCGTGCAGGATCGCCTGAGTCAAGAGAGTGCAGGACGATGGTTGTTGATCTTCGACAACGCCGACGATATTGAGATGTGGATAAGAAAAGATGGAGATGGGAACGGGTCCCCAGCGCTGAAGCAGTATCTACCGAGAAGTAGCCAAGGCCGCATAGTATCTACAACGCGAAGTAGGGAAGTCGCCGTCAAGCTTGCGCAGGAGAACGTGATCGGGGTCTCGGAGATGGACGAGAGAATAGCGAGGCTACTATTGAGCAAGTCCTTGATCACACAAGACCTTTCGAGCTCGGATCAGGACACTCCGGATCTACTTCAACAACTCACTTTCCTACCTCTAGCAATCATCCAAGCAGCGGCATACATCAACGAAAATGGACTCACATTCTCAGATTATTCCTCCCTCCTCAAAGAGCAAGAGCAAGACGTTATTAATCTTCTCAGCGAAGATTTTGAAGACGAAGGACAATATCGGGAGAAGAAGAATCCGATAGCGACCACCTGGTTAGTCTCTTTTGAGCACATCCGGCGACTTTACCCTCTAGCGGCCGAGTACTTGTCATTCATGTGTTGTATCCACCCGAGAGATATCCCACAGTCGCTTCTTCCACCGGCGCAGTCTCGCAAGAAGAAAATTGATGCGATTGGTACGCTGAGCGCCTATTCGTTTGTGAGTCGACGGTCGGCACATAATTCCCTCGATCTTCACCAGTTGATGCATCTCGCCACACGGAATTGGCTGCGAAAGGAGGATTCGCTAGCAAAGTGGACTCTAAGAGTGGTCGTACGATTAGATAAGTTGCTCCCAAATGAAGATCTCGAACACCCAAGCCTATGGAGGCCGTACTTGCCACATCTGCAGTATGTGTTTGACTCAATCTCTATTGAAGACGACGTTGAAGTGAAACTTAAATTTCTTTTGGTGTTCGGCATCTGCCTTCTTTACGATGGGAGATACAATGAAGCAGAGAAATGTTTCCTCCCACTAGTAGAGACAAATACTAGGCTGCTTGGGGAGGAACACCCCAACACGCTAGACAGCTTTAGTTTCTTGGCGTTAATACACACTCATCAAGAGCGATGGGAAGAGGCTGAAGAGCTGGAGGTGCAAGTATTAGAAATAAGGAAAAGGGTGTTTGGAAAAGAGCATCCTGATACGCTGAGGAGCATGCGTAACCTAGCGTTAGCATACAGTGATCGAGGGCGGTGGAAAGAGGCTGAGGATTTAGGAATACAAATAATGGAAACAAGGGAAAGGGTACTAGGTACAGAGGATCCTGACACGCTGCGCAGTATGAGTAACCTAGCGGCGACGTACATAGGACATGGCCGATGGAAAAAGGCGGAAGAGCTGGAGGATCAAGTAATGAAAATGAGGGAAAGGGTATTGGGAAAAGAGCATCCTGACACGCTGAGCAGCATACGCAACCTAGCAACAATATACTCAAGACAAAGGCGATGGAAAAAGGCCGAAGAGCTGGAGAGACAAGTGATGGAAACGAGCAAAAGGGTATTAGGAGAAGAGCATCTAAGCTGCATGGAAAATCTCGCCCATACCTGGAAATCCTTAGGACGCGTTTTTGAGGCGTCGGGATTAATGGAGAAGTGTTTTAAGCTGCAAAGTCAGAAGTTCGGTGCGGATCATCCTCTCACCATTGCTTCACGGAAGATGCTGCTGCATTGGATGGATTCCTGAATGTCATTGTGCGTTCGGTCAACAGCTTGATTTGGTACTGAACCTTAATCGAGCAATGCCCATTAAGAATGCTTATATAGCTTCTTCCCAATCATCTGACTGTCCACTATAGACATGAAATGGCAAAATATAGTTTGCAGTACTATTCTACTCGTACAGGGTCAATTGGTAATAGAACCGCTGCGGCCGCGTACGTCTATGACCGTTATATGCATTTTGGAATCTGCTTGCAAGGATCCAGAAGCGTCCATTGCCACAGTGACTTTCTGACGATGACTAACGTGATTGCTGGAGGGGTTATGTTAGGGTCCTTTGGTAGCGACGAGATGGTTCAGATTTCATGGTATTAAACGTCCCTTTGGTGTTGAAAATCAGCGCGGGACTCTAGAGAATCACCAAAGTCAACTTCCTCGGAAACGTAAAGAGCCTTAGAGCCTGGAGACCTGCGGACCACTGGATTTTGGTTGTAGCTTCAGAATCCATGTACCAACCACCACCACCACCACCAGCGCTGCTAACAGCTATTTCCATATAGCAACATTGTAGGCATATACTAAGGAATGAGGTTCTAAAAAAAGTACTTCTAAATCCGCTTGCGAATTGCATCAAATTAAGTACTACCAGGATTGCACTACGCACTTAGTATATCAAAACAGCCCAAATCCCATTTCTTTCGAAAGCTACTGCAAATTCCAACCACGCTTTATATATTTCATATAGCCATTCGGAGCTTTTAACATCGAAAATCGTTAATCCTGTCAAATTTGTCAAGGCTCATCGTGCGGTGGTGATGGACAAGGCCTGAGCGAGCTTAATCGAGAGGTGTCAAGAATCCACACCAAACATGATTTCACAATTCTACAATTCTTAGAGAACCACAATTCATAGGTGTTCTATGGTAGGCGAGACTACAGTCGAGAGATTAAGTGAGAATTGTTTGCTCCGTAACGGGAATCCTAGATACAGGAAGCAGAGAGCACATCCATCCAATCCAGCCGATTCAACCTTCCAACTACTAAAACCAAATCACGAAATGTGGCTCGTAGCTCTAACCATTCCGGATATTCCTCATGTGATCTCAATACCAAGATGACAGAACTCCGCCTCAGCCGGGGTACTACTCTAAAATCTGTTTATGCTGCAGTAAGTTACAGTGATAGCACTATGGCGACATTAAGGTGTGGTGGTGGCCCATTCAACCTCGGAAAGACGGTTCAGTTGGGGGAAAGCTGCTAAGTCTGACACTAATATTATGAAATATGTGGGAACCACTTCATACGGCTCCCAGCTAGTTGATACTAAGTATTGAAGAAGTCCAATGAGTGTTCACAGAAGATCAGAAAGAAGCAAATCTATAGCTTATATCTGGTCCACTTGTTGGAAGCAGCCCTAACTATCAAGTCTAGCTAGTCCACCCCATTGCAGTAGAAAATTGGACGTAGCCCTAATCTTACCGCGCCTAGAATGAAGGGAAATGGTGTTGTACCCGATGCGTATGACCATAGAATAGCCGTCACTGTTTTCTGGGGCTCAACCTTATCATCATCGATTTCTTTTGGTACAAGACGTAGATTTTCTGATTTGGCCAATTCCCATCATCATTGATAAGTTCCATGTCGAAATTCCAAATCATCTTCGATATGATCAATCTCAATTCAGCATATGCAAGACTACATGTAAAAAAATGTCAGCGATCTGGTCTCGGATGTGGCGATGGGGCTTGAAAGAGTAAAACGAACTTTTTGCCAAGACAAGCACGAGGTCCGGCAGAGAAAGGTTGTAGAACGCTCCTTCGGTCCCTTTCGAATTTTGGGTCACGTTTTTCGAGCCAGCGCTCCGGTAGAAATTGGAGCGGCTCTGAAAAGTTTAATTCAGATTGATAGGCAGCACGGTGGGGGATGCCAACGACAACCTTGGAAGCATCGGTTAGCAAGATGATAATCATAGTAGGAAGATTAGTAGAGTAGCTCACTCCACCAGGAACACAATGACCATTGATAGTAGCGCCTCCTGGCGTGACAAACCTTGGGAAAGAGATTGGAGCAGGTGCGTGTATTCGAAGCGTCTCTGTCAAACGGCTGTCAGATATGGTAACTTATTGAGTGCAGCGACAGTTATGTCGTTTTCTGACTCGAAACTTCCTCTGATCTCCTCTTTCAGACGTCTTAAATTGTGTGGATTCCTCAGAAGATAATATGTGCAAGCCGATAGTGTTGTAGCTGTGGTCTCGCTGCCGGCATTTGTAAGCATCAAAAAGTTAGTATCAACCTCAGGCTTGCTCAGGCCTTTTTCAGTGCCATCACTTCTAAGAACATATGTCATGAAGTCCGGTCTCTGCATCTCCTGCATCAGACGCTTGTTGACCCTTTCTTGCGTGAACCCAAAGATCCTTGAGCGTGCACCCTTAAGAAAAATGGGCATGGCACGTTTAACAATAAAGCCGAGAGGTGGTATGACCCTAGACTGCGCGTGCAGCATCCCAATCTTGACAGCTTTGAGCACCCCTGAAATCCAAGGATGTTCCCCCTTGTTGTCGAGGTTGTGGAAGGACTCTCCAAAGCAAAGATCACCAATGATGTCAAAAGTTGTGTAGTTATACCAATTCACAATATCGACGAGCTTCCCGATTTGACTCTCTTCACGGAGCTTTTGAATGAGTAGGTCGACATAATGTCTCAGGATCGGTTCCTGCTCTCTCAAGGCCTTTTCCGAGAAGGCGAAGGCAAGGATTCTCCGCATTCGACTGTGATTCTCATCATCTGCTGTAAGCAGGGAATGGACTCCGTTAACGGGATCTATGTAAACTTCTTTCGACATTTGAGGACGATGCTGGTAAATATCTTTCCAAGCGACCTCGTTGATGAATGACAATTCGTTCGGTTTGCTTCGTACAGTATCTCCATACTCTCGATGTAGACTCTCAATCCAACAAGAAAGATTCCCAGTGACAGAATAATAAACACGAACTAAACTTGAAGCAGCCGCAAGCTTAGGACCGGGGAAACTCGATAGCGGGTGGAAGTATACGCTACGAACAGCGGTGATGACATAATAGCAGATAGCCTAGATTCTGTTATTACCAGCTTGACTAACAGCCTTTAAAGCAGCCGAATACATATGGCCCTTTACTTGTACTTACAATACATAGTGTAATAATTGTTACACCAATAACGCTCTTGGAAGTCGAAAGACTGTACACGACCCACTCAATGGCAGGAGATAGTTGTTGTTGGTTCAAGGCCGACATTTGAAGAGGGGAGAAAAGGCTGTAATTGTCGTCGAAGAATCAAATCTACTTGAACGAATCTCGGGTAGGTAAGGTTCGTTCTTGCTGGACATTATACGTTGCAATATGAGGATTATATATTCGATTACCATCCTCGCTTAGTATGGCTCCACCATGTTCTCATTGTGCATTCCACCCCTCTTACTGCCCATCTTGGATGCACACGTTCATGTATATTAGTACCCTCCTCCCATAGATTCAATATCCACAGGCTATGCAGTCTTGCAACAGTCATGAGCCCGGCGATCCTCAGACTATGCAGTGTGTCTATCATCAGATCGTCTCCTTGCAGCATTGCAACAGTGATGAGTCCGGTGATCCACAAGCTAGGCTAATAAGGTTCATGTTTTGATAATGGTAGGTGTGTCCGAGCGTGACGCGAGTGAGACGGGGATCAGGATTCAGGATCAGGTTGGGATAGGAATAGAATGGGTTGACGGGCAAAGTGGCCCCGGTGCTAATGGACTAGTAGTAGATCATCTCATGTATTGCCCACTAGGAGAAGGGTCATTGTTGAAATTTTCCGATGTTGACGTATTTCTGCTCTGTGATAGAGCTTATGCGTGGGGAAATAGCCTTCTCATTTTCATTGCCATCTTTCTAGGCGTACCAGGACCACTATTGCTATAGAAGCACGGGAAAATGTTTGCTCCAATTTAGCGAGGGATTAGTGCTCGATTGCACCGTCGCCGGCAGCAACTAGCATCCCGACGGCGAGCTGGGGAAATGAAGACTGACGCAGCAGTATTAATACGGGGCATCACCTACTCCTAATCCTCATTCCTTTTCATCTCTGCCATCTTTTACTACCTCACCTTCAGCATCTCAATAGCATTTCGAGCTGCAGCTTGCCTCACCCACCCACGCCTGTATGTATCTAGATGGCTAGCCACCACTCACCAGTAATCCTATTGCTTAGACGAACGGGGTTTCGGAGTTGGGCCTCCGCTCCCTATCGCAGCCAGTGGCAGCAGCGAGGAGAGTTAAGTTTTCGGCCTACCAATGAAGGTTTTGTATAGCCTCATAATTCCAGCTTCCGCCCCGACCAGAAGAGCACTGTTGAAAGCTAAAATTCCGTTCGCTTCTGGTAGCAGGCATCATTGAGAGCGGTGTGAGAATGCGCGTGGCCTGCATATGCATAGGTATCGTATCGATGGTCGAATTTCCAACGTACGTACGTAGATGGCTTTAGATGTTTGGAAGTCCCATGAGCAGGAGCTGGAAGATTAATTTTAGTGCTCGGAGGATACGCGGCCATGATTTTACCAATTGGGCAGCGGCTCTCCAGTAGTAAATGTTGATTTGGTCGGAAAGTCTCGAGGCTTGGAATGACAGATAGGCGTAAAGTTTACCCAGTCCGAGGATATCGTCTGTACCACTACTAGCTAGTGCTACTTCGAATTATGACGTTCTTCAGGATTCTTAGCGACCCAGAATTCGAGTCATAATGGTTAGATGCAGTGAAGTCATTACACCAGGCAATAGCACGAACAGCACTAGTTGTCTTTTTAGGTGCCTCGGTTTTAGACAACGTTTCCCAATGCAGTTGAGACCCTTTCCCTATGATCACTGATCAGCATCGTCCGTGAAAGGCCGTATTCATGTGGTCAGCCCCTGGAAAGTTCCACTCATGGATGAGATCTTCCGCCGAAAAGCAAAGGGGTTATACCTATGTTACTGACAAGTTCACGTTTCATGGTCTGAGTCGGATTCGATCGGCCGAAGCCAATCTTTCGACGAAAGACCATCGAATCCGATCCTGACCTTTGGATCGGATTGTTTCGGATTGTTGGTCACGCTGGCTATGCACCCTGCCTCTACCTCTGCTACCAACGAGCACCTACTCGAAAAGGCGCATTGTTAAAGCTGTCCGCACGGCGCTAAAGCATGCCTGTATCTTTAGGGTGCTGCTATTGGGTCTGAATCTTCGCTTTCTAACGGGTGCTTTAGGCGAGGGGCCACCAATAAATTAAGTCTTTAAGATCTTGGGGGCCCCTGACTATAGCCCGTTGTCCAGGTGCCTCTCTAGGGGGTTGTCTGTAGGGTTGTATTCTTTGCACGTCAAGGTGATGGCTTTTACGACAATGGTTAGCGTTAATCGAGATTAAGCATCGTCAATCTCCATACTTCAGCAGGGGGCGTTATCCGCGACTGTACCTACCAGTTTGGTCTGGCCCATTCGGTCGGATCGGGTTGGGTCGGGCAAAACTTGACCGAGTTCCTAAAGGTAACACCTGACAGTCCGCCTAAGTGATTGTGACATTGAGGATTGGCACAAGAGTTGTAAGGGCACATTTGCCTAAGGTGGGGTAATGTGCCGACTTGTCTACGCACAGTCCCCATTTTCACTTAGTGGCAGTCCTTATGTCTCGGCGAGCTTGCCGTGATACGAGCTGGAATACTGTCCGTCTTCTTATCGTTTGAGATAAGATGCGTTGTGACGCAGGGAAGCATTTGTAATTACTAGCAAAGTAAAATGTAATGCTGAAGCTTAAATACACACACTCAAAAGCTGGGGCTGTGATTTGTATGCAAAAGGACTAATGACGAATATCAAGCGACGATTAATGATCCATTGACGGCTTGTCGTTGAATTTGAGTACATGACTGTATCCTGCCAGTCTCTGCAGGTTCGATAAAGAGACCCTCGATCGACCAGTCGGGCGGATGCGGCACGCTCTTCGGAATAGCATCCATGTGACGAACGGATCGAGGTAAACTGAGAACTGGTTAGACCTTTCCTTGGCCATATCAACCCACTGTGCACCTTGTCCGGTGAAAACAGAAGCTAGATCTGAGGGAGAATTGCGTTCAGACTTAACGTTAGGAAGGGTTCGAAGGCGATTCATGTTCAAGTCATCGAGGAGCGTACCCCTCTTAGCAACGACGTAGCCGTGTCCGCAGAGGTGGTAACGACGGCACCCAAGTGTATTTGCGAGGTCAACAATGTCCATCATTTGGGCTGGTAGCGGGCCAACGCCAGTAACTCTGACGTCGAGTGCGCTAAAGTTAGATTCAGAACATATTACAAGAAAGAGTTCCTTCGTGATACATCTGATTCTCCGTTGCTCCCTGATTCATCTGTAGCTCTAGTGCTTGTTGAGTCTGAGAAATGTGCGCTCGAAGTATCGGCGGAGTCGCAAGTATTCGTGGATTCTCTTCCTTTCGCAAGCAAGCCAAACTTGGTCGTTGAATTCAATTTGACTAGACCCGTGCTCGAAAACAGGCCCGAAGTTGACGAGTTTCCGGCAAGACGCATTTCAAGCTGTACTAACGGTTGCACTGATTCCAAAATTACGTGGCCGTTGGCGCCACCATTATCAAAGGAATTGACACCAGCGCGGCGTATATCATTAGCCGACGATCCAAGGCGTTCCGCTGGCTAGTTGCGGCTTTGGGTCAAAAATTCATCTCCCCACTCCTTTGTCTTGATCTTGGGATTGATCCATCGGATACCAATAGTAGGAGGAATTTACCATTTTTTCAGGGCAAGTACAGCTTTTCTGATGCCAGACAGACCACTGAACGCATCACGCTGACCGAGATTGGTCTTGACTGACCGGATTAGAAGAGAGTCCTCACTTGACTTCTTGAACACACAAGAGATCGCTTCGACTTCAATTGGGTCACCAGCAGGCGTACCAGTACCGTGACATTCCATGTCAGCCCTATTTCCGGGACCAATGCCTGCTTTTTGATAAGCCTTTCGAATAACTGCCTCCTGCGCGTTTGCACTTGGCGCCGAGCGTACTCGAGTTTTCCTATTTGAATCAACGGCAGTTCCCCGTATTATAGCTTGAACAGGGTCATCGTGACGAACAGCGTCGTTCGGAAGCTTAAGATATAGTGACCCGAGGCCGTCAGCGCATACATATCCGTCCCCCTTGTCAGAAACATATGGTAGGTATACGTGTGAGAGAGCACGGCAGCTTTCATCATTCTAAGATACTAGCTACGACCGCAGCGTTACAACTATTCGATACGAGTGCCGAACAAGCCGTATTCAAGCAGTGAGTTGACGATGAGCAAGCGGTATCGATGGCTGACTCTGTTGCCTAGAGTTGTTGCGTCCATTCCAGTGGCGCTGTAACGTTCCAAATACTCCGGGTCTTTCGTTTGCATAACAATATAGTCGTTGTAGAAGTTGCAGACGTATATCAGGTATCAAATGCCCAGATTTGATCTAGTGTAACACGGGCACTTTCGAACCATTCAAAGACTACATTCAGCAACTTCCGTCGTTGCGGGTCCATGTAGGTTACTTCTGCATTCAGGAGGCCAGAGAATTCATTGTCAAACTCTCGAATGTCTTCTTTGATGATGTAGCCACATTTCATGTTTATGCCACCAGTCACCTTGGGCCTTCCTGGCTCGTAGAAGGCCTTTGTTTTGAACCCAGATTTCGGTACGTCGCACTGACTAGACCTTTGCTCTTCTAAAAACTTCCATATGCTCAAGCCGCTACCGACATCGCCTAGAAGGCGCCAAGCCATGCCAACAACGACAATAGGGTCCGACTAGGTCCCATCGAGGATATCCACCGTCGTCTCTCGCTGCATGTCACCAAAGAAAAATACAATTCAAGCAGCATGGGTACTATGAAAAGATAGGAGAGGTGCGATTGGTGATATTGGCCTCATTAAAGGTCTAACGCACATAGTCTTTGCCAAGTAGAAAGATTTTGCTGGCTTTGCAGGGATGATTGAACCTCCGGTCCTGCAAAAGCTAAGACGGACTCAAGCACAGGCCAGACTGACCTATCGATATGATCACCAGAAGTGGTGACGCTATGGAAAGCTAGGTATTACAATTTTCATCGCCATGGTCTCGCATTGACTGCGGTCGCTGCTGACGCCGGGACTGTTTCGTATGCATGCATTACAAGCGGTCCAAAGCACGAAGGTATCGTTATGACAAAATGCGGTCAAACGAATGGCTGAGCATCATGGCTTACGGCTGAATGATCTTGCAGAGTATTACCATATCGGTCAACGGCTTTCGTACTGTTCTATCCTTTCGATGTTTAGCTTCCTACGTCCATGGTATCCTTATCTGGACTTCTTGAGTAGTATTCCTAGTACGGATTAAAATTGACTTAAGCATTTTGTTTTTGGTGACCAAAGCACTGCTAAAGATAAGACCAGAGACACTGCAAGGATGACGAGAGATTCTATAATGTGTTCTACAATCTTTCCCAACTTATATACTCCGTAAGGAACCTTAGATTACGAGGACTAAAATACAACTGGATCTTTAGATATTCCCGATGCTGCCAATATGTCTTTGTATGCCATATATATTAGGCTCCTCTCTTTTTCTTCCTGTCTATACCTTAGGGATGTCTCTCCGCTTGATAAAGCTGACTGTGTCATCGCTCTCGCACCCATCATTGTTTTCAATATGTATAAAGTCTGGCGCCTGACTCACGCGTAACGGAATATTGGATACAACGATTTTAGAAGGCGACTGCGAGTTAGTGGTCCCTTTAACAGACTCAGCAACCTTAAATTCTAGGAGATTGAGTAGAGCCATACAACCACCGGCTGCCTCCACATTGGTCTGGCTAATTGCCTGTACGTCGACAGACATGCGGCGACAAGATACATGCCGGATTCACAGACCGCCCACATGAAGAGATCCGAAGCAGAATATGTGCCATCCCCTTGAGTATTTTCAGTGAAGAAGCTTGCAAAGTATATCACGGATGTGACAAGGCCGCTCTGAATTGAGTAAGAGTCTCATCCACTTCAATTCATGGGGTTTGTTTTGGTTAACTTGCAGACCGCCTGTGGTAATAGTACAAGTCAAACCGTTCTAACTCTACTTAACGACGCAGTCTATCCAAAGATGGCTGGAACTTCAATTGTTGCCACCGCCCATTAATTGTACAATCAATTATCAAGCTTTGCAGCTGCGAATTTTCCCATGGTAATCCTCTTTCGCACATCAAACAGTCGCCGGCTTGGCGTAGCAAGGAGCTGAAGGTGCCACCATACTCGTTGGCGACTGCGCGCGCCAGAATGCAGTAGAGGAGAGAAAAAGTGCCCCGAATCAGTCTCAACGTCCCTGCTTCTGTGTTACTAATCGCTAAGACCCACTCGTCTGGTTTCGGGGTAGTCCAAAGTCCTCGAGGAGCCCCAGGGTCGAGTGTCCACCAGGGCAAGTCTACGAAAGTGCAGCCACCAGACCAAGGTCTTGCTATAGAACCGGTTTGGCTCCAGAGGGGATCTGTCTCGGTTGACTTGTGAGTGTTTCGACAGTCTATCCCATCTAATTGTGACCGGATGAGAGTTTGAAGCCCCCAAGGCCCGTAGAGCATGCAACTACCTCGTGGCTGAACTTGTGCTTCACTCTGCAAGCAGGGTCTGTAAAGATAGTTCCAATGCACTTGAGATTTTCCTTCTGGGATCACCGCAAATGTAGCACTCAAATCAGTCGTAGCCAGTGTTTCCTCTATCACAATCTGTACTGAGGGATTAGCACCCAGAGTGTTCATAACATCTGTCGTCCTGTCACCATCAGGTCTATCCAGGCTGGGGTCTGTGTCTTTAGACCTTAGCCATGGATTCATGTTTTCTGTGATGCTGCCGAAAAGCTTCCCACCCCACTCAATCTGGCCTGATACGACTCGAAGTCGAAGTTGACTCATCACGTCTGTGCTCGGGTACTCTAAAGATGGATGATAGACGCAGACTCCTTCATGAGAGCAAGCTGAGGCATCCATATAATGATTGTTGGTGTGGCCAGAGAAAAGGAATACGACATCTCTCATTGAGGGGCAGTTACTCATATTTCGGATTTCCTTGGCCGAAAGTAGTACACTGTATCGCTCTCGTACTGCGTGCGACGTGGGACGGAGCGTATCATCGATATCAAGCCAAGAGATCTGCCAAATGAGGCCAAAAATTGCAATGGAGATTTGTGACAAACACAGATGGTCCGTCTCCTTGATCTCAGATGGAGATGGGCCTACGTCGGAAATCTTACACTGACGACATGAACACGCATCGACCAAAGCATCTGAAAATCGCTTCGCTGTTAACCTGTCCCTGATTCCTTTTGGATCATGTCCAAAACGGGCTCTGAATTCATCCTTATAGGATAGCCTATCACGATGTTGCTCCTTATCTGCAAGCTCTAAAATGTGGTCTCTGCCAAACTTCTCCAGCGACGCCAATTCGGGGAGACGAGCGGCAGCAAAACTCAGCATTGTCAGAAACCTCTGCTGATGCTGCAGGTCACCTCTTAAAAATGGAGTTCTTCCCCAGGGATTTATACAGAAGCGATTAGGGTATGTCTCACCGACCTCTAAGCCTGAGTAGAGCACCTGTGCAAACAACGGTATGGTTTCTGGTTCAAGCAGCTTTTTAAATGAGCTGTTGAACGCATCTGTCAGTAGGGTTTTCCACTCCGAGCGCCCTGTGACGAATTGATGATATTCGTCAGTTTTGCGCTTGAATAAAATATTTCCTGGAGGCACTAAATGAGTGCGACTACGGGTGAGGGCCTGGGGAAAGCTGGACTGGCCGTCCTCAAACCGAATGATGGTAAGCTGAAAGCTTTTAGGACCAGCATGAAGGGTAGCGCCTTGCGATTGATATAGGACAGTTCCCCGGTGGTCGATTATCTCTACCCGCAAAGAAAACAACCACACCGCTAACGCCGCCAGCCACGCGCAATCGGCCTTGCCTACCATGGTCAGATTTGCGACTTGGCCCAGAGTGAGTGGCACTAACTCAAGAAGCGCAGTCGCAAGGTCGTCTGGGGATGTTGCCAATACCTCGTCTGGCCTTGTAGTGGTGATTCTTTCAATCAACAGCCTACTGAATCCGTCGACTAGAAGTGGAAACTGTGACGCGTTCACAGCAGGAGAGCACAAGTTAGCAATAGCTCCCCACTGAGATAGTGAAGGCGTGAAGCTGTCCGGAATGGACGATTTACGGCAGAGAGCCTTCAAAACAGCTGCAGTATATTCGCTTTTGTACGAAACCGTCAAACATGACGAGACAGCAACCAAGCTGGATCCCTCCTCTGTTTCCAGCAGCGTTCGCATCAGGTGCTTGTAACCCACGCCAAACCACAAAAGATCCGAGACTGAGGAGAAGGCTTTAAGGTGTGAAACAGAACGTTGTAGTCTCATTTGAGCGTCTGCAGGTATATCGAATTGTTTGAAAAGAGCTTGGCCGACGGCGATTGTTAGAGCTTCGACACCTGCTCTGGAGAAACGCGCCAAAAGTTCTATAGAAAAATTGACGGTCGATTTGGACAGTGAGACCCAGTTAATTTGACCCTGTGTATTGATTGCCATAACTTATTAGAGGATTGCAACCAACGTTCCTAGAGGAGGGGAGAGTTACGAAGTGTGGTGATCTGAGGATGGATGGCCGTGGAGAGACGTTAGGTTCGGGGAGCAGCTCGGGTAGGGTAGAAAAAAGTTCCGGAGGGGTAGAAACGTGAAATTACTCAGCATTTACACAGTTAGCTAGAGCATAACGAAGGCAAGATAGTAGCTGGTTACTAAAGCGAATATCTGACAACTACCCACTGAGTAGAGTTTAGTTCAACCTTCATGCTGGGGTGATAAAGCTTAAGCATTGTATATATTTCAAACCAGACTACTACAAGGATAAGCACATGTGATCAGGATTAGAAAAGTAGCCACAAATCGGCATATGTATCAGGTCTAGTATGGCCGAGCTGCTACGTTGCCGGAGAGTTAGTGGAAAGTCTCTAAGAGACCTCATTGTCGGAAATACCTGGCACATCTGGTGCCTGGAAGAATACACCGTTAATCCGGAACATGATTTCAGGAACCAGACTCTAGATCGACGACTCCTGCAGAGTCGCAACCATTTGGACGGGAAGAAACAGCTATATTCTTCTCTTCCGCCCTTGTGTAATACGTGACAGTGAACAGACTTGTATGGACCCATGGCTGTACTGCAAATATCGATAAATTCCTTTGTGGATGGATCGCACGAGACCCAGTCTCCATTGTCTCAAATATTGCTTAAAGAAATGGTTCATTTTTGCTTCTTACCTAAACCGGGTTAATGCTGCTCTGTGGCAATAATACAGAGAACTCCCTACGGGTGATCGTGAGGGTATACCAGGCTTTCACAATCTACACTGTCTTGTAAGGCAACCAGGTGATCAAAGGCAACCTCATCCAGCTCTGCACCAGACAGAATTGGTATTAGTGCCATTAGCATGTTTCATGTGATGCAGTCAAGATGAGCTCCATCAGCAAAGTCTTCGGACCTAAGGCTCCTGCGCGTCCAGCATGATTGCCGCTATTCTTTGGCGCCACGAAAGCGAACATGGGACATGGCGAAGCAGCCTCTGGTGTGACAACTCTGACCAAGACGCTTTTGGTTGTCCGGGAGGAGAGATTGCCGCCGCATGTCGGAACATAAAATACAATAAACCATACCTTTCCTAATCTGGAAGAGCGGGGTATCGACATACCCAGGAAACTCACCGAGTTCTCTTCTCCACAAACCTCAGCGACGTCGACGGGCACTCGTCAACAATTTCAGCGTCGCAGGGGGCAACATAGCTTGAGTATTGGAAAAAACGCTCGAGCCTTCTCAGAATGCCATCGACGATCCGAGACAGGATCACGTCGTCAATAACACTGCGAAAACCGCCACTTCTTTGCGCAACAACATCCAGAACTTGATCAATCACTTTGATAATACCAATGGAACTCGCCTTACGGACTTGTCCTACACGATTACTGCCCGCAGGATACAACGTTCTTTGCGGACGGCAATCATCGCCTCGACGATTGCGCAGTTGAGAGAACGCCTTAATTCCTCTCAATGTCCAGGCATCATCTTTGCCTTTACTGGGCAGGGAGCTTTGTACTCGTCTGTTGGGAAAGATTTATACCTGTCGTCAAACCAATTCCATGTTGATTTGATCCGCTGTGACCAGACATCTCAGAATCATGGTTTTCCATCCTTCCTGTCCGTAGTTGACGGAAGGGCTGGCGATATTCACACTTTGAAGCCTGTACAGACCCAGCTTACGATCACAGCCATCCAGATGGCTCGTTGCCGCTTATGGACATCATGGATCATCAAAGCGGACGCTGTCATCAGCCACAGTCTTGGGGAATACGCAGCTCTGTATGCAAGTGAGGTGCTCACGGCCAGCGATGTCTTGTCCCTCGTGATTCGGCGTGCTACCAATCTAGAAACATCTTGCACGATGCAGACAAACGCCATATTAGCTGTCCATGCCCCGAGTGAAGCGACCAAGCAAAACCTAGGATCCCTATTCAGGGACCTGGAAATAGCTTGCATCAACAGACCTGAGGGCATTGTGCTAAGCCGTTCAGACCAATCTATGGAGGAAGCGGGCCAGAAGCTCAAAGATAATAGCTTTAGATCTACAGTTCTGAACATCCCATTCGCGTTTCACTCCTCTCAACTTGATCTTATACTCGACCCCTTCGAAAGGCCTGCTGCTGCAGTGACTCTCATGAGATCAAAGGTCCCGATGGCTTCCCCTCTACTTCGATCAATCATCAAGGACAAGGATATCATAGGCGCGTCCTATCAGCCCAACGATAAAGGTGGTGGAGAAATACAAGTCTACACCTATCGACCCATCAAAAGTACCAAAGACGTATATCATTTGGGCTTCTGGAGGCGTCGTTAAGGATTTGGAATCCGTCAAGCCCCAATTGGATATTAGCATCAAGGTGACTAAGTTCATGTTTCAGCGGAAAGATGATTTGGGTCCGCAGGGATGGGAGAAATTGCTGTCGAATGAGAAGATTGAAATTGCAGATACGCCAGGAACGCATTTTGTGCTTGTTCAGCCGCCTAATGTAAGTGCATCCCCTACTGCTCCTGACTACGTCAATACTAACGCGCCTTACAGTATAAAATCCTGAGCGGCTTGACCGGAGACGCGGTGGCGGGTAGTTCCTCCAAAAGCACGGGCAATTGAAAAGGTGCTTGATATGTTCACTAAGAGGTAGACGATATATAGAATGGTACAGGGTTTCGCTTTACAAATATCGACATATGCTCTACAGGCTCGCAGTTGCCTGCATTGAATTGGTGGTCCTTGGTACTACAATTACCAAGCTCGAAGGTCTGTCCTTACCGGAGTTTCTCAAATGGTGGGATGTCACCAGACGCTAATGAGGATATGGGAACGCCTGGTGGCTTTAGTACGGCTATTCCAGTACTCTCGGATCGCCTCTGATCAGAGCAGTTACAGCCACTCTATCTTCCTACGCACTACTAGGACCGAATTCATCAATGGGCCGTTCATAGGAAGATCTGGCGGACAGTTGTATAAATACGATAACTGGGGAGCGAGCGAGAGTCTATTCGAATATGGCCAATGAAGATTGAGCAGAAGGTCTCGAGGACTGATCTTAAGATCTAACCGGCACACCTTTCTACCCTTCTTTCCTCGCCGCCCCCCTCACCAAATCAAAATGAATAGTCCCTTCCATAGGCCTTCCGCCATTCGCACTCTCAGAATCCAACGCCGCATTTGCAACCAGCAGAAACATATCCTGCTTCATGCTAAATTGCTCCCCTCCGTCTCACTTCTTGGTTAAGTCCTTTGAATGCGCCATAGTCCTCACCAGCTTCGACATATGTTCGTCAACCTCATACAGACCGCAGCGCCCGAATATCCGGAGCCAGTCATCGAGTTGGTCCTTCAATTTAGGGCTCAACAACCACTCAATGCTGGGGGTAGGACATCCCATGCCGGCGTAGAGCATGAGGATAGTCCGGCCTGTATACTCTAGCGGACTGGCTCTTTGGGCGTTAGTAAGGGATGGTTCTCGCAGGAAGGCGGTGTGCCAGATGCTGCAATTTTTGCCATGCATAAGAAAGAAATCAATACGGCATTTATGCGGAGAGAAATGAGCTGATATAGACATAGACCGCAGTGTTAATGAGCTCTGCTGTTGCACGCTCCAGATCATTGGGATCGACGCGGTAGCGAGCTGCTACGACTGCTGGTTCATCAAAGGCTCTTACCGCCGAGGCCGTCTTTGATCATTTCCTTCCTCATGACGAAGGCGCGGTTCTTCCCCTCGCCTTCAAATTGGCGCTAGTAGTCGAAGCTTGAGCATGTGGTTACCACAGGATCGGCACGACACGTGTAGAGAGCTTAACTGAGAGACAAAGCTGGAGATGACGCTTCTTTGGCGAGAGCTTCGGCTTTGTGGAAGAATTCAGTGTACCAGTAGTCGTGGTGCACGGCAGCCTGTTCGGCTAGAATCTACATTTGCTTAAACCCGAGGGCGAGCCCAACATGCATGATGGACTAGACATAGTCTGAGGGACAAGTCAGTCCGTTTTGTGAGGGGCGTTCATGTTTCGGTCAGATTACCCATAAACATACGAGCAAGTATACTATCTGCGACCGCGTCCTCTCCCATAAGATATTTCTGCAGCACATTCTAATAGCCAAGTGTACTGATCTCATGCTTGAAGAAGTGAATGTGGTCCTGATGATACCCATCTGTTACCGACGTGTTTCCTGAAGCTCCAGATGCGCGTGATACCTTTCACAGTTCCGGGTTCTGCATTTTTGAACGGCTTCTGTAAATACAAAGTATTACGGCAATAGTGTCGCGAAGCAGTTCCGGTGACGCTCCCAAAGACCAGAGTGTGAGATCACGATGAACCTAGTTGCTTGTTACCACGGGATCCCCAGACACTGTGCTGTGTGTCAGAACAATGCACGATATGATTATGCAAATGAGACTGCATGCATGATAACCAGACATTTGTATCTCAAATAGGTCGGACAAGGTTACCACGTTGCTATGCTCTGGCAGCAAAAAATTGGTGTCATTCCCTTGTAGTAGTCTGGTAGCAGTCTCTCCACTCTCATAAGTCAAACTTGCAACGTGGAAGAATCCTGGTGTCTCCACCACTCTGGAAGTAGATCAAAGTTTTCAGTGAGGAGGTTTTCACTGGTCTCAAGCTTGTAAGACCAGTCATTTTTGCTTTCACCTAGAGATGACGATTATCCTGCAAAGAGCGCTCAAACTTGCAATGCTATATATCATATGTTCACCGGCCGCGTCAGATGGTCTCACAGCAAGTCCAGATACATAGTCATCGTGTGGATCAACAGGATAGCTGGCATGTTTAATAAGCCTGACATATATGTGAGCTCATGATACATAAGTAAGCGGAAAGGGTCCGGACTTCGATCAGGAAAGTCCGCTCGAAGATCTCCTACACATGCAAGATTCGTTAACCATTGTCCGTCGGTGATTCATCCTCGCGAAAACCTCCGTCAACAATTTTTCGGGCCCCAAATATGCAGGCCTGACTAAAATATAATCGCTAGTAAATCTGACGCCCGCAAGAACACAATGGACGGTGTGAACTTGGTCGAGCCTCATTGAGGAAATTATAAGGCCAGTTCTACTTCTGTCCTTGATTTAATTCACTAGATTTGCATCATCCAGAAAGAAAGTCATTCGAGATTTGCAATGCCGCTCAAGATTATCATCGTTGGAGCAGGAATTGCCGGCCTTTGCGCGGCAGTGGCCCTGCGCCAAGCAGGCCACTTGGTAGAGGTAGGCGACGAAGAAAGATGTTAATGATTCTTACTTACATTCATTATTTAGATATTTGAAAAATCTAAATTCGCAGCAGAGATCGGTGCTGCAGTGTCACTAGCACCGAATGGAGTTCGTGTTCTCCAAGACTTTGGTTTCTCTTTCGAGAAGGCCCGGGCACGACAATTAATGATATGGGAGAGTGTTGATGGTATAACTTTGAAGCAGCTCTCGGCTATGGATTTTGAACACGCAGATGAGACTTACGGTGCCCCGTTCATGTCTATCCATCGAGTCGACCTCCACAAGGAGTTACTAAGACTGGCATTAAACGATGTTGAAGGGAAAGAGAAGGGTGTAGTACTAAGATTAGGGTCGCCGGTAGTGGACGTGAACATTAAGGATGGCTTCATAGAATTGGAAGATAGCTCGAAGCACAAGGCAGACCTAATCGTTGCGGCTGATGGACTGCACTCCACCTTGAGGAGTGCAGTGCTCAAGCATGAGGCCAAGCCAACACGCTCGGGGTTGAGCGCATTCCGGTTTCTAGTTCCCACCAAGACGTTGGAAGAAGACCCGGGCATGAAGAACTTGTTGAAGTGGAAAGTGCCATTAAGTGCAAGTATCCTTGCTGACCCTACGGACCCGGCGAAGGAACGCCACGCTGTCTGGTACGAGTGTCAAGGGTAGGTGCCGTTTTTCAGGAGTCAAGATTGTACTAACAATGGACAGCGGCGAGGTCCAAAACTTCGTAGGCATCTCGACACAGGAGTCAGTCGACGGAACTCAATCTAGTAATAGTGCAGAGGTCAGGGAATCCATGGTCCAAGAATTTAGTCATTTCCATCCAGACATAGTCAAGATCTTTCGGTTCGCTCTATCCACTTCGAGGCCCACAAGTATTACTGACAGAAGCACAGCTCAGCAGAAGACGTTAAACGGTGGCCGCTCTTTAGTTATGAACCCTTGCCAAATTGGGAATTTGGAAAAGTATTGCTGATAGGAGATTCTGCACATCCCGTATGTCATTCCCATCACACGTCCCTGGTAAGTCACTAATGTGTTCCTTACTCAGATGTTACCTTTCGGAGGCCAGGGTTCGAATCAAGCAATGGAAGATGGCGGAGCGCTTGGCTACCTTTTACGAGGTGTTGAGGATGCGACAGCAATTCCGGCAAGGCTTGCAGTATTCGATAGGGTGAGAAGAAACAGAGCTTCGAGAGTACAGACCTTATCCTCGGTAAGGGTTGGACGAGAGAAGGAGGTGGAACAAGAATTGAAGAAATATGTTGAGAATGGAGATACAGGTAAGCATAACAAAACACCATTAAGGGAGTTCAAAAAATGTACTGACACAATAAATCTTAGTTGTACCGGGATCATTTCCTGAACGTATCGCACATGACTTTGGGTATGCTTTTGCTCTCTGTATGTGGACAGAGGAAAAGTCACTGACGCGTATCCCAGATTCAATGTGCTTGGTAGATGTGAGGAGATGCTAAGTCAGGCTTGACGTGTCAGTCAATTAGTAGAATAAAGCAGGTCAAGAGGTGAAATCTGGGACCACTTCGCATCATGACCCCGATTGTTGATTGTTAGATTGTTCGCTCCTTTCACCTGGTTCTCTAAGGCTGCAAGGCTGAGCTAAAGCCCAAAGAAGTTAGACTAACCACAATGACGCTTGACCTGAATCTTTTGTTTCGCCTCCCACTCATACATGATAATTTTAGTATTTAGATGATGTTATCACCCTGTGTTGAAACAATGTGGAGCTACGATGTACACCCGCTCGGGTAGTTTAAGCGAGGAGATTCAGCGTAAGTAACGCGGTGAATATGAAGTGTCGGCAACAGCTCAGAGTGCACTTTGCATTGACACCTCATTCTTACAAAGAGTCCCAGCAGAGCAGCGCACAACCTCTCCTCCCATCACGAAGCTACCAGCATGTCTACATATCGACCAAGCTATGGTGATCGCCCACGGTCATATCATGACCTTCCTCCTCCGCCGCCATCTTCAGATTTCTTGCCTCCACTTCCATATGGCCCACCACCTTCGCACGACGCTCATCACCGCAATGGTGGAGACTCTTGGAGACCTTCGGATATTCCAGAGCGCAGGAATGGCTTTACATTTCGCAACGATGACGCTGCGCCCCAGTACCCTCGAGAGCAAGATTATCTGAGGCCCACGAGATCCATGCAGTATGCTATGCAAGAGAATAGTCGACGTAGGCCAAGGAATCAACATCAAGATAGAATGAACCTCAATCCTGCCAGGCGGGGCCAGTACTTCCAGTCTGGAAGGTGGAACCGCAACGTGCCCTCGGAACGTCCGTTGCTGAGGCATCAAGATGCTAGAAAAGATATGAATGAACAGTTGCTTGGTATGACAGCGGGTCAGGCTAGTGCGAGCAAATTCATGCCTGCGGACGACGTATCAGATAGTGACGAAGAGCAGATGGATGAATCTGACTCGGACATGGCACAAAACGACGCTAGCAACGCTGATCTAGCCGCTGGACAAGAAAGTGAGGAACGACTTGAGCCATCTGCGAAGCGTAGAGCTCTCATGCCTAGACATCGCAATGCACATGATGGTGCTGGTGAACCCAAGTGGTCCAATCCAGATCCCTACACTGTACTGCCTCCAGTTGATGATAGTCAACGAAAGAGAAAAGACGTTGTAAAGCTGATTCGCAAAGCACGCAAAGAAGCTGAGGTCACGGCTGGAGAACGTAATCAGGTCGCTGCTAATGATGACTTTATCTCTTTCGGTATGGAGGACGAGACCCCTGAATTGGCTGAGGAGACACGATCAAATCCTGACGTTGATGGTCTCGAGAGAGATGGTGCTGGCATGCCTGGCGCACCTATAGGCCCGCGCAAATTTAGTCACCTTAATAATCTCCATAGTTCTGATGTCCCCGGCATATCTGGCCCTTACATATCTGCTCAAAGCCTCGGACCACCCCCTGACTTGACTCAATTGTCAACAGCACATGCGAGCAGGACTCTGCCTGATACCGGCTTATCTGTGGCTGGGAATTCTACAAAAGACGGCGTGATGATAGTCGATCGCACAGACGATACCCCGCTGGGAAGCCGTAAGAGAACCCATGACGACGTCATTAAGGAGACAACGCCTCGCTGGGCTAAGCCAGCACGCAAAGGCAATCGCTTGGAAGGTTCTGTACTCGCGGAATGGATTGCAAACGAGGATATTGATTCCACGCCTTGGCTTCGTCGAGAAGATCATCTTACAGCAAACGCTGGCTTTCGGTAAGTTGTGAATGACTTTAAACAACCCATTTCTGACCTTTTCCGGCAGTCTACATAAGGAGATTTGTGATTTCTACGATTTTGTCAAGCCGCAAGACTTCGAACAGACTGTTCGAGAAGAATTACTATCTCGCCTACAAGATATCATAAGTAAACAATTACCACAATGTCGGGTCCACTGCTTTGGCTCATTTGCTGCGGGCCTCTATCTGCCTACTGCTGACATGGATGTCGTCATCATATCAGAGAGTTATCGTTCCAAAGGGCAGAAAGTCATCTGCCAGACCAAGACTCAAATGTTCAATCTTGGTAGATTCCTCGAGAAGTCACAGCTGGCTCAACCTGGCTCGGTCGAAGTAATAGTAGGTGCCAAGGTTCCGATAATCAAATTTATCGATCGGATTACTGCAATCAAGATCGATGTGTCCTTTGAGAACAACACGGGTGTTGTCGCCAATGACACTTTCGCAGCCTGGAAGCGAGAATTTCCCGCCATGCCGGTTCTTGTCACCGTTATCAAGCAGTTCCTGATGATGCGAGGCCTGAACGAAGTGATGTATGGGGGGCTTGGTGGCTTCTCAGTTACATGCCTTGTCATAAGTCTTCTACAAAACATGCCACGTGTGCAAATCGGAGAATTGATCCCTGAGGAACACCTGGGAGAGATATTGATTGAATTTCTAGACTTCTATGGCAACCGACTCGATACTACTAGGACAGGGCTCATGATGGATCCACCTGGATATTTCGATAAGGTAAGTTGCCTGCCAATGACAATAGTACACTACTAATTGGCGCAAAAGCAAGCCTACCGTCGGTCGAATTTCAGGGGAGCTGTCTATCAGCCCAACAAAGCAGATCGATTGGCCATCATTGATCCGAACAATCCTGATAATGATATCTCCGGTGGCTCTAAAGAGATCATGCGCATTTTTGATCAGTTCTCCGAGGCTCATACCGCCATCCTTACAGCGATTAAAGAGTCTGATTGTCCAAGTTTGTTGAACTGGTCGCTTGGCGGGAATTACGAGTCATTCGGCTGGCAGCGGAATCATTTGCTGAATTTGTACAACGACAGATGGGCGCCTTCAGCGTAAGTGCTTCTTTGCTTCGTAATTTGGCATATCTGAGATGGCTCGCCATAGAGACATCCGTGATCAACATCGGCTGCTGGAGCAAACAGAGGGAAAGCTACGAAGCGGCAACGAGACATCGGCCGACCCTCGATCGGCAGTTGCCGCGACTATGCAAAATGTGGAAGTTCTCCCCAAGTCAAACGGACCTGGCCCTAAAGCTACAAAAGCCCAAAAGCAAGAGCTTCAAGCCCAGAAAAATAGAGCTCTTAGCTTACGGCGGCAGTATCCAGATATGAAAGACATCCCCGCAGAAGTAAGCAAACAGCAGAAGAAGAGGCTTATCCAGAAATACGAGCAGGAGAAAAGAGCAACGGGTCTAAGTCGGGAACTTTGGGGTGAAACCTCAGGTGTGAATCAATCGGCCAAACCGAAAAAGCATGAAGCAATGAAAAGCAAGAAAAAGGGGTCCGCTCAAGTCAAAGTCGACCTTCCTACATCATCTGGAACGGTACCCACCAATGTCAGCGAGTCAAATATTACATCCATATCTACGGCCAGCCTGCCTCCACGTCCGGCCCCAAAGGTACACAAACGAGCTACTCGTGGACTTCGCAAAAAGCAGCATGCTACGTTACAGAACCCTAATGTCGTCAGTCAGCCATCCAATAAGATGGCTCCTTTAAGTGATGGACGGCGAGCTGAGGTAGTCCGCAATTTGAAAGGTCTTACCCACAATGACCCTATCAATGTCGACTAGGGTCCCTTTCCCTACAATTTTTGTACTCTTACACAATGGAATCACTACGACCAGACGCCATGACAAAATTACGGTATTCAATATGATGTACAAAACGTCGGCATGAAGGAGATACGAAGAGGAGTTTGGAACCTTGATAGGAAAACTCATATGTTATGTTTACATGCATAATGTCTGGCATCAGCTTACGGGGAGCTCACAGGTCGGTTTGGCGCTCAGCTCGATACCCGAATTGCATAGATTACGGCTCCACGGCCACCATGTGATACCTTTATGGCACTTGCCCGATGGCTTGCGAATTGAGAAAGGCATAAATAGATTTTGAAGTCCCCTTCCTGTATCTTTGATTGATGCTCGCTGTGACTTATAATCCACAGTCTAATACTTTCCGATCCATCTTGCCCGCCAGTATGGCCCAATCTGCTAATCACACTGTCCAGGCACAATTTCGAGTACCGGGGGCTCCAACATGAGAATAGGAGACAACTCATCGGTTGTCAGACATCTCATCGTCAATAGATTTTCGATCTGCCTCACACGCAATCGTACTATTGTCACTCACGGTCACAAGTTCGTCACTGCTCAGTCACTTAGGATTTACTTCCAGGTGACTGAACATGTACGAGCTTGAGGCGCTTTTCTCATTGCGGCGCACGCTTTAGGCGGGCCTACGAAGAGGAAGTTGTGGGGTTTCCTATAATGGGATACAGCTATTCAATGACTTGGTATTCTATTTTATGAAGATATCGTAACACCACGCAAACGCACTGAATGTAGAAGGAGCCATCACTCACACCTTACTTGATAGCAAGGGGAAAGACGTCGGACGATTCCCCATGGAACTAGTAACATCATATTCTTTACTCTTATACTCTCCTCTCACTATAAATCCACTGGCCTCGCTAGTCCGGTTGAGGGCAATCTTCAAAAGTGAATAAGTGGGACAGGTAGGTACGTAAAACAGTCTTGGGTTGGAAGACAATGCACGTTTTCACTAGTAGCAAAGCAACTACTTATGGGAACCACTGAAAATGAAGACTTCAATGACACTCTTATTTGTTCTGCATTGTTGTAACAGTGCTAAGATACGAGTTATCCGTCATCAAACATATCTGTCCTCTCAAAACCCAGATACCGCCACCAAAATCAAATCCTCAGCACCGCCCATCCATACACCATGCCTAGACGAAGTCCTCCTTCGATGCCCTAGCCACATGTCCCAGCTAGAACATTCCCTATGTACAAACACACCTTACGCCGTCCTGTCTTGTATGAAATGATGATCATAGCCAAGCCACATTATCATGTCATTCCCTCCTCGTTATCATGATGTTTGCACATCGTTTCGTGATATATTTGCGTCTACCATTGCCACATGCTTCGTGTCGTCAAAGTCTGAGTTGGTTCGAGATGATGCTGTAATTCTGAAGCTTGGTATATCTATACTCGTTGTGTTGAACATTTCTGCAGCAGGGGCGTTCGCTTGGGGCATTGGATCCCCAGGCGTTGCCCCGGCACTTGAATGATCGGGGTCGTCTTCGGTCGCTACTTCGGAATTTTCACCTTCTTGATGGTTGGAAGCTTGTCCATCATCAATATTCTCTTCGCTACTTGCATCTTTCACCTTATCGTCCTCTCCCACCATTGCCGCGAGGCTTCGAAAGTTAAACATCGGTTCCAAACCGGCTCCGCCGCCGGGAGGTGTTCCTGAGATATATGTGTCTTGCGCTGAACCTGCAGATGGAATATTTATGCCACTAGCATTGGGCGAGACATCGAATGACGAACCCTGACCTCGGAGGTCGCTCTTCAAGGATCCTGGAATAGATCCATCAATCGAGGAGGTTGAGGATGAAGCGTTGGAAAGAGTTCTGAGATGCGAAGGCCTGTATGGCGGCGAGGAGTAGGGTGAGGAGAATGGCCCTGGGTCGTTTGGTAAGAGTTGAGCACGAGCACGCTCTAGGTGCTCTTGCGGGTCTGCCGACGTAGTGGGCAATGGACCGGAATATGAACTTTGTTCGAATTTATGCTCTGAATTGATCGACCGGGTAGCTTTGCCTTTCCCAGATATGGAGAGATCACCCTGTGACGTAGATGAATCACTACACAAGGTGCTGTCGATGCCCCCGGTACTTTGATTCGCGCTGCTCGGATAGATGCCGGTCTTCCTGGCAACTTTCTCTGCATTCTTATTTTCCTTCTCTTTCTTCTTAGCGTCCTTCTTAGCGTCCTTTTCCTCCTTCTTTCGTCGTTCTTCTTCCGATGCAAGGCTCAGGCGTATAGCCTCCATCATCATCATATCTTCAAGGTCGTCGACGCGATTCCTTCTGGAGCTTCCACGCGGCCCTGGTGTCATCGATGGCTCTCCCTCCTCTCCTCTAGCGGCAGACGATGATGCATATCTTTCCGACATTAGCGCCAGCATATTCAGTTGCGAAACTCCGGTTCCAGAAGGAGTATCAGGACCACTCGTTCGCCGCAGTAGGCCTCGTCGTCCAAAGGCCCCCAGAGCTCTGCCCTCGCCTTCATGGCTGCGATTTCCCATTAAGTAAGCAGCAGTATGAAGAGCAGTAGCCGCTGCTGACCGCCGAGCGGTATGAGCTCTTGCGGTCGCTAGCTTCTGGTGCCAGTCTGGTCTCACCCTATCCGTTGTGATAACTAAAGGAGATGTGGCAGATACGGATGTCGTCCTCCGACGAGAGACACTCGATGGTGACATTCTCCCTCCGTTACTCATAGCAGAACCCAGAGAGGATTCTGAAGACATAGCAGATGATGTCTTGGCCAATGGATGTGTCGATGGATGATTGACATAGGTCAATCCTCGACGAAATGGTGGTGGGTCATAAGTGACGCCAAATTCGGGCTGAACGCAGAATGGACATGCTGCTGGCTCAGAGACCAATTCCTCGGGATCAATCGGTTCCGCATCTTGGCTTGGCGGCGCTGTCGGGTCACCATGTTCAGGGACATGTGGATCTGGCCGTTTAATTTGGACGAAGCATTCAGAACAGATTGCTTGATCGCAACATCGTGTTTTGTTAAGATATGGAGGATAGTAGAGGAAGCAGATTGGACATTCAGAAGCGTCCTTGTAAAGATATGCTTCAATGGGCTGACCATTGACGTACGGGTCCTTGGGGAGCTGCATCTCTCGTGGCGTGATATCTCCTTGTGGGGTTTTAGCCGAAGTAGTAAGAGATGCAAGAGTCTTTGCTCGACCCCGGAAAAGTGCAGATCCAGATGAAGAGGCAGGTTCAGCTGAAGCTCCGGGGCCAGGTGGGAATGACGCTTGCAATGGCGAAAGATTTGATGATGTATCTGAATTGAACGACTGTGATCTAGAAGATATCGCTACCGTTAGACTATTAATATTCTTCTCCGGCGTCGCTTTCTCGCTTTCCGCCTGAGAGCTCGCTTTGGGTTCGTCCTGGACTGGAATTTCATCAGGAGCAGGGACAGGGAGGCCTCTCGCAGCTGCAACAAGCTGATGCTCGGTCCATGAGTCTGAATGGTCGTTCAAGCCTCTCCAAAATGGTGCTATTCGCCGTTCAATCTAAGTTGCGGTAAGTACCCGGGGTGATTTTATAGGGATCACTATCATACCATCAATTGCCGCACAACACCCTTATTGTAGTCTTCAATTCCAGTGTATACACCTTGTGTGACCAGATATCCTCCATCGACGTGCTCTTCGCGTATACTGCGCTCGCGCTCCTTTGCTCTCGTAATTCGTTCTCTTTCCAGCTTCCTTGCCTCTCTCTCCTGCTTCGTTTCTTTGCGATTCTCAAGCCCAGCCGTATCCGATTGAGTAGCGCTGCTGCGTATGTGCAGTATGGTAGAGAGATCTGGCCGGCTGCCCCTCCCAGTTCGCACATTATACACCGGATGTGACGGCGGACGGTCCAAGGAGGGCGGATACGATGGAGAGTTTGGACTTGAGCCTGGAGGAGAAGAATACGATTGAGAGTCAGTTGATCGTAAGCGTGCTGGCGGAGGACGTTGTTCCTTGGTTGCAGAGTTGCCCATTGTGTAGCACCTAGCTACCAGAGCCCGTGAAGGAGTTCCGAAGAAAACTTGTACAAACGGATCGAGAAGATCAGGCTACTCGTAATGATACCAAGTCACAGCACTCGTGTCCCCCAGCAATAAGTCTGTTTATGACAGACTCATCCCTGCGTCATCGTCGTCCGTAGTAGCAATGAGCTGTAAGCATCTTCAGGGTGCGGAGAACGTAAGTACAGAATTTTGGTAGCAGGATTGCGTAATTGATAAGGAAGCTGTATTGTATGATAAGAACACGAGCGCATGATCCTCCAGGGTCAGAAGGACGAGAAGCGGTCCTCGAGGGTGTTGTAAGTGTTCAGTGTTACTCGGATTTCAGAGGGATCAAGGAATTGGTGATGTCTTAAATGCAACCAAGCTTCCCGAGAGAAGCGGGTCTCATGCCACCAACGTTCCACCTCTAATCCACAGAAGGTACCTGAATTCTACGATAGTACAACACTACTAGCCCACAACTGCAACTCCACCGTTTTACACGACATCTAATCATCTAATCATCTAATCATTCACTTTCAACACACAGCCCCAGCTTCGAAACGAGCCAACCACTACGCCCGCTCTACCTTTGTTTCCAGCCTCTTAAACCACTTCTCACACAGATTGGGACTATCTTATTGATACTATCCTAGGACGTCGCCGCTGAAGCCGTTGCTGACGCTGTCGACGCGTAACAAGTCTCGCCTTGTCACACTTCATCATTCCATTACGGCTCGGCAACAACATATCCTTGAATGCTCGTGTATTGTTGAAAAAACAGCTTGGGACCGAGGAGCCAAGCTGACCCTCTTAGCGTTCATGGATCCCTGAAGTCAGCATCCTGACACCAGATTGGCTACTTAGTTCTGTGTATTGAAAATTAACACCATCACGGAAGATGGCTCCTGATCTGAATTCCCTGCCTCCCTCTCCCTACAGCCCGCGTCGAACTACATCTTCGTCCTCTCGTCGAGCTGCAGAGAACATGGGTCCTCCACCTGCACCTCTCTCACCACATTTCAACCACTCACCTAGTCTATCGTCGAGAGAATATCCCACGAGTATGGACAACACTGGCGTAGGGGTTGGACCCGGTAAGAGACGATAAATCGCTATACACAACAGTCTATGATCTTGGCTGATTCATTGCTAACAGGACCACTCCGCCATCCAAGACCTCTTACAGCTGCAGATCTACACATGCAATTAGAAAAAGAGCAAGAAGCCGTAGTCAATCGTCTCACACGCGAACTATCGCTTCTACGCCAACAGTCCGCCTCGGTAGTCTCCACGTCGTCCTCTACGTCCACTGGTCTGCCAGACCTAAACGACCAAAACGCCAACCATATGATCTCAGGCACCAGTCATCCTACTCCATCCCGGCGGCATCGATCCTCCTCTAGCTTGAGTGCTCGAAGCATGAACACAGCCGCGACTACAGCAACGGGCCACACTGGTCTGAGTGGAAGCACTGTCGGTACGACCGGAGGAGTGTCCGGAAGTACGATATCAGGCATTGCTCCACCACGAGATACCACGGCACCCTACCAACACCAGAGGGATCCTTTAAGCAGACAAAGCTCCGTGGCTTCCAGAAGATCTGAAGCCTCTTCGCCCTCTCTATCTTCTTCACTCTATCAAGGCGACCACTTCCCCGCCCTTTACGCTCACAGGCACACAGGCTCAGGCTCGCAGGCGCACCTACCATCTTCTCAGCAACCTTTGATAAATCCAGGAAGCGCCCGCTCGGCGTACGTACCTTCGACTCAACGCTACGAGGAAGTTGCACATCATAGGTCAGAGCTTGAGATTGTGAAGAGAGAAAATGAGGCTCTACGGAGGCGCATACGGGACCTGGAAAGGGCTCTCAGCAGCCGCCGACAGTCAGAGTCAGGTTCGAGACCCAACGAATTAGCGAGTACGAATCTCGGTACACGCCAAGCGGCAGCAGGCACAGCCGTAGATGAAGAAGAGGACTCGGTTAACGTTGGCGAAAGTGCCGCTAGTGCGGGTGTTGGTGGAGGTCATTGAATCACATACTCCTATGTTAAAAGGTTTTACTGAGCGTATATCTTTTGTTTCACATCTTTCTCCCACAGACTCTCGGAAAGTCGGATCATTAAGGAGTCAGATGGTGGCTTCTTCACAAATAGGTACTTGTCAAGAAAGCGGTCTGGGAAGTCGACGGGAAGTAATTGGTATTAGCGCTGGCGCAGTTACAGGAAATGTTATTGGACAGACGTTCGGAGGTAACGGTCATACTACCATAGGACTGATAACCTATTCTTGCCAATATGGCTAAGTGTCATTGCCGATATGGCTACTTGATGGATAGAAAGGCGATAATTCTTGCCAATATGGCTAATTGACATTGCTAATGTGGCTGGCTACCTGAATTGAAAAAAATGCTTGATCATTTCCGCCAATTCTCAATCTATCATGTACTCCCATCTCAATGTTAGCACGTTGCCCTCTTCCACCACAAAACTACATCTAACCCTCACCTCCAACCCAAACCAAAGACATCCATAAAGCCTACAACCCACTAAAGCTACGCCAAAATCCTCTTTCTCCTTCAATCAAGCTATCAAACGCATAATACGAGACTGAACTCAAATCATACATTCCATATCAATACTCAGACGCCTCCCCTCAGGCAGTCTACATACTCAGGCTCCTCCTATCAAGCCGTGCTACTGATGAATTCACAGCTGCACACTAGCCCATTCTGCACTGCCAAGCAGTTTTAGGAGGCGCCATTTCGATGATATACACCTGGTCTGTTTTCGAAGATTAGACATCATTCCAATGCAGATACTGATACTGTAATATGTAAAATGCATGTTGGTATTGATTTAGGTGTCGTTTATGGAATCCAGGGAGATGGTTGTCAATGGGTTGGGTATATATATGAGTTATTTGTACGCTTTTATCGGGTTTTCAATTTGGTGGTTCTTCTGAAATTGTTGATCAGTGAGAGATTGAAGCGGGTGTATTGGTTCCGGGATATTAAAGAAGAAAAGCGTTTGAATTGCACGGTTATTGTACAGATCCTGCTAGTACAGTATAACAGACAGCGGTTCAAAATCCTCACTGAGCATTACAGCCCCGCGTTAAAAGACTAGTCACCACGCGACGGATTTCGATACCGCCATACCACAACCAACCCTCCAATCCCCTCAAATACCCGAATCATCCTGTTCAAAATGGTGTCCCGGTTCCGCCAACCACTTATTCCACTCCCCACAAACCCTCTTCGTCTCTCCCATCCTCTCCGGACTAATCGTCTTATTAATATCCGCCTCTCGCTCCATAATCTGCAGCGCCAATCCTGAGCTCGCATGCCACGCAATATGGCAATGCAGTAGCCAGGAGCCGGGGTTGTCGGCTTTGAAGGCGATGATGAGGTAGCCGCCTGCTGGAAGAAGGGCGACGTCTCGGCGGGGTGGGTTGTCGAAGTTCATGTCGGCGAGACCGGACCAGTAGGGGGTTTGGGACTGTTTGAGGATGGCGAAGTCGTGGCCGTGGAGGTGGATCTGGGTAGGGGTGATTAGGACATGTTTCTTGGAGATATGAATGGAAGGTGATACTCACTGGATGAGCCGCAGGGACAAACCGGTTTATGCGTCTTTCACCGTTAAAGGGGAATTTGGTAGCTGTGATCATCAAGTAGATCCAAGATTCTGCCGTGTTTGCGTTAGATTCTGAGACAACGGCTAAATCTGGTTTGCTGTCCCATTTCGCCTTGGTAAGATCTTCATGGAGATTGATGATGGTTGGATCACTGAAGTTCAGCCATAGCGGATGTTTCCCCATTTGCCACCGCGAAATATTTCCCCAAGGTGGTCGATCAGTTTTGGGAGAAAACCCCACCTCGAACGTATTGTACTCCTCTACAAGGTCAAAACTGTTAGCCAAATCCCCTTGTCTTGAGATGAGGTTCGCGAACGGGTTGCTTACGCTCGTTCGATGGCTTGCCAACTTTCCATGGAAGCACAGGCTTCAAGTTCTCGTACTTCTCATCCGCGCAAGTCGTTCCAAACTTGTGGGCCTCAGTGGTTGGATCATCCTTGTCAGTATCACTGTATCGAAGTATACCCATCCGCTCTTCAGGTGTAATGCCTCGTCCAAACCCACTGCATCCATCTGCAATCCTCATACGTATCCAATAGTTATCAATTGGCAATGGGCGAGTTGCTTCGACAATTACGTGATACCGCTGGCCTGTGTGACGGTCAGATACATACTATTAACAGCCTGGTACCCGACATACCTATGCCTACCAAGAGGTGATTCTTCTTGTAAGGATGTATGGGCACGAAGTCGCTACCGACTATCTGCAATAAGTGATTATCGATGGAGAATATCCATGTGGAATCCACGGAAGTATTGATTATCCTTAGAAGGTATTTCTTGCCCTATCAGGCGTTAGGCCGACTCAGTCTGCCAACAGTAGGTTACATCCGATCATACTTACCTCCTCAAAGGTCGTATTGTATTTCTGGGGGATTATTGTACAATTGCCATTTGCCACCTCTGTTTCATTACACTTGTAGAATCCTCGTGCAAAGTCAGCAAATTATAAGTAGCAATGAAGATGGCTGCGTATGCTCACCGCGACCATCCATGAGAGCACTGGTCATGACTGGTTTGTTTCCCCCCATTTCAATGTAGAAGTCCTCGAATGCACTTCGATGACTCCAATCCGTCATTAAGATGGGCTTTTTAGCTTCATCATAATTCGCAGAAGATGGTCCATAGATTGTCATAGGACCCAACAAACCGTCCGCGTATTGAAGCGAGTAGTGGCTATGGTACCAGGAGGTCCCATACTGCGTTGCTTTGAATTTATAGGTGAACGAATCATTTGTAGCTATAGGACACTGAGTGACACCATTGACGCCATCCATGTCTAGTGTCCCGTTTTGCCTAATTCCATGCCAGTGGATGGTAGTGCCATTTTCTCTAAGGTAGTTCGTGACTTTGATCTCGATGTCGTCACCCCAACAAGCCTGGATCCACGGGCCTGGATAAGTATTGTTGAATACCTTTCCTTGCGTATTGCGGAAACCGTCAGGGGTCAGTGTCATGTTTGTGACGTTAAGCTCATACCGGCGAAGTGTGCCTTTAGGAGCAATCATCTCGTAGTTTGTATTTATATTGAGTTCTTCTCCATTCGGTCCTCTGAGTCAGCATTCTCTGTTCTGTGGCGTATTGCATTCTTTCCAACCAACTTCGCGTGTGTAGTTGCACTCAAAGTCGCCTTTGGGATTGGGGGGTCGGAATATAGGCCCAGGGTCAGAAAAACCAACTGATGGCTGCAGAGTGGATGGCTGTAGAAGTGGCTGCTGTGGTACAAGGTCGCTGCCAGACGGAGACAGTGTGATCAGATCCAGGACATGGATCAGATCAGCTAACCACTTCTTCAGAAGCTTCATAACGATCTCAGATGATGTCAACTAATACAAAAATGGGACCCATGGACATTCATTAAGAATGCATCGATAGAATCAAAGAGACCATGAACGAGGACTTGAGAGCTACTATATAGCAATGACGATTGGTCCAGAACATAACGAGGCGTGGAAAGCACAAATTCAGAATCCAAATAGGAGCTGAGCCATCGCTAAGCAGTGCACATCGGGAATTGAAGTTTCACAGAACGGGAGTGTCGATAGCGTGTGATTCTGAGGATGATCGTCATGGCAAGACGAACTGTACTATCCATTGGCTCCCTGACACTGGCTTCATCGGGCAAGACGAGGTTTGATGCGATCTGGTCCTTGCTCTCAGCCAGCCATAGTGAAGCCAACCGCGGGTGAAAATGAGGAACGTGCTTAAGATTGCTCAGACATTGGGACAGCGAAATTGAGACGAATGCGTTCAGCCAGCCATAATACTCTGCCGCAGGATTCAGCTCGCATACTGGAAGCCATCCAGACGCCAGAGGGCGAGAACAATCTAGTAATTTTACTAGCGGACAATCGCCGGGTCGTTAACGCCACCATTACTTGATGAAGAAAGAGCCTAAGATGGCTTCGGGAAAGGTCTGCCTAGGTACCCCACCTTATCTTACGCAGTACTCTACTACTAAAGTAGGGATCTTAACAACCACGAGGTGCTCAATTTACTCGAAAGGGGGTGCCAAGCCGGATGTCACGCCTAGCTCCCGCGCTGTCAACTGAGGCCGCCAAGCAACAGCACCCCAGGCCATGTCCAGACCAAAGGCCAACTGGAGTCGTTGTCGGTGGCGTGCGGGTTTGTTCATAGACTTGCGCACTGTGACAAGACTTGCAGTATCCGCTAGTTTTGACTCAATCCGATATGATGGGCCTCGTCAGCTGTTGATGCTTGCTTTTTGATCTTCATTGATGATCAACAGGCTCGAGCCTTTCCAGCCAGCCAATGGTCTGGAATCTTCCCGGATGTGAGACCCCACTTTCTGACCGAGCTGGTACAGACGTAGTGATGCAGTAGAGATTTGATTCAAGAGGGAACGATCAAGACTATACCAAATCTTGAACCTGCGAATGTTGAACCGTTTCTGAAGGAGCATCTCAAATGGCGTATCGTTGATACAGCATCAAACCTTATGAACAGTGAACAGCAAATCAAGGATTCCGGGTTGGAAGTTAAGATTGTGTCACGGATGTTTGAGACTTGCAATGATGAAAACAAGTTGGGTGTTTATAGTGACCTGTCCTGCATCAGGATATCACAGACACAAAACCAGGTGGATAAGGTTACGTCTGGCCTTAAAGTCCGCGGCAGGATATGAAAACAGATTACAGTTGATATGAAGGAAATGACGCACTTGCACTGACGAAGACAAGATTAGAATATACATACGGTCTTAGAGCAAATCGAACACATTATGCAGGCATGGACGTCCCATGTAATTCCATATGAATGTCTTATCGAGAGACTCCGGGGGAGCCAATCGTCGTCCGTCCGAATACTCCCCAATCAACCTGGTCTAACCCACTAACCAGAAGGTGTGGTTCTGACGGTAGACAACTCTGCAATGCACCCTGGCCTACTGACGTTATAGGTCGCCACTCCGCCAGCTCCTCCTCTTATCCATAAACCGCCAGACAGTGCGAGCAATTCAAGTTTGTGCCAATGCGGCGTATCGTTGGCGTGCTTTGACTCCAATGCTTGCAATTCTGCCATCGAGACCTGTATATGCCGATTCTAGACTCAAAGCTCGCAGAGATACATCGCCTGAGTTTTTGGTCTAGGTGTGTTGAATACCTTCGATGGCTCGATTAGCGCATGCAGACATTCATGAGGATCAAGTAGTTCTAATGCCTAGTTGGATTCGTTGCGTAACTGGCGTCATGGTCCATCTGCTTGGACAGAGGCTCGTGTCACGAGGCCATCAGATGGACGATTGAACCAATTTAATTGAATCTCTTTGCAGCAGGAGCATTTTCGTAAACAGTCATGCTTGTTTTTCCTATCCTAATGAGATATCAGAAGATTTACATCACCATATATGAGATTAGCACATCTGTTACGTATTTAGCGTAAACACCTGTCTCTATTCTCTATTCAACACCCTACCAGACTCTTAGCATAAATTCTGGTATCTCGAGAAGAAAAGAAAGACTTGCGGTGTTGGTAAACATTTACAACAACATTCGTTCCATTTATACATCTTAAGATCTTACAATTTGCCTGAATTATTCTTCTCTCAATCTCCCAAAGAAAGCGGCTTCACTTCGGCTATTATCTTCATCAAAAATTTTAAACCACATGGACAAAATTCACTGCTTAGCAATTAGAGGCAAACGTTCGTTTACCATCTGCCGCTGTCAACACTCTTTTAGCTTTGTGCTTCGTCTTTGAAAGCGTTTTGTTTTGCTCGGCTTCACTTTCGATTTTCCTTTCACCTCGCTGTAAAAGTCATCTGTCTCGCATCCATGCCTTTCGATATGAGAGGCTGTGCTCTTATTTGCACCATTTTCTATATATCGGTTCTTGTCGTGTGTCTATTAGTCAGTGCGGCTTTGAGCTCTACATCCTCGCCGGAGGAGTACCAAGGGTCCGTCGAACATATCAACACCACGACTAAGCCGAGAACCTTTCCCCGCCGACCCTCCGAATTGGATGCTGTCTCATTGTCAGCACCCCTATTTCGCAATGTTACTCTAGGCGTAGCCCGGTTCGAGACCGATAGCTCTTTCAAATTGGATGCTCGAGCTGGCGGGTGCCAATGCTCCGGCTTAAGCAGTAAGTGGTGACCGTACGCTCCACATCGTAAGACAATGCTTTAATACCAATACAGATGAATGTTGTACGCCTACAGCCAGCTCTGAAGCCCCCTTTTGCATGACCACTGGCTCCATCTGCTGTACCAATACCTACTGTGTGGAGACCGAAAGCTGCTGTGGAAATGGTGGTTGCTGCCCTGCTGTGAGTCTAGCTCAAATACCAGTCCCCTTCCTACCACCCTTCACGTACTCACCGAGATAATTTGTCAGAATACATCTTGTTATATGAAATCCAACGGCCCCGGCTGCTGTCCCAACGGCCATTTCTGCTCCGAACATGCTATCTGCTACGACTATACCTCGTCAAATTGTAGCGACAACAACACTCCAAGCGCGCAATGCTGTCCGCCCGACTTACCATTCTGCAACTTTTTGGAGCAGGTTGGGTATGGATGTTATGCTACCTCCACGACAGCCGCATCTAGTACATCTTCTACAAACCCAAGCACCACCATCCCGAAATTCGATCTCACGGATCTCACGACAACCTCCTCCTCAACGCAAACCAGCTCAAATACAATTACCGTAGCGGTCACATCGAACTCTAAGGGTGGGCTAAACGTCAATCATCCCTCCTCGGTCCCAAGGCCCCACTCAATAGAAGAAGGGGAGGCAACGAAAAACATACTCAGCAACGGCATAGGAACAACCACTCCCACTCTATCCAACCCCACCATCAGCTCCAAACCCCCAACATCCCCAACACCAATCATCTCGGGGTCATCCTCACCACCCATCTCCACTCCTCCCAACTCAATAACAACAAGCGGAACTGCAGAATTTCCACTCGCTACCACAATCTCGACATCCCCATCATCTCCCCTCCTCGCCCCTTTCCGCTTTGTCACGGACCATCCATACATCTTCATCTTCCTTTACACCCTCTGGATTCTAGGGCTAGTCCAAGAGAGTACACACAACCTCCTCAACATCATCATGGCCTCTTGGACAATAGGAAATTTTATGTATTTCATATTCTTCCATGCAGTGCTCGTCGCGACACCACCAGCACCAGCAATGCCAGCAGAAGATGGAGAGAAAGGAGCGGGAAGTAAGGAAAATGAGACGAGGAAGAAGCAGTCCTTGCAGTTTATGTGGTTATTTTTCTACCGTAAAGTGTCTGTTACGACACCACCACCAGCAGGAACGCTAGCAGAAGAGGAAGAAGAGAAAGAAGAAGAAGAAGAAGCGGGAAGTGAGGAGAACGAAGCGAGGAGGGATGAAGTCCGAATGATGAAGAACTGGAGGCTGGAGAGGCTGGAGCGGAGGCTGGAGGTGAGGAAGCGGAGCCTTGAGATGAGAAAATGCATCTCAGAGAGGCTGGATCGGAGGCTCGATAGGAAGGAGCGGGAGCTAGAGAGGGCTCATTTCAGAGAGTCCATGGAGCAGGAGAAGGTTCAGTGGAGGAGGTCCATGGAGCGGATGGCAGCGGCGATATATAAAAATTGAAAGAAGAGAAATACCCTGTTAAGTGAGCCACAACAAGCTCTTCTTCCTTGCCACCACCAAATATTGTTGTCCCACTCATGTATATTAGACACCCGTTCCCTTTAGTTCCAACAAACGGCGCTAAAGATATAAAGACTCGCTAGGAGGTTCAAAGGTGAAAGTCTTCGAAACCTCTAATTAGACTAGCGCTACGGATATCTTGTAGGTTTGCGCCCCCCCCCTCTCTTCTATAGCAACGGCGCTAAAGATATAAAAACTCGCTAGGAGGTTCAAGGGTGAAAGTGTTCGAAACCTCAAGTTGGATTAGCGCTGCAATAAGATAACGACTTCACTTCGATGTGTTGTTCCTAAAGTAGGAATTTCGCCACGTTCCAGTTCAACACCAGCCCACCCTTCACATATTCAGAGATTTTAAATTCCTCGGCGGTTAGAAGCGAACTCTCTTTTCAACACCTACCAACTATCGACACTTTTCTAGCTTCGTGGTCAATACTGATAAACCTCAGTTCAATTTTTCTACCACCTCAACTTCTCTCAACCTTCCACCCCTGCCTCCGCTCAAGCTTCTACTCCAACTTCTCTAATCACTATAGACCTCAGCAGGATGGCACGCATGACTTTCAGCTTAAACACTCCTTTCACTCCTCTGTCCCTATTCTTGTTGATCTACTTCGTCTTTATCGCATGGATGATCCAGCAGGGTTGCTCCGACCACATGAGCTCCATGGGTCTCATCATCATCGCTCTCTGCATGCCAATTTTTCTTATCTCTTCAATATTCTATTGAGCATTCTGTTTAGAACGCTACGTTGAAGAGAGAATGGGGGAGGAGCAGAGGAAAGATGAAAAGAAGGAGGACAATAAGACGAGGAGGGAGCAGATACTAAGAATATTTCAGCAGAGGCTAGAGAAGCTGGAGAAGAGAGAGGAACAAGAGAACGAAAAGAAGGAGAAAGAGAAGAAAGAGGAGGAGGAGAGAGAGGAGAGAAAGAAAGAGGACGAGATGAAGAAAGAGGAGGAGCAGAGGCTGGAGAAGCTGGAGGAAGACGGAAAGGAGGCAGCGAATGAGGAGACGCTAAAGATGCATTCGGAGAGGCTAGAGATGCTTGAGCGAGAGGGAAAAGAGGCGAAGGAGCAGCGGAAGCTAGAGGGGCAGCAGCAGGAGAGAAAAGATAAGATAATCGAGCTGAGGTTAGAGAAGCTGGAGCGGCAGTGGAACGAGAAGAAGGAGGAGCAGAGGCTGTGGAAGCTCGAGCAGCAGAGAGATAACATGAGGAAGGAGCGCACGCTAAAGATGCTTTCGGAGAGGCTAGAGATGCTAGAGCGAGAGGGAAAAGAGGCGATGGAGCAGCGGAGGCGAGAGGAGCAGCGGCAGGAGAGAAAAGATAGGATGATCGAGCGGAGATTGGGGCAGCTGGAGCAGGACGTAAAGAAAGCGAACACGCAGCTGGCACTGGAGAGTAAGATGCGGATACGGGACCAGCTGGAGCTGAGGACGGATGTGGTAAATCGGGAGCTGGAGAGGAGGGAGTGGACTGAGCGCATGGAGGGCGTCGAGCGCATGGCAGAGCAGCTGAAGGCGGAAATTGCGGCTTTGAGTGAGTCGCGGCGGCAGTTGGAAGGTCCGGAGGGGACCAGCAGGGGGTGGGTGTGGGACTTGGGGGCCCGGACTTTGGGTATGTAGTCGAGGAGGTGGTGGGTATGAGGGCGCTGCTGGAAGGGAGTGGCATTGTTTAGCAGTTTCTATTTCTAATATTGATGGTTTGTTAATGGACTAGGGGGATTTGGAAAGTTTGGCATCTTAAGACACCCGGTGTATCATCAATCTATCTTCGGTGTGCGATAATGAATGGAAGTTGGCTTGATTATACTGTTTGTGACGTGGATTCAACCCCTCGCTCGAGCAACGGATGATAACTGTTTCTCACGGTAGAACCCGATATCAGGGATCAATGGTGGTCCCGTACGGGATCCAGTTTTTCACCTCAATGGATGAATGGCTTCAGTATCTATAATTGTCTAGTTGTATGTCTATGAAACATGATTCGTGAACATTCGAGATCCAGTCTCTGATATGTTCTGACATGCTTGCTCGCTGCTGTCGTTGAGGGATTGGGGATTGTAACTTTTTGATCATTATATCAGTCTATAAGTTAAACTTTTAATGTCCCATGTTGCGGCCTGTAATAGGCATTTGAACTTTCTTTCATGTAAGGGAGCCTCTTGTAACCCATACGCCCAATTGCTTGCAGAAGTCATCATTCGGTGCAAAGGTGATGTCCGGGTTCGTGGATTTTACTATCGGGTTCAGGTTGATTCCTTTGGAGGAGCCGGGAGACTATCGCCCCTGGGTGGCCTCACCACTTCCGTCTCTTGTGCGGGTGCCTGTGCTTGTTGCTGTTGCTGTTGCTGCTGCTGCTGAGCGAAAGCATTCCCATTTCCTGGGAGTGGTCTTCTCATCTGCGGGACATTCACGCCTTGAGCCTGGTTACGCAACGCATGAATTTGGAACGGGTTTGGGACTGGCGAAGTTGCGCGAGGGATGTCATCTGACCCTGGGGAGACGGCGAGATTGGTCTGACCGAGGTCATTCGTAGAAGCAAATGGATTGTTATTATTTTGATGGCCGTACGTTGCTGGATTTGAGGTGGGACCTATTTGCGGCGCTTGACGGGGTATCTGGGATTGTGGGGGTCGTTGTTGGTTCTGTAGTTGGAAGATATGGGTTTTGCTTGGTGATGTGGGTTGCGGTAGAGGATCTTTGGGCGGAGCAGCTGGTGATTGCTCTTGGGGAAGCTGTTGCTGTCCTTGAAGCCGTGTAGGTGGGCTGTAAGAGTATGGGTCGAAGTCTCTATGCATAGATGGTGGTGGTGGATATATAGGGGTCTCAGAGATTGGAGTGATCTTCGTGGATTTTGTAGACCCCACAGAGGCTTTGCGCTTGCCTCTTGTTGACTGACGTCGTAGGAGTCCACGTACTTCTTCGATAGAAACCGTACGGTCGAAGTCCGGAGGTGTCTCCGTTCCAGATACGGAGTGGGCAATAGATTTAGGTGTTGCCGGTTCGATCAGATCGCTAGGAGCTGACGCAGTGTCGGCGGCCGGGTGGCGGGAGTTCAAGGTATTCAAAGCCGTACTTTCGGAAGGTGGAGGTAAACGGTAGCGCAGATTTGGTATAATAGCCGAGTCGGGATTCTCGTTAGACGTATCAGCACCAGATGTAGCACCCTGTGCTGTGCTCTTGACAATTAGATCTGGCTTTTTTGTGGGAAATAGTCTCTTCGCGTCCTTTGATTTGTCAAAAGCATCGCGATTCGCAGCAGCTTGAGCATCAGAAACAGCAACCGTATAGGAAGGTTGATCAGCGCTGCCAAGTGCCGCGCCTCCACCTCCTGGAGCGTTGATAGGAATCTTGCGCAATGCAAGTACTAGGGCACACATGAACTTGGATCGACGAGCGGCCCTCACTGTTTCGTTCGACCAGTTGGACTTATGCCGGATCTCGACCTTCAATTCCATCTTGTTCATCTCAGCAATACCGGTAATTTCAACGTCAACATCAGGCTGGAAGTCTCTAGAATTATCCTTGTCCCTGACAAATGCCTGTATTTCGTTCCTGAGAAGCTGAACGTCCTCGAGAGTTGTTCCGAAGTCAATGTATATCGATAGCTGTTCCCGCATAGCCTCTGACCTTGAGACATTCTGGATCCACAATGAGTTGAGTACAATGTTCGGTACCTGTGTCTGCTTATGGCTGTTGACATATTTGAATACTGTGAAGAGTAAAGATATGTGCTTGACAACGAGTTGATCATCACCGATGTCGACTCGGTCTAAGACATCGAAAGGATGCTTGACGAAGAGGAATATGCATGAGCCAAGGACTTCTTGACACGTCGTAGCAAAAACAAATGACAGTGATAGCAAGGCGGTCCCAGCCGTTGCAAGAGTCGTTGTAAAGGAGCTGTTGAGGAAAGCCACTGTAAGCTTGTCAGTGTTTTCCACTCTAAGTGCCGTCAAGATGGCCTACCAAAGATGAATACAGTAATGATGAAGACGATCACACATATCAGCGAGTCTAGTACGTTGATGGCTTCATCAACATCAGACAAGCTGTTAGCAATTGAGTGACGCTCTTTGCCGAATTCACACACGGTCAAAATCATCTCGTCCAGGCTGATGTCTCCATTGCTGTCTCGGTCCAAGATGGCAAAAGCTTCCTCTGCTTCGGCATGGCGATCAGCACCGAGCACCTCCATGACATCTTCCTGATATAGTGCTTCTTTACCCTCGACCACAAAACTCATCCACAAGCGTTTCGCCAACGCCTCCGAAGATTTGTTCTTCTCGAGGGCCTCTACAATGATCGAGTGCGCAGAGTCAGGATTGAAGACCTGCTTTCCAGTGACTTCATGCGCAATATTGCCAAACGCGGATGTAAGCTTGTCACCAACTCGACCTATGTTCTGGATCAACCTCATAGGGGTAGCAGAACCTGACCGTTGGTGGCCAGTTCCATGCTTGCCTTCAACCAGTGCTAGGTCAATGGAGTCGTTGATAATGTAATCTTCCTCAGCGAATTCCGAACAATAGGCTGGGAACAGTGACCGAGATGCATCGTAAAGCAAGCTCAAGAGATATACCTTGTGCTTCGACTCTTTGATCTTGCTGTCGAACTGCGTGTGGTGGTAACCAATTGAGAGGAGCTGTATCAGTAGCTTTTCGGCCAGAAGTATCAACGAAGCTATTAGGAGTGCAGCCAGGATCTTCTGCACTACCGATTCCCACCCTTTAATGTCTGTAGCGTTCTGAAACAGTAGGGCATTGCTTTTCTGGGCTGAATTGGTGGAATTGTTGTACTGAGCGTATGTGGCTGCCTGAGCTCTTTGTGTAGGATTGCGAGTCATCACCTGCATACTGTTAGCAATAAGTAACAGTTGCGCGTTATTCCTTTGCTTACCGGGACAAACGTAGCAAGTGATGCCAAGGCCCATCCACTGAGGGAGAGGTAAATCTCAAGACGTTTGATGACCAATGCATATTTCCTGGTTCCAGAGCTGACAATGCCACATAGAAACTGAAAGATCGAGGGCAGTGCCTTTGCATTGAGCTTTGACACCCACAAGCTGAGCCAGACACATTCGACCCATGAAAATATCCAAACGATGCGTACTCCACCCATTGTAGCATTCTGTGCAGCTGTAGCTCCAATAACGATGGGTATAGCGATCAATGTAGCCAGTGGTAGAACGTAAAGGAAATATCGTGTAACGACCGAGAAATTCAAGATCTTATTATAGATAATACCCATTTGTGTAAGTGAACCCTCCTCGCCACCATTGCCCGTGCTCTGGGACTTCTTAGCGTGTCGTCGACCAGCAACATGCTGTCTATAAAGGCCAGCCTTCTCATTGGTGGTATCTTGGGGTGGAGGGTAGGTAGGGTACCGTGCCCGGGTGCTGGTTGTATCTGATCTTCGCACACCAGACTTCGTGTTGACTTTGTTCAAGGGTATGTCGATGGCAGCATCATTTGGGTTGGCCATCGTGGGATAGTTGTCTTTTGGCAACCTAGTGAAGCCTCTCGATGAACGATTTGAGCGATTTGAGTCACCCATTGAGCTCTGTAAAGAAGGAAAAGTTAATTGAGCCGATTTGAAGGAGAGTTAAGCGCGTTTTTTTGAAGAGATTGGTTTGTTGAAGGTTGAGTGAATGAAGTGAACTGTCTTTCAAAGACACTGTCTAGTGGAAGCTATGAGCAAAGTTCCCAGCCTCCGGGGCCGACAATGAGGCTGTACAAGTAAGAATGTGCAGCTCTGCAATGCCTGAACGGAAGAGAAGAGAAAGCAGCGGCGGCGTAGGGGGCAAGGTGCTAAGGACGTGAGAAAAAGGAACCGAGGTGCTAAGGAACGTGAAGGAAGCGAGCTGCAGGTACCTGCTGCCCCCTGAGATGGTTGTATTTCATAGCCTGAAGGAGCCAAACCCCGCCTAGCCCCCGCCCCAGGGCACCAATGAGCGCCCTGAAACACGCCATTGACGTTTCGGGAAATTTGCGCTTATCGTAATCGAGCGACTAACGGGAGTGGCCTCATCACCGACGTTAGCCACGTTGTGTCATGCAAATCCTACGCCCCGCTAAGAACCCCATGCCTCGAAGCTCGTACGAGACGTGCCTCAATAGTTCTAGGGATACAAGTTTCACACCCTAACATAGATACCACCGCCGCATCCAACAAAAAGACCAAACATAGATCATGACAGAACCCAACGCTCACTCAGACGAAAACCCAGAAATGCCAATATCCCCCACCCGTGCCTCAAACCTCTCCTCAAACCTCAACTCCATCCTCCACCGCCTCACCACCACCTCCCCTCAGCGCCCCATCCGCCTCGTCGCCGTCTCAAAACTCCATTCCGCCAACGACATCCTACACCTCCACTCCCCACCAATCTCCCACCTCCACTTCGGCGAAAACTACTACCAAGAACTTCTCCAAAAATCCCTCCTCCTCCCCCGCGAGATACGCTGGCACTTCATAGGTGCCCTGCAAACGAATAAATGCAAACCGCTAGCGGAACAGATTCCGAATCTGTGGTGTGTGGAGAGCGTGGATACGGTCAAGAAGGCTGATGCTTTGGAGAAGGGGAGGGAGGCGCTTTTGAAGAGTGAGATGGGAAAAGGGTGGGATGGTGTACCGTTGAGGGTTTTTGTGCAAATCAATACATCTGGAGAAGAGGAGAAGAGTGGTGTTGAGCCCTCAGAGGCGGCGGCACTGTGTCAACATATAAGGAAGAAGTGTCCGCATTTGAGATTGCAGGGTTTGATGACGATAGGAGCTATTGCGCGGAGTCAGGCTGTGAAAGAGGGAGAGAGTGAGAACGAGGATTTTGTAAGATTGCGGGAGGTGAGGGATCAGGTGGTGAAAGAGCTGGGGTTGGGGGAGGGCGATCCTCTGGAACTGAGTATGGGGATGAGTGGGGATTGGGAGAGTGCGGTGAGGTGTGGGAGTGATGAGGTCAGGGTGGGGAGTACGATTTTTGGGGAGAGGCCGAGCAGGAAGGATGCGAAGATTGTGGAGGAAGGAGAGAAATGATAGGGACTGTGTATATGGGAAGTTGTAGTCTCGTCGTTCAACCTTCTGCCATTCTCTTGTGGAATGACGAAATCTATACACTGCTAACGCACGCCAATCTATCATCTCGAGCTTGAATAGTAAAATTCATTGTTTAGAATCCTTATTTTCGGAATAGCTTAGTATGCCACCAATTGGTCGATGTAATAGACTAGATGGTAGCTTTGAAGCTTGCTTAGTAGGAGCAGGGGTAGGATTTCACTCCAGGGCAGGGCTGAACCTTTGAGACTAGTAACTCATAATTTCAACATACACATCTCCATGCAGCTATATCATCTGAACGGAGCAGGAGAATGGGGATATTACGAGTTGCTGCGCTGGATTTTGTCTATGTCTCCCGAGCGTCGACCTCCTTCCTCTCCCTCTCGCTACCGGCTGAGAATCGTGCGATGATCCGCTGCCTTGAATCTGATGGAAAAAGGAATGCCTGCCGGCCTTCTAGGTTTCAGGCACCTTGGGGGTAGTGGACTCCTTGTTGATGACTCACTAATTTGATAAACTCTCGAAAGGTCAGCCTAGTTAACATTGAATATGCCATTGGGTCACGTGTCTCATAGGCATTGCTTCTGTTCTAATCATAATTCTCATTAACTGCATTGGAAAAAATATTTGAGCAGCAGCAAGCCTGAGATCATGGTGTCTCCCTGTCCTTTGTCTCGACAGACATAAATTTCCTTGACTGAGTGCGTCATTCGAACTACTATCCAAATCCATACGGATCATCTCTACGGCGATCTCTACGCCCTGCCCCAGGACTGTCATCCACCTTCTGTCGATGCCTCGCATCGTCATCGCTTCCCGAGCTGTGCCGGTGCTTCCGCTTTTCCGCCGCCTCCCTTTGTGCATCATGGAAAGATTGTGGGAATCGGGGACTTGGGCTGGACCTTCTGGCGGGCTGCCGCGACTTGGGTGTAACAATGTGTTTTGCAAATTGATCCTGGGGACTCGTGAGGTTTATTGGATGCTCGAGCACTTCGCCTTCTTCAAAACTTCCTGAGCCCAGTCCTCCTGTGCTTGTGTTGTCGACTGAATGGCTGGCTTTCTTGCCTTCATTTGTCTTCTTACGACCATTCCTAGATTTGGGATTTGTTGGGGTAGGTTGGGTCGGTTTCTGTGGGCTCCTGGCAGCGGTCTGCTTTGATGACACAGTTCGAAGGGGTGTCTGTGGCCACGTCGCGCGAAGTGAATCTTTAGGCTGCTTTTCTAACGGTGTAGTGTCAATGCCAAGTTCAACACCTGCCATTGCTTGTGCAGTGTCTAACACTTGCAAACCTGCTCGATGTCTAGGCCTGTCGTCCATCATCACCAGTAATGTGTCTTCTCCAGACCTCTGCTTGATCGAGCGCAAGACTGCGCTCACGTTATGCTCGTCCAAAGTCATATCTGCATCTCCGGACCGTATACCAGCAAATGGGCTAAGTCCGTTGTCTTTCCACTGCACGTACATTGAGTCAACCTTAAGGGAGCCTTGTTCAAAGCCTTGACCATAAGGGAATGCCTCGATACAGTCAGTGATACCTCGGATGTCATCCGTCATGGCGACAACAAAAAATTTCAAGGCCAGAGTTAGGGACTTGTATACGATGCGCATCATGATAGCTAAAGTGGAATCCTGATACTCCGTCCAGCTGTTAGTCCGCTCACAGTATCTTTTCAAGGCGTTCCTGGCAGCCATGGTGCAAGAATCAGTGGAGGGTTTGTCCATTGGTTGAGGTGCTGGCTGGCTTTGCGACGTCTTTTCTTCCATGTCTCACATATTGACGTTCAGGGTACTAAAGTGTTAAGTGAAGTTGATGTAATCGATGCGTTAGAAATCCGCTGAATCTATAAGCTGCGGGGAGGCTAGATGGCTCTCATCTTCAGTGTTCTATGTAAAATTTGGTGTTGGTGTCACAAGAGCCGCGGCTGCCTTCAGTGACAGCAACGGGCGTTACCTGCGCAGATACACATCATAGACCCCTCCTTTCGTTAGGCAGCAACAAGGAGATTGCTTCTCTATTTCACACTTGCGCTTGTAGGCCTTGCACAGATGCTTGGATGTTTGTAGCCACAGGAGTGAAAAGGAAATCCCGACCCAGCGGGCATGTTAAGTTCTGCGTGTTGAGATTTGCTGTCATTCACTTCGCTCCATAGGGCGCTAGGGCCGGATTCGCAATTATCCGGACACTTGTTCAAAGAGATTCCCCCCAATATGTTGGCGAAAAGCATTACTTGATTCATTTCTTTAGATTTATTAGCCTGGAAAGCTTTAATTCAGAAGTTGGTCATTCCACCTTTGTTCAATGTTAAAGTGTTGTCATCTGGACCGAGAGATCCACATCGCCTTCATATTGCTAAAGCTTCATCACTATCTTTCAGATCGCTCGATGACTTCTCTGAGTGAACCCTCGAAACATCTACTCCTGCCCTAGCCTTCAACATCCTCAGCGTTGCCTTTACGTTCCTCTCACTCAATTTTTGAGGTCCTACGGCCATCTGTAGACCGTTATTGGCCCATATTACTTCCACAGCAACGGGCAAGTTCTCATCCTGTGCGAACGTGAATATACAGGCCCCCTTGACTTCAGCCAAGGTGTCTACGAGACAGAATATTATTGGTTGCGGGGAACTACCGGGGCAGAAGAGGCATTCGACCATGACTGGTAAGGTAGTATTGAGGTATTCTGTATCGCTAAAGCGGCCTCCGGAGACTGCGTGGCCAAGAACGACGTCTTTGCTGCTATGGTGTCCATCGTTGATCATCTCGAATTCTGTACGTTTAAGTTTCTTCAGTGAGTCTTTGAAAACGCTGTCCATGATTGAGATGGCTGAAGGAAGCAAGTTGTGAATGCAATGGTGCTGAGATCCAACCAGGGTGAGGATATGAAGATGGATGAGAAGGAACGATGGTGGGAAGTCGCAGGGCCATTGAAAGTTGGTGGTAGCACATGGTGTGGGGCTCGTGGTAATAAATCTTTGTGGGACAAACCACAATTCCAGATATTACTGTTCAAGGAATTATTCAACATACTCAGTTGTCCATTGAAAACACTCAATTGTAGCGCTCAGATGCCTGTACTTCGCCTGAAGTCTCTGGTCCCCTTGCAATGGCCAATGGCCCACTAGTCCGTGGTCAGCTACGGCTTTAAACTCACATCCCCCCAATTTCTGTACATCCCCCTGACTCTCCTCGTCAAAAATAACGCTGGAATTTCTGACAAACTTTGAAGGCTAGTCGTGGCAGAGAAAAATTGACCACCTACACCGTCATCAATTTGGCCCGACGTCGGATTGAGTACTGTAAATGAAGTGGCCGGATAAAATTTAGCACCCGCAAGTGGAGATGCGCAATTAGGGTTAGGGCTGCTCAGCCCGATCGGGCTCAACCCGAGCCCGTGGGCAACTGCTCACCTCACTTACTCGACTAAATTGCTTGGCCATTCAAATCCACGCACACTCTATGACTTGAGTACAGAAGGATCACTGCGGAGCTCTCATTGGAGATATCTCGGAAGAAGGAGCGAATCCTTCAGTAACAGTCATCAATTACCGTATCAACAACTGCACATCAGGACCGCAAGGCCCAGCCATGAGTGATCGACAGCATACTTGGCCAATCACCCTCTTGGACTTGCTACACAATAGTCTCATCCTGGGCCATGTTGGTCCGTATCTTGGCATGAACGGTCTGTGTAAGCTCGCCGCAACCTCGAAATCCTTTCACAACTTGATATACAACAGTTCACAGGTTTTCAGCTATATGGACTTGACCAGTGTCGAATCTTGCCGGAGAATATTTGAGTCTAGTTTTTATACTGGAGAGGAAGAACAGGAAAATCCGTCTACAGCGCTCCTGCAAAGCTCAGACGAGTTTAACGCCAGGCCCCTGCGCAAAGTCTTCTGCAGCCTACGATCTCACAATGTTATAAAGTTTATCCGTACTCTTGTTCTCGATGGACTCGTTGTTCCTGCTATTGTCGTAAGAGAGTTACTGTGTGACGAAACTTACAACATCCGCATCTTGTCTATACGGGATGTAGGAGGCTTCGGCAGCGAAAAACTCCTTCAGATCCTTCGATATGTTATCAGACCATCGCGTCCAGAACATACACCTAAGCTGAAAGGTCTCTATTGCTTTACTCCTTTTATGGCGGCTGCGGAATATACCGCTGCAGATCTGCGACAGGGTCACCTATCGAGCTTGGTAGGAGTAACAAACAGCGTTGGCGCTCAGCTGGGTGCGGGGGCGGGGGCGGGTGCTACCAGTAGTGGTGCTTTGCACAAAGGATTCATCCAGTCGTCCTGGCATCAAAGTAATCCCTGGTATAGCGGCAGTGGAACAGAGGTGTTCTATATACGCTCGAAAGAAGAAGCAGACCAATGGTCCAGTCTCCTCCAGGCAGCTTCCGGTGTGATTTCATTTGATGCCGTCTTGTGCCGCCACAACAGCCACACGGTAGCTCAAATGGACAGGGGAGGTTCACCAAAGGTGGAAGAGATGAGATTTGAGGCGAGGCCGGCAATAGCAAACATCAGCCTTGGCGGCTGTCAGATGTGTGGTTCATGCCCAGAAGGCCCAGCATACCCTGGCAAATCGCCCGAACAGCATCTCCCATTGCTCGCACCGCCACCGCTGCATACTTTAACCGTCAAAGCCGCTCAGCGTCTTCATACCAATGGTCTGCCCCATCCTCCGTTCATTGCCCGGTGCCGTCAATGTCTCAAAGATCGTTGGTGCGAGAGATGCAACGCGTGGTGGTGCGAATCATGCTATAAAATCCCAAACAAAAGAGCACCCACGAATTTGGACCCTGCATCCGGTGGGAGACAAGGAATCCAGCAGAGCGTAAAGGTACATAACACCTTATGCGTTAATAATTGCCTCATTGATCACCTCTTGAACGAAGGCGGTGAGGGTGGAATGTGGGGTTGAGCCTTATTGCTAGATCATTCCGCCTTCAGATCTGTAAGGGAAAAAGCTGATTTTTCATGTTGCGAAGGCCGGTGCCGAGAAACATTGCTACGAGTGCGGTCAACAATGTCACAAATGCCTGCACCTTACCCAGAGAAGGTGCTCAACTTGTGGAGGGCAATATTGTCGGGAGCATGACTCTGGGTGTAATGCTAAAGATGTGAGAGCGGCCTAGAGCAACATCGGTCCTTGTCATTTTCTCGCCTTACTGACTTTTGCGGAAGTGTGCATGGTGTGCTACAGGTAGTCGAAGAACTGCCATGCTGGATTATTAGGACTTGACCCCAACGTTATGCCAAATTATTTTCCAGCTGGCCATGAAGGTGACACTTGGGCAAATCTCAGGATGGATTGCGACCATGCCGTGATGAGGAGGCAATATTACTCATGATGGCAAGCCAACGAGTATAAGGGAACTGTGGCACAATGCTTTGGATGGGAGCAAGCTCGTTGTTAGGGTGATGACATTAAGGAATGAGGGTGAAAATTTCATCACATTATCCCGGACTACGTATTATACCTTCGGGGACTAGAAGAAGCAAACCGCAGCGACGGTCCATTCAATAAAGGGAGGAGATTGGCCTGCTGCAGACTGCAGGTCTTGGAACCACCGTCTCATATACAGTTTCTCAACGCAAGCTGTCCACCACTTTAGCACGACCCCAGCAAGTAGCAAGTCTGGTAATCCGCCCACTGGAAGCATGGGAATCAAGTTTCAAATATAAAGACTACTGCATCTTTGGAGAAAGAGCAGATCATCAGCCGTTATAAAGCCCATTTCCTCAAATATCCATGCATTTGATATTGCAACAATAGAGGATTCTAGCAATCATCAATACAAATCACTTTGCCAATAAGACATGTAGGGCCATTCAGCAGACCAACTAACCCCCGACACGCAGCCAATTCAAGCGGAGCCCAACCTCGATATGTCCGTAACGCAATCTTGATACATTTCCTCCCTTGAACAAAGATTGACACTGTGTATATGAGAAGTAAAACATCATCAAGCACGGCTCTATAAATATATGAGGAAGGCTAATGAGAAAGCTCCGCGTGCAGCGAGATGATAGTATTCAACTTCCCGGATTTGAAGTCGATGAGGGATAGGGACGCGAGCTCTTAGGGGGCTTACTTGGAGATTGGCATGATAATGAGGAGAAATGGTGTATTATTTTTGTGATAATGCACTGATTCTATATATAGACTCTCGGAAAATTGAATTAATATCTAGGGCTTTTACGCTCATACGCCGCAGTAGTAATTGATCTAATTGACTGGAAAGCAAATGTGATATTATTTGGATATTGCAATGAAGATACTTTTGCACATATGAGATACATTTCCGTCTTGCCTTTTCGAGTGAAAGATGGTCTTTAAAGCGTATGTCACACGCTAGAGACTCTCTATTTGGGGTTGTCGGTGTCCAGAACGAGTTGAAACTGAAGATACCAAAGCATGAAAACTCCTATTCTTGGGTGGTGATGTGCCTTGATATGATATTGTCATGGCTCCAGAGTATTCAAAAAGCCAGATTGGGCAGACTCAAAAGACGCAGAGGTGACGAGAATAGAGATCCACTTGCACCACGCCCCCGCCAGCTTTGTGTTGTCTTGAGTCCCATAATTGTGAGATCATCATCACTCTGCTGTATCACAAAGCGAAATGCGGCTCTGTGATTTGATGAAGCGGCTAGCTGCGTCGAGGCAACGGAGGTTGCTCCGAAGATGGCACTCTAGGGATGCGGATTCAGTGGGCACACGGATGCTCAGGCAGTGGCGCCTGTTGGGTTGGGTTGCGTAAGGCGACATGCCAGAAAATGAGAGTATATATGGGGGCTAGACTCTCAACATGGATCTGCTCCTCAGAGCTATCAATTTTTCTTACAGTTTTGATTACCCTCCACCAAGTCAATTGTGACCTACGCATTATCCGATCCTACAGCAGCGCTTAAGATCCGAAAGTGTCGGCCCTCTAATACCAGATCGACATAGATTTAGAGATGCCTCGAAGCTATAGCAGCTCTTCAGACACATCTAGTAGTTACTGCTCGCTATGCCATCCTTTGAATCTAGACGGGGAAGACGAGCGGCGTCCGCGGTCGAAGACATCAGGATGGAATGGCAAATGGGTTTGGCCAAGAGATAAAGGCCGTGGAGGACGATGGAGGCGATTTAAGGATGTGTGCAGTGGTAAAGGTTCTGATATCTTTGTCGCCAGCGAGCGCAGCCATGGATCTTGTCGCATCGAGTGGAGTAATTGGTGGGATCAGCAGTTTCAAAATAATGGTTCCAATTCTGGATCCATGCTTGACAGTCTAGGCTGTCCATGCGGAAAATGCCATCAACTCAACGCCCATTTCTGGGCACGACGGTCACCTGAGCAGACATATGACTTCAAATCTCGAAGATATTGCAAGCCATGATGTGAACACTGGGGATATGTCAGGAGAGACCGTCAAAACGATCGCAACCCGGTCTACAGCTTGAGCCGTGATGGACTTAGGCATGTGGCTGATGATTTTGATTGAGACTGTTGACCATGACGGCCCAGATCTGCTCAGGCTCTACCGTAGGCAGGACCATGTTTCTCGCGCGAAGAGGTCAATCAGTGTTCGGCCTGGACTAACGCATTGCGGCAGTTCCGATATTTCACGCAATTTCGGATTTAGATGCACGACAGGTGCAAGGCATCCCACTGGCTGAGATACAGACCGTCAGCTTGTTTGGTTCGTCTTCTTGACCTGACCACGGGGAATTGAGCATTTGGATCTAGAAGCCGGGAGCATTTGACACAGGGTCTTGACTTGAAGTCCTTGTATGCGACTAGCATCTCCTAGACATAGATTAATGGAAGGCATTGGAGTCCCATGAGCAACCTACAAGAAGACTGTAGAGACCCATGGCGGTTGAATGTGAAGCAATAGCCCCCACTATCTTTTCATGCAATTTAGTTTTCTCCACACTATGAACGCTGTAATTGCTTTGACCTCCGTCAGCAGCAGTGGGTTTGATTTCGAAATGAGTATTGGCTGGCGAAGGAAGGAAAATCTAGAAAGTCAGCCCAGGTCTGTAAAAATACTAAGCATAAACCCACTTTAACAGTCCTCGTATCTTCGTCCAGATCGGCTTCTATACCCGTGTGTGACGCTTTAAACTTCTTGAATATCGCTTGTATGTCCTCCAAAGTCAAATCACCGGCACTGGTGTCGAGCTCTTCATTATTTGTGTCCATCAGGGAATCTTCGGCAGCGTCCTCTTTCTTGACATCTAGCCAGTCGGCATGCTCTGAAACTCTCCAGGCGGTAACTCCTTCAGCGTCGTTGGCTCTGCTCTCCTTTGCCTTATTCAAAGCGTCCTTGCTCATGTTCTCTTCTATAAGCTGTGCAAAGCTCTTGATATCTTTGGCAGCGCCAATAGCTGTCTGTGAGAAGTGGGCATGTAATTGGTCTGGGGATCGTGAATCGATAAACATTGAGTCCATAACTTTCGGCACAGTCTCGCGGATTTGGCGAAGCTATAGACACTGGTCAGAATGCGTCTACGATTTGGAAGAGTACTGTGGAGAATTACAGATGCATGCATCAGCTGCAGCCTTGCGAGGGAGGACAGAATGCTCGTCTCATCAAGCTCGGACTCTGGTATCAACTCCAGATCCTCTTTGGGAGGTTCGGTGGCCATGGTTAGTAGTCTCAAGGGGTCCAGATCCGCAGACAGACTGTCAGGCGCAAATACATTTAGCTAAGTATCATCGACCTCTAAGCGGTCTTTTGAAGATTAACGGGGCAACCTCGGCGGATCTTAGTTCTAGATTACGACGCTAGTGACTAACCGTACTAATCTACGGTACCAGTGCCTTTTTGTGCCAAATATTTTCCTGCGATCGCTTTTAATATTGTATCATTAACCGTTATCTCTGTTCGTTGATGCTCAGTATTACACCTTCCATACCTACCCTGCTAAGAATACCCACACCTATAGACGGATCGTTCATCCTCGAGCAACCTGCTATAAAATTCAATCCAAGCTGTCCAGCTTTCACCAACTTCAAAGGTGCAACAAGCCAATTACTTATACATCGCCTGCTTTTTGGAACGCGAATCAATGCATACAGGCAGAGTATGGACAATGTTGTGCGCTCCTGGGGTCAATCATAACCTCTGGCTGTAGCTTCGATTCAAAGAGTCAATGGGCCAATGATTTTCGAGATGCGCAACGCATGGGCTCGGTCCAGTTGGTCCCTTGGTCAAACGACGCAATTTTCATGACCACTTCTACTTCTCTCAGAGATTTCAACTTCCTATTCTGAAATAAAATTACATTGAGTAATTTCTGCGCACCACCTTCAAAGCGTGAAGAAATCTGGTTGTCCCTCCATTGGCCTGTCCACCGTCAGCGATGATTACCATTCCAAATCTAATCGACTAATATCGAGTCACTAGGACTGATCTATTGTTGTTCCGTTCCTTCGATAACATCCTGCAGTGCTATTAACTCTCATTCACTACTTATTCTTACAGCTACACAACGGAGCACTACCGCTCCGTAGGCATGATTATTCTTAACAGGTCAGTCACTCCTGTACATTCTGTCGAATCTTCTCTTTACCTAATGTATGCAGCGCTAAAACATCATTGCAATGTCGATGATTCCATTGCTCATCGGCGGGCTTGGTCAAGCTACCGACTACACGCAATACGTAAATCCTTTGTACGTAATTTTCCTTCTCCTACCCTCGAAATAGCTGATTCTTGCCAAGCCTTGGCACTGAAAATGGGGGGAACATGTTCCCAGGTGTTACGAGCGAGCCCTTTTCGGTGGTCAAACTCGGTCCAGATTGTGGTCCTGATGCGTATTCTGGCTACTCGCCCACCGCAAATATCGCTGGATTTTCAATGATGCATGAATCTGGGACAGGAGGAGCGCCGAAGTACGGGGTCGTGTCTCAACAGCCTGTTCCGGGCAACATCTTGAATCCATTAGACGATCTCTCCGCGGCTCGTTCTTCCCCAGATCGAGCACAGGTTGGGTGTTATGAGAGTTCGCTATCCTCTGGTGTAAATGTACAGCTTGCAGCAACGAGTCACGCAGCGCTGTTTGATTACGCTTTCCCTGGGTCTTCTCACTCCAATGTCGTAGTTGATGTTTCTCATGTTCTCACATCTGTTGGACGTCCGCACTGGAGTCAGCACTATGTAAATGGAAACATAACCGTGCTTCCAGATAATAGCTACCAAGGGAGTGGTACTTACAACAATGGCTGGAATCTGGCCCCTGACTGGACAGTCTACTTCTGTGGCTACATTGACGCGCCAACGACTGCTCTCACATTCGCTGGAAATGGCACTACACTATCACAGTATAGCTCAGGAACGTCTGTTTCCGGGGATGAAAGGATTGGCGTAGTCTTCTCTTCCGCACAAGTCAACATCACATCGAGGGTGGGCATATCTTTTCATTCTTCTGACAAGGCCTGCGACTTTGTGAACACGGAAATACCCATAGGCACTCCGCTTCAGAGCCTTGTCGATGCAGCCAAGTCAAATTGGAACACTGAAGTGTTTTCAAAGATTCAGACGCCTGAGACTGATGTTCCCACGTTGGAATTGTTATACTCTTCCTTATATGGTATGAATATACTACCATCGAACCGCACAGGCGAAAATCCTTTGTGGGGCTCAACCGAGCCTTATTACGATGATATTTTTACCTTCTGGGATCTCTTCCGTTGCTCAACTCCCCTAATGCAGATTCTCCGTCCAACTTCATATGAAGAACAGATCAGATCCGTCATTGACATCTGGCGTAACGAAGGTTACATGCCAGACGCCCGCTCTTCAAACTTTAACGGCCGCAGCCAAGGCGGTTCCAACGCCGACAACGTGCTCGCGGACGCCTACGTTAAAGGTGTCCGAGGCGCCGTAAATTGGACAGCCGGTTACCTGGCTATGCTCCAAGACGCCGAAGTCCAACCCCCCAACAACAACGACCCTTTCGCTCCCGACTCCTCTACCCAGCACGGCCGTAGTGCCCTCCCAGACTGGCTCAAATACAAGTACATTACCCCAACTTACACCCGCGCGGTCTCCCGTGCTATAGAATACTCCGCCAACGATTTCGCTCTCTACCAAATCGCTAGCGCTCAAGGCAATACCGCCGACGCAAGTAAATATCTTTCCCGCTCCCGCAATTGGCGGAACCACTGGAACCCTGCGGCCTCGTCTTTGAATTACACCGGCTTCCCCGTCCCACGCAACGCAAACGGCGCTTTTCTCCCGCAAGATCCCCTCTCCTGCGGTGGCTGCTATTGGGGCGATGCCTATTACGAAGGCACGCCCTGGGAATACGCCTTCAATGCGCACCACGACATGGCTACCCTGATAAACTACACTGGAGGTCCTGAAACCTTTATGAATCGTCTCGACGTAATTTTCACGCCGAATCTCAACCCGAATGGCTCTCCACAATTCAATTACACGATCTTCGATCCTGGAAATGAACCTAGTTTCGCCTCACCTTACCTATACAACTTCGCTGGTCGGCAGGATCTCTCCGTCGCCCGCGCTCGCTATATAGCTAAATCCTACTACAACACCTCGCCTTCCGGTCTCCCGGGCAACAGTGACGCAGGCGCTATGCAAACCTGGCTGTTATGGAATATGATCGGTCTCTACCCGCTTACCGGGCAGACAACATTCCTCATCCACTCGCCGTGGTTCTCTATGAATATTGACTTGGGGAGCGGGAAGAGTCTTAATATTACGACCCAGGGAGGGGATAGTGATAGGAAATATTATGTGCAAAGTTTGAGAGTTAATGGGGAGGTGTGGGGTAAGAATTGGGTAACGTGGGATGATGTTTTTGCGGAAGGGGGGACAATGGAATTTGTTCTGGGAGAAAGTCCGAGTACATGGTGTGAGGGGGGTCAGCTGCCTCCTAGTCCTGCTTCAGGGGATTTGGTTGAAGTAGCGACTAGTCAAGGGTTGCAAACAGAACTTAGGAAGTCCTAGATGATATGGGTAGGTGCTGGGAGTTTGGATGATTTTGCGGCACTTAGCAAGGACTCCTGCATCGTTTGACTGAGGCAATTGAGGACATTGAAACGTTATCGTCCGGTCAGACTTGTCATGACCATAGTTGAGATCATATCCAATTTGACTATCTGCCTATCCGTACGGGAGGGTGCGGTATTATGCCAATAGCCGAAAGAAGCTTCAGAGCCTCTATTTCTTATCCATAAGGGAGTCATAGATGCCCGAAAGCTAAACAGTGTATGATACCTCCACCGCAGTCCTGCTTGTACTTTTGATACCTTGCAAGGCATAAATTCCAGTGAAGAGATAAAGACTAGCTGCAAGGATCCGCCACGCCTTCGAACGCCATGCTCTGCAACGTTAAGAACTTCTGGTCATGTCTAGTCTGGCAGAAAAGACAGCAGTAAGGCAAACCAAGGGGTTTTGTGAACGCGAACAGAGTGTCCGCACAAGACAAGTCTATCATCGGAACCCACGCCCACGAGGCCGAGGGTATAAATCATCGCTGTACAAGCGCTGATCGTTCCTGGGTCGACCGCCATCTCGATCACGATCATAGTACGATCTACCCCGTCCATTGTCTCTTAGAGCTTCGTAGCGGCCATCTCGTCGGTCATCGCGCCGATCAGGCCGGTAAGAGCCAAGAGGAGCAACGGGGGCCGGAGAAGGGGCAGGCTCTTCGGGGACACCCATGTCTACATCCATTTGTTCGTCTTTGGTTTCGAAGCCAAAGCTTCCATCCTGGAACTCCGGTTCGGCTCTCCTTCTGTTACGATCTGTTTGCTCGCGTTGGCTGTCGTATGAGGGAGCTTCGTTGCGCGTGAGGTCGATGCGAGGAGCACGAGGTTCAGTTGGGGGTTTGCGGATGAGAGTGCCTGCTGTGGAGGGCGTGGGGCCTCCCACTTTCATGTAGATATGGAGGATGCGGCCATCTGCCTAGCATCAGGGTGTCAGCTTGGGTAGCCCTAGGTCCAGATCATTATGCCCACCTTCTTATTGTTGAAAGTTGAAATTACGCTCTCCGCATTGTGTTTCTCGCCAAACACCATCTCCGCAATGACTGTAGGTGACGCGCTCAGGATTCTACAACTCAACATTTCACCCCCCGTTGGTATCATAGCAGATTCGATATCTGCTGCGGTTGTCCCAGGTGCGAAGTTGCTGCCAATTACAATGTATGGACCCGCTGTTCCCCTTATGCTTATCTCACCACCAAGATCTTTAAATACTGCCCCATGGGAGGGTGCATTGCGCTCTGACTGGCTGACAGCTGTATCATATAGCAGATCCTTCTTCAGGCGCACCATAGGGTTCTCCCGAGGTGGACGAGTAACGCGCGGAGCTCGGGGATTGTTTGCGGAGTGGAGATCGTGGCCCCATGTTGCGTCAATATCAGGCTTTGGCTTTGGCGTTTTGGAGGTGGAACGTTGAGATGGCTGCGGAGGGCAGCAATTAGTCACATTGCTGTTATTACTGGATATCCAAATTTTACGTACCTTGGAAACGCCAACTCTACTTGCAAGGCTGGGTCCAGTACCTGGCTTGCGCCTACCATCCTTGAGTATACTGTTTTTGCGCCCTTGCCCTAAGATCTCATCTGCAAGTTTCTGCTTCTCTCTTCGTTGGCGCTCTAGCGAATGTTAGCGGAGGTGTCGTCCTGTCAAGCGCAACACTCACCAGCTTGAATTATTTCGTCGAATGAAGGGATATCTTTCTTAGCTGCCATGACTGCTATTCGCCCACAAGGCTTGCAAACTCGTATCACTACCTGCACATGGCTGATAGGTAGTCGGAGCACAAACTTGCCCTTGTTGATGGTTCGAATTTAGCAAGCACAATAAATTACAACGCGGGTTTGTGAAAGCGATGATAACGTCTCGCGCTTCCCTTAGCGCACGTTTTGTTACGATACCTGATGCCCATGGCCGCTGCCCTCTCTACGTCTTTGTTGACTTCTGTAGTAGTATATCTTCGAAATTGTCATTGAGCTCCTTGTTTGCATGGTCTGGCGCTTTTTGCTTTCCATTTTTCGATTTTATTTGTTCCTATAGTGTATTCGACTGGTTCTGGGTTATCATCTAAACATTGCAAAGCTGTACACTGCACGCAGTCATGGCTTCCATTGCCAGACGCTTAGGCAGATGGACGACGATTACAAAAGAGCCGGAAGAGATTGTAGAAGAAGCTAGCAGGGCAACCAACCGGCAATCCGTGGATTCTTATTGCAGCACGCTATCAGGAATTGAAAGCCAATCAAGTCAATCCACTCATCAGACCCACTCGAGTAGGTCAAACCGATCATCGAACACTACGCTCTCGGAGTCTGATAGCCCGAGCCAAAATGCTCCAAAATTGCATCATAAATTGTCATCCGTATTCTCCTACTTCTCTGAAACTATCCGCTCAACAACTTCAATCTTCCATCCTCTTGAAGCAGAAGACACTCCATCTGCACTATCCGAACTTGAGAGCCTCAAGACACCCAGACGTCACCGCTCTTCAACTTCATCAATCTCTCGCCCTTTTGACGCACGGAAACTGCCATTTGAGACAACCGAATTCGAGACCCCTAAGAAGCACAGACGTTATTCATCAATGGTCTCTTCTTGCAGAAGCCGGATGACGCCTTCAACTCCCCGAGCGCAAGATACCCAAAAATGCAGTCTTTCATCGCCTACAACCCCCGTTAGGACTTCCCAAGAACGACCTCCTCGGCTTGATGTGAAGATCCCCAATTCTTTCCTCAGGGACGAACGATCTAGATCCACTGTATCAACGGAACAAATTCCTGCGGGACCTCTCTCTGAATTATTTGACGGACCACTAAGGAATGCGACAACACCATGTGTGGGAGCGCCGATACAGGAACCTTACAACCTTCCTCCGGCTGTGGATGGTGGCTTCGACACCGAAAAAGACTTTCAGTCTATGCTAGGAAATGACAGTCATGGTCTACAAAACAAGAGCAATGCTGAGATGAAAGCCTCACACGAATGTCTCGCACCCACCCTGGACAACGCTACTCCCGGCTTTGCAGGAGCTGGATCTACCCCGTCATCACTTTCGGAAATGACTCCTAATTTCCACTTTACCGCTTGTAAAGAGCTCAAACCTGAATTCAAACGCGTACGAGATGACCTGACACTGCCCCACCGTGCTGTACATCCTGTCCGATTCGACACATCAGATCTGTCATCGCCAAGGAACAATTTGTCCCGAAGTGTACCATCTCAGCATGCACACAGTCGAAACATGATGAGCCAAAGGCAAAGCTTCAGTGATGCAAAATGTTCCCTTAAATCCGATATCAACTTATGTGACCGGCTACTATCGCCCGAGGCCTACGAAGCCGATGTTAGCTCTTGCGGAACAAGTCCTGAGCATCCAAGTATGGGCGACCGAGCGGCGATTGCCCAACGCAGGGCTGACCGCGAGAAACGGTACCTCGAGACCACACTTGAAGGACCCGATACTGAATCGGATGACAACTCGCAATCAGCGCTAGAGCTGAGAAGAGTCCCCACCGCACACGGCAGCAATGATTCACGGCGTCGTAGCGGAACAATGCGAGATGACCCGGCCAATGCGAGCGATATCAATTGGGAGATAGACCTCCCATCTGCCACAAAAAATAAGCCGGAACTCGTTGACGCCGTGACTTTTGGACCGGAAGTGGAAAGTCCTGGAGCTAATGCACTGATGACGGACCGTAATCTTATTCCCATGGGCGACCTTCACTATGCTGTCGAAGCTATTGAGCGAGCATGCGGTGATACTATTTGGCCAATCGATCTCCCATATGCAATGGAAGCTATAGAAATAACGCCCGATTATATGCTGCCGGCGTCTAGAGACAACGATTTCGACGTCGAAAGGTCTGCATCGTCTACTATGGGGGTTAACGTTCCCTCTGCGCCCAAGTATGCTATGATGCCAATGTACCTTACACCTGACGACTCTGTGGCATTGGAGCCAAAGCAATCTGATGACAAGGGCTTCTCAGTCATGTCTAGCACAGACCTATTTACAGACGTACCCCTTGAATTTCCGACTTCAGATTCACTTTCCGAGAATGAACTCGAAATAGAAAACGGGGAAAAGCCAGGGCCTGCAAAAATCCCTAGAATATGCTGTGACATCGAATTTTGGCAGAGAATATTGTTTCCAGAGAGTGAGGCAGCAGAGCACCGTCAAGAGACCGAAGAATGGATGAACGACTATTTCGGGATTTCTTTACAGAATATCTCAAATAAGGCTTTTTCTATGGATTCTGCCAACCCAGACTTCCCTTCCCGAAGTCCTTCTGCGAGCAGGCGTTTTTCACTGGAAAGAAACAAGCCATCTCGCTACAGGGCCCCAACGTGTAGCAGTCCAGTAAGCACATCGAATAGTGACGGAAGCCCAAGGTTCATTCCTAGCCCCCAATTCGGTCTCAAGCCTTTTCAATTATGGGAGGCGAAAACTACTGCAGACGTTGGCTACAAATCGGATGACGAGCTGGCCTATAAGTTCAATCAAGGATCGCCTGCGAGCCAGGCAAGTCTCACCCCAGGTGCTTCTTCCAGAGGCAGTGGCCAAAGAGCGGTCTGCTTTGCTAAGGATGTTGAGATTATCGACCACCACGGCCAAGTTAGTCTCTCGCCACGAAAGCCAAGTCCTGAAAGACCAGCAAAGCGGTTGTCAGGTGCGGAAATAACGAGAAAGGTGCAAAAGGATCTCGAAGTAAGGGATGGGGCGGCCGTCCAACGGCTCTGTCAAAAAATTCAAGAGCGCCCAGAAATCGCCCCAGCGGAACCTGAGACTTCATCTCCGGAAAGGCCTCGCTGGCGTGTGCCCTGACAAGGAGCTTACTTCCTGCGATACATGGAGCTTTGAGGCTTCTTGACATGTTCATCATGCAATGGTTATTGTGTATCATTAATCCGGACAACGCCAGGCCTGTGACTTTAAAGAAAAGTTCTCTCAAAGACGTTGCGGTTTTCATCAACTTATTGTTGACGCTGGTCAAGTGTATAATGTATTATCAACGAAGTATGGGTTATGAAGTCATGAAAATGATTAGGGCTTCTTGTTGTACGAGTATCCAAGAAGGGAAGGCAAGGGATCATCGTGGTTATAGGGTGCATCAGATAGAGCTTCGTATAGATAAATTATGATAAAAGACGTGCATCTTAAGTATACCTCCAAGTCCTTACCCATACCAGCTATATCAAGACATGGCTAACTCTTAGCAATTCATTCATTTCGAGGTGATTTGGATGGAAATTGGAACAAGTCTTCATTCAGCCTAACATACTCGGACGCCTCGCAGGCACCACCAACAAAGCGCACATTAGATAAGATAGACTAAGTATGTTCTAATAAAGTAAAACAATGCCCCAGAAAATAAACCGTTCGCAAGCGCAATGCCAGTAATTCGAATAGACCACAAGTGGAAAAAAAGAAGAGCCCGCCCTTATCATCCCACTCCGCCCTCCCAGAGATAATGACGCGATTTTGATTTTCATCACCCTTCGCTATGCGTCTGTCTGTATGTGTGCCTTCCAATGCCAAAGCTGTTGTATTGTATTGCCGCATCCCCACAAGCAGGTAGAGCTATCTATTCGTATGGTTGGGATGATTGGGTCGGTTCGTAGAACGGGGGGGGAGAGGGAAGTCATCTCGGCTCGCAGTTGTCTGATGAACTGAAGGATTATGATGACTGTAAGAACAAGCTCGAGCTTTCTATGATGAGGGCACAACCAGCCGGCAGCAGAGGCCAGAACGCGCGGTACCAATGCAATGTGCCAGCCCTTCCTTTTATGATGTCCGAGCGCCTGTGAATCGAGGTCCTGTGCCCGGTATGGTAGGAAAGAAGGAACTTTTGGTAAGACAAGTGTATTGAATTGGTGCAAATGCTGGTATCATTGAGCGCGCCTGAAATGTTGTGGCTAGATAGATATAGTACCCGGCGTGGCTGAGAGGATTTGGTGGCCACGAGGTAGGTGTAGATAGAAAGAGATGGTGAGAGACGTCTCACGAAGTTTCAGCACCTTTTGAGCCTCCATCTTCTGTGGGCTCCTTCTTCGGGGACCTCGATCGTTGGCGCTCGACTGGCTGTGACTTGGCTACTGGCGGTGAAGTAGAAGGAGAAGCGTTCTCGGCGGTTTCTGAGGAGTCTAATCCTGCCAAAGCACTATGCATGGATTAGTATCAGTTCTAAAGATAATTGTAGCCCGAGGGTCTTACCTAAAGGTATTCGCGGACTTCGCAGCTTCCTTTTCTTCTTTGTTCTTTTGAGCCGGGGGCGTACCCGTTCGGCTCGATGCACCAGAATCGTCTTTCTGGGCAGCAGCCAGTCCAGGTCTTCTAGAGTTATTTGATCCTCGTGGAGCACCAAACATTGATGTGGGGCCAAGAGTCGGTTGACCTTGGGAACTGACTTGTCTAGAAGCACCCTTGCTGCCTAATCTACGCAGGTCGTCCATCCCAACGATATTCCTCTGGTAATCCGCTGGTGGCTGCATATTACCATACTGACCTTGACCAGAAAAGTTGCGCGCGTCGCCGCGGCCCATAGGGAGTCGACCGCCGCCTCCACCTCCTCTCCGGGAGCTATCTGCCTGGCGTTGCAGCTCTTTCTCACGCTCTGCTTGGACGGCCTGCAATTGTGTAAGCAAAGGAAACAAAGATTCAGGGTGATTGACAAACCTGTGCTCGCACTTCTTCAAGTGTCGTTGGACCCTTGAGGACTCCACCCTTACCCTGCCAATGCTTCTTTCTAAGGTCGACGATGTCCTGTTGCATTGTTAATGATTGTCGTCACCAGGCCAGGTAGCGGTACTTACCATAAGCATGAACCTCAAGCGACTTGGTAGACCCTCGATGGCGATCATTTCGTTGATCTTCACAAAGTAAGCGTCCATCATCTTGGGACCTCTATCTGTGCTATCGAGAGGCTGCCCGATAGTCTTAAGCAAGTTCGTAAGTGACTCCACTTCGGCCTCATCCGGCACACCCTCATAGTCGACAAGCTTCTTTACACACTCGTGCATGATACGCTCCGTAAGCATACCGAGCTTATAAAGTTCACCAATGAATCGCACGAGACCCAAACCTCGTCGCTTTGCTGCAGCCTCAATGTAGTATTGTTCGGACAGCATTGTCGCTTCTTCTGTCTCGCCTTCCGGCTTGTCACCAAGGCTCAGCTTCCAGCCTCGTTCAAACTCCTCCTGACAGCGGTTGAGTAAGTATTTGCGGAAGAGCGCACCACCGTGAACAACCTCGCCTTTCTTGTCTAGGATGTTCTCATCCTTGATCTCGGGGCTCATTGACTCGAGCATGCGCTTGCAGAATTGGGCGTACATTTCGGCCCAATGTGCCTCGTCAGTTGCTTTCTCAAATGTGAGTTGGATGACCTGTCGCAAGGTCCTACCATCGGATTCATCTTTTGACTGAGCACTGATCTCCAATATCTGAGAAGTGATCTTGTCGAAGTTGTTCGGTGTCATCTTGTTCAGATTGGATTTGACTTTCCGTTGCACGACATCTGGGGCCATGTGACCATCCCCACCTGGTGCTGGACCAGCCATCCCTGTAGCGTTCTGACCAACGGATCTAGGTTTCCAACCGCTGGCAGTCACCTCAATTGGCTTGAGAGAGGCACCCGCAGTCAGTGGCATAGCCTTGTTATCTTTCGGATCTTCCCTGCGCCCAGCAGCTCTACTGCCACGTTGAGAGCCGCCACGCTGGCTAGCATTCCTCGGTGAGTTGGGATGATTTATAGAAGTCGAGGATGGTGTCCGGTCCATCTTGATGCTCATATTACCAGGCTGAGGAAATCCCCCAGGACGTGAGACGAGGCTCGCCAGAGGATTGTTCATGGTCTGTCGAGCAGGCGCTGCGCTGCGACCAGCGGTAGCAGCTTCGTAGCGTTGCTGCGAACTGGTTCCCGGAGGTAAAGTCCTCCCACCTTGAGCAAAGCTGCCCATCATTGGCTGTGACGGTGGGCCTCTGTTGGACGGTTGACGCCCACCCATCATTGAGCCACCAGGAGCGGTACCACGTGCTGGGGTACGAGCTGAAGAAGACTCCGTGGTATCCCCTATGGTTTCCTTGAGCCGGAGTTCCCAATCCTCTGAAGGCTTCTCCGTGAAAACCTTTGAGAACTCTAGCAAAAAGTCCTTGTCGTATCGGAACTTGCCCATGGGCGCCGTCTGATTAAGTGCCGGGTTAGGCGAAGCAATGTTTGGAGGGTACTGGATCTTGTTGAGCTGGGCAATTGGCCGGGCAGATCGAAGGGAAGCTAGCTGTGGTGTGGGTAGCCCAGCCTCGACGGTCTTCATAGTGTCAAGCTTCAGGTCGGCAGGCTTTTGCTTTCCAAGACGTACCGAGGGTTTCGATGGAGCCGCAGGAATGTCAGAGGCAGGAGTAGCAACACCGCTACTGACCTGCGATTCTTCAGCAGCCTGAATATCGCTAGAAGGAGTAAGAGTTCCCTCTTTCTTAAGCGCCGCGAACATGTTAACTCGCTCTTTCTGGGACTCGTCGCCTTCAGACTTTTCGAGCTCGTTCAGCCTAGCTTCTTCAGCTTCTTCAGCTTCCCTCTCAGCTCTCTTCATGTCTTCATCGGCCATTTTCAGGGCTTCGGCTTCTTTCCGAGCAGCTTCTTCTTTCTCGGCCTTCTTTTTCCGCTGATACTGCTCCTCACGCTCTGCCTCTTGACGCTCTTTTTCGGCATACTCAGCCTCCATAGCAAGAATTTCATCTTCTTCCTCTTTGGCTTTGCGAGCCTTTTCATCAGCCTCGTCAGCTTCTTCTTTGGCTTTCATAGCAGCCGCTTTCTCAGCCTCTTCTGCATCGGCCTTGTCTTTCTTCAGCGCCTCTTCAGCCATCCTTTCCTTCTGGGCCGCTTCCCTTTCCTTGTTTTCGGACTCTTCCTTTTCCTTCAAAAGTTTCTCTTCAGCTTCTTTGCTTTCTTGGGATACTTTTGACTCCTCCTCAAGCTTCTTACGCTGCTCTTCCGCCTTGTCTGCCTCCATCTTTCGGGCGATAGCATCTCTCATTTCATTTCTCTTCTCCTCATCAGTCTTGACGCTCTTGCTCTCGGTACGAGAATGCTGAGAATCAGTGTGGCTGGGCGCACGGGGTGGAGGAGTAGGTGTGGAGGTGACAGCTGGGGTTTGAGACTTGCTAGGTGGTGCAGGAGAGGCAGATGGTTTATCGAACGCCACAACTTCTCCGGTAGTTGGATTCTTAATTACCAGACTAGCATTCTTCTTCTTTTGAGGGATCTTGAAGTCGTTGGATTTAGGGGCTGGGCTGTTCGCTTGACGTCCAGTAATTGCAGCGTTAGCCATAGCAGGCGTGGTGCTTCCAGCCTGCGACCTGTCAATGCTCGAATTAGGTCGCTCGTTGTGGGATATGGCGGACGACGTGCGGGACATCGACGGAGGTTGTTGTGGCGCTCCGTACTGGCTTGGGAGATATTGTTGCTGCTGAGGAACGGGGGTCATCTGCTGAGGAGGACGCGGAGAGCTTGGCTGCATTGGAGGGGCCATGTTACTGTAAAATGAATTGTAGTAATTGGCGGCGGAGTAGTTTGGATCAGGAAACATGAACTGAGTCTGGAGTCTTGATGTCAGATATTGTTCAAAATGTCCCGTAGTGGGAGAAAGATCAGGGAGCGGTTGGGCACGGAACGTGCTTGCAAAAGGAGTGCGATTCCCTTTTGCAACATTTCCTGGAGACTTGTGCTTCAAAGATGAAGAAGATTGGGGGTTTACTTGTTGAGGGCCCATATTTTGGGGATATCCAGTATAATGAGGGTACCCAAATGGTGGCTGGGCCATTTGGTGGTTCGTCATTGGGACCTGGCCTGGCTGTTGGTGAGTGTTCAACGCCGGCTGCGCGCTTGCCAGAGAAGGACTGCGAGAATTTTGATGAGGCGAGTTCGGAAACGGTGCGAGATTGCGAGACTGTCCTTGGAAAGGAGGCATATTCTGGCCGCCGCGTGGTTGGCTCGGCGGTGGTCTGTTGTTAGAGTTATAGTAGTTTCCGCCCATCTGTTGCGGATAGGCGCCTTGGAAGCTACCTCTGCCTCGGGCACCCTGCGGAGGAAACCCACCTCTGCCCGCGGCAGGACCCATTCCATGACTGCTCATGTCACTGTGTTGAGATTGTGATGACTCACGGCGTAAATGATTAGGTTGGGGACCGGGTGTGAGGGATCCTTGTGGTACGCCAGGCCCTCTCATTTGCTACGATTCAGACATTAGTGTCCTTCGAAATTAAGAAGCCAGTAATACTCACATTGCCATCGGGGAAGTTGCCAAAGCTCATACTAGTACTACTTCCATGTAGACTAACCGGGGGCCTTCCGCCACCACTCGCAGGTGGCTGTGGAATTGGCGAGGGAGAAGTTGTCGGGGATATAACCCGCGGATTTGCTGGGTTGTTCACAGCCAGCGAGTTCGAAGAGTTGTTTGGGACTGGGACAGCGTTTGCTGTGGTTGGTGACTTTTCTGGCATTGCGCCGAATTGGATCTCTCTTCCGCCTTTTGATTTCCCGGCTACTAGACCCCCATTGATGTATCCTGAAGCACCCGCAGCGCTGATCGTGACAGAGGGTTTTCGGCTATGGTCACCAACCCCGGAAGTAGAGCTTGTAGGCGTGTTGCCATTGACCAATGCACCCACCGCTGGCGTAGCGGGTGGGATAGCGGCCTTGCCGTTCACTGGTGAGCTGTTATCTGACTTGCCATGTTGTGAAGTTCCCACTGATATTGATGAGGCCGTGTTGCCTGAGGCGGGAGGCGGGGAGAAGGTCTTCTTCGTCGCGCTCGCGTAGCTGGTTTTGCCAGCGGCAGAAGCCGTACCTGCGGCTTGAGGCGGAGCTCGCCCACTATTTGAAGCCGTCTGTGATGTGTTGTTGGATGCTTGCGGTGGAAGGACTGGCTGAGAAATGCTTGTCATCGAGAATTCGGTGGATATTCTGCCTAAAAACCGTTGTCGTGGGCTAGGAAGTTCTTGCCGGTCCGATTTTATCGAAGTATACTCCCAAATGTCAAATCCAGGAAGCGTCGAAGATATTAGAGTGGAGATTTGCGCGTCTTATTGATGAAAGACGCTGGTGTTAGTATCACAAGCAGAAGAGACGGCCGGCCTCCAGATCGGTTCTCTTCGCTCAGAACGCAGAGCCTCGTCGGCCGCGCGATTCTCTAACGTGAAAGGAGTGTAGACTCAGCAGAACTGAGTACTGGTATTAGAGGAGACTGTTAGTATCCTGTAATGATCTGCGGCATCCAAAAGGATTCGCAGAAGTCAGTGTTGAGGTTGGTGGTTGTGTGTGGTGTGAGGGTACATCCGTGAGAGAAATTTCAAAGACTCCCAGGGATCAAGTAAATTAGATGCACGCTAAGCCACAAAAAGGAAGAGGCAAATGGGGAGCCCGACAAAAGGCCGTTGCACACATTTCACGTGGAGTACAATGTCTATTCTCCGTCTTGCCCACTCTAAGTTGTTTGGACTGGTTCAAGCCTGTTTGCTACGGCTGTTGAATTGGCTCTACACAGCTACAGTCCACGCTTTCACGAGTCGGCAATGCCGTGGGCGAACTGTGCAGCATCACTTTGCCGCGTTTTGTGTTCGACCAGGGCTCAAGCCTTCGAACGCGACAAGATGTCTTGCTGACAACACGGAGTACATCACTTAGAGCGTCGACGCCTCTTTTCTGCTGTCCGAAGCGGGTTCAGGTGTATTTACGGCGAAGTGAAGACTCATCGCTCCCCTCGGATTGAGGCTACAGATGGAGACTCAGTTTTGAACCGCAGTGGCGGATCAGCAGCGATCAGCCTCACCCAATCAAGCGCCCTTCTCGGCTTTAAATCGCCTCAAAATGCGATTCCGTCACATGGCGTTGTTCGGCGTGTCTGCTATTCATTGACTCGGAATTTCCCTCGAATCTCAAACATCCACGGCAGGTATCTCTTGAGCGGAACGGTCAAAGATTTCATGACGCGCATCCTGCATAGAAGCTGCATGAACCCGGTCTGTGATTTGATCCCGTCTCAACATGGCCGATAAGACTTATTTGTGTATCGTACGACCCTCACGCACCTGATTAGCACCTGGTCTGCGGAGTCATCCTGGGGCTTGGTCCATGCTAAAGCATCGGAGGCTATGGAAAGATAGCTCCATCACTGATATGGAAGCTCTCTTTTTTCCCCAAAGACATCATACTACTGAATTAATTCTTAATCAACTTTTGTATCAATGCATTCATCGGATTATCGAGGATGTGTTGTGTCCAACATTGACATATGACGCGGCGCGAACACGCCTCGAATGCCCTCATATCTGCGCATCTCGCCCAAATTCTATTTTCGGAGCCCATGTGGAACCGTTACATTGACCCAGCGAAGGTCGATAATAATAGGGGCTTCACTGCCACTTCAATCGCTCAATCATTGATGCGACTGGTCTCACTAAGCTAGCACGCGAGTGGCTCGGTTTATCCGAGGCAAATATATGACTAATGTCCTCTGAGGCGCTTCAGCCCAGCATCTAGGCGTCATTAGGAATTTCGAAGCGTATAAAAAAGTGTCAATGCCTTCCTTTCCCAGGATTTAGTCACCCGTATACAGTGTGATGTCGTCGCGATTTACTCAACGAGCGCCTTGCATCACTGCCTGTAAAGGCTTATATGTCATTGCAGAACGTGAGTATTTATAAATCCCGACTGCTTCTTCAAGAGCATGGTGTATAACATAGCCGTCTCGTCTTCTGAATTTATATTTTTCTCCCAGCGAGGGTCCAGTATCTGTCAAGCTCGTGCGGCTAATATCCCGGGACTGGCAATAAGTAGCAGTCCATTGGGCTCATAAAGAGACCTTCTGACAATTGTCCGCCAAAAAGAACGACATGTACGAGTAATGACATGTATGAGAATATGTTCACTTTGTTTCAGGAGCTAAGAAGCTGAATGTCAGGGGAATCGTCCAAGTTGTTAATCAGCCGCCCGTTGGGACTACTGGGCTTCATTCTCTATTTTTCTCTTTCTTTTGGGAGGACAAGATCAAAACTAAGCCTCCTTTAGGGAATATCTAATATTAAGCGCAGCTCAAGGTATGGATGCTTGAATAAATCATTCTCCTCATTTGCTAGTCTTGCTCGACCGTATAGAACGACTGGAAGCTGTACGCCAAATGCTTATTTAATTAAGACGCGCAATTTGCTTAGAGGAATGAAGAGGACTTTCTAGCAAAGACGACCTTATTGATCGCATGATCGACACTCAAACAGCACTACAGTAACATCTTTCACACTGTTAGCGAATTGATTAGTACTCCTTGAATTGGAAGGGTCGGAAGCAACGTATTATAGCATGATTTTTGCAATATGTTCATCTGTGGATACGAGTACCATGATTTGAACAATCGCTTTCCAACTACATATACAGAACAGAAGATACATTTCCAAATTAGTGAGTCAGGTAGCGGGGTAGAGCAGCAACGCAGAAGTGAAACCAATGACACTATCTATCTGATGAAGAAATTTCAATATAATCAAGCATCAGAAATCTATATGTCCTAGAGTCTTAATTCTCCCTCCTCGCCACATCATCATCATATTACGATTTCGGCACTAACCTTTCTGGGATTTTCAAGACTTACAACCTTGGACTTCGGAGGACGTTTTTGACTCCTCTCGCTAGCGTCTTTCGATTTGGATCTCCTCGTGAGTACGGGATTCGAGGTGGCGAATTTCTTGAAGCTCTTGGCGGCGGTTTACGGACGAGTTCATGGTGTAAGTGTTGAAACGCTAAATCAATATTCCGCCACATACTGAAGTGAGTGCCCAATGAATGTTTACTCTATACACATCATCCTAATTTTCATTTTCTTAAGATTATTATCTGATAGGTCCAAAATACAACATTACAGTATTTCAAGTATAGCAATAATACAGCGCCAGCTGAGTCATACTTTATTGGTATATAACAGAGCGGGAACAGAATTCCGAGGACGAGCAGGTTAAAAATCGACCGTTCTGGTAATCTGATACTTTCCCCTGGCACTGTTGGGCATGGACGAACTACAGTAGACGCAACCGGAAATGCTGAGAAGCTGCAAAATCTTGTGACCGCTGGAAGCCTGTTTTCCATTCATGGATTCCTGTAAGTGGCTTGAAGTGGGTGTCCATGCTCTCCAAGCCTACCAAAGACCGCCTCTTATCCGCTTTAGAGGCGGTCAACGTACCCATCATTGGAGTAAATACTTCCTGTCATATGAGTCAACAACTTGTCTCCGAGCTTTCGAGTCATTGATGAATGAGTATTACTAGAATGCTTCTCTTATTATGATTACTGCTTGCTCAAAACATAAACAACGCTAGGGTATTGGCCGATTATTACACTTAAACTAACTCCGACGCATCGTCAAACAGGACCTTGACGATCAGTACTAGGCACGGTACAAACCCCAATGGCGAATGCCGCTCCCCTTCGAACGAGATCCCGCCGCGGTCTCCTCCAGTGTACTTGCATTGAAGATCATGCCTCAAGCAGTGCCCATGACCGTCTTCAAAGCTTGATCAAACATGAAAGTTTTGCTCTTAATCATCTTAACCATCATGCTAGGCATCCACCAGCCAAATGCAGCGCCCACACCCTGGTCTGGCCCAACAGGAACCACCTGCATCTCTTTTGTGGTGAGTGGTTTGTATGGTTTAAGCTTTTGTTTACCACTAGCATCCAGCTCGGCAAGGATATTGTTGACTAAGGTGGGTGTACTGGTCTTGATGTAGATGATGCCGCCTGGCGAGTTCGATGCGATGTCGCCGCCAGCAAAGACTCCCTTGACAGAGGGAACACGATTGTATTCGTCGACAGTGACTTTGCCGGCGCTATCGAGGAGGGAGGAAGGGACGCAGGAGGATGCGGGCTTCCGACCAGTCGCCGTAAGGAGAAGGTCGACAGTCCGAGTAGAGCCGTCACTAAGGGTGATCTGTGTGCTACCGTTCTCCAGGCTCTTGCTGTCTTTGACGCGCAGGTTGTGTTCGACCTTGACGCCCATCTCTTCTAACATCTCTTGGGCTCGCTTACCGATGGCGGGACGGAGGCCGGGTAGGAGACGGTCGTTGCCTGAGAGGATGCTAATTTCTTTAGGCGACGATGACTTCTTGCCATGGAGGTGACCTAGTTCGCCGGCTGTTTCGGTGCCAGCACTGCCGCCACCCACGACCACGACGGTCTTTGCATTTGGTAGTCGAGCTTGAACGTCTTTGTAGGCTTCGAGGGTCGGAATGTAAGAGCCGTGATAGCTATAGAGAGGGCTTGGACCCGTTGAGCCAATTGCAATAAGCAACGTGTCAAAGTGGATGGTCTTGATGTCCGAGATGATATTATCTTTGTCGTCCTTCAACTTGTAGCTTACTTCTCTCTTGCCCGTCTCAAGTCCGGTAATGTCAGCGTGCACGATTTCGTAGAGCTCTGATGAATATTGCTCGAAGCCAGTCTTGACAGGTATGAATGAGTCCATAATATCCTTTGGGTATTGCTTCAGCATGGCCCGAGGAGCTCCGACCGAGAACCAGAAATGAGTACTGTTGGTAATGAATGTAACTTTGTAGGATTTTCCGGTCTTCTTCTGAAGAGCCGGTAACTGTTTGAGGATACCATGGCCTGCGCCAAGGGCGGAGTATGAAGCTCCTAGAATGACAATATCGTGTGTAGACATCCTAGGTGTTGACGAGTGTAGTGGGGGTTCAGGGCGATAATGTGTGGCTTCAGGTGGTATTCTTATATGTGTGAAGAGAGCACGTTGATACTAGTAGTGCCCCTATGAATTGAGCGTTTCGTAAGCATGTCCGATGGGATTGATCAGCAGCGAGGCTGGATGTGAAGGATGAAAGCGAGGTCTCGCGCTTCGGAGCTGGACGTTTCCGGCATCCGATGGATGGACTGCCCCTGCGTCCAATCATGTTTTGTACGCTGGAAATGAAACAGGGGAACTGCCGCAGTAATGTGTCAGTGTTACAATTGGATTGCAAAGACACCGATCAAGTCATATGCGAGCTGCGGGAGAGATGTGTAAGTAGTATCTGGCTCAAGTCTTGAGCTTTCATTTTGGTGTTCGTAAGACTGGACCCCTGGAGGATGCCCTTGAGGCTAATTCTATTAGCTACCACCATCCCTTTTCGGGATGGCCTGCCAGCTCGTAGTCTCAAAGGTTCAGCCCTGCCCTTGGGAGTGCCGGTAGGGGGGCCCCTAGGCCTAAGTTTCTGAGGCCAATGATTAGGTATTTAGCCAAGCACCACATGAGCCCGGGCTTGGTCACCAAGCAGCTCAGTGTAATCAGCATAGCAGTCGAAGAATGGCCTCATTCATTAGCAAGATTCGTCATATTCCCCGGGGCTGAGTGATGGCAATATATTTACAGTGCCAGTCAGCTCTGCCGTTGAATACCAAGAGCATTAGATGTTGTGATTGCGAGATTATTGTCGCGGTGTTTACTGGATACGTCGTTGCCGTGCTCAAGTTTATTCTCAAGAGACTGGTCAAGGTGCAAAGGCGTTATTTGTCACTACCAAACGAAAGTGCTGCATCCTTTGGGCACAAATTAGCTTTCTTAATGCACAGATATGTCACCTATATTTGAACCTGGTTGCTAGGAAGTGAGGCAAATGGGACTTAATGGCGAGGTATCCTAAGGCGTCTACGCCCTTCTAACCACACTGAACGCCGCGCGCAGAAGTCTTTTGAGGATTTCGTGATAGAGTACTAGTAAAACCACATAGTTCCGTCACTGCCAACCTTCGTCCTCAAAGTCTGTGTATATATGCTTTTCCTTACTTTTTCTTTTTGGAAGTTTACGCGCTTAGGCTTCTCATTCCTGTCAATCAATTGATACGGTGCTCGACTTCCCCCTCGGTGACGCCCCCGAGCGTGAAACTGCTGGCTATCCAGGACAGGACGAGATGGCTGGGAGCCCATGGTTGATGCCAAAGGTAAGGTGAATTTTGTCCCAGTAGGTCTAAATGGTGTTGGTGGGTATTCGAATCTCCAAGGGTAATCGGCTTATGTCGGAAATTCTAATGAGAAGACCAGTGTATTGCTGTTGTTTGTTGAATTTATCCCCCTATGAACGATACGTGCTGAAGAAATTCTCGTCAGGGCCGCTAGCGATTGCATTGAGCCGGTCCAAAATGACAAAGAAACAATGATAGCCGCCTCGCACAAGGCAAGAACGCTTCGAAATGGAGTCTTACAGCGAATAAGCCCGTTACGTCCACTCTTTGTCTGAGCTAACAAAGAACCACCCGCGGGATCAATAGCTTTGCCACAACGCTTTCTTATGGCTCAAAGGACAAAGCGAGAGGTGCTGATGGACAATTGTTCTGAGCCATTTGTCGAGTGATGACTCCAAACTTCCTAACCCCACACAAATGAAATCTTGGCTCTTAAATTTTCCATCAGTCTTAAAACACCTCTATCAGCCAAACCTCGCAGGTATCACTTATGCAAATCCCTGGGCCTGGTGGCTCCATAACACCACGAACAGAGAACATGGGATGCGTACCGTCCCGACCGTCAGAGAGCTTCTACCAAGAATTGTTTTGCGAACGACCAGAGAAGGAGACGAAGGAGAAGAAAATTGCCACGAAGAAGAATATGCAGAGCAAGAAGGACATGCCAAATCCCGAGGATCTGGATGCGAAGACCGAGGGGGTCAGCAAGGATCATGATGACTCTCACAAACTCACCTACGAAGAGCAAGTTGCTCGAGCTGATTTGAGAATCTATCAAGAGGAGATGAACGCTAAGAAGGCTGAGGAGGAGAATAGAGTCTACCTGATACATCGTGCTATCAACGGTAACGGCGACTGGGTTTTCTGATCCAAATCCACAATAGCGGCGAATTCCAAAGTAAAGAGTTGCAAATGAAAGGCATAATGCTCTCCAGATAACATACTGGTAGCATAAATCAAGATAATTTGTCTGTACATGTATATTTCATTAGCATTTTCGTGGTATATAAGATGAATTCACGGTCTGATAAATGTGGAGCTTGTAGTGTTCACCGAGACCCTAGACGCGCCCGAAGAAGCTCCCTGGGACGCTAGGCTCGGCCCCTTAGAGACGGTGACTAAGGTACTTCTACCTTATCGACCGAGCCCAGCTTCCTGATTGACAAATTTCTCCATGCACGCCATTCTACTCGTAAGAGTAATCATTGCTGCTCACCCGCCTAAAAGACCACAATGCTTTCCACTCCTCCTCTCAGTGTCTTGAGGCTTAGCTAGCTGGTGAACCTGACACGGCTGCGGTATATCTTTTTACCACAACGCGCTCCGTATTCGGAAAGTCGCGTGTTACATCCAGCGCTTGGGTCTCATTGGTGGTGCCTCTGACCTTATATATTGCAGAAAGATGCAGACTCAGCTATTGTGGTTTCATCGACCTTGTCATCGCGTTCTTGCTTTTTCACGACTGCAGGTCAATGCGTTGTAAGATCGGCGGTTAACCTGCTTTACAGCGAATAGAATGATGCGGCAGGGATGCTTGAAAAGGAGGTTCTAGGCCATTTGATAATTGGGTAGGCGAGTCTGTCACTCACCCCCGAGATGCACGAATTGTAACGATGCACGCCACACTAAGGATTGATTGCCCAATACGAGCTGCTGATAAGTCCGTGGCTGCCTATGAGGATCTGGCTCGCTGACCTAATCCCGTTCTGGAGGAACCTCAACTGATTAGGACTGAGGAGCGGCTGGAGTGGGCTCAACCGGGTGGGGTCTTCCTTCAAAAGCAATGTGTATCCCGCCATGCAATGGCAGCATTCGTGACTCTAAAATTCTGCGAGCATGTCTAGCAACGCATCATGCCCTGACTTTTCTACCTTGACAGCTGAGTTTTATAATGGCAGTTATTTTCCCAGTACTCCTTATATTGGACCCCCAGTGACGCCCAACCCCGATGTCTCTGGATTAGGTGTAACCCTGCCCTTTCCTTTCTTACTGTGGGGCAAGTTCGTGCTCAATTAGGGCCATAGCTCAACCATTTTTGTGTAACATATTGTTATGCTAGCAAATGCTGACATCTCCATAAAAGGTCCTCACTGGCTTCGCAGCTAGCGCTTATTTCACACTGGTGCTGGTACTCATCCACTATGCCATGGGATGTGTTCAAGAGCAGGATCTCAATATTCTAGACGAGGCATTCTTACGGACCATCAGGCGAATCGCACACTTCGCACCATCCCCGGAATGGAAAGAACCACTAGGTAAAGCTGTGCTCATGTTCAGCGACCAGCAGATCGTGACAGGCATAGCTCTGCTTGCCAGTGGCTATTCTCAGCTTCCAAGTGGTCTGGATACGTACCATTGGCAGATCATTGTATATCTTGCTTGGTTTTCTTCATTCACCCACCTGACGACACTTACTCTTTTACGGAAATACTTTCAGGACCATCCGGCTACTCGGTTATGGAGGATTTTCCTTATGGTTGTGACCGTTTTATTGCTTGGAATTGCCTTGCTACCGACCGGTAATCAATGGTGGCTCAGCAATTTCGCCGACACCTTGGGAATTCCTGCATTATGCTTTTTCGAAGGTCGCAACTTTGAGAAGCAAATTTTTGGTCTATCGGCCACCACCCAGGCACCTTCAATGATCATCTCAATCTTAGTCCTCTTCTTTGGTTACGTTTCAAGAATGGTCAAACTATGGCCGAGTACGTCAAAGTTCGCAAGACATTGGCTCAGGGTCAAGCCAGGCGATACTATCAAGAAAATCCTGCGCATAAGCCATGCCCGCTCGAAACAGCCCAATGCGAACATCTGCTGGACGCTCAATCGCTTGATCTTTGAGATGATTTACGTTTCGGCCCTTGCCTACCTGGTTATCTTAGATTCGATGCTATGGGAGGTAAGTCACCGTGCTTTATAGATTGTTTAAGAGACGGGAGCATGAGTCACCCATATAAAGGGAACACTTGTCTAGTCTCTACAAGCTGCACTAAGAATGCTTTCTGACTTTCGTTATTGTTGTTAAAGAGATCTTGACGCTTGATAGTGGCTTAAAAAGGACCATTTTGCTGCTTGGCACTCCTGATGAATCCTACATGTCCTACCTCACAATCACTCCACAAGCATAACTTATGCTCCACCCTCGTCATGAGCTCCGGATGCGCTTTTACTGACCTTCATCTCAATTAGGTTCTTTGGCTTTGCTTTGCACTTGCGTGGGGGACTATCCACCTGTTCACAGCTCGTAGCTACCTCAGCCAAGATGCTGTAGTATTATCCGCTGAGAATGTCTGGTCATTTGGTCAATTCTTGCCAGTCGTCCTTTTGATTCTTCCAATACTGAGTATTGCTGAAGATTGTTATGGTAAGATCAAATTGCTAGAATCCTGTAAAATTAAGCCCGACGATCTTTGCTGTGAGCTTCAGATCTCCGACGGGAAGAAGCAATAGCTCCCTCCTTGATTGACGCTGCAAGATTTTCAGTGGCAATCTTGCTAACGTTCGCCGCAGAAGCTTGGCGGAAGAAGCACACTTTCAAAGATACAACCAGCGAGCTTGCAGACTCCACAGACCATGTTACCACGGACCGCGACGAACCTATAAACATTTCAAACAATACCAATACCATCACTGAGTCTTCGGGGGCTGCGAACAATGGACATCACAATGACCGTGAACAGCAGCATCCTCGAATAATACGTATCGGGGCTTGGCCACTCGGAACGTCAACAGGATTGTCCACAGAGAACATCGAGATGATGGAGCCGCGTGCCATTGTAAGAACAGGGACCAATACTTCGAGGGAGGAACGCGAAGTAGAGACCTCTCAGCGTAACCAGCTGGCAAATATCTCTGCATCCGTCCCCCATTCACAAGAGATTCAACGACTTGAATGGTTCATGTTCTTGGTTGTCTTGTTGGTTCTGCTCATTTGTGAGGTGATCTTATATGTTCTTGCAGTTGGAGGCATGGTCATTAATCTTTACATAGAGATTATCGGAGCTTTCTTATCAATTGGCTTTTACACAACTATCTACATAGGAATTTTTGTTGTCTTGACGGAGTATCATAGCGCGATTGGGGCGTTCTTGGACCGCTGCCTCTGTTTTCGCCGCCGATACCAACCGCTTTGTCTCCGTGGTTTTGCCTTTTTATATCCCACGTTTGTTGTTGTGCGCATAGCATTTAAATTAAGCGGGATTGATTTCATGCCCTACATTTGGTTTTTGTGATTTTGGTGGATCCAGGTAGGGTACAAGTGAAATATAATGTATCTATCAGGTTAAGAATGCTGCTTTCTCTCCCTAGAGGAAATTTTGATCAATGTGATCCCAGCAGATTCTGCCAGGCGTGAGTTATGTTCATGTCCATAATAAAGCGTCACTTGCCAGCTTAGTTGTATGGCGGCGATGAATGAAGTAACTAGGTCAACCCGGTTCTGACTCCATTTCACCTTATGCTTTGCATGACTTCATGTACATGGTGCAATTTCGCTGCCCTCTATGGAGGGAGTGGTCCCAGGTATCGGTGTCGTGGTGCCGTATAGGGCCTTCTTGGGAGCACTTGGTGGAAAAGATGGGACTGACGTGCTTGACGTAGAAGATATCACCTATCAACCGTATAGCCCCCTAGAGACACCCTAAAAGTGGACACCTAGGCGATAGGATTGGCCCCGGAGTTAGGTTTCTTCGGCGCAAACATCACTTCCTAGAGGACCAGCTTTAGGCACCTCTAGGTGTCAGCCCTATAGGAATACGGTAAAATACGCATCGTGGCCTACGCTTCCCGATTCAACGTGTCTGGAAGCCTCTACCATCACCAACACCAGCATCAAAGAATGGACATGTCGAACTCCGTCGAAGCATTTGTGTGGAGGAAATATTCACATTCGACTTCTAATGCCACACTTTCAACGTTTCCGTGACACGTGCCAGGAGAAGGCAGCCATAGATGCGTGCCGTCGCCGGGAAATAGGACGAGATCCAGAAATGAGCGTATGTGATCCCCACGCTTGAAGTAATAATATGGGCCTCCTAGACGATTGAAATGTTTAGAAATGAAGCATTGAAGGTGGTGAACTTGGGTGATGACGCTGATACGGTGGATGATTTGTACGGTGGAATTAGGAATATCCTCTAAAATCAATGAGCGGGCTGAAGGCGAAGAGTACGGTTGATGAGGTAGTAGAAGATATAAGGAAGCTAGAAAGAGGATTCAATCAGCATATACAGTAAGTACAAGATCCTCTCTTTCTCCAACACTCGTAAATCAATATCGTCTGTAACGGATTTCTCCCAGTTCTGTTACCTTATATAAGAAAGATGAGCACAAGCTGTAGAGGGCCGATCTGCAGCTTTAGAAATGTTGAGGGGAAGCATTCTCTAGTATCGTCGAGCAATCGTGACAAGGGTGCTTCACTATTCTGAACATGTGAATGAAAAGCATTCCAGGCTTGTCACCCCTTGCTAAGAGCCATAGAATATCTCCACCCCAAATATAATCTCCTTTTCGATATTTTTCATCAAAAAGGGCAATATAAGACCCCATGAAAAATCAACCCAAGTCATTCAAAACCTCACCAGAACAGCCATTACCTGACCTCTCTTTTTCATCCGCAACATCCCCGCTTCTGAGGTCATCAACGCACCACGATGAGCTCACGCTAGCCTACTTGAGGTTTTCAGCACAATCCTCATCGAACGTCTTGCGCTAAATAGGACGAAAAATAATATTTTGAAAAGCACTAGCGTCTTGGCGTTGAAGAATTTGGAGGGTAGAGAAAAGCGTTACAGATGTCTATATCAGGTGCTGCGACTACAAGAGAGTATGGCAATGTGAGCGCAACGAAGCTGTGGGATTATAACACACGATTTGTTTTTAAGATCTGTCCTAGTGAGTAAGGGAATGTGTAGTGTGCAAATTCTCAAAAATTGAAGGAAACTGACTGCTACACCCAAGATTCCCATCCTCCATGTCTACCCAAGCTCCCAAATTATCCATTGCCATATCCTCCTCCTCACATCCGTGACTTCTACTCTACTTCTCCCATCTTACCTCCATACAAATATCTTACAAGCTCGAATAATAATGCACACGCAAGAATGTTTATCAAGTCATGTGCTTATTCGTCGCTCGTGTGCTTTATGAGATAATGATTGTTACAAGTAGTTCTGGCTGTAGTGATTCCGTGCGCTCTTCTTATACTCCTTGCACCAATGCCCTTTTCCCCCTCCTCTGATACCCGCCCCTTTGTTCAAGACAAGGTCCTTCTATACCAGCCCATTGAACCTACAACCCAAAGTAGAATACTGTGGATCACCGGACACCTTCCCGCACGTCACCTACTGTACATTCCTATCCTTGACGTGGTGGCTGATATTGACCACTCCCTCTTTACTAATTCCCGTCCTCGACGCTGTGGCTAATGTTGCCTAATAAAGTAGGCTATCGCTTAATGAAGTAGGCTTTCTTGCTTGCCGGGATCCGTGCTGCCTCGGTTGGGGGATGGTTGGAAATGGTGGAAATGGTGATCGGCGGGGCTAGTATTGGGTGGTCTGTGGGGTAAGGAGGGAAGGTTGGATGGGGGTTGGATGGGGGTTAGGCGGATGGGGTTTATGTGGATGGGGAATTAATGGGGGAGGGTTGGGTGTTTGATAAGGTTATGCACCTTAGGGTTGTGTGAATGGGGAATTAGTGCCTTTGGCGTGGTGAAGGGTGAGGGCTGGTCAGGTATGGGTGTGGGATACCGTGAATTGAGCACTGGGATGTTGGCAGTGCGTATGGTTTTGGGGAAGTTGGCAGACTTTCTGACTACGTAGAAGTCGTTTTTGTTTTGAATGCTGCAAACAATTTTGGTCACTGACTGAATATGTACAGGTGAAAGCGCTATGCTGATGTTCATCACCGTCTCACGCCCCCAAACTCACTAATTTTGTTCATGAATAAAAATCCTAATAAGTGCCTTGCGCTGAGAGTTTCGTATATCCGGGATACTGACTAAACTGTTCCTTGTTGATGGCGTTCAATTGCGGGCAACCCAATGCATTAGTGACCTTGTCAATAGCCGTTCCCAATGCATCCAAGGCTGGGTTGACATCAGAGTATAAGCCAGACAGAATATCCGGAGCTTCTTGCAAGGAAGCCTCAAGACCGAAGCAGATGAGGTTGTTGCCTTCCAAGATGTTCGAGTCGGTGTAGACACCGCCAGTGAGGTTGGCAGGGTCGATACCGGTAAAGGTGTTCACTTTTCCGGTGTTACCACCTACGCTGTAGAATTGCGGATGCTCAAGAGCCATGGTGTTGGCGTCGAGGGCGTAGTAGGGGATGGTGTAGTAGTCGACTGGGTTGCGCTTGTACCAGTTGTTGGGGATGGTTTCGTGGCCGGGTGTATATTCGAAGTTAGGGTAGTCTCCTGTGATGGAATAGAATGATTTGAGGACGTCCCCGGTGAGTAGGCCTTCAGGGTATTCTGCGGATTTGTTGGCCATGAAGCGGTAGATGAATGACCACGCTGCAGGTGATGCGACGATACCACTGAAGGGGGCGTTGAAGAAGTAGGGGTTGTTGCTGACGGATTGTTGGAAGCGGGTTACGCGGTAATTGGTGAGGACTTCGAGGTCGACGCTGTTGCCATTCTGTTGGCCGAGCTCATAGAGGGCGGTGAATTGTGAGAGTTGGACTAGGTAGTCGTTGCCACTAGACAACGGTTACTACGAGCTCATGGTTTGGAAGATGGTAAGTGCTCACTATTCGAACAAGTCACCACGAGTTGGGCTAACATCGCCCTCGTACTTGTTGTGAGAACCTGAGAGACCTTGAGGTTCGCCCAGCAAGCCACCAAGATTGGAAAGACCCAAGACGGGACCTCCAATAGAGTAAGAAGTGAGATCACCATCGAAGATGGCACCGTAGACGGCAAGAAAGGCAGAAATGTCGGCACCTAGCAAATTTCAGATCGTATGTCAAAAAAGGGTGAATTTATGCTGACCCATGCCAAAGGCTGCTTGACAGCCAGTGGTAAAATCTGCAATAGTACCTACACCATTGTGGGGTAGGTATCCATGGTTAGCCATGGCATTTAGACCCGGACCTTTACTCTGTCAGCATATATTCCTAAGTGTACGGTGCTCAATTGGTGCTTACAAGGTCCACGCTGGTCGGTCGGACCTGGAGCAACGAAGGCATGCGCGCCTGTGTTGCTCACATACTGCGTAGCAGCATTGAAGGGCGGTGTTATGCCTGGAGCCTGACGTTTGGCGAGCTCTGCCATATGAGGACATGGAGAATCAGCAAGAGCTGGGTCTGCATTTCGCTTGTTCAAGAAGGCTTCCGAGAGCATAGAAGGGAAGGCAGAGACGTGGTTGGCTGCCAAGGCCAGCAATACAAGAGAGGCCAGCATATTTACAATGAAAGTTTTGTATCCTCAGGAAGAAGAAAATGTTGCAGAAGAACAAGCCCTGGCGAGTTCCACGAAGGCATCTACACTGTTATGTAGAAGTCCTGGAACTCAGGCGACAGGGAAAGTCAAACTTGGCTCCACCTACGTCTTGCTCTTTTGGTAGGAGATCTAAGATTTGAGAAGTTCATACTCAAGCGCACGCCAGAAATATCAAGGTTGAAACCCGTTTAAGCATCGTTGGGAGGGTAGCTAATATTGCTTTCCACCAATTAGTTGTTCTGTTGTGTTTTTTCATTTGTTAATAGTTGATCATGGGTCGTAGGCGAAGTAGGCACAGGCCGCATAGTTTGTCATCAGAGCACAGCTTGAGCCATTTACAGTCTGTCACCGCCAATGAGGTCCCAACGTTGACAATCTATCACCGCCAATTAGGTGTAGGCCGCAACGGACTATTTAAAGTGAGCAAATAGCGTGAGTAGTTACCAGCGCTTGGCTACCGTAGGAACGGGTGATCAGCAAGAAGTCCCGATGCGAACCTCAATCCGCAAACCCGTTAGATTGACGCCTTTCCCGACACTGACACACTTGGCCACGTTCGGCAAGTCTGCTCCGTGAGTAGCAGAACCATTTATCCTTTTGCGGGGAAAATGGCTTGCGGATGGCTTCACATGATCCTGTTTTGGAAAAATTGCGGGGTTAACATCCACCCTGCCGAGGTTCACTTCTCCACAACCATACTTGTCGACCCTATTGGTATGAACCAAATAGGTCGGGTCATACACGGAAGATTGAGCGGTGTACTGGAATGACAACTGTGACTGGACAACAGCTCTGCCTTTGACCTTATTGGGAAAGACCGCAGAAAGTTGTCGCCTAATTATACAAAGCATGTTCGACGTTGTATACTGGTGCTGAAGACGATGTCTATTGCGTGCACTGATCTGTTGCGGCCTTGACGTTAGGCGGCTGCTGTCCTTTAGGGCGAGGGTCAAGAGTCTGCGTTGAAACCAGGGGTTTTGTCGACGTTAGTTTTGCTGGTCTTCTATACAGAGTAGGTCTCTGGTCTTTGGCACCAGATCCTCCGACGAGAACTATCCAACCAGGGTGAAAAGACGGAGATCAAGTATGATGGTTCTGCATAACAATGGTCTTCAAAGAGATCAGCCAAAGATCATGCCTAGCGTATGCGAGCGAAGCTTTGGTAGCTTGGTTATAGAGGCAGAAGGGCGAAAGGACGTTCTTTTTGGGTTTTGGCTAAAGATGGAATAATTAAGCGAGGAAGCATGCTCAGGGGGGGTGATCATGGAGAGCCTCATTGTGCATGAGCGGCAAATGGCCTCAATTTTCCGGGATCGACGCGTGGGGATGCAAATTCGGTTATGAAACATCAGCACACCTGGTTATTGCTTCGACTTTCCAGACAAGATTCTGCATCTGGCGGCGGTATGGATTGATCTATAGTAATGCTGGGAATCAGTATAGTCCCAGACAAATTCCTCTTTGAGTCCCGTATGAATAATGCTTCCAGAAACGTGCTATGCGTTGCCTGGTGTGAACCGTTTAGACCTTTCAAAGTCTGGAGATTAGCCAAAGACGGAATCTGTGCTCGGTCTGAGATGGATTTTGAATCAATTCAATTGATCGCAATTGCCGCGCTTCCATTGTTAAGACACTGGCCGAAACTCCGATGCAGAGCAGCCCAATAGTACAAGAATTACCTTATAATAACGGATATAGTCTATCTTTGTTCATTAGCACGTTATAAAAACTCCACGTTCATGAGCCAGCATCTAAACCGCTGGCGGTTGCCTTGTCTCCTTTGTCTGCTTTAGGGCTCCAATTCCAGGGCATCCAGCCTCCCGCTGCAGCTTTCCCGTCCTTCTCGCCCTTCAATTCGTCTTCCCCAATCTCCTCGAACTCAGCCTCGCTTTTGCTCTTTCTCAAACCATCACCCGACGGCTGTCCGACCATTCTCCTCTCAACATCCTTCTCAATAGCTGCCTCGGTTCCTAGCTCGCTAGCTTCTTTGTCGAGCGCACTCAGCAACACACGTAGTTTTTCGCGTTGCGTAGCCAAGAATGTCATCTTCTCTGAGGTTTTCGTCATACCCTGGGGTATCAACATCCCCGACCTACTTAGATCTTCAGCCTGTGCCTCCCTACTCGCGCCACTACCAGCACTAATACTTCCAAGAGCAGCGCTGAGTAGCCCATAGAAGTCACCTGCGGGGGCTGCAAGGCCTTGGCGAGCAGAGGGCAGGTTGAAGCGAGAGAGTAGGCTTTGCGCATAGTTTGCGCCTGGCTGAGGTATTTCCTCCTGTCTAGCTTTCGGCTGTATCCCCAATAGATGCTCTTTGAGAAATTCGATCGCGCGCTTGAGATAGTTGAGGCCAGCAGCTTTGGCTTGATCGTGAGCTGATATAATGAACCTATCGATATCGTGTTCATGGTGTGCAAGGAAAGGATGTATATGTGTTTGGTATAGGAGCTTGGCGCCCTGTGTTTGAGGGAGAACGAGGTAGGAAAGGATGAGGAGGCGAAGGTAGGCATAGAGGGGAAGCCTAGGTTTATGAGGCTGATTTGGTTTTGAAGGTCGTGGGCTCAGCAACTTACCATGACAGTATGAACCATGTCCATGACTCAACGAGGGAAAAGCAGGATAGAACAACCCAGTACATCAACCATGGTGTCAGCTGAGCTGGGTCTGAGGTGCGAAGAGCCTTGTAGGAGGCAAAGATTGGGAACAGGACGGTGATGATGGAGCTTGATAAGCAAAACGGTCAGCATCTACAGAAGTAACAGAGTCTATATATCGACTTCGGAGACCAAGCTTCGCAAAAGTATTGCTTGCTATATAACTTACGAGAGTAGGTTGGGGAGTATGTCGAACATGGTAGCGTGTTTGAGAATCAAAGGGAGTATAGGAGCATTGACTATGTCAATATGGAGAAGAAGACGACTGACGGGTGCCTTGCATCATTCCAGATGCTTATCGGATTTATCGATAATGGTCAGCTGATAGCTGGTTGGTAGGGCTGAGATGAGCCGCATCTGCCGCCGACGGCCCATCTACGGAGACAGCATTCTCATGCTTGTGGAACGTCAAATTCACTTGCTTGTCCTTCTGCGCTCCTTGACATCTCAATCTCATTTTGTAGATTCTCTGAACTCGTCCGTAGCGTGGTTCCGCTAACTTCTTGACATTCCTCCATATTTCTTGGAATCTAAGTTCTGTACGGATACCACTCGTTCAAAAGATGGTTGATGACCCCAAGCTTTCAACACTCACTTTTTGAACCTCTGACATCAATAATCCCAGTGTCCCATCCAGCAATATGTGTATTGCCCTCTTATCAAACGCTCATCCCGACTATGCTCTGATACTGATCAATAACCGTGATGTATGCCGAGGCGTGACCATGGCGCTTTCTGCCTAGGCTGAGACCATGTCAGGAGTACCTCAATCGTCCCACAGCCGTCGCTCAGTGGTGGAATGCCCCCAATGAGAATGTCCTTGGCGGGCGCGATCTTCTTCGCAAAGAGCAAGGCACATGGCTCGGAATAACAAAGCAGGGCCTTATCGCCGTTCTCACGAATTTCCGCGAGGAAGGCATCATACAGGAGGCAAGGAGTAGAGGTGCTATGGTCAATGCTTTCTTGATTCAACCCGCCTACGAGGAGATAACGACCGATACTTTCATCGAAGCCCTTACGGAAGGCGAAGGTCTGAAGGGCGTTGGGGGCTTTAGTCTTATATGTGGCAGAGTTGGAGAACCCCTAGCTGTCGTTTCGAATAGGACTCCAGACGTAGCGAGCACGCCTTGGATCCTCAAGGACGGTGGCCAAACTGTAGGCTTGAGCAACTCGGCTTTCGCAAACAGAACTTGGCCTAAAGTCCTCAGTGGTGAAGAGCTTTTGTCTCTGACTATTGAAAACAGCGTCTCTCGTCATGGCTCTCAAGCCCGTTTGATCGAGGATCTGTTCCAGCTTCTGAGTGTTGACACGCTACCGAAAAAGATGAAAGGGCAGGGTTGGGAGAGCTATGTCAGAGAGTTGCGTAAAAGCATCTTCATACCAGTGATAGGCGGTGAAGGTATGGATGAACTTAGTGCTGATGACCTAGCGGCTGCGAAAAGTGGGCAGCAAGTAATGGTAGAGGATGATCAGAACATGAGAGATAAAGGAGATGGCCTTAGTGGTCTGTATGGAACGCAGAAGCAGAACGTGATTCTTGTCGACCACCAAGGCCGAGTCACTTTCGTGGAGAGGAGTCTGTACGGTCCCGCCGGTAAAGCAATGCCGGCGTCAGAGCGTGACCGTGTGTACGAATTTGACATACAAGGATGGCAAAAGTCGGGAACAGAGGGTGTACATTGATTAAGGGGAGTCCTATATATGTTGATCAATTATGTATTATTAAAATGACAACATAAAACGTGAATAGCAGTTGTGCTGGAAGACATCAGTATTGTGAATGAGACAATTTGATCTAATGGAACAAGATAGCACACTGGCTCTCGTTGTCGGAATAACACAGCGATTGGCTTTCTCACGTGCCTAGTTCTGGGGACATAATTAATGGATATAAAGAGAAGAGCTACGTTATCTCTATCTAGAACCCAGCAGATGGTATTTAGGATTCATGAAGCACATGACCGTGTTTTATCTTCTAGATCCGAGTCGTACTTGGACTTCTGGCGGAGCACATGGGCAGATAGAGAAAGTACTACTTTCGTGGAAATATATCATATACAGATACTACACAATCATGACTTCGTCCTCTATATAAATAGTACGCATTGCAGTGAAGTCAGACCTTTCTCTTGACCAAGCCTTTGAAGAAATCAAAACTATTGCTATCACTCTGCAGCGTCCATATCTTCCCCGTCGCTCGGTCTTCCCACCCTAGCTCCTCAGCCAGCAAAAGACCCCAGTCTCTTGTAATGCCCTTGATACGAGCCCTCACTCCACCTTCAGCTTCAAGAGTGACAATTTGATCAGTGTGAAGCCAATGTTTATAGTACATCTCCTCGAAAGACTTGTCGAAGCCTGTGTGACAGAATTTGTCATAGAACGCCGAGAAGGTGGTAAGAATGCGTGCTAGTAGCTTCTCGAGGGTGAACGGATATGGAGGGTTCAGGGCGTTGAGAGACGTGGTTGGAGCGGCGTTGGTTGTATTCAATCCGATGCCGACAACTGAGAGGAACTCGGATGAGTTATAGTGCGAGTTGACAAGGATCCCGCCAATCTTGGTGAGTTCTTTTGTAGAAGGGTGGACCGCATCTGCGAGTAGGTTAGTATAGTAGGGCACTTGGTTGACTAGAGCGAAATGTACAGATATCATTCGGCCACTTCAGCTTGATTGGGAGGTTTCGGTAGCCGGAGTCGTACGTCTTGATCCCTTCGACAATGGCCAACGCTGCAAGATATTGGAGAAATACAATTGGCGCTTGGGTTGTCAAAGACACTGGATGACGGACAACGGTGGAGAACATAAGGGACCCCGCAGGGGACACCCAAACATTGGAGCCTCGTCCCCGACCAGCTACTTGAACAGTAGCCGTTGCGGTGAATCCGGCTGGAAGGCGGCGAAGCAATTCTGTGTTTCTGATTACGTCAATATACATGCATCACTCGATTAGATCAGGGAGACTATTTTACTTTTCCAGCATGGTATTAGTGCTTGTCACTACCTCCCCATACATGATGTTCTTGCCAAAATCATCCTTTGCCGTTTGGATCTGCGAATAGTAGTGACTTAGATTCGCGAAAAAGGCATGGTGATTGAAGTACGGGGTCTCTTTGCCTGGCGGGGGTTCTTCCTCGTGGATGACGAGTCGTTTGACAACCGTATTATAATCGACATCTCTGTCATCAGCAACATCAGATTTGTCAGTCATCTCCCTTTTCGTGTCAGGAAGAGCATCAGCGATGGAGCCTAAAGACCATGTAGAGGGTTTCTCTAGATGGAAAGTATCGTTCTCATCTTTGATGTACTCCTCACCATCCTCAACAGAGATGATCTCTCGTAGGGTTTCCATGATTTTTGATGTTCCGCCTGGCGACATTGAAGAAAGATGCAGACGGGAAAGGGAAGGTACCGCAGTGTTTTCCTGGTTGACTTCCAGCCCTAACTTCATCAGACATGCCATGAGAAAGTCTGTCCTTGGCTTGTCATCTTTCGCCAAGGCTTCGACAACCTTGGAGTAGCCGGGCAGTTCAGACTCTCTGTCAAGATTGACGGCTGCGAATCTGGTACAAGGTCAGCTCCACTTCTACGATGGGGACCTTGGCCAAATATACTCGGGATGTGGACACGTCAACACTGCAGCGCCCTCACCGACCTTGCAATAGACTACAGCAGCGGTAACCTCGCCAGCATCAACCTTCAGTTCCTCTGTGTAGCTTGCAAGGACCTCAACACCCTTATCCTTATATTTAGGAGCATCTACGAAGACTCCTCCTCCATTGTAGTACGATCGAAACACGTCGGGAACGGAACCTTTCGTAAGGCTAGTCTTGTTGACTTTAAGCTCAACGGCCTTAGCACCAGCTTCGCTATGATAGATAAAGCCAGGAAAAGCTAATCCTCGACAGACCCCAGGATAGAAGGCTAATTCTCGATCGCCAACGACTTCGAGCTGCTTGTTGCCAGCCTCAAATTCGCATCTTCCACTGGCGTAATACGCACCGGCGCAAAACCCCAGATACGAGCCGCCTCTTTCAACGTACTGGCTTATTTTCCTGTTGCCCTCACCATTGAGCGTGCGGCAGTAGCCTAGATCAGCACCTCCTGGAAAGACTAGTAAAGCGCACGTAGAAGACCAAGGTTCTTCAATAATTGCCTTTCCCTCGACTGAAATGACGGCATAATTGGGTGAAAGCAGACGACGCAGGCTATAAACACAATGCCGGACTGCTTCTACCGTGCAACCATTGCCTGGAACATAATCAGCCTGTGTCTCTGGAGTAGCGTAAATTGATACGATAAGCATATACCTGAGTAGACCAGTACGTTCAATTTTCTGGAGGCCATCTCTTGGGGTTCTGGTTTCGCCGAGATTGAAGCGAAAATTTTGCAACCACACCAACGCAAATGGGAGGGTTTGTGTCGATCCACAAAAAGACAGAGGAGGTCAGTGAGATGGAAGCTGATGATGAGTCCGACGACTGGTATGCTTCAATTGATGATCCGAGAGTGCTGGACTGATTTTGGACGCTGTCTGTCAGGGACAAGAGAATTTTTAGTACGGGTTGCTCAGGTATACGAAACACCAATTCCGATTATGGAAAATAGTCCGTCAGACAGAGGCTAACTCCGGTAAGATGAGCAATTGAAATTGAACAACTGCTACTTTGATAAGAAAGATTGGAGGTCTTGCAAGAAGGAAGTAAGTCATTGGATTTTTCGGTCTCTTGCCGAAGGGTCCTTTATCTTAATACCATCCCCAGTCTTTAACCTACCGGATAGCCTGAATGCTGATCTTTGCTTTTTCGGATCAGATGGAAGTTTTCCGAGAGTGCTGGAAAAGGCAGGGTAACGATGAGAGGACGGAGACGAAGAACGCGTAGTGAGACCGGGACCTCAGTTCTCCTCTTTTCGCTGCCTGTGCGAAGATAGGCAAGCCGGGGCCAATATGGCTCTTGCTATGACTCTATATAGCTTTTGCCGGCCAATCTAAGATGCTGCTCCTCTCCGTGAGATATCGGACTTTCATGGCGGCATCACGTGACTAGCCTGGATAGTTTGCCACCCAGCCTAGAATGGCTTAGTCTGTTGTCTGGGGTGCATAAGGTATTCGATGAGCTTGACATCTTTAATCCCCAACGCTCGTTTTTCATGGCTACGCTCACCCTTCAGAGGGCATCATGGTGTCTACAGATTACAAGGACGTCGCGGACGTTCGCTGTATCTTTTACTACCGCGTTGCCTCGAGGGGGCAAACCCCGTCATCTTCCTCAAGATTTCGCCAATCCTTTGCACGACTCATTACACACCCCACGCACAAACAGACACGATAGTACGCGAGGATCGGCGAAGCACGCTGACGCCCGGCGAGCTTTTACGTCTACCAGAGTATATCGTGCGCAACAAGCTGAAGCTGCCTCACCTGCCTCAAGAACAACAACCCTTGACCCCCAGCCACCCGAGAAAACAGAATCCATAAATGTGACCGATCTAAGTGGCGGCCTCAAAGACGAGAGCCTGCTCCTGGACGAAGGTGATCGCCAGGTTGACTGGTCACGCTCTTTCCATGGGCTCTCCAAGGAGGCCTTCTCGCCAGAAGCCGCAAAAGCTCTACTTGCGCCAATACATCCTGACGATATTGAGATCAAGCCGGATGGTATCATTTATTTGCCAGAGATCAAGTACAGGAGGATATTAAACGAGGCTTTTGGCCCAGGTGGTTGGGGATTAGCGCCTCGGGGAGAGACTATTGTGACGGCAAAGGCGGTCACCAGAGAGTATGCTCTTGTTGCCCTTGGAAGGTACGTTTGAAGCACTCTATCCACCTCTCATGAAGATCCCGCTGATTATCTTAAAGACTCGTCTCCGTTGCCCGCGGCGAGCAAGACTATTTTTCACCTGAAGCTATACCAACAGCTGTGGAAGGCTGCAAATCTACGGCCTTACGGCGATGCTGCAAAGATCTTGGGATAGCAAGCGAGCTGTGGGACCCAAGATTCGTCAGGCAGTTCTTGGCGAAGTATTCGAAAGAGGTGTTTGTCGAGCACCAGACGTCGAAGAAGCGGAAGAAGATATTCTTAAGGAAGGATGATGCGGTCAGATACCCATTCAAGGAAGTAAAGTACGGGCAGTAAGATATAAATACAGACGAGGGACGAGGGAAGTGTATCATACCAGCATTGCGTGGAGCACGGTCCATTGGGAAGAGGTCTGTTTGATTCTTAGCTTTACCCCTTCGCATAGTCTCCTATCAGAAATCCCTTATATACAATCACACCTACAGACAGACGGGCCCGGATCCGAGCACCCGTTCTGCTTCAGATCCGGCACGTTCAAGCAATAATAATTATACTGGACAGCTAAAAGGATATCAAGGCTCGTCGTGATTGCCTTGCATAAGATGCTAAAGCAGTGGTTCAACTTGACGAAGGGAAAAAATTAACTTGCCCATTCAACACTTTTGTTTTGCTTCAGCCGTCTGCTGCTAACTAGGGCAGTGCTTAACATGAACAGCATCGGGGCAAGTACTTCACCACAGACGCAGGGTGACAAGGAAGAAAGCTGGTGCTTGCTACCTATATGTCTTCCGATAATCTATGACAATCTTTCAGACCATACGCAGCTCTACGACTTCGAGTGTCGACGAAACGAGTCATAGGGCAAAAACCCTGATATTTCTAGGGCTTTTTGATGTCGATTTTGAGAGCGATCGTGCGCGTTATGATCTCACAGATGACAGAAACTCTTCAAAGAGATCCTTTAGACCTAGATCTCGATGGCTCCATCATACTGGAATTGTACGTTGAGAGGGGTCAGCTGAGTGTCAGAGAGACAACATCCTAAAATCATCTCCGGGCAGCTCACTCGCACAATGCCATTTCATGTTCAACAATGTTTTTATTTAATCTAGTAGTCGTAAAATCCCTTGCCGCACTTCTTCCCCACCCACCCTGCATCTACCATCTTCCTCAACAATATGGCAGGTCTGTACTTGCTATCTCCCGTCTCCTCATGCAGGACCTTCATTATCGCCAAGCACGTATCAATACCAATAAAATCAGCGAGCTGCAGCGGGCCCATGGGCACGTTGGTACCATTCTTCATGATATTATCAATGTCCTCCTTCGTCCCTACACCCGTTTCTAAACAAATGATCGCTTCATTGATATAAGGCATTAGGATACGATTAGCTAGGAAGCCAGGGGAGTCCGCTGATTGGGACGGAACCTTTCCCATTCGTTTGCAGAACTCGATGGCTGTCTCCAAAGTTTCCCGGGATGTTTGCAGCCCACTTATTATCTCCACGCCTTTTTGTATTGGGACCGGGTTCATGAAATGCGTGCTTATTACTCGCGAGGCGGCGGTGAGATCTGTCGGGTTTTGCGGCGGTGCTGTAGCTACAGCAATTTTTGTTATGGAGATGGAGGAGGTATTGGTTGAGAGGATGGCGTGTGCGGGAGCAACTTTGGCGAGTTTTGAGAATATTTCGGCCTTCAACGATGGGATTTCGGGGACAGCTTCTATAATGAAATCTGCATTGGATAGGTCATCCAAATTTGTAGTTGGTGAGAGAAGAGAGCGAGCAGAGTCCGCGTCAGATTGGGAGATTCGCTGCTTTGACACATCCTTTTCTAGTATTTTATCTGTAGGTGTGTTAGCTTTAGAGTTTTTACGGCTGAACATTCCTAGGTGAAGCAAACCTGCAAACTTCATGCCCTTGTCTAACGAGGCCTGTGAGCTATCCACCAAAGTAACCGGGACTTTGGCCTTTTGTGCTGCTACAAGTGCAATGCCCAGACCCTGACCTCCTTGAATCAGTCATCTTCTCCCAGTGATGTCCATTCGAGATGCCCCAAATGCCTACCATCTGTCCGGCTCCTATTACGCCCAACCGTTTAACCTCCGCTGCCGCCGCAAGCCTTGAGCTGGTGCTAAAGGAGCATTTAGAAGCATTGCTGGCTAAATTCGTCAATTGACTTCTAGCAAGCAAAGGAGAAGACATGGTAAGGTGTGGATGTTTAGTGATACGGATCACTATGAGATGTGCCAATGTCATGGACTCTCTCTGACGTAGAAGGAGCATTAAGGGCTTGCAGGGATTATAACCTCGGCTGTCGCGCTTTAGCGTCCGTCGCGTTCATCGCGTCTCCGGAGTTTACCTAAAGTAATTATCTAGTATCATGGTGCCATAGATTCTAGCAGGACGTATAGGGCGCAATGGAATTTGAGGAGACTTCTCACAGTCCAGTAGACCCAGAGGTCCGCGCCTATGTCTACAGTCTCGTGTCGGCGGTATGTTTAACGCTTCCAAATACTGCAATGGCTGACAACGTGATAGCTGGGTGGGACGGGCGCCGATGAAGATGGACGCTACGTACTGGGAGACGATGCATTGGCATGTCTCAAGGATCTCAAGAAATGGCTGAGACTTCATGACGAGAAAGCAAACCGACTGGACGTGGCACGGTGTCTGGCAGAAGCGAACATAGTCAAAGGAGACCTATTGGAGATCCTAGCTGCCTGGCCAGAATCGTTGTCTGAGGACAAAGTCAAATCGAAAATCTGTTTGGCATGCCTGGAGCTTCTGGTACCCCTGACATGGCCAATCGAGAAGAACGACATGCAAATGACGGTCAACCACCACCGCCATGTTCCATACCTCCAATCGGCACAAACATCCTACAAGCGCTCGATACTCGAGCACGAGTCAGGCGCTATCCTACGGACTGTAGTGCGAATTGGGCTTCCCTCAATAGCTTTGCCAATGGGTGAACGAAGTCCCAGAGATGAGGGCATAATCAAACTCCTTCTATACTTCTTTAGAAATGTAGCTATGATATCGCCGCCGCCAAATGTCCCATACGAAGGCAAGGAGGGAGAAATTTCGAGATCTGCAACCATTAGAGCATTCCATCGTCAGGACGTGCTCGCTCTATTGCTCACGATCTCTTCGAACATGGGCGAAGACTTTAACACGCAAGACACTGTGATAATGGAAGTGCTCTTCCATCTTCTCAAGGGTATCGACGTTGAAAAGCTGTTCATGGACGAGAAGCAGCTGAGATCTAAAAACACCGATGAGCTTAAAACGCTGCTTGCTGCAGAAGCAGGCATGCACAGAAGCTACGCAAGAAATGCTCCTACAAGGCATAATCGATTTGGAACCATGATCTGGGTGAAGCGCGACGATGCTAGGGTCTCTACGGTTTCTGGCCAGGACGTCTTAAAGAACGGCCAGCAGACTTTATCGAAGATGGACCAGTCCAAGAAGTGGAATAAGCCGAAACAACGATCTAAGAATGAAGAGCTTGCGTATGACCGCTTCGACATGCCAGTAGCATTAACCGAGTCAGCGTACACCCATCTCCGCGCTTTTGTGGAAGAGTTTCTAGACTCTAGCTTTAATCCGCTATTCAACCATATTCGCAAAGCTATTGAGCGTGAGGCGGAAAGGGTGCTTGAGGCCCACAAACAACAATTCTTCTATCTAGTCTCCTGGTTCCTTGAAGCTGAACGAGTACGGCGGAAGACTAAAAGGGAGGCGGAGAAGAAGAAGAGAAGTAAAAAGCTCGATGAGACATTTGAGCCGGATAGTTTCGCCCTTATCGCAAGCGTACTGAATCAAGAATCGTTCATCCTCCTAAATCGCTTCATGCAAGACCGACTAGACTTGAAGGCATGGCGAGAGGTTCACGCTGGCATGCGATGCTTCACCCAGATCTTGCTTATCGTTCAAGACATGTCTGAGTCGGTCCTGGATGAAGACCAGGAGATTGCGGAGAATATACAGAACCGCATCTTTTACGAAGAAAGCACGCACGACCGGGTCATTGCGATGCTTCGAGGCTACAAAGATCAGGGTTTTGGCTATCTGGACTCTTGCACAGAGCTTTCGCACGTCTTCTTGCGAATGCTTGAAAGGTATTCCAGGGAAAACGTGAATCTGCAGGTCCGATCGCGAAGACGGGCTCGAAAGTCCAAAAAAGCTGCTGCACAGCAAAAGGGCGAGACGAACGAGGAGGACGAAGATCAGGCGTCAGAGATGGAAGATGTGGCTGAAGCGGAACGAGTATCGAAAGAACGCAAGTTCGACTTTGCTCGCTTTTCAGCCAAATTTATGACGCAGGCTTGCGTCGACACCTTTGTGTGTTTCACCAAGTACTATGGCGATCTCAACATAGAGCAACTAAAGCGGGCACACCGTTTCTTCTATCGAGTGGCCTTCAAACAAGATCTCAGTGTCGTTCTATTCCGACTCGACATTCTTGCGTTATTCAATAAAATGATCAAAGGCCCTGAAGGGCTTGATTCAGCGGGACCACTGTTCAAAGAATGGGATGAGCTCGTGAAGCAGTTGATAAGGAAATTGATCAAAAAGCTGGAACAGCGACCCGAGCTGGCAATTGAACTACTGTTCAGCAAGATCAACTCCACGATTTTCTACTTAGAGTACGGGTATGAGAAGCAGACCTCGTCCTCCAAGCCCAGGCCACCAGCGACTCTAGAAGTGCGAGGATCAATGACGATTGAGGAACAAATCGGTGTTGTGGTGGCCGTCCTGCATCATGAAATTGAACAGATCGACTGGGTCATCAAGACTCTTGCCTCCGCTGCTAGTGAGCGCCAATCATGGGAAGCTGAAGAGGCAGCAAGACAAGAGCTTGAGCCCTCTTTCAGTCCAGAAACCCAACAACAGCAGCAACCCGATTCTAAAGCACCATCCGTAGTTGTAACACCAGACACCGAAATCACACGCATTGCAATGTTCAAAGACCCCAAGCTTCGCCTACTTATGACCCTTGCAGGTTTCGAGCGCCTGAGCGTTGAGGATGAACCCAATGCTACGTGGATCATACCGTCCTCACTCACTTCCGCACAGCTGAAACATACACGAGAGACAATCGAACAGCATCGCGACGAACCCGTCTTCGAATATGGCGAGGACGATCCCATAATAGCAGAAGAGATGCTACGCCGAAAGCCTACAGAGAAGACCAAGCGAGCAGAATACGACGATGATAGCGAAGGTGACGGCATCGTCGCTGATGACAACGTGGAAGAGGAGTTCCTCTTTCCCCCAAATCACCGGATGTCCCACAAGTCAGCTCTTGACGAACTGAAGAAGAAACGAAGAGAACGGCATACTGTCCTTTCTGGCGACGAGAGCGAGCTCGATGAGGCGACTCGGGAGGCAAGGCGGAAAGCGCGAGAGCTCGCCGACCTCGAAAAACGGAGGAAAATCAAGAGTCATGATTTCATTCACGATAGTGATGAGGAGTCTGATGAGGAGAGAGACCGGGAATTCTTTGCGAGGGAAGAAGCGAGAAGGAAGGGCCAAGGGCAAAAGATTATGGAAGTGTTGCAGGCCAGGAGGATTACAAAGACCTTGGAGGACGAGACGGTGAGTCCACCTGGAATGAGTAGGAAGAAAAATAGGAAGAGGAAGAGTGAGGGTGTTGGAGGCGACGCGGGAAAGAGGCGCAGGAGGAATAGCTTCCTGGACGGAAGTGAAGAGGAAACTCCTACAACCGTTGGAGACGCTGACATGGTTACGACATCATCCTCCCCTCCTCGGCGTGAATTTTCAGTCTCGAGCTCCTCCGAGGAAGAAAGTGCGGACGAGGATACGCCTCTCTCGTCGCCTCCACTGGGTGGGTTGTCGCTGTCCAAAGAAAGTAGAAAGACGTCGGCTGAGCCTGTCTCTTCAGAGGAGGGTATAGACAAAGGGATTCAAATAGATGACGAAGATGTCGAGGCGCCGCTGATCTCGACCGCCAGGCGAAGAGCTCGTCCGTTCATTGATGATAGCGATGACGAATGATCAAATGTACATAAGGCACAAGGCGTTCAGGTATTTGACATGATAGTATCCCTTCATCGGGCTCTCTTCATCTATTTCAACGAATCGAGTCAGCACAATTCCGCTTTTCCCTTATCGATCCTCGAAGCCATCGAGTACAAAATCCCCGCGGGACTGATTCTATGGGGCAGAGCCCACGAGAGTATTATTCTATAGTGGTTACTCTCTGGAGATGGCCCACGTCGCTTTGGCCCAAAATTAACGTTCTCGCCAATGCTTGCGCAAGGCTGTGCCTACTTCGATAATTGGGGTGCAAGCGCATGAAATGCCAATGGGTCGCATCACTTAAAGCCAACAATGTAGCCACCCCAGGCTTCCTGTCCTCACAATTGCTTCATCTAGACCTGTTTCTGACACTCCTCTTCTGCTTGGTAGTAGTGTCGTCGAATGCATCACTGCAGCCTTGGGTTGACTTGAATACTCAATAATACGATAGCCAGACACAACATGGGTCCAGTGTCTTTCAGTTCTTCGAACAGCTGTGGCTGGAACTGTGTATGGCTCTGGGCGCCACTTGAGACAAAGCGCAAGACTGAGATTCATATCGAACAGACGGCATAAAGGAGAGTTTGAAATATCGACATCTGTCCCCTCTGATCCACAGAGGCAAATGTTCTTGGATCAGATGGTCTGCGCCAGTTGCTACCCACCAAGACAGCAGAATGTCTACGGCATGCCTTTCCCCCAGAATGGGAAAGACATCAGGGGAGAACGAAAACGTGGTCTTGTGGTGGCAGCGAAGCAGATCTTGAATTTGGCGTCGATGATTGTCGCGGAATGGGCAGAGTCTAGATGCGGTTCTCGGCTTGTTGTGCTTGGGAAACGCATCACAATCGTTTCGGGCGAGTGTAACAGCATCACTCCGCTCGTACGAGCCTTCAGATTTCTGCCATCACAGCGTTAAGACAATCCCATAGCCTTACTCTCTGCTGATTCAAGCTGACCCTGTGGCAAGTCCGTCGAATGCGAGTAGCATGCCAGGATTCTCACTGTAGCATAAACACATTGCTGTGTAAGTGTTGCACACGCGCTGCTATACATTAGGGTGTGGCAATACGAACCTGAAATAGACGCTCAAATCCAAATATAACTCGTACACCTCATCCATCATTTTTTTCCCACTCACCACTCATTCGCTTATCTCTATACTGCAACCTCTAAGTCTTGCACTCTCCATTACAACTTCTTAAAACAAATAACAAGAGTTCGTCAGCTGCTTTCTCGATCGGACTGAGCATCTGCTGGCACCAGAATCTTCAATACTACCTTCTCCCAATACGAAATCCGCATATCCTAACCGAAAGACAGTAAAATGCCCTCCCTCGATACCGTCCCCCCAGAGATCCTCCAAGAAATTGGCAGCTACCTTGCCTTCTTCGACAAAGCATCTTTATTGCTCACCTCAAAGAAATGCCGCTCCCTACTCGGACCATTCGACTGCCTAGACTACATTTCCTGGGCCGGCTACCTTTGGATAAATGGACACCGTTATGCTCCTTATCAACAGATCTACTTGGTCCCGGACATCGAACTGCGAAGTGACTTGTATTTCTTTCTCTTCCGCCAATACTCACAGCCTAGTTTCCCAACAAAGGTGGTGCTAAAGAGATTCGAATACCTAGAAAAGAGACTCTGCTTGCACTATAGCTCCTTGGCGAAGCAAGAATGGTTCAATAATCCCAATGTGGGAGGGCTACGCCTGGAGAAGCCGCCGAATCCGCGTTCTTCGTACCAACCTCTGGCATCATTGAGACCTTCGCCATTGCTGAGTGAGTATTTCCCTGGACTGAAGTATCCCGAGTGTACACTGGCGCACTTCTATATAAGACACGTGGGGAAAATCAGGATGGCGGCAAAACTACACAGCAAGCAAAAGGAAGACTTGGCAAGGGCCCAGGTGGAGGCAGGGCGTCCGGATGTTACAGCGGAGAGCTTGCAGACACGCAGAGCTGGGCATGCAATTCGAGGACATCACTACCTCATATGATGAAGCGCGGGAATGTTCGTCACCGGTATCAAGGCAAGGCTGCACGCAAGCCCTTGCCGTGCGGAAATTGATTGGAATATTCCTACAGACCTCGTCGGACGACGATATCAAATGTGTCAGCATGCATTTCTTTATGTCAGAAGTCAAACATCACTCAAGCTTTGGCGATCAAACACCATTAAAACCAGAATGATGTGATCATCGATGATTGAAGTGTTTCACAAATTAGTAACTGTCAAGTGTTGAAGTAACACAGTAGCAAGATGAGGCAAAAGACGACTTATCAGCCGCCTCCAAACGGCGTTTGAGACCTCAGAAACCGGGCAAGATAATAGGATCACCGGGGTTCGAGCAGAGTTGAACGGCTATTCGGGCGTCAAACCAGGAATAGGTTCAGTCCGTGCTTTTTGATTCAGGTTCCGGATATTAAATCGTGTGCTTTGCCTAGATTGTTTGCTTGTCGGCTACGAATCCAGTTGTAGTAGCTTTGTGTAAGTAATCTGTGTTGCAGCCCTGTTGCCTCTACTGCAAGGAGACAGGTTCTCCTCAATCATTTTCCTCTCACCATGTGTTAATGGTGGTGTATGGTATTCTTCCCGAATTAGCGAAGCTAGGCCGTCAGAAGTAATTTGTCAGTGTTAGGTCAATACAACGAAGGTATGAGGAAGTGATGAACGACTAGCGTCGGGTTGCTAGCGTGCCAGCCTGTGTTGATTTTCCTATTTATCAAAGCTTGCCCCGCAATCATTCTACTCTATGAAGCTGAACGTGTAGTGCTGTAATCAATTGAATGAAGCTGCCGCTATGGCAGAAGAACCTGAAGACGTGGATCGAACGAACGCTCCTCGTCCGACACTGCGTCAACGCAAATCCTCGTTCTCAGATGCTCTCAGCAAGTTCACCTCCAAAACATTCAGTCGAAGAGAAACACCTGCTGGGCTTCCAATCTCTGTCTCCACAGTCTCAATGAACCAACAGTCTCGTCTCCCCACCCCATCAGGCATTCCCAAAAGCTCGTCCTTCTTCAGCAGCCTTAACTCATTTGCCACCAAGTCCAGTTCATCATCCGTAAACAGAAGTGAAACATCGCAGCCCCCTCTAATCAAACGGCCGCGAAAAATCTCGGAGCGTCTGGCATCAACACCTTTCTTCAGTCTTAGCAGTCAACAACAACGGGTCCCTACTGCTCCAATCCTAACAAATCCGATACACCGTGAAACGACCGTCAAGATCGAGACTCGAGGCCTCATGCAGCCAGTTGCCCCTCCGCTGCCTCGCAGCAGCACTATAGCAAATCTGGCGACGATTTATAGCTCACCTCACACGCCAGGTTATATGCGTCCAACTTCCAGCAGCGCAGCGAGACGCGGTAGCCTGACTGGTTCAAAGCAGGTTAACACCCCAATGGCTACTATTACGTCGCGTCAGCCGCCACTAGACTCTCCAACACATCGGCGTCGTACACCATCTTCGCGGTTTCCCGTCCGCAAGGATAGTTTACCCCCAGCACCGACGTCAAAAAGTGTCAAGACAGGTCGCAAATATAGCATGCTTCCAACACCTGTGCCCCAGAACAGAAATCCACTCCACGAAGACACGCTACCATCGCCACCCAGAAGATCGAGTATGAAGAGACGCCAATTGCTGAGGGAGTCTGAGACTCTACCAAATATGAAAGTCAGGAGCTCAGGCGGCCAAGACAGCGGCGTAGCCTTCGAAAGGGATGATGAAGTCCAGCGCCGTTTCGATCAGTACAACACAACAATGGACCTATCAAGCATCGATCACACAAACACCAGTCTCCTCATCACGAGGATAGATGACACTGAAGATACCACAGCCTCAGAGTCCAACGAAGACACAGTCTTGCACAGGACCTGCACCAGGGACCCCATCCCCGATCCATCCAACCCGCGTCAAGTAAGTAAGCCCTCCCATCGCCCCTCAACACACCATCTAACCCACCCCACCCCACCAGATCCACTCCCCCAAACCCCCCCTCTACTGGCTCGGCCGCTACACCGCCCTCTCCGACCGCTTCCGCACCTCAGCCCTCCTCTCCCATCTCCCCTCTCCCCCCAACTTCTCCACTCCCACTCCCACTCCCTCCCCCACCTCCTCAACCGCCCACGACTCCCTCCACCACCCCATGCACGACGAAGCGCGCCGCAACCGCCGCATATTCATCCATTTGAGCGGATTGTGCGTGACGGATGCGGCGAGGGAGAGTTTGGAGGATTTTAAAGCGTTTTGGGAGGAGAGGCAGAGGAAGATTAGGGAGGGGGAGGGGAGGGGTGGGGTGAGGGTTAGGGAGAAGAAGGGGTGGCTGGAGGGGTTGATGGGGAGGGGGAAGAAGTGAGGAGGAGAGGGAAGTGAAGTGAAATGGGGGGGTGGTTGAATTCTTACGACGTTATGAATAATGCGTCGTCGCGTAATCGATGGAAAGGGCATGGCAGATGCTCTGGAATCCGGACTGCGACGGGGGTGTAGCGCAAGCTCTGGTCATGAAAAAGACGGAGAAATCCTAGTGATGGTTGTTAACTACTGCTACTATAGCCACGCAGGTGAGCAATTAATGCTTTGATGACTCACAGATAGTCAAACACTAATTTATTAAAGTGCTCCTATACTGGCTGGTGCCATACCTCAGACCCCAACAAGCCTTCTCTCCTCTCTTTTGTAATCCAGGAATATGACATCTTAACCTACGCTTCCCTGCCCTAAAGCGGAATAAGTAAGGGCGAAGCAAAGCCAAAGATTCATCTCCAAGGCAGAGGCAGCATGCATTATCTTCTGGATATTGCATCACTGACTCCGCCTCCTACATCTCTTACATGCCGAGCCGAGTCCCACTTCTCCTCACCTTGCAAAGTTAATGAGTCGCCGCCCATCATCCCATGGTTTGCAAAATTACCTTCCCTACGTGGCTTGTATTATTAATTCCCCTTCCTAGCCTGATTCCGCAAATACGCCGCCACCTGCTCATGCCTGGTAACAAAAAACTTTCTCTGCCCCTCACTCTTCCACACCAGCACCCCAATCTCCTCCGCATACCGACACGGCGCTTCAAAATCCCCCTGCGTATTGAAATCCTTAAAAAGGTAGCCTGGCGTCGCTTTCATCCTATCCCCTTCCAACTGCCATAAGCGGATCTGATCAACCACGGTGGCGGGCAGGATTGGTTGTTTTTTCAACATTTGTGGATGTGCGTGCGTGGTTAGGTAGGAGATTATTTGGTCGGAGGTGATGCCCATGGCGACGGCGCGGCGGATGGATTCGCGGGTGATTTTGCCGGCGAGCATGTTTGGGTAGCGGGTGAGGAGGCGGGTGAAGAGTTGGAGGATGGCGATTTGGAGGGAGGAGGAGGTGTAGGCGTAGATGCGGTAGTTTGTTTCGATGACGATGAAGCCGGCTTTTGTGGAGTCGGAACCGGAGGAGGCGAGGGAGGAGGAGCGGAGGCCGTTGGCGTCGGAGGTGAGGGTTGTGGCGAGGCGGGTGGGGTGGAAGTGGGAGGAGGAAGGGGAGGTTTGGTGGATGATGCCGAAGTCGGTGAGGTCTTGGAGCATTTGGGATTGCGTGGGGGTGAGGTTTGCTTTGCTGTAGGGGAGGCCGAGTTCGAGGGAGCCGAGGGTGAAGAGGAAGGAGAGGACGTCGACTTCGTCCATATTTAGCTTGGGAGAGATTAGTAGGGTTTCTGGGATATCAGGGAGCGTTCGAGGACGGGTGCGTACCGCTTCGGCATTTTGGAGGTAGAGGATGAGCATTGTCCAGACTTGCGCGTTGACTTCTTGAAGGATAAATGCGAAGCCGTCTTGCGTAATCTCAACTCTTCTGCCTCTTGTTTCGACGAGTCCACCCTGCTTCAGCAAATGCTGCACACCAGGGCTGAGCTCGACGCCGTTGTTAGCAAGATCTATTCCCGTGCTGCCAACCATGTAACCAAGCACTCCCTCCCACTGCCTCCTCGCGAACTCATCCAGTTCTGGAATCGTGACATGATCGTCATCTGAAATATCCGAAGGTACACCAAAAGATTTATGGTTTCCACCTCCTGTCAACGCAAGTCGTAGAGAAGCTGCGAATGGGTTGGTCAGAGTATAAGCTCGAGGCTTTCCAGGTTTTGTTGTAGCAGTTAGTATGTGCAGTCTTTCCAGGAGATCGATAGCATTATCGCGTTCACTTTTCGAGTATTAGAAGCGTGCGATCAAATGTTTGTGCTGCGTACAGTCTACCGTCCGGCCGCACCCAAGCCTCAAGATCTGTGACGGGCATAGGCCGGCTAATGTACAGAAGAGCCATGACAAAGCCCTTAGCTGGTCCAGTCAGCAAGAGGGCGAGTGGCTCGATATATATACAAGCGTACCTAGGTGTGGAAGCATGCGCCTGAATATAGCAAGCGCTGTAGAGGGCTGCTTGTACAACCTGTTGAAGGTTGTACCAGGAAGACCTTCCAGGTACTCAAAGGATCGAAGAGAAGACGTCGACATCTTGACTTTTGATGTTGGATCCTTCTCTTCGACGCAGCCAATGTTATCTATCCATCCCAGGGTATGACTGGTGTGGTTAGAAATATTAAAGATGCCTTGTCGGGGAATATGACAGCGCCAAGAAAATCGGACCTTCGTCCGCTACCAATCCATATCGCCGCTTCTATTACAGTAACCATTCATCATGGCGAACAAATCTGCATTAGTCTCCAAATTTGTCAATTCGGTAGACTAATATCCCATGTATCCTTTATTGGACTTTTTGGACTTACACAAGGCAGGTCTGGGAGTCATTCAGGGCAAATTCCGGTCTCGAGCCTAGGTAACGGCATGAAATAATTGTTCGAAAGCTCATAGCTAATAAATATTTATATTGGAGATTACTTGATGGTGTAAGATCAATTCCTACCGTTTAGGCTTTATTCCTTTGTTTTGTTTTTTGCCCTGTAGCTTGATCAATATTTCTATAAGAAAAATTATATTTAAATATGCGCTTGTGGTTTGTAACATTGCATATAGCAGTGTTTTCGACATATCTTCAAGTCTTTTAATAAATTATATCTCATTACTGTAGCTGATCCCCCTTCATCATAGCTCAAAATAATAAACGCAACCCACTCCGCCGTCACTTTCGAACTCTCCGTGCAAAAAGAGCACACCGTACGTCTCCTTTCCCCCAACCAACCAATTCTCCCCCTCCATTCACCTTTCACTAACCCCCCCTCCCCAGAACCGCCTCGGCATCCTCCACGGCGGCACCATAGCCAGCATGGGTAAAGCCACTTAACCGCCCCCTACTCATTCCTTCCACATGACCTTTGAAACTAATTTGGCCCTCTCTCCATTCTCGCAGTTGATCTCGGCGGCTCCCTAGCCGTAGCATCCAAAGGCCTCTTCTCCACCGGCGTATCCACGGACTTAAACGTCACCTACCTTTCCTCCGGCGGAAGAATCGGCGATAAGATCCGCGCTAAGGCGACTTGTGATAGGTTTGGGAGGACGTTGGCGTTTACGTCTATTGCATTCTTTAATGAGAGGGAGGAGCTGGTTGCGAGGGGGAGTCATACAAAGTGAGTGTGTATTTTATTTGTGAAAGGCGGGGGAGGGGGAGGGGTGAGAAGGAAGGAAATTGCTAATGGTTTTGATGTGGGGGAATAGGTATGTTGCACAGGCGTGGAAAGATGAGAATAATATTGTGGCGCAGCTTTCTTTGAGGGAATGAGAGGGGTTCAAGGGAGAAGTTGTGTGGATGATTGTACATACTAAGGCTTGTTGGACCGCTGATGCGGAGCAGGGGAATGAGAAGCAGCCTTGTTATCGAGCATAAGTAAACTTCTAGACCTCATTAATGAGAGATGAACAAGGTATTACCTTAAGAAAAGCATTCCTCCACCTCAGCTGTCCGACCCAAGGATAGCATCCTTGACTACTTTAGCTCTCAATTGCTTTTCCTCAAGGGTCCAGCGATACAACTCCTCAGCCATGAGATATGCTTCAAAGGCCTCTGGTAGGAGCGTACATCTAGCAACACACCAGCGGTGATGCACATTTCTATCATTGATATCAAAAGTCGCGCTCCTCAATGGTAGACTTGCAAGATCGAGTAGGCTTTCCATGAGAGTTTTCCACTGGGCTGCGTCGTCACGAGCAACATTCGACGGATCTTTTTGATCGTAAGAGAAAAATGGAGTGCCTTGGGTGAAGCTTATATTAATATTCCAGAGATTTGGGAGGACTGTAGCGATTTGCGGCATGATCATTTTCCAAGACTCTGCATCTTTCATGCATTGGATGCTTATGTTGAGATGTATGCTACAGACTGCCAGATGGTGACTTCGACTTGGGAACGGCCGAAGCGGTTGTTGTCTTGATGGCGTGTTGTCAAGGCCTAGGAAAGTACGTAGCCCCGCACATCGACGAAATGAGAATGTGTTGGTTGAAAATAGGATGTACTTTGCTTCGCGGTACACTTGACGGCAGACTAAGAGCAAATTCAAATCCAGGCGTGGTAAATGGCTTGTGTTATCGTAACATTCGGCATGACGATCCGCGTCGTCTTCAACGTACCATGCAGGAGCTTTGGCCTGATCGAAACGTCTTTGCGCGGTCTTTTCTGATATTGTGGCGCGGCAGATAATCCACTTGGGTCGGGAAGGACCTCCGCGAGAATTATGAAGGAGCATGCCTCCTAGGACGTGGCCATAGATCATGTCTCTAAGCTCTATTGGCAGTTGGAGCAGTCCTGTTAATGCATCGTACTGATTGCTTCTGGTAGTGAGTATACCTGTGCATCTGGTCTGGGTTGTAGAAAACTCACATCAGTCCTACGGTCCCATGCCTGGCTTTCTCATTGCAAGGCCTGACAGGCTGGTTATTGATTTCCTTATTCTCGCAGCAAAGAAGCTGGTCGTTGGCGTTCTTGTTTGAACTACCTGGCTTAGTGTGATGCTTCATGCTCGATGATGGAAGCAAAGCTCTGAATGACCGACACAGCTACGGATGTATCATAGAGATTGATGGAGTGATAGAGTGATGAGCATGGGAGGTGGATGAGATTGTTCGTGCAGAATAAGCTGGAATTTGGAAGCTGTTGCCTTATAGGACCATATCAATCAACCAGCTCCATTAGCTGCCCCGCAGACACCTTCTCTCCTAGGTTACAAGTCGACTCGATTCAATGATCGTGATCACTTCGAGGTCTCTCCTGGAGGAGTCTCGCCTTCGCTAAGCCCTTCTAGAAGCCCACCTTAGTAATCTCGCTGCCTAAGGTATCTAGGTGAGTAAGGAGTGACCCCCAAGATAAGGCTAACGTTCCCTCCGCCAGCCGCCCCATTAGAGTGGACTAGATAGTTCTAGGCTCCCGCTAGTAGCGTGGTAGGACATTGTTCCGGGGGCCCACGCCCCGCAGAGAGACGGATTAGGCCCCCCACAAGAAGAAGAAGAGAAAAAAGAAAATCGAAGGTGTCGCAAACAGATATTGCTACTGTAACGCACGCATTGATATTGGATATTGGGACCTGTCATCCCGAGGACGTGCATCTAAGCCTGTCAGGGCAACGCCGGCGACATGTTTATCGCTAAAATATACTCCTTTCAGGCCGCCAGCTAGTCATTAGCCACGTTAATTGGACCCGTCCCTGCATGGCCGAAGGATTATTCGCACCACCTACGTCTGTATGCGCACACCTTACGGAATGAATGGTCTGGAAGCGATGTAACCATGCGTGGGGAGTCGGGTGAGCTGCCAGGAACACCACTTCGAGCCTTGCATGTGAGTAGTGAGGATAAACGGTTAGGAGCCAAGCCATGTCGTCCATGCCAATGCAAGCCTACGAATAGCAAAGAGGATATGTAGGGGAAGATATAAAGGCACCATAGTCTCTTTATTGAAAACGTGACTATTGAAGAGTTGGCTGTTATTTCCTGAGATATCAAGCGAATTCGACAGCCACCATCACCATGCGCGTCGACCACCTCCCTCTCCTCCTTCCCCTCCTCTCCTCCCTCACCACCGCCCTCTACCCCACTAAACAAATCTACCAATTCCCCGTCGGCACCTGGCTGGAAAACCTCGCCATCCGCCCCTGCGGCTCCATCCTAATCACATCTCTCACCTCCCCCTCCCTCTACCAAATAAACCCCTTCACCAACCCCGCCCAAGAAACCCTCATCCACAATTTCACCTCCGCCACCTGGACCGTCGGCATCACCCAAACCACCCCAGACACATTCTACGTCATCGTCGCCAACGGCAGCCTACAAACCCTCTCCGCCGCCCCAGGCTCCAACCGCCTCTACCGCGTCTCCTTCCCCCCCCCATCCCCTCACAACCCCAACCCCAACGTAGAAGTCTCCCTCGCAGCCACCCTCCCATCCGCCGGCCTCCTCAACGGCGCCACAACCCTCACCCCCACTTCCATATTAACCGCCGACTCCCACCTCGGTCTCATCTGGCACACCGACACCACAACCGGAACCTCCCACCCCTTCATCTCCTCCCCCCTCATGCTCCCCACCGCCTCCCCCCCCGGCATCGGCATCAACGGTCTAAAAATCCTCCCCAATAGCCTCCCCCCAACCCTCTACTTCACAAACTCCGCGCTCTCCCTCCTCGCGAAAATCCCCCTGCACTACAACCTCACTGGCGCTGCCGGTCCTGCAGAAATCGTAGCACACGCCCCGCCAGGAGAGAGTTACGATGATTTTACTTTTGATCTTTTTGGAAACGTAGCTTTCTTGGCTACGGCGCAGGGGAATTCTATTGCGGAGGTGGGTACGAGGGATGGGAAGCAGAGGGTTGTGGCGGGGAATGTGAATGAGACGGGGATTGCGGAGCCGACGAGTGCGCAGTTCGGGGCGAATGGGGTGTTGTATGTGACGACGGCGGGGGGGTTGGCGGTGCCGGTTGTGGTGGGGGGGGAGGAGGTGAGGGTGGGGGGGCAGTTGGTGGCTGTTGAGTTGGGGGGGTAGCGGGGGGGTGGGATGGGGATGTGATGATGAGAGGTTATTAATAGGGTGAACGATTTGGAGGGTTGGGGGGGGGGGGTTGAGTAAGTGACTGTGATGGAGAGATTTTTTCGTTATCTACGTACGACTTATATGACGTGTAGAAAGCAGAACATGAAAGGAAAATAAATTACCGGCTTCTCTATTTCCGGGAAAATGCTGGAAGAAAGGCGAGATTGAAGATTCGCTAAATATATGCGAGTCCTAATATAGGGCGAGATTTGAGACTCAAGCAAAGAAGGCCAATCCAATTAATCTCCTCTCAATCAACCCCCCTTTCCTAACACATACCACAGCCACCACTCCAACCCACTACCCCCCCCCAACCAGTCGTGCCCAAACATCTCCAAAATCCTCGTCACTCACATATACCTAAACCCACACCTACCTTACTACTTCCCCAATAATAAAAAGTCTTGGCAACGCACTCATTTCCTTGCTTTTTTTGCTAAGCTCAAGTCGTTGCACATACGGATTGCATATGAGATCTTGCTTGCTTGATAAGAGAGAGGGGGGTTGGAGCGTATGGCTTGCTTTGTGAGAATGAGAATGAGAATGGGACTGGGGGTGGAAGATATGGGAGGGTAGGGTAGGTGGGTTGAGCGTGGGGATCAGAAGGGTGAAGGGGAAGGGGGGTTGATGAGCTTCAAGATATGTACGTGGGGATAGGGAAGGGGAAGGGGAAGGGGGGAGGGTGAGAAGTATATCCGGTATATTCTGCACCAAAGTACCCCCACCCCCCATAAAACCAATACTACAACCTTCAAATAGATAAAACATACTAACCCCCGCCCAAAAAAATTTAAAAAAGCCTCTCACTTTTCCAAAAGTCCCAAGAACAATGCCCTTGCTGGATATTACGTAGTGTTATGGCAATCATGTAACTTTTTTACGAAGAGTAAGAGCGGTATATGAGATGAGCCTTTTAATGTATCTCACAGCGGTGGGGAAGAGGAGAAGAGAGAAGGGAAGGGGGGAGAAGGTCTAGAATATGACTCAATTTCTATTCCTTTATATTAAGATATATCTTTTATTAATAGTATACATACTTATATATACTGATAAATTATAGCTTATATAAAGGCATTTATATTTTATATAAGATTTTACTGATATAATGTTAAAATATTTTATTTATATTTCTTAATTTATCAAAGGGGAGGAAGGAAAGAAGGGGAAGGGGGAAAGGAGAGAGGGAAGGAATGGATTTAGGAAGGGATGGATAGAGGGAATTAGGGTGGTGGGGTGGTGGGTATTTGGGGGAAGGGATGGATGGGTGGATGAAGAAGGAAGGAAGGAAAGAAAGAAAGAAAAAAGGAAGAAAGAGAAGAGGAAGCAAGGAAAGAAAGATTTTTCCTGGTGTATTATTAAGATAGGGAGTCAGAGAAAAGCTTGATGATACCCTAAGGTAGGCATGGCAGGTTTTTGTTTTCTTAGTTTGAGATAGATAGGATAGGAGATGGATGCTGGGAGAGACGGATGTATGTATGTGTGTGATGGCTTGGAAGTGCGTATTTGTTTGTTTGGGATTGGTGAGATGAGGGCAAAGGTTGCAAGAAGGTGGTATTTGGAGATGATATGTCAGCGCGTAAGAGGGTGAGTGAATGCGTGGAACTGTTAAGTCGCAGTCGCATGTATGGGAGTCGGGCTTTTCCGCCTGAAGGTCAAAGGGAGATGAATTTTGGGTATTTGTTTGATGGTGTTGAAGTGGAAGAAGCAGAGACAACATGTTCCGCGCTGTGTGTGCTCTGATGTCCAACAATTTCTTCTTAGATGAGATGACTAATTGAAATGATTGTTACTGAACATTCATCTTTTAGCAATGATATTTGTCATTGAGGCAGCCACGCACGTAGTTGACTCCCCCTTGTTTGGGTGATAATTTCCTATGCCTAGGTAAGCACACGTATTGTTCTCGAATAGCGGCGTCTCCGTGCTTTGGGGTTGAGGGGCGTTGGCTGTTATGGATAAGCAATATCGGGGACGGATCTGAAAAGGTAAGGTAAAACCTGGATGGGCATTGTGGTATCTGGAAAAGAGATGGGGTCGATGGGAATAGACAACGACCCACTTATTGTGTACGTGTACATTGAACAGATAGTGGCAACATCGAATTATCATCAAAATAAAAGTATGACAGCTGCGGACAGAGGACTCATGGTGAGACCTTGAAAGGTGCACATTCACCACTTACATAAGCAGCGACACAATTCTGATTGGCCAACTCGCTTAAATTCGGCCCTATTCACTTCAACGTAATCTCCACGAATAGTCGTACCCCCGGGCAGGATTTGGCCCCATTCAACGATATCTTTCGTAAGGGATGATTACAGTAAGATGCCTTATCAACCTTGCTCTCCGCCGCGCTTTTCGCCTTCAATGGCGGCGCTCGCACGATCCGTGTTGGCCAGGGCTGCCAAGTCCCACCAAAGTTGCCAACGGTGTTGGATCCGTGTTTCACATATGCGTGGGCGATGCGTGGGCGACCTTCGAAATTCCAACAGCGATGTAACCTTCGTATCCTTTTTTAATTCGTGAGGTTCGCTGTTTGCCTGCAGTGTCTTCTTGTACGGCGGATTTGGTGAGTTGACCCTCCGATAGGAAGATTCCTGCCACGACACAAGCCTCCCACCATGACGCGAAGATGAGTGACTTTTGAAGGCAGAGCTCGTGTCCTGTCATGAAATCAGCTTCGGCCAAGTGCGAATTGAGACTGTGGCGGAAGGTGAACTAGGTGATCAGGACCCGAGGACATGACGTGGTTAGAGAAGTGCGTCTTCAGCTTGTGATGCTTCTGTTAGTAGCAATTAGAGTTCTAGAGGACAAACCAAGGAGCGCATGTCGAGCTTTCTGGAGACGCGTTCTATACATGTCAAAATCTTTCATATAATATCAAAATATAGGGGAGGCAGTTTTACAAAAGATATCGAACAGACTGGCTCCGGCATTGCTGTATCGTGATGCAGGAATTCTCAATGTCAAGCGTGCATTATGCCAGCTTTAACAGATATCACGGAACAGTATGACCAAGGCAACTAGCGCGAACGTTGGCCATAGCTGGGATAATTGCCTCCTCTTCGTCTGCTAGCACCACTTGCTGCATGAGCATCACTGGAAGGAGAAAAGGCCTGTCGACCTGGTTCTCCCAAAAATCTTGGATCTCCTGCATACTGATAGCTGCTCACGTGGTCGTATGTATGAGGATCGGAGCCTAGATTCGAACTGCTATGGGGCTGCCTAGTTGAAGGCGTTCCAAAAGCTCCTGTTGGTGGGTTTGATGCATCATATCGAAGAGCTTCGGGCGCAAGCTGCCCTCTTTGCCACCCACCGAGCTCAACGTTCTGAGCCGCGTAGGATGGTCCGTAGTATCCCGGCGCTACTGCGGGTTGTGGGTACGTGGCCTGTCGCTGATGGTAGGGTGCTGCATTAGAGGGGTCAAATGAAGAGACCATTTGCGGTGGTTCTGGTCCTTGCGAAAAGGTTGTTGCACGTTGTGAAGATATTTGCTGGAAATATGATGTGTGAGGAGCACTTTCTGGTTGATAATTTCTATGGGCGCTAACATTCCCCACGAAAATTGGACTTGGCTGAACGTAAGTTGCGCTCCTTTGCCGTGACTGCTCAATATGACGCTGATGTCCTTGCGAAGGTGCGGACAGGCTGTTTGACCTACTGAAAGGGCTAGCCAGATGGGTATTGGTAGTCAGCGGAGACAGATTTTCCGAGTACTGAGATCCGGAGTACTGCGATCCCTCATTGATTGACGAAACCGGTGACAAGTTGGCAGAACCTGCAGCAGAGCCGGCAGTCGGTGGGAAGTTAGTGTAAACAGAAGACATCGCAGTAGGGGCAACATTACGCCTCTGTGACCCTAGCTCTAAGGCAGGTCTTTGCTGCATGCCACCGCCAGTCAAGCTAAGATTATTGAGAGAAGGCACGCTCTCATATGGTGATCGAGTATCTCTTACACTAGGTTGTAACGTTTGAGCAAAGTCGAAGTCTTCAGGCAGAGCTCTTGACCTCATCATACGCTCCTGATCGTCGGTCGTTAACCTCTTCAGTTTTGCTCGTCTGTAGGTGCTCATAAGCCTTGATGGAAAACAAAAGATCCTTTGATGACAAGCATACCTGTTCTGGAACCATACTTGCACCTGCCGTGGGGTAAGTCCCGGAATGTCGCGCGATAGCCTCTCGCGCTGCTCCGCGTTTGGATGAGCCTGACGGGCAAATTCGTTCATAAGGTATCGGGTTTGAGCATGCGTTAATCTTGAACTACTAGTCAGTCTATCGACTATAGCCCATCGAAAGAGCACAAACCTGAAGCGTTTCATTTTGCGCTTCTCCGCTAATCTTTCCGCACTTGACTTGTAACCTTCTGTTCCTTCCATACCCTCCTCTTCATCTTCTGAAGATGAAGCAAGATCCTCCTCTTCCCCTGCTTGGTGTTCCGCCTCGGTCAAGACCACCTCGGGTGTGTATTGAGAAGCAGCGTTGGCAAACGCTGAAGGCTGGCCTCGTGCGCCGGCAGGAGCATCACGAGAGAATCCTGAGGTGGAACCTGGTGGAAGGAGGTGAATGCCTTCCCTGTCTCTTCCCTCAGAGCCAGTTCTCCCTCCATGGTTGGTCCGACCAGATGCAATTCCCCGAGAAGGTCCATACTGGTAGCCTCTCTGGGGCTGCGATGCCATACTTCTTCCGTTCCTCGGAGAAAACGAGCCGCCATAAGCTGAATTCTGTGACGTTCTTCAAATTGAAGGCGACTGGTTGTGGTGGCTGTATTGCAGCGTAGGTTTATCAGGGCAGCGTCGACGTTCTCATACGAGATGTGTCCAGACTTTGATGGCGACTCAGGTGAAGATGGAAGGAATGATGGACATCTTGAAGGCAAAAAGCTCTCTTTAATAGTTATTGAGGAACACCAGGGACGCAGGCTCGTGGGAACTATTGTATGTGCAATTGGTCATCGCCAAGTACCTCCAGCTAGGTGTCCACTACTGATGACGAGATAATGGTAGGGTACGGGATTATCCGGACTATACTTAGTGCTGAGGAAGATGTTGCGAGAAAAATAGTCGCATTCGGAACGAAAGTCAGAAGAGCCAGTGGGCAAGGCGGTTTCCCAAGAGCGTTTCTTAGAGCCTAGGTCCCTTCGGCGGCGGCCGAATAGTAGCGATATCGCGGAGATTCAATACCAAATGGGTCAGCTTGGTATTGGTACTGCCAACACGAAAGTAGATTCCTGCTAACCGAGGGCACGCTGAAATGAGAGTAGTAGCAACGACGAACAGATGTTAACAGCATCTGGCTTATGTGGGGGTTCAGTGTCACGGATGGCGGGAAAGCCCGAACAATAGGAGTATATAGTCAGCTAGCGCATCGAAGGACTGGAGAAACATCAGCTAATCTTCTACCAATGTCCCGGGACCAGCGCGTATTCAATGCTGTTGCATGTTGGAGATATCAGCCCAGTGCAGGTGGCTACCCTCAATGATCGAAATTCGAAAGGGAACAACAGGGGCAGACTTCTATTCGACGGATGCTTACGGACACCTGTCAAGGAGACAACCAGTCACCGTAGTGCACAGAGAGTTGCGTGATATTTGCGGCGGCGTTGTTGCTGCAACTCCGTCGGAAGGATTTCCCACTAAGTGCAGTTAACCCCGTCCTCATTATCCCAGCGAAAAAGAGGTAATACTGTAGGAAAGGGGAATCGAGAAGAGGGCAGGCAGGTTAATCTCGTCCTTCATGGATAGCCGAACAACAGAGAGTCGGACACCTGTAAATTGTAGGGAGAGTGAACGCATTATTGCTATTAAGGGTTCTCTTACATTAGGCAGCCTCAGACGAGAGCTCTGGGAAGAAACCTTGTCGTAGCCGCCGCCTAGGTGCACACGGAACGGAGAAGCCGGTTGACCAGCCCTGAACATGATTTACAAGCTCAGATGTTGTGGCTGTGAAGCCTGCGTATTATTGGATCGACTTTTCGAGGCGTACAATGGAAAGCCGTGCTCTATCTTCACCCACAACACCTACCAATCGCTTAGCGTCCACGAAGCAGCTCTTTAGTCATTCTCAAGGATCCCACTGAGCATTGAAGGCTCGTACAGGGCATACGTGTGGTTTGCCAGATGGTGAAACCAACATCATAGGGCGGTGGCAGGGTCGAACCACTAGGGGTCCACATATGAGCCTTTTACCTGACGCGTCTTTTGACATGAATGAAGTAGTTTTAAGCGCTACATTGCGTTACTTCGAGGTGATTATTGCATTACCCACCATAGCAGGAGGACTCTGCCGCAACCTCCTTACGGCGTTCAACATGTTAGACTTGGACTATTTGGAGGTTGATAATTTCAGTTGGCCTAAGCAGCCTTGGGGGCTAGCATGGTAGGCTTGCCTGACGTGAGGCGCAAAAGCGTAGAAGATCGACTATCATAGGAAAGCCCCGAAGATAAGCTTTTCCTGGGATGTCGAAATGAGGACTGCATTGCGAACCTCATGACGTTAGATGCACTGTCAAGTTGGTTGTGCGAGATTGGCTCGTCGACCCAGTGCCTTTTATAACATAGGCACGGTGATGGCGAGTTACATGTAGCATCCGGCTGCGCACATAGAAACGCCCCACATCGTGACACGGAGACTCGCGGTCGTCATCTCAGTAATGACAGTTCTTCGCCGGTGAGGTTGCACCGGAGGTTCACCCAAGATTGACTTCAGCCACAGGGGCGATCGATTGGGGGTTCCTACTAAAAAAAACCCTCCAGGCTTGCAGCACTTCGCACATTGATGTTTTCTTAAATGGACTGTATGCGATCCCGTTTGCATCTATGGGTATGCGCTATGAGCCTGTGGGTGATTAAGATTGCAGATGTTGGTTGCGCAGGCAGTGCAGGAGTTGGATCAATTTGAGGGTAAAACCCCTAGCTGGCTTCCCACACAATAAGTCGCAATCGGTTCAGGATCTCTTGAAGGTTGGGAAACACGCATCCAATGCGAGAACCCGTCGGACTGATGCGTTTTGAAGCCTGATCATTGTATGCGCCATGACTGTTTGGGTAGTTCGATGCTGCAAACCACTAACCCAAGTCACGCTGCAAGGCACACAATGACTATTCTCTAACTGTCAACTGATACCCTTATCACTGACCATTTCTCATATGTCTTGCTCGGACGTAAGAATTCTCTCACTGTGTCAATAGAAGTGTCGTCCGATGGATATGCCTGGAGACGCCGATGTAAGGCTCTCACGTAAGGTTCGATGGAGTCAAAGATGCTCGCTTTCGTGCTCAATGGGGGTAGCAGCGCGTAATATGATGCCCGTAACCCTCTAGCTAGCTCTCACAGTAACGCCGCCTCCATTGGGGGCCATTCAGAAAGCCAACCTAGCGCGGCGCTGGAAGAAACGGGTCCTCGAAGCCGACCTTGAAAAAGGTGAGGAAAAATTGGGTCGCGAACGAAACAACATGACCCTCATTGACTCCCACTTGACTGATTGCGGGGCTATGTGCATCGGCTGGGTATGTCCGCGTCACTAGGTGAGTTGGTCTGAAGTGGTAAGATCGTCTGAGTGAGACGGGGTCCTAAAGACTTTAAAATAGAGAGCGCGCGGTGTGACGCGGCGTGAGGAAGCTGTATACCATGTTATATTGTCCAATGAATGCTTGGAGGAGTGTAGTCTTCATTTAGGCAGATTAGCCTGAGGCAAGTTGCAGCCACGTGCGCAGTGAAGGCGCTACAATAGTAAGACAAGGAGACGGAACGACATACATGGAAGGTGGAAGTGTGAAATTGCAATCACAACCGTTTCATATCAACTCATTTTCTCACACCTCAAGTGGCGAAGCAAATCGTCAACGGCCATATATGGCCCAGTCTGTGGTCGAGTTATACCTGTTGATTCAACCTACATCAACTAGCATCTCGAGGCCTTAAACTATAGACTGTGGTCTTCATGGGTAGGTGTGGTTGCACCGGCATAAATACGACAGCTGTTACTGTGGGGAACGCAAAGATTCAATCTACTTGACATCTGGTGTCTACTTGATAAGTGCCTCTTGCACTGCCTCTATTCTATTATTACTCGCGGGGTCCTTCTCTGTAACGATCGGTAGAGGCGTGGTTTCTCTGTTCAATTGCTCTTGGCTGTCTTCTGTCCCGTTCATCTCTTTCTCTTTACTGTCGTCGCCCTCAGGCTCGAACAGAGCATCTAATTTGTTGCCGTCATCGATTTTGTCGAAGAGATTAAGTTTGCCTTTCGATGCAATCCGAAGCGTCCGCCATAGCTTGCTCGCCCGTGCATCAGTAAGTAATTGCTTCTCTTCGTCCGTCTTCGCCATGCTTATGTCAAAATCATCGTCGGCAATGGGTCCTCTAAACGATTCTGCAGTGGGGATTGTATATCTAGACGAGTCAGACGTACCCAGCAGGAATGGTACATGATTCTCACCTCTCGGGATCCTTCAGTTTTTCCATTCCATCACTATCACTTCGATCCGTAAGGAACTTGAGATCCAGAGATCCCATAGGTGTTGGCCTCAGTCTCTTGTTTGCACATGCTCTTTGTGCACCAGTCTCCGCCTCCGCAAAGTCCTGAGCGGAGACAGGATCGCGTTGGATGGGTGGACAGCTTTCGGCTTTCCAGTGAACCCAATTCTTGTCTCTTGATAGAACGGTATCCACCATACGATAGTAGAATCTGCCTTCTGTGCCCTGCTGTAAATAATCAGCTATATCGTTCCGCACGGTAGACGCCCATTTGGCCTGTTGTAGTTAGTCATCTTCGAACGACATCAGGGAGGGTATTATGTGACATACGTTTTCCTCATTCAATGTGTAGCTATAGAGTACTGATTTATTGCTGGTATGTTCGAGCTTCTTCTTGGCTTTTGGAGTGAGCGATAGAAGAAAGTCGAGCAGAATCAACGCTTGTACCAAGATATGGCGGCGAAAGGCTAGATCGCTGATCTTATGATTGTCAATGAGTGGCATCTTGGATGTAAAATCGACAATTCTTACCTCCAAATCGAAAAGGTCCCGACTTGTCAGATATTTTGGATTGAAACTGCTCGATAGCTCATCCTCTTGACCAACACGTTTTCGTTTGACTCCACGCTTATTTTCGTCTGGAAGCTTTGATGTACCTCGAGCTTGAAGTTCCTGATGCACTTCTCTAAATTTGCGCATCGTCGCCTCAAGTCCGGTCCGGAATATTTGTAGACTTGTCTCGTCAAACAGTCGGGTTGGGTTAGAGAAATTCGCTTGAAGAGACCAGAAGACGGGATAAAGAGTGTCCATATCCGGTGCACTTTCCCGCGGCTTCTCTTCGTGCGCATCGAATTTGACTGTCTCCGCCGAAGCTCCAATTTGTTCCCCAGAGCCATCCGTTGGTTCCGTGGCCTGTTCTTGTCCTGCCTCCTTCGCACCGTCCTTTATCTCTTTCGTTTCGTTCTCTTTATCGATATCCATTTCATCTTCCAACCCTGCCTCGAACTTAGACGGCAAGTCTTCATAGACTGTGACATTTTCGACATGATATTCTCCCCTCAAGTTAACGGAGCTTCTGTCACCTAGTGGGAAGCTCTGAAAGAGAAATATGAACACTCTGCCACAGAACACTGTGTCTTCCGCTCGCGAAAGTCGACGGAGAAGTTCGTTGCAAGCCCTCAATATGATGAGACTTTTTTGCTTGAAATGTTTCTGCAGCATTGATCAGACCGTGGCACCGAGCAGAGAAAGGAAGGGATTGAAGTGTACTGACCGCAGTGATGCGCTCTCTTCTCGAGTCGAGATAGTCAAAGATCACCCTACAACCGTCGATCGTCTGCGTATCCAATAACTCTTCTACCAGCCAGAACAGCAAGCTGGGTTCACAGTACTCTTTAAATCATTAATTAGGCTTCCTTAAATTGGAAGTCGGAGAACTTACCTAAGTCCGAGAGGATGGATAAGACATCGAAAAGATTCCATACTTCACTGAATGCAGGATCCACGATAGATCTTGATGCCTGAGATCGTTAGTCTGGGTCTTCGTCCTCATGCGCAATCTTACCAGAAGATTGTAAAAGATGTTCCGACACGCGGTCTCGATTGCGGCATATTCTCGATTAGGGCCTCCTTGCGACTTCTGCCCGATGGCCTTGATCTCTCCCTTAAAATCTGCGGTAGTCAAGGCTGGCTCGATACCCCCATTTGGTTTCACGCCTCGCGCGTTTGCTAGTAGCCTTTTGAAGCTGGCTGTGAAGTCATTCACAGACTCAATTCCCGCGCTACACATGTTCGAACCACCTGTGCAATCGAGCCCACATGACGGGTCATCAAAGCTCAACACTGAGGGTTCATTGTTATAATGCGCATTAGGATAATGGCGTCGATCATTGTCAGTTTGAGGCTCTGCGGGCCGCACATCTAAAACGCGCGCTAGCGGTAACATTATCTAGCCCTATCAAGGCCTTTTAACGCGACTTTCCACGAGTCTGGGCACGATGCAAGCAAATGTAAACCGGGGATTTACGGGATGAAGCCTTATCCGGCGTGTACTTCAAGTTTGATCAACGACGGACGAGTCTCGTTGCAATTTCTGACGGCACTATCAAACAGCAATGCCACAATTGAGCAGACCAGAAGCAGGGATTTCCGCGGCTGTTGAGGAGCTGGAAGATGACAATTATTGGACTCAGCTCGCCCAAAAATATTGGTTGAAACCTTCGAAGTCGGGGAAGGTCAAGTCTGAAGTCATCAAGAATGAGATCTGGGATGTATTGGAGCCCGAAGATTTTCTCTTTCGATCTCTGCTACTACTTGAGGATTCACAGCTCTTAGAAAAGTATGGTACTTTGACCTATGAATACACAGTGCTGACCGTGACTAGCTATCTATGGCCTGGCTACACCGATGCCTCGACTAACTACCATGTGCTCCTGACGGCATTGCTGGTGACCGTCAAAAATCGAGAAGATCTTCCAAGCTGGGGTTAGTATTCATTTGCGTACACTAGATTTTTATTCTGACCATTCCCAGATGTCTTTTCCGATGATCCTGCACGCTTCTCATCCTTTTTTCGCCGTGTTCTGTCAATGAGCTTGGACGCTTCTCTAAGCGCCAAAATTCGAACGCATCTGCTTACTTTCCTGATAAGTGCCTTCCAATCGCTAGACAATGGGCTTGTACGCAAAGAGTGCGCGCCACTTGTCTCGATATCGATATGGCATAATCTGGCGAGCGATTCAGCTCGAGAGCACAGATTTGAGGAACATGGACAACTCAGAAAAGCATGGCGGGCTGCTGCTAGACGATACGAGGCGGCCGACGAAGAGGCGCAAGCGAGATTACGATTTGAACGAGCTTGGCTATACACTCTGTTGATGGATTTTGTGGGACGTCTGTTTAACGGGAGCTCAGGTAGTTCAGCCCACACTAAAAGCATCGTCAGTGTTGACACAGTACTAGAAAATCTAATCTACTGCGAACGCTTCCTCGAATTTCTCACTGATCTTGAAAGTCAATTGCCTACTAGGCGGTATGTCAATACGCTGATTCAAGACCTGAATCTCCTGGCTCTGGTTCGAATATCTCCGATGTTCAATGTCCAAGCCAATGGCCTTCTTCGTGACCTTTTTGTTCTTTTTCGTCATTTCGTTAATTTTCCTATTGATGACAATACGGGTACTCAGTACTTTAGGGCCCAGACTAATGAAAAACATTATGAACGCTTAGCCAGGCTGCAGAGAATTGCACTAAAGCATTTTAAGTCAAAGCTTACTATACTAGCTTTGTCCAACTATGGAGCTATTGATCACCGGCAGGAACTGCAAGCGCACTTTGAGCCGCTCAAAGAAACCGAATTGGAAGAATTCTGCACGTTGCTTGGCTTTCGGACGGCCTACCCCTCAGCGGTGGGAGTCCAACTGAACCGTGAATTTCTTATGGAGATTCTGATAACCGCATACGAGAAGAGGAAGACGTTCCAAGACACCGTACGTGATCTGTCCACGAAGCCTACCGAGATCGAGCTTTACGACCCATCGCTTATGCGAAACGAAGTATACAATGGCGCCCATTCGCTTGCTATTCCCAAGATCAATCTCCAGTATCTGAGCGTTGGGGATTTTCTCTGGCGATCATTTGTCCTTTACCGATGCGAGCAATTTTTCGAGATCAGAAGATACCTTGAAGACATCATCAAGCGGCTACAACCTGAAGGCACCGGCTTAGATGGAGACGTACGGTTCAACGGCTTCTCGAGGATGGCTCTTCCCATCACTAAGCCTGCGTAAGTATTTTTGGCATTTGTGAGCACTCCCCAAGCCTGGAAAACATCGCTGATATTGTGAATAGTATTCTGGAAGCCGCACCGGCGAAAGTTGGATATGATCAGCCAGCGTATGTCAGAGCCGAGATAGTGCTCAACGTAAGCAGGCTAAATGGTCCTGTTCAGCGGGATTGGGACTCTCTCCGGCCAGATGACGTTGTTTATTTGCTGGCTGTAAAAACTGGTGAGAATTCTGATAGCCTGACGAACGGTCACTTCGAGCAGAAGGGTCCACAAAATACAGGCCTGCTTGTTCTGCGGACCGCTGAGGTCGTCCAGCTGCTCGACGAGAGTGGTCGTCCGATCAGAGAACACCTATCCGACCAAGTCAACGGTAATGGTGCAAGACCCCGCATTCGAAGACTCATTGTTCACCTCGACTCCACTGCGTTCAAGGCCGATATGGAACTCAAGCTGAAGGGTAGGTCTGACGTTTATGAATCTATCAATGTCATTGTACGTCGGAGCCAGCGCGAGAACAATTTCAAGAAGATTTTAGAGACAATCCAGCAACTCGCTGTTTCTGACATGCCATTACCCTCATGGCTGCAAGAAGTGTTCCTTGGTTTTGGGGATCCTGCCTCTGCAACGTACGCTCGACTTGCGAATCGGCTCAAGGCTGTTGACTTTCAAGACACATTCATCAATTGGCAGCATATTCTGGAAAGTCTTCCTGGCAAAGTAAGAAATCTTCTAAATGTCCTCACCGCCTCAGAGCTAATTGATCACCTAGACAATTGAAGCTCATAGCGAGGACGTCAAGTCTCAAGGGCCTCCATACATCGTCGAGACTTCGAATGCTTCGAATCCAATTGTTGCCAAAACCTCGAAGAAGCGTCGGCGTGACGAAGCCGAGCCCATACAGCCGGCTGCAGATTCGATCAAAGTTTTCACATACCGTCCCCCTGCCAGTGGACCTTACCCTAGTGATGCGCCAAAACTGAATCGCGTTCGTTTCACTCCTATCCAGGTCGAAGCAATAGCAGCGGGCACACAACCCGGTCTTACAGTCATTGTGGGACCCCCGGGTACTGGTAAAACAGATGTAGCTACGCAAATCATTAACAATATCTACCACGACTTTCCCTCCCAGAGGACCCTGCTGATAGCCCACAGCAACCAGGCTTTAAATCAGCTTTTTCAAAAGATAATGAGCCTCGACATAGATGGGCGGCACCTTCTCAGGTTAGGCCAAGGAGAAGGTGATCTTGAGACTGAAGAAAGCTTCAGCAAATACGGGCGGGTCGAGTCATTCTTAGATTCTCGAGCTTATTTACTTGCTGAAGTTGATCGGCTTGCGGCTAATTTTGGCGCTCCTGGAGCTCACGGCAGTACCTGCGAGACCGCTGGATATTTCAACTCTGTCTATGTGCAACCAGCTTGGTCGAAATTCTGGGATTTTGTAAATGCTCCTGAAACTGCCACAGAAGATATCATCTCCCGGTTTCCTTTTCATCACTACTTCCAAAATGCACCTCAACCGCTCTTCCCTTCTGCTTCTACGAAAGAAGACGTGTTCAACATTGCTCGTGGCTGCCACCACCACATCAGCAAGATCTTCGGCAGTCTCGAAGACATCCGCCCTTTCGAAATTCTCCGAACTAATAAGGATAAAACCAATTACTTGATGATCAAGGAAGCACGCATTATCGCCATGACTACTACGCATGCTGCCATGCGTCGGCAAGAGATCGCCGATACAGGCTTTCACTACGATAATGTTATAATGGAAGAGGCAGCTCAAATCACGGAAATCGAAAACTTCATTCCTCTCGCCCTGCAGAAACCCAGAAATGGCGAGTCACCGCTACAGAGAATCATCTTATGCGGCGACCATCTACAAAACTCACCTATCATACAAAACATGGCGTTTCGCCAGTTTGCCAACCTTGAACAATCACTCTTTCTCCGCTTCGTCCGGCTAGGAGTACCCACAATCAACCTCGACCACCAAGGCCGCGCACGGCCCAGCATAGCGGAACTATATAAATGGCGTTACCCGGGCCTTAAAAACCTACCAAACGTACAAACAGACCCTGAATATCTACGTGCCAATGCAGGATTTAGGTACGACTATCAATTTATAGACGTTCCTGAATATAAAGGCACAGGCGAATCGCAACCAACGCCCCATTTCTTTCAAAATCTTGGAGAGGCAGAATATGCCGTGGCCATATTCCAATACATGTGCTTGCTTGGATACCCAGCGAGCAGGATCTCCATTCTTACCACTTATGCTGGACAAAGGGCGTTGATCAATGACATACTGGGTCATCGATGTGCGAAAAATAGGCTATTTGGCATGCCGAGAATCGTCACGACTGTGGATAAATACCAGGGAGAGCAGAATGACTATATCATACTCTCTCTGACAAGGACCCGCCACCCTGGCTATCTCCGCGACATCCGTCGCCTAACCGTTGCGCTCTCGCGCGCACGACTCGGATTGTACATCCTTGGCCGCCGGAGCGTTTTCCAGTCTTCGCCAGAATTGCTACGAGCCTTTGAGCTGCCACTTGGAAGACCGGAGAGATTGATAGTCACTACTGGGGAAGTCTTTCCCACGCAGCGGTTGTTGAAGGATGAGGTAGAAGGGACTGAAATGGCTGGGGTGGAGCACCTGGGACAGTACGTTTTCGAGATGACGCAGGCAAAGGTGGAAATGTTGAAGAGAGGTGACGGCAGCTTGCCACCACAGGAAGCAAATCTGGATGTATTGGAAGAGGAGGAGATGGATGCTGAGGACCTCAAGGAGGAGACTGATGTAGACGAGGACCCCGAGGTGTTAGACCAGATCACGTAAACAAGGCAGTGACGGGTCAAGACTTAGTTCTTGGCTTGAATTCCCCCGTGTCCATATAACCAGAAAGCGTACCAAAAACCTCGAAACTGATATTATGAGGCAAGCCTGTAGCCACGGTGCTAAGCTTTGACTTAGTGTGCAAGTCGTATGGAGAACACGAACCAGGTTGGAAGGGTATGCAGCTCAGTGATAAGTTACACGACCTTCAGTAATATACTACACCGCACTTAGAGACTGTTTAGAGGGTACTTGGGAGATTCATTGAGAAATAGCTCAGAGAGGTACTTAGGGAGCTACTTAGAGGGCGCATGAGGAGGCACCCTACCTTAAGGGCTGCTTAGTAAGAAAAAAAGCAATACTTCGACAGATTTTTTTCATCCCCCGCGAACTTTTAGTCACCCCGAGTGACCCAGTTAAGCAACTTGCAGATAACGATTAGCTGAACCTGCGAACGTAGGAGTAGCTCTGGGATAGGCCATACAATTGCAAGTTGAATTTATCTACAGTCCGACTGACAATTCAAGACGAGAGACGAGCATTCTCCCATCCTTTCATCTATAGCTCCGCGCCGCAGTACAGCCGCCTGTCCCAGCTCTAATAATTTACTCCGCCCCACGGCTGCCTAAGGATGCTCAGCCAGAGCGAACAGCCTTTGAGCATACAAAAGTTATATCTATAATCGGCCTACCTCTTCGACGTTTCGAATACTCGCATTTACTCTTGTGGGAAGAAAACCGAACAAAATTGGAGACAAGCAGTACGACCCCCATACGTAACGCTGTCCGTTAGGAGCTCCTCTCTAGGAGATTCTAGCCGAACCGGGGTAAGGCCTCAAACTTGCCACCAAGGACAAGCAAAGTAATCTCAATCTGTTGGACCTCGATAATCGAAGATCTTCAGATAGCAGGCACAATGGACCCACAGGGACAATTGGATTATGTGGGTATGTCCAACTCAATCATCTCGAATACAGTAGTTATGGCCCAGAGACTCGCCGCAGCAGGAATTTCGCAAATCACTCACGAAGCCGGACTCGCTATGTCAACTCGATTTCGCCTGGGTCCAATGGGTCAGATGCGCGTCTTAGAAGCTTTGAACAACCTGCGACAGTATTTTGGCTTTGAACGTGTCTTGTGGTTCGGCTTCGGCCATAAAAGCTTTCTTGCCCTCTTGACGGAACATCAGGCTGGCTTTAATTGCGCAGCCCTGTGTGCTTCCCTTGCTGAAGTATATGGGGTCGACCGGTCCGCACAGCTTCTACAGGCTCTTTGGCGGGTCCAAGGGTTGTCAGAATTTCTGGAGCCATCTCGCGCTCAGTTTCGGGCTCTTGTCAATGGCTGTTCAGGGCTTCTTCTTGCTACACCATTTCCTGAGGTTGTAAGGCGTATGGCTGGCCCGGGTACACACGATGGTGTGCTCTATCTAGCAGAGACTAGATCCGAAGATTGGGCAAAAGCAGTGGATGCTATTTTCCAGGTTTCTAAAGGCAATCTGAAGGCTATCAGAATCCATGGGGGACGTGACCTTGCATTCTTTGGCGCCATTGCACATTGGCTTTTCGATCTTCGAGTACGGGTAGAATTGCCTGATGGAACAGTCACATTTTCGAGCTGTCAATCCCCTGAACAGGCTAACGTCTGTCTTCACTATGCAGAAATGGAGGAACCTGATGCTTTAGTCAAGATCTCTTCTACAACATTTGTGCTTAGGTCGATTGGAGATCTGTTTGCAGACGACGATTATAGTTCGATGACTTTTCGAATTCAATGGAAATCATGTCTCTCAGAATTGTTTTCTAATGACGTAGACAACATTTTGGATAATATAGCCTTGTTCGGCGGCGTTTTAGGAGGCATTGCTCGGATCTACGAAGCTCTCAGAAAGTGCGAGGTCGATGTCGGAGGGCTCTCTCGGACTCATTTTATAAATTTTCAGCCTGCTGGTTATGGCCGAGGGTTCATTGACAACGTCTGTGACTTATTCCCAGAGTTCGGTACCTCCAAATTGTTTCGGACGACCGCTTTGCAGGTTTTGCACACGGACATCCCTACATGCATAGAGAAAATATGCAATTCCATCAGAGACATGATTGCAAGTTGCTGCTGCTCACGCTGCGATTTCTATAACAACATTTTCCCATCTTGCAATTGTCTGATTGCTATTCTTCTCTTTATTCGTACTGTCGCCAATATTATGGCTCATACTGATATCAAACAGTCCATTAGTCCGTCGCGAAGTGGTTTGCAACGGCTCTATCTCGATTGTCGTGTGGAATTACCCGTAGCGTCAACACAATGTTCAAGGCTCCTTGAATTTGCCTCCGGTCTTCCACATGCAGAGCTGGCTGGTCAAGGCGGAAAGACTTATTCAGAAGACTTCTTGCTTGACAGCGTTCTCCAAGGAGTTGCGAGAGTATTTGTTGGCCCTGCTCATCATAAGGAATTCGGTCTAGGTCCACGTACTCGTGATCAAGCGCAATGTACAGCCATAGTGAAGAATGGCGTTTGCCTATGGATAGATGCACTCCGAAATCTATCGGTTGACCCAGCTAGCATGGCCACTATACACGTAGCTCCTGGTCAAATTGTTTACAAAGAATGGAATTATACCTCGATATGGGACTTATCGCACGCGAGTAAGAGGCTAAACAGCAGCTTGACTCCGGCATATTTCGGAGAGGCACCTACGACCACCCTTCAGGAAGAGCCCAATCAACCGCATAACGTATTTCGTATCTTAGCACAGGAAAGAGCGGAGAGCGGGACCATCAGACTTGTGTATGGATCAAATGAAGAGAGTTTTGAACGGACTCTCCAGCCAGGCATCATTACAGAAGAGATACTTATGGCAACGGCTCGAGTCCCTTGTCCGCAAGGAGCCACCTGTTCCAACGAAACAGCCTTGCCCTGCTGGCAAAGAAGGTCAGGATGGGAATGTGAAGAGTTACCGACTCACCCTCTTGATTTTCGTCCTGGAGAGAGTCACACGGGCGGGTTTATATGGAGTGCGTCGTCACCAATCAGTAAGCTTTTGGCAATTGAAGGTTGTCGACCTCTAGCCTGGCAACCGTATTACCATGACCCTTTCAATTCTTCAGCAATCTTGATACGCTCTGATCAATGCATGGCTTGCATGACACGCTATATAACGACCTTCCCGGACCAAGCCAGCTGGGAGCATTTACTTTACTACCACGGAAAGCAAGAACATCTGCTCCGGAAGGAAGAATTGCTCTGCTCCCTTCACGTTATATGAGGTATCAGGTTCGAAAACATGAGCCGCTGTAGAGTCTTGAGCTCCTGTACCACGCTCAGGCCGGTGGACAGGGCGAGATTGTCGGCCCCCGCTGGGTTCTGTTAAGTGGACTCCATGGAATGAATGCCCCAGTAGGCGAGTACGAAAGCGTCTGGATGGTCGCCACGGGCTTTGGGATGGCCCCGCTCCTGCCATACCTGAAGCAATCGATTCACGGTTACCAGAGTCGAAAGGTTTACACGCATCAGATTCGTGTAATCTGGCAAATTAATCGTATCAGTAAGCATGGCCGGGAGCGGGGCGCAATAGAAAGCTTAGGAGTGCAGAGCCTGCTCTCGCATTGCAGCTGTTACTGAACAAAGCTTTGAAGTGCGACAATTTGGATGGGGCGATGCATAGTGAGTGCTGTCGGTAGCGTTATGACAGACCCGAGGTACAGATAGAAGGGTTCACCTCTCAACTGGAAAGCCCTGCAGGGCTGGTGCCTAGAGACCCCTAAAGCTGCTCCCCTAGCATACAAGATTTGGGCTCAAGAAACATACTTCTAGCTTCGGGGACCAAGCTTGTCGCCTAAGTAAGCACCGTTTAGGGCACCTCTAGTGGGCCATCCAGTTGATAGGCATTTCAAGTCTCTTTCGGCCGCTGTGGCACCGTTACCCGGGGCTCAGCGGAAGCTTCGGGGGTTCTATGAGCCGAAGCACCGAGACATTGAAGCCGCGTATGGAAAGATGGAGACGATGCTTGTGATGGATGAGCGGGGGTACTCTTCTCTTTCCGAGCAGCTAGAAGGGTTCACCCCCTTACAGTACGAAGTAGGAAGACTTTGGCTTGGGTTCGGGCTCCGGCTCGGAGGCCAGAGTCTCCTGCCTGACCCATCTGATATCTGATCTTGTTCTCGGGACCGAAACCCAAGCTACCTCCTCAACGAAATGGACCATCAGCGTTGGGAAGAAGTACGTTAGTCCGGCAGCGTGAACAGACAGTGGCAACTTGTGCCAGGTAGCTGGAAAATTTTCAAGCCAAGTCCCACTGCATAGGGCCATCCAGGGCTGGATCGCTCGAAATGCCTGCACCCTGCACCCTGCACCCTGATCACTAATCACAGCATTCTCCAGTAAGTGATGTGCTAGCAACTCATGGTAGGTTCTCCAGAGTATCCTTTTCGTCAGACTCTCGATGGCAGGCTCGAACAAACAATCACGGGATATTGTGAAATATGAAGATACATTCTTTCTCTGTGGCTTATTTCGCGCGATCAGCACACCAAACCAATGTTCGCAATTCTTGCTATTCCAGGCCCTGTCAGGGATTGAATGGAATAGAATAGAACAGAACGGACACATTGTTCATAATCTCATACGCTGTCGGAGGGTTTATCTACCTTGGACGATGGTCAGCTGCCAAGAATCTATCCCGATGGAAGAGTTTGACTCGACCTGGGCACCTTTCGTCCGAGTCTTCCCTCACCTTTTCACAGTCTCTTATCCAGCTTGCAAACCCACTCACAGACAGCACAATCATGTCGAGGCTGACTGGATGCACGCTCGCCCTCAAGCAGCATGGAACGAGGAGTAGCGTCCTGTTTTCTCTCGACCCACCAGCTTCGTGCTTGACTGGTCCAGTGATAAGAGATCAAAAACATCACTGTCAAACCAAATGGGCACTCGTCTCTGTTTAAACGTCCGACGCTGTCGGTCAACGAAGTGTGGTCAGCACCCTTCGACCCCATAAATTGATACGTTCTCGGCCTGGCAGATCTTGAATGATCTTCACGCCAAGATGGAAATGATGTGCATGGATCGGGCAGAAGACCATTGACCAAGGACTGGCCAAGAGATCGGAAACAATATATCCAGTGAAAACCCCACGAACTGCAGGATCGTGACCGATCAACATCCCACACCCATGACTACGGGAACTTGAGATTTACAAGCAATCGTGCGCCAATCGTTCAAAGCTAACCTGGTTGCTATGTTCCAGCGCTCAAGTTGGTCTTGTCTACCCCCACTTTCATGTGATACAGTCAAGGTGTGAATTTACGAAAGTCATCCCAGAGGATGAACGCCAATATGTGGCTGATGCACTACCTTCACGTCCGTGTATTCGGTGCTGGAAAAAGTCAACTCTAAAAGCCATTGAAGTCTATTATTTTTGCTTCGTGGGGAATTTTACGAGGGATAACACATTTTGCTCTCTCCTTTCAAAAAGCTTTCGCGTTCAGGAATCGGAATATTTGTCAAGGCACATTCGCGCTGCTATCGCCTAAATCTGCATGAGATCTGTCATCTCTGAAGAAGGAATAGCTCATCTTGATCGTTGTTGATTGGAAGATGTACATTATGACATTGCCGTGCTTGTGGCCCGGATTGATGCGCATCTGCCTGTTACAGCCACCCAATACGGTGCTGCTGATGGGCTTCACATTGAAAACAGCAGCATACTACTGTTACTATTGTTCGGCAGGTTCTTTCATCTACTATGTCTGATTTCTGCGACATTTTCCGCCCACGCGTGATCTAACAGACCGGCGTCCAAAGCGTGTACAAACACATTCCTTTAGATAGTGCGCGCAAAATCCCATATAGGAATCAGTATCTCGCAAGCTTGATGGTTTCACTCCGATGATTGGCCATGTGAATTAATTAAAGTCTTGAAGGTGGCGTGAGCGATCGAGGGATCTGTGCTACGGCCGGTGGGGTGATCTTAAAACCATGATCACAAATAGTGAGGGAAAAAATTTAAATATATCGGTGAAGGCAGCGCAGCTCTTGATCGAGCTGCTAAAAACAGCTTCTGTATCAACATACCTCAAGACTTGCTCTTATTCACAATGGCTGGACGAATCGACGTTCACCACCACTATTTCTCTGATGCCTATCGCAAAGGTATCGCCTCGTTCTCCTCCACCGGCCCCACTAACAAACCCCAGCGTACTACGACTCCGGCATAGAGGAACCTCCAGGCTGGTCCCTCCCCCAATGGAACACCGACCTCGACAGCACCTTCTCCTCCGCCCAAAACATCACGACCTCCATCCTCTCCCTCACCACCACCGGCTCATTCAACCTCCAAGGCCCCGGCGCCGCCTCCCTCGCCCGCACTACGAACCTCCACGGCCACTCCCTCACCACCGCCTCCTCCCATAAATACGGCTTCTTCGCCTGCATCCCCGACCCCACGGAATCCCTCTCCGCTGCCATCGACGAACTCACCTACGCCCTCGACACCCTCCACGCCGACGGCGTCACCCTGTTCACCCGCTACGGATCCGACAACCACTACCTCGGCCACCCCGACTTCCTCCCCCTCTGGGCCGAGCTCGAAAAACGCTCCGCCATCATCTTCATCCACCCCACCGCCCCCGCCCACCCCGAACCCATAAATCCCATCCTCACCCCCCCCCTTTTCGACTACCCGCACGAAACCGGCCGCGCGGCCATGGACCTGATCCTCAATAACATCATCCGCGACCACCCTTCGGTGAAAATCATCCTCTCCCACGCCGGCGGCACTCTTCCCTTCCTCATCTCCCGCACCGCCGTGCTCCTCCAGGATGAAAAAGCCACCCCGAAATCTGCAGAGGAGATCATGGATGAAGCGAAATCTTTCTATTTTGATATCGCGCTTAGTGGGAATGAATATACGCTTCCGTTGTTGATGCGGTTTGCGAAGAAGGGACATGTGTTGTTTGGGAGTGATTTCCCGTTTGCGCCGGAAGAGACGATTGGGGTTATGGTGGGGGGGTGGGAGAGGTTTAGGGAGGGGTTGGGGGGGGAGGAGAGGTGGTTGGTGGAGAGGGGGGGGGCGGAGGGGTTGTGGCCGAGGTTGAGGGGGATGGGAGGGAAAGGGGTGGTGAATGGAGTGGGAGAGGGTGAGGGAGAGGTTAATGGTATCGAGCATGAAGGGAAGGTTAATGGTGCCTAGGTACAGTGGGGATGTGATGATTGGTGTTTTGAAAGGAGAACATGAAGCCTTTTAAGGTTGATTATGTGGGAAACAGTGGGCAGACTTCTGATATCGTACATATTGGGGGCGTTGTGGAGGAGAGCGGGGCATATCCTGCAAGAGTCGCTCATGTTTCGATCGAATACATCAATATATACATCTCCCCCAACACATCTTCATCATAACAGCACATCTCCTCCTCACCACCTCATCAATGTCCTCAAATACCAATACCAATAAACATAATTATTCACCCTACAACATACTCATCCCCACCCCAAAACTAACCCCCTTCCTCGCCCCCTCCCCCCTCCTAACCACCAACGGCAAACTAAAATTCAACTCAAACCTCGCCACCGGATGCGCATACACCAACCCCACCCCCGCCGCTATACTTGGTAATCCATTCCCTAATTCCGCCAACGTATTCCCCACTTTCTCTCCCTGCGTCGCTCCCTTTCCTAATGCCAAAAGCCTTCCGCCTGTAACGAAAGCTTGAAAGCGGAAAGGTTTGTCCTTTGGTACGCGCGGTATTGGGAAGAGGAGGTTTGCGCTGCCAGCAGCGTAGATGTCGCCGCCTACGGCGTCTCGACCGTCGTGGGGACCGAGGCCTGAGAGGCGGAAACCGCGGACGTCGGTGGGGCCGCCGAGGGAAAAGCGGTCGTTTATGCGCGATGGGCGGGGTTTTTGCTCGCGACCGCCTAGTGGTAAGGGGTAGAGGAGGCCGGCTCGGAGGCCTGTGGTGAAGGATATGCCGCTGATGCCGGGGATGGGGACTGGAGTGGCGGCTTGGGTTTCGAGTTCGGCTTTGCCGAAGGCGACGTCGCCGGCTAGGGGGCCCCAGCCTGCGAGTTCGAGGGAGGAGCGGGTGTAGGTGCCGCGGGTGGGGAGCATGGGGTTGTCTCGGAGGTCGAGGGTCCAGGTGTGGGTGAGGCTGGATTTGAGGGAGTCGCCTGCGTCGTGGCGGACTGTGGGGGATGCGGAGGGTGCGAGGGAAGTGATTTGGCGCCAGATGGCGTTGTAGGAGAGTTCGTGTTTGGAACCGTTGAGAGCTAGCCAGCGGAGTTTGGTCCAGCCGCCGCGGAGGAGTTCTTCGTGGGATGACCAGGTTTTCTGGGTGGAGGAGGCGACGCCGCCGAGTTCGAAGCGGAGGGAGGGGTTGCTGAGGATCGGGGATTCGAAGCTGGCGCTGTAGGCGGAGCGGGTACGGGTGCCGAGGGAGGCATTGACCGAGAGGGATTCGGCGCCGCCGAAGATGTTGCGAAGGAGGAGGTTGGTGTAGGCTTCGCCTTCGCCGTTGCCTGCGCTGGTGCCGGTTTTGAGGAGGATGCGGGATTTCTCGCGGACGGTGAGGTAGACGTCTATGTCTGTGGGGGTGGTGGAAGGGTCTGTTTTGGATGGGCGGTCCAGGTATAGTGAGATGGGTTCGTGAAAGATGTCCAGCCTGTTAAGTTTGTCTGCTCCTATGGAGACTTCACGGATGGCTTCGGCGAGGGTGTAGGGACGGTCGTGGTTCACGCTTAGTATGGGGTTGAATATACGTTCTAGGAACGACTTTCGTGTATTTGGAGCACCTATCACCCGGATGGAGGATATTGTAATTGGTAATGTGGAGTTGTCTTGGATCTGAACCAGCAATTAGTATTGACATTGGTGTAATTGGGCCTCAATGGAGTTCGAGCAAGGGAAAAAGATCCATAGGAAAAAGCTTACCAGCTCCCCCAGCCGTCTTCGGGCCTTCTCATATTGGGCAAATTCTCTCTCATGTCTCAATTTATCCTTCTGTTCTTGGAATTTTGGGTCAACGCCTTTCTGGAGTTTGCCGAAGATCTAGCCAAAGGCGCGAGTCAGTACAGCTTTCCAACCCTTTCAAAAGGTATCACGGATCATAATTCGTCACTCACATCATCTCCAGAGTCCAGGGGATCCGCCATTGAAGCTCAATGGATCGTATGCAGAACTCCATACAACTTGGTCAACATGGCGGCGGCTTGCCAAGAGATATCGGCAATTATAAACGCCGACATCAGCCTTGTCATGGTTCTTTTATTCCAGACAACTTAGTCCATCTGTACGTAACACATCCCACTTCTCTCAACACCACTCCTTCATCATATTGTTCTTAACACAAACACTCCACCACCCTAAGCGGAATTCGATTCTTAACAATATAATTCAATCATTACTCCCTCCTCATACCCTTTCTAGAACAAGTACTTTAGCAGTCCATCCCACATCGTGCTCATCATGGCCACGAGAGCAGCCAACAAACGGGTAAGCTGACCCTTTATCAATCGTCACTAATCCCACTCAGACCCACGACTAACAACCTCTCTAGTTAACCCGCGAATACGCCACCATCCAGTCCAACCCACCCCCCTTCATAACCGCACACCCCTCCGAAACCAACATCCTAGAATGGCACTACATCTTAACCGGCCCCCCAAACACCCCCTACCACAACGGCCAATATTGGGGCACGCTCCTCTTTCCACCCACCTACCCCTTCGCCCCGCCCGCCATTCGCATGCACACCCCCTCCGGTCGCTTCCAACCGTCCACCCGCCTCTGTCTCTCCATCTCAGACTTCCACCCAAAATCCTTCAATCCGGCATGGGAAGTAAGCACTATCTTAATCGGCTTGATGTCCTTCATGACCAGCGATGAGATGACCACAGGGAGCTTATCGGCTGGGGAGAACGAGCGGAAATGGTTGGCTGCTAGGAGTAGGTGGTGGAATAGTACTGGTGGTGGGTCGTGTACGAATCCTATAAAAGGAAATACTGCATCCGTTCGTGGTGTTGGGGCGGTCAAGGCGGGAGATGGGGGAGTTAAGTTTCGGGCTGAGTGGCCGGAGTTGGATGAGGAGAATTGGAAGTGGATGCGCGCGAATAAGATTGATGCGGCGAGTGGGAGGGTTATGATGCAGGAGGAGGAGGGAAGTGAAGGGGAGATGAAGGCGGCGTGCGATCCGCAGGTTGCGGCGTTGAGGAGGGGACCGGGAGGGACAGGTGGGGGATTCGGAGTGGGCTTAGGGGATGCAGGGAGGGCTGCGAGGCAGGCGGGCCAGGGGTGGGTGGGAAGACACAAGGTGCTATTTGGGTGTATGTTGTTGATTGGGTGGGCGTTGCTGACGAGGTGGATGGGGGTGGGTAGTGGGGAGTTGTAATGGAAGGTGCAACAGGGACAAGGATAGATCTGGGTGCGGACTCGGTGTGTGATGAGGTACGATATTCAGGGGATACAGGCGCTTTCAATTTCGCTTGCGGGGGCGCTCCGGTCATGCTAGAGGTTGCTATCTATACCCTTTTCCCCCATTGTCCTCACTTGTGAAAGCCTATGCTACTCATTTGACCTAAAAGATTGTCCAGTTTTACACAGGGACAAGGTCTATTCTGCTCCAACGATTGTGCTAAGAGCAAATTGACCTGGAAGAGTCCATGCAGTCTCTACCGTTGACCATCTCAGGCAAAATTTTCAGCCCCAAGTTCAAGATCCACCCTCCCCTCTGCCCTAGTTTGAAACGAATACACTGCGCTTCAGATCCATAATACAAGTGTCTCAGCCCCAATGTCATGCTGCACCGTCCCCTCTGCCCTATCCCAAAACGAATACCCCACGCTTCAGATCTAAACCACAGGTGCTTCAAGCCTAGGGGCCGGGTAGCCTTGCGCCAGTCATTTCCATCTTCCCCAAATAGCTTAACCTGATTTGAGGCTTACCATGGGCTCTGGCGTTCGAAGTGCTATACTGAGTAGCTGCTCATTGCCTTCGAAACGGTGTTAGCCGCCCTTTCTGTATGATTGAACTCACTAGAGGGCATCCAACACCAACTGATCAGCAGTGTTTCAAGAGCCCACGGGATGAATACCTGCAGATCAAGTCGCCCAGAAGCATACGAATCACTATGTATTCTGAACATACACGGCTTTAGCCTCCGAGAAAGTACGGTAAGTCGCACCGCGAAGATTGGTTGGTTGGCTGTGAAAGCCCCTGCAGCACACTTCCACGGGCGACAATTAAGCCAGAAGAGATAGTGTTGTTGACGCTAGCACCCTCGCCGAGAATGTGTAGGTCTGAAAAGCAAGCACGCTGAGACCGAGAATCAAAAACAGACTGACAACGCATGCCTGGCAAGTGGAGGGGCCAACTGGGGTTGTAGAAGGCAAGGACAAGGTCTTCGGTGGTAAATATTGAAGGCATTGTAGCTTAGCCATTGTTGGCAGAGCTCAGTGTAGATGTTTGACTTGTTTTGCTTTGCTCAATAAGCTGGAAGGCATCGTCTCCGTCAATGTCCAAGCTGGCGCCCGAATCTTTGAGGATCATGACGAGGCAGTCTGGGAGTAGGATGAAGGGATGCAAGTATATAGGTATCCTCCATCTTCTGGGCCTCATCGCCTCAGCATGAATCTTGAAAGATTGTGAGGTTGCGTATTCCACCCTAACAGAGCGGCATAGCTCTTCCACTGCCGTCTCGCATAGATCAGAATGTTGGTATAGTAACCGTTTGCAGGTTGGGCCAATGGTCTCATGAAGCATGTGCTGCGCTCTGAGTCATGGCTTAGGATCTAGACACGTGTGCAGATGAGGTATTAAAGGAATGGATTGAGTACAATGGAAAGATGGCACGTCCGTGGCCAAGACGGGCCCTAGAAATCTAAGCTAGAAAAGAACGAAATTTCGCGACCCGTCAACTTCAAGCACTACTACATTCTGCCAGTCGTAATTCGAAAAGATATCGCGTCATCGGATCCAGCTAAGGAAGTCAAGGACTGCTCCCCACTTGCCTCCTCGTCTTTGCAGTTTACGAGTGGCCTGTCCGTCCTGCTCATCAATCCACGCAGCTCGTGGAAACCACTTGTCCTCGAATGAAGTGTATGGCCTTATACTCGTCTTGTAAATGACCTTGTATCCAACATACAAAATGATGAATAAGACCGGCTTTTCAGAAGGTTAGCTGGATCTCTTGCATCTTGATGGCTGCTGTGTGACTCACACCCCCATATGCAGTGGTCAAGTCCACTATGGAGTCTTCCTTAGTGACACCCTTAGTCTTGACGCAAAGATCATATATTGCACCCCATCCCGAAGATATAACAAGCAACACACACAAGACAAGTCCGAGATATGCCCATAGTGGTTGCCAATGGGCTCTGTAGTGGTTGCTTTTGTATGTGGCCGAGTCCCTGTCGATGGTGTTTGGGAAAAGCTTCATCCTGCAAGATGCTTTAGTGTGTAACGAGTCAAGCTCAGCGGGGTGCTTGCCCTTTCATGAAACGAAGGAAAGCAATGCATTCACTTGCATAGACGCAAAGCATTATGCTCGTATACAGACGGCCGAACACAATGATGGGCTAGAAGAAGATCAGTCTGGTGCGGAATGTCGATCGCCGATTTATTACCTCTTGGAACGACACCTTATCTGCCCCAATCACCAGGAATGCAAGGGTTCCCGGGATGAAACTTATCAAGATGGCTGTAAGCGGGGTGTGGCCATTGTTTGTCCTGCCAATGGTGTTCTTAATTATCTCCACAGAGCTCTCCCTGGCGAGGAAGAATAGGGTCCGACTCGAGACATACAGAGCGGAATTGCTACAAGCTTCCATTAGCCAGGACTATCGAGCCAGGAAAGTGATTCCCAGCTTACGCAGCAGTAATCGCGGAAAACAAGAACCCAGCATTAAGGAAGCCTGGAAGAACCCTGATGCCTGCGTCCTGGATAACCATCACGAATGGTGACCTGGAGGCAGTGATTATGCCGTCTAAGCGGGCGCCCGGTGGATAATAGTCCACGTGGGGATGGATAAGCCTCAGATCCAAGTAATTTACGGATATTCCTACAAGCAGGATACCTACCAGATAAAGGCTTACAGGTAAAGTGTACATGTACCGAGCGGCTGTCGGCAAGTCTCGCCGAGGTGATTCTGCTTCCGCTGCTGTCACCAAGACCATCTCACCTCCCATGAATTGGAACATGGCCATGCTTAGGCAGGTCCAGACAGCAAGGATCCTACCACCCGTTCCTGATAAAGGTACATCGGATTGACTGGTTGGCAGTGTCGATATCTTGGCTCCATACCGATAGAAACCTGTCGAACTATACCCTGGGCCAATCTGGAACTCTCCATGAACTGCATCCGGTCCAGCTCCAGCTTTGACTGCGATCATGACGATGCAGATCAGGAGAATCTGCAATATCTTCAGCCATTTGAAGCCCCATTCCATATTACCATAAAGCCTGACTCCACAGGCATTCATGAAAAACATGGTAGCAAGCAAAACGAATGTCGCTGCTCTGACTGAAAAGCCTGGACCCCAGTACTGGGAGAACATTGTTGCAGCGACGGTCAATGATACCATGCTCATACAATTTGCCAACCTGTTCCATCAATTAGCGGCAACAAATGTATGCGATGTCAGCAACTTCCCAATAGAAGATCCCAACGGTAATACCAAGAGCCTTATCAACGAACACATAAGGATAGTCCATAAGCGCGCCGCTGACCGGGCGCACTGAGACCATCCCTGCCAGTGACCGCATCACCGAAAATATCACAAGTCCAGCACCCAGAAACGCTAGAATGGCTCCAACAGGGCCGCCTTATGCTCGTCAGAAACCTGTTCTTGGCACGCTACAGTATAAGCAACAACCCACCCATAGCAATGATCTGGCCTGAAGTCTCGAGTAGGCCTATGCCTACAGCCCCGGAGAACGCGATGCCTGTGGCAAGTAAGTCAGCAATGGGTTGTCGTCTGGCGACAACGTACCAGTGATATGGTGGCGTTTCAATCTTCGATCAAGGCACGCATTTTTGAAGACTTCATGACCGATTCTCTGAAGTAGGTGCGCATTGTGATAAGGCTTGCTTTCTGCGTTGCCCTCATCTTCTACGTCAAACGTAGTACGGGGTGTTGCCATTGATCAGGTCCAGCTTTTCTTCTCAGGGTTTTGCAATATAAGACGAAACGATGCACGTGGAGCTGGGACGCTACGGCTTTTGAGCGTCAGTCGCGAGATTTTTGATGGGGCATAGTCAGATTTTAGGCTAGAAATGAGAGGAGCTTTGCCGCTACTGAGGGCTGTGTCGGTCACGATATCGACGCATGCACGCACAGCGCCTTAAGCGCTGGGGTATCCTGCTAAAGTCTACGCGTACATTGCCAGCCTTGCAGTCGTTACACCGCCTTACCCAGCGCAAACTAGTGCCTACTGCCTTTGGTTGGTCAATCTGAAGAGAACCTACCAGTGTACTGGTGTGAAGTAATGCTAAGTCGCTTATACAGTCTGCTGATAGGTTCGTCATAAGCCTGGGACGAGCCAGTGTTAGCCTGATGTTTCCCAAGATGGGTCGCTCGGGACTTGCCGTTTACGCCACTGCTGCCTTGGATGGCTAAGCCCCACCTTGGCACTTTGCTTGCCTTACCTTCGAATCATAGCAGCGCTACCTAAGGTAGTGCTGTCAACTCGACGTCAAAAATCATCCATTCTACCCTGCCACATGTTAAACATCATGTCGACTTACACATCGCTGATCTCCGCTCAAATGTCGGGGTACCATCGAGCACCTGTAGAACTTTCTGACAACTTGACTGATAGCTTCAGAACCATTCGGCCGCGACGACTCCCTAAAGATATAATGGCCTCGCTCGATATACCAACAAGTCCATCGCCACGTGAGCTCTATGCTCTGCAAGTGGAGCTTGATCATCAAAGTCTGCAGCGTGCTGCTGGCGTAGATTCAGAGCATGACCTGACATCGGAGGCCAACTCGGCGAAGGCGGCAGCTTTGATCCTCTCCGGGCCTCTCAATGAGTGCGGACACTCAACGAGATTCGAATTTCAGCAAATTCAACTCCGTGCTTTGATAGCATCGCTTGCGTTGCTTCAACATAGCGGTGTGGCAACCTTGGATCAAGCTCCATGGGAAAAGCTGAAGGACGAGCTTGCTGCTCGATTCCAACGCATTTCCTATCAAATTTCGTCTTGTAAGACGCTCGCGGAGAAAATGCTGTATACACCTAGCATCTATCTAATTCAGCTTGCCTCTCTGTACATGTCGTTTATCCGACGTGGAGAAGCCGTGGTGCCTTTGGTTGCTGGCCCGCTAGTCCAAATTTTCTTTGCAACTATATCAATAGTCAGTCAACCTTCTATTCGGGTTTGCTCGAAGACTAACAAATGGTAATGGCAACAGGTTGGCGGTCAGTATAACCATGCACAGCAGATACTGCAAGCTCTAAATGAGCTGATCGCACTTCGGCAGAAACCGCAGACCAAGTACCGCGTGCTTTGCGGTCTCCAAGAATGCGCGCGTCTGGTTGTCAGCCTGATGCGCGAGTCCACGGGGGACTTGGTGCCAGTGGCCGAAAGACAGCAAATGAGAGAAAATGCCGCCCTCATCGTTTCTACCTTGCTGGACAAAATTCAAACACTTCTGGAAGAGGAGGGCCGGGAACCGTCACCCGGTAGGCCTAAAATTGGGTCACAATGGCCTAACAAAGTACGTGCAGCGATAGGACGCGGACCGCCAGACCTAGATCGAGGGTGGTTCTACTACGGGATCCTTGATTGCCTGAGTCAACTGTCAGGCCTCACCGATACAAGCACTCTGCGCCACAAAGGAATCTTGGATGAGATGAAAAATTTGATTTTTAGGGGTGGAAGCCCAGAGTATCGATGGAAAGCCGTCAGTACCACCGTCTTGATTTATCTAATGATAGGGTAGATTCAATGGCCAGCATTACCGACTAACTCTTTCATTAGATGGAAGTCGCCTTATCTTGTTACAGTGATCCGTCCAACGACATGTATAATATTCTGAGAAAAGAGATGGAGGAAATGCCTGGACTGAACGCCCGGGAACTGGGGCGTGAAGCAAGAGAAACACTTCTTGGAGAGCTCAAAATTGTTCGTGGACATCTAGCCCACAACGAACAAAGATTTTGCCTATGTCCACCTCTTACGCGTAAGTGTTTTGGTGGCGTTGATTACGTTCAATTCATTAAGATGAAGACGTAGGATTGCCTACCGTCGAATCTATTCGACCGGAACCCGCAATGAGAATTTCTCGGATCAACACGCTCGCTAGTCTAGCCCCATCGTTAGTGGAGCAGGACTTGGTTAGCTCACGGCCTCTGACACCACCAAAGGTCCGTCAGAGGAGCTTCTCTAAATATGGACTGTTCAAGGGCAAAGTCTCCTACCATTCCGCCGCGCTTTCGATTGATTGCAAACATGCGGTTCTCTACAGCGCCACGGATGTGGTAGTCTTCCGCGTGGAACCTCTGGAGGGGTCTGACCCAAGTCCTTTCCCTTCTGTTCTTCGTAAGCGATTTACGAATGAGAAAATTTTTGATGTTCTACTAGCCCGAAGATCTCTGATTATAATTACGAATAGGTGCTTATACGCTCTTGATATCACTCGGGATGAAAATGACTCACAATTTGGCCCGATTCCCCACGGGAAGTTCGATTACAGTGGGATTGCTTGCCATGAAGATGATACAGATTTGGTCGTTATGCTTGGGCAGCGCCAGGGAAATAGCAAGGACGGCTATATAGGCAGGATCAAAATTATCAAGTTCAAGTTGGACGGCAATGGGAAGCCGTATGATCCCGCTATAATCCCCTTGTCGGGTCACGACTGTCCGAAGCTGCTCTCTTACAATGCAGCTACCAAGACCCTTGTCTGTGTAACCAGGATTCGAAACAGAGTTGTGGCATGGGAATTAAACCATGACTTCTTGCCCCTAGTGGAGAATCCCTTCGACTTTGTGAGGAATCAATATACTGAGGTGGGCAGAACTTCATCTTGCTAGCAATGATTAGAGCTGAACGTCACCTTCTAGGAGACCAGAGTGACTGGTATAACTTCCGCTTCAACGTTCAAAGGGCCTTCTGGCACCACCTACGTAATATGTACTACATCGCCGTCATCGGAGCGTTACAGGAACGACGGGGAATGGTCCTTCATCTCACCGCTATCGTACACTATGGGCCCACAACTCCGACCGCCGAACCTCCCATGCCACGATCTTGAGCAATTCAAAGGGCATCATGCTCTCACAGTCGGCTGTGTCTCTAGAAAACATGACGTCCTTGCAGTTTTAGAAGACTCGGGAAACATTTCAATTCTCTCGCTCAAGAATCATGAAAATGGAGGAATTTGTGGTGAAGAAGGAGATGCGAAACGTTTGCCGGAAGCTCTTTGCGAACAGGAAAAGCCGTCGACTTCTTGCCTGAAGTTTGACCCGGACGGTGAGAGACTATTCGCCGTAGATCGGAAGGGCAAGATCATAGTCACGGACTTTGAGAAGGTGTGATCTGACACGATCATCATGATGTCAATTTTCAGATGCAACGACTGTCCACGATGGAGAAGTGGTACTTCATTCTTTACGATAGGGGATGGACTGAAGATCGGTCTCAGTCATGTGGATATGTTCGATTAGACCTTGATTCCCTGTACCTTTCTGGCTCATTTGCTCTCTAGAAAGACATCGATGTGGAGGAACGGTCTTTACCTTGCATGTGGACTATGATAACCACGTTGAGAGCGTATAGAGAACACCTTGCGTAGATGCCGGGCTGTCAAATCCACCAACCCAGCACCAGTGGCACAGAAGCGGAAGAAGGGCGTGTACCATGTCAGAGAACGAAGGTTCGAAGCGTGGAGCGATGAGAATGAGAGGAACGATGGGGAAATCGTGAAGTACTGGGCCGATGAATAGACTTAGATCTACTGAGTTGTCAGCGAATGTCATCGCCTTATTGCTGTCTACTGTTTACATGCATTATTCCCAATTTTCCAACAGGAGCGAAGTTGCTCCAGGGCTGCGTAAGGGGTCGAAACAGATAATTAGGCCCCGGAGTGTGTTTGTTAAGGGCCCGCTCCCGCCATTCAATAGGCATGGACTCCGCGTTATCGGTGCGGCAAAAACAACGCTTGGCGGCGGTAGAATACTAGAGTAAGGTAAGTGATGACATATCCGCCGATGCTTCCAGAAGGACAACGATGAGTGAACCGACCGGAAACCTAGCCGGCGTACAAAATGCGACACCTCAACGTGTCGCCGTTTGAAACTCTCCTTTACGACCCACCATGAATGCCAATCCTAGTCCGCCATCGCTAAAATGGTCGGCCCAACTAGATGTACTTCCTCAAAAGTCGACACCTTTTCTGAGAGGTGACAAGATTATCTTGCCCCCATCTGCTCTGGAACAATTACTCTCAGCAGCAACAGTCACCGTCACACAGGTTGCCCGCCCTCAGACATCAACATTCGATCCCTACAATCCATATAGTTTCGCCGCCGAGCGCCAGGCAAGGGAACAACTTGTAGAGAGGCAACAACAGCTTCCACATCCACTGACATTCAGGCTCGTTAATCCTGAGAATGGAAGGATTGTGTTCGCTGGCATTCGAGAGTTCTCGGCAGAGGAAAGAGCAGTGGGGCTCAGCTCGTTCTTGAGACAATCGCTCGGGTATGGGGGCGAAAAACACCTGAACCATGTCAACGACACATCGAGCGGTGTTGAGGTCAACGGGTCAGGGACAGAGGATGCGAGCGAAGCTCTGCCACGGCTTACAGTACATGTTCAAGAGCTGCCAAAGGGGACCTATGTCAGGTTGAGACCGCTGGAAGCTGGCTACGAGCCAGAAGACTGGAAGGCCCTTCTAGAACAGTACCTTCGAGACAACTACACCACCTTAACGAACGGTGAAGTTTTGGCTATCTCTGCGGGTAAAGACACCTTTCGCTTTTTAGTTGATGGACTGAAGCCCAACGAGGAGGCAGTGACACTTGTGGATACAGACTTGGAGGTTGATATTGAGCCTTTGAATGAAGAGCAGGCGAGGGAGACCCTGAAGCGGCTGGTAGAAAAAGCAAAGAAAGCTCCAGGCACGAGCGAGGGCAGCTCTTCGGGCGGGAAGATAAACATAGACACCAATGAGGTGGGCCAAGTCAGGCCTGGGGAATACGTGGATTACAGCGTCGAAAATTGGGATATAGGGCAAGATGTGGAATTCGAGCTGACACCGCTCGACTCGGAGAAAGATGTTGATTTATTCGTAACGCCTTACGGGCCAAAACACCGTGGCAAACCCCGAGAGACTGAACACGTCTTTGGCGACTTCTCGCCTAAAGCTACAAAGAGAGTAAAGATACGGCACACGAACAGCGAGCTTGACAGTGCGGAAGCACTCTGGATATCGGTAAGGGGCTACGACGAACAGGATGGTGAATCACAGAGCGATCGACCGATCCAGTACAACCTTCTTGTCTGTTCGAACGCTAATTTGTCTGCTTATGTTGACAACGACTCCTCGATAACTGATGAGGTACCTTTGGGCGCAGACGAAGAGCGCTGTAGTAACTGCCACCAACCTGTGCCTTCTCACACCATGTTTCTCCATCAGAATTTTTGTCTCCGTAATAATGCTCTATGCCCTCATTGCCACAACGTCTACCAGAAGTCCTCGCCGGCGTGGAATAATCACTGGCACTGTCCACACGACATTTCCTACGGCAACACGCCCTCCTCACGAAAGAAGCACGACGACTTGATGCATACTTTATCTAATTGTCCCTCCTGCGACTACCAAGCTGCCAACACGCCAGATCTCGCCCACCACCGTACGACCACCTGCCCTGGTAAAATCATTCTCTGCCAATTCTGCCATCTTCAAGTGCCCCAACGAGGACCTGACGACCTACCACCCGACTCGGCAGAAGTGATCCTTTCGGGCCTTACACCGCATGAACTTTCCGACGGCGCAAGAACTACCGAATGTCATATATGCGCTAAGATCACCCGCTTGCGAGATATGTCCACCCACTTGAAACATCACGACCTCCAGCGCCTCTCTCGCTCAAGACCGCGTATATGTCGGAACGTAAATTGCGGACGCACCCTCGACGGCATCGGTAAAGGCGGCGAAGTCAGAGCCCAAGGCTCTCGTAATGATTTGGGAGTCTGCGACGTCTGCTTCGGTCCGCTCTACGTATCTATGTATGATCCCGACGGCAAAGCGCTCAAGCGACGCATGGAGAGGAAGTATCTCACACAGCTGTTGACGGGATGCGGGCAGCAGTGGTGCAGGAATGAGTATTGTAAAAGCGGCCGGAAACATCTTGGTTTGATACAGGAAGGACAGAATATCACGTCTAAGGAGGCGATGGGTATGATTAAGCCGTTTTTGGAGAGGCTGGGGAATAGGGGGACGCCTGTGTGGTTTTGCACAGATGAGGGCAGTCAGAAGAGGAGGACGCTGGCGGAGATGATGGCTGCTGAGGAGGATGGAGGTGAAGGTGTGAAGGGAAAAGGAAAGGGGAAGGAGAAGGAGAAGGAAGAGACGGAGCTTGGGTATGAGCTCGAGTGGTGTATAGCTGCGTTGGAGGTGGAGAATGGGGACTTGGATAAGGGAAGGCAGTGGTTGGAGGATTACGCGCCTACCAGAGCGGAGGCGGCGAGGTTTTCTTCTGCACATTATGGGGCATTTAGACCATCATAGAATTACAATAGACGATACAATCCGTATCTCCCAATGCATATCCCCCACCACTCTATATATACAAATCCACTCCCCACACCATCCTCCTCTGCCCTCATTCAACCTCACATCGTAGCAGCCCTCTGCAAACCCCCGCCCGACCCCTTACTACTGAATATCCCCATAATCCCAAACCCCACATAAAACAGTCCCAACGGATACGCCACCAGCCCCCTCATACTCCGCATCCTCCCCACAGCGCAAAACATCTTACTACTACTATACGTACACCACACAATTGCCAACGTACTCAACACATACCCCACCGCCGTATCCATCGGCCACAACACCCCCACAAAACTCGTCAACACAAGCGGCAAAAGACAATACCCCAGCACGCTTGCTGACCGCGGAAACGTCAGTGTTGATGATAATAATTGATGATTCCCATCACCACCGTGGTCGTGGGAAGATGGTGCGGCGTAGGAGTTTATGGGTGCTGGGGTGGAGGAGGGGGAAGTTGAGGAGTTGAGGGGTGGGGACATGAGGGAGAAGATTGTGTGGAGGGAGAGGGAGCCGACGAGCGCGAGACCGTATATGTAGCCGAAATGGACTTTGCCGCTGAAGAGGAGGAAGGTGCCGAAGAGGAGGAAGAAGAGGATGGGGCCGGCGAGGTCGGAGTCGTCCATTATGTGTTGGGAGATGGGGTGGAGGGGGTTGAGGACTGTGAGGGTCTGTATATATAGATCAGTATGCGGTTTTATTAAAATGGGAGAGGTAGAACTCACCTTCCCCTTAATATGACCGAAATTCACCCCCAACTCCTCCAACAGCGGTGGTTCCCCATCATACCCCTCCGTCCCAAACGCCGCCAACCATCCCGTTCTTAACCCTCCTTGCTCCCCCATCCTCCCACTGACGCCTGGACCGAATGTCGCCGCGGGCCCGAAGCCTGATGTGCCGCCGTAGGCTTGGTTGCTGCCTGGGGATTGCTGGCCATAGTAGTGGGCTTGTGAGGGGGTGGTGTGGCCGGAGACGGGTTGGGGGTAGGTGGAGGGGTAGAACTGGAGGTTTTGCGGGTTATATCCTTGTTGGGGGGGTTGGGGATAGTATTGGGCCATGGTGGCCGGGGGAGGAGGGAGGTGTGTCGCAGGCGGCTGTTGGGGTGTGGGGCGTGAGGGTAGCGATTGCACTGATCTGATTTAGGGAGGCGCTGTTGTTTGGTGACGGTTCAAATGGCAATGTCGGGTTATTGTTTGCAAAGCTGGCGAGACGTGTTCGGAGAATTTTCCGTAGGGCTGAGAAGGTTCGGCGTGATGGATGTTTTGAGGATATACGGAGATTGTCATCTTGATTTGTATCGTATACTATAAAGAACGTCACCTATAATACCATAGATTGTACATCCTTTTACGTGTACACGCAGAGCTTTATCGCAATAGGAATATATGATGTGTTTTGAAGCTTCAGAAGTCATAAAGCGTTTTGAGTTTCCAATTGCACGATTACATCGATCCTCCGGCAGTATGGAATGACAATTCGGAAACGCAACTAGCTACTTCATCAGGCACATCTGCTGGAGTCAGAGGGGGATGATGAGTTGCTTCAGGAGCGCGCGGCATTGCGCCGAGCTCAACCCTCGGCTCCATTACTCCAGCTTCAAGATCCCTTCTTTCATGTCTCCGACGCCGTTCACGATGCTCTTTGACTAAAGTAACCATGAGAGACGCGGAGCTAACGAGTAGCGATGCGCCGCCAAATGCCGCCGCAACCGTATACCCAGTGTTCCAGCTTCCTCCACCGAGACGATAGGAATGAAACCACTTCGCGTAGTCGTCATAATCCAATTCGGTGTCTAGGACCTCTGATGCTCTGGGAACTAGATGCTTTCTGTCCCACGGCTCGCTGAAATTGTTTTGATGCCCATGAAAACGCTCGATGAAGTCCTCTCGTTGTTGACGGCATTCCGAGCAAATCTCGACTTCTTTTTGCGCACAGCAAAGTTTGTCTTTAATTGTGATGGTATCGCTCATGGCATGTTCGTAACAACCATTGCAATACCTGACAAACCCAAGATGGTGCCCGCCAAGAAGCTCCATAGCGGTGATTTTGTCAAACGAAGTCCTTTTGACTTCCTCCCATGCTTTGAGAATAAGGACCATTTGAACGTTGGATATCTCGTTTTGACGATCCCAAGTATAGCTGGGCTCACAAGCGGTGTGGTGAGGACATTCGCTTTTTGCATCGCATGGAATACCGGCCAGCTGGCGGGAGATATGAGAACGATAGGCCGCGTCTCTCCTCAGATGTGCGACATATTCTTTCCAGGATTGTAAGCACAAAGCACATAGTGTAGTTGGTTCGAAGGCTGCACGCTTGACATCCTGATAGACACGAGTCGCTTCCTGGATGCAAGAATCGCAATATTGAACGCTTCGAGACATCGTAAAAGCCCAAGATATAAGTGTTTAATATGTCAGAAGGGATAGGAAATCAGTAGGAACTATCAACCAGGATCGCAATATATTATAAGTGGACTCAATACTTTTCAGACACAGCCTCATAGTCTTGGCATTCAATGTCCGCTCTTCTGCGACAAATGCAGTTTCGATCATACCAGAGTCTCGCAAGACGCCAACATAGGACGTGTGGGCCGTTTATTGGCTATATCGTGATTAGGGAGGTCCGCGGCTCACATTAGAAACTCACAAGGCTGAGATTCAATTCCAATTATTGGCTTCTAGGCCCTTGCCCAGAGCCGAGCTTCGAGAGCTGAAGAGTTGCGGGCGGCTAAACATAGACAGGTATCCCGTCCCATCCGCAGATGACGCTAATTATAAAACGCCAACCTGACACGTGTGGGTCGTTTGTTGGCTGTACTGTGATTCGGAAGGTCCGGAGCTCACATGGTAAAGGTGAGCTCTGAGGGACTATGTAAGGCTGATAAGATGGCCTGGATCTTGGATTAGCTTGACGAGGCAAAGGGCCATCAAGTAGTTGTGGTGAACAGGTGAGATTGCGGTCAACATCCTTACTTGAGGCAGCCCTGAGGAGACTTGTGAGTGAAGGGGGATCCCAACCGCAAAATGGGTGCATTAGCAATACAATATGGACGCTAAAGTTTGCCAAATCACACCTCTATAGCATTGTAACAGCCAACAAAACACAACCATCTCAACGCTTTGACTGGTTCTTCTGACATTAATATTGGGACAGTGTGTCTCTACTCCTTTGGAAAGATTATGTTCCAAGGTTGGAGGATTCCCTTCTCTTGACAGGGTTAGTTTTGTTATTTGAACAGATAATATTATCAATTAAATCCAAATGGAAGTAATGGGCTCTTGGTCTAGGGGTATGATTTTCGCTTCGCATTTTCAAAATGTTAAATGTGAAAGGTCGTGGGTTCAATTCCCACAGGGTCCAGCTTTTATATCTTTTGATTTTTTGAACTGTCAAACTTGAGAGTAGGTATTATAAGATTAGATGTTTGATGGAGTAAGGCGTCGATGTTTATTCCAGAGGGTCATCAGGTTGTGATGAGGCGTAAGGCAGAATCGCAGTATTAATATCCCGCCGCTAAACGCGGAGCGGAAATTTAGCTTGCTTTACTAGCATAAAAAATGTACAGGAGGCAATTCGATAGGTAGAGTTGCAGGTCGCATTCAATCATAGACATGTTTATTAGACTTCTTTGCATTGTCATTGTTGCAGGAGTGGGAGACTGAGATGATAATCAGACGCATTCAAACCCGCAAACAATATTGTTGGTCCTTGGGAAAATGATACGGGCTTTGGTATGTATAGCACGTCCTTACGAATCTGTGTATCCAAGCATCGCTGAGCTAGTTATCGAATCGTCTAGGTGCTTCGCACCCGTATCATGCCACATGTAGCACATACTAGGAATGTGCTTGCACTGCCCTCGTGGCAACATCTGAAACAGGAAAGGCAAAGCTCCACAGCGCAAGAATCGAGTTCAGTCCAGGATGGAGAGAGAACTTCAGCAATACTACATGGAAAGACAAGGAGTCCGGGGCTTGTTGGCAAAAATAGTACCTCTAATGATACAGGTGACGTGCGGACATCTCGCGCAACCTCTAATATCTGGCAAAAGGACGCGAAGTCTCAAAAGGTAAAAGCAGCCAACCCGTCCAAATCTGCATCCAATTCGAGTCGAAGACATCGGGTGCACACACCTGTGAAGCCGACTCCACCTGGGTCTAGCAGAAAGAGAAAGGCAGACAATTATATCAGCCAAAGACCAGCTCGGCGACGGCGCGGCGACCAAGATGCTGCGCATCTGGAATTGAAAGATGAAGCTTATATCAGAAAGACAATGCGCGTTCCCGTGCCTGAGGATTATCCCGAGTTGCCAGCAAAGCTCTTCAAACAGATAAAAGGATCTCTACATGACGCTACACAAGGAATTGCAGAGATAGAGCCTGATGTCAAGATGCTCACGAATGAAGTCTTCCAAACTACTTTACGATACAAATCTCCGGTTCATAATGAAGTGGTCATTGGCGAAGGCAGGAGTAAGGTAAGGTAGCTTAAATCTCAGTTCTCCAACTTACTTACAAGTAATAGGTAGCTGCTACCAATGCAGCTTATCTGCATCTAGCGGCGACGTTTCATGAGCAAGGTCTCCTTGCGGATATCTTAGACAAGGACTCCGCACTGAAAAGATCTATTAAAAAAACCACAAGAGAAGAGATAAAATCTGTCTGGCTGGATATCTATAATTATGCCGCGAGGTTTGATTTGATACCAACGGTCAACCGCGCAAACGTTAGTCACAAGGAGCGCAAGCGTACAAGAAAATACATCCAGGTTACTGTTGAATTGCCAAAGCAGAATATAAAGGTAGTAGCAGTTGGGATAGCTGCTAAAGAGGCCGAAGCTCGCGCTGGCCAACTTTTCAAGAAAGAAGCTGAAAAGTACCATGCCGAACGTGGTGGTGGAGCCATAGTCATTAAAGATTCTGGTGCGCTAACAGCGGATAATGCTCATATGTACTTCGACTTCTATCGGAACATTCACCCAAGCAGTGACCGTCCACAGGAAATCTGGGAAGAGCGCAAGAACGCACCCCCTCGCGTCGCTGTTAAGATGAGCGGAGAGCCTCTTGGGGAACCCATTGAGGTAGTTGGGACCTTAAACAAGAAAATGGCACAACGGATTGCCTGGCTTACTGCAGCTATAGCTATGAAGAGAAGAGAGCCGGACTCATACCCTCGGTATCTTCAAGCATTGAAGAATGGTAATGGTCAGATATTAAATACAATCGCGCCAGTGAATATGCCGGTTGACGAAGACTGTTCGCTTATCATGCGAGAGACGATGCTCGCAGCTCGTAGAGCAGGCTTACCTGATGAGGTTGACGAATTAACCTCTGACATCGGTGGCTCCGATACACGTTCCGGTGTTAATTTTCACCGATATCTGACTGCAAATCAAGCCTCCATACGCGATCAGGAGCTCCAGCAGAAGCTGAATGCAGACCTCCAGAATCTGGCTTTCGCAGATCTTTTAAAGAAGAAGACTGACCTTCCAATGAATCAATATAAAGAAGAGGTAATCAAGCTCGTGAACAACAATGTGTACAGTATCATCGTCGGAGCGACTGGTAGCGGGAAGACTACTCAAGTACCCCAGATATTACTAGAAGACCGAATAAAGAAGGGGATTGGCTCGAGTTGTAACATCATATGTACGCAGCCTCGACGGATTGCAGCAACTTCTGTCGCCCGACGTGTTGCTGATGAGAGATTCGAGGCTTTGCAGGATACCGTTGGTTATCGTGTACGCTTTGACACCAGACCCCCACGGCAAAGCGGTAGCGTAACATACTGCACTACCGGCGTCCTTCTACAGTGGCTTCAACGCTTCCCTGACGAGGCCATGGATCACCACTCGCACTTCGTCATAGACGAAATCCACGAACGTGACTTAGAAATGGATTTCTTGCTCATACTTCTTAAGAAGAATGTAACGAGGCGACTTGCCCAAGGCAAATCGGTGCCACAGGTGGTCCTGATGAGTGCCACCATGGATACCGAACTCTTTGCTTCATACTTCCAAACCGATGTTGCAGGGAAAGAGTTCACAGGTTGTCCTTCATTGAGTGTACCTGGCCGCACGTTTCCTGTGCGTGAGAAATATTTGGACGAAGTCATTAAGGAGATTACTGCTGCAAGCCCGGCTACTCAATTAAGCGTGATGCACTCTGATCCTGGAAGTCGAGATTTCCTCCAGGCTGAAGAGAGATTTCGCAACGAGAATCAGAGAACAAGTGTCCAGCAACAGTCGAACGCTTCGACGGATGAAGTGTCTGTTATTGATTGGAAACGTGAACGTAAGCTTTCAGCAGATGGTGTTGTTGTTGATTCGAACGGCAAAGAAGATGCCCTGATAGCCTTTGGTCTCGTTGCTTGTACCATTGCACATATCGTGAAGACTAGCCAAGAAGGGGCCATCCTTGTTTTCCTTCCAGGTCTTGAGGAGATGTTGAAAATCAAAAATCTTCTTCAAGATAAAAGTTTAGGGGTCGACTTCAAAGACTCAAAATTCAGGATCATCTTACTGCACTCATCATTGCCAGAAAGTCACGCCGCTATCTTTGAGCCTGTGCCTGATGGGTGTCGAAAAGTTATCCTATCTACGAACATTGCTGAAACATCCGTTACTATCCCAGATGTCCAATATGTCGTTGATACTGGCAAGTTGAGAGAGATGCAATATGATCAAACGCGGCGCATCTCTTCACTTGTGTGTACATGGATTAGCAAATCAAACGCAAAGCAGCGTGCTGGTAGGGCGGGACGGGTGCAGAATGGCAACTACTATGCGCTTTATACCAAACAGCGCTATGAGACCCTGCGGGCTATAGGCCTGCCTGAACTACTGCGATCCGATTTGCAAGAGATCTGTCTCCAGATCAAGGCTCAAGCATTTCAAACCCCGATCCGAGATTTCCTAGCTGAAGCCGTCGAGCCCCCTGGACCAAACTCAGTGGATCAGTCCGTCATAAATCTGCAAACTCTGGACGCTCTCACGGATGATGAAGATATCACTCCATTGGGTCGCCTTCTAGCCTCCCTGCCAGTGCACCCAACCCTTGGCAAGATGATACTTTTGGGTATAATCTTCCGCTGTTTCGACCCAATGCTCATCTTGGGTGCTGCCTCCGCCAATCGGTCCATGTTCCTCAACCCCATTGAACTCCGCACACAAGCTCAGGATGCCAAGCTCTCCTTCGTTCAAGGCACTGGTAGCGATCACATCGCCCTTTTGAATGCTGTACGCGAACTTCGCTGCTTGCGTCAGGAAAGCTGTCCAACTTTCAGCATGCGCAATTTTGCCAGCAGTAACTTTCTTCACTTCAACACCTTCAGCACCATCGACGCCACTGCAGTCCAAATCCAGGATATCCTCGTCGAAGCTGGTTTGATCCCTCATACGCCGGCTTGTGACCGCCTAGATCACCAGTATGGTGCCCCGTCCCTCAATGAAAACAGCCACAAGGTCCCTCTCATCAAAGCTCTTGTAATGGCAGGCCTCCACCCCAATCTCGCCTTATGTACGGGAGGTCCTTTGTTCCGAACACCTGGCGAAAAAAATGCGATGCTGCACCGCTCGTCTACTAACGCCCCGCAGCGGAAAAGCGAACAGCTCACCTTCAACAAAGGCGCACTCTTCTCATATACAACTATGGCCCACTCTAATGACGGCAATACCATCTACCTAAAAGACACTACCCAATCCACACCGCTTATGGCAGCCCTTTTTGGCGGCAGACTCAGAAGACAAATGGACCGTGGCAATGTTCTCGAAGTCGACGATTGGCTCCCTTTCTACGTCCAATCCTCCGATTACCGCACACCCAAAACCATCTTCGAGTTCCGCAAAGCCCTCGAACGCCTCCTCGTCACCGCGTTCACAGACCTTGGTAAAATCTCTCAAGAACGGGTCAAAAAATTCGGCTCTGGAGGGCTTGCGCGCTCGCAAAGGCAGAGAAGCTTCGGCGTCGATACTACTGGCAATCTTGCGCAAGCGGGGTCAACTCAACAGGAGCCCCAGTACCTAGCTGATGATCGGGCGAGGGAAATTTTCGCGAATGGACTCGTCGATGTGCTAGATCGGGATATTAGGACTACCGAGAGGGTGGCATTGAGAGGGTGGGGACGTTCGCAGCCAAGGGATGCGGAGCAGTGGGGAAGGCAGACGATGACGGATCCTTCCGAGAGTGGGGAAAAGAGGTGGAGTCGTGCTAGTCGTGAGCAGAGGGGAAGGGAAGAGAGTAGTTGGGAGAGGAGAGGAGGGGATAGAAGAGGGGATGGCAGTGGAGAGAGGAGAGGTGGGGATAGAAGACGGGATGGCAGTGGGGAGAGGGATAGTGGTGATGGCAGGAGTAGGAGAAGGCTTTCTAAGTTTTACGATGATTTGTTAAAGATGTAACAAGGCGAGAAGGGCATGCGCGTGGCGAGCAACTCATTGCGTTGATGCATTTACATGGAAGGCCAAGGATAGATCTCCAGGGCAGCGAGCACTAGGGAGTTGCTACGGAGTCTTGCATCAGCTCGGATGGGGTGTAATATAAATTTGCTTCTGTGTACATATAGATAGACAGATAGATGCGACTCGCCTCGAGGCAGAAATACCCAGCTCCATAATCTACACTAAAATCATCTCAATTGAGTGGTAATCGTTACGACTTCTTGTTGCATGCATGTCGCTGATCACGCATCCTAATGGCCTTAGAACACCGATTGCCGCTCTCATGGCACCAAAACGCCATATCCAACCATTGCCCAAGAATGCCTCACTCAAAACCGCTCCCCGTCAATTATTGGGACTCAATAGATCATACTTCACACACGTCTCCACCTGCTCCGCAGACGCCTGTAAGAACTGTCTCCCTTCCAACCCAACCCAGATCTTAATCATGGAGAAATCGCCTTCTCGTGCGCTCTTGAGCAGAGTTGTGCCGCCGCCCTGGGCGCCGAGTTGGCGGAGGATAGGGAGAGCGCTAGAAAATGTGGGTGATTAGATTTCATGTTCATTTGAAAGAGGGGAAAGGAAAGAAAGGATAGGCGAGGGGAAACTGCTATACATACCTCTTGAAGAGATCCAGATTGGGGTCTAAGTTTCGCCCAATACCTTCAAGTAGGAAGATGCTGATGACGACGTTCACGAAATCACCTTCCATGCGGACGTGGTGCGAGCGAACCATACTCAGTACTTCCTGGAGGACGTCACCAATTTTGATGTTGCCAAGGGCGAAGGTTTTGCTTTTCACGCCGAGGACAAGATGTTGCATTTTAAGCGCGAAAATCTCTTGATCGATGACAGCATCCGGTTGACGACAGCGTTCGACCATCAAGTGACCGGCTCGGTAGCCGTCGAATTCGGCGATTGCCTTGAAGAGATCGAGGAAGTTCTTGCGGTTTGTGGCGTTCAGGGTTGTGACGAGGCCTGTGTCTATGAATATGAGTTGAGGACGATATCCTTCCTTCTCGATGGCATCGAGCTGTGCGGTCCAGTCTTTGGGGTGATGGCGGTGCGGGCGAAGCCGCTGGAGGACTTCTTCTGTAACGTCTGTGGAGTGTTGCGGGGTATCTGATTGCTTTTGCCGGCCGAAGGAGAGGCTGATTTGTTCGGGTTTGTAGAAGCGGACCATGATGTTTCCGGGATGGAGATCGGAGTGAATGAAGTTGTCGATGAGCAGCATGTGCAGGAAGGCATCAAGGCCTTCGTCTGCAATTTCTTTCTCGAAAACACCGCCACCATCTTCAAGGAATGCGGCCAACGGAATGCCTTGGGCGAATTCTTCGATGAGGACTTGGCGGGTGGTGTGTTCGGCGTAGGGGAAGGGGAACCAGGCTGTTGTGCGGTCTTTGAACTTCTTGCGGAACATTGTTAGGTTGGCAGATTCGATTCTAAGATCAAGTTGAAGTCGCATCATTTCCCCAAATTGGGTAACCTCGTCAGGCAACGATAGCCATTCGATAGTTGGGATTGCGTTAAGGACAGCGGCGAAGAAGCCCATGATCCGGAGATCACGTCGGACCATACGCTCGACTTTAGGATGGAGGACCTTTATTGCGACGTAGGAAGATGGTGTTCTCTGGGGACTGCTCTTTACTAGCGCGTCTACGTTCTTTCTCACTCGTTGCCTGATGTTCGGCTTACCGGGGTCAAGATCGACATCTCCTTCAGCAGCAAGATCTGATTTCAGTTTCGCCTTATAGACTTGCGCTATTGCTCCTACACCAAGCGGCTTCTCATAAAACTCCTCGAATATGTCTTCGAAAGGCCGCCCATCGAAGGCTTTCTCTATCGCTTGCTTGGTGTATCTTAAGGTATGCGCAGGGGCGTTAGAGTGTAGCGACGACATGACACTACACATCTCCAGGGGAAATATGTCTGTTCTAGAAGCAGCCCATTGGCCGAGCTAGAGTAAGAGGGATCAGCCAAGGAAGTGTGATTCGCATCGCACAGAGTACCTTTATGAACGCTGGTCCTCCTCGCTCCATTGAACGGACAAGGAATTTGTACCACCATAGTGTCCCTGCACGCTCATTATCACGGTCTTTTTTCCTCGAGCCGAACCAAATCACAGGTATCGTGGCTAACACTGGCACAAATATAATGACCAAGTGTAGAAACCTAAATGTAGTTGCAAGAGGCTCCACAATAAAAATGTCCAAGAACAACCATATCCGACTCAAGGCTCCTTTATAGCCATGTAAGTCGTCGGGCAATTCCTTAGCTATTTCTGCCCTCGAAGCCTCTAGCATGTGCTCTTCTGCTGTCTTGCCGTCTCCATTATCTTCTTCGCTCAACGCTACAAACGTCGCCGGTGTTAGCAAGCTCCATACAAGAACTCTGGTTCTTGGCGGTTTTGGGGGAGGTCTGAAAGCTATCTTCAGTCTGGAGAGGGAGGAGTAGTGCCATTCATGGCGCGCAAAGGTTGCTATGAAGCGTTGGGGCTTTTGACGAAGGCATAGTCGGCTGAGGGAGAAAGCCGTTCGCATTGTAGGGTAACCTTGTACTCCGCAGCTATCATCGAAGTCTTTCTGCTCCCACCATTCTCTTTATCATCATAATTGAAGCTGTTGGCGCAGGAATGGCCTGAGAGGCAGCGGGAGCACCTGGGACGTCATTTTTGGCCGCAACGGTCACCAGTGCCAAGCCCGCTATTTGCCTCCGGAAATAAAGTTGTCTAGATTCTCGACTGCATTAATCTTAAGTTACCTCGTCACTGAGATATCTAGACACGTTGTGTTATCTCTTGAAGCCTACGACGATCCCTATCCTCAGAGCAGCATCATCGATCCGACTTATATGGGCTGGTTCTGGGCAGACGCTGCTGGGCCAGCGAAGCCGGTAGCGCCCCACTCTATATCAAGATCAGACCCAACACCTCCAGTATGTTATCCCTCAAATTGTACGATATAAGAGCTCGTGCTGACTACTGACAGCCTGGTTGCCCCATGCACAATGCGTCTTCAACCTCCTCGACCGCTGTTTTCGCGCCCCAAAAATCTTCCCCAGCAGATGCATCATCATGTCCAATCGCTTCACCTAACGTTTCCTCTGGTCCCGCATCTCAATCCTCCTCGGCTTTCTCTAAACTAAATCCTCTCAATTACATGCCCAACATTTCCCAAGCTCGTGCATCTAACCAAACTACCGCCCTACCCACCTCCCGGACCGTCTCCTCAATACCTCGCGGCGATGCGGGAGGCAATTGGGAATACCCCTCTCCACAGCAGATGTACAATGCTCTCTTAAGAAAAGGTTACGACGGCACGCCTAATGACGGTGTGGAATCGATGGTGGAGGTGCATAACTTCCTAAATGAGGGTGCGTGGGAAGAGATTGAGGGATGGGAAGCGCGCTTCAGTCGTGGTCTGAGCTACGGATGGAGGGCGTGTAGTCGCGGCGAAGAGGGGTTTGTACCGGAGAGACAAGCGCCAGACCAGCAGCCAAGATTGACTAGATTTATGGGGAGGCCAGGCGAATTGACTCCGAAAGCTCGGATGTGGGATCTATTGGGTCGAGCATGGCCTGAGAAGTTTGCGTACGTATGGAATTCGCAGTGCAGAAGCCTTTGACTGATGTGGAATAGTGGCGAACCACCTTTTGATCGCCACGATTGGTATGTGCAGAGAAGGATGCCAGATGGGAGCACGAGAGAGGTTAGATACGTCATCGATTATTATTCGGGGCCGCCTGAGCCTACAGGGGAGCCAGTGTTCTATCTTGATGTCCGGCCGGCTATAGACGGACCTACTGCTGCGGCTGAGCGCATGACAAGATGGAGTCGAGATGTGTGGTATAGAGCCAGTGGTGCAAAAGCCAGGACGAAGGAATCGTCGTAATGTGAAGAAACCGATTTGTTAATCTCCGCATTTCAGGGCGTATAGCGGCATTTTGGTTGGTCTTAGCGGGGTGCTCACCAGGGGGATTTTCTTTGGATTTCGTACATGTCCGGCTTACTACCCTACTCCAGATATCAATATATGTATTACTATCAATGACTAATGCTATTCCAGGCTCTAAAAGCCCAGACAATGAGGCTAGAACTACGTTCACTTCTTACTTACTCCTGTGATGATTCAATGGCTCGTTGACATAGAAAGCCGGAACCGACAGCTCACGTAAATCTGATGCTGAGTCGTCCGGAGCCAACAGCGCCAAACAAGCGGCCACCTAGCGGTTTTATGCTGAGTGGAATATACTCATAAGGCGGTGACTCTCACTGCTTGGAGACCTCAGGCAGATCGACGTCATGTTCAGGCGTCCTTCGGCGTTGCCTGTGGCCCAATTGCAGAATCTCCCGCCTTTTGCTACATGTTGAGAAATTTTATAAGCACCCTTCTAACATAGTACACCGCCAGATTCGTCATTGCCGTTGGCACAAGCATGCGTAATGCTTGCCCCACGGTTGCATGTATGCTCAGGCCCACTGTTTGGGCAAGGCTGATTGGATGACGCATGCTTAGATTAATCATTTGTTCGGTTGCATCCCCACATCCGACACACAAGGCTGAAACTCCTTCAGGATTTCGAGGAGAGACTTGCATATTGTACGCGTGGACGATAACGTGACCACGTTTCTTTGAGTATCATTCTATGATCAAATCACTCATTATGTGCGTACTACTCCCTCGACGTTCCTTAGGCATCAACATCGAATGCTAAGCACTTGAGCTTCCAAGAAGCAGCGCGATGTCTTGGTTCAATTCCTCCGCTTCTTCAATCCAAGCTTGGTTAGACTTCAACGGAACCCTGCCGACTATTTCTAGTTGTCACGAGGTCGAGATGGGCCATCGCGAGTTTCCTAGGGTTATAGAAGCAAATTGCACAACACTTTGCAATCAAACGATGTCGTTATACAGTCCGCCATTCGACAATCTCGTAACATGTGGGTTATGGACCACGCTAATCAGTGCATATACTACTATTGTCCCAGGAAATTACCTTGTTCCAAACAGCAACAATCGATCTACTCATCTTTTAAAGCAATTTCAGGAGCTCGGCTTCGGCGATGATGTCCACGAACAGGCTTTAGCAGTTGCAGACAGCATCAGTTCGCGGCTACAGCTTCTCTACTTCGATGCTAAATTCCTCACTTTCTCCAACGACGGGACGATACCGTTAGCCTGCACCAGGAGTATACTTTTTCCTCTGGGTTCGAATAGCAACTCCACAGACCACACTTTACAAGCCTTACGAAGTTGTCTACGGGCCATTTGCTCCCCAGTAACACTGAATCCCGACCTTGCTGGCATCGGGGTAAGTTCTCTATTGCAAGGACATAATTGAACATTGAACTTAGAAAGCCAGGTATTCTCATCTTTTCTCATCCAGTCTGGTCTTGCCATCATCGCATTCATTGCCTTGCTTGGTCTTGAGATAGCACCACAGAGGACGAAAGAAGTACATACTAATGCGATAATAACGGCACTGGTGGACTTTCATAAATGTCAATGCTACTTTTCAAGCACCATTCAGATCATAGGACTGATGCTATTCCATGTCATTCAGTTCCATACCGCTCAAGCATGGCACGGCAAGGCTTTACCGCCAGACATATTTGACTTATCCGTATTGACAGTCCTGGCATTGAGTGGCTTGGTACCTATAAGCCTTACTCTGGTTTGCCTCACGCGCTACGGGCATCAAACTTGGCATCTGATCATTCTATCGCTGATAACGATGGCACTTTCCACCGGAACGCTTTCATGTCCATTCATATATATTCGCAGGTTTGGTGACCCTGTCACCAATCAGTATCTTGGGCCTAATCTCGAGGATCTGTACCCACTATGTGGATCATCTAAGCTCAGAAAAAATGATATTGGCACCACCACGTTCGCCAAACCCTGGATCTGGGCCATATGGCTGAACTGTGTTACATGGACGATCTCTTGCCTTGTGAGGAAGACGATTGAAGGCAGTCGACACGTCAGCCTGCTGAAAAGCTTGAAAGACTCATCCTCTATTGGGGGGTATCTGGATTCGATTGGCAAAAGTCCAGCGTGGCCGCTACTGTCTATGCTCACATGGACGATCTGCTTTGGCTTCCAATTCAATCTTTTTAACGCCTATTTCCAGCACACTGTGATTCTTCAGGATTGGTCGTTCGGGCAGATTATTGCTGTGGCGGTGTGGATACCTGCTGTACTTGAATACTTCTATATTGTCTGTCAATCGTAAAGGGAGCATGTCTGACTGATTGCGGAAATAGCGTAATGGTATTGACGAGTGCCATATATCATTTACGCATCTAGTGAGAAGAAGGACACATGTGATCATATTATTTTCGTTATCCAGAATTTAGTATGTTCGAGTCGACAAATGTTAAGCGTGTTCATCATAGATGCGCCCTTTAACACTACCACTCTTCCTTCTTGCATGTGACGCTGCGGAAAGCGCTACAGTCCACCTCAAAATGTGTTTAAGGTCTACGTCGTCGCCTAGAGGTTTTTAGAAGCCCTCCCCAATGCTCGAAATCTCCCAAAACACATATTCGAATGAGTAAATGCACTCTTGTGATCCAGTCGGTAGGTTCCAGAACCCTGAATAACACTGCTAAATACCGCCAGCGAGGTCAGAATCATGATATTTGCAGCGACAGATGGAGCCACTCTTGCCCTCTTGGTGTTACCGCCAAAGATTCGATAGACTTGAATTGGTGATGTACCTCCATTATTGTAACATTTTTCGCCACTTACACCATGATTTCCTCTGTATAGCGCCAAGACGAGCTTCAAAATGTCTTGCGAAGTCCAAGGGTGTAACTTGTGAAAACCCCAAAGAGGTTAGTGTGTGAGTATCTAAATTCTGGTAGAGCTTCATTCACTCTCTCTTATCCTTCAATTTGCCACACTCGCCCCTCAATTCCCGGATCCATCCCGTTTAGGTGAAAGATTCCCATCACCTCCGGCACATAGATCCTGGTAGAGCTTCCTTCACTTCTTTCCATCCTGAAATTTGTCACACTTGGCCGACACTTTCTGGGTTTATCCCGTCTGACGGGACGATTCCTCTCACTTCTTGAGTGCTTAGCTCGTAACCCCGCATTAGCACATGGTCGCAACACTTTGAAATTTGCACTTATAGATACCCACACCCATAGTCTTCTTCCTCAGTAACATCGCAAGTGTCGAGTTCAACACATGCTATTTGTTGTTGGTGTATCATAATGTCAAACGTTATCTCTACGCAAGACCAAGGGCGGCTCGCTGGCGTCACCATATTGCGTTTCCCCAAAGTCAAAAAGTCCAATGTCGTCGAATATACCACGAAATACAGAAATCATTATGATAGCAAGGGCTCGCCCACCGACCGTCGTGACGCCGAGTTCTTTTGGGCGTATGAAGTACGCAATGTTCTTCCGAAAGAGGACCCAAAGTTTGATCGTCTGCTCGCTCAGGTTAGTGCTCGTATGTCTCCTTACGACGACCATATAATCAATTCAATGTGTGAAGGTTAACAGCCCGGCCAACGAGGACTTCTGGGCCCAACGCATGGATCCAGCTGCCTATCAGCTCAGAAAGCAACACGAGGCTCAATCTGGATTCTGGGTCTTTCCACGCCAGCCTACCGAAGCCGAATCCAAAGCTGACCCAGGTCTTCTCATACTGGGCGACAATTCCAGGTCCTTCTTACTCCCCACCTACAACCTCAGACCGTTGACTGCAATTGAGTACTCAGTCTTTGTAATCACGCTCATTTTGTGCAACCCTTCTCTTTCGATTACCTATGCGACGATCGTCGAGCTTTGGTCAACACTTGTACAAAAGGTGTATCACTTTGAGAAAGACGATCTCAAGTCCGCAAAACTAAGGGAAGCGGACCTCCGCTCAGGGACGCCAGATGATGCCAACACAAGCACAGGTAAGCAAATTAGACGGTGCTATTGGTGCATAGCGCTCCCTAACGAGTGATTAGCGGTTCCAACGCCCCCCACCCCCGCACCAGGCCAGACGTTCGTACAAGCTTTGGGCTCTAGCACGCTAGGTGTCGAGCAGCAGTTGGAGCAGGAAAATGCGTTGCTTAAAGCAGAGAACGACGGACTAAGACACAAAGTCGCGACTCTGCTTGGTCAAATCCGCAGCAAGTCGCATAAATAGTTCAAGATCACGACTTAACGACACAAGTTGACAACACAAGTTGACAGCACTTTAAGTTCAATTCTGCACATAGCATACGTAGTTCAAGGGTAGCAAACCAGAATAAAAGACATGATTAATTTCTGATACTTATCAAGTCGCAGTGATTTAAGTAGTATCACGATCATTTCATATGAAAGAAACCCATAAAAGAACATAACCGTACAAAACAGAAAGAAAAAAGTGAAAAAAATGGGGTGGCCACCCAGTGTCACAATAGACATAGGAACAATATTAAGTGGAGTTGGACCAAAAAAATGGGGTGGCCACCCAGTGCTACAACCGACGTGAAGGGAACGATGCCATTAATGGGGGGGCTCCAAGGTCAGGTGGCCTCGCAGCACCCATCACCCGTCTCAAGTAACATAACTGCGGTCCACATGTATCCCAAGCTGGGACGAATCCGAAGCCGGGGGGGCGCACGCCGAGTGTGAGAGACGAATGACGGACTTAGCCCGGTGGCGAGAGGACGCTTTTGAACCCTTCCCCGGTCCTGCCATCCTCTGACACCGAACCCCGCACATCGGAGGTAGCACTAACGAAGTGAAGGTTTGCAAGAGCTCCGCGCTGCCACTGCACCACGGCACCTCGGTCACATATCACTGTTTCGTATTACTTAGACCTGTCTATTCTGATTTATATTTCAATAACACGCGCATTAGGAATATTGACAACCCACCACTTTGACAGCAGCCACCATAGATAATCGCATACGGATGCATAATAGCCATGCTTCAATAGAGCTTATCACCTTGAAGCAGCAGGAGAGCCGCGTTGTGCCAGAAAGTGGTAGTCTGGATGGTGTTGATGTATACAAAAATTTCAGCAAACAAAAGTTTGAAGGGCAAAAAAGAAAAACGGACTGCAGATTCGAACCAAGGACCAAATAGATTACGAATCTTACCGGCTTGATTAAGCAGGTGTTGCCACAGTCAGCCGAGTCAATGCGTGTTAGATCTCAATTTCCGATCACAGCGCTTCACACGGTCGCCCAATCGTAACCCAGTACCTTTTCCCAACCTCTAACACTTATTCAGCTGCCTTCTCCACATCAACGACTTCCAGCTTCGAAAAGGTCTGCACCATTCTCTCCCACTTGTTCGTACACAACACATCTTTGTCGCTTAAATGAGCGAGGTTTTTCATCGACAGTCACAGTCGGTGTTCATTAAACCTCCACGCGCAACTTATTCAAGTCAGGATCTCAGCCATAAGGTACGTATTCGCTTGGCTGACAGGAGAGCAACAAGAGCAATAAGAGCCCAAGAAACACCAATGGCCGCATTCATTGTCCAAGACATTTCGGTACACGAAATCGCTTTAAACGTCACCCGACACATATACATGAGATGTTACAAGAGGTGAAATATCAAAGAATGGCACAATGAAGTACCGTATTATGAATTGCTACCTCAACGGCCGAAGCACTGATGGCATGTCGTTCGTGGAAATTGGTGCCAAGACAGTGATAAGGTTCACGGTTTCGTCCTCCATTTAAGTGGTTACGGACATGAATGACAGGACATCTCTTCGATGCTTTGCTTTATTTACACGAAGGTGACAAGCTTACTTGACGCAGTAGATACCCAGACAGGGCATGATCTTCCTCATGAATATGCCTCCACAGCTCAAACATATAGGTATCCAGGGCCAGGATACATTTGTCAATAACCTTTTTCAGTCGCGCCTACCAACCGCCTTCGTCTGGCGTCTTTCGTTGTATCAAGCCCTTAGGACGGCTGTCCTCAACAACGAAAGAATTATTTGCCAAGCTCCCCTTCAAGCCTTGCTGTGCTGATACATTTCTTGAATGTATCCTTTTCGATAACGGCAAGTTCCACACGACCTACCCAGTACTGACTAAAGTTATAAATAGTGTATCCTTACTGTTTTCTGGCTATTCTCGTACCTTTTACTAAACCCAAACAAGATGTGACTTGTTACATCTTGAATGAGAATTTGTGCTAGCCTCACCCGCAGCGGTTGGGATATTTGTAATATACAGAGAACAGGCGTTGAGGAACGGCCGGATTAGGCGCCGAAATGCCCTTTTGCGGATTATTCTGCCCTTTAGAATCGATTGATGAGGTGATATCTTACTGATTTGCTCAAAACAATAGTGAAGACCCTTTTTTGGTCCTGAATTCAGTGCGATAAGGGCATATCTGAGTTGTTGTTGTGGTATATAATCAGTGCGGAATTCCGCCAGAGCTCCGCCAGAGCTCCGCAGCCTTACTATGGTACAACTGACAATCAAACCACAAGGATCTAAACATGATTCGCCGCTGCGATCACCGCAGAGCTCTAATTCCGCATTCAGCTCCGACCACCTTTTGTATAATAGACCAGCCTGTCTCCTACAAGTCTCCCTCACAAACATCATCCCCCCAGAATTCAAATGAAGATGTCCAATACTATATTCCCCTTATTCACCAAAACTTTCCACCACTCTTCCTACGATGCCATTGCCCCCAACAACCCATCCCTCTCCGCAGCTGGCAAAGTGGTGTTCATTACTGGCGGGGGCAGAGGCATTGGTAAAGGAATCGCAACCGCATTCGTCGAAGCAGGTGCCAAAGCCATCGTGATCATTGGCCGTTCAGAGCCATCTCTCAAAGAGACCAAGGCCGAACTCTCGCGCACCGGAAAGAGCGCAATCGATTACTTCATCGCAGACATAATCGATGTCTCAGCCGTCAAAGCAGCGTTCTCTGTTACGGCTCGCACTTACGGCAAAGTTGACATCCTCATCAACAACGCCGGCTACCTTGATAACCATGTCTCGATCGCCGAGTCTTCCCTGGATGACTACTGGTATTGCTTCGAAGTCAACGTCAAAGGCCCTGTAATCACCACCCAAGCCTTCTTGAAAGTCGCCGCTGCCAACGCTACGGTGATTAACGTTATTTCTGCCGCGGCACATGTGCCCTATGCACCAGGATATTCTGGATATGGTACTGCTAAGATGGCTTCTGCAAAACTCATGGAGTATTTGCAGCATGAAGAGCCTGGGTTGAGAGTGTTTAATATGCAGCCAGGAACGATCCCGACGGATATGGCCAAAAAAGTGGGGGATTTTTACAAAATGGAAGATCAGATTGGTAAGCAATGTATCAGAAACTTTCCTCATTGTGGAACGGTGTGTTGACACGAGTGGTTCAATCGCAGATCTCCCTGGGTCATTTTGCGTCTGGCTAGCGAGTGGAGAATCGGACTTTCTCAAGGGCAGATTCGTATGGGCGAACTGGGACGTCAATGAAATGAAGGCCAAGGCGGAGGAAATAGTGGGGAAAGATCTGTTGACCATGCGGCTTACTGGTTGGCCTGCTCAGCCAGCGTGATGGGATACCCTCCTGAGATTGCCCTCGTGGATCTGAATCTGCCGAGGTGAGCAACAGGAAGTTAAAACGTGTAAAGAAGCTACCAAAATCGAAGAAGGGCGTCCTGCTCTCCCGACTACCCAAATTCCAACATTGGTAGAAACTTTGAGAGTATAGTCTCATTAATCCTTCGCTTCAGATGATCCCCACTCCAATCCATATCGAGGGAGATGCTCCTTCCCAAGCCTCTCAGATACGATGTCCATACCCTTGTAGGCAGCCATAATCATTACCCCAAACTCCTCGAAATCCGTAGCTTGTGCCGAATCCATAACATCATCCCACTGACCCATAGTTACTTCTAAGGGGTTTCTACTCTTCAAGGCTTCACGCCAATGAAATTCAGAAGGTGCATTCCAAAGTGTAGATTGCGCAGTGAAAGCCAGCTGGTCCACTTTGCCAGATAGTTTGTCGTAGCCAAGCTTCAGGAACGAATAGACGCCTTGTAGCATATAACATGTGAGGACTGTCCTTCTGACGCTTTCCGAAATTATCCAATTTTGCCATGAAGAGGTGGTCATGGTCCCTTGTAAGTTGGACGAGCTTTCTAGTTCTGTGCTTAATGATGGCGGCTGGATCCTGCCCTGGAGCTGCTCATTCCAGGACATGAGGACCGCTTCATCTGACTCTGCATCGGCTCTCTGGCGAACGTCACCGTCTAGCAGCCTTATTATCTGATAGAGAAGGAGCGCTTGTACAGAAGCCAAGTGATCAATGGGTGAGAGAAACGATTGTTGCATTGCGCCTTTTAGCTGCCGCACTTTTCTGCTGATGTCGCCGAAGACGAGTGTTTCGTTGTCTTTGTTTTTGCCGCAGTACAACGCGCAGGAGCTCAGAGCATCATATATTACAGTGGGAGTGTGTTCGTCGTACATATGGCGGTGAATAAACGGCGTCTGACCTCGCCTGTAAAACATGCCCGGATAGGTCTTGAATTGTTGAGATACAAAGACGACGCGAGAGTGGTAGATAGCGCCTGTGATTACACAGTCGTCACCTGGTTCGACGGTGCCAGGCATAGCGTTCACATAACCTTCCATGTCCCCCATATTCTGTAATTCGGACCAATCAAGACCCTGTTCCGGGAAGGGTAGTAAGCCCAATCCAGAGTTGAGATCTGTGCCATGCAAGGTCTCGAAATTGTCATCGATCAGGAATTCTGGCGTGGTAGAATGTACGTCCCCCTTCTCAGGACTGAGATATGACATTGGGCCACCAATAGGAGCTGATTGGCTAGCACCTAGGTAGTCACAGGCGAGACCCTTGCTGGCACAACGCTGACAATGAGGTACAACCGCGTCGCACCTACGCTTGCCTTTGACACAGTTGAGGCATGATTTGCGACGGGGAGGAGCCATGTTTTCCCGATCAGAAGTGAGGACGATAGCTAATATAACAACAGAAGACTCTAGAGTCTCTGATGAGACTGTCAGCGCGATTTGAAAGGCCGTTTTTGGTACCTTTGGTCTTTGGTCTGGCTGATTATAACAGCCCCGAGATGTACAGCATTCAATAGTTATACAATGAGTCTAAGGCAGACTAGTCCAACCTTTACAATAGAATTATTGTCGTTCTGGCGTGCTTCAAGTTGAAGTGCAACCTGATCCCCGGAGCGGAACCGGGAAACTTCTCTAGAGCCGACATTTCAACCCCAATTTGGCACATTAAGGCCTCCCATTGTTTGGGGACTCGCTTGGGTTGTAGCAAAACGGCAAAGCACCGTTATGATATTCGAACGAAGTCGGCAAGGTCAAGTGATTTTACCGTTTCTGCAAATCTTTGATAGACTTGCAGCTACACCGTTTATGAACATCATTATATTTCGATTTTGCCTTGCTTTGGCTAGGTTCGAGCTCTATAGCGACCCAACAGCAATAATTCAGACCTCGCGAAACATTACTCAAGCACTCTTTTGAAGGTACAGGATCCTATTTGATATACTCGGCGATCAGTGGCCATCCTTGCATTAGATAGGCCGCTTCATCGACAGGAGTTCGCTGCGGTCACAAACACGGCCTGTTTTGAGTTCCAATGCGCTACTGCTCGTTGCTGATTGCAATTCATGTCGACCTACTTAGTAATGGAACCCTTATGCTCACGTAGAACAAGCATCCATGTCGACTGCATTGGAAATTTCACCAATATAACTAGACAGGGTTGAACTTGCTCAATTTGGCCATATCTGCCTGGAAATGCTTAACGTACCGGATCTTGTCGGCCAATATTGATGCATCGCAGTACCTCTTTCGGCGGCGCAGGTCAGCGATGGGATGCCTTCCTAGTACGCCAAGGTTATGATAGATGGTAAGGCTCAGTGGGGTTACCATGGGTTAGACGATGCTGTGTCGGATTGGTGGTGGGGCCAAGTGCAGCGGGAGTACCCAGAAGGCCACCCTAAGTGAGCGGGGTTCGTCATCTAGAGATTGACGAGCATATCTGGAGATTTGTAGCCATTTCGTTGATGATACCGGTTGGAAAGAGGGAATCCTGAGTGGAATCCGCAGGGACGGCAGAACACGACGACATGTTGTACTTTATCACCAGAACAGAGGCTTTCCTCCGATCTTTTGATGGCCCAGGCACGGCATTGAGGGCTGCGCACCCTAGCGTCAGGGGCTTCGGGGCAGCTTCAGAGCCAAGACGGACACCATCAGAAGGGAATTTCCCATAATCGTCGTCATTAATTTCACGATACTTGTATCTCGGTTACTGCCCAGCTAGGTACCATCCCACTCAATTCGCGAGAATAGATCCGCGCACGGCAGAACCGAATACTTTCAAGACTTACTGCAGGCAAGAGACCCCTCCAATCACTTGGCGATACGGGCTGTTACTTTTGGCTACATCGGTCCTTATTATGTACGTCTATGCCAAATCGGGAAGCTCCACAGGTAGCTTTATCCAGTCCTCTGACTTCATCGGATCTCCTCGAGACCTCCTACTGATATGGGCAAGGGCCGGATACTTAACTCCTGCCCTCCAGGCCTGGAAGCACAGCGCTCTCCCTGCCTTTTCGCTGTTCGTCAGCGGGGTACAGAATACACCATCATGCAAGGGTAGTTCGCTTCGGGTTTGGGGAGGACAATTTTCTCCAAAGAATGGGAGCTCCTTCCCATCGCGGATGCAGTAGCAGGGTGGTGCAGGTTTGCACCTAAGTTGCTAGGAAGTTGCTCAATTCCTGCTGCATTTAAAGGAGCGTAAGTCACTATGTTCCTCTCCCACATCTTTACTCTTAGCCGCCAAAATGCTAATGCAGGTCTTTCGTTCAGTATCACTAGCCCTCTTCTTCCTCACATCCTCCATTCTCAGCTCCCCTGTCCGCGTTCGCTCTCCCTATATTGTCAAAGATAAGCACCAGGTACCGAACGGGTGGTCCAACATCGGCCCAGCGCCTGCCGACAACCTCATAAACCTACACATTGGGCTCAGGCAGAGCCAATTCGACGAGCTTGAGCGACATCTATATGAAGGTACCTCAAAAGTGCTACAGAATTAAAGCCCTGCAGAATATGGCTGATCTGTCTGCCAGTCTCGATTCCTTCCCACCCTCGCTATGGACAACATCTCACGGCCGAGGAAGTGAGAGAGCTGGTGAAGCCCACGGATGACACATTGGACCTAGTCCACGACTGGCTGCAGGATAATGGCATTGACCGCGCCCAACTTCAGTACAACCAAGCCAAGGATTGGATAAAGCTTGCCCTTCCAGTCAGCGCTGTGGAGAAGCTCTTGGACACAAAGTACTCTGTTTTCGAACATGAAGATGGAGAACGTGTAGTTCGTGCACCACAATGGTCGCTACCTCTGCATCTCCACGGGCATATCGACGCCATTCAGCCAACCAACTCTTTCTTCCGTCCACTAGGCCGCCGAAGGACACTAAAGACTATCAAACCAATGGCAGAAATCACCGCAGCAACTCCAGCAGACCAGGATGCCGAATATGCCGAGGTCAACGCCATTGCTGCTACCCCTGATTCGACTGATGTCTCCGTTGCCAAAGCTTGCAATACTAGCGCTGTTACGCCGCTCTGTTTAAGGACCCTGTACGGTACTAAGGGTTACAAGCCACAGGTGCCAGGAAAGAACCAAGTTGGCTTGACGGATTTCTTGATGGAAGCAAACAACCGATCAGACGTCCAGATCTTCTTGGAGATGTACAGGAAGGGGGCAGTTTCCGAGGCTGAGACCTTCACCGTTGACGTTATTAACGGAGGTGACAATCAGCAGACTCCCGACACTCCAGCTCAGCTAGCCGCAGGCAAAGATCTAGAGGGCAATCTCGATGCTGAGACAATTATTGGCATCGACTACCCAACCCCTCTCACAGCATTCACAACTGGCGGAATGCCTCCGTTCAATCCCGACGAAAATACTCGTGAGTTCTACTTTGTCTCTTTTGTTAGGTCCTTTAATAACCTTGTCCTAGCTACGGATACCAATGAACCCTATCTGCAGTTTCTCAATGCCGTGCTTGACATGTCCACGCTTCCACAGATCATCAGTTCCTCTTATGGTGATGACGAACAAACTGTACCCGAGTCCTACGCTAAAAAGGTCTGCAATCTCTTTGCTCAATTGGGAGCACGAGGAACATCATTTCTTTGCGCAAGTGGCGATGATGGTGTGGGAACGACTGGCGCTTGCGTCACAAACGACGGCAAAAACACTTCAACTTTCCTTCCGTCCTTCCCGGACGGCTGCCCGTATGTGACCAGCGTTGGTGCTACCAAGAACTTCAACCCTGAAGTAGTGGCCTTCGATCCAGCAAACAACTTCGCAAGTGGCGGCGGCTTCAGCAACTATTTTAAGCGTCCTTCTTATCAGGATGACAACGAGGTTGTGAAGAACTATATTTCCAGCCTTGGCGGCGAGTTTGCTGGGTTGTTCAACACAAGCGGTCGCGGATACCCAGATATTGCAGCTCAAGGACAGCGCTTTGTGACAATATGGAACGGAACTATCACTATCCTCGATGGTACTAGTGCTTCTACGCCAACTGCGAGTGCGGTCCTTGCCTTGGTCAACGACGCCTTGATCGCTGCTGGCAAACCTCCCCTTGGTTTCTTGAATCCATGGTTGTATTCTATTGGCTACTCGGCATTCACCGATATCACTAGTGGTTCCGCTATTGGCTGTGGAGTATCAGGTTTCCCTGCTGAAGCGGGTTGGGATGCTGTTTCTGGCTTCGGAACTCCAGTAAGTTTATTACTGTTATTGAAATCATCGAAACAATGTCTCTAATCTCTACCCTTAAACAGAACTTCCCAAAAATCCAGGCGCTGGCCCTGAGCTCTAACGCAAAAGCAAGAATTTAGCCTGTTGAAGGATGGGCTCCTTTCGGTGCAATTGTGTAGTGTAGTTAGAACGGAAGCCTTGGGAGCTATACGTATATAGTAGTCAAATTCATTCTCGACGAAATTCAGCCTGCTTGCCCATGCTTTCAAGCTAGACAGCCCTTAAATCTCCCGTTTCGCTAATTGTAATTGTATCGAGAGACTGGTTCCAGGCATTACCACCCATTACCAAATTCCCCAATGTCTCCCTTTTCCCTAACCCTGCCATTCGTATGAGAATTCTGGTACAACTCCCATACCTTTTCCCCCTCAACACAACTTGCCTAGTGCTGCGTCCCTCGACAAACCCCCTTTGCCCAATCAAGTAAGCTGCGTGAAGCATCCAATGTACTTAAAGATGTTGGGTTAAATATATCTCTGGCTTGTGGCGAAATGGGGGTGGTTTGTTTTTGCCGTTGGAGAGGGGGGCTGGTGGGATGGGTGGTGGGATGTTGATTTGTTGTGGGGATTGGTGTGAGATAGAGAGAGGTTGGGATGGGTGTTAGTGAGGCGATAAGAGAACGTGGCTGGTGAGAGCTATATAGTGGCCTGGGTTTCTGTAGGTTGTTGTAAGTGATTTAGGCCTTTGCTATAGCATTGATTGCGCATCCATAGAGAAAGGGGGGAGAGGAATAAAAGGTTACACACCATTGTATTGCTGAGTATTGATCTGAAGCTTAGAATGGTAAGAGTTTCTGCGAGCTCAGGCGTACTTGGCTCGCTCGTACTTGGGCTATCTTTGCACAGCTCCAGAGAAGGCTCGCCCTACCCAGCCGCTTCCGTTTTCTTGATACTCCTGCCGCGTTACTTGGGTAGCTTTTAAGGCGGTGCGGTCGGCGGCGAGGTGGGCGCCGCCTAGCCAGGTAGATTTTATGGGACTGTGGTAGATTAGTATGCCACATGGTTTACGTGATCGGCCTCATTTTGACTTACTCGGGTGCCCTTGCTATCCGTACGACGCATTCTGCAGGTGCAAGTTGTCGAATTTCTGTCTCGCTGTTCAGGTTGTTAGTAGCCAAAATCCTATTCAGCGCAGAGGATGTCCTTACAGTCTCGTCATGAAGCCTTCAATCTTGGAATTGCCTCCAACGACGAGGATGTTCGCTAGCATAGCGGGCCATAACCCCGTTGGCACTGCAGATAAGCTTTGTAGAACGGTCCCTGGTAACCCCTCTTCCTGCATACCAACGTCTCCTGGATTGAAGAGCAGTTCTGGCACGGTGAAACGTTCGTTACTGAGTGTCATGTAATCTTCGATAGTATCACCAGCGCCAGCTAAGGAGCCCATCTTTCTTATCTTAGCGCCGAGAGAAGGGTCGTGTGGACGTATGAAGCCTTGCTTATGGGCGTTGTAGTCGGGAAGGACGTAGTCAACAACAATTTCTCTCTCGCCGTCTAATGCTTTCTTACGGCTAGCAGAGGCACCTTTCCAGGTGCGCTCAAGGTCGCGTCTAAAGTCATCGCTGACAAAGCAGATGGCTTCTTTGACTTCATTCATGAGGTGTGTTTCGTCTAACATGTTGTAATGACGAATCGATACAAGTTCTTTTAGATAATTCGTTAAGAATTTGCCACCGATACTAAGACGACGGATTGCTTGTTGGATTGGTTTACCCTTGAAGAGGGGCGTTACGGTGGAATGTGAAAACCCCGAGTCGATTACAAGTAGGCATTCGGCGGGAAGAGCAGGGACGACTGAAAGACGAGAAGGTGCACCATATAAAGACTGAATGTCGTTGTAGGCATTTAGAGATGGACCTACCGAAACGTCAGTATGACGTTGGAAATGGATTTGATGGTTTCTGCAGACTTATGGATCGGCTGTACGAGGCAAATTCATACTCTTCGAAGACGATCTCGTCACAGTTCTTTTGCAGAGCTACGGGTGTGTTCGGTGCTTCAGTGAGTATCAAGTTCGTCGTGTGAGGGTCACACTTTCATAATGTCAGTGTCTTACATCTAGAAGCCAGTATCACGTAAGCTCACCGCCAACTTTGCGCCTTTGTCAATGAAAGTATTATCCCAAATTGCCTTCTCAGCTTCCCAGTTGACTAAGAAACCTTTCTCCACTGGTCTACGAAAAGTGATTTCTCCAAAGTCATTGCACTTTTCTAGCTGTGAGCCAACCCAGACATGTCTTCCTCTGTCTCTGGCCAAGCAATTTGGGATGGTGTGACAATCATCGAGAGTTGGAGATGATTTGGCAAAGCCGGCTTTCATGGTGAAACCCCCATTGTCGATGATGAGGGTGTGGTCTGGAAAATCTCGCTCAGCAGGTTTGACAGGACGAGGCATCTTGTTAGACTGTCGCATGTAGACTTCACCATCTCATTACTTATCAGTTGAGGGTTCGCAAAGATCGTGCGAAAGGCTTGAGCGACTACAGTAATGTAAAGGGATACTGAGACTGATATGGCCACAATAGACTAGCCTCGACGGATAATATATCGTCAAATCCCACGAACTTTAGAAAGTAACATTGCAGGACAAATACAGTAGCCCATTGGAGGTATGGCCCCGTCTAAGGAAGCAGACAACCTTGCACCACTTCGAAACACACTGTCATCCACCAAAGCCCTCATACACAGCTTCCAAGCCGCTCTCCAATCACCCACACCATCGCCCTCTGTTATCCAAGATCCCCCGAATCCACTCGCTCTGCTCTCTGATGCCTCCCAAATTCTCAAAGCGCAAACCACCAAACTCTCACTCCTAATCCTCAACAAACCTTTCACACCTTCTGCGATCACATCCATCCTCAAATCCTTGTCCAACGGCTGTCTCCCTGGCCTGATCAGCGCATTGGAAATCTGCCCTGCTACCAAATATACACGTCTCCTGCACCAACATATTCGGTCTACGCTTCTGAAGATAATGATGGAGTTGTTGAGTCTAACAGCTTCAATACCGTCGGATGAGTATGGTATTGAAACGTCTACGGGACGGAACACATTAGCTTCTACAGGCGTGCTATGGGCGGAGTGTGATAAGATGGTGGAACTAGCGTCCAAAGGTCTCACATTTCTGGCAGCTCAGCGAGCTGAGGACTACCACGGTTTGCTGAAGGATGCTATTCAAGAGCTGGAGGAATGGGACCCAGACGAAGACACAGATTCTGACACGGACTCGCTGTCATCGAACAAGCAAAAGCCTGCATCCACACCAACAGCCGATAACCTCGCTTCTGAGCTCGAAGAGCTTCATGGGTCCTCAATTGCCATTCTTCGAAAACGCACCCTCCTCACACTCCGCACCGTCCGCGTCATTTATCCTGCGCTCAAGAAACGGCGCATATCGACCTTCCCGAATATCACCAGTGCCAGCACTCTTGAATCACTCCCTACCTCTACACAGATAGATGCTCTGGACTCGTTGATAGATCAAGCGAAAGGTTTTACAGATGCTACGGACGAGATCGCTGGGGCGCTGTATAAGGGTGACGTGGAGCAGGTGGAAAGGAGGTTGAGAGTGCTGCAGGAATCAGCGGAAGGTTGTGCGATAGGGGTTAAGACGGGGTGGAAAGGTGAGGAAGATGAATTCACAGGGTGGGCGGAGAAGTGGACCGCGAGGTTGGAAGAGGTAGGGAGGGAGTGATGGGGGAACAAAGGAGTTGTAATGAGTGATGTTCTTGATTAGCGGCTTACGTGATACCCCATGGATCGATTGCATAGATGGATGATGTCCAAATAAATTTTGTGCATTTGCAAGTATCTCATCACAGGTATGCGGCCACACCGAAGATATCCAAAGCACAAGAGTCTGTTCGAATGCATTACGTACCTACTCACTTTCCGCCAACCCGTTGGCGTTTGGTACAATAAGAAAAGAGTACGGAGAGAAATAGCCTAGGAGGGTGTGGGCCACTCTGTTTTTGGATCATGAGAACAATGCTCTACTGTTGAGCTACTAAGCATGCAATTTGCTGCCATTGGAATTGAACCTGAGTTTCTGCGCTGGAAAGGCGGGACAATGCCAACAAACCATGGCAGCTATTATGACGATTGGGGTTTCGTGTCACATAAAATAAGGCAAGGGAACGAGGAATATGAGTTATGGAGATTCGGAAAGCAGTACTCTCTCATTTGATCTTCAATCTTTGACAAAGGCTTTGATGGAGCCTGAAAAGGAGGTAACAATCTCTCTTGAGCTCTTGAAGGTCTACGAAAGGCTTGATCGGGGCACCTGTATTAGAACCCTCAAAAGTGCAATACTACTTACCACTGAGGGCCTGCTGATGCCAATACTGAACCCTTGCCGCCAGCTGCTGCAGAAAATTCTGTGGCTTAGCCTGCAACTGCGCAAACGAACAAGAACCTATGCCCCTGAACTCCAGAATCGGACAAAGGAGACTAGGGTCGCCAATCGCCGTCTCAACCTTGTTTCCCAATGCTCCGATCTGCTTTTCCCGGAACTCAGCGTCCTTTAGCGCCAATTGGTCGGCTTTGCCGCCTACGATGTCCTCCAGCCATGTTTGCACGTTGAGATTCCAAGGCTGGATGACAGGCTGAGTGTTGCTGATAGGGATCCGTTGACGTGGCGCGCCGGACGTAGGCCCTGGGGGTGGAGGAGGAGCCGGAGCAGGTGGTGGTGGTGGTGGTGCTGCTGCGGATTGTGCTTGAGACGGTACTGCAGTTTCTGTAGGCGCCTTGAGCGCTGGTCTCGCCCAGTTGAAGAAGCAGTTTTGGAGACTGCTACCCTTAATACTTTGGACGATAGCGACAAGATTCTGGCGGAAGGCTGTTGCTGATGCTTCCACCATGAGCCCGGTCACGATGTTCAGCATGGTTGTGAAATCCGTGCGAGGCATGAGGGGCGTCTTGGTTTTGAGATCCATGTCTCTTTCTGAGGGTGATGCGTCGGACTTGTTGACGTAGGACATGATCATGATGAGGAGGCCGACAACGCTGTTTTCGCCATAGAGCTTACCAACGGGCCCAGCTGCGCGCCACTGAATGCTTGCTAGACTAAAATTTGAGGTTTTCACCTGCACCGATGTCACAACTGCCATGTTTGCTCGCTGTGGGGCATTGCCGAAAAGGATTTCGTTGGGTTCGGAGTGAACAAGGCCAGGGAGAGCGGCTAGGGGAATCGGGGCTGTAGCATGGAAACCCAATCCAGCAGATGAAGGTCCCCCAGTGATCTCCCAGCGGACAGATGTATGCGTCTGGGACAAGCTTAGCAGGTTGGCGGGTCGCATGAAAGCCTTGCCCCCACCGTCCTTAGGCTTTGTCACCGGAGGCTTTGATGCATCTCGCGCTTGTGCATCTAGTGCGTGCAAAAAGACACACATTTGCTCTCCGACAGCGCCGAGCTCTGCAACAGATATCGCTACACCTGTAGGACCGCCATAGATCATCTCCAATTGTATCTTTTGGATATTAGTCTGAACCTCTGCAGTTGGTATCCAGTTACTTTTAGCAGTTGAATTTAAAGCTAGGTCTGGCTCTCCATTTGCAGTGAAGAAGTGAAGGATTTGGCCCTTCGTCTTGTCATCCTGCGGTAGGAGGAAATCTGCAGTATGAATGGCCCCTTGCAGGTTGAACGCAACACTCTCAATCTCGAAGCCAATCTTGGGGGCTAACATAGGTAAGTATTGATGTTACGCTTCGAGACAGAAGGATCTTACGATTTGGGACAAACAATGACGCCGTCTGTGACCCAGAGCCAGAGATACTTTGTTTTGTCGCTGAGGATGGCTGGCTCATGGCACTTGTCGCAACTCCTTGTAACAAGGTCGTTCCAAGAGGAACGAGAACTTGGTCTTTAAAGCCAGGTGGCGGTGACTTAGACATGTTTGGAATTGGAACTGAAGACAGCAGGCTACTAATCCTCCTATGCTATGGGAAGTAGGAAAGATGGAATTCCACTCCTCTTATATGTAGTCTTGAGCGATCCGCCACAAGGCAAGTTTAGCTATAGCCACAAGAAATTAGCTATTCTTATAGGACCTGCAAATGCAGTCATGTTGTATTGTGGCGTTGAGCTTGTGTGTGCAAGAGGCTGAGTAAGCTGATGGCAGATAGCGACACTTCTGTCTACCCAATTGCTAGCAGGCTAGGCCAGAAACAATGCGCTACCCGTCAGGAGATACTGCAAATGGCTTCGTGGCTAACGTTTGCGGGTTACCAAACATAACATGGTTAGTAGAAGTGGAAGGTCCATCAGTCCAGAAAGAAAAGATGCTGACAAAACCTAAAGTTCAAAATGCTCGTCTAAACGTTCAAAATATTGATGGTATTGAGTAGCGATTGGTTATCAAATGTTGCTCCTGGCATACGTTTGCGAAATTGCCTCCCTAGTATTTCACAAACGACGCCACGCTTATTCTATTTAAGGCTCGACGCGGATCTTCAACTTAGTAAATGAACGGTAACAGGCGATAATGAACGCGCTTCTTGATCTCCGTCCAAGAATCTCCGTACTAATTAGACCAAAAGTCAGCCTGCATATCAACAAAAAGCACTCTAGGCTGGGATTGTGCAGGAATGACAAACCCTGTCAGTGCAATACTGATCTAGAGCAGGTACAGCTCTCGTACTAAAGTCATAGAAGGCGAAAGCCCCGACCAAGGCACCCCATGGTAGGCCAGCCGCAGCAACGGCGTATCCAGTACGCCATAGGGTGTAGCCACCATAATTGATATTGGTCGCCAATCCAAATAAGCCACCACCGTACGGCTTGCCTTTGTTCTCTGGCTTATCCTTGAACCTCTTGCGTTGAATTTCAGAAACAAATTCTGTGCAAATACCAACAGTGTAAAGTCCCAGGCCAAACATGAGCGTTGGTGAAGAGGTAATCACGTTCGTGAGCGAAGCAGACTGAGTAGCCATTTGCGGTGCCGCGGAAGTGACGCTCCAGATTGAGAAGAGAGTATTCAATGCATTGGAGATACTGTTGAACAGTGCAATTATGGTTGCTGCCTGCGGTGACAAAGCCGTTTCACCAATTCCCACTGTATATATGATATGTTTGACGCTGCTTCCTGCCGCCAGCGCAGCCATGAGTGCTGGGTATGGCCCCAGCCCAAAGAATGCGACTGAGGCATCGCGCGGGGTGGCGAAGGGCATGACACTGCCGCCGAGATGTTGAATCAGAGACGCTCCCCATCCTCTTTGCAGAATACTGAATTGAAGGGCCGCATCAGCTGCGCGTAAGCCGATGAAAATGGACTTGCCCCAGGGCGATGGGTCTTTGTTGCTGCGGTCCACGTAATCCACCACTTTTGAATCTCGATTTTTGTCTGCCATGAGTTCCTAGTCAGTCGTGGCAATGGTTTATCTGAACGTTCGTTTAACTCCGCGTCAGACATCCATCCTGAACACGCCCGCTTCTCCTCTCATCCGAGGTTTATCCGACGGAGTATTGGCACGCCAAGACTCTAGCCCCACTAAGAACCCCTCCACTCGGGCGCAGACAACAGCGGGCCCCAAGCCCAATTTGGGGTCCGGACCCCCTGCAAATGGCTGCTAAGGTATGGATTTCGGCTCCCTAGAGCACACCCATGGCAGCGTGTTAGGGTTGGGATTTGCAAATCAAGACTTTTGGGAACACCAAACAGCACCAATGTTCTTATAAATATTATAATGTACTACATTGTTGTATACACCTCGAAATCACATATGTAGCAACGCAGAGGTTCCTTTCTCATAAAATCATTCAATATCCTGTGCTTATTCTGGCACCACAGTAAAGGTCGAACAAAGATTGATATTGATATTCCAAGCTTCAGCAATTATAACCTCCGTCACCTATGAGGTGGTACTATCTTATGCAGCAAAAACGGTCTGCAAGGGCGATTGAATAATCTAGATTGTGCTATGGTTGGGCCCAGATAGTAGACCTGCGTAGAGTAGTACCTTATGGTGGCATGCCGGTCGTGGGGGCTTACGCCCCACTTATGTTCGATTGGGGGGTACCTGCTGTACAGCCACTCCCAAAAATCCCTCGGTGGATTGCGACGGAACCTTCCGGATCCTATACAATTCTCTCTTCATTTTTTCAATAGACGAAACACATTCTTCTGTCAGTCTTTGCCTCTGGTAACTTGCAATGAGTGTCTTTTCTCGCCGTACCAAAGCATCTGGACAGCTCACCCACAACAAGGGCTGCCTCCTGCAGCCTTTCGTGGGGCCGGACCTTGAATTCACATAAATTCTCGCACATCCTGCCACCCCTAGTCTACCTGTGCCAGAACAGCAATAATGCCGCAGGAGCCTCGCTTTACTATCACTCCACCTCCTACGAACAATATCTCCCAATCGGCCAAGGACGATTTGGATTGTCTGCGCAATGCACAACTTGAATCCTCTTTGAAATCCGACCCAATCCGAGCAGACGCCGGTTCAGGAGATCAAGAGTATGTGAACAGCGGAGCACAACATGAGACTGGGGTTCGAACAGAGCAACTGCTAGCATTGGGAGCAGCGGAAGAGGAGGTAATCACAACGGTTCAGACAGCACGATATGACGAAGCTTCGGAAGCCGGGTTTCGCCGAATTCTACAAGAAGAACGTAGGGAGAGACCTGCTACCTCATCCATGGAAATCGCAGACCCATACGATCCCAGCAACGGCGGAACAAGGAGTACCGATCATACCTCAACAGTAACACCTAGCAAGCGGTCGACGCAGAATCCCCAGTCTTACAGTCGTGGCACGGACGAGTCAGGAACCGCTGAGCATACTTCAGAAGTGCCCTCTAATACAGACGGGACGTCGCTGCCAGACGTGGACAGACCGGAGGAGGAAGAAGAAGAAGAAGATACTATTAGCGATCTACCTGCCCAAGCAGACATCACACTGGATCACATCTCCGTACCTCAAACTCCACTAAACATTATTGAACAGGCCTTCCAGTTCGCCGATAACAGTGACGTTACCCTCACCGACGAAGAGTATTTCAATTTCAAGAGGCAGCCATTCGAGGCTCAACGGCACACTTTGAATGTTTTCTTCAAGGAGCTGGTGAATAGGGAATTTGATCTCCTAGAGCGACCAACTGCTAAACGAGGAGAAACTTCCCTTGAAACAGATTAAGAACACAGTCATTGACATAGATGAGCTTTGGCAATCGGGTCTCGGAGTTACTCATAGATTTCATTGGTTCTATACCTGTGATGGTGGTAGCAAAGGGAGGCTGCTTTTAACGCTGGCGTGGAGGCCAGATGAGTGGCGCGGACCAGAAATTCTATATGGGTAGCCAACAGAGTCTGTAGCATGCTATTCCAAGGGTCATTGAAGCATACGCATGTATTTGAGATGCTTAGGACGTAAGAAAGATGGGTATGCTATGTACGAAGTATTGTAGGTCCAGGCCGCAGGAAAGGGTCGCTAGAAACGCGGAAGCGCCGCCGCGACCGAAACTCTATCGCAAAAACATCGCGCCAGAGGACAAACATCAGAGCAAACAGAAGAGATAGCGAAGAGAATGCAATATTGTGGGAGCAGGAGTATGTGCTTTCGGAAACGTTCCAGACTGTACAACAATGGATTCACCACCAACCAAGCGGAGGAAGACATCACCTCTAACGCACCTCTCGATAACGCCACAAGATAGCCAAACGCGCCCGAAATCCCATGATGGCGAGCGCGGTCCCAAAGGTAGAGCCTCGTTCATGTCACCGACTAAGGCCAGTCTCGCGCGATTCAATCCGAGCCTTCTACCCCGATCCAACGAGTCCGACCCGGAGCGACCAAGCAGCCAGGGTGCTGGCAGCAAGAAATCTAAGATACGAGGCGGTACAAATGGGCTCACATCACAGATACACCGGGCTGGAGTTGCAGAACCAGCTAGTACTACGGAAAGGACAATAGCAGCACCATTTCCGAGTGCGAATGGGCAGGGACTACGCGCTGCACCACGACGCAGGTCACGTACTCCTGGCAAGGATTATACCCCATTGAAAGATGCGCAGCTGCTTCCTTTTCCCAACTCACAGGTGTCGCTGCCAACAGAAGCACGAGGACAAGGCAATGGAGTGCACGCTGCAGATCCCGAAGGACAACCGCCTCTCCAATTCCCATTTCTTACCGAGTCGCAATTTTCAACTACAAATGGTGCGCTACCTGCAAGCGAGAGCCCACACTTACCGTCTACTCCAACGCATCGCGGTATTCCCGGTCAGAGATCCGGCATGGGCTTCAGCGAAGACGGCGAGCCTAGCTTGCCTTCCACTCCTGTCCACCTTGGGCTTGAAGCGCCGGCAGAACGCGCAAAAGGATTACTCTTTAGTAGTCCCAATCGCATATCAAAGAGGAGGGAAAAGGCTGCTATGAAGTCATCCCCATTAAAGCCCAGCGACAATGGCCCCAGCCCCTCCGTGAAGACATCAAAGAGCGTACCATCCAGCCTCGGGCCTCCAATTTACATATCCAGTATCCCTCAACCTCCTCCTACCGAACAGGAGGCCGCACAGCTCAGGTTGAAAGAGGAATTAATAGCTATGGAGCAACAGCTTCAGGATATTGAAGATCGTCTCATAAGGCAGACCCTGCTTCTGAAATGGCATCAGAGAGATGGCAAGGAGACAAGGGAGATATCTAAGCTACAGAAGGATATTTTGACAAGGAGCTCCAAGATTTCACGCTTCCGAGGCGAGATTGAGCTTGCTGGAACACCGGAGAGCACAGTTCGTGGTCATCAGGATAATGATGTCGGGACACTGTAAGTCTATTGCGTTAGTTGAGGAGGATATAAGCTTATATGCATATGTAGGAGCCTGAGCCAAGTAAGCCGGTCTATTACTATCCCACTAGCGATGGCCTCCCTCACAAATCGTCTGGCCCACTTCCTGCCTTTTGGGAGACCCTCTTCTTCAGACGATCTCGATTCAGCCAGCTTTCGGACTACGCAGACTTCCCAAGAAAGCCCAACGGCGCCTTTCACCGTCAAGCTATTAGCCATCAATACACTTCCTCCGAGGCACGACAATGCACCTTTTCTCCGCCGGAACTTCGTTCTGTCATCGCCAATGCAGCTACTTCAAGCTAAGCTGCAAGTCACGGTGGATGGGACGGAACAGATAGTCACAGGTTTGAATATCTTGGAGATGAGTCAATGGGCTCATCGAGAGCTGGGCACGTGGTTCACCTTATTGAACGGCAACAAAGATTTGTCAGCTGTTGGGGCAGCGTTTGGACACTATTACGTAGCGTCCAAAGAGCGTGCCCAATGCTTCCAAGACGCTGAGCAGGAGTTCCGGGCTCATCTAGACAACCAAACATTGGCCACCAGCATCGGACACCAGGATTTAATCTCCTATCTTGGTCGGCAGACCCTTAAGTTCTCGCGTGAACCCGTTGCTCTTAACTTTTCTTGGCTTCTGTCCATCAATGATGAGGGCGAAATCGAGAGCCTGATCTCAGCGAAAGCCAAATTCCCCACTTCCTGGCAGCAAACGGAAGGAGGGGATCAACTTGCGAAAGTTGGGGAGGCATTTGATATACTGGTCAAGGATAGAGGGGCGGAGGAGGCTATCCGTGTGCTGTGTAGACTAATATTCCCAAGCTGAATGGAGATTGAGCTTCGATGGGTATATACGCAAGAAGAAAGGAGTCATGCAGCGACTTTAACGAATTCTTTCAGGCTGTCCAATCCCATCCCGCTGGCCAGGGGTTCTGCCAAACTTCTTCACAGGCGGGAGGTTTTGGTGGGGGGGGAGGGTTGGAAAGTGGGGCCGGCGTTGGGGGTCTCCTTTCCTGCTTATACCGCCACCCTCAACTGATCTTTCAGTATCGTCCAGATGTTCTCCTAGTGATCAAAGCAGATCCCACAGTACCAGTCTTAGCAAATTTCAACGTTCAGTGGTTCCGATATGGTTATATTGATGGGGTGGACGAGGATCAGCCACCGATGAGATAAAACCGTGAAATGCATATACAATTGGAATACAAGGTTGCTCCACCTACGCCATCGACTGCCATCCGAAGGCTATGGACTTTGTTTGGAAATCTTGCGATTGCCAGGCTAACACGCGCACCATCTGTTTTGTAGTTGCACTGAAGAGAAGACATTTTCTCAAAAAAGGAAGCATTAACTCGACATATGCACGTGGTCCATCCTGACGTGGATTTGCCGGGCAAATCGTACCGCTTGAGGTCACACCTAGCTATGACGTTTTGTCCTTCCATTCCAGTTGCATGGCCTACAGATGGTTATCCTACGCCTTCGCAATCCTGACGAAGGGAAACCAGCGCCAGAACACCCCTCGTGCTCCTCTTTCCTGATGTTGCCCCGAGGCCACACAATGAACGCTTGAGTCTTGTCTTAGTTGAAACGATCCGTTCGAGCCAAGTCCATCATCCTCCTATCTCCTTTGGCGATATTGAATACAAACTCCAGTCGACCTGATTACCTGTTCATCTCCTTTGAAACGACATGATCTACTGTAAGCTAAGCGCAATCCCTATATTGACCATGCATGGACTAGGATCAATACAGTGAATTACATAAGTACTCAGGCAAGCATTCACCAAAGGCTTACTGAAGAGGTAATAGTGGTATGTTGATAAGCATGTGGGATTGCTAAGTACACGGACCTTTTCCGAATGCGAAATCTCCGCGTAGGATTTCACATGCAGAAGTCAATTGCCCCGAGTATTGCCCCTACAATCAATTCGATACCGACAACGCGGTCCACGCCACTTATCATGTCGCTTAGCTCTTCTGTCATCTTGTCACAGCTTCTTAGGCACCTACTGCGCTCGCTTATTAGTACGTGCAAAGCGACCAAAGCTACGAACGAACTTCACGATGGCGATTTTAAGAACGCCATCATGACCCTATGCAATCGTAGGCAATGCGTTGCCCCGAAGGCGATATCTAAGAACTGTAACGCGTCTATCTGCACGTACTAATGAGCTAGTAGGTCGCATTGTGGTACTTGGGCAACGTCCGAAAGAGTAGTACTAAGATATTTCCAATCATGGCTATCATCTTAGGATGTTAGCCAACCACCAGCCGCAAATGCAGTAGGCGCAAGAAGCGATAGAGTTTGCTCCGTCGTATTGCACATTGAAATCCATCTTTCTCTTTTTTTTTGGAAACACCAGGCACGTATGACGCTGGAAGATGCTTGGTCACAATCTGCTATTGGCTCCTGGCCCACTGAGAATTCTTAAAAGGCCAAAGAAAGCGCTACTGCAGACCCTATAAGCGCTGGAGTGTTTTGCGTACGAATCACATGATAATGTGTCCTGGCGAACCATTTTGACTGAGGAGTCTGTAGGCAAATAAGGCATACGGCACGGACGCACTTTTGTCGCTAGTGCTGTAAGCGTAACCATAATGATCATGCATCACACCCATCAACATGGAGCAAAACGGATTATTTCTCGGCAAGAACGACAGGAAGTCGCTTGAGTTTTATGGGGGACTAGCCATAGTACTCGAAAATGAATCGCAAGCCGAAATGCAGGGCGTTGGTGGCTTCGGTTGGCCGTCACTTGGCTGCCACTAAATCAATGACCAACTGTTTCCGCTTTACCAGCACACAATTTTTCATACCGGTTGAATCATCAATGATCGAAATAGCCTTCAACTGCATCAGGGCTACTTGATTCTATTTTCGTTTTTGGTGGGAGTGGCGCGGCCTAATTTTTTAGAGGGTCGAGTCACTGTGGTATTGCCATAATTGTGATATCCATGCAGACTGTTCTGCGAAATACCCTCGACTGTAACCCGACAACGGGCCTCCCGTTGAATAGCTTACCTGAGTGTCTATAATACCTGACCTTTAACGGCTGAGGCCGCTGTCCCTTGTTCCTTTTCTCCTGACTTTGAACTTGCGTCAGCTGAGGACGCAGGGGACAGCTAGATTAGATCCTGACTCAAGGAGCTCCTTCTAGTAAGCGAAAAAGGGGTGGACTTCACTCGACCATTCTCGGGTAGCTTTTGCCTCACTGGCTCTGATGTTCGCGGCGTGGAGTCAGCTGCCCTGCGTTTGCTAAGTATAGCCTCTCGAAAAGGAACGAAGAGACCACAACATTCCTATCATCGTCTGCATCCTAACGTCCACTGTTAAGATGCGTATCTCGTTCTGTCAACCCAGCAAAGTCCTGACTAATTGTTTCAGCTCCGAAGCTTGTTAAGACGGTGACCACCTTACCCAGCAACGTTTCTATCCAGTGACCACTATTCTAAGGGACGAACGATGGCGATCTCGCCTATTGCCTAACAGCCTCCGTAGTCATCTTGACCGTTACCCCTGAGCTTTCTTGATCAATTTCAATGCTCTCGTATCCAGATTCCAACGGATCAAGTCTCACCTCGTCAGCTCCGAAGGCTCGGCTCGTTAGGTTGCCGGTAAGTCAGTCGTGACGGTTATGGCGCTCGATAGGTAGCTTCTGCCTAAACCCATTATCTTGTTTCCTCCTTGGGTGGCCAGGTACGGGACACCCATCACGCGATGCGAAAGAGCAGGAGTGGGATGGACTGCATCCCAGTCTGTACTCGAATTCTCATCCGTCGTCCGGCAATCAACCTGGATCCCCTATCCCGTTACCATATTGCCGGACAAGGTCTCCCTGATCCAATAAAAGCCTTAGTGCTCTGAGAATTATTCGCCCGTTCCAAGGGTTCGTTACCTAAAACTGGCGTGCGAAATGAAGTATCGTCCACTAAGAGTTCTTGAAATTCATGTCTCTTACCCCTGGCAGGAAATTGCACCACTCAGTGTACACTATGTCACATGTCATGAATCAATTTGGCCCAGGATCGACAGGTGTACTTGACCAGCTCAAATCCCCTACGCAACCGCTCGCTTAGGACCGTTGCAATCTCTTGTCCCTTCATTTACGGCTGGGTCAACACCCCTGCTCTCATAAGAATAAGGTAGGATCCAATCGTCTTTTCTATTGCTGGAGAGCCGCAGGGGAGCTGAATCCCCGTGGTAGACCCCCCATGCTTGCTCCTAATGATCATCTTTGCATTGGGCCAAATGGATTTGCTACCACCTCAGCTGATCTGTTCCATTTCCCACACTTCTCCTGATTTCCACCAGATCTATAAATGTGGCATACCAATGGAGAAGAAATGTCGTTTGACCACGCCATTACCAGGTTCTATTCATTCAAAGGAACTCCGTTTCGGACGGCGCAAACCTCTTTATCAGGCTACATAAAGTGCCTTGCTTTCTAGTTCAGCTTCGACGTTGCAATCCTCAAGCACAATGGCGCTCTCTCTGAACGGACAATCTTTCTCCTCCTACGAAATTCAGGTCGCTTGCGCTATCAGGCGCTACGTCTGCAAATCGCAAGGTCACGTTGTGGATGATGAGACTATTGGTGTTATCATCAGTTACCGACGACATGGCTTTGGGCGAGCGCCTGTCGATTGCCGCAACCTAGTTCGGACAGTCCAGCACAGCCACATCGACCAATGCCGTACATACTTCGCTGATGTCGTCAATAACCGCACTTATTGGGAGCATGAGGCGCGACAACTTTACGACAACTGGCTGGGAGCATGTTCCAAGGGTGTGAAGCGGTAAGTTGTGACGCCACCGCTCGCCTTGTCGTTCGCCAGTACAGCAAGCTAATCCACTCGTAGACTCAACGCCCAGCGACCGATTGGTGAATACCTCTGACCTCTCCATCACCGTACGAAAATGAATCAGCAAGACATGAGAAAGCGAGACTCTGTGAAGCTCGTCTCCTGTAGAAAGAGATCAGATATATGCAATGGAGGTTTTGTCATGCTGCGTTAGGACCGGGAGGAGGAAAGTGGGTTTCCTTGCAGGCTCTCGCCGGTCGACCCTGCTAGCATTTACAGGCGTAACGTTTAATTTGGTGAATTTTTAAAGAAGGTATAACTAGTGGAAGTAATGGAGAAGTCGTTCGTCAATTGGAAATCCGCGAATGCCTGATACATTTCATCGAGCTTTTGCGCGTGGGCAGAACAATTATCCTCATGCTAATGCAATCACATCGCCAGCACAACGTTCCGTGCACAAAAGGTCTTTGATATCATAAATTCATAGTCCCGCCAAATCCAAGACCGGGCTGGGACTTGATAACCACAGAAGTAGCAACCAGTTATCATATTCCCTTCGGATAGCCAAGGACACTGCTCGCTTTATCAGAAAGCTCGACCTCGCTTTGAGATGTAGCTTGGCTACACGCAATGCATCTCAAATGCTCACAGGTCAAGAAAGAACACTTGTTCAGTTTGATTGGGCAAGGTAAGGCACGGTTCAATGATTGGGATCCACTTTTATCTGCGAGCTAGCAGCAGTTCGATTAGTGAGCAAGTATTGTCCACGCATTAGCGCAAGCAGGGCTACCCAATGGCGTTAAGACGTCAGGCGTCATTGATTCATAACTGGTTCTTTCCAGACGGGCATTATGGCTCAGTAACGGATTCACAACATACATCGTATGCAGTAAGCTAAGTGTATACTACGAACATATGATTGTTACAATCGGTGAGACTGGCACATTCGCCAGCTAGCTTTATAGCCGGCTAGATACCTAGCCTTCCCTATTCGGGACTAGTTCTGGCACTTAGTCCTGATGCACCTTACCATTTCGAGTAAACTTTTACCACCGTCGCCAGTCACTAGTAGGACCTTGACAACATCCCAATGCAGGACGTCCACCTATTTGCACGCCCGATTTACATGTAAGGCATGCGTGCTGTATGACCTATGAATTTACGGTGTATCAATGGCTGAGGATCATTCATTTATTACTGGCTATGATCTCCTAGCGCATGTATCTCGTGCATTCTACCCCGCCTCGAGCTTCCCTGCCCGCATGGGAATCGGATGCAAACACCGTAAATCCAATCTTCTAGATGATATCCAGCCTGACGGGGAGCCTAGAAATCACTCAAGAGCGCGATTGCCGCAAAAGTCTTTGCTTTCGCCTGGGCTGCCCCAAATCCACCACGTTTCCCCCTGACTAAATCCCTAAGTGAAACCTGGCATTCTCAAAATACGATGAAGACCCCCAGAATAGATGTGAGTCATGATGGTTAATCAGAGAATCCCCGTCCGTGATACGGAGCGGAGTCTAGCAAGTGGTCTAATCCATAGAGAAGAAGCCAACTGGCGACTACAATGTCATCAGTACTCGCGCATACCATCTCCCTTCGCGCACTCCGGGCAACGAAAGCCGTTCGGGACCACTTGTATGTGAGTGACTGGGATTGAGTCCCCTATGACTCTCTGCCTAATCTGAAATTGCGGTGTATGCATGGGTAATTATGCTGGTCTGGCGAACCATCCACTAATTTTAGGCCCAAAATTATACTCGCAATCAAAAGTTCGATAAGCTATTGTACTCTTTTACTCTTCGGCTACGATTTATCATACGAAAGTTCCGCCTACGAGCTCTGATGCTTGTGGGACAAAACCAACACTTTCCTCCAAACTGAGCTGATGATCAAGACTATCAGTGCGATACCATCGTTGTCTGGTCTGGAAGAGGCATCTGAAACTGCGGAAACTATGCCGTCGCAGGCAAAACGCGCGTGCCTTAGTGCCCATTGCCTGAATTGCCTTCCTCTCTTTCTCCTCAGCCACGTTCTAAGAATTACCAATTCAAAATAGGATAGTTGACACCGTTTATAGTTGCTTTCGCCCGGAAGCTACTTGCCATTCTTGGATCATATGATGCTCACCCTGGGCCGCCTATATTCATACCAGGCCGTTTTTAAACTGGAGGCTTTGCGGATCGCCCGGCCATAGTTCGCAGCCTGGTCCGAGCTCCTTCATGTCTCATGAACATTTGGGACTGTGCGTGTCTTTACTGGCCAGTTCCTATCTGAGCAACGGGGACCATGAAGCGCCCGGGCACGACCCCAAAGCTTGTGACGGGTGTATCGAAGTTTGCCCCCCTATCCGTTCCCTTGTGGCCTCTTCTTTTCCCGTGTGCGGTACCTTGGCTCAGCCACATTGACCCCTTTGCTTTCCCTCTCGGCCAGTAGTGTGCTTGGACCAGAAAAGTCAAGAAGAGCTGTGGATAGCAACATTAGACTGGGGTACTTCTGGGTTCCGATTAGCCAGCCAAATGCCATGGGTCTTTCCTCCAATGCTCATTTCATTTTTGGAAACCCATAGCTCTCCAGGTAGTTCAGCCGTTGCGGAAGTCCGGGTCACCTGATAACGCAGTCATGTGGATAAGCCGTACCATAATTCTGAACCCAGGCCTGCGACAAAACCAATAGGACATCGTGTGGTCGTCCCCTGCACATCTCAACAGTACGAAGAACAGGTAACCCCGACAGCGACTATATCTCGGTCGAGAAGATCTTCTCCTTTACCATTTGGTCTTCCGTAGCCGTGCTGCTGCCTTGTCAAGACGGACGCTCCGCTCTGAGTTTTATGGGTAGGCATGACTGTATCCATCTTCTTCCACACAATCCCCGACGCTTCTATGATCTGAGCGTATCATTACCACTGTCAGATAGCTTGCTGGAGCCTACAAGCCCTCGGTGTTCCCGATATGCAAGGGCTCGAGCAATGACATCTCGACAGCTCCATCCGTTTGCTTCTAACCACAGCTAAAGGGACCGTTTCCTTCCAGGAGCACTGCGTGATCCGATTGCTCAAACAGGTGGACATGACCACCACCCACGGGGAAATCTTCTATCATGGGTGTAATAGATCCTTGCAGCTATACGAGACATGTGCCCCTGGCCGGATCTTCGATTTCCAACCTACCACATAACCAGACTTGCATGGTACTCCTGGATCCACGTTGATTCTGTCGGATTACTGGGTCAGCTCATCGGACGACTGGCAAAGCTGTGACACGAAATTATAAAAACCTTCATTGGATTGGCTGTCACCAGCGAACCCAAATTGAAATTCACCCCTTTTTCCTTTCCTCAGGACTTCTACATTATCCAATGATCGGAAGCAAACGTCCTAACTCTCAGGGGAGCCTTCATTTGACCATGGCGTGCAACCCCCTTTTTCTCTTCCCAGCTTCCTTGAGCCTCAAGACATCTGTGGTCCTCCATCAATATAAAGATGTCCAATCTGGTCCTTCAGCTCCGACAAAGCCTCAATTTGAAATTCATCAGACACAAGTCAGACGTCCGTCAAACGCACATATTACGCCTATCCGATATCCATTGACGCTATGGCATCCACCCAGCTCCGATTTAAACATCAATCTTACTCTCAACGCGAGCTCGAAATCGCCTGCGCCCTCAGAATCTGGTTAGCCAAGTCCGATGAAACCATAGGAACAATCCTCGGTGCCAGGCGATATGGATTAGGAGGACCGCCCATCCCTTGTGCCGGTCTTGTCGCTTTCCTTCAGAGAGACTCTCATGCAGTTCATCGTCGTGTATCCAATAATGGCGCCTATTGGGAACCAGAAGCCCAGCGAGTCTATCAAGACTGGATGGGCTCGATAAGTCAGACGGTCCAGAGGTATGGCGCGAGTTGTCCATAATAAATCCACTAAGGTAGTATGCTGACTTTGTTAACAGCCTTAACCAACAAGGCCAACTCTATAATCTCATTTGACCTGGACAGAGGCCGCATGCCCAGCAATAGGCGTTGAGGAAGAGCTTGAAGCTAGAGAGCTTTTGTGTGGACCGGGACGAGCGTCGGAAACGCTATCTGCACTTTATTCAATGACCATATCTTTCTTTTGTGACCTCGCTGGCTCGAGGTCCCCGTGGATAGTGTTTTTCTTATTCATCAGTCGGAAGCTTTAGGTAGATTGCAAAGCAGCAAACCCTAGTTCGGCATTCTATTGACCAACAAACGATGTGCAATGCGGAAATACTCTTATATTGTAATGATAGTCCCGCTTTTTCATTGCCACTAACATCTTGAACGCCATTCCTGTTGATCAGAGCAAGGCAATCGATTACATGTTCGTCTAGGAGTCTGGTCACGACGATGAAGCGGCTCCAGAAATCCATCAATGGTGACAAGTACTTGCTTGCGAATTGTGACTTCAAAAATCCGCCTCTCTTTGGTTAAGTCACTGTTTTCCCGTTAGCGTTATGTATTGACAACACACTCACCCTGTTGCCATTCCCGCTCTCATACCCGGGATCTGAGCAGCAAGGCAAGGGATATTGGTTTTCCTAAGCGAGTAAGGCGATTCTGGATCGCGATCAACGGAGCAATGAAAATCGCCCTAATGTGAAATCCTTCTCGCCCTCGGATCTAACATGGGAGCGAAGCAGAGCCGCTAATACACTCTAAGAGGTCTCGAACTAACAAGCTTTTGAATTTGCACAACTAAAGAATACGAGCTGTGACTCTAACTCTATGATTGCGCGTCCCTTATATGTTAGTGCTACTTGAATAATAACACTTGACACTTGTTCTAAGGTACCTATCCCACTTTGGACGTGCGGCCCGTGCTGACTGCTACTGACGCAACTACAAATCTAATGGCTAAGGCTCAAGTTTGGTGTTGGTCGAGATCGAGAAGCCAATATCACCTTTCTATTGCCTCGACCATCATTCAATTTTCGATTTACCTTGTTGCCAGTAAGGAGTGTCTTGGGTCAAGCCAGGTCGTGCTACAGCACATTCCAAAAAACCAGATCGTCTCCCCTGTCGGCGCCGTCTAAGTTATCCAATGGCAACGCAGAGAATATATAGACATGTTGCAGCCACGTATTTACTGGCTTTACCCAAAAAATCCAAATCCAGCAGCATGTCTCTTGAAATCTAGCAACGATATATGAGAGCCATAGTATACATGCATTCTTATTAAACTCATCCCTACGCCAACGCGGCCAAGTACGAACACAAAGTGCTGACTTGTATCTGTATTTGCCCAGATGACAATCTGACTCAGATTAATTATTAGTACCTGATTCTGCTTCTCTTGGATTCGCATGAATATTTAGGCCGCCCCTGAGCCGGCAATCCCTCGCATCGGTCGAGAAAATTGGCTTTTTGAGTGTACCATGTTGGTATTATGCGCTTTGCCTGTTCGAACGGGGAATATTGGTTGCGTTGTCCCTGACAAAGGTGTTCATGTTACTTCAAGCAAGGTTTCAGCTGCAGTTGTTGAGCATCGTCAGGTCTTCTGATGCTGTTTTGGTACCGGAAGCGTAATGGCTCTTTACTACATATATAGGTTTTGGACAAACAGCATCAGCATGCTATTTGCCATTGTAGCGCCTTTCTATCATTACTGTTTGACACTCCTAGGTATTGATGCCATCATGTAAATTAGGAGCCCATTCCATAGAATTAGCTCCTCAGACTACGCATACTCATAGGATCGTATCACAGGTCAATGCCTGCCACATGAGTTATGTTGGAAACCATTCCACGTGCGCCTCTTGTAGATGCTAGGCGCACAACGTCCAAAAATCACCATGTTGACCAGAGACGCGATGCCTCATCAGTTCAATCGGATATATTTCGCTGTTATTGGTATCAATACGATTTATAAGGTGGTCACCTCTCCTAGTCTGTCCTTCCACAATTAGGCCGTTCGGGCGTATTGAAAGCTCGGATCCGGGGCCGAGATTCTAATGCGTTGTAATTTCAACTCCTTTACACAGGCATCGGTTGGTCCGACGGATATCATGTATAGTTATGTCGAACAGTATCATAGGATCAAGTAAAGTTCGCCATTATCAGCCCTTGTTGTGCGTATCCATCAATGACTTGGTGGAGAATGGTGGTATTGGACAATTATCATCAGCATATTTGCCATTCCAGCGTCTTCTACCACCATTTTTTGACACTCATAGGTGTTGATCCCATCTTGTGTATTAGGAGCCCTATTCCTATAGATTCTAGCTCCTCGGGCTAGGCAATGCAGTGCCATGAAACAGGTGAGTTAGGTGTAGCATTCGGCTATGGATACACAGTTGCAACGGAGTATACTGATGTAGAAGGGTAACGCAAAAGGTGACGATCCGAGTCTCTAAACCAGTCTCCTAGCCCACCTTTGTCATCTGTCCCTGTTCTGCTCCTTCGAGACCCTTTCATCTTGTTCATGAGCAAAGCGTTAGCCCTTTGATTATCCGATAGTCTCCATGTATATTGAAATGGTGTCAGACTAAGTATTTGTTCGTGTTCGATAGAAAACAAGGCCAAGTACAGAGACTAGAGCGCAGGAGAGTTGTGGGTGTCAATTGACTCGTTCTGAATCTGGCTTGCTCGTCAGCAACACCTGACGATACGCTCGCCCAGTACCTAGTGTGCAGTCCTTAAGGGACCTTTCGACTGCGTTCCCGAGATTCGGCAAAAAGGTACTCAGTCTAAGACAGTGGAGCAGGAGGTAAATCAGAGATGGTCGGTCGTTAAGACAGTGGCGCAGCGGGCGTTTTGGAAGAGGTTGGGATAAACTTTGAACCTGCTGTGGGCGCGGCCCGTCTTAGGACGCTATGAGATGTCCCTTGCATGGGGATGGTGCCAACGGACCCGAGACCGACACGTGTGAAAGTCAAGAGCCGATTCGTGAGGCTGGGTCCTAGCGATCTAACCAATCTAAGACATCCAACGCCCAGTAACGGTGCCTAATCACAACCCTACCACTACCTTCTACCCCATTCCAGGCGCTCGGTTCCGTGTCTGACGCTACCATCTTTCCTTCAATGATCCTAAAGTCACAGGAAAGGTTAGAGTGTACATGCTCCATAGGATCTAGATCCGCGCTTGCTTGGAAAAATCCTGGCTCACTCGAGCCACATGGCTCATTTTGAGCGTATCACTATCGCAGCAACAAGCTTACGCAGCGCCAGGGATGGTCCTGGTGTCCAAGCGGGAGACAGGGTTGGAAGATTAGGGGTAAAGCTAGGGGGACTGCGCGGCTTGTAAGCGACACGCAGGATTAAGTAAGGACTGGAAAACCTGTCCAAGGTAACAGTGGACGAAGTGCGTTACTCTATTCAGTCCGTCTTGGTATGCTGCTCGCTTTTATAATGCAAAGCTCGGATCTGATTGGCCAAGCAAGACTTCGTTTTCGCCACACTTTTTTTTGGAGGCAGTGCTGTGCTCGCCACTTGTCCAGGGACTAGCGATGACAAGCCAATATCTGACTCATTGTTTAGCTCAGCAATCCCATACCCTTACCTGTCAGAAGAGCTTCAGTCAACTAAAGAAATTCCCAGCTGGTGGCTAGTACCTAGGTCCGAAGAGCCCAGGCCTTGGGAAGGCCATATTCAATGCCCCGGCATGCAATATTCGATCTTGCGCCGCCAAAATGTAAGATTGAAAATGTCATGCGCATGCGGTAATTACTAACAAAGCTGCGGCATATAAACAATTCGGCAATCAGAATCGATGTGGGAAAACTCGCTGCGGTTTGAGAGGCATCGGAATGCCTGTATGCCTTTACAGCCGAAGTTACTTAACACTACATTATCTATTCAGATAAGTATATATACTCCGTTGCCAAGGGGAGTTCTAATCCAAAGCGAACAATATTGATTTTCTACACGATGTGCGTGTCTTTCAGTTTTAGTAGAGAGTATGGGTGAGGCATTCACCCACCGAGGGGTCAAGAGCATAAAGCTAGACAAGCCAGAATTGATTGCAATTGCAGCAGGTACCTCCACAGTTGTTTCAGACGGTCAGACTTACCTCGAAAGACACTGGTTGTGGGAATCTGATACTGTGATTTTGTGTCCGAACAGTTGCAATGCTTTGCGGGTGGGATATTAGACCGCTTGTAAGTCACGTGACTCGGCACATGTTTCGCGTTTCTGCGCGTCACAGCCGAGGAGTCGAAAATGTTGCAACGTTGTTCCTATTGATAGAGGAGACAATTCCACCAACCCTAAGTACAGAGGCGATTTGTGAGGTAGGGCTTTAGAAGCAAATTATGTATTATGCCTTATGCCAATCCTGAACAGCATGCCAGAAAATGAAACATCGACGAAAGAGAGAGGGAAAGGTTACAGAGTCAATCACTACGCAAAAGTTGCCTTTAGGCCCCTTATACCTCATTGGTGGCTGGGTGCCCAGAAACAGCTATAAGCGTTATGGTAAGCCATGGGAGGTTGCGTCATGCCTTAAACTCTTGCACTTCGAAGTTTGAACTACCCGCACAAACGATTTTCTGGTCATTGAGTGTCAAAATTCATCGCAGACTTCTAGGTCGATTGGCCATAGATGTGGGTCGCCACAAACATATGCGCCTAGAGGCATCGCTATCCCCGCATCCGCGGTGCTAAAGTCGCGCTGTTGAGTAACGAATGATGTATAAGAAATGAGATGCTCTTTTGAGGTCTTCCCTCAGGAGTAACCAATAGCTAATATGTCAATGTCTCAGCATACGTTCTTCATGTTAGCGCCCATGCTTACCTTGTTGGTGCTCGCTTGGGAAATTTCAGCTTTCAACGACACTTGCGTACCACTGATTTCGGGGAATGACACCATAAATACGGATTCGTAAATCATATCCTTATCATTCTGCAAGGCGAAAGTTATGCTAACTCGGTTTGAGCTATGCGATTCCGCATTCCGACCCACCCACATCACTTTTCTTCCTCGCGGGCACTCCACCTCTAATTCAGCCACAACTTGCACTGCTCGCTATCGTCGAGTATATGCAACCCATTTGTGGCTACAACGACATAGAATACCCCATTTCCAGCACCTTTGACTATGCTGGGGTCCGGATCATCTTAAAAAATTATACGGGCCGCGGCTGCAGAACCATAACATATCATGACGCTTGCACGGCATTAAGAGGCTTGGCGGAGTACATGGTCCTCCGGGATAGATTTTGGATGTTTTTATTCGATATCTATATAGATGGTGTTGACGCTGGGGGTGGCAGGCTGCGAATGACGCCAGAGCCAGCATCCGCTTCACACGTTGAGACAGCATAAGGATATTGTTATGACATGGTACAGAATCATCACCATGAATATCAAAATTTGAATTGGACGTCATCATATTATAACATGGTATAGAATCGTCACCATGAATATCAAATTCTGAATTGAAATCTAATTGAGCTTATGTCTGCTGCCACCCTATCCCTAGCGTGCAATACTCTCTAAATCAAATTTCCCGATGTGACTTTTCTCCACCCAAGTACCCTCCTCGCCACATCATCATCACGTTACGATGTCGGCATTAACCTTTCTGGGTTTTTAAGACTTACACCTTTGGACGTCGTTCAGGTTTCTTATTCTCACGCTAGCGTTTTTTGAATACGTACCTCCTCGTGAGTGCTGACTTTTGAGGTGGCGAATATTTTGAAGCTCTTGGCGAAAATCTTGGCGAAAATCTTGGTGTAGTTGTTGAAAAGTGTTACGATATTCACGCACTAACCTTGGATTCCGGAGAATTTGCGACCATTCCATGTTGCGCACTGTCCTTCTATATCTTCTACTCTATACCTTTGTAGTTAAAGCTATGTCTAGATATATATATTTCTTCCACTCAACTAACCCTCCTTCCCCACCCAGGACCAGCGCAACGGCGACGGCTTCAGCATAGGCTACACATCAAAAGCCTGATGGAAGACCCTGAGACGCACTTGCTGCAGGACCATGCTTTAGACGAACGAAAAACAACAAGCATGCGAAGAAAATGTCGGGAGCAGATGGATGAAAATGACGCGACTGGTTGATTAGGGGCTTTCGTCAGGAGCTAGACGATGGAGGTTAAGAAGAGAGCTACCTAGGAACAGGGCTATAAGATGGATACGAGGAACCAATGTTACGCAGTGACATCCTTTCAAACGGCGAGTAACCGGCATGACTGGGAGCCTGGAGTACAACATCAGAGGTAAACCCGGCCTGAAGTTCGTCCGGGTTGAAGTACAAGTACGTAAGCCAACGGAGGTGATAGATTCCAGGTGACAGAACCAACGGAGGTGCGATTTACCTTACCACAAAGCTTATCTGGGGCGGTGCCTGATTCCCTCCTACTGTAGAAAGTTCCACAAGGCGGCCGGCTTTTCCGAGTGTTAAGATGCGACAATTGGCGCATGTGCATAGTGCATAGCATTCCGTGATTTTCCACCGTCGGAATGGCTCATTTTCCGATTGGATAATCTTAGGCTTTGCTGACGCCCATTCACTGCAAACCCCCACCACTACTGCAAGGCTGTGCTCCCATGTCCCGTCGGACTCGGGAATCTTACGTCCGTCCTCGATATCACCGACAATGGCCGCTTTTACCCTCATTCTGCAACTCCTTCAACAGCTTTCTAGCAATTAAGTAGAACATCTCCACTCCTAGCCTTTTCACTCCACTGTACAAAGCTTCCATAATCACCCTCCTTCCATCGTGCGGCAGTTCAAATCCAGCCTAAAGATGGCACAAGAGAGAACAGACGCGGCTGGCTCGACGGTAACAGCAGCCATCTTTCAAGAGGGAGGGGATACTAAGGCAATTGGTGACCATTGTGTACAGGATGAGAAGCTTGAGTCCCCTAGACCAATTGGCGGGTGGATCATTTTGCCCGGTCTATAACAAGAGTTCACCATCCTTACTACTGTCCAACGCCAAGTGTTCCCTATCCAGTACGTGCGCAGCAAAGAAATGGTCATCCTGTTCTCTCAGATAGCAGCAGGCAGCGCGAACACTTTTATCGCGATCTACTTCATCCCGCTTTATTTCCAGTTCGTCCAGAGCGATCAAGCCTTGAGCTCTGGTGTCCAACTTCTTCCATTTATCGTACCTTTCGTCTTCGCCACTATGTGTAATGGTGCCAGCATGGAGAAGCTCAAACATTGTGTGCCGTGGTTTTTGGTTGGGGGACTTCTTATCATCAACTCAAACGCCATGCTCTACCATATCACCGTAGCCGTCAGTACAGGCTACATCTACGTAGCTCTTGCTGTCGGAGGTATCGGTACCGGTCTTTTTGTTTATGCACCCTTCACCATTGCACAGTGGCTTGTGCCTCCTGAAGAGATACCCCTAGCGGTTGGCTTCATCGCCTGCGCACAAGTAGCTGGTTTGACGATCTCTCTCGCCGTTGCGAAGGCTGTGTTTCTCAACTTGGCCGAAAACTCGATCACTCGTATCGTTCTGGGCGTACCTAAGTCAGACGTTCAGGCTGCTATCTCTTGGTTTAGAGGCTCTTTCCTGAAGACTCTACAGCCAACTATACAGGCAAATGTGTTAGAAGCAATTGTTCATGCTATTCAAAGGGTTTTCCTTCTTGGCATTGTTGCAGGAGCTCTTGCTGTCATCCTGGCTATAATTACGAATCGTGGGGCGATCGATCTAAATCAGCAGCAAGCATTGAAGGGATCTGAGAGCCCTCAGGCCAAAGGGTCGGTGTAAGGGGACTCGGAGAAAGGCGTTGAAGGAAATGAATTTTAAGATATTGATGGAGCTCTTATGCCAGCTTGTCTTTCTCACCTGACCCGTGGTCAAGTTAATTTGACCCGCTAATGGGCAGCAGGACATCAAGATGTAAGTCAACTTAGATTGCACATAGATAAGTGTGTTCAATTCGCTTGACTACAGTAGAATACTTATGCTTTGCAGTCGAAATGAAAAATCGTTAGGGATTCCCCGAGGTAGCCCGGGAGCTATCTAGATTAGTTAGGGACTTAGGGCCCTCGGGAAGTGGTTGTAGTGGCTCTATTGGGGCGTTAGGCACCCCACAGCGAGCTCGGAAGGCGCTCCGTCTTTAGGGTGCCAAGCTCCCTCACGCCGGACTTTCATTACATACCTCAGAGAGCTCGATGCAGACGCCACATTCGACTACAATACCTCTAGCTTAGTCAATGACATTCACGCGCTTAGGCGAGATATCTATAAAGTGCTCGCTTGCCTTCCCGAAGGGTCCCCTACTGTAGTGGCCGCGAATTGTACGCTGCCTGGGAAGAGCAGGCCTGTAGCTAATGGCAACAACGCACAAAAGCAAAAGAAAATCATACGGACATTGCCGCCTAGATTGATGAGCGGATTGTGCCTGCAGGAGTGGGGGCAGATGACGGGATCCTGGCGTATACTGCATCTGGAAAGATACGTTCAGTTATGGCATTCCCTTCGATTGCTCCCCAATTGGGTTACTGCTATTGATGAAATTAACCTCATTCCAGCCTTTCTGGTTCCTTTTCAAATACTATGCTGCTGTTCCTGAAGACCACGAAGTCGCATCGAAAACCCTTAAAGAACTTACGAATCTGCTGAAAGATGGTAGGATCAAACCAGTCAAGCACCGTCTGATGCCCGGCGGCCTAGCGGATATAACTTAGGAATGGGTCCTGGGAAGTTGGAGGATTTCGGAACCACGTAGACTGTCTGTGTGTAAATCTATCCAAGAGTCCACAAGCGACTTTATACCATAAGTTCGGAATTTAGGAGATGCGAAGCGGACGGGTCAGAGGAGAGAAGCCGGTGTATCATGTTGGGGAAGGTTCAACAGACGGTCCAGCAAAATCCGAACTATACTGGTGAGTCTTACATTTACTTACTCTTTGAGCGGCTATCCGGTCTTGACACAGAACTTTCTGATCAATTTGGCGAATGATTAGTCATTGATATGGCATCCTATCTGCGAAGGTGGGGGTTCTTGCTTCATCAACCTCACCCTGAGGATTCAGCGTGTGTCAAGCTTGGGAAAGGCCTGCTCGGCTTATCATCAGACATTGAGACGGCTATGAGGTTTCTTAATAGCGGCATCTAGGCAGAGCGCTTACGCGATTCTCTTTGGCGTATATGCTTCAGCAGTATAAGCCAAGTAAATTGTACCTCCCAGTAGAGAGTGATCAGGATGCAGGATAATGTGTCTCTATCACTGGCTTGTCAGATGCAGACCGAGTATGCGTTGCATAGGGTAATGGGTAATTCTCCTGGTATGATTCTCCATTGATCCAATACTTCACTCCCCAGAATTGTCTCAGGTCGCCTCCAAAATGCCTAATCTGTATTAAGATCTTGTTCCTGTTCTACAAGCTACTCACTCCTTACCTTATGGTCAGAGAGATGGAATCAGAAGAAATGTTGAATAAGATGCCTGGTTCGGTCAAAGAGGGATCTTCAAACGGCATTCATGAGTGGCTGTATCTGGGATCGCACTGTAAAGCGAATCCATATATCATTCGCTCATCCACAACCTATGCTAACAGAAAAGAATCGAGTGAATGCCATCTCAGGGCTCTAAATCACGCTCTTCCACTCAACATACCGTTCTAAGCCAGTATGGCCAGACGCAAATCGAACATCGAACTCCCGTTGCGTTGCGTTCTTCCTGAGTCGCATGGGCCATGGGTGGACGATCGTGTTCTCAGATTTCATAGTCAGTCCGGCGGCCTTGCTGATCTCATCCAAATGACATTCGCGTTTGAATCGGTTGAATAAGTCGTCGAAATCCCGAAAGAGAACTTCCGCACTCAAGAACCTCACGAGGTCTGGGTTATGCGAGGTGCTGGCCTGTACCATATCTCGGGTCACTGGTATGTATGACCGCACACGTTCCATAGTCGAACGTGACGAGTCCAAATGGTCCAGCGGAGAATACTCTTCATGGATTGCATTGAGAAACAGAGCCACAATAGCTGCATTCGGATTTTGGGTTTTGCGTTTGAGCAACGGGCCAAAAGTGGTGAGGGTAATCCCAGGCCCGAGATAGCCACGGTCCGTAATATTCGAGACCTGCAAAGTCTTAGTATCCTGGCTTCAATATGCTAGCGAAGTAACCACGAGACACTGCTTGTCTGAGGTGCTTTTCGCGGACAACAACCTAGGCAAACAAGTATGTACGCAAAACCAGAAACCAATTTTGGGACTCCTACCTCAATACGATCGAATGAGCACTGGTCCATTCCGTCACGATTAATGATGCTCGGAAGCTTTCGCGCGTCAACTTGGAAAAGTTGAATGCTGACTTTGAGTCCGCCCATTCGGCGGCAGAATAGTCCGAGAGTGTCTTGGAGATAGAAGAACAGACTCCCGTACATGTCATTCTTCGCAGGTGGTGCCTTCTCAATGATCTCGTCGATCGGCCAGCCTTCAAGGGGATCCGCAGAGTCTAACATAGGCCACGAAGTCGTCGTTTGGTAAAATGTCCTTTCCTTTAATCAGCCCACACTCGTGTTGTCCCCTTGCCACTGCAGACTTACGGGTTAGGGCTATCGAACTCTTGACGAGATGATCCGAACGGTAACAAGATCCCGTCCTTGCGGAATTTCATCGTGCAGACACGCCATGCAGGCGGCTGAGTAAGTAACGCACGCTCAAGATAGTCTTTCCTCTCCGGCGCCAGTGTCGTCGAGAAACGGATGACCTGGGCTTGAGCCAGCGACAGACCGTCAGGAACTTCGAAATATGGGAGAAGATGGTCCCACTGTTCTTTCGTGAGAATCAGACGCAACGATCGCGTACCGTATGTCCATGTTTTAGATAGTAACGATTGAGCCGGCTTCGCCTGAATCTTGTTACAAACCTCTTGAATAAGTGGTAGTATGTTGTCTCGAAGGGATCGAAGCATTCGGGAGGGCACTAAAGCGGAATACCACAAGTGGAGCATCATTGGCATCGCTTCTTCGGGATTGAAATGCAATGCTATCAAAAGTAGGATCGCATTTCGGGCTACGATGTCCGAGTCCTTATCATTGACCACAATCTCGCAATGTCCGGCGTAAGTCTCTGGGAGACCTATCAGTGACTTCACTATATTCCTGATATCCCCGGACGCTGTGGCGGTGTTAGTGTTTTGTAAAGCCTGATGAGGTAATCCTCACCTGCAAAGAGTAGACGGAGGTCTTTAGCAAAATTGAATCCTTCATTTTGCTGGAGTTTGATGAGATCTAGAGCGGGTACGTTGCCCCACAAGTATTTTTGTCTGCCATGCGAAGTATGATCCAGGAATGGGCTATCATCAGCAGCAATGAATGCTGGTTGCCGTTTCTCCACATCCCACGACGGCCTCCATGAGGTTTTAATTAGCGAAGATTTGCAGTCGCTCTTGTGTACGCTCCAATGAGCTTGCTGACAATCTTTACCGCAATACTGTTCCATACTAATATCAGTAAGAGAAGAGCAAACAGAAGTCGCACCAACCTGAACCAAGAAACAGCCTTTGCATATATTCGGGGCCACTTCTAGACACTGGGATCTTCCATTACTGGAAGGACGCTCTGTATTGGCGCAATGAGGCAGGGCTATTAGATAAGGAGACGTCATTGTGAAGACGTTGGCAAGTGAGGAATTACTTGACAAGATTGGAGAAGTCTGGTGCGGGCAGTTAGTACGGTAAGTTACGAATTACCACGTGCATTATGCTACGATACAGGTGGCAAAAGGTTAGTACTATTTTGGCTACGTTAGTAGTTTTACGCCTATCATTATATCTTTGTCTGGGTTTATTTACGATTATAAAAACTACGAAACTATTGTTCAGAGGATGAATTAAACCCAAACTAAATTAAAGCAGATACTCAGTTATGGCTCTCAAGGCGATCGATGCTAAGATATGGATCATAAGAGTATTATTGATTACCGCTACCGTTTTGAACAGCCTATGAGGCAACATTCGTACGAGTTGGGGCGGGAAGGTACCTTAGGACAAGTACCAATGCCAACACTGATTCATTCAAGTGAGCGTGTGATTGGAAGGGTGACGTTTTTCTGCGGGTCACTGCATTGGCCACGTATTATCTCACTTAGCCTGCATGGGCCGATGTTCGTGGCAACATCTCCAGAAGATAGTCAAGAAGAACCGCCATCACTAGCATCGTCCGATTAGACCAGGCAAGCAGACTCACAATGATGGTATCAATGGATAGCTTCGTGCGAAATGCGATAGACTAGTGCAGCAATGACTTAGTCGATGTAAAGCGAAGATCCCCTAGAAATTGAAATTGAAAGTGGTGTTGAAGAGGACCTATTGGGTCACTCAAGCCAAGAGGCTTCATCAACCCGTCTATTGCCGGGATATTGTAGCTGTACGAGCTAGCATGATTGCGGTCGCCAATCCCTTGGAGAGGATTGCGTCTCTAAAACGTCTTTTTTGGTAGTCCTATTCAACATTGAGAATATCCCCTCGCTCTGGCATAATTTTGAGATCCCAATGTAAAGCGGAAAAGGGTCACGAAGTGGATTTGGTGGTTATTTACAGATATCATCCGAGCATTACCGAGCCAAGAAGCCCTGGGACGGTATTAGGAAGAGGCAATGATGTATGAGTAAGCAGAGCTCTAGAATCCATCATCAGTCGACTGATATAGAAGTCGAACGAATCGTTCGAACCTGTCGGAAAATGGAGAAAGTGGTAAAAGGTAGCTAATAGAACTTCGATGGCTGCCATAATGGCGACAGGGTCCATGATGGCGACAGAGGAGTATGATCAGAAGGTGGGTTGTAGAGGCTGCAATGCGAAGGACAGCACTGGCAAAGAATTTGTCTCCTTAAATCAAAAATTTCTCAGCTACAGAGATTGCGCAGTGTAGGCAGTTTTTGAACGGGGAGCATGCCCTAGGGCTTCTGCAGGTTTGCGTCAATCGATTAGCCTGCATGAGTAAGTTGTGAATGATTGATATGGCGGGAAACCAACGGCTCATTGCGGCGTTGCAGTGGTCATACAGACAAGCCTCCAACACGAATTGTGAGAACATATTGGCTCCGTGTAAGATAGTAAACGATCATTACACTCTTCTTGGGTTCCTACAGAGCGTTGTCCTTGAGATGATTAGGACGAGCTATAGAGGGATGGCGGTAGCTCTACATCCTAATTTATAAAATAAATGAAAGTTAAGAGATACTGTTCAAAGATTTAAAGCAATAGAATTATATCTAATATATAAATAGAAATAATAATTATGACTGGCAAGCTAATGGTGACTCTAAGTGGGGCATGGTCATGGTAATCCTCCTTCAGCACATCTTATCGACATTCGTATGCATAGCAATCATCGGTAGATGGTAAAGTTTGATGACAAGAGTGACGCAGACTACAAGAGCCTGAAGAATCAGATCGTCAACATAATGCGGCCTCCTAAGCTACAACAGTCCGAGACGATTGGTGCAACTCCTGAAGTGCGTCAGAGCTCTTTCAGTCCACTGTACGTAAACGCTTGTCGGACTCTACCCTGGATTAAAGTTCGAGCAACAAAGAATGCTGATGAATTTCTCATTTGCAGCAGTCTTACATCCTCTCACGACGTCCAAGACCATCGCTTAGGCACGGTTGTCCAGCATATTCCCGAGGGCCTCTATGATGCCCAGGAGGAGCAGCTAAAGAGCCCACAACGCCAACAGCAAAAACTTCCTCAGAATCATTTCAAGGGGCATAATACATCATCCCTCTCATCAAAGAAACTCAGTAATGGGCTTACCAGCCTTAATCTCGTGCCGCGGCGATTTGATTCTACCCTGTCCCCGATTAACGACATCTTTAACCGACTTGAAATGTTCGATACGGTGTTTATTGTTGACGACACTGGGTCCATGACGCTAGCCGCCCGTGAAGATGATCTTGAGGGCCTTAAGCGATGGGATGTCGCCAAAGATGCCATCCGCCATATCACCGCCCTAGCAGCAGCCAAAGACGTCGATGGAATCGACATCAGATTTCTAAGATCGAGAGATCTTGCTGAAAATCATATCATAAGCATTACAAAAGTAATGGAAACCCTTGACAGTGTGATCATGTTAGACGCTCTCCGTGGTGGCAGCACATTTTTCGAGGACCGTCTAAAAGACGAAATATGCCCTCGACTTGAACTTTTCAGTCAATATCGTGAACAGGACACAGTTTACGAAAGCATGATATTGAGTGATCGAGCTCATCTTAAGAGACCGCAAGTGCCAAAAAGGCTCAATATTATCGTCATCACCGATGGGCAAGCCAACGATATGCAAGAGGTGGAAGAACTCATAGTTGATACAGCACAAGAATTGGATAGGCTAAAAGCGCCCGCAGCTCAGATCAGAGTACAGTTCGTGCAAATTGGCGAAGACGAGAGCACCAGAAAGTCTCTGAAGCGTCTTGAAGATGACCTCAAGCGGCATGATCCCCCCATTCGATATGTGAGCTTTCCCCCATTATCCTTCAATGATCCATGCTGAGAAGTAATCAACAGGTTGTTGATACCACACGCTGCGACAGCGAACTCTTCCGAGGCTCACAGTACCAAGAGGTGCTTGAGAAAGTGCTGCTTGGCGCCGTTACTAAGGATGTTGATGAGTAGAACACGGCCAGTACTTAAAGGTCTCGGCGTCTCAGTGAAATAATGATTTGATGTTGCACATTTGGATTATTATTCTGTACTCTATGGAAAGACGTAGGGAAGGGTGCTGGCTAACAGCAAGCAATGGTCAATTTCTGAAATCCTCAACATTAGATGTTTGTATAATTAGTCCGGTAGCTGCTTGGAAAGGCATTTTAGTTAGCTAAGTATACTAATTGAGATACTCAATTAGTACAGTATGTAACCGGCATCCAATCGTGAGTTGCTGCCGGGGTCAGCGATCTAGCCCTTGACGTAGGCAACGAAGGGTCATGCTGATATCCGCCTATCAAAAGTTCAGCACTAAAGCCAGGGATGTGCGGATACTTTGACGTCGACGGGATCTGGCAGACGATAGTCGACCTTACAGATCCCGATGATGTCCAGAGTAAGAATCTGCTGGCCGTACATGATGTGGAATTCTCATCAGGTAATTTGGCGGATGCGAAACATTGGGGGCTACGTAAGTCGGAGGATCTCAGACAAGAGTATATCACTGCGCATGTGAGGCAAAGTTCGTAAACTTGAGACTGAATTGTCCCACTAGATTTATCCGTTCCAACCTGCTTACTCTGACGAATCTTCAGTCTACCAGGAGCAGCGGCTGGAGTGAGGGTCTTCTGCAAGTGCTCTGCGACATCAGATAAGGGTGCCCTCCTCACACAGGGGCCGGTGTTGTATCGACAATTTCATCTGGTGGCCTTCGAAGCAGATTTCTGGACCTGACTGTGCCAAGTGACTCGCAGGCGGGATCGTGCTCCATATTTTGCCAGAGCCACATTGGCACCGTGACCAGTGCAAAACTTGAATCCTTCTCAAAAATGCCCACCCATTCGATCTTTTTTAACACGGCGATGTCAACGTGAGCTACATTATGGGGCCGGCCCTCAAACCACTTCAGCCAATCATTCGATGATAAAACTTCTGCGGGGTTTGTGAGGCGTATCTTAATAAGGATCCGTGTATCGGATAGTTGACTGTATGATTATATCTGAGATTCATAGCCAGAGTCGGAGTCGTCTCCTCGAGGCTGTGGCGTGATTGTGTCTACCCCCAATCCCTTCTGTGCCAAGGTAATCTTGCCCCGAAAGGCTGGATTTGGGGCTACTACCTGCCATCGAGGTTCTGCTATGAGAGTATTGCGTATGTCTTGCCCTGTCATTGTAATGCATATATCTGCAAACGTCAGTCCGCCAATGGCGGCCTTCCCATCAAGGATGTCATCTCTCTTCTTCTGAAGGATTTGTACCAAAGCGTCTGTGAAGTTGGTCCTATTCTCAATTCCGCTCTTTTGCTTAAGCCCTGAGGAGCATAGGATCTCGCATCGCCGGCTGTGGTGCGACTTCGTTTCTGGCGTCTCAACCATTGCTAATGAGTAGCAACAGTCAAAGAGATAGAGGATGTCGCAATCGAAATAGTGCATCATTCTCTGGTAGTTGGACCAATAGAGGCATTTCCCTGAGCTTTTCGTGGGTTTCCATAAACGATCCGATTGATCTACAAGCCCATGACCACCATAATACAGGATGAGCAGACTCGAAGTCTCTTCACTTAGCTCGGAATCAATTTCCGTCAGGGTATTTAAAAAATTCGAGTTGATTTTGCGCTGGCTGAGGTTTTCATAGTCAATCTCATGTGGGGTGATAGTAAAGTCGTAGGGGGCATCTTTCAGGAGATTTCCCAGTTCCTTGGCCTTTTCCGCAACCTTGGGTACATCGCCTCCCTTCCAGTAGACCATTAGGACTTCAACGCGATTGTAGCGAACATCTTGTGATTTCAAATTCTTCAGCCCATTTCTAACCTGACGTTGAAAGGTGGCAAAGTTCTCCATATGAGGTTTGGGATCTTCATCGCAGTCACATGTCCATGCTTTTAGCCCAACAGCCTCTTCAACTTCCCCCTCTACTTGCTGGGAATGCTCTTCAGCGCCAAGTTGGCGGCCGTGCTGCTGTGTACCTTGAATACCATCGGCCTGTGCATTCGGAGGATCATCAATAGAATTTGGCGTGGGAGGGTCGCTTGCAAGGGCTTTCTGCTCGGTGGTATTGGGGATCATGACAACAAGCTACACAATGGACGGGTTCCTAACTATCGCGAACTCCATCGAGTACTCTGTGGAGAGCTTGAACAACGTGATAGGCCAATCAAATTGGGTGCTACGCTCGCCAAGAATAATTCCATAACAATCACCTTTTCTATTGACAATCATGTGCCAGAACCTTTCCTATCAAGGTTTTAGCCAATCTCGGATTTAAGGGGTCTTGGCATTGGAGATAAGAAAAGGATGGAGAAAGCTCGATTACCGCTAAATGACGTAACTGCCGCAAGTGCCGAACCCATTGATTTAATATTTATCCCCCCATTGTGAACCTCTCGAATTGATTGAGCAGGTCAATTACTTCTAGGAATATCCACGGAGCATATCAAATACATCGTCATGCGCGTGCTACTTACAGGTAAGTGCCACCACCTCTTCAATTGGACGACGCTCGGCTCTAACCTTGCTCAACAGGTGGGAGTGGCTTCATAGCCGCTCATGTCCTCGATGTTCTTCTTGAACGTGGTCACTCCGTCGTCACAACCGTTAGATCCTCCGAAAAGGGCCAAAGCATCCTTAAGAATCACCCGGACGTGCCCAAAGATAAGCTCGACTTCGTCATAGTGGAGGACATTGCCAAACCCGGTGCGTTCGACGATGCCATTGTATCACACCCGCCTTTCGAAACTGTTATTCATACCGCCTCGCCCTTTCACTTCAATGTGACGGACCCACAGAAAGAGCTTCTCGATCCAGCAGTAATTGGAACTACGGGCATTTTGAAATCAATCAAACAACACGCCCATGCTGTCAAACGAGTGGTAAGTTCCCCCGGATATGGATCTGAAGAGTTTGGCTAATGGAACGCCAGGTGATCACTTCTTCATTTGCCTCCATAATAGATTCCTCCAAAGGCAACAGACCCGGTTATGAATACTCAGAGAAAGATTGGGACCCCGTCACCCAAGAAGAAGCTTTACAAAATCCCATGCTGGGCTATCGTGCCTCTAAGACATTCGCCGAAAAAGCTTCATGGGAATTCTTGGAGAAGGAAATGCCGAATTTCACCATTGCTACAATGTGCCCTCCGCTGGTGCTTGGCCCAATCGTACACTACCTACAAAATCTTGACAACCTCAATACGTCAAACCAGAGAATCGCTGCTATCATGACCGGCAAAGCTAAGGAACAAATACCACCTACTGGCACCTTCATTTGGGTTGACGTGCGGGATCTCGCCCTGGCTCATGTTAAGGCCGCCGAGTTGCCTGAGGCAGCTAATAAAAGATTTTTCGTCACTGCTGGCTACTTTAGTAATGAAGAGGTTGCCGATATCATTAGGGACAAGTGCCCTGAGTTAAAAGATAAGGTGCCTGTAAAAGGTACTAAAGGAGGCGAGTATCCTTCCGAGGGCGTTTTTAAATATAACAATTCAAGGACCAAGGAAGTGCTGGGTATTGAATTTAGGAGTCTGGAAGAGAGTATTGTTGACACAGTAAAGAGCCTGCAGGCGGTGGGGGCTTGAGGTGCGTTCGATATATTAAGCAATCATATCATATGCTTCGTGCGGCGAACAAAACAGATCATAGAGAAGCAGAATCTAAAATTAGACCATAATTGGCAGTTGTTGGTCCTGAGAGTCACTGTTCTTGACATAGCAGAATGAGTACATACGATGGTATCCTGCAAGATACCGATGGGGTACTGCAAGGGGCTTCTGAAAGAACAATTCTACGTGCTTGCTAATTTCTTTGGAAAGCAATGCTCCATGCTCTAGAGCAACAAATCGCAGTCTACTTCGCGTTCATCAGATGCAAACTTCAGTTGGCCGTTGGTTCTTACGCTATCTGTTTACCCCCAGGCGCTACCTAAGGTTTCGTACGATCACATGCTAACTTCCTACCACCTACGCCCCAATCAAATTTTTGCCGCTCAAAAAACATCAACAAAACTGCACCTTTATCTCCAAAGCTCCTGAGAAGAAATCTGCAAAGCCCAACCCCCAGACCAATCGTTCGCCGCCACAGTGAGCGGATATGCAGCCCGCTTTGTCATCCGCGAGTGGGGTACCAGCATCCCACCATCATGACCACCCATTTTATTCAGTTCATTCCTGGACATCCCAGCAGGACCAGACCAGAACTTCCTCGCTAAAAACCCCGTGATCATGACCGGCTCATTCTCAAACCCCACTGTCCTTCTAACCGGCGGCAACGGCTTCATAGCCTCCCACATACTTTCCCAACTAATCTCAGCAGGCTATGCTGTTACCGCGACCCTGCGCTCCCCATCCAAAGCCCAAGCACTGCTGTCCACGCATCCGGAATGGGAGCACAAAATTAAGTTCGTTTATGTTCCCGAGCTCACAGCGACGAATGCTTTTGATGAAGTTTTTGAAAAGGTAACGGCAGGTGGAGGGGTTTTTGATTATGTGATTCATACTGCTAGTCCGGTTACTTTTGTTGTGCAGGATGTGGAGAAGGATTTGGTGGAGCCGGCTGTTCAGGGGTGAGTTTTGCGAGTCTTTGCTTCCGTCTTGGGTTGGGGAAGTGAGCTTTGAAGGTTTGACTGCTGTTAATGTTGTTGATATTAGTACCTTGGGGCTTTTGGAGAGCGCGCATAGGTTGGGTGGAAAGCGGTTGAAGAGATTTGTTCTGCTCGGGAGTTCTGTTGCCGTCATGGATTCGTTTGCGAGGGAGGATGAGAAGGGGAGAGACTATGTCGAAGAGGATTGGAATCCGGTGCGTGATATTTCCCTTGAATTTGAGGCGCAGTAACGTCTTTCCTGGAAGGATGGGCTAAGCCCGATGATAGGTGACACTCGAAGATGCAACGAAATCCCAAGACGCTGTCCTCGGGTACAATGTTAGCAAAAAATTTGCAGAGCAAGCAGCGTGGAAATTCATGGACGAGAACACACCGGCGTTTGATTTGACGGTCATAAATCCTGACATAGTCCTCGGGCCTATGCTACATCCCGTATCAGGTCCCAAATCAGTCAACGAGACGAATAGATTTGCGATTTATAACTTCATAGATGGGACGCACACGGACATAGAGAGTGTGCGGTTCCCATACTATCATTTTGTAAGATTCCGCCAACTCTTCTAAGCTTTGCGGTGAGTTATTCAATGCTAACACAATGCCTTACTAGGTCGATGTGAGGGACGTAGCCCACGCGCATGTTCTCGCTATGACTGCTCCAGGGGCTTCGGGTAAGCGTATTTTGCTTGTGTCAGAGTTGATCACGCCACAGCTTGTCGTCAATACCATCCGGAAGCACTTTCCGGAATCTAGGGGCAGAGTGAGTGAGGGCAACCCTGAGCAAATTCTTCCCAAGAGTGTTGACCCGACGGGATGGAACGTTTCAAGGAGTCATGAAATCTTTGGGAAGGATTGGAGTTATAGGGGGTTGGAGGAAAGTGTGACTGACACTGTGAGAGACATTCTTGCTCATGAAAAGGTCTGGGCGAGCCAGGCAACAGACGGGATAAAGGCAATTAAGGTATAAGAAGCTGCTCAAGAAGCGTCAAAGCTGAAGCTTTATTCTGGCTTATGTGATCCAATAAATCATGCTTACATCTTGCTGACATCGTTCACGTTATGATGGAATTCAGGGATTTGCATTACGAAGATAGAAAATTATTGGTCTCTGAATCACTATCTTGCCATGGCACATTCTAGACCTTGATGACTAGAGAACTTCGAGCCAATTCGATGCCATGTTCGTTCTGCTCAAACTCACCTAGCAACAAGCATTTGGATCTTGAAAAGCTTCGCTTGAAATCCCTCATAAGAAGAATTATTCTGAAGCGATGAAGGGATTGCATATCTTGATGTTGAGTTCGATGAGAACCATCTTTCTGCGCAAGACACAATGGATCTAAAGCTGTGAGCGTGTACGAAGGTCGGCATAGCATTATGAAGCTCGCTTCACTTCTCCGAAGTTGTTCCATTTGGCTAGTGAAGAGGTAAACAAGCACCCTCCTCTTGTAATTAACAACAAGAACGCCCACCAGCGGCCAACATTCATACAAGATCTTATCCAAAGCCGCACATAAGCCATAAAGATGAATAGCACTATCTTTTCACATCGTCGTCTTTTATCAACATAGAAAAGTCCTGATGTCCTTCACGCTTTCACCTATCTGACTGAGCAATCTCAATCGTCACCTCGCCTGGCTTGAATCTGAGAAAGCTTAGTCGAAAGCACAGGACGAATTTCTCACAGAACTGTTTTAGCCTTCGCTTTCATATTCATATACTGCTATCTTTGTATCTTCAATTCCATTTCTCATCATCGTTTGAGGAAGCTGCCTAGTATACATCCTTGCAGAGGGCTCAATATGACGCGGTACGCGCTCACTCACTGAGGCAGAAACTTTATCTGCAGATCCGCTGACAATATCCAGGTCATTGTTCGAGTGTCAACCCTGTGACCGACAGTTCGTCTCTGATGAGGCTCTACAGAGTCATCTTCGGTTTTCAAGCCGCCATTTCTGGTGCAAACCGTGCAATCGCGTTTTCAATTGCGAACAAGGGCTTGAGAGCCACCTGTCAACCGCTAAGGCTCACAAGTGGTGCTACACGTGCGGTCCATGCAATCAGGTTTTCGAGTCCCAAGTAGCGCTTGACAGTCACCTATTAACCTCTGAGGCTCACAAGTGGTGCCACACGTGCAATTGTGGATTCATATCTGCAGGTGCCCTCCAAAGCCACACGAAGTCCGTACTCCATCGATATGCCTTAGCAAACTCTACGAGTCCTCAGAAACCAAACCCTCGGAAATCAACCTTTCAGGAGCCAAACGCTCAGAAATCGAACCCTCAGAAACCAAGCCCTCAGAAACCAAGCCCTCAAAAACCAAGCCCTCAGGTATCAAGCTCCCAGAAACCAAGCACGGCTCCTCAGGCTCCAAATTCCTGCGCTAAATGCAACCTCAGCTTCAAGGAACCATTCCAGCTGCGAGAAGTAAGTGGCGAGATTTGAGAAACGTGGTACCACTTGAAGCAGCGCTAACATTGTCTAGCACAACTATGCAATGCACAATCCACCCGATACCAAACAATGCGACATCAAATGCTGGGGCTGTCCGAAAATGTTCCGCAATTATTCGACCTTACTCAAACACTTGGAGACGGAGACTTGTATCACTACACGCTTGGACCTGGACAAATTAGCCGTTGAGTGTGAGAATTCGAAGGACTTCGTCAATCCTAATTTGGATTACTACCTATTAAAGGGGCATAGGAAAAACTATATTCCCAAAGCAGTCTTTAAGAAGGACGTTAATCGATTCGGCTGTAGCGATTGCGATTGGGCCTTCGCCGATGACGCAGGGCTGGCCGCACATATGGCCTCGTCATTCCACCACTTGAATGCCTACCAGTGCGCAGGATGTAAATCGAAACACGTCGACTTGAGCTCTCTCCTGGCACATGTTGAGAATAGAAGTTGCAGCGAAGGAGTCACTTACGGCACTGGAAGCATTGGGAAATTGCTTCGTCATCTGTGGCAGAATCTAAGGGAATGATCTCACGGAAAGCATCTCCCATTCATGCTCAATTAATCAATCAACACAGTACAAAATAGACCAAAGGCGGGCCTGGTCTACAATGTACAAGGGTCAGCCTACTTCCACTGCAAGAACTCCCTCCTCCTTATTCTCAGCTGACAGATCATAGATGACCCATCGTAATACCCTGTTAACATGTCGACTTTGCTAGAATTAGTGCTTCATGCTCGGAAATCTTAAGATACTTTCAGCACTGGATAAGGGCATCGCAACAACTCCTATACCCCCCAAGACCATTATCGGATACATACACAGGAAATTTCTGCTATGAATGTTCATGCACCAAGTGAACGCAGCTTCTGATGGAACGGAATCACTACTGAGCAGGAGCAGAGATGGCGCGCTCAGGTTAGGTATCCGTTGATTAAAGTACTAGCACCTGTACCACCTTAGCTATTATCCTCAAACAACAAACTAAGTACCATACATCTTATTACTCGGAAATATCTCAATTCTTCACGAGAATAAGGTATTTCTGTACACCGCCTTTTCAAAACGACAAGTTCCACGAAAATGATGCATATCCTCTATACTTTATTTACCCAAACCATGACCATACCTGCCCAAACTCACCACACTCCTAGCACCAATGCAAGCCGAAGTCCCTTTTACGCCAGCCCCATTCATATCATCCATACCACGAACCAGCCCTTTTCTCACTGCCAAACCACACGCTTCCACGCCACTCTCCAAGCGCTGGAGCATACGGCGAGGAAATCAAGCCCCGCAACTATGCTGTTGATATCGCATAAGTTATACTTGCTTCCCACCGCACGTTCAAACTTCATACGCCATCCAGAGTCTTCGCGCCCATGGGCGTAACATTAATAGCAACCACCTCGACCTTCGGCCTCGTCATGTATGCCTCACTCGGCGCTCCCATCACACGACATCCAAACCCTTTGCTCCCATCGGCGTAACAGCAACCGCACTCCTCTCCTCCCCCTTCCCCCTCATCACATGCGCCTGACTCGGCATTCCAACCCCCACCCCCCTCTGCGAATCCAACAACTCAATATCCATACTCCCCTCCTCCGGCCTACTACCACTCCCCCCATAACTCCTCGACGCCCAAAACCCAAACTTATCCTTCGTTGTCTGCCCCATAGTCCTCTGCCGGCCCCCATCTCCCGGCGTGCGCTGCCGTTCATAGCTCCGATGATCATTGGTAGAGCGGTTGTTGGTGATGACCCAAGTGCGGAAAGAGGCGAGACAGGCGACGATTACGGAGACGGATTGCTCGATGGTGCTCCAGGTGCCGATCCAGGAGGGGGAGGTGGCGCCACGCCAGGGGGCGTTGAGGACGAAGCGGATTATGGAGAAGAGGGTTATTAGGAGGGTGAGGGAGAATACGCCGGCGAGGGCGAGTTTTTGTTTGCGTGGGACGCGGGATTCGAGGAGGAGGGAGACGGGGATCAGGGTTACTGAGAGAGGGAGGGTCAGTTTGGGGGTGGTTTTAAGAGGGGGTGGGGCGGGGGGAAAGAAAGTGGTGTAGAGGTTGAATATAGATTTGCGAATGGTGCGCTTTATCGTGCAGTCGAACCGAAATCTACACTGCGCGGCTTGCATCTTTTGGCAAGGACGAGTGGGTAAAAAAAGTGGTCGCTTACTTAGAATATCCGTGGTGCAGTCCGCTGAAAATTGGTAGATGATAGCTTCATTCCTGAGACTCGTCTCGAATTTGAGACCATCCAAGAAACCATAGGCGAACAGACTACCAATATACGTAAGGATGGTAAGTACAATTATCGCCCACCATGCCTTCCGGTAGAACGGTAAGCGCTGCGTCAGACTATCGTAAAAAGCCAAGAACGAGCCTTTCACCGCCCAGGTACCCGTGAAGAAGATGTACGCGAGGCCCCATTGGGATTTCGCATATTGGGCTGCTACCTGTTCAAAATCCGGCGGTTTCGGCTTGTGGAAATCCTTAACGCCTTGGAAGATCCAGGTGTTGTGACTTTCGGCGCCTTCAAGGATGTCGGTTGTGAGAAGGAGGATGAAGGCGAAGATGACTAGGTAGTCGTCGACTTTGAGGTGGCCATAGATCTTTAATCGAATGTAGAGGCGGGAGCAGAAGACTACGAGGGCGATGGCGAAGAGGACCCAGGCTATTGTCTGGAGAATAAGCGGTCAGATTATGCTTGCTTCATCATATTCTTGGAGCATATCATCCTTTACGTACGAAATACTCGGCCTTGGTAAATTGTGAGGGTGGATTCGTCATGATAAAGATGTTAAAAACAAAGACATACAATTCGTCATGGTAGAGAATAGAGAAACATTTGATCCAACACAACACTATACAGAGAATCCGAGTCTTGTTAAAGGGATAGGAAAAACTTCTAGGCAATATTCATAATATTACTGCGGCGTGACCGCACATGTGCATTTCAGAATTAGCCATGCATGGGAAACCATAAAAAGAAGGTGGCTGCAATGTGGAACCATTGAGGGGGAGAACAGGTTGATGTTGCATGATAGTGATGATCGTCAAGCTAGGAAAGTAAGTCATGTATCTCGAACAAATCACGAAGTAGTATCAGCCCGCATGGCGGTGTATGCAGGATTGAGCAATCTGCAAGGAGCAACGGTCGCTCTACAGTGCCAGCTCACCCCTAACCTTGTTGGAGTTCGCTTGGAGGATCGGATGCATCAACTGGGATTGAGGATTGCTCGGTCGAATGAAAAGGATCCCTCCCGCACTCCCATTGTTGGAGCACCCGCTAGAGGCCGCCATCAAGCCGCCATCAGTCCCGCCCTCCGCGTCATGTAATCTAAAGTATCGTATTACTGCGGAGACTTCGCCGCTCGTCAGTGGTCCGCTAGAGCTGAGATCCTTGTTCCAGGAAGCTGAAGACCTTGATTGTGTTCTGGATAGTGCTGAGTTGAGGAATCATGCCCATCCTGAGGCAGATGTAGATGCATGCGTCAGCTGACAGGGTGACATGGCGATGCAATATGCAGCAGGTTGATCGGGAATCTTTATTCATCGCTACCACGGAAGTATCATTGATATGCCGCCTGTCGAAATGGCGCAAGAGAGCCCATGGGCCAAATTTTAATGTGGATCGCCGGTGGGGGGCCCTATAGCCTTTAGATCAGCACTAGGATGTGCCCAAGGGTCCCTAACAATGGAAATTTAGGCCACATCAGACACTAACAGGGTACCGCTAACCACCACCTCCCGCGTGCAGTCGTCTCCTGGTGTACACAGTAGTAGAAAGTATGCCTAGCTGCACACCACACCCGCTTCACCCTTCCTGCTAGAGTTATTAGCCGTGCACTCAGCGAAGAGTAAGGCGGTGCCGCGATGAACTCCAGTCGATTAAGATGCAGGATCAGCTTACTTCATAAGTGAAGTAACAAAGGGATCTGCATGCGTACATACCGTGGACAATAGGCAAACGGGTCACGCCTTGTGGGAAGGAAGCATGCAAGGAAACATGATCGCGACACCAACATGGAGAGAATACCACACTACCCCTCTCAATTTCTCCCCTGCTCTGCCACGTCCGGATAGAGCCGAATCACACAAGTCGGTCCTTCTATTATACTAAGTGAGGATTAGTATGACGATCATCATTGCATCCATCCTAGTCAGTATACCACCATTCTCTCATTGCTGGCTATCCTCACAATGAGCCTGGCGGCGAGCTGGGATATCGCTCCTATTGCAACCCTGAACTGATAATGGACACCTTTGCGCACGCACGTGGCTCTCTATTGCACATCCGGAAGAAACCAGCTCCTAGTGCTCGCTCGCGTGGCCAGTCTCCTTCGCAAGCGACATGTCATGGTAGAGTCGGCAATGGGCAGGAAACCTGCAACATGGATTAACATAGACGGTGCGGACCGATCGCATGCAAAACAAAAGCAGGTACCGGAACGGCACTGGCAAACGGGTTCATCTCATTTGTCTCCAGCATGTTGCCCCTGCAGCGGATTACTTAAAACGCTGCGGCCCAGATTCCTCTGTGCGTATCTAATATAGTACGTCGTTTGTAGCTGTGTTTTCGTGGGCAGCATGGTACCTGTCATTGCTGCCGTTTTATTGGCTGCATTGCCCTTCGCTCAAAGGGCCTCTTGCGGCTCTTCCCCGCCCAGTTGCCCCTTGGGACCTGGACTCGAATCCGCTGAGATTGTCAATACTCCTCCAACCTGGCCATTCCAAAAGTTCAAATCATCTCCATTCACCCCTCCAGAATTTCAAATCACCACCAATGGCCAACCACTTGCTCCCGGCCTCCTCTTTATCACGCCGAGTGAGCAAACCCCAGAAGTCGCAACTAGCGATGTGGCCCCGCTGATTATGACCGACACGGGACAACTTGTCTTTAATGGTCCCATTGTCATTGCAAACAACTTCCGCCATGCAGTATATAAAGGTAAAAATATCTTGACGTACTGGAGCGGTTTCAGCACTGCAGGTGCAAACATCGGCCATGGTTATGGCAATGTCACTTTTCTTGATACTTCTTACACTGAGATCTTGACGGTCTGCCCTAAATTAGGTCTCGTGACCCCAAACAATACTGAGTACCCATGTGAGGCCGACTTGCACGAGTCTTTCACCACTGATCGCGACACGCTCATCGTGTCAGCCTACAATGCAACACAAACAGACCTGACCTCAGTTGGTGGGCCCAAAGATGGTTGGATTTTCGATTGTCTATTCTTCGAGATCGAACCAGAGACCGGAAAGATCTTGTTCCAATGGAGTGCTATCGAGCACGTGCCCGTGACTGCTAGCCAGCAGCCTCTCGCCGACACAGGTCTGAATCAAAGTGTGCCCTGGGATTGGTTTCATATCAATTCGGTTGTCAACATTGGTCATGAATACCTGGTGAACAGCAGACACACATGGACGACATTCCTTCTCACTAGCCAAGGGGAGATCATCTGGCAGATACAGGGTAATACAGGGGGGGACTTCGGTCCTTTGCCTGAGAATGGGCATTTCGTAAGTACTATGATGGAGCGCTTCACCCTTCCTTCTTCGACCATCAGCTGACCAAATCAATTAGAGATGGCAACATCATGCTCGCCCTCATAACATCACAAAGGACTCCATCACCCTCTCCTATTTCAATAACTACAATAGCGCCATCGACAACGGCACCAACCAAACCACCGGTCTAGAACTCCTCCTCTCCCTCCCACCAAACAAAAGCATATCTCCCATCGTCCTCAAAGATCTCTCCGATCCAAGCGAACCCATCTTCGCCGACTCCCAAGGCTCCACCGAAATACTGCCCAACGGTAACACCATAATGGACTACGGCCAGATCGCCATATTAAAAGAATACGGTCCCAACAGCAACTCCGACGTCCGCTGGACCGCCCAATTCGCCGCCCCAAACCTCGTCCAAAGCTATCGCGGCTTCAAGCACGTCTGGCATGCCACACCAACTACCTGTCCTGACCTGGTTGTAGAGAACAACGGCACGTGCGGCGCGGGATATGTGAGTTGGAATGGGGCTACGGAAGTGACGGCGTGGGCGGTATATGAGGGACCGACGAAGAAGCAATTATCGTTTGTTGGGAAGGTTGGGTATAGAGGGTTTGAGACTATGTTCACGGTGGCGGGGGAGTGTGTGCAGGTTGCGGCTGTGGTTGAGGGGAACGAGTGTGAGAGGTCGAATGTGGCTTGTATATAGCGAGTCTTTTGCGTGAGGCTGGATAGATGGCTTCGTTATTGGATATAAAACTAATCATAAGACGTGTAACTTGATACGATAGTATGAGCCGGCTGATTGGTCACAAAATACGGAGCAGTTCTTCATGTCTCGGCTTGGGGAAGCAATCCTTAGAGTACTACTGACTAGGTACAGTTTACAGCATTAAAATCATCCAACCATTGGCACCCCCTCCCCTTCCAAGCCTTATCAAGAGAGAGACATAAATCAAACTCTCCCTCTGTCCCTGTCCCCGCCCCGCCTTTCCCACTTTATCTCATCACTCATAAACCTCCACATACGCATATCTTAGTGAGGTTTTCTACCTTAAACATCGGTGGGATGGGAAGAGGTGTTACTTGGGGAGTTAGGCGTGGAGAGGATATATTACCGCATTAGCGGGTATGTTTTTAATCGCGCGAGTGAGTGGGGGTTGGGGATGGCTAGGTTTGGGGGGGGTGGGGGGGGGTGAAGTATGATGTTTAGGGAGGTAGGTGGGGGGATGTTGTGTTTTGGGGGAGGTTGAGGGAGAGGGATGAGAGGAGGAGGAGGGATGAGAGGAGGGAAAGGGATGAGAGGAGGAGGAGGGAATATAGATTGAGGGTGTACAAGAAACCGCATAGCCCCCTGAAGACACCCTAAAAGCTGGTTTCCTAGGCACTAGGGTTGGTGCCGGAGCTGGATTTTTAGGCGCAAATGATGTTTCCTAGGGGACGATGATTAGGGGTCTTTAGGGGTCAGCCCTGTAAGAATCTACGGCTGATAGGTGTACGCTTGATAGTACCCCATGATGAGAGGATCTCGGTACCTGGAAAGATAATTTAAGTATTTAACAAACGTGGATTCGCTGGATTTTATGCGCAGATGTGTGTACTCTGGCCGATCCTTTCAGTCATAATATCATAAAGAGGTGAAGCTGACGACTTATCAAGCGTTTATACCTTGTACTTCCCGGGGCCGTAAACCGCGCCCGAGACCATAAGGTATAAATCTGGCTGACCTTATAAATAGAGCCCCGGGGCCGCCCCTAAGATCCGGCCAGGTGCCCTGGGACCAAGCCGAGCAACCTTAACCGCTGAACTCAAAGCCAACGTCGCCAACATTTGCGCGCAACAAACTGCTGACAGCAGCAATCCAACGTATCTTTTAAAAAGACGATCAAAAAGAAACAGCCCAGCTCCTTTGCACATAGTATTCCATCTAAGTCACAGTAATACAGCTCGTCTCGGTCCATCCTAGTGAGCTGAGGGCGAGGATTACGAAGGCCCATACTTTTAATAAGCCTGGCGAGTCGGATACAACGGTTCGTAACACCATCTGCATGCAAAGAGCACATCACGGCTGGGACAGAGGTTGCATACTACTGGTTTTGACTCCTGCTTTATATTCAAGATCATTCAAACGCTCTATGTTGACCTGCGTTGCTGTTTCGCAGGCTAAGTTGCAATACTTGGAGCGCTTGGGGGGCACTGCATGTGTAAGGTACTGGACGCAGCTATAGCTATGCAACTCAAAACGGTCTTCTACAATCCATGGGAATCCTTCGAAAAGCCATACGGCCGTAAAGCAAGCTAGTCGAGCTCATAAATGATATAAGAGCCGCATCGAATCTACATCGGCTAAGGGTGTTTTTCGAGACCGGAGACATTAAGCCCAGCCTCTAATCGAAACTTATTCGCGCCTTGAGTCGAGGTCGAATTGACTAAGTTTAGCACGTTCTAGGCACGACCACGCGTCTTCCGCTCAACATTGACTGCTGCCTTAAAAGCACAGTAGCATCGTTGTATCCACCATGCGAATGTGCGCGGTTGATAGGATCGCCTTGCGAGAAAATGAGTTTTACTGTATGATGACTGCATATTGCGGAGCTTTGCCATGATCAATTGGGGAAAGCTTGCCGGAGAAGCCGTGTTATTGAGTCATATTCCATCCCATTGACTACTTCCTTTCAGAAAAGGCATTCACTCCATTTCATTTCTGCCGGCAATCTAGTATTCTAGTTTCACTTTTTGTACCCACTAGATATATTATGAGTTCAAATACTACCTCCTTCCGATTGAACTTTGATGAAAGGTACGCTGTCTTCTTTTATAAAAGGGACCTTATTCGCGATTCTATATTAGCTTTATGGTTTTATGCACTACTTGGACTTTGCCTTCGGTTCCTCGCTCGACGACTGTCCAAGACTAGCTTCTGGTACGATGACTGGCTTCTGATACCAGCTATCGTAAGTAATGATATTAAACTCCGAATACAGTCTGCTGACTTGAATGTCAGCTTTCAGCAACGGTGATGTGCTATACGAGCGGTCTATGGAGTATAGCTACCTTCGTCATCTATATCGCTTAGTAACACTAATGTTGGCCACAATTAGTGCCAGGTCATGCCGTAAACGAAGATACAAATGCGAACCTTTATCTGACGGCATATCATAAAACCGTCTTCATAACGGGAGTATGCTGGATTGTCGCTGTATCTTCTGCCAAATATTCAATCCTCGCCATGTACTGGCGGCTCTTTAGCAGTGTCAAAAGTGTTCGGGTTGGGATATATGTATTACTGGCGATAGTCACTGTCTGGTTACTTGCGTTCGTGGGTCTTGACCGCGGAAAGACCTCTCGAGGCTCCCACTGACGTCTGAGTCTAGCTATTTTCATTCATTTTCCAATGCTCTCCGGTAAATGCACTCTGGAATTTCCAAGAGCAGGGTGTCTGTTTAGATGATGCATGGTGGATCGTTTTGGGTAGCTCAATTTCGCATTTCATCATTGACATTGCAATTTTGATTCTCCCAGTCCCGACAGTCCGGAAACTCCAAATGAGCTGGCCTCGGAAGGCTATGTTATTCATTGTTTTTGCTCAAGGTGGCTTGTAAGTCCGCTATTCACTCGCTCTACATACTACTAAGGGAGCTCAATACCCTAACCGACCTACATAGTGTTACAATTGTCATCGTCATCCGCATTGTATATAGCGTTAGGACATTCGAACGGGATGCGAACTTTGCCGCAAATGTCATCTGGACAAATGTTGAGGTTGACGTCGCTATCGCTTGTGGTCAGTAGAATGTCTCACCCGAGTCCTAATTTCAAATTCAGAGACTAGCGACTGATATAAAAATCTCCTCAACTCTAGCATGTCTTCCTTTACTCAGGCCGATTGTGTCTATGGTAGCAGATAGGCTCGCCTCTTGGCGTAAGAGTAGGAGCCAACGTAGGCACGAAACAGCGTTGCAATTGGATATGCTACCGCAGCGTTATCCACTGAAGCACCCATGGTCTCACAACAGAAGTCTCATGTCAGATGTGAGCAGAAGCGTATCGCCTGCTACATGTGATCCACCGCCTGGAGAGTTGGAAGCAGTATAGTTCTTAATGTCAGAATCGCAGTGCTTAGGGCTGCGAGTCCAGCAAACAGTGCATGCCAGCGTTGGAACTACCCGAGATGGGAGTCGTGTACGCTGAACCCTCACAGCGAAAAATAGGGATTGCATCATGAGAGGCCGCCATAGACGAAGCAAAAACGGTGAAAAGGAAATTTTTGATTTCATGGCGACGTTGCAGGAGAGTTGTCCGAAGAATTATCTAGTTCGAAGGACGACCAGCCACCTTCAAAGTCACTAAGGTAGGTACGCCAAATTAAAATAGCGTCTCAGCGTTACATACAACGCAAAGTTTCTGCCGAAGATCTAAAAGGTGTTTCAAGGCTATACATACTATAGTAGACTTTACGTTAGCACTAGACTACCGCTGATTGACCACGTGCCGATCCCAGTCATGCTTATATTGTGTCACGCCAACCCATGCAGGAGGGTACGTAGCAAGGTGACAGCATATCTCTCTTTTGCACTACCTTTACGCTATCTACAACATTGCTCTCTGTACAATAGGGGTTGAAAAATCACCATCTGGATCGCCATTTCTTCATTTATTACCTCCGAAAATCATCTGGTGCTATTGCCATTAATTTTCAACCACCAGCTGAACCAATATCATCACAGAGGTTTTGAGCCAGTCCCTCATTTCCTCAAATCAATAACTCCATTTCCAATAGCAAAAGCACAGAATCAACTATACTCTACACATCCTCTCATTCCCTGTTTACATATTATCCTCACGACAGCTGAACTTCCACACACCCCATCATCGTATCAAAAGTATGACACCCCTCCGTCATCATCTTATCAGCAAGATTATAAACAAATTCCGCACACTATCACACCTCTGATTAGCCAGCATCCAAGCAAGCATTCAAAAGACACTCGCCAAGCAGATCTACTCACCCCAACACCCACATTCCCCACCGCCTGCGCATCAATCGCATCCCCATTCGCACCCTCCGGCTTATAAATCCCCACCGTCTGATCCGTAAAGGTCCCATTCAGTTTATAAGAGTGGAATTGCTGCGCGATGCGCTCGTAGTATTGCAATTCGACGGTTTGTACCTCGCTCGATTTTTCGCAGGAGGGTTTCGTGTACATGGTCATGCTGATGCCGGTGTCGGCGGTTGCTATGCCCATGGGGCCGATGCTGACGGAGTTGTCGGGAGCTGGAGCTGGGGCGGAGAGGGCGAATTGGAGGAGGGAGAGGAGTGAGAGGGAGATGGATTTCATGGTTGTGCGGATTTTTGGGGGGGTTGTATAGGATGGTCGTTATGTAACGTGCTTTTTTCAGAGGGGAAGGGTCTTGGGGGACAGAATGATGGAGAGGGAAATATGGAGAAGAAGGTGGGTTGGTGTTCTGTGGGTAAGTGTAATGGTCGCGCAATAATTCCATTCAGACAAAGAAGCAGTGAGTTTATATGTTATGAAGGAATTTTCTTTCAAACATTTACAGTTTCGCTTTCAACCATTTACAATTTCTCTTTCAAACGTGTACAGTTTTTCTTTCAAAACATCTACAGTTTCCCCTTCAAAACAACCCCCGCAGTTCTTCTCCCAAAAACTCAAAACTTAAAACTTCAAAAGACCCCTTATGCTATTCTTTCACCATTCCACCTACCCATGCCCACCCTTTCAACGAAAGACAAAAAAGCAGCATTCGCCGGATTCTACAACATCGGGTTTTCCTTTATGCCCATTCAAAGCTTCTAGCAATTCTACCTTTCACTTTCGAGTTTTCTTTGTTCTCGAACCCTATCTGCTCAGACATCGCCATCGACATCTAGCAGCGCCGCAAACCCACCTCGTCATATCAGAAGGCCCTGGTTCTGGTGGCGAATGCACTGCATAGCTCGATCAGGCCCGCCAAGTAGATGTCGTTCTTCTGGAAGAGTTTCCAAGTGACGAATTGACAGGAATGTGTTCTACGTACATGATGTGTGATCTATTCTCCTCCCGCATAATGATGATTGTCTCAGAGGTGAACATTAAATCGGCGCACTTTTACGCTTCATGATTTCTTTCAGCGATACTGAGGCTCAGGAGAAAGGAAAATTTGATATGATGATGGGGTGTGTGGAAGTTCAGCTGTCGTGAGGGAAGGATGTAAACAGGGAATGAGTGGATGTGTAGTGGATTATGTGTTTTTGTTATTGGAGTAAAGTTGTTAGTTTGAGAAAATGAAGAACTGGCTCGACACCTTTTGAATGATATCAGTTTATTAGTGGATCAGCTGCCCCATTATTAGACTGCCAACATCAAGTGTTATCGTGTACCGTATTAGTGTGCTCACTCGTCGATAGTTTGTCTTAACATTTCTCATTCTTCTATAAATAAGTTCTCACAGCAACGTTGCTCATTCCTCCATAGATAAGTTCTCACAGCCTCGAACCCAGAGTGATACTAGCTCATTCTGCAAAGGTCTATCACCTCACCCCCACCCAAGTCGCAGAAAGGAGACTATCTATAGCCGCAACCAATAACAGATTGAGGCTGCATATTCAAGCTCAGACTTAACATGGCGGACGTGGAGATGCTGGATGCTAGTCCATCAGCTCCACCCAAGTCCAAAGCTTCTGCTAGGAAATCTGCAAAGTCTGGAGGAGCAGAGGTTGGCCTGGAGGGTAAAAAACGCTTTGAGGTCAAGAAATTGAACGCTGTGTCCTTATGGGCTTGGGACATCGTCGTTGAAAGCTGTGCCATCTGCAGGAACCATATCATGGAACTCTGTATTGGATGTCAAGCAAACCAAGCCCCAGCTACCAGCGAAGAATGTACAGTTGCGTGGGGTACCTGTAACCATGGATTTCGCTTCGATTGTCTCCAACGTTGGCTGAAGACACGGCAAGTCTGTCCCCTTTGCGACAGAGACTGGGAATTCCAAAAATACGGGCGATAAGGTACTCCAAACCTGGTCGAGGAGGCATAGTACGGAGCGTACAAAAGGCAGTTCGTCTCAGCATTTCATTTCACCAAGCCCATCAACATGGCCAATATTCAACCCTCTTCAACCGATTTTCAGCCTGACCGGTGCTCAACGTGGGGGGGTGCGTTTGGAAATGGCGCGTTGGTATTACCGTCATCATTGATCAGATATGCAGCTTGACCTCCGCTCAAGTTGGAGGGGTGTGTTAGGGGATCAGCTGCCTCACTATTAGCCTGCCATCATCAGGTGTTATCGTGTACCGTGTAAGTCTATCATGTATATTAGGAGCTACCTCCATAGATTCTAGCGTCTCAGGTGAGGCATCATCCATCCTGTAGGTCCAATACCTGCGACACAATTAAATCGGGGTTTTATTTAATGGCAGAAGCACCAAATGATTTTCCTCTTGCATAATGATGATTTTTTCTCAGAGGTGAACATCTAATCGGCGCACTTTTACACTCCATAATGTCCCTCAGCGATACTGAGATTTAGGACAAAGAATCATGGTGACGATACTTTCTCAATATTGTGAAGGACCAACCCTGCGTAAGCTGTCCAGCATATTTTATTGATCTATCATAAAGAAGGAGATGGCAGCCGAGTATACTAGTTGCTTTGGCGGCTAAGTCATTGAACAATCTCAACTATGCTCTGGGTCTAAGGTGGTTCTTGATGCCTTCAACGTGCTAACTCCAACCTCTTCAAAGCATCCAAAAGCGTCGTACACGGCATCACAGCCAAGATCATGTTGGTCTCCCTATTACCCTTCGCCAGTTCCATTGCACGAAACAGCACATACCTAAAGTCTGCTGAGTTCAATTCCAGCGGTTCTCTGCTATCGAGACTACCATGTTGAATAATCAACGTGGGCAGCTGATCAGGCATCAAAGGATCTTTTTGCCCGGTCCCGTTCCCATGGCGGCGTTTCTTAGCGTGATAAATCGTAGCAATATCTGCTCTGAGCGTTTCGAAATCCTCATGGACAGGAGCCAAGATAATAAAGGTCGTCACGTGCTCGAAGGAGGTGATAGGCGTATGATTCCCCTCTTCGGTGATGCATAAATCGATGCACCAGGCCTCATCATAGTAGATACCAATATCTAGTTCGCTGTAGGTGTTTATTACTTCGCTGGCAGCAGTGCTATGGTGGGGCCGGACATGCTCTATAGCCATGGCACCTAGAATCCTCGCTGTGGGAGTAGGGTCACACAACAGGCGTTTCTCTTGTCGTTGCGGTTTTGCGTTCAGCTTCTCCAGCACAGTTAATTCGCTATGTCCCTGGCACAGGAAGTAAAGGCATACAAGTGCGAACAGTAAGTTTGTGAGGTGGTGGCTACGCAGGGCTATTTATCTTGCTCCTTTTACGGAAGGAAGAAGGACTTTCCGATGCTTGATGGTTGCTTGATCGAGAGTAATAACACTTGCGGCAATGTGACGGCAGATCATTGGCCATATCGGGAGTTTCGAGCACCCCGACCCCGATAAAGTTGAGTAGTATCTGCATACTATGTCTCTGGCATGGCGTAAGAGGTTCGCCTCCATTGGTCTTATCCATTAGCTTCAGTAGTGTCAACTGGGCATTATGATTTCCGTGCTCGAAATGTAGCCATCGGTCCCCTGGGTTGCTTGTTGCTTCATTATCGTGAAGAGAATCGCTCAAAAATGTACGGGAATGAAGCTAAAGTCATCAGCACAGAATTACCACTGGCCAACTCCCTGCGTCGGGGACTCTATAGCCCATGAAAGAAGACTTGGAGACCCGATGAGCGTTAGGAAAAGAACCGTCCATGGTATGCAACCCTACTATATGTTATCTTCGTTGCTTGCCTCTGCACATATAAGTTTCGCCACACCCTCACGAAATATCCACGGTTGGGGTGTGGGTGTCCTCATCAATGAGCTTGATCATGACCGGGATTATGTTTTGACCGTGTAAAAGAAAAAGATCAATTATGATGCAGATCCTGGCGTGAACCTTCTCTTCACACGCGAAAATGCCACTTTCTCGTCAATCTTATGTCCTGTCCTTCCCTGGCTCCCTAAATGCTGCATGACCAGGATGGTGAGATTTCGTACATTCTTTCTACCAGTAAGCAGTCGTCATTATCATCATGTATATACTTAGATAAGCTTTCGAGACAAACCTGACGGTATCGCGCTCCGTCGTCTGGCGTTCTAGACTTCCATCGCCCCCGGAGAGCCGCAATACCAAATGCAGAGTTGACCCTTTCTGGATACCGTACTCAGCAAGCATACGGCCAGGTTCGAGCTGCTTTCCACCAAAGATAAGCCTCATCTCGTTTGGTGTAGTCGCATCTTTCTCATAGATTTTGTACATGACTTTGATAACAGTGGCAGATGGCTGTGTATTAATGGTTATAGAAGAACCCCTCAGCGTCTTGACAAAAATCTGCCATGGCTCTACTTCCCTTTCCTGCGATATCGACAATGGATTAGCCCGCGTACCTATGGATTGGTAGTCATTTCTTTCATGAACGAAGAATGGGGCATACCGTCATATGAGTAGATTGCGAACACAGTAGTGGGTGTCGATCAACCGATTTCAACCTTATGCCCGTCGTCATATACGATTTCTGAACGTCGAGAAGCATTTGACGAGCATTTTCAACCTGATGCTGTTCAATTAATGCATTGGCGAGTTGTATAATGCAGCGCTCATGAGACCATGACAGGGATGGGCGTTGAATTGACTGTTTAACAAGTGGTTCTAAGACATCTTGTATTTGTTGCCATTCTCGAAATGCCTCTAGCTGGGCTGTCCAATACCAAGCGCTCCGTCTATATTCCTCTGAAAGGCCACAGATATCTTTAAATGTCATGGCAATGATACTAGCATGCTCCGTATATATGGTTCCACAGGGCGCATAAGAAACACGCTGCTGGAGGTAACGGCCCACATTGTATACATATTTCTCCATGCGTGAAGTAAGGTGCACAGGACTGCTGAACCAGGTTTTTAGTGGATTTTTAAGCATGAGTGACGTATGAGATCTTGTATGCGAGTCTTCGACTCCCTTATCAGTAGTAAAAATTGAGCGGTCCGGATAATTTAGGAATACCTTCTCGAGGCTTATCACGTAGGCCAAACTCAACACGGCTGCTCTGGTCCTTGCAGGGACTGAGCCGGAGAATGATGACAAGTCTTCCCTAACCAGAGTTTCTGCTTTCATTGCAGTTGCCTTGCAGCGCTCGCAGCGCTCGCAGTGCTTGCGCCAATTCTCATCCGACTCGACTTGCTTTCGACAGTGGCAGAATAACAGTCTAAGTACGCGCCAGGTCTGAACAGATATCTCGAGATAATGATCTGACGCTTGCGCAACCTTTCCTATGTGGTCTAAAATGTCCACGTCAGGTGGTAGGTTCGAATCTAGGCTGTATTCAGGCACAGAATCCGCAGATATGTAGTCAAGGACTTGAAGCAAAGATAGAGCGAGGTGAGCTACCGACTCGGGTAGGAATGATAGAGTAGGGACGTAATGGAGACATTGAAGAGCATGGGCGGTGAGACTGTGATACTGCCGCCAGGGCCATAATCTCAAGGATCTCTCTTCCAACACCGATGCCTGGTCCAAATTGCTGTAAGGAGTTGCCACAGGCAGCAATCGCTCCTCGGGTGCGAAGTTCGATGCAACTAATCCGATGGCGCATGTCTTTAGCATTTGCTCTCGTGAATCAGATAACAACTCTTGTGAGGCCCAATAATGCACTAATGGATGAATGAAGATAGCTTTGCCACCAGGTTTGTAACGTACGAGCGAGAACTTGCGTAAAGCTGATATCGCTTCTCGGAGTCGCAATGGATCACCAAACACAGACTCCATATCACTCGGGATCCATCGCTCTTCCTCCGGCAGCTTTTCGAATTCACCATTAGGAGCCCAGTGGTGTAGACTCAACGGGCCAAGCTCTAGCATCTCTAGCGTTATATTAGTGGGGCTGAAATTGCTCAATATAAGCATAAGGATAGCTGCCTCGGAATGCGTAGACTTTATTCGCTGAAAAGACAAACCCCAAGTCGTCATGACTGTTTCCCGCGACTCCTGATTATACAGCGTTGAAGGGAAATGGTTGAGTAAACGACATTTCTCTCTTTGGAACAACGAGTGATATTCCTGCAGAGACATCTCTGTAGCAAGTAGGTATGAACCTGCTTGGTCGACTGCCAAAGGTAAGGGTCCAAGATCTCTTAAAAGTTGTCCTCTTACAGCTTCTTCACCCGGCTCCTGTCGACCGTTAATATTGTACAATAGAGTTACCGCCTCGTGGGTTTCCATATCAGAGATCTCTACCCCATCCCAGTATCCTGATGTGGTGGGGTTTCTGCTTGTTATCAAAACGTCACCTTCCATGCCGAGGCTAAGAAACTTCCGAAGAGCATCTATGGCTATATCGTCATCCACATTGTCGAAGATCAAAAGCCAACTTCTGTGAGATGACAACCAGCACTGGGCCTCCCACGTGGAATTGTACGCGCTGTCCCCGCCAACTTTGCCGATTATCCTACAGATATCTCTATAACCAGCATTCATATGGATTTCGTCGACGCCGTTCACCCAGAACACTGCTTTGTAACGGCGACGTTGTTGCTGAGCGAAGTGTACCGCTATTTCTGTCTTGCCTGAGCCTCCTAGGCCAAATAGAACAACTCTTTTTGCAGAACCATAATCCTTGGTACCAGGGCTCATCTTCTTTTCAAGAAGATTGGAGACTCCTACTCTATCCACATAATTCTTATTGCTATCAAATGGTACGTTGAAGTATTGATTTGAACTCGGCCTAGGACGAAGAGGAACGAGTGTCTGTTGTGCGGCCGGTGGTGTAGCTGACCCCGAATATGGCCGTCAATTGACTTCCTACTAGCGCTTTCTCGCTCTACGACTCACCTGAAGGCATCGTATTCTCCGTGGTTCTCGCAACTGTGCTGTGTCTCTGTAAGGCAGCGGAGCACTTCGCAAGCGGGGTTCGACTTTCAGCCAGATAGTTCCTTGTATGTGCAGATATGTTGCTCATTTCCTTCCAGTCAGACAAGGTGACGTCCTCTAGGCCGCGCGGAACATTAAAGCGATAGTACACATCACCGTCCGAGTACTGTTCGTCCAGACGCTGAGCGACTTTCTGAGAGCTTGTGGCCATGGCTTTGAGTGCATCGAGGATGCTCTTTCGAGTAGCCCCTACTGATACAACACCACCAATGCCAGTGCCTATACTTAAGACACATTCAAATTCTGCGCCTGCGAAGATAGATTGTGCTTCTCTAAGCAAGATCTCGCAGGGGTTATTGTAGCCAAAGCCCGCATCGATAAACTCAACCTCGTCTCGACCACATTTGATCGACTTAAAGAATGTTGTGGCTGCTGAAGTTGCACGAGCAACTTGCCAGATAGCACAGTCTTTCAAGCTGTCACTTGTATCATACGTCCTGAATAAGGTTGGCAACGCATCAACGTTAGCTTTAGTTATAGCAAGGATAGCCCTACCACAGGAATTAGTAGACTGAGTGATGCAATGACGCTATTGTGTCGACATTAGAATGAATCCCTTACGTTCTGCAACATTCCTTATCTCTGAAGACTGTCCCACCATGCTGACAACCATTGGACTTGCATCGCTCAACCTGACACTGTTCTCGGATGACGACTTTGATGGCTTCTTCAAGTGCTGTCGCCGAGAAAGCACCGCTAGGGCTTGCGGGAAGATGGAGACCCCACTTCAATGTGAAAGCTTTCTCTGCCATTTTCTTGTACGCTCTCAGGCATTGGTCTACTGACATGCCTAGCCTGCCCAACATGATGGCAATAATCCTGAGTGCCTTAGCTTAGTCACAAGGTACCCTAGCGTTAGTGGTGTACAAACCCCCCAGTACTCGTTCCGCCAATAAGGTCGAAATAATCGCAAGGTCGAGGAGTCTGCTCCAGATTATTCACGTCCCGGAGCTTCTCCATGACTGCCTCCAGGATCAACAAGGCCGATACACCCCGAACTCCCCCACCATCTTGCAAGCGTCAGCGTTGTGTGTCCAAAGTTGGTCCAGAGATGAGCTATCATTGATGAATATCGGCTTACCCAAAGAGAGAATTTTCAATTTCCTAGACATTGAACCAGCCGAGGAAGCTGAATCTACCAGACGCAGGGCCCAATCCAGCAGACACTGAAGATTATCTAATGATATGATTTATTCTTGAAATTCGCAAGGTTGCTGCTGCTAGATTAGCTCAAGACAAGATCGTATTCCGGTTATTTTCAAGAACAGTGAGGTCAAGGAGGATGATGGTCTGAGCTATAGAGGCTCTTGGTGTCAGGCAGCCGTTACTTTTTCCAGTCAACCCCCACTTTTTAGTATCAGGTGATCAGCCCCCAACTTAGCCCTCGACCATTCTCAGCTCGTCAGCCCTGGGCGCGCCTCACTCACAGCAAAACACTCGCTTAGCCTTGCGTAGCTTGTGCTGGGAAGCCAGCTTAGAACCCATAGATATATGTGCATCATTAAGCTACGTATGGTAAAAAGGGAGCTATCCCACTAAGAATATCTCCAACATTCATACTCCATCTTGCGTCACAGTAGGCTAGAAAAGGACCTCTCGGAACTCGCTCGTGTGTTCCATGACGCCTTGGACCTTTTCCATCCTTAACCATTCGATATATAGGGGTTGGTCCTCCCTGTGTCATCTAGGGTAGTACTCTGTCCTGTCTTTATATATTTCACGAGTCTCCTCTATGCCTAAAGAGATATAGGCAGCTTTGAACGAAATCTGTAACGTAACAAAAAGACGGTCTAGGTGCCTTTCGTAATTATTTTATTAAGCTCTTATCTCGACATAGCTCTACTGTTGGGTACCACAAAGTGCTCTCAAGCGGCGAATGCCAAAGACCAAGCAAGACAAAGCCGAGTAAGGCGCCATTCCATTGTTAGGCTGGTCATGGTGTGGTTGGACTAGTGACGCAATGTACTCCGAAGAGGCTAATAACATAAATTATGACTCCTCGAATTTGAACGAGTGCCTATGGGATGTTCATGCGTAGTTGAAGGTTCTTACGCGGATCCATTGGCCTATGCGGGACGCCCTTGAGGTCTCTATAAACACATCAGGGAGACGGATACAAGTCGATGATTACCGTTGTCGAAGATGAATCCTCCGCTGGAGACGTCCATATCTTTCCAAGAAGCAGGTACACTAGCAGCGAAGAAGTCAGCGATGATGATCCTGGCGTTGACGATAACCCCACAGGTCCGTATCCTCGTCACGCAAATCCAAAGCCACCAAGAGGGTTCCAGATACAGAAGGCGGCGAGGTCGGTAGTTGTGTACGAAGACTGGGTGTCGAGCTTGCAGAAGTCAAAGCATCATTTCCTAAGCATGTCCGCAGTCAAAGCCTTTAAAGAGAAGAAGTACGACAGTTGGACGTATTAAAGACCGAAGGAGATGGACGGGTGTAAGTGGTATCTCGTTTCCGTGCCGCTTGTGGAGCTCACGAGCAGTACAATATGAGGGTGTGATTCGCTTAAGTAAGCTGTGTTTCTGGATGCGAAGTGTAGGGAGAGAATACTTGCGTGCGTGACATATATGCATGCATGTAGATCGTCATACACATGGTAAATTCGTGAGGGCGCTTAGTTTAAAACCATAGGCTTCCTGAGCGTTCCAGCTGCATCACGGTTTGGAGACCTCTATTCTTGCTTCACGCTGAGTGACTCATCAGGACCCCATTGGAGCTCGATACGCCCATCGTCCTGGGACTGATGAAACGCTCAGAGCCGCAGCGTATAATAGTAGAAGGCGCACCACCATCAAAGTTCGCTCGAACTGAACGCATTGAGACTGCGGGCTGAAAGTCTGACAACGAGCTGAACGGCTTATGCTTTGTCGTAGGGGGACAAGAGATTAGAAGTTGCTATAAAAAACCGAATTATTGGTTAGCATGGGGCGGTTTCTCCCTTGTCTCGGCGGCTGTTGTTGATTGGCGAGCCGGAAACCATCAGTCCCTGCTACCTGCCCTACAACGACCCCCTTATGCCCCCGTCACACTAACGGTGTATTCTAGGCCAAGGCCAAGAAGGGCGCAGTTACGCCACACTCTGCATGAAGACACCGGAAATGGATCACGAGTCACCAGGCTCTGGGCAGAACCTGCTTGCCTTTAAAGGAGCTCAGCGTCACCGGCGAACATTTTCTCCTACCATAAATTTCCAGCGCGAGTCTTGTCACCAATTCATTAAGCTCACCAACACATCACAAGCAATTGCTACTTACAGCCCTCATACCAACTACCACTTTCTCATCGTGCAACTTCCCACCCAGGCATGCTCGAAATCATCTCCCTTGGCATTTGCGCCGTCCAGTTCCTCTTCGCTATTATCGTCCTGGGCTTGACCGGCCACAGTACGTTGGCTCCTCACATGAAAGGCCCAGTTGCCGATACTAACAGCGTCTAGTCTCTTCCTTGATCGACGGTTATACTCCCTCTCAAGATGCCTTCGAGCTCTTCTGCGCCGTTTGGACCATCCTCATCGTCATCTACCTAGCCCTCTCTCCTAGATTGTTCGACAGGAAGCTCCACCATCCATTCATTGTATTGGCCCTCAATGCGATCACTATGATATTCTGGTTTGCAGCCTTCATCGCCATGGCCGTGTTCCACCATAATCTAGAGGAGGTGGATGTTCTGGATGGTTTCGACGACGACGTCTACGGGGTTTGTGGAGCTCTTGGCAGTTATTGTCCGAGCGTGGAAGCTGCGGCAATATTTGGCGCCTTCGAATGGTATGTATTGAGTCGTCTCCCGAACCTGGGGAAATGCGTGTCCGATGTCATTGTTGTGGCACGAGAGACCTTTCCGGTCTCATCGCGCTATTTGAAATATGAAGCATTACGCCATCTGTCCGAGTCCTATTAGCTCAAGGAACCCTGCTGATAGTTCCTGCTTAATAGGGCCTTGTTCGCCGGCGCCACAGCTCTCGCAGCCCTTGCCATCTTCCAAAACAGAGAGAAGTCAGTGGGTTCTGGACATCCTCAAGTCAGCACTGCATGAGTGCGATCCAGAATGTCTTGAAGCCAAACTGAAAAAGCAGAGTTCGATGTCTATGTACGATGGTTTCCGTATGCTACGCATTGAGTCCCGCATCTTGTAAGAGCATGGAGTAACGGTTGATTATCCAATGGCGATACCCTTCCTGCATATATCATTGGAGCTTATCCGAGCTTAGTATCAAGGTCAAATGTTATCTGTGACCTTCTGCCCATGACAATCACGATTCGTTGCTATGCCTTGGTTTGGGGTTTTGCGTACTTTAATGGCTCAATTGAACCAATCAAATTTACTCTACATCTACATACCGATCAAGCAGACAGTTATCATTGGCCATGTGAAGACTGTTTCTTGCTAATATTCGATCGCAGCTTTCGGCAAGTTCTGCTTATTTGCACTTGATCTTTGGAAGAAGCAACCCTTCTGCGCCCGAGGGTCCAAAGTCATGTGCCCATACCGTGCCAAGTGGACGCCACAGTTGGCACTGAGCTGAGAGATGCAAATTTAACTTCACGACTGTTCTGAACGGGCTACCCGTGGTTGATGCTTGCGGCAGAGCTGAAAATCGCATTGGGATCATCTTGGCATCTTTCCGCGCTTGCAGCAACGGCAGCCCCTATTCGGTTATACGAGCTCGCCCGTCCCAATTATCTTCGTCGGTGACAATGCTACACCAATGGTCCATTCCGATAATGGGGAGCTCTAATGAAAGGGTCAGAGGTGGCTGGATGTAAGCAATGCTTTTACAGAACAGGCACATCAGTAACGCCTCACCCAATCACAGGACTACCGCACGGTATTACTGCGCTCGAATGCAACGCTTCAAAGCTCACACGTCCATTTGGAGGAGAAATTGCTATGACCTATCCTCCTAGCTACCTAAAGGCGGCCAAATCTACCTGACGCTCTGATCGCAAATGCAACGGCAGGCATAGCCGCCTCTGTTAATGACCAGTAACCCACTGCGCTGCTATCTTCCATCTAACATTCTCCACGTGGCGCTGGCGCTGGATGTATAGCTGTTGGTGCTCTGATACAGAATATTATTGCTCTATCTAGGTCCTTCGAGGTCTTGGATTGTGCTGCCGTTTGAACATGCGGTTCGATACGTCGAGTATATCGCAAAAGTCACTACCCCGGTTAACATGAAAGTGGTGTCGTGGTGCCAAGCAGATAACTATTTCCGTGGACAATCTTCTTAATGTTTGTCGATAGCCATCCATGGAGGCGTATAGCCTGCTTTCCTGCTAGCGGCATCATAGGACAATGAAGCGGACAGAATGTCATTGGGTCGATCTGCGAGATCTTACACGGTCTAAGCAGTGAACATGCCTTTCGACTGCTCGTCGGAGACTTGTTTTCTCCTCGTTGAAGTGTACGAAATAGTTGAGGAATTCCGTTATGAAGTTTCCAAGCAACAGGATGGCTGGTGTCCGCTCGTATGCACAGGGTTGGGAACATACTAAGGACAGGGACAAGAAGTTGTGGAGGTCAATCAGAAAGACTTGAACATCGTGAAAGCTGAGATAGGCTTCATATGACTTTGTCTACTCATAATGTAGAAAAATGGACGTCTTCATGATATTATGGCCCACGAAAAGCGCCCCAGTAGTTCTAGAATAGTGGCCACCGTAGCGCCGGAATAATCGTTCGGGGGCTTGCCTTAGCTCTGGGGGCTTCAGGCTCCGCAGGGTTAACAGCTCTCCCCAGCGAATTGCAGTAAGAATTGCAACAGCGATGCTGACGACAACCATCATTCGACAGAGCGATCTTAGCAGCAGCACAATATGTACAGTGTCTGTAAGATGCTGTCGCGGCAGCGCTACAGGGACAAGCCTCCTTGATGTGGGTCAATGATGTATGTCAACTCAATGAGGTCACCAAGTCGCTCCTTCTCCTACAAAGGCTCAAAGGCTCCATCCTCCGCAGAGGAATCCCGCGGTGGTACTGTCGTTCCTTCCGCAAATACCATCGAAGCAAGATCGAAACTCTCAGCCTAAATATGTCATTCAAAGCCCGTCTTCGACTCCCAACTTTCGCCCAAATCTCTCACACTCACACTCCAATCCATTCCACCTCTAGACGAACATTCACAACGACAGCAAACAAAATGGCCGCTATGTCACCGGAAGAAGTTAGTCAGATCATTGCTGAGCTTTCCAAGCATGAAGGTGGTCCTTCCAAAGGTGAGCTCCGCTCAAGGACCTCTAGACAAAGACTGTCAACATGTAAACTGATACATCCCAGGTTCTACCGCTGCTCAATTGCAATCCGAAGTCACTAAACAACGCAACCTCGAAGACGCTGTCGCACAAGTCAACCACAAGCTCAAAACCGCCCCAGAAACTCTTACCAAAGAAGACGCCAGGCTCCTCCACAGCCGCGAGTCCCGCGCCATGGGCGGCCAGCAACCTCCCAAAGACAGCATATTCCCTACAGCCCAATCCATCGCCGCTGCCAATAAGAGAGGCGATACCGTACAGACCAAAGCACCTCTCAATCCTGGCGAGCAGAGCCAGCTTGACCGCGAGGCGAACTACGCGGAGCAAGCAGACAAGGTGGCTAGCAAGTTGGCCACGAACCCCAGCAGCGTGACGAAGGAAGATGCAGACAAGATGCACAGCCGTGAGACGAGGGCTTTCGGCGCTACGGGGTCAGGAGGCATTGCCAGTCAGGCCCAGAGCCAGGTCGCTGAGAATACTAGTGCTAAGAATTAAGAGGTGGCTATCATTCGGGTCTGATCTGTATTTCTAAATTACTCAGCATTTCTCGGCATGGTATAGCGTGGCTCCTACTCTCCTCTGACCGTATGTATTCTATATTATCATGGCTGCATAGGTGATATTGTACGATAGTATCGAAACAGAGGTGTGCTACCAAGGGCCTCTGTGCCTCACTTTCATTCTTATGAGTGTACCTCGTCAATTCGCGATAGACAACCCTTCTTCGAATCAAGGCCTTACTTGCTATCTTGGATCTGGATTGGCATTGATGTTTCTATCTCTTTGCACCTTTGTTAAAAATCAAGACAATACGTTTGTTCAAATCATAAAGGAATCCAAGGACCCCTTTGATCTCCAACAATGCCCTCCAGAACTGGAAAAGGTGTCAAAGCACCCCTCCTCCATTCAAAACCCCCACAGCTTCGTCCCCAAATAAAGCTTCCTCTCCAGAACTCAACATCCACACTACCATCCTTCTCACAGAACATCACAAAACACCATCAACAATGTGCATCCGCCTCGCCCGCACCTGCCCCGAATGCTTCACCCCCCACTCCATCATCCGTCTAAAATCCTGTCAAGAGTTCATAGACCATGAGAACTGTCCCTCAAGACAGCTCCGGCAGATCTTGCTCGTTCCACATTTCGAACTCTGTGATCGCTGCTATCGCCAGGATCAGGCGGTTCTGGAGGTGGAGGGGGCGGTTGGGAAAGCTATGGTGAGGAATTTGGTGGGGGGAAATGGGTATTTGGGTTAAGGATGGGGAGGGGGGTTGGGGTGGGAAGGAAAGGGGGGGGGCGGGGGGGGGGAGATGGTGGTTGGAGGTGCGTATGGTCCATGTCGTTGTTTATTGCAGTGATTACTTTCTAGACAGTGGCTGTGAGAGTCTTCGATGGTTGTACGGATGCTTGCTGCCTAGTTGGTCTTTCTAACCTGGTGTAAGTCCTCATCTCATGCCGTTGTTCGGGATTATGCCTGCATTTGCTCGAAAGTCAGAATTCAGAATTCAGAATTCATCAAAACGATCATGCTACAATCATTCGTCTCGTACTTTTTTTCTTGGGTCGTCTCTTCTTCATCCATGCTCGCCTAATACAATGAAGAGAGGGGTACAACATGACCTAACGAAATCCAACCTTACAGTTTGGGTGGGGGGAAGGGGAAGGATGGGTGGGAGTAGGTGGTATTTTAAAACTGATGCATTCGGTTTTGCGGTGAGGATAATGTTTTTTGACGCTGATGAGGGTTTGGGGGAGGGGAATTTGTGGCGTTTGGGGGAAGGATGGGGGGTGGATGACTAGGTACGCTCACTACCAATTCAAGAGGTGAGGTTGCCACGACGCTCGAAGATGAAGGGGAAAAAACCTCAGATAGGTATAGTGTGTGCTCATTGTGTTGTGATGATCTGAATTACCGATGCTTACCCACTAGTCAATATCAGATTGTTATCGGGTTGATAAGCACCAAATCGTGTCCGGTAAGCCAAGCTATGAGTGAATGATAACACCTTACTGCGACCAACAGCGTCTGCTGCCAATAAGCCAAATCTAATCCGTGGTTATTGTTGATATATTTCCACAACGGGCCACGGAATGCCCGAAGAATGCAAACACCCCTCCCCAGCAACCACTCCATTCTTCACCTCTCTACTCTTCCAAAACATAAAGCCCCTGCCTCACGCTCATCCAATACAGCATTCATCCCAAAAAAACCCCTCAAACCTTCTTACAAAACACAAAAGCTCCCATAACCCCCAACCACCCACCCAACCAAACCCCCCCCTGGCCCCACAACCACCAACCCAATGCTCCGCATCCTCCCCTCCCTCACCTCCACCTCCTCCCACCACCCCTCCCACCCTCAACCCAAAACCCCACCCTCAACCCCCCTCCTCGAAAAAGGCGTCCCCCCACGCTCCACCTCCAAGCGCTCAAAACCCGGCTTCTACTATGCGCACGAAATCAGGGCTTATAAGCGGTACACGAGGTGTTTGCATGTGCTTATTGTGATGTTGTTGTTGGTTGTGCTGGTAGTGGGGTGGTTTGGTCGCGGGGATTGTAATGGTGGGGGGGGAGGAGATGGAGGAGGAGGAGGGGGGGAAAAGGGTTGGAGGGGTTTGAGGGGGTGGATGGGGAGGGGGAGGGGGATAGTGGTGGAGAAGGGGACGATGGCGCATAGGGATGGTGATGATTTGGTTCATGCGGTTCAGCATTGTGGTATTATTCTCGAAGAGAGGGAAGAGGGATGTTTGAGACGGTTTGGGGAAGTGGCTACATCATCGAGGGGGGAGAGGGAAGCGTGGAGGGAGATGAAGGATGGGCTGGAGGGGTTGTGGAGGGGGTTGATTGAGAGTGAGTGTAAGTGTCATAATCCGGAGGTGTTGGATAGGATGTATGAGGGGTTGAGGGAGAGGGCGGGGGAGATGGGTGGGGGGGGTGGAGGGGTGGGGGAGGGGGAGGTGCTGGAGGGGTAAAGGGGGGGTAGGGTTTGAGAATGGGGAGGTCTGGGGGATGGGTTTTAGGTGTTGCTTTGCAGGGTGGGAAGGGCGCGGAGAGCGAGTGAGTTGCAGGTCGGTTGGGCGGTTCTGTTGTTATTAGCTACTTGGGCTAGGCGTTGTTGGATTAACATTATGGAAGGCAATTAATATGCTTCTTTTCTAGTCTAAAGTATAGACAAAAGTGTATTTGACGTCTGAGAAAATCTACCATTTGCAGCTCAAAACCATGGAGCTGACAGGACTGGCATTATTCGATTTAGGGAAATGACAAAAAACGCACTCTTTTGGTGAAAGTTGCTCAAGCTGAAGTACAAACCATGCAAATATAACAGACTGACCGGCAATAGACCCACTGGTCTACAAAGCAGCTGTCTAATCCAAAACAGACTACCGATAGATCCCGCTGTCATCAATCGGTGAACCTCGCTATGGCCAACATCTTGCTGCTGGTGATACCGGACCGTGCTCCAGGCGGCCCGCAAGCCAAAGTATTAGAAGTGGCGGTGATATTGATGGCGGCGATACTAGTGGCGGCAACATCGTTAGTGGCAGTATCCATACCTTAGTGGCGATATCCATGTTGGAGGATCTATGACGGCGACATCGATGGTAGCGAATTTGATGGTCGTTAAGTGTATATTAGCAGTGAGTGCAAGGATCATATCCGCTATACAATATCTGACATCGACAGCATGCAGCTTCGTAAAACGCCGTCTGTTAGGGGGCTGGATCTAGTTCATTTGCAAATGGGCTGCGGTTGGCTAATCAATGGACGAAATTTGCGCCTTGACTGCAGCAATTGTCGCATATAGTGCAAGATTGCGCATGTCATGGCTCACAGATGGAAATTTTCGACGATGAAAGTGCATCCGAGCAGCTCCAGGATGCGGCAATGCAGGGCCCACATCTCAGCGTTGGTCATCTCATATTAAGAGACGCTTCTTAGTCGTAAGGATGAGATACTAGACATCATGACGGAACGTGCATAATGCACCCCCAGGCTTTGACACTTCCACTACGCCATATTGGGAGACTCTAAGGCGATGGAATCAACACTAAACATCATGACAGACGTGCTTGATGCACGTCCCATTCATCCCATCTCAAATTTGCCATGTCAGAAGCCTTCTAGCAGGAAACAAATATGTAAACATCGTCAGCAATCTTGCGACTTTGTTTTACGTTTCTGCTTTGGAGACAGGTCGCTCAAACATATTTCCTTGCCATGCATGAGGTGACTAGCCAATATCCAAACTCGCCTAACATCGCCAGCGCCGATGGTGAACGAAGCCCCTTGCTCCCAAAGTGTGGAGCTTCATGTGTACAGCAAGCTGGCACAGATGACGACCTCTCGACGCACACCTTTAGTGATGAAATAAGCACTGCTAAGCTAAGATGGATTATGACAAGCGTATGGATAGGAACTTTCTGTGCAGGTCTCGGTACGCCCTGGAGTTTTCTGACTCGAGTTGGGGAGCCCAGCGAGAACAAGAGCGTGAACGCTGCTAACTTCATTCAGACGCAAGTCTTATTGCCACGCTCGGATCGTCCATTGCTACCGAATTCGACTCTCTACCACTTCTCGCCTGGCTCGCGACTGCGTATCTCGTAGCAACGGCAGCGACCCAACCTTTGGCAGGGAAATTGACGGACATATATTCGCGCCGAAACGGACTGCTGCTCAGCAATTTTCTCTTCGCAGCAGGTAATCTAATATGCGGCCTTGCCCAGGGCCCGTCAACGGTCATCGTGGGTCGAGCGTTAGCTGGATTGGGCGGAGGAGGCCTGAATACCATTTCGACTATCATTGTCAGTGATCTGATTCCACCGCGTAAGCGTGGTTTGTGGCAGGGGATCGGTAGCCTATTCTGGGGTCTAGGAAATGGCCTTGGGGGAGTTTTCGGCGGGTTCTTCAATGACACCTTGGACTGGCGACTCGCCTTCCTAGTACAACTCCCATTGACGATAGCCTCTGTGGTCATGATCTGCATTCACGTCGAGAACCCGAAGGTAATAGCCGGAAATTCACTGATCAAGCGCGTGGATTTCCTCGGATCTTCGCTCTTAGTGACAACACTCGTCCTATTCTTGACAGGCCTCAACTCGGGCGGTAATTTAGTCGCTTGGACCCATCCTCTGGTTCTGATTGCACTTCCCGTGTCCGCCCTCCTCCTCTGTGCATTCATCGCTATAGAAGAAAAGGTGGCACGGGAACCGGTTGTTCCTATCCGCCTCATACTCAATCGCACAGTAGCGTGTGCATGTTTGACTAATTGGTTCTCCATTATGATTGCTTATGCACTCTATTTTTACATCGTCATCTTCTTCCGTGTTCGAGGTCTTTCAGCCACCACTGCTGGCGCTTCACTCATTCCTTTCAGCATCACAACGGCCGTGGGCTCCTTGGGAGCGGGAGTCATCACCAGTAGGACAGGGAGATACTGGTGGCTCAATATGGCACTCCTACTTTTGATGATTCTCGCTACGGTGCTGACAGCGACAATAAGCATATCAGCACCTGTCTGGACGACGATGATCTTCTTTGGCATCGCCGGCATTGCAATGGGCGGTATGGTCACAGTGACGCTGCTTGCACTTTCAAACGCGGTAGCCTACGAAGAACAATCCCTTGTAATTTCATTATCTTATGCTTTCCGTTCGACTGGCTCAGTTATCGGCGTTGCCATTGCCTCTGCAGTGTTTCAGAATGTGCTAAAGGGTCGACTGTGGTCGAACTTTGGTCATAAAGAAAACGCGGCCGAGTTGATTGGAATGATCCGTGATAGTCTAGACGCGATACAGCTTCTGCCACCACCAGATCAGCTCCTTGCGAGAGAGAGCTATATGCTCGCGTTACAGGCAGTCTTCTTCACCTTAGTAGGCTTGGCCTTCCTGGGCCTTATGAGTGGGCTGTTCATCCGGGAGATCAAGCTCCACACAACTCAAAACCGAGAAAGTGTACTCACGGAGCCTGTGGAATATGAGTATATATAAGCTAATACTGAAGAAAGCTACTCTGCAGCTATTATGCAGCCAGAGGTGATCTACGCAGTGCAAGCACATATAGTGGCGGAGGTCTTTCCTTGCAAACCCATTATGATAGAGATGACCCTGTATCTTGAAGTGATGAATGAAGCTACAACCAAGTATTACCTGGTTCGGCAGCAGTAAATTGGTTGGCAGAGTCAGATCGTAACGCAAATGATGTCACTACTTTTGTAGAAATAAATTCATCTGATGCTTAGACTCTGCCTGAATACCCAAGGATAAAATTATCGACTCACGCCTATTATCCATTCATTGGCATAATCCTTACATGAGAACTTGCACCAACACTTGAGCCAGTGCTGCCCCTTGGTCCAGCCCTTGGTAGTGTGGGTGGATGAGCGCTCATTCTCCGTCCAGTGAAAGTCCCATGCGCTCGCTTAGATCCGGTAGCCATGATAACAGTGCCGAAAGTCGGCATCCTTGGTATACCTGCACCAGCACCAGCAAAGTACGTATTATTTTGCTCTTGGGAATGCTGGCTATGGCTCCATATAGGGTCCTCTGAATCCTCAACGAGATCTCGCCGACATTCAGATGACGAGCTGCATTTACGAAGTTGCCGGACGGACCGGGCTTCACGTAGTTCGGAGGTGGAGGGCTTGTTACATAGTAGGGAAGAGGAACTCCGGCGGTTGGTGGGAGCGCCATTGGTGCCACTTTTTGGGACTGCGTCTCCGGACTGTTCGTTTGTCGAAGTTCGCGTAGGTTTAACTCTCTTAGCAGAAGCCGGCGGCCCATTCCACGACCACTGGAACAGGCTTGCCTCCGGGTCGATCTCCCTTTTATCGGGGAACGAAATAATTCGGAGGCAGGCGTCATCTCCCTGTTCTACGAAGATAGGAGCACTAGCGTCCTGCGGGCACAGCGTGGGAGACTTTGCACGCGACTCCTGATTTGGAGGACTCGATGAGTCGCTGGCAAAGCTGCTGCAGCTGGTGGCCTCATCTTCTCTCCAGATAATCTCGTGGACGCTGTTACGGGACCGGAAATGGACAACACTCGTACGCCGAAAGGATTCCGAGAAAGAGAGAGATGTTTTCCTCGAACTTGACTCTACTGCAAATGAGCCGGGTGCAGTGTGGACATCTGTGAAAGTCAGAGTACTTTCTGCTGGAGAACTGTAGTAACCAACGTCATTGAACTTGGCCATTGAGATCGATTTCTTACGCTCCGAACTTGAAAACGCGTCCTGGTTCCAAGAAGGGTTTACCTGTACGCTCGACGGCGAATTGGATGTTTTAGGGGAAGGCCCACTGAGAAGCTGAGGCCGTTCGTGTGAATTTACTGGCGTAGCATAGAATGCAAGTAGCTCGGACGTGGGAGCAAGGGGATCCGGCTTGTAGGCGTCTCTACTGATAATTGATGCGCTCAACGAGCTCGTGGCTGGGGAGGGAATGGACATATTGCTGGCTTTGCGCAGCGTTATTGTAGCTGGTGTTTCCAGCGTGGTTGTCGCACCTTTGGGTTCTTTGAAAGTTGTACGTCTACTCGGGCAGCTTCTTTCAGAAAACTTGTTGCGGTGATGACTTTCCTCTCGCGATGACGTTGAGCGTTTGCAGGTTAGATTAGATGAGTCCATTGAGTCTTTCGCTGGCGTCAGGAATCCAAAACTTGCAGCAAGAGCAGTAGACATCCGTCGTAAGGTTCGAGATCCGGTCTCTGGCGTCAACGGCTGGCTAAGTGAGCGAAGAGCCTTGACGGCCGGTGACTCCACATCTCTATTCTCACTACTAGGAACATTGAACGTTGACCACGTCGGCACATGAGCCGTCTCAAACTCAGTAGTATCCTGAGGATTCAAGGGAACATTGGTATTGAGCTTCAGCTGCTCCATGCTCTTAGAGGGAAAAGAGGCATCAAAGACGCTCTCGCCATCAGTGGCCGTGCTCGAGGCACTACAAGAATCGCTTCTGACACCAATCGATCTAGTAGCAGACTTTGGCGACCGTAGAGCGAAACCTGGGACTTCTGTCTCCTCCACCGTATTCCGGTGGTGCCTCGATTGTCTTCCAGCCCGTTTTCTGTGCTTTCCATGACTGCGAGCATTCAGGTAATCATCGGCTTCCTCCCTGGGCGGAGGGCTCATGGAATGCGGCTCGGATACAGGTGGAGTGAGGAAGCCAGAGCTGGGTGTCCCTACATCGCTGATTGGTGCACTTCGGGCAAAATGGAGATGTTTGGAAGAAAGTTTCGGAGCCGGCGTACGGTTCTTGGTGGACAATTGTTGTAGTGACTGGCTACATTAGACCCTGCACACATAGATGTGGGAACCTATGTCAGACGGCCAGAACTTACCGGAAGGGACGCATCAGCTTTTGTCATGTTGGCTGTGCTCCTCGTCATCACATAACCAACGAAATATTAGGAGAAGGCACAATCGGTCCAAAAGCGAATGAGTGTGGAGAGGATACACAAATGTACATAACAGAATAAAAATAGGTGAATGGTGTCTAGGGCCCAGGTCTTCTGAAGTACTTGAGACGAGAACGTCAGGTAATCTAAGAAACCTGCAGAGTAGACGCGGAAATTGTCGTTCGCTCTTGCCTTATCGAGAACTTATTTCGCCGCGTCTGCCAGGAATGGAGTAGTGCCACTTTCCAGGACCGTTTTGTAAAGTCATAGAGCGGTCACGCCTTCTCATCCTCCAGCCCTCTGAAGCTTGTGATGGGTGAGATAACTGCATAACGGCAGGGCTGAGTGTAGTACGTCTGGTAGGACTATAAGGCTGAATTGTGAAGAAAACATCTTTGTTCAGCGCAAGCGAACGTACTTGGACTTATGATGAATTAGATATACGAGCACGCCGGAGACTTAATCCTGTAGTCGGTTCTTCCATTACCACAATCCAATTGTGGCATGTATAGATGGAGCAGAAATTCTGTGACAATATCATTCAATTGATAAAAACATGTCAAAATTGTGGTGTTGTGGGTGTCATGAAGGCATGACCAACGTTGGGAAATCTCTTCTCAATCAAGTCTGCTATTAGTATATCATTCCTGCACAGTCAGCATCCAGCCGTCCCCAGTTCTAGTATTATCACTTCTTACTCCGCCCCACAAGAAGACGGTGAGCGGATCCAGATCTTCGCCTTTCGCACTCGCGAACCAGCCACGGGGACCCGGATGCTCCGTCTTACCTGACATTGATGTTTCCGGGATATCTACTCTTGCCCACGTCCCTTCCGCCGTTTTGGCTCCTACTAATTGTCTTGTAGCATCTTTGAGACTAGCAGCAGTCATGCCATCCGGTGCCAGCTGGAAAGACCAGACGTCGTCCCAAAATCCACCAGCAGCGTCATGACCTGATGGACTAGGGTCTTTTTCACCGAGAAATAGCAATAGGTAGTTGCGTCCTTGGCCAGTAGTGATTGGCTGCAAGCCAGCAACACTGCGATTGCCCGGGATGGGAGCACCAGCTGGCTGTTCTAGACTCTCCCAATAGCCAGTAAGAGGAACAACCGCTAGCTCTCCTTTGCCACCCTTGTCGTCAAATGTAACGCGCGTCAGACGCAAGAAATGCACGGAACCTCCAAGCTCTTTCTCCCCATCGAAACCTCCATAGCGATATAGCCGATCTTTCGCCACGCACAGGCTTGGGCCACCACGAGCTGGACCTGGGGCATCGATATACTGAGACCATGTCCGAGCGGCAATGTCAAAGGCCCAGACATCGGCGACACGACCTGACGAAGGGCAGCCACCATGCACAAAGATTGTTCCATGGTCGTCGGCGCCCGAGCCCGAGGTGCCAAGAGGGTTCTCTGTGTAGTCGGTCTTTTGGCTTACCGTGGTTTTCGTATAGGCAGAGGCTACGGAGCCCGAAGGTGGACCGGTCGGGATTGGCGATTGACTTAAGGGATGCTCAGTAGCTGCTGACGCGTGGTAAGACCGAGGCTCAGGGTAAGGTGAGCCTTCAACAGGGTCTAAAGAGCCCCATCGATTGAGCCTAGTGTCGAATACCCAAACGCGCCCATTCTCTTGAATTGGCTTCATTGCCTTGCCTCCCCTGCCCCCAAACACATATATACGGTCATTGACGACACTAGCGGTGTGTCCGACGCGTGGAGGAGGGACCTCTTCATCGTTGGAGGCTGCTTGTGCAGGTATGATCTGGTAGTCAACCTCGTCGTGCTCAGACGACGGTAGCGTGAAAACATGGATGTGGTTGTCGACAGGTTCTCTAGGGGTCTTTTCCCCACCAAAGATATATGCCTTGCTCTTAATGATCGACAGTGAGTGAGAAGAGCGAGGAAGGTTGGTGCCTGTTCGTATGCGTGTCCATGCTGCTTTCAGTGGCATCGTCGATCTTGCGATGGCTACTGCAGCCCCGACAGCGCCTTCCGCCGCAGTCTCCACACCATAAGCAGCAACAACTCCGGGTTCCATCACAGCGACTTCCAAGCCGGCTACTGGCTGGCGTCCTTGAATATGTAGGTGCGTAAGAATGTGTACCTTGCGGGCAACTCACGGACGGATTGACTAGATAATAGGTGGCCTGTGACGTCAAATTTTCTACTGTTACCTACGAGTCACCGTCTCGCTTGCCATAACCGCACTTGCGAGCCATCCTGAGTACTTTATTCAAAATGGGAGGGAGTGAAAGCATCACTACGCTACATTTTGCTTGTGCGTGTCGCAAAGTAACAGGCTCCGCTTGTATTCCCACGGAGAGACTGCCTTTACCTTTTGATATGTGTCACTGCAACGACTGCCGCCATCAATCTGGTCTCCTAGCCGCCTCATATGCCACGCTTCCTGAAGGATCGACGGATATAAACTTCGAGGGTCCTATTGCCGAGTATAGATCTTCAGAGATGATTACTCGTTCGTTCTGTTCTCATTGCGGCGCCAATGTGTTGTTTCAAGATGTCAAAGAGCCCAGACCTGATATCCCTACGGGTATCTTTGATAGAACAAATGGCTTCGTCGAATTGCGCGGTCATATCTTCGTGCCAGATACCAAGGATGGTGGGCTAAGTGCCTGGGTCTCTGATGTACCCGCTTTTGAAGGCTATGCAAATCGGAGCCAGAGAGTTCAAATCTCGAATTACAGGGGGCCCACCTCGGCCCCAACTGAAGACACCGAGCTAGAAGCCTATTGTCATTGTAAGGGCGTTCAATTCAAGATCTCTCGCCCTATTGGAGCATCGAAGGATTTGTCTTCACCGTGGCCTGACCTACAGAAGCCGTATATCTCCAGTCCTCCAGAGAACGAGTACGACGTTAAGTGGTGGCTACGAGCCAACGACACAAAATACCTTGCTGGGACTTGTGTTTGCAGCTCGTGTCGGCTTACGTCGGGCTTTGACATTCAGACGTGGGCATTTATTCCTAAAGCAAACATCTTTAAGTCAAACGGAGACCCATTAAGTTTCGATATTGGCACGTTGAAGCAGTATAAGAGCTCGGAAGGCACTTTCAGAGAATTCTGCAGCAAATGTGGAGCAACAATTTTCTGGCACTGCGATCAGAGACCGCATCTCATTGACGTTAGTGTTGGCCTTTTACATGCAGGTGAAGGAGCACGGTCTGAGACTTGGTTGGAATGGTGGACTGGTAGAGTGAGCTTCGAGGAAGAGGCCCAGAATCGAGAACTGGTCTCAAGGCTTAGTGCTGGTCTCAAGCGTCGGGCGAATATTGACATGCCTTCCTAAACCAAAGGATATGGTCTGTAGGCTGAATTGAGACATCATCAGTGTCAAGCAGAAAGAAAAAAGCCACACCTTAGAGGTCTAAAGGTGGGGTGCTGATTGGAAATGGAAGCTCAAGTCAGTCCCGCAAAGACCCACTGGCTATAGTCCTGGTGTGATTCCGACGAGCATGTGTCCCCCATGTAGAGTCACAGCATCAAGGTCCAGCTTGCCAACTGAGACAACGTAGCTCTGGGAAGCTCACGGATCAGCTCACCCTAAAATTCGGGCTCACACCGCTGGGCTTAGGTTGGGGCGCATTATCCCGCTAAGCCGGCCAATAGGGGTCTTGGACATTCGAGGTCTCTGCAAGAATCCGGCATTCAAACTTGACTCGGAATATTGGACTTCTCTTTCTTATGGACAGGGATAGCGCCCCGTGGTCAAGTCCCATTTGATGCTACTTCCCTAGTCTGGCAGATCTTTCTCTCATCTGTTAGAGACATCAGTTTCTCGAGTGCACAAGCTTGGTCTCTGAGCATTGATGTCCGCTGAGGATGTGGTCAGCGGTTCCCCCAACGGTCACCGAGAAGCATCTCGGGCAGTCAGTAATAGCACTACTAACTTTGGTCGCCTCGCTCCAGCCTTGTCCATTTCCGTCGGCGGAAGGTGACGGCCAGCGTATAGAAGAGGAGTGTTTTTCGGGTTCCTGCTCTGCCACTTTTCGCGCAGCCATTTCTGGCCTTCTTTACGTTCTCGAATGGGGCCTCGGGCAGGTTTCGTGCCATCGAGCATAACGAAAAGGATCATGATGAGGAGATGGATATCAACAGCCTCGAGCTGACCAAAAAAGCCGAGATTCGACCGCTTGGGGATACTGGCTGCCTTGTACGTGGGCACTATGCTTCCCTAAACCATGGGGATCCGATGATTGCCAAGATATTCAATTAGCAACTCGTCTGCAGCGGTCACGCTGCGTACCTTCCTGTTACGCAGGGCAAGGGCTTCTCAAGCTATAGCCACGGTACTTTGTTTGCATCCGATGGAGCCGCCACCCGGGAAGCTATCGCCGTACGTGAACCGGCTCAAGCCTGGAGAAAGATTCTTGACCTTCGTCACCCATGATCATCTACCGGAACTTGCTACGCCAGCCGCTGTTGAAGACGGTGTTTGGGACCAAAGTGATAATGCTTTTCAGCAATATGGCGCCTTCAGTGAGAATAGATTGGTCGCCATGCCATTGTGCCCGGACTTTCACCAAGCTAATACGCTCTTTTTTCCAGCCTGGACAACATGGGATAGCCTCTCTGGCTTGATTTCCAGAGTAATGGAGCCTGGACACACTGTTGGGACACAGAACACTAAGAGTGTAAGAACATTCACTTTGCAGGTCTGCCACGTTCTTCTGCTTCACGAAGCAGTCCCTTATCCATATTTTATTCAAGTGTTCGAAGGCTCCAGGCGCTTGTGTTATTGCGACAGCTAGTAGTGATATCCAAGCTAGAAGGCTGAAGGAGACGGCTGCTAGGCACATTAATGATTACGAACATCACTCCAATTGTGGAGATGTTGCCAGGTCACTCACGGCTAACCACCTTGGTATGCACCACATCATCGAAAGACGCTTTCCCGATCTTTCAAAGCCATCACGATGCATGGCGTAGCTCGTGTCGTTGCAATATAAGGTGAAATCTTGAGCAACCAGACCAACTTTGCCAAATGATTGAGCTACCTTTGTATCACAATCACAAAGGGTATCTTTTCCGGCTCATTGACAGCGATTCGACAAGGACATCAACCCGAAGAGGTGAAGACGGCAATCGGTGCAACCAGCACTAGGCGAATTATAGATGACAAGGGAATTCTCCCTCCGCCTGAAAGAAGCATATCAGTAAATGGTGACTCTCATCATGCTGAGGCACCACGACCAAATACTGACAATCGAGTAGTGGGAACGGAAACACTTTGATACCGTGACTATCGAGGTCGACTCGCGCCCTGAAACTCAGCCCTTTTCGGGCTCAGGCGTTGTAACTTCAGAATGTTCGTGGGTGAACACTTGCGTTTGTTCCAAGGATGACGTCCCGTCGCGTGAGATTGAGACACAGTTGGCTTCCAATCATACCAAGTCGATCACAATTTCAAGAGGAGAAGTCTTACGGCAGAATTTTATTACACGACAGCCTAAGTGACATCTGCGTGATAGCCAGCATGGTTGTTTGCTGTTTAAGATGGAAGTGTAGTAAGGGTGGCGATGAAATAAAGGGGTGATGACATCCACATCCATCGCTTATATTCGCCCCTTATGACAAACCAATAAGGTAGACGGACGTCCCCCCTCCACCAACCCAGCTTTATTGCAACTAGCTAATCGTCTATCGCTTGATGACAGGTCACACGCCGATCCTATTGCGCTTACCGCAACTAGTGTGTCTGTATTTCAGATTATAATACAGAGGTAAAAAATTCAGTCAATCAGCTCAGCCGTCTGCTCGGCAACGGCGTAAAGTGCGGCCATATGATGTGCCGCAACAGTCGCTAGAAACATGCTTGCATCGGACGCCCTTAGACCCCGAAATCCTATGCCCTTGAGATCGGCGTTGACTATATCTCCCATAGCTACAATGCCTGCAAGGTGGGATGTTGACCTGCAGATACCAGTAAACGTGAGAGTACGCCTTATTTGCACGAGCATGCTTACTGTGTTGTCTGCTGCACACGTCTATCAACCTCATCATCTGTTGAAGTAGAACTCAAATACATCAACTCCTTCGCCATAGTCTTCTCAACAATCATTTGCTGTCCAGCAGCCGTATCAAGCAAAACTTGCTGGAACTTCCTTGAATCCTCACGCATTTCATGGCGGTCTGCTACCCTCGCATACGAATCAATGAGTGGCACATCTTTCGGGTTCCCAGACTTGAGCCCTCACAGATCATCGAGAAGTCGGCAGCATGGTCAGCACGACCGATTGAATGTGCGTTCCGTCTGGCATGAGTGCAGGATTCTCCTTAGAACCGCAGCATGTTTTATGAAGGTTTCTACATGGCATCGTGAGCCATGCAGAAGTGGATGGCTCATCTGTAACGCCGGCCTCGTCGGCTGCCAACGCGGGCTCCAGACCCGTCTTTGAAACGGGCTGACAAACGATGAAGCCGGGTGGGTTCGTACCATTATATTCAGGCTTTTCCTACCTCTCCGAACCTACAGCAGCGCCGATTTCGGGGTTCCGCAGCTTCCAGAATTACTTCACATTCACTGCCGTGGCGTGCCAACTCTCCCTGGGGTCCTATGCTGGATAGCAATAGTGCTTTGGGGGTATGCAGTGCTCTTGCAGACTAGATGACCTTACGTTGGACTTTCATGATCCTGCCATTGGCAAACTCAACGCCAGTGGCGAGCTTCTTGTCGTCTTGCTGTTCGATCACTACTCGGCTGACGAAGATGTTTGTTTCAATGGATATCCCTTTCATTAAGTACGCATCAGTGGCTATAACACATTCCCGATTAGAACGATACTCGATAGCGTCTCCATCGCCAAGACTCGAGCCAAGATTTGGGTTCGCAATCTTCTCAACCCCCAGCTGATGCCCAAGCTTCTTGATGTAGGGATCTTAGTGGGTAATCTCGCCCAGTGGAAGACGTGGAAACGAGTGGTACGGGACCGTCAAACGCATGTTGGTTTGGGTCAAGAGCTGGGTCATAATGACACTCTGATTTACGGAAGTATGGTAGCAGCCTGTCATAGCTCCATTTAGAGTCTCCAGACTTCTTGGCCCACGTCTCATAATCTTTGCGATCCCTCCGAGTCCACAAGCCTCGTTGAAAGGTCAGCGCGGTCCTTTAATAGTAACTGGAGCAGAGTATACCGTACTTAATTGCAGATTCTCCACCAAGTGCTTTACCAGCGGCTTCATAGACCTTGCGGCCCCAAGATGCTTTTCGGGAGTATTTTCCTATTTCCAGTTGAGCTCGCTACCATGCAGCATGGGTGCCACCAAAGGTTGAGTACTGGATGGGCTGTCCTTGGATTCTCTGCCGCTTCTATGAGCAATACACAGCGCCGGGGGTTGGCATTGGAAGAGGCGTGAGGCTAGAGCCGAGTCTGCTATACCTGCACCGACAATGATATAATTATAGCTATTACTGCTGGTTCCATAAAGGCTCATGGAGCTGTCGGTAAATAAGAGTAAAGCATGGTCGTTGCAAACCTGTGCTGGTTCGCTTCGATATTGGGACTGCGATATAGGATGTGGCGGTAGCATTGTGAGCCGATATCAGTGTTGGATTTGCAAGCCTATTACTTCGTCCGCGAGCTGATTGCTGATGAAATAGGCGTTCATGTCCTTGTTGCCTCTGATACTGATCGCATTAGCGAAGCTAAGTGAATAGATTACCAACCAATCGGACACTTCTGCCCGGCATACACAGACCCAAGGACTACCTGCATAAGCTGCAAATGCGGTCTAACGGGTATCACACACAAAAGAGCCGAGAAGTTTCGTGGGGAAAAGAGCTAGTAGTGGCACGATCACCAAGAGAACAACAGGTAACTGTTTCGGGTGGTCACATTCAGATTCGCAACCCGATATCTCGCGAGCAGAAGGAGATTACATTCGATTATGCACTATGTCCGCTGTCATGTGATATGGATGCATGATGCTATAACATATTGTACTAGACTGAAAGCTATGGAAGATCTCCAAGTTGTCCGCACCCACATAAGGCTATTGAGAGAATTATGTGATGCTTGCAATGGAGTTATCGGCGTGCACTATATCAGTTATGGCTATAACGTTGATCAGCTGGCTCGAAGGAGTGTCTGGAGAAGTAGAAATTCTGCCTGAGAATGGAAGCGGCCATTGTATGCTGCCGAAGGGATTCAGCGAAGATTGTCATGTGCTCAATATAGGGCTGATGGGCCTTCGATCGAAAGGAATGCTAAATATGGAGCCCCATTTTGAAGGTCTAGTTTCTGATGAATGTTCTTGGTGCAATAGATTATCTAAAGGTTTAACACCTTCAGCTCCACCGCTCCAGCTGTGTGCTTCTAAAATTCTACGTACACAACAAGTCCAACTGATAAACGTTTGGAAGTGGTGGGCTATCACATCACGTACGCGTGGACTTGGAGATATTTACCAACGTAGCCTTTCGTGTTTGCCTTCGATCAAGTCCTTCCTCCTCAAAAAACGTCATAAGTCTCCGATTTCGGGTCATCGAGATCCCTGAAATGTGGGGTGCCTAAAGTGTTGATCAATATGCCGATCAAAGACCCCGCGAGGAATATGGAAACAGGTCTTGTTCTTGGCAGTAACGTCGCCGTCCATTGGAGCGAGAGCGATCCGAACCTTCTCCGCAAGTGTTACAGGATAGAGTTATTGTGCATGGCTTGTTTCCGGCGATCACACCAGAGAATACTTGGCGCTTACAGTACTGGGGGAGACAAGACACGTAATGCATGGTATGATGATAAATGGGGCGTCTGGTGGTCACGTGCCTCATGGGGATTCAGATGTGGCGAAGACCAATTCACTCAGGGTCGGCATCTTGTCCTCCATAGATATTTTGAACTCTGGTGACTGTGCTACATTTTCCACCTTACAGGCATGTGTTCTGAATAGATCCATAGACCCTATCTACAGAGCACCTCAAGTTTTGGCTCAGTCCTATCATCTTCCCTGCCTAGTAACCGTCTTGCATCAGCTAAGAGACCCAGCGTGTGATTCCAGGAAACGCACAATTAGGTGTGGATGTTATGGGGCTTAGCGGCCAGGTAGGAGGGTGCATAACGCGCAAGGTTAGCCTCATCAGGCTAGAGCGGCAACGTAGTTGTGTAGAGCTTTGGCATCTGGGCCTGCCATGTCCTCGACGGTGCCTAAGGTACTGGCGATGTAGTTGAGGTAACAAGTACGTAGTGTGGCACATTAGAAGCCGAGAGGACCTTTGAAGACCTTCATTATACATTAACCCTTGTCCTATCTAATGATGTCAGACGACATGGGCAGACCCTGCAAGGGAAACTGGCGCAGCAGTTCGACGGTAGACTCGGGTCACCTCCTTAATATGCAACGCAGCAATGCAGTTTTCTTCTCAACGAATTGCTAGGCGCGTTGGTAATCCGTGGGGGGAAGCTGGAGCCGTTGTAGCCGCTCATCCCATACTGATCGTGTGATCCTCAGGTAAAGATCCAGAAGGTGCTGCTATGACTGGTATATATTAGAAGCCAGGTCTGCCTTCAAGAACCTTCGCAGCATTCTTATCTTTCAGCAAACCCTGCCTCGTCAATTCCTCAGTACACTCGCTCGGTATCGTATGGCCCGACGGTTGAATGACACGGAATGTCAAAGGGGAGCATTGGAGAATTTGTATTGTATCATTCAAGCTATGTCATGTGGTTAACTTGCTAAGCAAGAAGGAGACTCTGAATAGAATGCGGACCGATGCCGGACAATTTCGTGCAATGAAACTGTAGCTGGCGTTCTGTGGCGATGCTTTTGCGACGGCTATCTCAAATAGCCACGACGGTAACCTTACTTGAGCTGCGGCCTTCAGGAGGCGGTGGGTGAGTCCCAGCTGCTTCGCGTAGTCTTAAAGTTCGAGACTAAAGGACATTATCAGCAGATAAGTCATTTTTCAGGAGCAGCATCCGCTTTTGCGTGGAGACTATTACCGCTTCTCAGTACTTGCTCCAGCTCTTGGACAGTACTGTCCAGGTTTCGCCACACTTTCACCAAGTGATCTAGGTCCCCAGGTCCTCCTTGATGTAACCATTCGACGTCGCTGTTGCCCTGATTGGGTAATGTTCTATTCCTCGGCGACAGTGCTGCCGCCTTATTCTTCTTCGCATTCAACGTCTCCAGCCTCTCTTTGAAGCACGCCATGGTGTACGTCATTTTATCCAAAATCCGTGAAACCAGCAAATCTTTGACGGCCATTCGCTCTTCCCCCGTAATCTCATATAAGCCGATCGCCGACTGCATGCCATCTGGAATGTCACTGGTTGCTCCCTGTTGGTCATGATTACCTTGTCCTGAGACAACGCCGTTATAGTACTCCGAACACAAGCTCTGTAGACTCCGAAGTACGGTGAAGATAGACAAGGCTGATAAGTTGAGAACTTCCTGGTTATCATCGTGTCTGCAGACCCGGCATTCTACGACGTTTCTCCAGGGTACAAGGGCTTGTTGGGCGCTCGAGAGAACGACGTCAAGACGTGGCTGAGCGTGCTGTTGTTCGAGTTCTTTGAGGCAGCAAAGAAGCTCTGCATGGTTCTGGGCACACTTGCAATTGGTTGACGAGGCTAAATATGATGAAGAAGTTGATGCTGTAATATTCTGGGTTCCGTTGGTCTTCCCATCCAAGTCTCTAAGGAGTCCACTCGGCTCTAGCAAACCAGCGATACCCCCTTTGTTGGTGAATAGGCAAGCCGGGGATACGTAGGCTGTATCAAAACTAGAGTACGAGTGCGGCGCTTCATTCAAAAATGCTGCTGTGGGCGATGGCTGCTGCGTGAATGGCGAAGACGCAGTGAAGTCGTCATATTCGTACCACGAAGGCATATCATCAGATAAAGGACCAAAGGCCTCAGACCCCGGAAAAGAGCTGGCGCCGTCCAGACCAGTGGCAGGAACTGGCTCGATGGAAGACTTGTCCATTGACGCCAACTTGGTGCCTGTGCAACTGGTGAGCGACGCCATTGAGGTATGTGCTAGTACGGGCGAAGCCTGGCCGCTGTCCGATTTGTCGCTCGCTCCGCTCCTTGTGCGACTCATACGGTCCAAAGTACGCTTATTCTTTGTACCTTTCGGTCTGCCAATGCGATTCGAGACGCTATAACAACATCCAAAACCTGAATCACGACATCCGGCACATGGCGTACCTCCAGAGCATTTCATCTTAGCCTGATGGCATACATCGCACGCAGTTCGAAGTTTCTTGGTTGGATGCGGCTTAAGGATGTCTTGCTCACGTGATTGCAACATCATGATGATTTTGAGCCGCTTGAGAAGATGATATAACGAGCCTATTGAGGATCATATGATGGTCAACTTTATTGGGCTCACCAGGTCAGAGCACAGTGAGTGCGATTTCCAGAGTCTAGGTCATGTATTTACCTGTGGCCGTGAGGATAAAGAATCCAAGTTTCCGAGGACGATCCTTCGATGTCGGTCCTGTGCCTTTTAATCCTCTTCACACCATCTTGAGAGTTAAAGGATCGACAGAGTGTCGATGATTGGGGGTTACATCCATGAAGATCCGAAACACGTGCAGGAAGGTAGGGAGATAGGGACAGCGGTCGACCCAAAATTGAGTCCTGGCTCCTTTCCAGGCAGCTACGAATCTTATTTTTCTCTTCGCTTGGCCATCAGTGGAGATTATGAATTCCTAGCTATTCGATTAGCTGAACTACTAATTTGCTGTCAGCTCGGTCACTCTACCATGCTTGATGGACATTTACAGTCCAAGGGACATGTATCAAACCACCAGTCTATTTATTACGAGCCTAAGTGTAATTTAAGCGCGGCTAAACGCTAGTGGTGGCTGGCTCGCTTATGGGCGCCATGTTTCGACATAGGCCCATGCAGCCAGTACGAAGTCCATGTAACCTCTCTGCAGACCAGTCCAGACTAGAGACCTGTCGTCGAAAATGCCTTGTCCGCCTGGTACGTCCCACACAAGCAGATACGGAAACTTCCGTTCAGTTCGGAAGATATTCTCACTCGTTGACCACCTCGTCCTTGCTAACATGGCCTTAGCCTCTAAAATATGCACCCTAGCAAGCCGTCTAACAGGTATCATTAGTGGGAGACTTGAGAGTTGATACCATATGACACCTCGCATTTTGTACCGAGAGCGGTTACAAGGTTCAAAATTATGGTGGTCTCGGTTCAGAAGTACACGAAGCCTAGAGAACTCAGCGACCAGCCAATGTTGAGCAACTATTGAGCACATGCTAAATCATAATGCATCGAGCGGGGCTTTGTGATGTACCCCTAATGATGACCAATGAGGATTGGAAGGCCAATCATCCGTTGGGGGCTGACAAAGGTACACCGAACGATGTGACCGAATAAGATCCAAAAATTCAAGAACAAATGCTCCTGCTGGCTGATTCCGCTTGAAGGTGCATGGCTGATTTTGTCTGGTTTTTGACCTGAGTCCAGGACTCCGGCACTGCAAAATTTCCACGTCACCGTCACGTGTGCTGGCAGGCTGATGTTTCCAGAACTGCAGGCTTGGCCAACAACGACTTAACTGTAATTAATTCTCATTTCGATTGATTCAGCTGGGAGACTCCGCCTCCTAATATCGTCACACAATAGCTCAATGCGAGGCATGTCTGTGCGTCGGCGAATATGTTGCATAGAAGTAGAGGCACGTAATCCCCCACGCTATGAAGATAAGCTTATCCTTGGCATTCTTTCCCACTATTAATCTTACTGTGTTTCTTCCTGCATGGCGGAGATGCTAATGGATTGCTGTCAAAAAGCAAACCTCAGAACAAGGAGCCAATCCTCCTCCAAGCCTGGAGGTCAAAAGAGCAGGTTACGAGATCTGAGAACCACAGGCAGCTTCTCGAATGCGATTCTTACACAGACCGTGTCATCCGTGAAGCTCACTGCTTTGAGCTATTACTCCTTACTGTTCTTGCACTTTGGCAGCAATGTCATTGACACTAGATCTGCCAAGCTCGCAACGGCACGGGAGATCAGGGTCCTAACTCTCACTACTGAAGCATTACAGAGAAACATGCAGGGACTTGAGGAATTAGATTCGCAGATAAGAATCCTAGATAAGGTGTGAAGACCCAGCACAAGATGTGGGAAAATGGGGCGGACGGCATGAGCTAATTTCGATGTGCCACTGCTTCCGTGGTTCTCACGCCATGACACGTAGTGACACTTCGTTTGGTTTGGCAGTTGAAGATCGTGGCGGAATGGTACCGTGTCTATCCGTGCATCTTAGTAGATATACGCAGGCTGATCCTCAATGGCCTGCGATCAGCCAGACACCTGGAGGCTTAACCGAGGAACCTGGCAACCCCGACCACATTACAAGTTGTTCTGAGCTATGCTGGGATCAATAGCCAGCAAGCTTCACGCGATGGTCCAGCAATTCTACGACACAGCGGCCCGTACGGGTGAGGAGCTGGTTCAGCTGTTTTAGCGGTCATGCCAGTGGGACGTTCCGCTACGGCTGAGGACAGGATTTTCTTGGCGTTCAAGCAGGGCCAAACGAACAAGAGGTGGTATTCCGAAGATCGACAGCTGACGAGGCTTGACAATTATTAATATAACAGAAAGACAAGCACCGAGCAAAGTGCGATCATTAGCAATCGCCCCATCATTGCGGGCTGTCTGTAATGATGTCGATTGCTCTGTCGAAAGACCGAAAGGAATATGCGGCTGAATTCCGGGGGTCGTCTTCATTTAACACGCTATGGAATCCAATAAAGCTAAGGAATCATGTGCCGCGGAAACGGCTGGAATGCAGTGGCTTCGGGGGAATACAGGAGCATTGCAATTTTGAAGGCACAATCCTAGTGCAAGGAATTGATGTTGTCCCCAGCCAATGGCCGCAATCTGGAACTAGAGGTCAACAACGGATGTCATCGCTTCCAGAGGGAATATCGCATAAAGACACGTGGCCCGTGCATTACAATTTGATTTTCGGTGTAGCCTTATGGTATGCGGGTCGAGATGCTGACCTTCACAGCTTTCGCCTAAACTTTTTTGACGCTTGAGAATTACTTGAATCTCACCCGCAGCTTCTCGTCATAGTGCGCCAATCCGGTTTTTTGTCTTCTAATCCGGTTTCAGTATCATGAATATCGACTGGTATTATTCTACTCGGATCTTCCGCCAGTACCCGGGTGCAACTGCGGAGTCGGAGCTCTTCATGAAGGGCGTTCCGCGTGATACGGCTGCCTTGCATGGATTGCGTGTTCACTAGTACCTAATTTATTTCTTACTAATATCGTTATTCTGGCTAATCATGATCAGGAAGTCGCGCGTACAGTGGGTCTTCCAGCCCATCAGTTGCTATAATCACAACGGTCGACCATTGTCTTACCATGTCAGGATATGCCACCACAATTCAATACACATGAGTTCGAATGTAGATGTCTAATATTTTTGTCATACGTCTATTCTATAGTGGTAAAGTATATTCAAGACGCAGAAATAACGTTCTCAGAAAGCCTCTCAATGATAGTTCCAGAATCAAGAACCCCGAAGAAGCGAATATCCACCTTGGAATTCTGAAACAACCATGTCCTGAACTCTGTACCCAACATGTTATCCAATCTAGAAGCAGCCATATTTTTCGTTATCTCAACTTTCTCAAGCTGCACGGATAATAGCTTTGCAAATTGTCTTCTTATGCGGGTAGTGGCTGTTTTCCGGGCGTTAGTATCGGCGGCTACATTTTCATTATCTTCTCCAGGCTTCTCTGTGGATTGGGCCCGTCTATTTTCAAGAGCGGTCATAAGAGAAGTGTACGTAGACCTGATTTCGCTGGGAAGGAGTCAACGGTGGATGGCTCCATGCCGGTAAGTATATGGCTCTTGGAGAAGATGTCAAGGCTAGCATCAGAAGGCCGCGATAGAGCAACATCTAAGATCTGCAACAGCTCATTCCCATATGAAGCAGTGATACCACTCCTCGAAAGAATAGCCTCGATATCTGGGTTCTCGTGCAGACAACTAATTTCTGAGATCAATCCAAATCCGACAGCTATAGCAGGTAACCCTAAAGAGCGTAGGTAGCGTGCAAACATGTCAAAAGCGTAGTTTGCTGCGCAGTATTTCGTTTGTGCTGGCTGGCTTATGCTCCCAGATACTGAGCTACTTATGAAATGTTCTAGACCTAGAAGCCCTTAGCATTCAGACCAACAGCCTACACTTCAACTTCTACATGTCTATTGGGAAGCTCAGCTTCAAGCATCGGTGTAAGTTTCTCGAGTTCCACAGAATCAAATTAACCAGGGGTTGTCATGGCGAGCCAACTGTGTCTTGCTTGCGACAGGGGCATTGCCATAGTTTCGCTCCAAAGTTTCTGACGAAAGGCTTGGTTCCTATGTCGGTCCCGCACGAAAGGGCTGACGTGAACCAAGCTATCATGCTGAATGAATTCATAGGCTATCAGACGACCGATTGTTTGGTGGAGGACTGAGCAGGAATTTTGTGCTGCCTGCTGGGACCCCATAAGAGCCTGGTCAACGTCGAACGTGCAAAATGTGAGCGCTGGTTGTTCATTTATGATCGCTCTGGCCACACCAGATGCAAGAGCAAAGTCCGGTTGGCCTGGCTCAAGAACCCACCTCGAGTGCCTCCAGTGGCCCACACCATTTGAGAACATGATCTGTAAGGACTTTGAGGCTTGTCATCTCATGTTTCGTCAGAGTTGACATGAGAGGTCGCTCCACTTCTAATGCCCAATCAATGTCCGAGCCGGATGGTCCTGTTTCTTTCGTGACTTCACTAAACTCGATCTTCTCTGTAGAATAACCTAATACTTTGATCATATTTTGCACTAAAAGCCGACCTGATTCACCGGCATCATCACGCTCAACGCTTATTGCGGGCTTCTTATCATCAACAGCGATCCTTGTGACCTTCACAAGAGTGATGCGGGAATCAGTCAATTCTCTGAATGCGCTACTAAAGCCATACCTTTCGAAGCCGCATGTTTGGTTTGGAGGGGTTGATGCCATGACAAATCCACTTTATATCTGAAAGATCCTTCAGCTCCAGCAGAATAGCGTAAAGATACAGATCAGCCGAGATGGCGCTTGGAGGGACGACCAGATCGTACTTCTCGTCATTAATATGGGAGGCTGACCCAGATGTCTTCGTTGCAACTGACTGTGCATGGACCTGAGTCCCAAACAGCTCACCCGTTTCGGAAAGGTATCCTGCAGTATATGATCCAGTTGGCGGTGATGTCTCGTGTCAAGCTCATAGAACTGCGAGATAGATGATGCCTCGCCCGAGGTGCTAGAATCTGTAGGAGGTCGCTGCTAAGATACATGATGGGGCTAACACGGTACACGATAACACCTGATGGTGGCAAGCTAATGATGGGGCAGCTGACCCTCCAACATCTCGTCTGAAAACATATAACCAAACTCAGCATGCTCATCGGAAAGTTCGAGAATTTGGAGCCTGGGATTCTTGTGACGGAGAAGGGGGAGAACTTGGCGTGTGACATTAGTTTGCCCAGGCGTTGACGAAGGCTGCTGTTCAAATGCTGGGCAAAAGTCTGACTGTCCTAAGAACTCATGTAGATATCGGGCTTCCAGATCCCTCGAACATCAATTGACGCGGCCCAGCCACCTGCTGTGTAGCAGGACCGTAAGGAGCCATCCAAACCTCACTCATTTGCCCATAAAGATAACAGTCGCTATTTAGTTCCACGCTCATTTCGATGGGCCCGAACCCCATATTTCTTGTCACTGAATAGATCGAGCATAAGTCTGTTGGTGGCACCTCTGCAGTATGAAGTTCAGCAGCCTCGATGCTTACGGGGATCTTGGCCTGAACGTCACGCAGTGACCCAGCGTTCGCTATGATGCCGCTTGGCAGTAAAGCATCGATAGTGATCGAGTAGATTACATATGATGAATTTTAGAGGAACGGAAGCACTGTACTGGCATAACAACAAGGCTTGCCATCGCCCTTTTGCACTCCCACTTCCTTGATAGAACGGAAATCTGGCCCAGAGTTCGGGCCAGTTCTCGAGAGCCTGTCATATCAGGTACCAAATGGCGTCTTGACTATATCTCTCTTCTCTGTAGGCAGCACTGAATGAGCCGTTTCACCTGAAACGTATAGGGTGATAGAACCTAACGCATGAAGACTCGAGTAGCCATCCGTGTATGACACGACTTCAAAACTCCCCAACTTTTGGACCTGGAGGCTGAAGAGAGTTGCTTCGGTAGAACAGCTGTGAATAATTCTGTTTCGGTCTCCGAGGTAAGGAGTAGTGCAGCGAGAATTTTGACATTGCGCAGGCGCAATGAGGTGCTCCTTACTCGCTTCGCCCTAAGTTGTTGCGAGAATGCCTCAATCGCCATTGCAATGTTGCCCGCTCCTGGGAGAATGATGGTCTCTCCTAAATCGTGACTTTCAAGCCACCTCACATGCGTTAGCTGCAGCATATTTCGCCATGACTGCGTCAAGCCATCTCCTCCTGCGACATGGGACCCTAGGAGTTCGTGATGATGATCTCGACGTTGCTGGGTTTTCGGACTAACTCGAGGCTCTTTCTACAGGATACTCTCATATGTGCTTGGAAAGGCCAGCAGATCTGGTAGTACCCGAGGACTAATTGTCACATCCTGCGTGTAAATCTTGTGGGATGAAATCGGCAAACCCTGCACAAAGAGTCGACCAAGAAGGTTCAGACGGCATCCAGCTGCATCTTATCCCCTTGTCAAAGAACACGATTATGGAATTCGATCTTCCATGACATCCAGCTCCTTCCAATCTGCTTGGTCGGTAGTTCCAAAGCCGAGTGAGGCCTGAATTCGACCAGATGCACGTCGCATTTCTTCATGAGGCATTGCATGGCTTGTGAGAATAACCTCGGGGATTCCATATTTGCCTTCCAATAGGTAGCATCAGATCCTGTAGATTTCGGCTCTCCGATCACCGAACAGAAGAATTTAGCATCGCTTCTCAAGCGGTCCGACGGGGACAAGCTCTTCAAAGCCACAGGTATCAATTCTTCAATTTCTGGACCAAGGACAGTCATATGGTAGGAATTATAGGCTTTCCCACCCGTGTTCAGCTTTCTTGCAAAGATGCCACGCCCTTGTAAATCCTTGATCAGGTGGTGACCGTAGCAGCGTCGCCACCCATATGAGAGAACATTGTGGGAAACTACAAAATGACAAGCAAGGCAAATCCGAGTCATCATTTAGAGACTCAAACAATCACGCAGTATCAGGCTCACTAAGACACCCGAAGCTTTGGAGTCCTTGCCTGGGAGGAAAGGGACTCGAGAATTGTCTTTCATTGGACTCGAAACCGGTTGCTGCCACATGAGATTCGTTCAGGGCGCTGAAAAGAATTCTCAATCCTTTAAATTTGGTTACCTAAGGCGACAAAATGGCCCGTGTCTTTGGGGCCCGCTTCGCCAGCTTTGTTTCAAGGTCCAGTCCTATGAGGTTATACAGTAAGAGGGTCCATGCAGTAAGCGGGTGATCTTCAGCGTTCAACCCCTTTCTGCGTGGACCCTCTTACTGCATGGCCTCATAGGGCTGATTCGAAGTGGACCCTGAACGTGCCCCTGAGGACCTGCAAACTGGGCCCCCTGTGCGATGCGAATAGTCCCCAAAACCTCCCGGCTTTAGCGCATCTTCAGGGCCCGCTTCACCAGCTTTAGGTCCGGCTAGGAGGGTATACAGTAAGGGGGTGAACCCTTCTAGCCTCGGACATACGGCGGGCCTTACTCGTAAACATCCAAAAGATGTACGACAGGAGAGGCTCGCTTAGAGATGGGCCTCCCTCCGACTTGCTTTGGTCGATGACGACAAAGCTTGACAGTGGGAATGCTTATTTGAGTGCGGGGGAAAGACGTGTCTGGACACTGTTGTACCATTGCGGGGAAGGTCACCCTGCAGATGCACACAGAGCTCTAGGTACCGAAGGTATCGCATTCCCCTTTGGCCGATAAAGCCTTCGCCTATTAATGTAGGTCATGCTGCACTTCCACCTTCAAACTTTCCATCCTCACGAATTGGTGATATATCTCAGAGAAATCTATCTTGTTAGCTGACTGGTCATGGCCACAGCAGTAGTTGCAACACCATCGTACGCCCGCGTCGAACCAGGCTCACATCAACTGAGGCTTGCCACCTACCCAGAGCCCAACGAACCGCCTCAAGCTGATATTCACAAGATCGCTACGGAATGGGTTGACTCACTGAACCAGGCTCTATCTAGCTCGAATTACGAAGCTTTCCATAAGCTCTTCCTACCAGACTCGTGTTGGCGGGATCAACTTGGTCTCTCCTGGGATTATCACACCTTCAGTGGTCCAGAAAAGATCATCTCCTTCCTCAAGGCGAAACCCCATGGATGTCGGATCAAGAATATCAGCATCGATGATACCAGCCCTCTGCATGCCCCTCATGTCACAGCGGCAGACTTCAACGGCAAAATCAATGGCGTCGGGTCGTTCCTCAAGATGGAGACTGACGTCGGCCGAGGCCCAGGAATCGTCAGGCTAATGAAAGATGCGGATGGAAAGTGGAAGGCTTTCACGCTCCTAACAAGTATGCACGAATTGAATGATTACAAAGAGACGACATATGGGAACAGGCCACACGGTGTGGCTCATGGTGGTCAGCCAGGGCGCAAGAATTGGCAAGAGAGGAGAACCGCAACAGAGAATTTTGAGGGGGATATGGAGCCTACTGTTCTGATTTTGGGTAAGATGTCGCGCAATACAAGCCATAGATACTGAAAAGCTCACGTTTCGCGTCTACCCAGGTGGTGGGCAAGGTGGCCTTACTTCGGCTGCTCGACTACAGAATCTCGGCATCCCAACATTGATCATTGATCGAAATCCACGTGTCGGTGATAACTGGCGTAACAGGTAAGAATGTCTTTTAATTGTATTATTATTTCAGATTCACTCATATCGGAAAGGTACCACCAACTGGTCCTTCATGACCCAGTCTGGTACGACCACCTCCCGTACATTCCATTCCCTCCTCACTGGCCCGTCTTCACTCCAAAAGACAAGCTGGCGGAATGGTTTGAATCGTACGTCAGGCTGCTCGAGCTCAACGTGTGGACCCAGACCAATCTGGAATCGGCCAAGTGGGATGAGAGCAAGAGGCGATGGACAGTACATCTCAAGCGCAAGAAGTCAGATGGCACAGTGGAGAACCGAACCCTTCACCCTCATCATATCGTACAGGCCACAGGTCACAGTGGTGAGATGAAAATGCCCCAAATCAAGGGCATGGATGAATTCAAAGGCGATCGTCTCTGCCACTCAAGTCAATTTAAAGGCGCAAATCCCGATTCGAAAGGCAAGAAGGCCATCGTGGTAGGCTGCTGCAATTCTGGCCACGATATCGCCCAAGACTTCTACGAGCACGGCTATGATACTACAATCGTTCAGCGTTCCTCTACCTACGTCCTGTCGTCGGAACAAGTCCTCGAGGTCTTGCTGAAGGGACTATATGAAGAAGGAGGACCTCCGACAGAAGATGCTGATCTCTTGTTCATGAGCATCCCTCATCCAATGTTGAAGCGGATGCACGTTGATGCCACCATAGAGATCAGGCGAAGGGACGCAGATTTGATTTCCGGACTCGAGAAAGCTGGGTTCAAGATTGATAACGGACCTGATGACTCGGGATTCTTCATGAAATACTTCCAACGCGGGGGCGGTTACTACATTGATGTAGGATGCAGCCAGCTGATCATTGACGGCAAGATAAAGGTAAAGCAGGGCAGTGAGATTGCCGAGGTCAAGCCACATGGTTTGCTCTTCGAAGATGGCACTGAACTGGAGGCTGATGAGATTGTGTTCGCCACTGGTTATCAGAACATGAGGACTACGGCGAGGAAGATCTTCGGCGACGAGGTTGGGGACAGAGTCAATGATGTCTGGGGCTTTGATGAAGAAGGGGAGCTAAGGACCATGTGGAGAAGGACAGGCCATCCTGGCTTTTGGTTCTTTGGTGGAAATCTTGCATTGTGCAGGTATTACTCGAGAATGTTGGCGCTTCAGATCAAAGCTTTGGAGGAAGGCATTATGAAATATGAGGATCCATGAGTATACGTATGGTACATATGGCTAAGTTATTGAGAGACAAATCGAAAAGGATTAAGCTCAGTCGATGACTACCTAGACAGCAACGTCAACCATTAGCGACTTATGACTGATACTGCAATTTCCTGCATTTCCAGCAAAGGGGTCTCAACAGTGCTAGTCTCGGCATGTTCCATGCTCCTTTTCTCAAGTCGGCCGTGGCGTATCCTCCGCCAATCACCACGTCGCTCCATCCCGGCCCTAAACAAGAAAGGCGTCACAAGCAGGGCGGAGTCCATCATCGGCATTTTCCGACACTCATCGACTTATCATTTCATCAATCATTGCGGATGAGAATTGATTCCGAAACCCTGGCATTATAATGTTCATCAGTGGCAGACCGGCAGTACACCTAGCGCCAATTATTTATTCATCAGGAACCGCCCAACATGCTCAGCCTTATCTTCTGCCTGGTCGTTGTTAGCTGGCTAAGCATTCCCTGTAACGCGTTGCCTGGTATTCTTGCTCCTCGGACCTCTGGTGTTGATAGCAGTCCCTCCACAGCGGTCTGGACTCCACGGCCGACCACGTTCGCTGAAAATGTGCACAAACGTGTGTATCCGGCTAGTCTGGCTGTTCCTACAAGCGCAATGGGTAGCCATGGTCTTAGCCACGGGGCTAGTGCTGGAATTGCGGTCGGCGTCGGCCTCCTGATCGTCTTTGTAGCAGTTGTGATCTCTTTCAACATATACAAGTATAGGCATCAGAGAAAGCAGATCAGCTTCAAGCCCACGACCGAGTCTTTACCCGAGTCCTCGTGGAGGGGCTCCTCAATGCCGGAAAAGGTGCAAACCACATCCCCAGTCGCCACTTTCTTTGCTTTGCCCGATGGGCAATCAAGATCAGCTCGGGGCATGACTCCCTTCAAGGACGACAGCGTCGAGTATAGATTCATGGCGTTAATGGAACTCTTCGGGCCGAATGGTGTACCTTTGAGGGAGTTGATCACGCTTGCATCATTGAGAATGTCTACAAAGACCTCGCACAATCATTGGCAGATAGATGGTGAAAGGGGTCCGCTCCGGGATACTATCGATGGTCCACTCCGGAAAACTAGCGATATAGAGACTACGTACGGGGAGTGCTCTTTCCTTGCCGCTTTCGCCCGCGAAACATCAACTAATAAGTCTATTGAAATCTTTCAAGAACGCCTGGTGTCATTGGGTCTAGTCACTGTTGAGTACCAGGACCCGAGTGAAAAGCTCTCGTCAGCTCAAAAGTGCTGGTTCATGGACGGGCGAATATGGTGTATCAATCAAAGGTTCTCATTCTCAAAACATTTCAGAATTCGGTTGCTCCTTGATGTTTACCTAGAAGTGTTCACAGAGATGCCGTGCAAAGATATCTCACCGCTGGCGGAGAGGCAGAGAGAAATACACTATTCCCATGCGCACGTGGCTATAATTGGCCTGTTCAGGTTCGGGGTCATATCTTACGTAAAATTGCGAGCAACGAACCAAGTTATCCTAGTCATTCTGCAGGTACTAAGTCACCGCTTCCTGAAAGAAGATGAGGCACTCCTAGAATTTGCAAAGGAGAACATGCCGATGTCCGGACTACACCCGGATTGGAACATGATACTACTCATGGCCGAGGTGAAAGCCACGATCTTTACCAACTACGAGAATCTTTCGCAAATTAAGGACCAAGTCTTCCAAGTTGTGAAGGACACAGTCACTCGAGGTGATTTCTCACCACGTGCGAAGGGTTGGAGTGGGTGGTTGCTTGTGGAGTTGCTCGATGCTGCCGAAGCACAAGACCGCGTTGAGCTCATTGACGCCGTAGTTCAAACCGGAAAGCAATGGGTGCAGAGGCTTTTAGGCTCAGCATTATCCTCACTTGAACAGACAGTGCTTTGTCAAGCCATTGCTCGCTTCGGAACTTCAGATCATCCAGAGCCGCAGCCCCGTCAATATGATCTTCTGATCGGCTACCAGTTGTCACGGGTTGGGTATATAGAGAAGGCTGAGGAGCTTTTGCTATCTGGCCTTGAATTTTACGCATCTTCTCCCATCTCGACGCGGCTTTGGAGCTATCGCTTTGAACTAGTCTCCCTCATGTTGAGGGCAGAGCGTTGGTCTGAAGCAGAAGCATGGCTAGCCAGCGCTCGCAAGTATGCCATGTCCAGAAACCAGATTGTACACGACGCGGACTTCTGGAAGCGGTCTGGGGAATGTGGAGAGACCTTTATTCTTCTGGGCCTTTACCAAGCTGATTGTAATATGGCCATGGGCAAGCTTCAATTTGCCGAAGAATGTTTGAGAAATACTATGGGAATAACTTTGTTCGTGCGGGATTGTTACATTGGGGCACTACGTTTGGCTCTTCGGACGCGACTCTTGAATGTGCAGATTTGGCAAGAGGTCTGGAAACGTGCTACCGTTACTGCCAATGATTTGGTAGAAGATACAATAGCCTCCGGGCACTGTCTCTCCACGACACGAAGCTCTTGCTCGCTTATTGCTATTGTGCTAGCTTTGATTAACAAGTTGTTGTGGGTTGGCGATGTGCTGGCTGCGGCACGCTTACTGGACTCACTCAAACGTTTCGAGGATGCTGACCACTGTGAGTTACCACTTGATATCAAGCTTTACATGGAACGGCGTAGGGCTGCAGTGAGTCATTTATTGAGCTTAGAAGGCTCTTCATTGTACATCCGAATTCGTGAAGAGTCTAGAACCTGTGCAGAAGACTCAATAATATTTGCACCTGATGTTGATCAAGTCGATTGGGATCCCCACACCAGCCCGTGGCGAGTCCAGGGGCCAACCTCGGTGACTTTGGACACGCAGGCTATCGAGACGATGCCATCCCATCCCGGACCCGATCATCTCAAACAGTCGTCAGCTTACAAATGGTCTTCAGAATTGGAGCATGCGAGATTTCCTTCACCTGAAGCGGAGGAACTTGACTGTTTGAAAGCACAGTCAGAAGAGACCAAAGGACCAGACACTAGAGACGACAAGAGTACGCAGAGAGCCAAAGCTGGAGCGATGAGGGAACAAATATTGCGCCCAGAAGCAAGAAAAGGCGCTGTACACCGCGGCTATCCAGTTGCGGAAAAACTCTCTCAGGCGCCCCATCCGCCAACCCATGAGCCACTGCAACTGCCCATACCACGTTCCAGCCGAAATATAGTGAGATCGCACATGGTGTTGCCATCAATAATGCACAGCCCGAGACGCCACCAGACTGATCCTACGCTGGCTAGGATGGACTCAATGAGTGCTTGACGATATAGCGGCCGGAGCTCGCCTGGCTTCTCTCCGTGAAGCGAGCTTCCAATACGTCGAGATATCGTCGGCCACTCGTTTGAAGTAGACTGCCTCTGTCTCGGTCATAACGTACTCTCCGTCGTCATATGGTATATCCAACAGATCTCGCTTGCACAGCTGAACGCAAGCTCTCATCAAGCTATTGATCACTATAGTGCTGGTCCCATTAGCGTAAGACAATAGCGACACATTGACAAGTTCCGTAATGCATCTAAATACGGGAATTATGTCTTTACTCATATGTTCTAAGGATGTCCTAACTTCACTTTTCTCGAATTCCGAGATGACAAATTCCCCGAGTGCCACTTTCAGGTCCTCGAGCTGGTCTTGTGTGAACGACTCCTCGTTCGTGAAGCAAAGTAGCCGGAGTAAAGTAAATGAGCAGAGAAATAGACGTTTCGGTCCTGCCTCCGTATTTCTTTTCAACCGGCGCACAGAAATTTCATAAGATGCCTGCATTGTATATGGATAACGAGTAGTTCTGCGACGATATTGCAAAATCTCATGCCTGGTATGATCCGATTTCCATTTGTCGAAAAAGGCCTGCATGCCATTTGGGTTCGCGGAACCATAATTGTCGACCAGAAAATGAGACGCATTGATGATTGCCGCCGGCAGATGTCCAAGACTGGCTGTTATCCTGGAACTAAGCTCGATCTCTCCTTCTGGGGGACTAATACTGTTGTGCATTTGGCGGGTGATGCCAGGAGAAGTTGGGTACCTAAGTCGTTGCAGTAAGCCATCAGCCGTGGCTGGCTGCAAAGGCGCTACCGCAAAGTTGCTGGCCTGCATATGGGATGAAGGATCGGCGATCGTGGGATCTCTGGTGGTATATATGACTTCGACTTGATCATTGCTTATCATATTGGAAAGATCTGACAGCTCTGAGGTCTTAAGTCCATCCACGTCATCCAAGATGATAAGTACCTTAGAATCACCGAATCGACCATTTCTGAGCCATGCACCTAGCAATCCTTGGAGATAGTTGAGGCGCTGATCGGACGTATAGAAAAATCTATAGTTTCGATCGTGCTGATGTTGATGTGTTGTTTGAGATACGTTGCCTGCACTGGGTCCGGTAAACTCGTCCTGCAAGTCAATTGCTGCTGCTACAAAATCATCCTGAAATGTTTGGTACGACCCGGCTCCGAGCCAAATGACGAATGGGCGTTCTCCTAGCTTATCGATGATAGCACGGCTTAGCTGGGTCTTGCTAATTTCAAAATTAGTCACTAAGTCGACCTGTGATATCTCGCTGACATCTCGAATTGACTAGACAATACCGTACCCTACACTTCCAGTTCCAGACAGCGATATTCGACGTGGCGGTGGACTGTCCCACTTGTTCCACATTTCACAGATATCGTTCATCAAGTCGTCTCTACCAATGAAGGGCTCACAACGTGGGAAGCGGTTCACCCAATGCTTTCGACCAGAAAGACCAATAAGACTAGGAGGAGCTCCAGGAATACTGCTTGCATGGACCAAAGGACGCAGTGATCTTGATTCTATCGCAATCGTCGTCAGTCTAAATTCCGAAGCTTTTCAAGTGCTTTTTCTGTTCTTATTGGGAACAATCATCTTACCGTGGTTCTCGGATGCATCATGGTTACATTGCACCTGGCGGTTTCGCGCGTTGTCTGCCATGGATAGTAGATTCGGTCCGACAGACTCCCGATAAGTTGAGTCGTCTAGTGTGAATTTGCAGATATCTGAATGGTTACGATTGAGCCCAAGCAGGGTCTCTCGAGCGGAGCCCAGCTTCGCGGACTCTGATTCTACAATGCACTATAATATGGTCAGCACTGGAAGCTTCGCACTTTCTAGAAGCTCACCATGCTTGTATGAGGGAGATATCTCAAATTCTTAACGTTCATCTTGAGTGTCTCCATATAGGTGAGAACTTCATAGTCGTTAAGCTGTGGTCGAAACTGATCTTTCGAAACTTCATTCAGAAGCGAGTGTTTAGTCAAAGTCTGAAGTAAGGAATTGCGTGTTTGACCCGTCAAGGCACTACAGAACTTGGCAGCAGACTCGGCAATCCCAGCTTTGTTGCCCCCACTGTGGGGTGTAGCAAAAAATACTATGCCGTACGTTGAAGCTTTTATACACTTATAAATTGGATTGAGCATAGCCCCGATGAGAGCTTGTTTCACTAAAAGGCCTCCCAAGGAGTGCGCAACAAAGATTAAGGCTCTGTGCTTTTCCTCACTCTTACGCCGCTCGTTCAGCAATCTGTTCAACAGGCTATTCGCATGGCTATAGACCGGCGAATTGGACGCATTCGACAGCACACTTGAATTGTAAGCAAATACGATGATCCTTGCAGTAGGTACACTTTGTTGAAGGAGAGCAGTTGGCCAGAAGGTACCATCCTCATGAGTCCATGTCCTTCGCGCATGATCCTTTGTTCCCTTGGGGTTTAGCCCATGGACAAACACGATACTAGGTAGAAGTATTAGCCATTGGAGCATCAAGATCAATTTCTCACGTGTCAGCTCATACTCAAGATCAGGGTTTCCTGGCGCGGCTGGCACCTCCATATCTTTCTATAGCCTATACTAGACGTAGGCGACGATGAGGCTACTCAGAGGTTAAGCTTATCAGGGACCGCATCCTCAATACAAACTGTGTTTGTCATTCGCTTCCCCACTGTACCCTTGGCTAAGGTCAGCCGCGGTGCGACTCCTAATAACTGAATCGTCGCTAAGGCCTAGACTTCAGAATTTCAAACCGCACAACTAAGCCAGTGATCGTTTTTGTTTATAACGAGGAAACATCGAAGTAAAAAATGGGGCAGCAGAAACTTGAAAAAGCACTGGGGACTGCACTAGGAAGGATCCGCCCATGGCGATAACGAGCTGAACGCCCGGTTTTGGTGTGACCAATCAAGGCTAAAGGCTTGTCATCCCCTCGCTTCCTTCCATGGTGCGATTGGCTGTCTTACCCAACCCTTGACTCAATTGGTCGTTGCAGTCATATCCAGGATCAGACTAAAGCCTAAGACAGAATTCTGCCCCTCGCTATGCCTGCCGAGAATGCTCCCACTGGCCATGTACAGATCATAAAACTGAGCCTAACTACCGCATCATTCAATCATGACTTGGCACTCTGCAAATTGAGACAGGGTTCAGTGGTCCTCACACCGTCAGGTCCAAAATGTACCTGTCCCCAAGTAAGTGGTTGGGCAACATTCGGCTAGAATAAGCCTCCAGAGCCTTGCCTTGTCTCAGCAGGCTATTCGCAAGACCATCGGCACGTTGATGAAGCATTCGCTCATTGTCATGCCCTTCTCTCGACCCCTAAATACAACAGGGAGCTTCATGTACAGCCTCCGCCTAGCTCTCTTACAATTCCGAGAATCTTTCGGACGATTTTCCACACCCATAATGGATGGCAAGAAGGGATCATTCGCCGTTGTCTCCGATAATTACAGCCTTGTCCAAGTCGAATTGAGCCTCGACGTACTGCCTGTGACCGAAATAGCAACCACTGAGATATACGAGAGGCGTAGCCGGTTTTCAATCACGCAATGCCTACCTGTCCCTTCCCCAATCTGCCTTTGGCATAGAAAATCTCTGCCTGAACAGCTTCTTGCCATTCCGAGGTGACTTATGATTTCAAGCGTTGGCTCGTTGGTCGGGCTGCGGGTGGTCCATGTTCTATGCTTTAAGGTCTTCGACTCCCTAAATTTAATAGTTCACGATGCTGGATTCCCTAAACAACATTGCTTAGGCCAGATTCATTGATCATTCCCTTCAAAAATCTCGTCCCCCCTGGCAATAAAAATCCAAATAGTTACAAGGGCAACAACCACCATCCCCAAAGAAACACCCCCTACCCATGCAGCTTTACCAGCAGCCGCGATCTGCACATCACTCGCAAACAATATTACCCACCCCCGCGCCTTCCCAAGGGTAGGAATACATGCATCGCACCAGCAATTGTCGAAGAGTCCCGTGAACTGTAAGAACGAATTCGCGACAATGAAGACCGCATTTGCCGCTGCGAGGGTCTTGCCGAGAAGACGGAGTGGAACTGCGGTGGGGCCGAGGTAAGGGCTGGGACGTCGATGGGCTTCGAGTCGGAGAGAGTAGCGATGGGAGAGGTAGGCGGAGGCCGTTAAGAGCAGCCATGAGACCGTGGAGCAGAGACCAGAGATGAGGTAACTGCCGGATTGACATCCGAGACCTATTACAGGGGTTCTGCACATGATTATTAGGTTCTGAACTCGTTGTGAGAGGTTTGGGGAGGGTTTACTCGTATGCAATCACGATTGCAGCACCGGTTGTGCCCCATTGAAGAAAGACGGCAACGAAGGCTGCGATTATGCAGTTGAAATTCAAATCTGCCGACACAGGCGCATGGATGCTCAAGTCGGCAACGTCTTTGCCGGACGGATTTATGTATCTAGAATACTCTTCGGGCGAGCCTTGGAGGTTCTCTCTCCAGTTGTCTGGATCAGGGTCCCATTCTCGGCCTCTGGCGATTGGATGTCTCATCAATTGCCGCACGGTGAATTGTCTGAATGCGACTGCAATATGCCTGACAGCGTTCGCGTACGTCCACGGCCGGGCGTAATTGAATATGGGCCCTGGCTCAAGCTCATCGCCAGCTATCGAAAAGCCCATAAATGTCTTTGGCAGAAACCTGAAGTAGTCATCACCGCCAAGAAATGGTTCCCTTGTCTCTTCGATCGGCCGAAGCGTAGTAATCGTGCTTAGATGGCTATCCTTCGACAATTTTCTCATCTTTATGTCGCCGGACTGACCATTGAAGAATACATCAGGGGTTTCCGCTGGACTCTCTGGTTGTGTCGCAACACCAATGGGATATCCCGCCGAGTTCGAGCTTCTCTGTGCTTGTGGTAGTGTGAAGGCCGACTCGGTGACACCCTCCTCGGGTAAGGATTCCTGTCGTCGAAGTGTCGAATTTTGTGAGGGACCTTGCTCCCCCTGATCATCATTGTTAGCCGAAGAATCTTGGTCACTTGTGTCAAACCCATCGAAGGATGTTCGATCTTTTATCCCAAAACAGTCACCCTTGCTATTCCTGTCGGATCCGAGGGCTGGCACAATGGCTTCGGTCAAGGCAACTTTGACCGACCCTGCAGATGTCTGCGTTCCTTCATATACCCAACCAAGGACGACAGGGATCATCCATATCCAAAGACAGTTTATAGCAAGGCCTATGCCAATGCTAGTGCTCCAATCGGAGGACAGTGAAGTAAAGAAGCTGACGATTGCTAGAAGCTGGCACACGCAAACAAATCCAACCTGAGCATACAGTGAGTATGTCCATTCTCTTTTCGTTTTAAGGATGCCCCGTCGAAGCCCACACCACCAAGTCCAATTCTCTGGGCGAGCAACAAGTTGTGCAATTTCCCGCCGCGTTCCGTTGCAAACGCTGATTGGAACATGCTGAAGTTCCACGAGTATGGCCCGTGCAGCTTTAATTGCATTGATATAAGAGTCGCGATGCAATGGACCCGATTTTTCTAAGACTTGTCGGAAAACTCGATTAGTCCATCGAGCCTGCAGTATGGTCATTGCTAAGGAGTAGATGAGCAACGAGGGACTTCCAATCGCTAGGAGTAACGCCATCAGATTGGTTGTCTTGTCCCGAGCTTCGAACGGTAGTTGGGCCGTCAGGGCAAGCCAGGGCTACATTAGGGTAAGACAACGCATCGATATTGTCGTCACAGTCCATGGACTTACCAGTACCCATGAACCAACACCCTGAGCTAGGTAGTTCCAATTATAGTGGCTATGTGAGGCATTGTCATCTGTCGAGCAAAGAGCTCGACACGTCTTATAGCTTATTCCCCAAGCATTTGAGAGGTTATTAGTTGGGTTTCCATATTGATCACGAAGTTCCAAGGCATTCGGGTTGTCAAGATACGTGTTAGTAACGGCCAGGGCACAGTAAGAATAGTTGAGGCCGCTAGCCCGAGAAGTGAACATGAACAGAAAAATTGCAGCGAAGAGAAAAGGAAGACGCTTGATTCCGATTTGCGTCCTCATGGTGAATGGACGGCCGTTTAAAAGCCGTGTGCACCACAACACGGGTTTACTATGATTTCGAGGGACGCCCAAGACCTTAGTATTGTTTGGGTTATCGATGACGGTAAACAAGAGACAGACGTCGTAGTATCTGCATTAAATGGTGTAGTAGAACAGATGAGGCAGAGTGTAATACATCCAAGCCTAGAGAGATTCCTTGGGACAGTTTGTATGACGCCATTTGGATCAGGCTGAAAGTGTTTCCTATGACGAATGTAGTAATGATAATAAGGCGCACCGGTTCTCTGCCTCGCGCCCTGAAATTCCACCAAGAATTAAAATACTTCTAACCTGATATAAAGACAATCTACTCCTAGATAAGTAATATAGAACGAAGGGGGATTGGAAGGGAGCGATCTCATTCGAAGACGTATTACGCAATGGCAAGGATCTGGTCTCCATATGTACCGTGCGCACCCTTCGCAACGGGGCTCAGCTCTTCTAGTGCATCAACCTACGCACGCTTCCCAGTCTTGCTCTTGCTCATGCCACATTCTCGCCTAATTTTAGTCTTCAATCGTTCACGAGCAATTCCTTGCCTTTTTAATCGAGGAGCTTAGAAAGCGCAGAAGTATTGAGAATGTGACGAACCGGACTCCCAACGCCACTATTGAATCGGTCCTTTTCCCTTCATGGTTTAGGTCGCAACCTCCTAGTTCCCGCCGCAAAGAAGTCACCCTTACAGAAACCATACGGTAACAATGCTTCCTACCTTAAATACGCTGCTACTCACCTCTAATCACGTCACACCAGTAAGCACAAATTGTCATACTCTGTACAGGTTGAATGTCAACCGACTTACTCCAATGGATTAGCTGCCAGCTAACGCAATCACGCCATAGGCAAGATGCCGCACTTAGAATGATACGGTAATACATGGATATTGGTGCCACATCAGGCAACAGCACAATATTCCTATACACCTGAAACAAGATGTTATTGTCTTCAAACCTCCAGCAACCTTCCATCATCCCACCCTCCCTCACCCACTACTCTAGTACAACCCCTCTTCAGCTCCATCCCACAAATCCTACCCCAGCAGCAAGACTACATCTTGCCTCACTCCCGTAGCCAATAGAAACAGCATCCAGCTACCTAACCCCCCCCTCCCCAGCACTAGGCTCCTTACCTAGCACCCGTTAGACGAGCGAGGCTGACCAGCAGAGCATCAAACCTGTTTCACAAGGCGCACCAGAGATCACGCAAGAAATTGCTGAAATTACGAGATTCTCAGACAAGGCTACCACATATTTCCTCCAACAATCCGAATATCTCCCATCCCGCCTAGCAACACCAAATCCTTACCAAGCTTTCAATACCGAACAAAATGCTTATCCAATCGAAGTGCTACCCACACCAAACCTACATGCAACCTCTCACTCATATCCCCCACTACTCCAAGGCCTAACTCTATATATACCACCTATATCCCCCCGTAGTCTATTATCAATCCCACCCCAATCACCACACCTCCCCACCCCACCCCCCCCCTCCCCCTCCCCCAAACCAACCCCCACCATCTCTCCTACACTTATGCCACCTAAATCCCAACTCCCATCCATCCCAGCCTTCACGAAGCCCCGTACAGTAACCATCTAAAGGGCGCTTGCTACAGAACATATCTGACAGAGATCGTTATATCAATTACAGAAGGCAGGAGTGAAGAAATTTCGAAAAGGGAGTATGACAGATGGAGCTGGGGGATAGGAGAAGATGAAGAGGAAGCGGGAGAAGCGAAGGGTGTATACATTCTATCCGGATGTTTTTTTGTGCTTGAAGATTTCTCCCATTCGCTACCTCTGCATTACAGATAATCAAAAAGAGACCAGCGGGGTTTTCAAAAATCTCAGGCTAGCTGATGAGTTGTATAGCCGTACCCGGATCCAAACAATATAGCGTAGTAACAAAAACAATCAAACGTATATATAAATCACATCGCGCATAGGCACATAGCATTAACGTCGATTTACTTCATTGTTGCCTAGGCCACCCAACACTAATTCCTCCTCCTATCCAATCCTATAATATGTACATATCAACCCCCTCAATTCCTCCTCTTTCCTCCCCCAACTAACCACTGCGCTCCAGACCAGAAACCAGCTGATCGAGCGCACATATAACGCCTAGCTACATCGTATTCTCCCTTAAAGGTCCGTCCGCGATGCTTTTTTGTTTGAAAAGAAAAGACGCTCTCTATGCTCATAATAGACTCAAACATATCCAGGCAATGCAATATTTTTGTTCCCATCCATCCCATGTGAGCCTCCCAGAAAGAAAGAAAACGAAACATTAATAGAAACATGACATGTTGTACGCGTGTGCTTGTAGTAGATTGACAGCTCTGCGGTGTGATAGTAGTGTGACAATATGTATAGGTAAGCGAGATGAGGCAGATATCCATCGTACATCCAGTTCTCCTGAACGATATCAACGTCTTCAATTCAGATCTCTTTGACCACGGAAAATGGCATGGCGGCTTAATCAGGCTTCTCGATTTGCCATACATTATCAGAACATGACAGCTGAAGCTGGCACATCCTTCTGCGCCTGGTAGGGGAAGTGCTCCATGAGAGGGCTTTGCACCTCTGTGCCCGAGGTATTCGCCATTGTTGGGCTCCTAGACTCAAAAATCTGTTGTCGAACCTTCGCACTCATACTTCCGCCCTCACTACTTGTCTTCCTTAACCTCTGCCTTAGTGACCTTGAAATCGGCTTATGCTCCTCATCTCCAGAGAATGTACTTTTCATCTCGTGTTCATCTTCCTCTCTGGGACTTGGACTTGTCGCGAAATTACGCTTAGTAGGGCTAAGCTGTGACTTGTCGGCACGTCCGAGGGCTTGGAGTAGAGTCTGTGTACGCTTACGGCGAGAATCGCGGACTGGGATTGGCGGGGCTTCGCTTTCACTGGCCGAGGAATCCATCCCATTGCGTAAACTGGCCTCAGGCGGAAGACTAATGGTATCAACAGAAGAGGTGGAGGAGATGAAGGTGGGCTCGGAGATATCGTGCTTGCTGATGGAGCGTTTACGGAAAGAATGGTGTCCACCATAGCCCGTATTTGGAGCGCTCTGTGGTTTTATCATTGTAGGCGCAGATGAGGTCTGGGACGATAAGGATGGGAGTCGGGTTTCGTGTAGTGACGGTGTTGAGTGGGTAGAGTATGGATATGGATTCGCAGATGGACGTATGGCTGGGTTGATCATGAACGGGGTGTTGGGCGGTGCGGTCCGTTGATACTCGGTTTTGCTGTTGCTCCGTACACGATAGGACATCGCAGAGCGTGATCTTTCAGTAGGTGGCAAGCCATGACGTGCTATACTCGCCATCAATTCGTCCGTAGGTCTTGGAGGACTAACTAGAGTCTGGCTCTCGGCTTCGGGATTTGCTCCGTTTGGTGCGTAGCCATGGACGCGGCCTCTGTCCAGGCTTGACTTCATCACGTTGCCACCGTGGGACTCCGAGGGTCTGCTAGATCTGTCAGAATAGGTGGAGCCAGATTTCGATGACTGTGCAGAGTGCTTCTGAGCGAAATTCTCCTGACTTCTCTCACTACCCGCCTCATGTGGTACGAAATTTGAGGGGTGATCTGAATATTGACGTACATCTTGTGGCCGCACTTGTTGTGGTGGGTATTTTTGTTTTGGCGGCATTGCACGATCCGAGAATTGCTCCCTTCCCATAAAAATATCCGGGGGAGGTTGAGGCACATGTGTCTTGGAACCTGGTCCGGGACCGTTATGGATATTCATACCCAGCATTTTCATAGCTTTGGTTGGGCGTTCTTGCGATCTGGAAAGCCTGTCACCCCCCACTACCAAGGAACCTTTGCTACTCTTCTTCAAGATTCCGAAGGGATGCCCTGATTTTGCTGGGCTATTGTCCTGGGTTCGAGATCCAGCTGAAGAACCAGCGGATCTACCGTCAACTTCCGCATAATTTTTCAGGTTATCCTGCACCATACGTCTTCTCTCCGCCAACTCATTAGCAAGCTCCTCGCGCTCATGTTCTGTCTCTGTGCTCAGTGCACGAGTGTGATGAGCGTTGAGCTGCGCCTGCCAGTCGTTGGAATTCGAGTCCTTCCTTGAATGGCTTGCCCGCGGTGCTTCGCCGCCCAGAACACGCTGCGCTTTATCATCGCCTAGCATCTGCCTTGCCTTGTAATTCTCTTGATTGTTCCTTAATGCCTGTGCCTGCTCTAATATATGCTTAGCTGCAAAGGATAGTGGCGGGGGGGCTGCGACAACGCTCTGGTCAGAGCCATGGTTCTCATTGGCCCAATAAGCCCTGTTTGGTTCATGCTCCTCGCGTGATTGCTGTCGAGAATGACTGAGGGCAGACTCATGACCAAAAATGCTGTCGCGAACCTCAACCGAGAATCTGCTCTTCCTGTGTTCATCCTCAGGGTACACTGAAGACTGGCCGCTGTCGTTGCGAAGGTGAGCCCGTACAAGCCCACTGAGACCATTGGAGACTCCCACTGGTCCCAGAGTCGGCGAGTCCGCATTCACAGCCTTAATTGGTTGTTGGCCAGGCACAGAATTATCCCTCGGCTGAGTGATGGTCTTCTCGCTTCGGTAACTTCGACTGTCAGAAGACGCCTCTTCCGTTGGCTCCGCAAGATGGTTTGGATCATGAGGAAAATAGAGTTGGCGGTTTGGGTTAACAGGGCTGAGTGGCTGGGAGCCTAGCGGTGACGAATTCGCGAACTTAGAATCCGAAATTATAGGTGAGTTGGGATCGGCTTCAGATTCGCTTTCTGCTTGCGAGCCCACTTCACTACCTGCGAAGAAGCTGCGCTCCATTGCCCCTTGATTCTGCTCCTCACTCTCGTGAAGAGAAGGCGTATTGCCACGTTCGCGGACTGCAGGCAAGACTCGATCTTCCATGTGATGTTCCCATGGTTGCCGGAAAGATCCGGTCCTTGAAAAGTTGCATGAAAAGTTGCTGCCAAGGGAGTTGTTGCGGCTGCGCCCAGTCGTCTGCTCATCGATAGAAGGTGCTTGGGGGGAAAAAGGTCGAAACAATTGAGGACTAGGTGTATTGCGGCCTTCTTGTAGCTGCAACTGCCGCCGTAAATACTGCTGTTCGTCATATTGCTTGGTTGGTTTGTTAAAGGCTCCCGATGCGGTTGCTTTGCCGAGATCATTAGGCTCCAGGGAAGCCACAAAAGTAGGATCTTGATTCAAATCCTGATCTGGACTCAGGGTTGGACTTAGTGGACGAGATTTGCCGATGCCCGAGTCTGAGGTATTGCCAGCTTGATCATTGGAGAAGCCCAAGTCAAATTCTGCCATCCTAGGTGGGGTCCCAGAGGGAGCTGGACTTGCAGCCCGGAAGCCATTGGAGGCATACAGCGGATCCCCACGTTGGTAACGCTCGTTAAGATTGCTAGCACTCCTCGATTGTCGCCTGGTATGTCCGAGATCCTTTGGTGTGTGACCTCCACCCAAGGTGCGTTGTCGCTGTATGGACTCGAGTCTGCTCAGAGCTGAAGACTGTTGTTCGTGCATGTGTTGGTCCAGACCTTGCCCATAAAGGCGTTTTGTCTTCTGTGAGGGGCGATCCGAGACCGCCGAACCTGGCTGTGTTGATGACTGAGCATGGAAGGAGCCGTTGATGGCCTCATAGGCAGATCTTTGCGAGGCAACAGAAGTGGCAGCTGTAGACGTGCGAGGTTGAGATGGGCCAGAGTTGGTCGAAGATGAGGTCTCCCTGTTGCGGTTATATCTCGCCAAGGGTGGCGAACCTGAACGTTCCTGCTCTTTGGATGAACTCTGAGAGTCCAGCCCCGCGGTCTCTCGTTCTTGCCATTCCTGCTCCCGAAGCTTCTGAAAAGCGGACATTGCAATGTCACTCTCATATAGCGCTTTCCCACCCATGTTCCCTCCTGAAGGCATTTCACCGTCTTCCGTGGTGCCGAAATTTTTGACTGACCCCGAGCCTCCAACCGGTATCTTATAAATCTTTTGACGCCCTCCAAACATAGTGTTCCCTTCACCCGGCCTTGCTCTGCTCATGACACCGCCTTCGTCTGTTTCATAACCACCAGATCCATATGACTCGGTCCTGTTACTAGCAAACGGCGGCCGTATCGAGCCATGTATGGAGTCGACTTCGGCGATATCTGAGAGTCCATGGCGATTGAAGAGATCAAGCCTTGATGCTCGCTTCGGGAAGAGTACGCTATCGTCGTTGGCCTTTCCTAACATTGAAGTTGGATCGTCCTGTTCTCTGAGCATGCTGAACCTTGCGGATAGGTTTGGCATAAGAAGACTTGTGCGAAAATCATCTTGTGTCGGTAGTGCGGTTGCAAGGTCAATCTCGGGCTCGGGCTTTGGTGGTTCAGGGACGGCATGCTTCTTTCGCTTGAACGTCTTGGATGAGAAAGTCGGCATCGGCGGCGTTTCTGCGTCTTGTGAGGGTCGACGACTGCCAAGTTCGGTCTCTCCTAGGGACTTCTTCCTCGAGCGGAAGCGATTCATGGTGAGTGCTGCGCTTGTCGTCTATAACTGATAACGCACCCCACCTGATAAGCTGCAGGGGATCGTCAATGGCTTGGAAGCCTAGAAGCAATTGCAAGTATGATAGCGGCTAACTGAGGATGTCGCAACTAGCAATGCTTATAGACGCTGTCAGTCCAAGCATGAACGGCTTCGACCTCAATTCCAGATTCTGGGCGTTGTCGCCTGCCCCTTGAGGTAGCGCAAAATCCGATCCTGCGACGAATTTGCAGTTGTTGGCTAATTGGGTAAGCCGCAACATGAGACGTCAGAAAGAATGTTGGATCAATATCCGTGGAAGAGCATGTAGGAGAGGGTGGCAGCGGTCGAGACGAAGGAGTTGTTTGAGCGAGGCGGTACAGGAAAAGACCGATTGAGGAATCTAGTGATTTTCCACGCGACTTCGCGAGGTTCTAGTGCCAAACAGTGCCAAAGGCTGTCCCGGGAGTTGCGATTTTCGTGTTTGCCCAGGATCCAGCCTGCGAGTTGAACGGGGAAGCGGAGGTAATGAAAATTAATGAGTGACGGTGGCCGGTAGAGTACAGATAGTGTACAAAGTAGGGTACAGGTGAAAAGGTTTCTGCGAGTCGCAGGCGTGCCAAATTGCGGAGGCAGAAAGGGGTTTAGAGCGCTGAAAGTTGCTGGGGTTGAGGATTGCCAATAGTATCTAGGTACCCGTTGGCGCGTCACCAACTTAGACCCTTGGGGCCTGGTGTTGGTAGTGGGGAATTTCTTCAACACGGAACAGTCATTTCCCGTTTCAAATTGTCAATAAAGGTAGGAAATGTTACCTTGATGATGACCATGGTACACTTTCTTGGTAGAGGCTTGTTACTATTCTACAGTACTATGGTAGAGGCTATTTGTCAACGTCTAAATAATATGGTTTAGTGAGGCTGTGGCTGGCTGAAGAGGGCTGATTTGTATACATCCAAAGCATATATTGTTCAGAGATTTCATATAACATTCCTGCGCAGCGCTGCAGCCCATAACGACACCACTGGATGCAATACATCATTTCAGGGGGCGAATTGAATCGCGATTCTCCTTGGAGGGTTCGAATCTGGATTTAAAAAAGGGGCACGATGCTGGCGGGGGAGCACAGATGGCCAATCGTGGGCGGAAGTATCCGATTCGCTAGGATACGCCTCAAGCCTTTGCCCCTGGATGCCCCCTACTCTAAGGTCTTAGGCATCCCACGATCCCCCCGAAGGCCCGCTGGGAGGCGGCGTGTTTTAGGCTCCTCATCCATTCTTAGGCAGGCTTTCGTGGCCAATTAGACTGGTGTTGACCTCGGTTGCACTTCTTCACGCACGAAAGAACCACATGGTCATCCGAACTGCCGGGTCTGATAGAGTTTGATTACCGTTGTAGATCGTTTATAGCTGCCCATTTTTCACAATATCGGAATATTTAAAAAGAGGTGAAAAAGGTAAAAGGTGAAAAAATGAAAGTAGGGTCGTGCTCAACCATGACAGCGCCGGAGCTTGCTCCTCGGCCAACTGCTATGACCACGGACTTACGTACTATAGTAGGTGTAAGGACGAAAAGCTATGTTCCTGCGAAAGAGCCATATCACGCGTGGTCTGTCACCTTGTGCCAAAAATGCAGGTGCTGTATTGTCTCAGCCTTCTCCGTATGTGGCTTGCGTGGGGCTATGACCGCGAGTTTCATCAGGACGAAATCAGCGTGCTCTTGCCTGGTGGAGCTGTTAGAGAAGAAGAACCTGGCAAGGCATGCCCCCTTTTTATACGTTGGCATGATGTGATCCTACCCAGAGACAAGCTTGTTTCTACGGTATACGGACCATGGTCCTCCCGGCCAGCCGTATCAATGCTTCTGATATCCACTGGTTCGTCGTAAACGGTGCTCAATATTGTGTTGGATTGATTTATAATTCTACGTTGTTGACCACACATCGTGAAACATAACATTACTCCATTATCCGCGTTGTATCTCCGATGTGGAGCATTATGGTGACGTCTTTTAGATTGCAGACTAATGAAGATGGTAATATCGATTAGTCTCGACCCAATAGGTCGGACCAGTAATGGAAGAGGAGATGTTGCCTCTCGGGTTCCTGCAGATTAAGAGAAGTCGGATCCATTCAATGTATATAAATGCCACTTGTTCCGAAAGTTTCCTTTGACACGCCCCAACGCTGAGGCCAGAGTACCCTACGTGGCTAAGTCATCACGGGCCAGTATACACTTTTTATATTCGTACATGAGGCTCAGACGAAGTCTACGTAACCAACGGCCCAGGAGCATGCAGTCCGCATGATCTATAACTCGTCCTTGGGCGTCTGTGCCTTCTCTGCTACTTCGCAAACAGCAGGTGTCCCCACCTCCATCCTGTATACACACTTCTCTTCCTCCGTAATTTTCCACAGCTCATCCGTTTCCGCGCAAGCCAACACAACCAAAGTGCTTCTATTCGGGCCATTCCAACAATGTTGTCCATTCTCATACCTCAACGCAACCCTGACACCACTCCCGAGTCCTTTCCCATCCGGAGGGACTTCGTCGTCAACTGTAACGGTGTCAATTGACACAAAATTGCCCATTGTAGTCCGCCCGTTGTTTTTCTTTGATATCTGCTTGGTGCTTCCCAGCCAGCAGAGCTCATAAGTGTATTCGCCAGAGTCTTTGGTGATGCATTGGTCTTTGAGGGCGCGGAAAACATCGTCTGCGCCATAGTTCTTCTCAAGATCTTCCTTGTGTGTATTGAGCTGATTCCGGTTGTTCTTGAGGCTATCCTCGGTAGCTTTGAGGGCATTGCGCGCTTCCTCAACTTCCTTGGATGACCCAACGTCGCTGCTCGGGGCGAGGACACCGTTCTCGATGAGTAAGACGCGTAAGTCGCGTAATTTCTTGTCGATCCAGTCCCGGAACGGGGCTGGGAGGTAGGCTTCAATCTTGTAGACTGCAGGGCGTCAATTTGAGTGCCGTGCAGACATGAACCCTGCGGATGATACTTACGGACATCGACATCACTCTCTTCTGGCTCCTCCCACTCATTCCATTTGATGGCTCCTGTCTCCGAGTCGGGCTTTGCAATCTCGTCGAGATCCCGGTCATGCGCCTCATCGCCAGTTGTGGATTTATCTCGCGCCGCGTAGTCCTCCCAACTCCTCACTGCCCTCTTAACGCCTTCGTCGTTGAAATTGGGGTTATATTCCTCTTTGAATGTGGTCAAAATACCTTCTAGCTCTGCTACCCGTCCCTTGCTCATGTCGCGCTGACTCCGAACCTCGATCAAAGCCTCTCTGAGCTCTTCAATCCTATCTCTCGCCAGTTGAGCTAACATGCTAAGCTTGCCCCCTGATCCTGGACTTTTAACGACCTTCCCTCTTTCGTGTCGTTCGGCCTCCGCCAAATTCGCTTCAAGACCTTTCAGCTTGATCTCCTCGGCCTGTATCTCGGTCTCTAGCGTGTGTATCTTGACCTCCACCTCCTGCCTCAGAATGGCAGATTGGGCTACAAGTTCCTTCCTTCTCTTCGCAGCGTTTGACGCTGACTTCTGCCTCTGCTCGTCCAATTTTCGCCATTCCTTCCCAATTTCCTTACATCGATCGTCACACTTGATACCCCCAACTCTCGCCCATTCATCGCTTCCATCACAACAAAGCTGATAGTCGCAAACGCCGTCATTAACATTAGTAAAGGGCACGTAGCTTGGCTGATGGCCTTTGTTCTTGCAGTAGTACCCTGGTAGAGCGAGCGTAGTATTCACATCACCAATTGGAACAGCGCCGACAGTGTAGGGTGATAGAGGTGATAAGTGTGCGCAGGCTGAAGTACCGGGCTCGTCCGAGCCATCAGGGCAGTCACAAAAATCATCATTCACGTGGGAGATGGGAAGTTGGATGGAAGGCGACGAGATACACGAGAATGTATCAGTAGATTTGTAAAATTTAGCAACTATTGTAATGGTCAGTAAGCTCGGATTTCAGAGTAAAGAGAAGGCGTGTTTATTTGAGACAGGGCAGACAAACATTCTGGGCCAACGCCTCGCGGTCGAGGACCCTCAACAGCATTGATCGAACAGGCAGCGAAGCCCACAATCAATAGTGCTTCGAGCCTTCTCATATTGGGTCATGTAATGACAGCTTTGCGAAGTTTGCGCAGGTGAATGAGAGCATCGAAGAGGTATCTGATTTGCTTGACCCTGGGCTTGGCATCTCACTCAGGGGCCGCCGCTTTAGCGAGGGTGCTCAACGCTTCGCGCTCATTCTTCCTTTCCACTCACCAACCCCATCTCCTTCCCCTCTAGGTCATCCTTAATTCTTCTCTCTAATTTTTGTGCTTCATGGCCGCAACAACTTATCACCAGCGAAGCTACTAAAAAGAGCTACAGCCACAGCTACGGGCAACTTAATCCTACTGATCAAATTGAATACAAGGAGATCTATGTTGGTGAATGGCCTTTATTATAGATAGACATATAAAATCCATGCCAAGAATTGTTATTCGATCAGTTTAAGTAATGGATTGTTTAATTCATAACTCCGATATTCAAATAGTTCAAACATGATGTTTGATGCTGTATTCCTGGTCCTGGCTTCAGCGCCTTAAATAGCGGCAGGATATCAGCTAGTCTCTGACAAGTGTAAGGTGGCTAACAAATGGATAGAAGCGCATGTTAGAGAAATGCACCTCGATTGAAAATCTCAATTAATGGATCAGTCAACGTAAAGTATATGTAATGGTCATTGGCAGGACACAAAATTCAATGTGCTTAAGCTTCGGATATATACTTATTGGAAAATCCACATACACCGCAACAACCAATCACTGAGAAGCAACATCGCCTTTTTTGGTGCAATTGGTTTTTCCAACATTACTCTATCCTAACATGATCTACTTGAAACAAAATAGAAAATTATACGAGTTGTCCCTCAACGGCCCACCACATGTAAGAAGACATCTGATGTTATCTTTCCGCGGTGTCATTTCAAATGATAGCCTCTACCGTTATGCCCAACACTAAAATAAACTATTGATTGTTTTATAGCTTTTGCCCAACCTTTATAATCAACCAGTAACTGTTTATGGCCAACTTCGGGTTTGCGACTGGCGCTCGATTTCTAACCGTCTCTATGCCAGATTGAGGTGGTCAGTGCTGATAGTACGTGTACATTAAGTGCACATCAAGGGATGTCAAGTTGATGATGCTTACATTTGTTTCACTAAAAGCCGACAGCGGTTGCGCCGAGGAGGACCTTGTTTTGAATGCATAAAGGATTCTTTCTCATCGTCAGTGCCAATAAATTGACAGGGTTTAAGGCAGAGAAGATAGTGGAAGAGACAGCATGCGTGTCGCTCTTTCAGCGGGCTCAAATGCCAGAATCTCACACATAGGGATGAGAATTCCCCTTCACCCGAGGATGCTGAGAAACGGTTATCTCTTGCATCATTCATGATTTGTAGATTTCCTAAGTGGACTATGCAATATATATCCTTCATACCAAGCTTAGCCGCAAGATGTGCTACCAAAATCCCAGCGGTCGTTGCTATTACAGCTTTCCTCAACTTTACCATATGCATAGCGCACTTAGGCCAAAGGGCGAGCCTGCCATCTTTCGATGTAGGATTTGCATTGCTCTCCACTCTATCTTGCAGGATCTAGATTTCGCATAGCAGTATCGAGATTTTGCATAGACCATTGTTCACTCGAGATCTCCATCTTGGCAAGGCCTGCATCTGAAGAATTGTGCTCGAGGCCAGCGGAACTCGTCCGATCTCCACCACTTTTCGACAGCTTCTGAGACCAATGCCAGGAGTGCAGTGACAGGACGCTTCGTCCCCTTCTTACGGCTGACTGGATTGTGGTGGCTCTGAATAGAATGCTAAGTTTTGGGAGGCAGGCTGCAATGAGCGCGAGCCCTGATTCAAGCACGCTCCAGTACATTATCAGGGTAGCTGCTTCTGAGAAAGAGGGTTAATTCGGTTATAATGACAGCGGGGCTATACTAATGATCTGTGTCCACAGGAATCTGCGAGAAATTGGACTGGAAGATCTGGATGAAAAGGACTAACCGAGCAACGTTTGCAGCGATTGAGCTATAATGACTGCTAGGAATTCTAAGTATTGAATAGACAACAGAAGCCTACCTCACTCCCAAGACCATGATACCTGTCATAGCTAGCTTCTTTGTGTTGCTCATGTGAAGGCGCCAGATCTGTAAAATGATGGTATAGCATCAGATCGAACGGCAATGGAACTTCCCATGATCTGGGACTCACACTTGGGATTGGAAAAAGTATAAGCAATAGGTCTAGGAGGAGATCGGAGCCTGCCAGTCTTCGCCGCTAGTGGAGCCGATTGCCTGGCAGAATGCTAATTGTTGCGCGCCATCGCCCCAATTCGTGTCGACATGAATGCCACAATCAAAGATGGTCATCAAAACGAATGCGACAATCCATAGGAACACAACAGCAATAGAAATTTTAGTCATGACATCTAAGACGGTACCTTTGTCGGTTACGAAAATTCGACGATAGAAAGCAATAATACTGATTTTGACAAACGCATAGCATAGCAGATTGAAAAGTTGGAAAGCGAAGTATAACTAGACACTATATCAGCCAATATCACAGATAGATGGCAATGAATCCCCCTTGTTTGTATCTACCGCCGACGGAGATGCATGTACTAGGGAATTTTCTTCTTCGGTGAGATCTGCTGGAGGTCCTGGCGTCGGATAACCCAAAATTTTCTTTGCAGCACCTAGTGACCCCTGTCACTGTGAGCATTAAGGTACATAAAGCTATAAGGATCTCCTACCATCAATCAGACATACAGCCACTCCTATAAGGAATACCTTTGAATGGCAGTACATTAGCCTTTTCCTGTTCATAATCAGGATTTGCTCGAGCCTTACAAGTCCTCCAACAATCAGCTGATCATCCAGGCCAAATTGAAGCTTTTGGAGCCTCCGAGTGAACAATCGCAGAGCGACAGCAAGTATGCACGCTGCTGAAATTGCAGCGCCCAAGGCAATAGACTCTGGTCCGTTCACATAACGGAAGGTGAAAGGGTCCGCGTGGGTCGACGAAACCTCGAGAGATTAGGGGCTTTTAGAAGGAAGGAGCACAGATTACAAGGACCCGGAAGAACGATTATGTACTCGGGCAAACTCAGTGTCAAAATTTTCTCTCAGAAGAGATTGCTTGAAACAATAGTAATTGAAAAGGGCCATGAGGAGTAAGCGGCCAGCAGGAGCACGGGAGGCTCGTCTTGAGCCGCCATAGGAGAGAAAATATTCAAATCCAGTATACCATAACATGATGAGATTTCTCATGCGCATCGCTTAGTGAGACGTTGATACAAGAGAGATTGTCCTCGCATAAAGTTTGTACGTAGCGAACTTACTGACCATCACTTGCAAAAGGGAGTGCTGACGAACGAAAGGACAATAAAATACGTTACTCGCGTAGGTAGTCTCTGAACACCGGCCAGATCCAGTAGTCAAATGTTTGAACTGCTGACACTGCATCGGACATCGTCGATGATGACTCGCAGCAACCTCCGCTGATATTGTCGATTAGTAGTCCACCATACAGCTTGCCTCAAGGATCATCTGCTTGAGACAAAGCAGGAACGACTGTTGCTTCATAGGGCCAACAAGCGAAGTTGCCGACTTGTTGTCGGAACAATTGATGCTCTGTTCTTCGTTGGATAATAACTCTGCGAAAGCTTGGCATAGAATAATTCACCTATCAGATGAAAATACCAACCAACTGAAAAGCCCAATAGGGCTGATGCCTAAAGACCCTTAAAGCTCCTTAAAGCTAGTCCTTTAGGAAATAAGGTTTAGGCTGAAGAAATAGCTTCGAGGAGTATCCCTATCACCTGAGGAACCAACCTTTAGGGTACCTCTAGGGGCTTCTCAGTTGACCGGTAGACTCTTCTGGCAGGGCGCAGTCGCCCGGAGCGCCCTGGAGCACCCAAGCTCGGGCGACGGACACCTGCGTCGCGCAAGGACAAAGCGGCGCTCACTCTAGACGTTAGGGGGGGGGGAGGGGTGAGGTAGGGGCAGATATTTGTCGCCTTGGCGTTGGATCAGGGCTAGCATTTCCAGGCGCAGAAGCGTACCAATCCTCGATGCTGCTGCACGGTTTTGTATATTCTTTGCAAACCACTCAACCAAGTCAGAACTTCCCTAATTGCTGACCCGCTGACCTGGCGTATGTTTTGTAAGTGATTGTCAGACCAAGGGGTGAAGTTTCTCATGATGTACAATAAACTTCGTCTATTAAGTTGTCTCATGTGCCTCGCGAGAATCTCCTTCAGAAAAATGCCCGAAGGCAACATAGAACAGCGTGTATTACTTTCTGCTACATATAATGAAGATATGGTTGGCAATCCTGAGGACACAGATGAGTTCCATGAGGGCTATCGTGAAGATCATCGCCATCTTCAAAGACGCGAGCATCCCTCGTTGTTTCCATTGAAGACTAAGCGCTGACATTTTACACGTCAGGTCGGAAGCCGAATGTGAGAAGGGATTCCTTAGATTGATTGTTTCGAAGACAATTGTGCTAACTTTGCGTGACAAGGACAGAGCACTGGGTTAGCCAGATGCACGTCACAAGAAGACTACAGATCTTCTCGTTTCATATGGCAACATTGTCCAGCCGTATAGGCCTCCACCGATGGGAAGTATGGCATGTCAGCTTGGACTTCTCCTTTGTCAGTGTTGTTGAACAGTCTGATCCTCGGATCCTCTTGACAGCAAGTTACCAAAACATCTTTGCGAACCAGCATACTCAATAGATGGCCCCACTTGACGAAACACCCGAAGCGCTCATTGAACGCACAACGTCTTGTCGATACACGAAACGCAGTATCTGATGGTACAGATCTTACCGAGAAACGGGGGGGAATGAACCTTAATCCTCATATAGGTATTAAAACTGGATGCGTCCAACAAAGGAAGGATGCTGTTCAAGTATGTGTTGGTGACCCAGTTCACCTTGCATTGAGTACAGTCCTCAAGACGAGCCGAAGAGCAAGCCTCGGTACGCGGAAAAGGGGGTCGTATGAGATTGGAGGAAACCTCCACGATTTTCGACACTAGATGGCGTAGGCATGGGTGATAGTATCCCACGTCAATCCGAAGGGACCTGATTCAAATCGAGTGAGGAACGTTCAAATCAGGATTGAATGCTCATCCAGATAACAGCCTATAGCCACGGGTTACATTCGGATAGTTTCTTCGTCGGCCGATATCTGTGTCTCCCCTGATTGGCCTACATTAGTGCGTAACAGTGCAGCTGTTATCCACGACACCCCGCATTCCCGAACTGAACCCTGCCCGAGCTTGCCTTGAAGCTACAGGTAGCTGCATAATATAAAATCCTTCTAACCAGGTCACGACCAGCGCTCATAGTGCAACAACGAGCTTTCGGGATCCTGAAGAACGTGCCCGAGGTATCTCCAGATACTATTTTAGCAACTGATAAAGACTTTTCACCGTACTCAAGCACAATGGCAGAAGCAAAACCGATAAAAGCTGAAACATACAAAATTGAGTTACTTCCAGACTCAGATGAAGAAGAAGAAAAACCTGTCCCTCCGATGGCGAACATGATATCCGCGACTGACCTGATCACGAAGCTCTTAGAGCAGCACTCGATCCAATATGCTGTGATGGGCGGCTTTGCCATACATCTGCTCGAAAGACCACGAGAGACTAGAGACATAGACGTATGTTTCATTGGTGGTTTCAAGCACATACGGGAGATCCTTGAGCAACAACCACGGTAAGCCACGTATGTTGTTACAAGCGTCTACAATGTACCTTCTGAAGCACCAGTCTCTCAATCTGAGGACCATTCACATCTGCTTTCGTCTTGACTACAAATGAAGTTCTTGATTCTCGGTCCCTTTTGTTCAGGTCATGTGATAGTATTTCGTTCTTCTTTGGGAGCACATGGCGGGTTCGAGCGTGTGCTTTCGAAAAGTGGCACACTCATATCTCAACAGCCTAGTCATTCCAAGCACAAAGCTAGCTTCCGACATCATGAAAGTCTTCGTCAAGACCGGTCCCGGCCAAGACAGTTGCTCGCATTCCCACAGTATCGAAGTCAAGCTCATCGAAAGTGGTATGCGTCCCGAGCCCCCTCCGTGACACACCATACACAGAAATAACAAAATCTTTTCCCTTCTCGATTCCTTTCCTCCCCAGGACTAACAAGCCACCCCAGGCGTCCTAGGCAGCCCCGCCGACCTCGCCTCGCACTGCCGTCCTATAACCCTCAGCCACGGCAAAGGTCAACAACGCACAATCCAAACACTCGACATCCTTTACCTGCTACGGAGTAAAATGAATGCCTACAGGACTCGCCAGTCGGAAAGTGATCGGACGGATATTCTGCACTTACTCAAGATGTTCGAGGATGAGGCGAGGAGTGCAAGTGGGAAGTTAGATCCTGAGGATGTGGCTTTCTTTGTTGAGTCAAGTCCGCAGGAGGATCAGAAGTCTCTCGGGGGGTTGCTCGGAGTGAAGGATGGGTGATGGCGGTTAGGAGAGAGCAGGGTTTGCGGATGTGCGTAGCGACGTTGGTTTAGATCAGTCTATGGGGTTTGTAGCCCCTCATTTTTGGAAGATGTCCACTCCGTGCATTCGGCAGACATGGTACGCTGCCTAATTCACCCTATGGGAACAAAGTGCCGAATGTTATCTGCATGGTATCAGGACAAGTGTTCCAGGTCATACTTCATCCACACAGGAACGAACCTTATGCACGTCCCACCGCGGAATACAAGTAACTAAATATAGTTCGACCGAAGAATGCCTACACACCCAACAATACCGCTCTTGCCTGGGGTATTGCCCCAGAACGCCGCGCGATGTGTTCTAGTCTTCCTTTTCCCAATCCTCACCGTCTCGCATTAGCAGGGATTGAAAATCCCCTCGTCATAAAGTCCGTATGCTTCTCATCCATCCCATTTTTCTGGCTAAACAAACTCTTCACATTATCATTCGCCCCTAACTTCCTCCTCTTATTCCGTTCTTCCTGCTCTGCAAGCACTTTGGCTGTTAATGTGGCTGTATCTTGGTTTTTGAGGCTGCTTTCTGGTTTCGGCGGCTTCTCTGGTCGTGATAAAGTTGGTCGTACTCCGACGGATTCAAATTCGCCTACGGTGGCATCTTCAACGTTGGCATTTTTCTTCCTCTTTTTGCTGCTGCCAGGGGCTTTCTTCAATGAGTGCGTGAGACCCTGCTCTTTGAGTCTCTGTATTCGTTGCTCGAGACGATCTTTTTCGGTTTGCGATGTTGGAAGGATGGGAATAACGTCGTTGGGTGAGTAGTGTTCATTGCATTGAAGACAATTCTCCCCTCCCATCTCTTTGATTGCGCTCTCCACGAAGGCGTGGCCACAGGGCACTAGGTAAACGGCCTTCACACCGGGTCCTAAAGCTTTACCGGTGATTGGACATACCCAGGTCTGCTTGGTCGCGGGTGCCATTTTCTCTTCATCATGAAGCTGAAATTTGACCTCGACGACATCTCGTAGACTTCTTAGGCGATCCTTGAATACCTCCCCTTTCGCTTCCAGCCCTTGCTTATCCTCTTGTGCGGCAGTGAGTAAATGGTTGAGAACCGCATCTTTGTTGTATAATGTCCCTAATGCATCTGAAACGACTGGTGGCGAGAGCGGTTGGTGGGATAAAGCGCAGGTTGACCAGTAATGTTCTTGCTGTTCGGTTTGTATCTCCTTGACCTGGGTCGTTGAGAGGTTGCGAGCTGCTTCTTTGACCAGTTCCCGCCGCGTCGGTATACTGCCCCCGTCGTTACCCATTATGGTCGTTCGATCTGACCAGATCAAGGCGGTGGCTTGGGGTAGCTAGAGAATGCACCAAAGGAGGGTTGGTAAGCCGCGAATAACCAGCCGCTGAAAGAGCCGCTCGCTCCAGATCCGATGACGCTGCGGGGCCCGGCGGGATGATCCTGGCCAGCACAAACTTCACTTCTTCCCACCATTTCGAATTCCTCCCCCCAGCGAGTTTGATGGTCAAGAATGAGGTTGGCTTCCTGGGCTGGCTTCGACGTCTCGTCTAACTGTCACTGGGACATTACTTCCACAAACTCAGGCAGCCCACAATGGCCCCTCTTCTGGGCCCATCTATGACTCCGAGCCCCAGCTTCAGAAAAGCTACTCCGAATCGCCGAATTGTACCAGCAATACCCCGAAGTCTTGAGAGGAAACCAAAGGAGCAGAATCCTACGCCAGTGATTCCTCTGGAAATACCACAAGCCAACGGCTCTCCAGTCAGAGACAAGCAAGATGAACCTCATACAGAGGAAGTCTCTGTGCTACCAGCACAAACTTCTCACAGTGTGACACAGCCTGAGACAGTGGCAGGCGCCAATGCAGAGGTTGAGGACCTGCAGAGCAGTGACACCTTACCGAGTGAGCACGAGCGAAGCCACGAAGAATCCGAAGGTAGTTCAGCCTTCCAGAGCCTTGTTCAAATGCTGACCCTTCCAGTCGCTGTAGAGACAAGGGTTTTATCTCCGAGCACCACACAGGACTTTGGGATCGAAAGGAATGGCTTCAAGTTGCCCCCGCCCTTCTATCCGAAGAAATCTCCTCCAACAGCCATCTCCACAGACCTTACTCCTGCACATGAGCCCAGCAATGTCTTGCAAGAGACCCCACAGAGTGTCGATGAGAGCGCGCCCCAGCAAGAAGTACCAACGAAGCGTATGTCGCTTCGTGGCTCAGCACCGAGCTTCCACGCCCATCCAACGCCTCCCAGTGACACTATAACTTCTTCAACAGCTTCATCGGCGAAAAGCTTCCCTGCCGCCCAGTCGATTTCCTTCCATCCACAACCCACGCCTCCTGCTGATACTACACCTTCACCAACGCATTCCTATCAAGGCTCTAATCATGCGCAGAGCCTAGCATTCTCTCCGCCACCACCTACGTCTTCGCATAATGCCTCTTCTCCAGCTCACTCTATCTATCAAGGTTACGTTTTCGGGCCCTCGCCGTACGAGTATTCTCCTGAGATACCGGCAACTCGGCAGCCCTCCGGATTTGCTCGACCTGAAACTGAGATTCAGGCTCCCGTTAAACAACACGACACGGTTGGGTCGCCTTACTACAGCCAGCATCCAGCACTTTCCCTCTTAGGAAGTCAGCCTCCACTTACACCTTCTGCCACTCCATTTAGTAACATCCCCCAGCAGTCGAATTACATGAATGGATTTCTGCCACCTGAGTCAATGGGTTATACTTACGCTAGCCCGGTGCCAGAACAGCAACCACAGAATGGATATCTCAGCCAGAATACTCTCAACTCACATGGGCTCTCATCCTCAAACGTTGAACACGCCTACAACGGCCTTACCATCAGCCAGCCCAAAATGTATCAGTCGCATATCTGGCCAACCGCTACGTTGAATGACTCACAGGTTTCTCCAATTAACGCCCCCTCCAGTCAGGCACCATTAGTAGCGCACCTCCTTCGAAACTTCAATCTACCAGTCTATGCTGACTGTAGATTGGTTCTGACACATAAAGAAGAACGCTTCGGGTTGACACAATGGTATCTTAGTAGCCTTTTGCTTGCACAGAGCACGAAACTACGAGATTTGCTTCAAGCTTCTCCGACTGGCACAGATGGGAGAAAGCTCATTCAGTTAAATTTGACCGACAGGTTCGTGACCCCTAGATCGATGGAAGCGGTACTCCGTGTCTGCTACGGCGAATCCCCTCATGTGTTCTCAGGGGTAAATCTTCAGGACCCCTTCTCAAGGACGAGGGCTCAAGCTTTGACGCCTTGGATGACGGATATCCTGTCCTATGCCGCAGCGGGATTCCTTCTCAAGATGGATAGCGTGGTTCTACGAGGTCTAGATGTTGCTTTCAAGATTCTGAGTTGGGAGAACTTGGAGAAAGCACTGTCTTTCGGCCTAGAGAGCGAGATCGAAAGAGGCCGGAGCGCTTCTGCGAGCGTAATCCCTGCCTATCGCCCTCTTATTCCCATTGAGGGCGAAAACTCTTCAAGCTGTGCATACACTTCCCTTCCATCCCAAGAAACACCAACGACAGACAAATCAAATGTTCCTACAAGCTCAACCTCGGCTTCGGGCGATTATCACCCTCCACAGCCGCAGTCTGCCTTTGATTTGCTCATGCACTGTCTACGCTTTCTCACCCACAGCTTCCCAGCATCCTGGAGCTTGGACGTATCAGCTCGACCACTAGCCGACGTGGACAGACTACCGGTTACAGCAGAAAGCCAGTCACCCCTCTCAAAGTCACGCCTTTGCACAATCCAATTTGGTGACCGCCCATCTGAAGCTACTGCGAAGTCGACGGACCGTAACCTACTCGTCTCAACGATCCTACTCTCTTTACCGCACATATGGCTTGACTATATGTTGAAGTCTGTAGGAGAGCCAATCCGTTGTGAAATAGCCTCCATTGTGAAAGAAAGGGAAAGAAGGCGATCTCTAGTGCTGCGAAGTCAGAGCGTTTCTTTGGAACAGCGAGTTGCTGCTAAGGATTACGAATGGGCAGAAGCCGGATATGAGGAGTCAGTCCAGATATCTGATGATGGAGAGGTGACCTTATCAAGGAGGTATACTGGCATTTCCCGCGATACTGCTGACGAGAGTACGGCCACAAAAGTTTGAACGTAATAGTTTAATGTTTGTTGCGAAAGAGAGGAGTGTTCAGCATTGCTAGCGCTAGGTGTCTCGGTAAAAGGCAAGCGATTGTGAAAGTTACAGGTACAGGTACAGCATAGGAGTTATACGATTTACAGGGGCTTTCTTGCAAAAGGCGGGGTTTGGAAACCCGTGTCGGGATATGGCACAACAAAGCTATACTTGCGTGCGAGCTTAAAAGATTAAAATTAGGGATAGCATTATTGCTATCAGTCTTAACGGCTCTTTACTAACATGAAAGATACTTACGGCGACGATGTTTTGACTTGCTCACCAACTGTTTTTTGCGATGTTTCGAAGTACATTCTGCTCTGAATCTCTTGAGGAAGGTGGATAGTACGAGTCCCACCTTCCCTAGATTCGCAAATTTCGTTCTCGTGACGTTCTGCTCTGGTGCAGAGCTCCCATCTTATATCAATGCACGTCCTCATACCTACATCAATTCACCTATTATGCAGCTTCAGATCACACCAATGGCGTTCATTCTATATCTATAAATTCGTGTCCTCCGCTCTTGTATCTCAGTCCAGAGCTCTTTTCAGCTTCGACCCCATTACTACGCTAATATGCGAAAATCTTCCTCGACTGCAAGTTCTCATTATGGGCACAACGGCCGTCAAGGTCGAGCTCGACGAAGAGAAGCATGCTCAAGTTCGGTAGAAAGGAGCAGCCATTCGGACCAGATTTTCGAGGAAGCGGAGGCGCAGCCTAAGGCTACAAACAGTGAGTGTATCACTGGATACTATCAGCTTTTCCTTATTCAGTGGGCTGATTCATGCCATGTCCTCCGCCATAGGCAACAGATTCGCAGCTCTCCCTCCTCGAGTACCGGCTCCTGACACCATGTCACAATCCAACAGAATCCCCCAATCCGACTTCAGCTTTCGTTGTGACCCCCATCCTAGCACGGCGTCAGGGACGAACAAGGCCTCCGACCAAGATAATGCAGCCCCAGCACCACCGGCAGTCATCTTTCCTTGCACAAATCAACAAACAGACCACGACCCAATCACCATATCCCCATTACCACCCTCAACCTCAATGACTCCCACAGACGTCCACCACACATCCAAACCCCTCCCCTCACCCCCAACCACACCCCCACCCATCCTCCTGCACAGTGACCTCCACGAATCACCCGTCCGTCAAGAAAGCCCGCCCCCCGAAGCGCTTAATGATAAAGATAAGCCGCGACCGCGGCCAGCTCTCCATCCGTCCTTCCACGCTGAAGACGCAAACAGTGGACTAGGATTACATAAGCCCCATCGACAGCCCACGCCATTCCCTTCCACGCAGAAGAACAACGGCAAAAGAGGCCGGTCTAGATCGAATAGTTCAAAGGATAATAAGGATGGGGTGTGAAGTTTGGGGGAGAGGAGCAGAAGAGAGAGGAAGATAAGAAGAAAGGAGGTGTGGTGGGGAGGATTGGACGGGGTATTGCAAGGATGTTGAGGAAGGGGACGGAGAGGGCGGAGGTGGAGGAGGGGTGGTGGAGGGGGGGAGTGAGGGGGATAGACATCATTTGGAGGATGAGGAGGATGGGGAGGTGGGTTGGGAGTTGGTTGGTCCGAGTGGGTAGGTTGAGAATGAATGAGGGAGGGTTAGTCGTGCGGTCAGGTACTGGGGGTTAGGGGTCGGTCGAATCAATGGGCTTTATGGATTCGCTTGAGCAAGGACGTATGAAAGAAGACAAACATCGATGAGCTATCACTAAGGAGTTGTACAAGACGACGTGTTTTCCAATCAAACGAAAAAGTAGAAGAAGACTTCGTTGGAAGATACCATTCCATTATTTATTTCCTAAGCGCGAACCGTACAAACGCTATATAAACCTACCTTACCAAGCCCGCTGAGCTCCCACTCAAATAGCATCGCCATATCCTCCTCTCATCATACATTCCTCGCCCCCTCAAATCCTCTACTCAATATCCACCTTCTTCACCTCCACAATATCATTATCCAACTTCGGAATCGTAATCATCAACACCCCCTCCTCCATCTTCGCACTAATCCCCTCCGCATCCACCTGTGCCGGATTCACTTTACTCCCCAATTTAATCTTGCGTTCGAAAACCCCCACTTTCCTCTCATCAAGCGCCAATGTTTTCAAGAATTCTTCGTCACCGGGCCGGTAGATGACGCCTGCGATGTTGAGTTCGGATTTGTCGGCGTCCCAGTTTACGCCTACGTCTTCTTTTTTAGCGCCGGCGAGGGAGATGTGGATGATGTAGGCGTCTTCGGTGTCGAAGATGTCGGCGGGGGGGCTGAAGTCTTTGGAGTTGTTGTTGTTGGGGTCTTTGGTGTTGTTGTTGGTGGTGTTGTCGCGAGCTGCGGAGAGGACGTCCTCGGGGACGAATTGGGAGATGAATTCGCCGAGCTTGCTCATGTCGAAGGGGCCGCCCATGCCCATGCCCATGTTACGGGCGCCGCAACGTCCTCCGCGACCTCTGTGTCCGCCAAAACCGCCCCAGCCGCCCCGGTGGTGATTGTGGGGTCCTCCGTGGTGGTGGGGGCCATGGTGGTGAGGGGAACCGCCTCGGCGTTGGCCGCCGAAGGGGAAGCCGGGACCGAAGGGACCAAAGGGGTGGTCATGGGATTCAGGGCCAGCGTAATCGGGTGGGGGCCCCTCACCAGGAGGGGGAGGTGGGGGTGGGCTTTGGAAGGAGTCGTCATGAGGGCCTTCTTGGGGTGGGCCACGGGAATTTTCGCGGGCTTCCGGGTTGTAGGCAGCAGCGAAGGGGTGTGAGGAGGATGTAGGGTCTAGGGTGGCAATCCAGTCCCAGAAGGGGTTGGAGGGTTGATTGAGGAAGCGAATGTTAGACATGGTGATTGTTGCCTAATGTCGTTGAGTGTAAGGTAAGTGGTATGTTAGAAGACTGAGAGACTGGTATAGAGATGGTTCTATGGTAGGAAAAGAAGGGAAAGGGAGGAGCTTTCAAGCCACATTATATGGACTGGAAAGCCACAGGCAGACGCTGCCATACGCGGTCCTGCGTATGACGTGACACACACAGACGCACGCATAACGAATCAAATGGACTTTTTGGGAAGATAGAAGAAGCCGGTGGAAAGAGGGTGATTATAGTGGTGGTCTGCGTGGCCTAGAAGCATGGTGGGGAAGGGGACAAGAGCAGGCTGCAAGTGACGCGTTGTCAGGGTGGCCAAAAAGGCTGGAATCAGGCTTCCACTTTCTCCTTCTCTTTCTCCCGGTGCTCTCGCCACGGCGACTATTAGACACCGAAGCGATTTTCATGGTCTGCATGACTCAAATGTCTGGCCACATAGTTATTGACCATCTTGCTGGTCATTGTCAGCCCGGGCTCATTCGTAGAAGAAGAGTTGATGATCGTTGTAGTCCGGACTGTCAGGGTCGAGTGAAGTACCTGGCGACAGAATTTCTTGGCAGTCTAACTCGTCGTAGTTAACGCTCGCTAACAATGAAATGCAGTGGGTATTTGGGTATCTGCTGGCAATTGCGTTGTATCAAGTTTATAGACTTACAAACAAACCTTTTCGAGCTGTGGAGATGGCACCGCATGCTCGAAGCTTCCTCCTACCAAGCATCTTCCGGAATGCTCGAATTGACCCAGCCCTTCAGTGCGATGATCAGAAATTCTAGAGTGAATAGAGGGAGACTCAAAAGTCGAAGCTATCGCTTTACAAAGAGTTCATTACGGAGACCGTTCCGAGGGATTTTGCTGTCACTGTTGCATTTCCGACGTCTGCAAACCCTGAAATCTATTTAAAATTATCAGTTTTTGAGGCGTGGGATGGCGCTCATGCTGGTTGGTGCTCATGTTGCACCACTCCCCTGCAAAGATGAAGCAAGCGGGTCGTGACGGTTCACCAGCATATCCGCACTCATCTCGCCTGCATATTGGATTCTGTTTTGAAAGCTGGCTGTAAGTCTTGCTTATTGAACACCGCATGGAGTTTTTGATCATCCTTGATATTCTTGATCATTATGCAAGTCCTCCAGCGTACATTCTGTGTTATCCTTATCTGTTTGTCTGTCCTAACACGCGTATCACCTATTTCCCTCAAAGAGCGAACGAACACCACAGTAAACGACGAATTCAGGCATCCTACCTTCGTAGAAAATCTATTGAATGGCCTTGCCCGAGCCGAAATGATTTCAGGATTATCAGGATCAATTCCGATAGTCGAAGTACGCAATATGGCTGCCCTAGGGCCCGAAGGAGGCACGGACTTGAACGAATTTCGCACAATCAGTGTAGACGTAATAATAACAGGTACTTTAGTCCCATACAACAGTCAACGTGTTACACTCTATGGCAACGCCCATGAATGGGGCTCTTGGGCGACGAGCCTGGTAGATTTCCACGACGTCGACGCTGCAACAGCACGCAGAGAATTTGAATGGGATCAGATTGTGATGGACGAGGAAGAGGCATATGCTATTCTTCGTAAGACAGGTTTCAATGGCCCCTGGATATGCATTTACTTGTGTAAACTATGGGCAACTGGGATGCTCTTCTACGTTTTCCAACAACCGCGTCATGAGGGCAGCCTCGACAGTATTTACCAGTTCGTGGGAGTTGAAGATCGAAGAGTGAAACTGTTTCGCGGCGCGGTCCAGCAACCTTGCACTCAATTGGAGTTGGCTCTGACAATGAATGTAACGTTTCAAGCGGAACCGGCAAACCAAACAAACTTGCAGGTATCACCAAGCGGCTCGACAAATGTGACTTCTCAGAACGCCTTTGAGGTTGATGGAGAGCTCTCGGAGAGTATTACAGCTTTTTAGATTCTTCTGAGCATTGCCATACCCATAATCACTTGATTCCACACCCAGGAGACGGTTCTAAGCGCTTATCGATAGAATCAACCGACTATCAACTTTCTTCGTATGCGAGCTGCGGCCGAATCTCCAGCCCTGATGAATGAAGAAAGGAAGTTCGTATCAAGAGGCGTACAGAAGAACATTGGGAGCTTGGATCTTTTGTCCCAAGACGTGTTCGTAAGAAGAAGATACAGCATTCTAAGTGATTTTTCATAGATCTATGATTCTTATGAACTTTAACTTGGACCTGGTGCTACTGCTCTCTACGGCATATGCAATCAAGAACACTGGTCATTCCATTATACCTCTACAAAAGGGACGCAGACACATGCTACCTAACGCAGGAATGTCTCTCGAGAGGAGACCGAAGTCAAGTACCTTCGAATCCTATGAACCCAGGGTGCCGATTTTCAAGAGCAATGTAACACAGCGTCTGATTAGAGCGCAGAACATCGCTGGCCCTGGAAAAAACTCAAGTACGTGATGTGTGCAATCATGAAAGGAAAATGGGGGCGACATCCAGCCTGGCAATCATTGAGGCCCTAGATTTAATATTCCAATTCCCGCTTCGCCGGCCTGGTAGCACCACTACCAATTTCCCATACTCATTCTGGTGGTGAAATGATATGGCAGGATCACCTTCCTCTAGATATCGACCACAAAGCCCGCCTTGGACAACCGTTCAAATGGCATGCCGTTCGTATTGATGAACTCGAGCCAAAGAGACTAGCAATCCGCGCCGGTGATCTAGGCCCCTGGCAGGCCATCAACGTATATATCGAGCACGTTGTCGGTACTAAGCCTACCTATATCGTTAAAAGGCCTGTATCCAAATGCTAGAGCGGACACATTTTTGAGAGTCACGCGCGCTAGGTAATCAACTGCTCGCTGTTTACGACACCGCGCCAGTATAAAGTACCGCGAGTCGGCTCAATGACTCTTTAACTGTGTTTGAAAGCGAGTTGAAAAGCTAAAACAACACTTGTACGACAGTGTCAACATGAAAGTGGACCTTTTCATGGTAATCCAGGGAGTTGCGGGGTGGGGTCCTTTCCCCTGGACAGGTACCTTGTTGACTGGTCACTCAAATCAAATGCTGGTAGATTGTGTACTTCAAAATACTCATACGAACCTGGAGCTTGTTATCCTCAGGAGAGGATTTGTACACGCCAGCGTCTGTCTGCTCGCCCGTAATTTTCTTCGGAATTATTTTTGGGGAAGGTGTATAAAGCATTGCTGGTGAAGGAGATGGGGGGATTGGAGGTGTGAGATTGATGGTATGATTTAGATATAAGATAGATCTTTGTATTTGGGTGGGAATGAGGGAAAGGAGAGTAGCCGAGGTGGTGATGGAGGATGTCTGGGGAGGGAAGGGGGGAGTGGGGAGAGGGTGGGGAGAGGAGTATGTATTGTATGTACGTACGTACGTATGTGTGTGTATATACATGATAAGTGTGTACTAACGTATAAATCAATGAGTAAGTTTCAATCCTTCCTTACCCTCTCCTCTTATCCAACCTCCCTGCCCCTAAACCCCAGTACCATCTCCATCTCCCCTAAACCATCACTCAGCCACCCACTCCCTCCCTTCAAAATACCCAACCCCTGTATCTTGCACTACCTCCCCACTCCTCTATTTCTATTTACTAGCATTCCACGCATAAGTTTTCGCTATTGCTCTTAGGAAGCTACTCATATATATATATATCCGCGAGACAAGGGGGTAAAGCGGGCTCGAGATAATATATGGAGAGGGAGAGGGAAGAGAAGAAGAGGGAAAGGAGAGTAAAAAAAAGATAATAAAAAAAAAAGAAAAAAGAAAGAGAGAGGAGAAAAGGGAAGAAAAGCGAGTAAATAGGTTCAAGGGAATATAAAGTGTGTGAGAGAGAGAGAGAGAACGGGGAAGATGAGAAGGAAAAGAGGGAAGGTTTTTGGGTTGATGGAGGTGGAGATGGGGAGTGGTTTATTTTAATTTTAATGTTATAAAGATGAGGTAGGAGGGGCTTTGCGGGTATGATGGATGAGTGGTGCGGTGTGGCGATGGTGGAATTTTCTGCTAAAGTGATATCAAGGCGATGAAGCCAAGGTACGTAAGGAATATCGTTTCGCTTCGTTTGTTTTTAAAAAGGACTTTGTGAACCTTGAAAGTGCCCTGTTAGACTGTGTGCTTTCCCAGAAACCCCAATTTCCCATAGTAGGGGCAGTCGTTTAGATCTTAAAAGGTGATAGATAGCTCGAAGAAACCTAGAGACTGCAAGACTCCTGAAATCGCAAAACACAAGCGTGCTTGCTCCCATTCTATCATTTCATGAAACATCTACCCAGAGTATCTTATCGTACAATAGTAATCATAATCGCCCTGCATATCCCCATCCCCCCTTCCCCCCCCAAGCCCAAAACCCCTCGAATTGCTCTTATGGGTTGAAAACAAAAAAAAAAACTATGCAAATCCATCCTCGCTTTTTATTCATAATCAAGACAAGTTCTCTTTTGTAAATTCCCGCGCCTCATATCTGATAATATGAATGAATATATTGGTACATCTGTGGTCGTTCGTGAGACATGGGGGTATCGAGCCATAGGAAAGAATACTAGTAAAAGAGAGATAGTGGAACATCTAATAATACAGATACAGTTTTCATATCTCTTCAAACAAATTACCTCATCCCAACGACCTTCGTAATAGCTTTTCATGTAGCAGTGGTGGAGTTTGAAAGTCATATAGCATCCTGACTGAAGTATTTCTGATTCGTGCCTGGTCCACCGGCAGTAGTGGTGATGGTATGATGTACAGCATGCGGTCTGTAGATTGTGTCGACTGGCTGCATCATATCGCCGTTCGGTAGCGGGACATATTCGTAATACAGGTCTGCTTTGTCGGCGACCTCTGGCAGCTTGATCTTCTGAGTGTTGGAGAGTAATATTTTTGTAGGGGTAAGAGTAGGTAGAGGTAGAGATGGATGCTTGTAGGGATGAGGCCTGGTGGTGTTGGTGATCCTTGGAGACTTGAGAGGACGTTGAGTCTTGATGCGTTTGGAGTCGCTAGCCTTTCTCGAGTAGTCATCTGTGAGGGACAGAGGCTGCGGGGCTGTTGGCGGAGACACTGATTTCGAGCTGGGGAGGGTAGGGGTCCTGAATGTAGGTGTGGAATGAGTGGGAGCGCTTGAAGCACCTGAGCCACTGGTGGATCTACCCCAACTGTTGCTCGTGGGGAAAGTATTGTTGCTTGGGGTGGGAGAATTGGTCGTGTTGACTTTGTGAAACGCAGCCGCGAAAGTATTATCGCCACTACTGTGCTCCCTCTTCAGCGGCGATTTGGGATAGGTCTCGCTGCCAGTCGTGCGTCGTGACAACGAGGGCTGCGGAGAACCCATACCCTTGCGGGCGGTGGCCTTTTCACCTACAGCAAGCTCCCTCTTTTGTTGAAAGTTTCTTGGACTCCGACCACGGACAACAATGGCTGATGACTTGATCTCAGCTATCGAGACCTTGATTCCCGTCGTCAAAGTGGCTATGAGGTTCAGTCTGGTGACGAAATGTTGTTGTAGCTCTTTTCGTCGCCCGTTATTTGCTGTTGCTATCCGAAACTGAAGACGCTTCCATGCTATTGGGAAGGTAGCGTAGTCTGCATCCATATCTTGATTTGACATTATGTCAAGTGGGATCGTGTTGGGCTCTTTCTCTGTCTTGTCTTCTGGTATGGGAGGTGTGTTGTTGGCCGGCGTCTTCCACGGTACCGAGATTAGCTTCACAGCATGTCCCTCAACCGACTCAGTCGCCGAGACCGCCAGCTCCTGTGACACTATAGGGATGCGTTCTCCAGAGTCTGTCAGGATGTATCGCAGACCCCTCGGGAGTGTAATCGATCCTGTGACCTGGAACAAATTACGGCGATAGCAGGTCAACTCTGGGGGTGCGTTCTGGGGGAATAACCCAGGTGTAGTCGGCGTATCAGCCATGAAGAACATGCCATGTAGGCGTGCATTCATTGTTATTACTGATGTTCGACGGAGGGAGTAATCGAGGAGTGTGAAGCCGTACGTAGGAGGTTGTTGGAAGTTGAGGAGGGCGTCATTCTGGTTGAGACTAGGGGCAAGGTCGGGGCTGGATTGTTCTGGGTGTTGATTATGGTTTTCTTGAGGTATTGGATCAAAGTGAAAGTCATCGTAGCCGGTATTGAAGCCTCGTTCGGCCTCTGAGGGAAGAGCAGGTAGAGGAAGGCTAGGGAGGTGGGTGGTGCTGAACAACGGTAACAGTCAGCCTCAGACCCTAAGCAATAGTAGGAATGTGTTTTTCGCTCACCCTCCAAAGGAATGATCCGTGTAGCTTGGGGTCTGGTATCTGTGGTCAAGACCGAGCGCGGGCAGTGTGTTCATGTAATCTTCCGTGGTGGCGGAATGGCTGTAGGCAAGCGGGTTTCCGAGGTAAGGCATTTCGGCGTGACCGAATCCATCCATTGTGGTGTGTTTGCGTGGGAATGAGAGCAGTAGAGACCGGATTCGATAGATTACTCGCAGAGCATGTCGAAGTGAAGAGGAGAGATTTGTAGGAATAAGAGCTGTAAGAGAAGAGAGAGAGAGAGAGAGAGAGAGAGAGAGAGAGAGAGAGAGTAATAAGAGATTGAAAAGAACGGTGAAGGTGTGCAGGTGATGTTGATAATATTTGGGAAGGGCACTCTCGGGGGTTTTTCAGCTCAGGTCAGCGGGAAGAAGACGAACAGGGACAAGGAGGAAGTGAATCATATCTGACGGGCTTTTCGCCAGGAACAGAGGAGCGAGAGACCCAATGAGTGAATAGGGTACAAGTACCGCAGCATAAAGGCGAGGAGATAACGAGGAGGGGCAGGGTGGTGGGAAGTGTATGGACGGGTTTGCAGCAGAGTGCATGATGTCGATCTACATGGGATCGTCAGGTGTGTGCATAGTTCAGCACATGGCACAGGGATGGCCACGTTGTTCGGCTTGCACTATCCGAAGGATCGCCTGGGGAACTATGTTTGGGAATAATCTGAGACGAGAAGCTGCTTATCAGAACGAGGAAGCGAGTGCGAAAAGAGCCAGAAGGATTCTGACCGGGGCAGCGATTGGTACTGGATGCATCTGACTTACGAAGGAGGGGGTAGAGGTGCATAAAGAGCATGGGAGAGGAGGGGGGGGTGGCTGCTGCAGTGCGCCAATGGGGGGTTAGACGAGTATTTTCGGGGCTGAGGGCGTGCCTGAGCGACCCTGAAAACTGAAAAGAAGGCCTTGGAATAATGATGGACTAAGCAGCCTGCGTTGCCCTACAACGACCCCTAAAGTATCCTACAGTACTCTAAAGGACCACCGTCTTCAACCCTACGAGCACTACTCAACGCTTACTGAACTTGTGCCTTACCTACAGTCGACTGGCCATGCGGTTATTGGTGGAATTGGGAGTAGTCGACAGCTATGGCCGGCTGATCCCATCCCGCTACGGGCAACGGATAACGAGCGCGATTTGGTTTAGGGGCAGAAGCACGTCAGAAAATTCGATTCGGTCGTTTGGAAGACAAAAGAAGCTTTGCCCGGCCCTGGGCCTGGAAGTAAGGTAAGATTACTAAAACAGGCGATCGTTGCGCTCTGGGCAGGAACCGCCTCCAGCGCACGGGTAGAAGTATACAATGCATGCACAATTGGTATCTTACTATCAAAGTCGAACAACGTGCTGACCTAGAACTACGCATGGCCGCAAGCTAGAAGAACCGAAGTTTGTGGAAGTGTGGAAATGTAGGTGAGAGAGGATGAAACATCTGGTGGAGGTGTTTCATATTCATCATCTAACATCATCTACCGACACTTATTGATGACCGCTGCCCCTCCAAGCCAATCGCTTCCTGGGGGGGATGGGGGGGGGATTGTGGTGCAAAAAAAGATCGTCAGCAATGGCTGCATGAGCCACGTTGTTCCCTTGCATTCTCCTGCAGATCCCCATGTTTCACAATTGCCACGAGGCATCGATCGCCACAAGTGTTGGCGTCAACGCGCCAACACAAAGGACAGAAAGGACACAATGGGGTCTGCTTATGCTTCAAATCAAATCTATGCAGCATGCAGTGTGGGTTTGGCACACTTGGACAGCATAAAAGTCTATGTAATAATGTCCCACGAATACTTCCACCGCCCATGGGTATCATCATTTTCGTTTTTTCCAACCCGCACACTCCTTCGACTCCATCTGACATGCATATGCGCCCAAATTCCGCGGACTTAGTCAGGCACAGAATAGATAATACCTTAGCTTCTCCGTATATACATAGAATTCAACTTCCAGGGCAGGACTCTACGTTGGAAGTACGAAGGTGCCCGCGTCGCAAGAGATTTCATCAAAGCTGTGTAGCATTGTGAAGCCCATGGCAGTCAGGTTGTCTATGTTGCCATCGCGGTCGACCTGCGTAAAGATCAGCACACTCTCTGACATGCAACTGTTTTGGTGTTTCGGCCAACGCACGCAATCCAGTAGCACCGCACTAGCTTGCTGGCGTTGATGCTGCTTAATGCCCAGTAAGATCAGACCCTGTAGAAGGGTGGAATATTCGGCCACACTGGGTGAGATCACAGGAGTCGAGATGCCTCCAATGACTTCATCGGTCCGATTCAATGCAGGCACCAGGTGCGACCAATCTGATGCTGCATTGTAGATGACTACTGTTCCGATGATGGTTTCATCTCGTGCTCGCCTCGCTTGGATTACTCCCGACCCCGTGTGGTCAGCTAATGCGAGTTCATAGATCTCCATCATGCCTTGTCGGGAAGTGGTATTGACCAGATCAAGGATGGATTCCGTATGGTCTGAGCCATACACAAGATCAAACTCAAATCCAGCAGATTGTACACTACGAAGAAGGCTGTCTGAGACACTCCAAGCAGTCAAGTCAAAAAGAAGCATGCTACACACTGATCGTGCTTGTCCCGTATCCCAGCCAATGGTTGAGAACCACCGGCCCAGTCGCTTGCGCTCCAGACTGTTGCTGCTTGGTATCCCAAGATATATACCGGGTAACCGCGTGCCAAGCTGAAGTCTCCTCACCCCGTATTTCCGAAGCAAATGCTGAGTCGCCCGATTATGTAGCGACTTGCCAATGGACAGCCTTCTTCGTTCCGGGTCCACGAAGATAGCTCCGAGGACACCAATGCCTGTAGATGGGAAGAAATATGTTGTGCAGAAGCCATAAACGGCTCGAGTACTGCTGTTTCGTACCACGAAGTGTGTTTCATCAACTGACTGATGGCCCACAATGAAGGCAGCTGAATTACAGCCGACAAGGATCGAGCTCGTTTCAACGGGGCAAATGTGTTTCTTCAATAGCGTGTCAAGCGCATCAGCGTCGCGTGACTTGTCCCACATTTCAACAAGCCATGTCTACCTCGACTGATGCACTTTGTCATTTTTCCGCAGACTTCCCGGCAGCGATCCGGCTGGAGTGAGGTCCCCAAAGAGGACATTTACTAATGCCTGCAGAGCCGTTTCAGTGAAGTCGTATGTGCATATATACGTTCCAAGTGAAGTTTCCATTGCGAAATCATACGGAGAGCTCACCGAAACTACGACTAAGGGCTTTTCACGCTTGTCTGCAACTTGCGTTAGCTTGCAAATAGCGGCCAAATGCTTGGTGAAGCCTTGCTGGTAGAGATTTCGATTCGCATCGGCAGTGACCACAACAACGGCATTTGCGCGGTTGATTAGAGTCTCATGAACTGGACGTACTCCATTAGCGGTATATGACGCGTGTATGACAAGGCCATTTCGTTGTCTAGCGAGAGATCTACCAAGCTCCTTGAAGACTACCTCGCCACTCTAAGTGCGTTATGCGAGGACGAGTCTAAGAACTCTGCACTTGTTGCGAGAGCTTGCGATGCTGCAGATGCTGGCAAAGGCTTGACCAAAGGAGTTAGTAGCAGTAGCTCTTCGTCAGCATCAAGGATATTTGATAAAGGTAGCAATCGATCCCTGTCTCGTACAACCGTTATTGAAGAGTTGTACGCTTCCATGGACAATAACACATGTGGTCTTCGCATTCCCGACAGACTTGCTATTCCCTCCGGTGCGAGTGCCTTCTCCCAAGATGTACATTTGGCCTTTATCTCGAGCATCCGCCTGAGCGATTGTTTTAACCTTGATTGCGGGATGATGCCATCTTCGAGTCCAAGTTCCAGGCCACGGAGTGCTTCTAGTTGACCGGTATAGGATCGACAGACTAGGATGAGATCACAACCAGCATTGAAGGCCATGACAGTCCCATTCCCCACGCCGATATTGTGGCTCAAAGCCTCCATTTCTAGACATTCAGAGATAACCACTCCATCGAAATCGAGCTTCCTGCGTAGCAGGTCTTCAACCACTTCTTCTGAGAGGCACGCGTGCATGGCGCTCACAGAAGACATTGCACAGCCACCTACCATCATAGCATCAACACCATGCTTTATAGCTTGGCGGAACGGAACCAAGGCGCTCAAGCTTAACTGCTCCAGCGACTCGGTAATGACTGGTACATCAAGGGAAGAGCCCAGGAATTCAAGGTTCCCATATGAAGGGAAGTGTTTGCCACAGGAAGCTATTCCTGCATCTTTGAACCCCTTAAGCGACGCCACCCCAAACTTTGACACCTCTTCCGCATTATCCCCAGAGCTTCGTACGCCCAGAGGCTGGTTTTTCACGTTGGTGAGAACGTCCAGGCAAGGCCCCATGATCCAATTGACGCCCACGGAACAAAGCTCTTCCGCTGTCGCTTTGGCTATATCACGAGCCAATTTGGTTGACCCAGTCGCTGCAACTCCCATTGCGCTGGGAAATTGCGTGATGCTATCCTCATCAAATAGGCTGTTGACCCCGCCATTCTCTTGGTCGAGCGCGATTGCTAAAGGCAATGGGTGGCCAGCTTTGTGGGCAGTTTTCTGTAAATCCAGGACCAGTTTGGTGGTTTGCTTAGCTGATCTAAGGTTTTTCGCCGTTAGAAGGACCGTTCCAACATGGTAGTCCTCGATCAATCCTTTGATTGGAGGAGTGACTTCCGTGCCTTCAAATTCCATCATAAACAATTGGCCACGTACACGACCTATGTCATCCCATACGGGAGCAAACTCCACGCTGGTGGGAGTCAGTGGCTCCATCATGTCGCTCTCTCATGCCGCTCAAACGCGGACGTCCTCGATCTTGCGCAGAGAGTTGGTAGTATTCCAGGCATATTTATCGAACCAATGGGCGATTTTGTGGCCAAAACTAACCTAATGTCCCGATTAGAGTCTGCCTCGGTGATCTGGAAGCATGCGTCAGAAGCAAGCCTGCAGACCTCCATCATAGTCAGCAGTTGGTAGCGGTCAGGAACGGCCCCAGTGGAAACGGCGCCGAAAAGAGACATGCTTGCGTGAATGTCGATCTTACCTAGCTGTCATCGAATGAAAAATTTGGTTGGTTAGGAGACTGCAGAGTAGATCGGAACGATTCTATATTTGGATATAGAGGATCTGCTGATGCGGCTGATACGGGCAGTCTTCTCCGGAGTACTTCTAACGCACGACCCAATCGTCGATGCATCGATCGCCCTAAATCTTCTCAAAGCAACCTTCATAAAGTCCACCTCAATTTACAACTTACCACGAAAGCCTGGCTTGCAGACTCGGAGCCCATTCAAGCACCTCGACAATGGAAGTAAGAAAGTTGAATGTAAAGTAATGCATCCGGCGCTAGATTGATTAGTAAGGCGATTACTAAGGTAATGACACGAGCCTTCCATTTCGAGTCAAATGCTCTACGGCCGTGCTGCAAGGGGTATGTGCAGGTCGTAGCGAGGAGCATCTGTGAGGGGGATTTCTTGCAAGGAGGAAGAAAACGTTTAGTAATTTTCATGTAATCTTGTTGATTGATGATTGATGATTCAGCCCTCTCATTATGTGATCTAATCAATAGGTTGCCGACTATCTTGGCTGGACGAGAAAGCCTTCCCTAGATGCTCTCCCTTCGCTAAGGCTACTTCGTTGAACCTGGTTCCTCAGGCCACCATGTAGAGGTATTAATAGAGTCCATAGACCGAACATCAGACTAGAGGCTCCAAGTCAGGTTGTTTGAGCTTAAGGTTGTGAGTAAGCATTTATCCGGAGTATAGCGTCAAAGTATCGTTCCCATCAGCAATATCACTTTGATAGTCATTCATTCTTGCTCTGTCAGTTACTGATAGCCATACAAGCCAAGGCGCTAGCACCGAGAATGAAATAGAAATACAGCACCAGGCTAGCCAAAGAGCAGGCAAGGCTACGCAAGGTCATGTTAGATAAAAAAACGCACACCTTCAATACACCCCTCCCACACGATTCATGCTAGCTCATTGAGCTGCTCCATCGTAGTCGAAACGGTAAAGCTTTCATGGAAGATCCGTAAGAGCCCCGTTGTGTTCGGATCCTTATCTCTTTTTGCTCTTTCCTTTCAAATCCTTCCCAGGAGAAAGAAAGAGAAGGGGACTGCTTCAGGCTTCGGAATTGTCGTTGTTCTCATCAGACCGCTGCGCTTCACCGTTACGAGTAGGAAATGGAGTTGGCGTGTGTGGCGATCGGCCTCCTTCATACCTCCACAGTCGGCTCAACTCTCGAACTGTCTTGCCTTGCGCTTCTTCTGACAGCACTCGACCAGAGTTCGTACGACCGAAAGCCATAACTGTATTGTCTGCATGACCACTAATAGCACCCGCACCATCGTGTATGACTTGGCCATTCCCAAATTCCAGACCGCTCTCCCTTCTCATAACTCCGAGTTTACTGATAGCCACGTTTTCTTTCTTCATGGCAAGCTTCTTGTCTACCTTCACTTGCTGATCCAGAAAGCTGCTCGGCTGCCACACAGAGTCTGGCGCTCCTAGGGGAAACATCGCGTCCATATAGTGTTGGTTGAAGAGATGCCCGCTAGCCCCCATGCGAACGAAGACGGAGCCTGCATAGCGGTTGTCCAGTATATCCTGAACGCAGTGTAGCACTCCCCAGCGAGGAACCATATCTTTCTCGTTGGCGTAATGCTCAATGTGTGAAATGACTCGTTTCGGTTGGGGAGGCAGATCGAAGTGGACAGTTGAAGGAGAGATCTGTGAAACAGGCTTTCTAGCTTCGATCGTTAGGGAGATAGGAGGATTGGAAAAGTGAGACGCCGCAGAGCCAAAGGTATAAATCTCAAGCTTCGACATGCAGCTGGTTGGGAGCTCCGAAAACAGCTCATCCAGAACGAGTGAGGCGATGAGGCCACCTTGGCTATGGCCAATAAGCACAACCTTTTTGACAGTAGGATCTACAAGAACGGCCTTGACGTAGGAATAAGCAATGCGGACGTCTTTGGTTTTGTAGCTGAAGCAGCGCTGAACCAAGCATTCGAGAATGTCTGCCGGAAGGCCGTAGCTGTTTATTGTCAGTGGATGGGAGGCAGGTATGCGCGTTCATCATATGCTCACGTCTTGTTATGAATGCCAATCACGGCACGCCCGAAGGTCTTGGAGATTCGATCGATATTCTTCTGTAGGCCAGAGTGACTACGTACGGTCAGAGACCATAGGATTTGGAAGATGAAGGCATCTCACCCGGTTGCTGTTCCGTTGATAAATAGCCACCGCTCATCTCTATGCTGCTCCGCCAGAGCCTCTGTTTTCTTATCCATATCTGAATACGTAACGTCAGGCCCTTCTAGGGGCCAGGTCACAAGATAGACAGTCAAATAGCAGATCGCAATAGCAAACACCGATAAGGTGCCAGGTAGAACGAGGAGCACAAAAGGAGAGATGAGCAAAAGGCTGGCCTCCATGATAAAGAGCCAGCCTTGCAGAAGGACATCTCTCACACCCTCAAGACTCGGGTAACTTTCAGAGCTGGGGTCGTTGGTGTTGATAGGGAGGAATATGTAGGGAAGGTAGGGAAGCATGGTAATAAGGACGCCGGCATCCTGTATCAACAGTCTCAACGGGCTCTGACGAGCAGCCCTTGTAGAAGAGCCAGCTAGAGGATCCATCTGTGCTGGTATGTATCTGATAGTGTTCGCCATGTTCGCCAACCCCAACGAATCTGTACGCAACAAAGGGCTTGTGACATCAGCCTGCTGATCACCATAATAAGCGGTTAATTAAGCTGGGCATGACCAAAGTATGCTAAAAGAATATATCAAGGTGAAGTGTAGACGTGTCAGATAGGTGTGGCGCAGGTGACCTTTCATAGAGACCTTCAGCTGAAAGGTGTCATAAGATGAGTGGTTGCTCGCCGCGAGAAAGTAGATAGTTGCTCTTTCCCAAACATGGAAATTATAGAATATCAGACTATTGAAGCTCGATCTTTCGGGTTGGTCTTTCGGTACAATGCAGGGAAATCTGGTTTGTGCGCATTCATTTATCCAGCCTTACATTTTTCAACAATGGTGATTGCAGCTGGAAAGTCATGTGACAGCAATGGAGTGGCTAGATTCAGCTCTTCATTCGATCACCAATAGTACTCTTCAATGACCTTCCACTCTAGCTCGGATTCAACTTCAGCGTCTAATTGACCCTTGATAACTGCGTGGAGGCCGAATCTACCAGTCGTTCGATCGCACATCTCTCCGCATGGGAGGGATCCTGGTCCTTACCACCTGTTTACCACCTTCAACGGGAGTCTCGTCGTTATTCGGACCACTTGACTTCCACTCCCATCTTTCAATCGTCAGCGCATCTCCAGCCTTGAGAATACCTTGACACCAGCCTCCGATCTTGATCGCCATACCGCGAACATCACTCTCTGGCTGCTCAGCTCTTAATACTAGGCTGCTCCGGTTTTGCTTTTTCCCAAAAGCATCCACTTCCAAGTCATGCCAAAGTTCCTCGTACTCAGTCTCTGCTCCCGTTACAGGATGCTTCTGCATCCCTCGTTCCAGGACATCTCCATCTTCTTGCACTAACATGTCACCTTCATCAGGGCCGGGATTATTGCTCTTGGAATCTATCCAATGCTCCCAGACTGTATGTGAAAGTTGGATCATGCCATCCTTGCGGGCACCATGTGGTGTCGTGCGAGACCTTCCAGCGAATGCCCAATCTATGCATTCTTTTGTATTTGTCTCCTTACCATTCTCTTCTTCGTGCTTATCCTTGTCTATGCGCACATCGATAAAGTAGGAGTCTTTGGAGGTTAGGACAATGGTGGACGTGGGCTCTTCCGGTTCGCCTGGGACCTTGATTGTGAATTAGTTGTAGCTGAATCGAATCAAGTTTGTTGCGAGGTGCTGACGCTCTTACCAAGCGAAAGTGTTTGCGCTCGGTGATGGTGGGGATGCCCATGATTACTGACTGTAAATTCTGGTGTCTGCTGACCTTGCCAGTGACGTACTTGTTGGTGTCCTACAGTAGGTAACTGTGAAAATCCCAATCTATAGAGACACCATGAGAGCACAGGACCCCAGGTCCGATGAGGATGATGTGCAAACGTGAGGCCCGCCGCGTGAGGGGTAGTTAAACAATGTCCCGCGTACAACAAGGAACCTTATCTAGTGTCTGGACCCTCTGATTAGGTAGGGATATCACGCTTTAACCAGGTGTCTCAGTAGTCTCAAATAGCTCTGCCATATTAGAATTGCAACTTGGCCTCGTCAGGCAACGCCGTTAACAGAAAAGTTATCTTGCAGCAGCTTGGGGTTCGTTCTCTCTCGGTGATCTCAAGGGGGGATTTATATCAGCCCTATAGGGCTGTACGGTTAGGGTGAGTTCTTATATCCTTCCCATTGTTGGAGACGAACAGCGGATTGAAAGGCTTTCCCAAGAGATTGTGTCAAGCCAATTCGCAGCAACTGAAAGGCATTTAGAGGACAGGCATACTGCTAACCATACTTTCCAGATTCGTAAGAGAATGGAGCATGATATTGAAACCAGTACGCAAGATTTTTGAGGCTGGTGAGGGTGGAGAATGTCCTGATATCACAGCTGCCCTGTCACTCGTCTCGAGCGATTGTTTCACTACTCATGGAGGCTGCTGTAGCCTGCTTTTGACACGAAGGAGACCCAGGTCCACTATGTAATATCTCTGGATCACGTTAGATCGAAATCTAAAAGGCAGACCCAACTATCATGCGCCGCGAATTGCCTTTCTTGTTTAGTAAATCAGACCCTCTGATTCGTCGCAATTGATCGCTCATCAGGGAATTTCCTACATCCTCGGAATCTTTTCTTATAGTCTTTCTTTTTGACATAATGGGCATACTTAACTGGTGTGGACCACTGCTTCGAGATGACCTGTTGCGCGTGTGCAGCTTTCAGCAATTCTCCTCATCTATGGGGCTGGGTGTCATGGCCCAGTGGTAAGGCTTTCAATCTGTACTGACTGATTCTCATGTCCAGAAATTGCTAACCCTACTTTGAACGGGACGCGGTGGGTCCCTACCTCGTGTTAGACGACTACTACAGCTTGTTGGGGTGAGATTTGGTTGCTAAAGCTGTGACGCTGAGGGCATTTGTCCGTTTCTGAACATCCCCGTAAGCTTCGTCTACATTTTTGCATCTATCCATATAAAATATTTCCCAGTTCAATTGAACCTTGCCTGTTTTTCTTAGTCTTTCCACTCTTCTCTAATTTTTGTTTGTCTATTTTTGCCTTTGTTCCTGTGGGTTTTATCAACATCAAGGCTCACAACTCCTGCACGAGAATTAGAAGAAACAGTAAAGAATAATTCAGTGAAGTTAAAGTCATGCTATCCTTGTTTGAGCAGTCTGGGTTCTGTATGGATACGATGACAGAATTTCCGACGTCATGTATTGTTGATCTTCCTTTCATTCGATCTAAAAATCCCCGGCTTGGGCCAGCATCACTCGTTTTGCTTGCCATAATCCTATAGAAGCGTTGCTCAAGAGACCCACCGGAGTGCGTAATCGGCTATAACATATTCTCAATAGTTCGTATATCAGAGTAGCGTCAGCTCGCTCAAGATGTTTCGGTCAACATCGCCCCTCTCGTATGAACTTTATGCAAGGGCTCGTGAAACATGTGCTTTCTCTCGGCTAAACTCACCCTCCAACCTAAAAGTTGTCGGGTTGCCTTACCTCTCCTTCATCATTACCGCGAACTACCAAGTCTCCATAAAGATAACGCAACAAAAGAAGATTAACCTTCACATAGCCATACACATGGAAGCATAGTCATACTAATGAAGTATCCTAGCATCAGCCTATCATCTTGTACAACAGATCCCTACCTGACCTCGGCACCGAAGCCACCACAAACATCACACATCCTCATGACTGGTCACTCCTGACCTCGGAATTAACGCTAAATATTGCTTATTGGGGGTCACGCACATACACACATGAATGGAGCCTGTATCAGCATCGGGCGCCACAATAGAAATGCCTCCACCTGAACAATCCATAGCGCGGGGATAAGTTTTCCTTCCTCAGGCCACATGAGCTCTTCGCCAAACCATCCATTTGATTTGGTGCCATTTGCTGGCCGTGTCATCGAAAAAGTTCCAGGACATGACGAAAACAGCCAGGCTAAAAGACACGGCCAGTCGCCGAACGTCGCGCCATGCCATTAGCCATCTCCATCGCCACCAAGAGTCTTCAGTTCGCCTAACTTACATGAGGGTAGCCGTTCCTTCAAGGCTCTTTGCTTGATGTTCGCGTGGACTGCGGCAAGTGATCCAAGTGGATAGAGCCTTAGCGCAGGGACTTTCGGTGATTACAATCCTGCCTATCCAGCTCAAACTTGACGGGATTGGACAACATATGTCAGTAATTACAGACAAGCAGACCAGACAGAGCCCGAGCAGTGTCGGGAAAAGGATTCAGACCCCTGGAGACCAAAGAAAGCCAGATAAGCTGGAGTCTTATGTATTAAAGTTAAAAGCCCGGGGGCTTGTCGCTCGACATTAGGAGCCTCCACGTTAGCCAGAAATGCTTGCCTCAGCTTGCCGGCTTTTGTTTTGGCATTCGCCCGCAAACCACCACGAGCTCATTCCAACTGGTCTGTGGTTGCTCCACCATAGACTTCTTGTTACTTTCGACCCTTCTTCGCTTCCACATGTTTTTCGAAATATCAGGTCACAATCTCACCGCTGTGTCTCGGCAGACGTACATGGGCTCGGGGGGCGGTCCGCGTATCAGGTATTGATGGGGAAGAACCTTTTCATGTGTAAGACATCCTGAATAAGTACATCGCACATATGTACCCTGCAAAGGTGCTGTAGGGTGTGACCACATGCAGACGGGCTAGCGAAGGGAGTCCACCTGTACGCGGTGCTGGCTACGAAGCTCCTCTTTCTAAGAGGAGAGCCGAGAGACTCCTATAGGACCATACAGCCCCAAACCTGGCACCGCATACATACAGTACAACACGCGAGCTAAAATACAGGCCAGCTGGCAGCTTTCAGACACGCGTATACGGACCCATACAAACAATCACAACCCACTCATCCCATTACCCTACTAAAAGGATTATACATATATAGACACATAGGCTATTCGTGAAAGGACAACCACTTCTAAAAGGTTGCGTACCACCTACTGAGAATTTATTTAGTATCCTACACTACGATAGCAACGCCGTATTCGTCCAAAAAGGCCTCTGTTTATAGCTTAGGCTAACAGCCGCATACCACCACCCTAACACGAGGCATTATCAGATGGATAGATAAAACCCAAGCGAAGATAACCCTGCATAGCGGCTTTACGGCACGCTGGGACAGGTTATGAATTAATCAATCAATCACCACATGCAGACAAGTTCCTGCGAATACAAGGTGCAATTTTGCATCATCCACATTGCATTTCCTGTATCACTACCCGATGCGCTCAGTGCGTGGACATGATTCGCCATAGATGCAACCTTTTGCTGGATTTGCACGTCTTGCTCCTTGACCCTACTAACCGAATATGTTCTTTGGGGCTAGCAAAAGCGCGTTTCGACCAGTAGCAGGAGTCCCAGTCCGTTTGAAGCTGACAACGCGTAAAAGCTTCACCTCGGGAGTTGAAGAGTACCCCACCTCTCAATGGTCTACGTGTTATTCAACGAGACGTCGAGCTCTTTTGATTCACATGAACATGCAAGTTGCCCAGCAAAGAATGACAATATAAGTAATATGATTCGCGAGGCAGAAGCTGTAGAGTTCATTAGTCTAGACTTGGCAGGGTCTCGACCAATCACAACTCGTTTGTTTCAAAGCAGCTCCAAGCGATGAGGCTGCTTTCTGTGCATAAGAAGTCACGCAGTGCCCTCTGACAACCTGAGCTCTTCCCCTTCCCCAATATCTTCCTCACACATTCTCCTGCTTACCCAACGCCTGAGACTACTATATCTTCGATCTTTTACTCCAAAGCAACCCTCAAATCCACCAAAACTCTCACAAAGCACCTTACAATGACTCTCCCAACTTCTTGCTGCGGCCGCTCTGGTCAATCATGTGTTTGCGCTTCTAATGCCAAGTGCTCCTGTGGCAAGCAGTCTGCTCTCCACTGCAACTGTGAGAAGGCAAAGACCGAGAACGTTGTGGCTGGTGCCAGATGTTCATGCCGTAAGCCAACCTCCCATCCCTGTGCTCAGTCACCTAGGATTCTCGTGTCTACCTTTGCTTTTTGCCTTTTGCCTTTATAAATACCACAATGTATCTATACTGACCTCTCTTCTCTACATAGGCGCCCGTCCGGCTGGCCAATGCACCTGTGATCGTGCCGGTACTGAGAATGCTAAGGTAGCTGGAGCTACTTGTGCTTGCGGCATCCGTCCTGCAAGTGAGTACTTCAACAATGCTGTACTGTAATCATTTAGTCTAACACTTGGCAGACGCTTGTAGCTGCGAGAAAGCTCCTGATGGTGGCCTCCTCCCTACCGAGATTGATTTCACCACCAAGTAAAGCCGCAGCTTAAGACGCCTTCTCGTCATTTGGAATGTATTGCATAGCAGCGGCGACTGAAAATGAGGAACGTGTTATGATATTTACGATTGTTACAGTACCAAAATATTCATAGTGGAACGTGCGCCTGCATGGTGGATTGAGCTTTGCATAACAAAATGCTGTTATTGCTTTCTAGACGAGCAGCCTAGCAGAATAGAAGACATCGTCACCTCGAGATGATTTGATTTGATGACTCTATAACGTGAAAAGTCCTTCGGAATCACGGTTTTTTAGCCCCTGTGTATACCGCATCAGTTGGCTCTTTAAGCCTCAAACGCGTTCCTCAGCTTCGCCAAGACCCTGCGTCAACGCTTGCAGCGGACACCGGCATACCACCGCAGAGCTTGTTTTTGTGGACCCCTCCCATCGAAGAACGTTTCCTAATCCCCAGCATTATTCCCGGAGTCGTCACTGTGACACGCTGGAAACATTCGTGCTATGTTTCGGCCAAGTCATCGGCTCTGTAGGACACTCGAAGCAATCTGAGACTGGACCATACCAGATATCTTGTACAGAAGCTCAAGATCTCTAAAGACAGCGTCGAGCACATCAATCTCCTCTCCCTGTCTCCCCATTCTCCAACGAAGCACCCACAAACCCTGAGGAGGCAATCAGGGCATTGATCAAGTCTCAGCGCCATCCCGACCCCTCCGCCTTGAAACTGGCGCAACCTTCAAACTGGCGAGCGCGGCGGCAGCCGGCTTTCTGGGCCGGTCCTCTTCATCTAACAATACATCCATGCGTGGGCTGGTTCAATTCATCGCCGACCTACGCAACGCTCGAGCTCGCGAACTGGAAGAAAAACGCATAAATAAGGAATTAGCGAACATACGGCAGAAGTTCAAGGACGGCAATCTCAATGGCTACCACAAGAAGAAATATGTGTGCAAGCTACTGTACATTTATATTTTGGGATGGAATGTGGACTTTGGCCATCTGGAAGCGGTGAATTTGATTTCCGCGAACAAATATTCGGAGAAGCAGATTGGTTATTTGGCTGTCACGCTTTTCCTGCATGAACAGCATGAGTTGTTGCATTTGGTGGTTAATAGCATCAGAAAAGACTTGCTGGGGCATAATGAGTTGTTTAACTGTTTGGCTCTGCACGCCATCGCGAATGTGGGAGGCAGAGAGATGGGGGAGGCTTTGAGTGGGGATGTACACATGCTGCTCATTTCGCCGTACGTATGGACTCTGTCATGAGCGGGAGGTAGGCTGACATGCTCAGAACATCAAAAGCATTCGTCAAGAAAAAGGCTGCTCTTACGCTGCTCCGCCTCTACAGAAAATATCCAGGAATAGTGCAACAGGAGTGGGCAGAACGAATTATATCCCTTATGGATGATCCAGATATGGGAGTCTGTCTGTCAGTCACCTCGCTAGTTATGGCTTTGTCCCAAGACCAACCGGATCAGTACAAAGGGGCATATGTTAAAGCGGCGCAACGGCTCAAGAGAATAGTGGTGGATAATGATATTGCACCGGACTACCTCTACTACAAGGTGCCATGCCCGTGGATACAAGTAAAGCTCTTACGATTGATGCAGTACTTTCCTCCGTCAGGTTCGTTGGTCGGAGCGCTATTCGTTTGGCTCGCACTGACAATTAAACAGAAGATACACATGTGCGAACCCTTATCCGAGAGTCACTACAACAAATCCTTCAAGAAGCCATGCTCATGCCGAAGAACGTCCAGCAAAATAACGCTCAAAATGCCGTCCTCTTCGAAGCTATAAACCTTGTTATACACTTAGACACGGAGCACAACCTTATGGTGCAGATATCTTCGAGGCTAGGGAAATTCATACAATCCCGAGAAACCAATGTGCGTTATCTTGGGCTGGATGCAATGACACACTTTGCTGCTCGAGCAGAAACACTGGATCCTATTAAAAGGCATCAAAACATAATTATTGGATCATTAAGAGACAGGGATATCAGCGTTAGGCGAAAAGGGCTAGACTTACTTTATAGCATGTGCGATCCATCCAACTCACAGCCAATCGTGAACGAGCTTTTGAAGTATCTGCAGAGTGCGGACTTCGCAATACGAGAAGAGATGGTCCTCAAAATCGCTATATTGACCGAGAAGTACGCTACGGATATTCAGTGGTACGTCGACATCTCTCTGCGGCTCATCGCAATGGCCGGTGATCACGTTAGCGACGAAGTCTGGCAGCGTGTCATACAGATCGTGACAAACAATGAGGAGCTGCAAGTCTACGCCGCCCAGAACATTCTCGATTATGTGAAAGCAGAGCAATGCCACGAAACGCTGATAAAGATTGGGGGCTACCTGCTTGGTGAATTCGGCCACCTGATTGCAGATACCAATGGATGCAGCCCGATCGAGCAATTCCTGGCTCTCCAGACGAAGATGATGGGATGCTCGTCTGGTACCAGAGCTATCTTGCTTTCCTCCTTTATTAAATTCGTCAATCTTTTCCCCGAGATCAAGCCTCAACTCCTTCACGTGTTCCGTGCTTATAGTCACACGCTGGATTCCGAATTACAGCAAAGAGCGTGCGAGTATCTGAGCCTTGCCACATTACCGACAGACGACCTTTTACGAACGGTCTGCGATGAAATGCCACCCTTCCCAGAACGAACTTCCGCTCTTCTCTCTCGCCTTCACGGCAAGCATGCCGGAACAAGTGACAAGCGAACATGGATAGTAGGCGGTAAAGACGCCAACGCTGACTCGAGAGAGATTCTCCTCACCCAGGCTACTGGTCTTAAGCGCTCCTTCACTCCGACATCAAACGGCGCACTGTCTCCAACCAACGGCACCCACCCAGCAACAAATGGAAACGCCGCTCCCACCACGAATGGCACCCACGGTCTTGAGGACCTCGATCAGAATACTGTACCCTCTAAACCTCCTAACCTCGCCTCAGCCGCCCATCTGTCCCAAGGCTGGGAACCTGGCTACCGCCGCCTCCTTTTCTCCGCCGAAGCCATCTTCTACGAAGACGCTCAGATCCAGATTGGCGTACGGAGTGAATACCGCGGTGCTATGGGCTGTTTGATCATCTACTTCACCAACCGCACTTCCACTCCTATTGGCAGCTTCACCACCACCCTCGATAATCCTAATCCCACGGAACAATTACGAATCGATACCAAAAGCCTGCCTGACTCCTCAATATATCCAGATGCTCAGGCACAGCAAACTATCATGTTCGAAGCTAAAGGCGTCTTCTCGCTTCCTCCAACCATCCGCGTCAGTTACCTAGCCGGCGCCTTACAAGCTCTCACTCTCCAGCTTCCCGTCGTGATACACAAATTCATGGACTCAGCTGACCTCTCAGCCGACGACTTCTTCAAACGATGGCGGCAGATTGGCGGTGCACCACGGGAGGCTCAACAAGTCTTCGGTCTTAAAGATGGGGGTAGAGGGCGAGGCATGGGTGATGCAGAATGGACAAAACGTGTAGCCGAGGCTTTTGGATGGGGTATACTGAGGGGCGTAGATCCGAATGAGAAGAATGTTGTTGGGGCTAGTGTGCTGCATACGGGTTTGGGCAAGCTGGGGTGTTTGTTACGATTAGAACCGAATTGGGATACACAGGTAAGTCTTCCTCATTATCTTTCAACCGAACCTCTAGGCTGACAAATATTTCTTATAGCACTACCGTATCACCATCCGTGCGACCGACGAAAGCGTTCCCCCTGCGCTTATGAAATATATGGAAGAAACGTACTCAATGGGCGTCGCGAAGGACAGAGAGCGAGATTAAAAGCATGTCTACCTTATACCGCACATAAATACGCATACGATGAATTGACAGACTTGGGAATACGATTCTATGTCATTTGGGGCAACTACGAAGAGTATGGGTTGCGTTATACAATTTACATACATGCATTATTGATGGAGCATGGAGGTGTTGGAGCGATCTTCTTTTGCCTGGGGGCTTTTTGGGGGGGCGAGGGGCGCTCTTATATGGGATAGCATTTTTACTTAGTTTGGGAGGGCGGGGGCCGTTTTGGGATGTATATAGGGGGTGGAGGCAGAGCAGATTGGTGTATCATCTTTGGTGCAAAGAAAGTGTCAATTGTCTCCCAGGGTGTGCCACCTACAAAGAGAATATGTGGATAGCCAATGTCCGGAATGATTTCCGCAGACCTAAGCAAGCATTCCATTATCTACCTGCTATCCGAGCCACACGCAAAAGTTACCATCACTCTCCACCCCCCTTCCTCTATTTCTTCGTAGCAGCCGCCTCCTCCGCCTTAGCCTTCGCCCTCTTCTCCCTCACCCCCACCAATCTAGCCTCACTCCTCGCCTCTCTCAACCTCCTATACGCCCCCTCCTCTCCCTCAGGCATATCCCCTCTCTCGACCTCACCCACCGCCTCCTCTCTCCTTAGATTCTTAATCGGCAACACGCCATGCACGTGCTTAGTAGCCTTCTCCTTCTCAAACTTGGAAATCTCTTCCTTGCTGCTGTCGGCGCCCTTATGCTGGCCGGAGCGGCGGGGGAAAAGGATTAGACGCTCGCGGTAGGCTTTTAGCCGGGATACGTTTAGGGAGAGGGATTCGGTGGAGAGGTTGCGGCGACGGGGGTCGACGCTGATGCCGATTGTGGGGGCGAGGTGCCGAGGGATGGAGGCTTCCTGTTATGCGTTAGTATTGGAGGCCGGATAATGGATTGGGGCTTGGGTAGGGGGTGATGGAGTACCTTTAGTTCAGCGAGGGAGAAACCACGGCCGGCGCGGACGCGGCGGTTGTATTTGATGGTGGGGCACCGCACGATGGGCTTTAATTTGTCGACTGGGCGGGGAGCTAGGGCTACGGCTTTGGTGAGACGGGCATTGCGGCGGCGGGACTTGCGTCCGGGCTGTGGATTGTCTGTCAGTGAGTGGTTTCGAGCTTGTGGGTGGTGTGTCTGGAACTTGTGGATGCGGAGGAGCTGGTTAGGAGGGACTGTGTACCTGGTCGAAGTGGGTGCGGACACGACGTTGCCAATCCTTGCGGAAGTCTGGGAGATGTTAGTCTGTAAATACTGTAGTCGACAGGGCCAGAGCTGAGCGTACGGTTGTGCTGTATCTGTTGGTTGTGCTTGATCGTCTGTCATAATTGCGGAGTCAGTACGGAGTCAGTAAAAGTCCGGGAGTCGCCATTGCCTTGAACAGTGCCATTCACTGCCTAGGAGAACTGTCTCAGATGGATTTGCTTACCATATTGACGGTTGACGATCAGGTTGTCGTCGTTGTCGTGCTGCTCGCTGGCAGGTGTGCTTTTTGACGATTTGGTAGGGCGATCTTAGTGCGAAGTGTGAAAGCTCGCTTATGGGTCTTGGCGTCCTGGACTGAGTATCTTATGTTTACGACAGCAGCTCCTCATAGCATATGCAGATTGGCATAAGGATGTCTTTCTCCCAAAACATTCTATTTGCATGACCATCATCCTCCAGCTACCAGAGCTTTACCTCTAAGCTCATATGGAGGTAGCTATGTACAGCTTCATCAGCTGTCTACACCAAGACATGAGTGAGTAGAAAGCAACGAGGTCCAAAGCACAACTCCGAACCCAGTCCTCTTGAAGTCACCCCTTTTCTAATCGTGGCGCTCGCGAATATGGACTCGTTGCATTCCTATTGTCCGAGGCTGGGCCAGCTCTTAATACCCAACCCCAACCGCTCTTGGCCCTCGGCCATCCGAGCCTTCTTGCTGCTCCTAATGACCTCATCTTGCACATTGAGGTCACCACCTCGCTTGCTTGAAATTTCTGTCCTACCCACACTCGGCTTCTTTACATGCCCATAAAGTTTTGCTTGCACCAATTTACTTGCATCTTGTGTCTTGCTTGGTGCAGCTTTGCTCTCGTTTTGCGAGCCTAACGAGCGACGCAGCATACTAGCAGCCAGCTGGCTTGCTTGTGACCCCGGCAAGTCATCGTCAACGTAGCGTTCTTCTTCGTTGTCGGACACCGATATCGTGCTGTCGCGATCCTCCCGGGCTCGCGATTCCTCATGATATGCAAGCTGAGTACCGGGTGCTGAGTAGCTAACTCGATTTTCCGCCATGGTACGATCGCTAGGCGTAAATAGAACGTTGTCTGCCGTAACTGGCCTCGACCTATTCGGCGTCGTTGGAAGCGACGATAGGGAGTGAGCGCCTCGCACGTGCTGCGCATGTACTTTTCTCGGTCTCGGCGGGGTAGGAGTTGCTGGAACGCTACTGGCTTCCCCATTCAAGAAATGGCCTGCAAGCAGGAGATTGTCGATAGGATCTTGGCTGCCAACAGTTTGATTGTGATCATGTGGTGGCCTGCCGTGTGTAGCAGGTGTTCTAGGTGTGCCTCTATGCAAAGGTGTAGTATACCCCATGACTGGAGTACCGTTGATGGATATTACACCGCTTGATTGCATTTCATTCAAGTGATCTCGGTTCTCTTTGATACGTTGGCGAAGGCGATGAATCTGCTCTTTAAGATCTGAATTCTCTCCATCCAGCTGGGCAATGATTTTCTTCGACGATCGTAGACGCTTCTCCAAGATTGCGTTCTCATTCTGCACCTCTCGGCAATGTGATAGAGCAAGTTGAAGATTCCTCTGCATCGAAGCGTGCGGGGACCGAGGACTGAAGCTGTTGCGATGTACTGGACTTCCCTCTTGGAGCACCTGCACCTCTCGTCGGGTTGCTTCATGCTCGACTTCAGCTCGCTTTGCAGACTCTTCGGTCTCGATAGCTAACAAACTATGTTGCAGCTTTGAATGTGCAGCAGTCACCCGAGCCTCTCCGAGCGCTGGTAGCAACTCGTTCACCAAGCGTCGCAACTCTTCTTCGTTCATACTCTTCACAGACTCCAGGCTAGGCACCTCTCCATAAAGCCCATTTGAAGTTATTGGAGGCCCAATCTTCAAACTGGCAGGCGGTGAGACCAGTGAATGCTCTCTTCTACTCGTGAATTTTGTTTGGACTGATGGTCTAGGCAATTGAGTAGACGGTGGCGGTGTCATAGTGCCGCTTGCTCGAACCGGAGAGCCAAGTTTAGTATCCATGTTGCTAGTGTCTTTAATACCTCCAGGGCTTGATAAAGGTGTGGTTTCCGCTCGGCGCAATGAAGATTCTGGTCCGGGGGTACTAGGAGTCACAATGTCGGACATCGCGGGTGATAGTCAATGAAGAGGAGATAAGTCTGTAAAGCTTCGTCAGAGGCTTTTATGAGTAGGACTTGTGTGTACTGTACATACTGTGGGGAAGCAATACTTGTAGCCTGGACGATCACACGTCGCACAGAGGGGTTCTGCAAGATGCAGCGTTTCAATGCAGAGAGCGGGAAGCCAGATAAGCAATCAGAGTAGGCGGGCCTTCACACACTGGAGGTAAGGGAAGGACTTAGGGAGCTGGCATCCTACCAGCGCAAGGTGCTTTATCGAGGGGGAGGTTGGGGAGTCGGACTTGTTTCGTACTGCAAGGTTGCCCGCATGATCAAGCAGTTGGGATGGCTGGGAGGCTTAGGCCCGTGTCCCGCACCTTCACGCTAAGATAGAAGTAGGACGCGGAATACGGCCACTAGCAGTTGCAGGGGTAACCGTGGTGACCATCTCCATAATCAACACCAGAGATATCCTATGTGTACAGGTTGATTGCTATTGACAGGTCGACACTTGAAGAAGTAGCGAAATTCATCGAGTGACGACTTCTCAAACCGTACCTTATGAACCAACAATGCGGGTAACTTCCCCCATGTCACATTAAACCACTGAAACCCAGCAATTTTCCCTTCACCATGGATCAATCTTCCACCCGCCTGCCCAGATCATCTGGGATACCCAGACTATCTAAATTGCCCATCCCACATAATTCTGGGAAGAGTATTTCAACAAAGAAAGCTTTGCCCCAAAAGATTACCCCAGAGGTTCAGCATAACCCAGAGACAGCAGAGAAGACCATCAACCAGCGGCAACAAGCAGAACCTCGCTTACCCGCTGGACAAAGTATTCTCGTTGAACCTTTGGGTACAAAGAATACAGATCCTCCATATACACCACGTACACTTTCTCGAAAGCCCAGGCCATCTTTATCAGACCGGACTATCGAGACTCTTTCACAAATACCACCATCTCCGTCCCCGGGAAGACGGAAGTCTAGCTTTTTCACTTCAGAAAGTCCAGCTGTTACATCCTCACGGCCAGGTTCATCTCTCAGTAGGTCTAGACCGGGCACCAGCAGTGGCCAGTATGGAGCTCTAAACTCTGGTTTCCCAACTCCAAGACCTCCATCGCCGACAAAACGCCCGTTGGTGCCATCTACCGGTAATCAGATTCTAAATGGGACACCGAGTAAACGATCTGTTAGCTCTTATGTTCCAAGTAGTATGCCTCAATCGCAATCGAGTGCACAGCGCTACGGCAACGCGGATTCTACACCATCAAAGTCTAAGTCTTCACTGCCTACCAGTGGTATAATTACCCAGAAAGAAAGCAATGGTGTGGCCAGCAGGCCCAGTATGAGACCTGTAGGAGGGAGCAGAACGTTGGGGCGACCCTTCAAGCCACGGCCGTCTGCTCAGGACGCCTTTGCAGGGGCTCCTCCGGAAATTGGGGGCGTGCTTGGGGTAAAACCCGTAGCTGAGAGACGGAAACCCTCGTCATCCTCCTCAGCGGGTCCTGGTGAAGACGCTTCTCTCATTTCGCCCACTTCCAAGAAACATTACCGGACTTCTTCAAAACCAGTTGAGCCAGCACCTTCACAGTCAGAGACACCCGGTGCCACGAACTCACCAAAGTCCTCAGTTGCCCTCCGGGAACAAATCGCCAAAGCCAAAGCAGCACGACGGGTCGCAAGCCAGAGCTCAAGTAAAGGGTTCGCAAATCATGAAAAAGGTAGTGGAGATTTTCCCAAACTTGAGTTGGGAGGCAGCAACAAATTAGTCTTGCGTAAACGCATAGCCTCTGCTAGGAGCGATGGACGGCTCAATATTGCTGCTCAAGGACTTAAAGAGATACCAAAAGAAGTCATGAACATGTATAACATCGATTCAAGCAATGCTGATGACGGGGCGTGGTATGAGTCGGTTGACCTAGTCCGACTAAATGCTGCGGACAATGAGTTCGAACATCTTCAGGATGAATTCTTCCCGGATGAGGCTGCAGATGCCCACACTACGGACGAGGATTATCAGGGCAATATTTTTGGTGGTCTAGAGACGCTCGACTTGCACGGCAATCGACTGAAAACACTCCCTATAGGTTTTCGTCGGCTAGAGCATTTAACGGTGCTCAACCTCTCCAAAAACAGTCTCAGCAACTCTTGCCCAGAAATTATCAGCCAAATCCCTGCACTCAGGGAATTACGACTGGCTGCGAACGCACTTGATGGCACATTGGACTCTCAGCTCATGAATCTCACCAAGCTTGAGGTGCTTGATATTCAGGATAATAATCTAAGCGCCCTACCAGGCAACTTAGATGGGCTATCGAGTCTTCGTGTCCTACAGATCGCTGGGAATCGGTTAACATGTTTGCCATTGGAGAGTCTTGTTAATCTTCCACTTGTTGAACTGGATGCCGCACGAAACAGACTGAGCGGATCGTTGTTCCCATCTAGTGTCGACATGATGCACCAATTGAAGTCGTTGGACGTTAGCAGTAATGCCCTGACCTCGCTCACCAGCTCCGGCGTGATACATTTTCCTGCTCTTCAGTCTCTCAACGTCGCCGAAAATAGACTAGCAGAACTACCTAACGTATCAGAGTGGACAAATCTCCTGTCTTTGGCAGCGGGTGGCAACAAGTTGAACTCATTTCCTGAAGGCATCACATCTCTGCAGAAGTTAAAATCTGCAGATTTCAGTATAAATAACATAAAGAAGATGGATGAGCGCTTTGGGCTCATGGAGAGTTTGACTGCTCTGCGAATTGCCAACAACCCATTGAGAGAGCGCAAATTCCTTACCATGGAGACCGGAGAGATGAAACGCGAACTGTCAAGCCGGGTTTCTCCTACAGCACCGGTAGATGCTGATGCAGAAGTTGAAACAAACCGTGATGGCACTGATCCTGCTACTGGTGGTAATGCTGGACCGAATGGGCTGTGGCCAGTCAAATCTGGAGGCACCTTGGATCGTTCATCCACTAGTTTGGATGCTATTGAATTGTCGGATCTCGAACCGTTAGTCCGGTGTGCCGAAATCAAGTCTCTTATACTTCATAACAATCTGCTATTGCGAATACCCCATGCCATCGTTGTAGTTGCCCACTCCTTAACACTTCTGGACCTTTCGCACAACAAGCTTAGCAACAACAACTACCTAGGAAACGTCCTTTCATTGCAGAATCTTAAGGTTCTGGATCTGTCTTTCAACTCCATCACCTCTCTTAATCCACTTCTCGGCTTCCTTTCTGCGCCAAAGCTGACTGAGCTAAATGTATCTCGAAATCGACTCACAGGCCTGCCTATTCTACGGAACAGCTTTCCATCACTAACGAGCTTGTTCGCTTCCGACAATAAAATATCAGAGCTGAAAGTCGATGCAGTCAGAGGATTACAGGTGCTTGATGTTACTGGGAATGAGCTGGGTCAACTGGAACCAAAGCTGGGCCTACTGGGCACAGAAGGGCTGAGGACCTTCCTAGTGGGCGGCAATACTTTCAGAGTACCACGGAGGGATGTGGTCGAGAAAGGAACGGGGGCAGTACTTACATATCTGAGGGGTAGAATCCCTGAGGAAGAGTTGGAAAGTCTAGATTAGTATAATTCTGGACGTTGTCAATCTTCACCCGCTGCATGCGTTGAATACATGGTTCCATGTGACAGAGTTGCAAATGTACGTATAGAAGCTAGATTTGGGCGCATCAAAGCGTGGTAGAGTGGGTTGCAATAGTACAGTATGGATACTACGTCACACGTTTGAAAACATCTGCACTAACCAGCCACGAAGCTCCAATCCTCCTGCCCCACGAATTATAGAACAATCTACCTCACGCACGTAATCATATAATGCCACCACACCCTCCCTTTCACTTTGTACACCCCTACCGCCGCTTCCATCTCTCCGCCCGTCTGCGCCTCGCCAACCAACCCTCTCCCCCTGCCTCCTCCTCCGATCCAGCAGATGACTACTACACTCTCCTTCTCTCCAACCCTGCGCCCGCCCGTGCCGCCAAAACTCGCACTCGCGAATCCCAAAATCCGTCCACACCACAATCACAGCCATCCACCACCGCCACCTCCTCCAACAAAGCCCCTGACAACCGAATCCTCTTCTCTGCCCCCCTCTCTGGCCCTAGTCCACGAATGCGTGGCCTAGCGAGAGCGGAGCGAGGTCTAGAGAGACCGCCCGAACCGGATAATTGCTGTATGAGCGGGTGTGTGAATTGTGTTTGGGATGCGTATCGGGAGGAGGTGGAGGTTTGGGCGGCGGAAAGGAGGAGGGATATCAAGGATGGGGGGAGGGGGAGGAAGGTGGGGAGAGCGGTTAGTGCTGCTGGGGTTGGTGGAGAGGAAGAGGGAGCTGGGATGGGGGTGGGGGATTTGGATGAGGTTGGGGGGTTGAGAGGGTGGGATGCGGAGGGGGACGAGGCCTTGTTTGAGGGCGTGCCCGTGGGGATTAGGGAGTTTATGAAGAGTGAGAAGAGATTGAGGGAGAGGGAGAAGGAGAGGGAGGAAATGAAAGAAAAGGAAAAGCAGGTACTGTGATGCATGCCAGGAGGCAGGTAGGCGGTGATGAGTTGGTTAAGTCCATGGAGGCTTTCTTTGTGGGAAAATGACCAAGGGAGCTTGAGTACGAGACGCTGCGCAAGATCAGGGAGCACTCTCTCTCGAGAATCCACAGGCTGAGTTGTCGGTCACGGATAGAATTGTCACAGAGCAAACAGGTGGCCGTCTTCCTCTACGATGGTGAAGAAATTCCGTATCTGGAATCTGATGTTGTACATTCATCCTACACCCACCATATATCGAGCTGGGTATATAACATATAGCAATCTCAATCCACAATCCACGTCAATCCCTTCCCTCTCAAGTCCTTCCTAGCCATTTCAATCTCCCCCATTAACTCCTGATACGCCTCCGGTACATCATTGAACGTGAACACGCCCCACCCCAACTTAAACAACAAATATGCGCCGAAAGAGACGAGGGCCCAAAATGGAAACTATCGGAGCGCTGAGTTAGCTCAGTGTCTTATTGGCTTAATGAAGTCGGACAATGGGGTAGGGAGGAAGCGAACGTACGACTGGTATTATTTCATCTTGGATGGCTTTGGTGGCTGGTATGATGTGGAGGAAGCAGGCTAGGTAGAGCTGTGGGATGGGAGAGTGTGTTAGCTGGGTTGGTGGGAGTGGGAGGCGGGGATTGGGGGGAAGGGGGCAGGTACTGAGGAGGCTAGGAGGGCTAGGGAGATGGTTTGCTGGGCTCGGGTCATGGTGGGAGATTGGTACGGTGTGTGGAGGATGCGAGGGACGGAGAATATATGGCACTTTTGTGTAGATTGATAGCTATTGCAATTGCCGGTGGGATTGGCTTGTCGAGAGCGAGAGCTGGAGGAGAGGTGGTTATTTCGAGCTTTGAAGAATTATACGGTGTGGCAGAACGATCAACCCGTCAATCGTCAGAGCCTTGTTCTTGGCAACGGCTGCCCTCTGTCTAGGACTATCGAAGAAGAGACTAAACTATGCTCAATCCATTGTTTGAAGCGGCCGTCCTGTCTTCGCCAGTCCTAACACGAGATCTATACTTATTGATCTCGCTGTTGTAGAATAAGAATGACACAACAGGACCAAAACTAAGTGACAGCTACTCTAGTCCCCTGTCTTAATTGCCCTGCATCATTCATGAATCATCATTCGGCAAAGATCCCGTCTCAAAGAGATACCATGTGCCAAATTCCTAATACATTCAGCCTCTTGGCAGATCACTTTGAAAGCGTAACAGCTATAAACCGTACGGACTTCGGCATCGAGGACTGGCATCAGACGTTGAAAGCTGTGAACACCGGGGGTAGTCTCAGTGATGCTCTACAAATAGTGACAGCTATCCTTCCTGAATTAGAGCCAGTCGAACTTTCTGTAGCTACAACGCTTCTTGCTGAATCTAGTCGTTATGGTACGTCCAAAGTCTACCACATCCATGACATGACTCAACGGCCTTCTCACATTGCAAAGAGCCATGGCGGCTCCCTTTTGGAACGCATGGGATATTGGACTTCTACCTGGACCATCTAATTCGAAGTCGAACCGAATCGGCCTGGACTTCAGACATTTTGCGACTGATTGGTAATACTTGTGCTGACCTCGGTTTGTTAATCATCCTACAATCAAGTTTGAGGACCACTAAGCCGGTCTTTAGACGTGAACCGCGAGCGTGTAGTTGCTAAGCTGGACTTTGACGTCTTGATAGACAGGCTCAGATGTGATGAACAGGTAGATCTTGCCATTGTTGTATTGAATAATCTATGTTCCGAATACGGTGCGCCACTTTCTTCGCTACGTATGCCGTTCGCTCACGACCCTTAGAGCCAGGGGAGGAGGCTGCCAGAAGTCATCAACTGTTCCCAGCGATTATACACATGCTTGAGCGCAACACTTTCAATTCGGGTCTTTTTGATCAGATTTGCGACCTGTTGGACTCTTCCAGCATAGGCTGTAAGTCTTTCGTGGTGAATTGAATGTCTATTTTTGATATCATTCCAGTCAATCCCATACTATGCCCAGACAATGCAATTGCGATTCTTTGCACAGCCAGCAGGACCCCGGATCTAGAAGTCAGCAACCAGATTTCTTTGGGAACTGCTATAGTGGCCCTTCTGAAGCACAACCACTTTCAAAATCTCGCAATCATGCAAGATGATTTAGCATCAATCCTAGCTTTGATCGTGTTCTCATACACGCAGGACCCTGCTAATTTAACAGAGTCTGGAAAGCTAATAGACATGTTCGTGGTGCATAAAAAGCAAGAGACTGAGGACGAAGAGCTACTTTCCAGCATGAGACTGTCTCTTTCTAGCTCTCTCTGGGATCTGTCATCATCGCCAGAATTTGCTACCAGATACTTGTTCAGTCCTCATCGCAATTTAGATTATTTGAGTGCAATGCTCTTGTGGCTCCAAACATCGGAGCCACAGATGCAACTCTGTGCTTGCTACGTTTTTCGTAACCTTGCTGCCTCGGACAAAGCTTGCGGCATGCTTGTTCAAGAAAGCAAGATTCATATACCATTGATCAACATCCTAGAATCTAGCTCGGATCTTCCAGTCCTCGGAGAAGCGCTTAGACTGCTTAAGAACCTTGCACTACCCACAGAGAACAAACCTCTTATAGGAGCCGGTACAGCGATTGATTCGGTTACGAGATGCTGGTCTCGACTCTCTAGTCCGACTTTGCACCAGGCTACAGTAGGACTGTTCAGAATACTTATGAGAGGATGCCCTTCTAATATAGCCCACTTTCTCGGACTCCACTCTGCACGCGATGGAGATGCAACTTTGACGGATGGATCATTATTCCGCCTCTGGTCAATATACAAGAGCTCTACAGATCCTGCTGTCAAGGTTGAGGTGGCCAGGACTGTGGTGGAGATATGGCGCACAGCCCATAAAGAGGTTCCAGAGTCTATCAGTAGTATTACCGAGGGTACGATCGAACAGGCTCGTCGAATGGACGCTAATATCGCCGAGCCTGTTGTGGAGATGATCGTTAAGAGCAACAATGCATCGCTTGTGACTGAGGGATGGTTTGGTTTGACACTAATAGCAAGCTCGAAGGATGGTAGTTTGATAGTATCCGAAGCACTCAGTGCCCAGAATGCGTGGGACACGTTAGTAAGAACGGTCTCGGGTCAAGAGGTCGGACTAGAGAATCAGGCTAATTCCAGGCTGTTATTCGACAAGCTACGGAAACACAATGTAAGTCCTCGGAGTATTCCCAAGTTGGCGTCCAAGACCTGCATTGACTATTTCTACTAGCCGGCGAATCGACCTGGTCTTGGTATGCTCGAGACAATCTTCTGATGACTTGAGCTACAGTCGAGCAGATGAACCTATTACTTAGTTGATCATGCTCAAAGTACCTTTCAAATCGATATGACAGCGGTCGTTAAACCACGTCGTTGAGGTAACAGACGGAAAACAAAAATTGGCAAGGACATCAGCTCGAAGCTAACAATCAGTGTCAAGCAATCCACGGATTTATCCTACCATTGCCATTCCCACGCTGTGGACTCGGCTGATATATTAATCTCGCGCTCAGACCTTCCGCTCCGTCCTATGAATCATGAATCAAGCCACACGTCCGTAGCAGAGAATGATAGGCAGCGGAATCTGCCCGGACCGACGAGTTGTGCAGGGCCTCCGCATATAGCTCTTCGATGTTCCGAGGAATGACACCGATCTGGACTGATGCAGGCTCGGCCATGCACCTTACCTAGACGAGAACAGCTGATGTTCCGACTCGAGAGCTTTAGGAGCCTAGAACAGTCAATCCTTATTGCTGGGCCATGAAGAAACTGACATGACCGAAACGCTCATAAGCCCAAGTGCCGTACATCGTCTTGGAAAGTAGGAGATTCAAATGCTGGCTAGACCAAAAGCGCGACCTGCCAGCATGTCCTGGAAATCGGGGTGCAACCCTGTATGACCATTTGGGCCTCTTTCTGCCCAGAGGTCAATCGCAGCACACATGGGATATCACTTTGGAATCTGACTTTCTGGATTGGTGCAACAAGGAAGATGTCATATTATCACGCTGTTGAATCAGCATTGTGCCGGCTGTCGTCATATTCAGCTGACTTGTTCTTTGAGTCTTACGATCTTATGGCCGTAATTTCTACAGATCACAATTCTATAAATAGCTTTTGCACATTCCACAGGGATTGTTTTGTTTCCTTCCCAGTACAGCTCTTTGTCAGGAGCACGCTTCAGCATCCTTTATGTGTCGGTACACTCACAATAACAATAACTTTGTGAAATTTTGTTGGAATTTCCATTGTCAGCGAGCTGCGAGTCCTCCGTTCTTTGTGTCATTCGGATCGCCGTTGTATCGAAGAAGTCTTTTCCATGCAGTAAGCAAGTGGGACCCGAATAGCACATGGGCCAACAAACACTTGATCGAGTAACACAATAATTGGTGGCGAAAGTCCTATTTAATCTCCAGCTCCTCTCAACCTTCCCCACCAGTTTCCTCTACAAATCGTACCTTCGCACGCTCAATACCAAAACATCAGCTACAAACAGGCACAATGTGCCGATACCTCTACATGATCTACGTGTGCGGACACAGATACAAAGACACCGAACCATACACCTGCGATCAGATGCGCGACTGCATCGAAAACAACGCTCGCCTCCTCGAGTTCAACCAAGACATCGCTTCCGTCCGCAGATGCATCACCGAATTCAACCTTGGCAACACCAACACCGACGACTACCGCTCCCGCGTTGCTGAACTAGAAAGCAACTTCAAAGAATACTTCGGACGCCGAAGCGGCAACCAAGGCCGTCCCCTCGATTCCTTCCGCCAAATCGAAGAACACCTTGCTGGCGAATATGACCGCTTCCCTGCTGGCCAACTGCACAGACTGCGTCCTGCTGTGCGCTACAACGAAGTCTGCCCGAATGGGTGCTGGGAAGGGATACAGTATAACCAGCGGAAACAGAGGGAGGAGGCAGAGAGGAGAGCGAGGGAGAATCAGAGGTTGATGCAGGAGAGGCGGGATAGGGAGGTTATGGAGGGGAGGAGGTATCCAGGGTATGGGCTTTACAATGGAGCGGAGAGAAATGGGAATGAGGATGGGTACTATATGACTGGGGGCGGGTATCTGGGGTATGGGAATAATCCGGAGAATTTTCCGGGTGGAAATGGTGGGCATGGTGGGCATGGTGGGCATGGTAGGCAGGGTGGGCACGGGGGCCGACACCATTAGTGAGAGAAGAAGTTGAGAGCAGTTTGGGTGTATTATGTCCTTAAGAGATGGGAGGGCTACGGTGGTGGGTTCTTGATCGGCATCAGGTGCAAAATTCATGCATTCTTAGGAAGCTAGCATACAAAAAGGCATACATCTGTCATCTTGCGAAAGCTAGCCTGCGAATCTGCCAAAAACACATACATCACAAAAAATGCGCACTTGGTTTCATTGTAGCCTAGAATAAGTACGGTCCCACCTCCGTTGGATAAGTGCTGTGCCCCGATTGCAGGCTTGCTGTTAGCATAGTCACAATGTTACCCTACCTTATTTTAATATAGCCTAAAACGACTACAGCCCTGCCCCCGTTGAATAAGTGCTCTGCTCTGATTGCAGCCTTGCTGGTAGCACAGTCACAATATTGCCCTTTTTATTTCACTGTAGCCTAGCACAAATACAGCCCCGCTTCCATTGAATGAGTCTTCTGCTCCGATTGCAGGCATGCTGGTAGCACATTAACGATACTGCCCTACCGAAAGCCTTGCATTCCTATTCAAGTATTTGCTGTGAAGGTGGGGATTATTTCCTGATAGCACCACCATTTCGGAAGTTTGCAGCTATTTCGTATCATACCCTTGAGGCCTGAGTTACCCCAGCCCAACGATTGGGCATCCTTAGGCCTGCCATTCCCTCAGCCCTATACCGTTCACCTTCAGGCCAGCACCGTTCACAGCCTCTTTGCTGAGGGCGTGAAGACTTGATCTCCAAAGAGACGGGGCTAGGCTGATACATGCGTTCCTATCGCTGTACTATTGAATAATGTGGCGCCTCACACCGATTCCCCACGCAAAGATTTGTGAGGATCGGTGTCCCCGAGAATATACTACACCGATAGTATCTCCGTCGGATATGTTGAAGGCCTTATTCCCGGGGTTTAGGAACAGATGCTGGTCATAGTAGTACCCCTCCAGGGTTAGGAACGTTTCAAATATTGGTCTGTCAATGTGTTGTACATGTTGCATCCCATTGGGGGATCCTAACCATCCATGAAAGGTAGAGATCTCCATGGAGGGTAGGGTTTTCCATGGTATCCTACCATACATCTCATCGCTGGTTTTCTACCACCGACGGGCCTACCATCCATGAACGGCGACCCCATTCATGGATAGTAGGCATTATTTATCATCGCCACTACAACCACCACCACCTCTAAGTACCCCGCTGTCAATACCTCACTGCCAGTACCCCGTTGCCAATACCTTACTACCGACGCCTTATTGTTATAAGGAAACAAATCGATCGCGTAGCTGAATAGGGGTAAAAGCCCCTGGAGTTACCCCCCTAAAGGTAGCTTTAAGGGCTACTTTAGGGACTATTACTAGCGACTGGGCCTTAAGGGACAATTCAATACTTATTCTCCACCCTGTCACTATGTGAGAGGCCTTGTAGATGGTAGGGATCCATGAGTGGGATGCAACATACGCAAAGTAGTCCTACCCGAGCTGACAAAGCACCATCGTCCACCACCATGTCTCAAACAAAGGGTATTTCTTATGCTGAAATTGCCATATGGAAGACAAAGTGCACTCGTTCCATGAATATGAGAATGCAATTTAGAAACACGCCTTCCACACAAGTAGGAAAAGTGAAGATATCTGGAAGACGAGGATTGTAAATCAAAATGGAAATTGAGTAGAAATACAAATGTAAAAGAGCGTCCACATCCCATCGTAAGATACAAACGTACAAACACAATACCCAAGAAAAACACCTGCGCTAGACCCATCTTAGCAAGACTTTCCCGACGCTATCTATGCCAAACATAAGGATTGAAACGAGTGTATGTGAAAGGTCAACCCCGAAACAAACATATCCAACGCCCGCTATGCAGTCTCACTACTCAGTTCTGAGATACCCATTGTCATCAAGAAATGAATCAAGTTGACCAGTATCTTGGAGCCTAGTGACGGTTTCAGCTACCTAGAACGATCAGCAAGCCAACGGTTAGATGAAATCCGGGCATACCTTCTGACGAGGTGATTGTTGTGGCTTAGCCATGCTTGCCAGACTCGTCTTGCTTCTGGCTCCCAGGATGCAGGATTGCAGTATCTGTTTATCACTTAGTCACGATTTCGTGTTCGAATGCGGCTGAGAAACTTACACTGAGAGATAAAGAGCTCTATGGTCTTCCCGAGAATGGTGCTGGATTAGGATTACAAGATTGAGACAGGGAGGTGGATGTCCGCCGCCCCGTAAGTATTGGATTATTTGTGCGATGGTGTCATCGCTGGGAACTTGGTTGTTGGCATTTCGAATGTAGAGTTGGATGGCGCAGGCGATTTGGCATTCGTATCTCGAGAAGGTGTGGTTGTTGAGAGTTGCCTGGAGTGTTAATGCCATGGTGAATGCGAGCTTGTGTTCTGATTTCATCATGATCTATGGCACTTGAACGGTTCTTTTATAACGAAAATCGGGTTGTGGCAGCGTGGCACTTGCCTCCTGAGAATATTATCGCCGGGTAATACAGCTCCAGGTGAATCATACCGCAGGATTGGAAAGGATGCGAAGTGCGAAAGCGAGCGGGGTAAAGGCAGTGCAGCTGACGTGAGTAGGTGATTGTGAAGGGTGTGAATAGACGTGGGCCGTGCAGGACAATAAAAACAAATTCCTGGAGGCCATGTTCCGGCCGCGCAGGTTGACAATTATTTCACAGTTCGCAAAAGTATTTCAAGAAGTGATTGAGTTGCCCTTGTTGGTGGCAAGGCTAAGTGACTGCAGCGAACCGGAGTGACCATGGCGTAGCCAAGGATGGAGTTCTGCATGTTTGACGTTGGGATGGCCTCAAAGGTACATACATCAGCATACATATTGGGGGCGGTGTCACGTCGGTAGAGGGCATTAAAGTAAGAAAATACGGGTAAGGCATCGAATCTGAATCAAGGCTGATGTGAGAAGGCAGATTTGTAAAAAGGCTCTTGTAGCCGGTTTCCGTGTGTCTGGCTGGAAACAATTGTCAAACTCGGAGATATCAACTAAAAAGGACAGTGTTGGCGACTTGTGGCATGGTATATGGTGTGGCTGTTATCATTCTTGGGAACGAGACGTGCGATTAAAGCTGTGTCGGGTAGTGGATCGTGCGTGCCACGTGGGCTAGTGGAAAGTCCTAGGGCTGATTAACACGAAGAGATTACTTGAAGAGCCTCCAAGCAATTCTTTGCAGTTTGTGTGGTGGGTTGAAGGTCTTTAGAGGGTGGAAACTGTTGGGTGCGGCAAGTGCTGGAGCCTCACCTAAGCGAGATTGTCGCACCACGGGAGCGAATCGAAGCTGGAGTCGCGGCGGTTACTGTAACGTCGCAAATACCTGTTCAAGGGTTGGATTCAGGTTCCACATATGTCGCATGTGGGTTTGAAGAAACTGTAGGCTGACGGGAGCACCATTAAGGTCACCTAAAACATACCTGTACTGGATGGCTGGTTTGATATTCTCCAGAAGCGGTCCGACATATTCCCTCCTTAGTCGGCAGTCACAAGAAATCTCGGACCAGGGGGATTTCATGGCCTGTTAAATTAAAAAGGATCATGCTGAACATTCTCCACTGGGACGAGTCTCGACTTACCCAATGAACGTTTCGCAACAGTTTGAAGACCCTAGAGGCGGAAGACGACTGTTCACTCAGATTGAGATGTAACGATAAATCCTTGTAGGGGACAGATTAGTGGGCATTGGCATCAGTTTTTGTGGCGACTAGTGGAAAACACTACCGATCTGCTATTTTGATTCTGACCCACAGGTGCTCAATGGCTAAGTGAGCATTGCAACGTGCTCAAGGGCTATAACTCACGTCGTCCTAATAGGACTGCGCTGTTTACTTCAAGAGGAAGGAATCGTGGACATTTCCTCAATAAGACAAAAGCCGGCGGCAAGATGGAAGTAACATTGCGTACGAGCATCAACACGAAGAACCCAATAGCAGAAAGCGGAAGCCGTTCTGACTCTGGTCATGGGTAGTCTGATTCATGCATTACTCACAAATTCTAAAATAAGCTATGCTCCAAGCGACGTGCTTCCACATTATGGATAATCCTGCTGCGCATTCCAAATATCAACAAGGCTTTCATCAGGAAGGGAAGACGCAACGATGAGCATAAACGGCGAGACGAGAACTGCAATGTATGAAAGGGATTCGATTTGAGACGTTTAGGAGAAAGAAATGACGTACCACCTTGGGGGCGGAGTCCTGAAGATGCATATTTGTCCTGCATTATCTCCGTTCGCAGACATCAGAATAGACGCGGATACGCAGAGTCGTATTGACTCAATATTGTACAAGAATTTTAAGGTCAGCGATTTGAAAAGAAGCGATGAGGCTAAGGAGTTAGGGCACTCTTCATCCCGTTTCTTAGGGCTGGAATCCCGGTCATGCTTAGCTCAGACGCATGTATGGCTGCTATCCGCGGCGAGCGTATCATCTTACCGCTCTTCACACGATAGGCGTTACTTTCCTAACTCTACATCCTATGTAATCTGTATCGTCGTCATTGAGTCAAGCAGATGGCTCCGTTGGAAAATTTTCATTCTTCAAATGAGCACTCATGAGCTGGATTTTTAAATTTTTTTCACTCATTCACGATTCGTTGGCCATCGCAGGCATGGGGGAGCTCATGCAATTGGAGTATGGTAGGCACGAGCATCTGAATCTACATACAGACGCTGAAGGTCTGTTTGCAAGGTGCACTTATGATTGGGACCCCGCCTGGGAATCTTCATATTGGCCTATTATTTTGCCTTTGATTTAAAACTTGAAAAGACGCAATGAGCTTGGAGGCAGACAAGGAAGCGAGGGACCAGACAACTTGACTGTGTGCCTTGTAGGCTAAAAACGGCGCCCTGTTGGGCGAGCCCACGGATCGGGAGACGAATATAAGGTTGTCAGTTGCTTGCGGCGGGATACAATAGAACTTCAAGTAGGGCTGGTGGCTTATCAAATCAGACCGCACGCCTCCGCAGCATGATGACTTATGCCACACTTGCCGTTTCTATCAAAAGCTCGTCTTGCAGCCGCCCCGCTCATCCAATACATTTTATATAAATGGTGCCCCCCCGCACGGCTTTTGATTGCATACGGAGATCCTGACGCTGGAATTAGGTCAGCAGAGCCTCCTGCCACCGAGCCTGATCGAGTGGCACTCAGTGTTGTGCTTGCGCAGCTTTCCAGCGATCGTGCTTACATCGACGTTCACCTTCAAGTCCTTTATTGGACTCGGTTGCCCTTCAACGGCCGCCAGGAACAGGGGCGGGGTGCTAGGCGGTCCTTGACGCCAGCCATGGCTATGGTAGTCGGATCATGCGGCCAGCTTTCGGGATATTGAGGCTTTTCGATGAACGAAGCCCGTAGTGATTATAATTAGAAGAATCACAGCCATAGCCGCCGGATATTCTAAGATTTTTCGCTATTTTGTTACGGTCCCCTTTATTTTGATCTCCGAGCATATTGATTGCCTTCTTTCGAGTACTACCACAAGCGTGTTCTCTGCTCAATTATTCGGGAATAAGTAAGCAGCTTGAGTTATAATTAGGCTCGGAAATAGTATCGACGGGTACGTCGCTCTTTCGTTCAGGATTGAACGTATATCCCATACCCTCGAAGAGAGCGACATCCTTGACCAGAACGGGCTTCGTCGGCATCAGAGATCTTACGAGACCTGCAGGAATCTTAATGGTTGCGACCCCTGGGTGTGTTCTAACCTTGTCTAATATACCTGGTTTTGTTCCTTCAATATACTACTAATTGATCCCCTCCAGGCTTTGAGCAGTATGGGCCTCCGTTCTATGCTCACATTTTTGAGCGGTACACCCATGCAACAACACCTCCCGCTTTTTCATGTTGATGGTCAAGAAGACATGGTCTATTCGGTGGCTAATCTCAAGTCTTTGTAACTCAACTATACCAGAGCTTTAGATGGTTAAACAATGGACTCTTTCGTCAGGCCTAATGCAACTGGGGTGGAGAGTGAAGACTCATCGTTGGACGTGGTTGTTATAGTATAGCTATACCTAAAGTTCCTAGTCCTATATCGACATTCATTGCAAGCTCTGTCTGATCGCTGGATAGCGTGAGGGGACAAGTGAAGGGATGAGCGAAGGGCGAGGTCTCGGTCGAGTCTGCCTTCTCGCACCGGACGAGATCATTGAGGGCAAATTTGCGCACCCTCTTGTTTCCAGTCGGAACTGTGACAGCATCTCCGGAGCCCGAAGATATGATCGAACTGGTTGTGAAAATGCGGAAATGACCACATGGTCATCATCAGGCGACGGGAAGGCTCACCCGCCATTGTCAGGAGGTTCATTGCAATTTGGATTTATGCCTTCCCCATATTTGAGACGCTGAAGGACACTTATGAATTCTCTGTCTGTGATTTGAGCATCAGAAGAGAGTGGTACTCTATAAACTGTAGCTTGCACCTCGTCTCTGTCTTAGCGGGATGTTTGGAAGCTACAGTGTCCTAAAAGAGACTATGTATGTTGCAAGCTGAGCTCGAGAACATCTCCTCCGGCTACCCTACCATGCGGACCAGCTACTCGTTAGTCAGCAGATCTTAATAAGTAGTTACATACAAGCAGTCACACAGCAAGCGTAGTCGGCTGTCAGCGCCTAGTTTGATACACGAAGGTTGAGCATTATCTGCTGTTCGTTGCCTTGGGCGGGTAATCAAGCTCTCGCCGGAGGCTGACCCTGCTCAACAATTAGTGCTCTACTATGAAGGTAACATTTGCATTAGCAATCATTGCAAACCTGGGTGCATAATCACGACCAAGTGCGAGCCAAGAATTTTATCGCGGTGAGGATACGAGAGGGTCGAACGAAACAAACTTCGAGTCGGCCTATGTGGTCGTGAAGGATGATTAATTCTTCCGTAGCTTCCTTCTCGAAATACAGGAATCCTGCATTGTTGACGCCACATCCAGCTTAGGTGGGGCTAAGGATTTTACAGTCTGAATGACAGGGACAGACTATGACAACTATGGAAGGTCGACCCTGAAGCTAATCCCGTGCTGAGCATCTTGAAACCTTGCTGTAAGCTTACTGTAAAAGTAAGAATCAGGCATCAAAGATGGTCTGAAACAGGCCTACTAAGGGACGGATGGGATGAGGAGTTGGCTCAGGCCGAATTTCTCATCCTTTCAATAGTTAGCTGTAATCAGGATGGCACGAAGAGATGCCTGCCTTGCCGAAATTAGGTGGTCGTCAATATTGTGAAGGTTTTGAGATATAGGTCGGGTTGAATAAGCCAATCTTCTTACGAATACGGGTTCTGTGCTTGGCGTTTCAATAGGAGCAGGATGTTCTACGAGTCGGGGAAGAGCAGACGTTGTAAGTCTGGATTAGAGCTTACCAGGCTATCGCGAATTGTAGTACTCGTACTAGGCTACCAGACCAAGGGATTGCGTCGTAGCAATGTGTTCAGGGTCAAAAAGCTGACATATAAACCCTGTCAAATTTGAGCGGTATCTCGTGAAGGAAACCCCGTTGACGTGTAACTCCGGCTTCAATCTACTCTTCCACCTTCTCAAAAACGATGTGGCACTCTCGCGCTTTCGGGAACGCCAAAAAATAATCCGTCTGCGTCATACTGTCCTTCGTAGTCTCCTTACCTAAGCGCAGATTCCACCCATTGACGAAGGCTGAAACAAAGAACTTCAGCTCCATTAGGGCCACATACTGGCCCAAGCAAGAGCGCGAACCTTTAGAGAAGATAATGAAGGAATCTTTCATCTCTTTGGTGCCGCCACCGGTTTCGATCCAACGTTCTGGGAGAAAGTTATTGGGAGATGGGTAGATCTCTGGATCGCGCTGAACTACGCGGCTTTGGATAGAAACCATCGTCTAGAGAAGTTAGCTGGACGATTGGATACGAGGAATGCCTGTATATTTATACCCCAGCAGGCACTTTCACTCCACCAATACTCTCAACATCAGTCCGAGCAACTCTTGGCAAGCCAATGGACTGAGCGGGATGCATCCTCATTGACTCCATTACAAAGCCGTTAAGGACTGGCAGCGAAGTAATTACTTTATATTTCGGCACACCTTTGATGAAATCGATCTTTTTGTCTCTTAGCTCCTGTCTAATTCGTATCTGCCATTCCGGACGCTGGGCCAATTCCCAGAGTAGCCAGGTTGCCACCACGACCGTGGTGTCTGTAGCACCGACAAGAAGACTTCCGAGCTCGTCGGCTATCTCTGCGTCAGTCATTGGGGTATGGTCTTCTGTACCGACCATCTTGGTTAGGAGATCAGTCCGACCGGAGTGTCTGCCATATTGCTTGATGTAATCATCGAACGCGTTTCGGCCGTACTGGTAGCCTCGCCTTTGAGCGCCAAGAAAGTGTTGCACTGACGTAGACGGAAGCCACGACATGATAGTCAAGATCCAGGGAGCGAACCATCGCAAAGCTGTTATTGCAAAGAAATCGTCAAGATCTCCCAAAAAGGATGGCGGCTCGTGGTTTTCTAAAGCATCGAATGATCGTCCTAGGAACAGACCACCTGCCGTGTCTAACATGAGTCTTCGTAGCCAAAGCATTACCTCCACTGGTTGCCCTTTGACCTGAGGTATCCATAATAAAGCCTTGCGTACTTGATCGGCAATGAGTGTTTCGCATTCGTCAATGTTAGACTGAGCAAGAACGTGACGGACAAGGTTCCGCCTCTCTCGATGCTGATCTATATCTGTCATATCAAAGGAAGCCCGCGTGCCAGAAGCGAAACCCTCGTAACGCCGTGATTTTGGAAATTTGCTTCCTCGAAGGTAAAGCTCTTTGATGCAAGAGTGATCTCCAAAGGAAAGCTCATCGGGAGCAAGTCTGATGACAGGCCCATACTTCTTGTGGGCTTCGGCAACTACCAGGCTGCGGTTGCCTGCGAGTTCATTGAATGTAAGCCACTTAGACGTAAATTTGGCAAGTGGAGGACCAGGAATATCTCTTAGTGGTGACAGGAAAACATTGTAAACGATCTGTGTTTACTCAGCGAGGAATTGGTCTTGAGATTTGGGTTGATATTTTGAACTTGATGTCAGAGCATTACCTTCCAGGTTACGGCCACAAAGCCGAGGCTTAGAAGGCCCAACACCAGCGCAGTAATGGGACGATTAGCTATAAGCCAACCTGTGGTGGGGAGTACCCCAATGCTTGGCTCGAAAACTTTCCGGCCATCCAAAAGCTCCGTTGGCATTGAAAAGATACTTTGGTTGATGGACTGGAATTTTTCGAGCCAGCCAGCCTCGGAAACCATGTTAAAGGTGGCCTTCACTATTGCAGACTTTAGATAGTTATTGCGAGAAAGCAGATATCCCTGCCTTGTTAATGATTTACCTTGATAGCCTGAGATGGTGCTAGTCTTGATTAAGTTGGTTCTAGAAGAGACGGAATGGCGCGAAGCAGGAAGTCAGGCTGCTATTTCTCGACGTGGTGGACCATTTGCCCGTTTGTGTGCGACGTGACACCAAAAACTGCGAGGTTGACTCTTGTAGCAGAAGGCCTCAATCGTTCTATTGTCCAAAGGACCGAAGGGAATATGACATATTGGTCTCTGAGGACGAATCCTACTCTCAAGCTCTCTTACCCCACATGGCGTCTAGCCATCTAAGCGTTGTCACCCTTAGATAGTGACTATCAAGAACGGAAGCCTTTCCCCAACACGAACGAATGCAGTAGTCTGCAGTAGTCCTACGACCGAACCGGCAACCCACGCAATCTCAAAAAGCCGAGTCTCAAGCAGACCAATGGTATCATGCGTGGAAATTTGCGGCTCCTTGGCCTGCAGCTTGAGATGCTCGGAAAAGCAAAGAATGGAAACCTGGAACGAACTTATTCCCTTTGCCGGGAAATTGCGTTACATGTGTTGCGCCTATCATAGCCCCGCTTTTGCCAACGCATCGAGCGCATTGCTATCGCTGGTTGGACAAGCATTTAAGTAGCATACCGATGAATAACATACTTTGCGCATAGAGCCGCAGTATGCACTGAACGGTGAGAACTAAGCGGGCCACATTGCTGGGTTGGCTGGCGCCGTCGCGATGGCCTTGGCTTTGCCCCCCGGGCATCACTCCCACGTCGCTCGTAGGGCTAGGCCTCGTCCTGAACCAAAAAGGGTACGCAGAGGACCCAAGAGGTTGTAGTGTTGCCAAAGGTGGTAGTGGCGGCATGCAAATGGGCTGGCTTGCGGGAATCCTCCCTTCCATGACTGGAGTACTTTCTCCCGGTAACGGGCGCGAAAGACGGCTATGCTTGGCGCCAAGAATTCGTTTGTCCGCCGGCGGAACCAACACTTGCTGTCCACGCGTACAGGGCCATTTTGGATATATAACTTGGCGGGGACGTGGTCTTAAAACACAGCATCTTCATACCAAAACTCTGCACTCTTTATTATTCAGCCGGACATTGTCACTACCCTATTCAAGGCGCTCATTGTATAATATTCTTGGATCTTGGGTCTTTGTAAGTATGATGGCGCGATGTATATATCAAAGACAGGCTGTCAAGGTAGGAGTATATTTGAAATGCACCGCGGGCCTTTCCAACTTCCGACCTTGTGGAGAGACACGTTACCCATAGCCACCGGAACGATTTTCATTGATAAGTCTTCTCATCCTTGGTCATAGATTCGAGAAATATCGACAACAATCATCTTACTCCACGAGATACCCTTGTAATCTGGTGGTTTGACATTGCTTACCGTTTTCGTCCCAGAGTCCTTAGACAGTCTGCATTGCATCTGACCATTATTGTAATTTTAGATGAGACCAGTGACCACGATTACCTCGGAATTCGTGATGCTGGAAGTATGTCACATGTTGTCTATGGCCTTGGAACAGCTATGTGGCCCTCCAAGTTGAACTCATTCCTGTTGTACAGCTATCGCTTCTTTTTGACGGCATCCTCGCTTCGCTCTATATCTGCATGACTCGCGTCTGTCAATGTTTTGTTCCTAGATCATGGGGCATAGTCTTGAACATTTGTTATATGAATGCCGCGACTACTGACTTGCTTTACTTCGAGAGGCGCTTGTAAAGCCGATGAAATCAAGAGTCGAAGGCTGAGTCTGTTATTGAATCGTTGAAGAAGCAGGTTGCGCTTGGAACACAGGAAGCTAGACACTGCCCTCATCAATATTTGACCACGTTGTATAAACACTGGCAAATATAAGAGGACCAAAAATTTCCTGCATCTAGTGTAAGGCCCCCATCTCGGCTTGGCGCTAATCCTGGCCGCAGTGGAGTGGCTGTGCCACTGCCCCCGTACAACCCTTGGAACGGCCTGCCGTCAGCAAACGAAGACCCTCGAACGAGGGCTTAGACACCCAAATCACTGCATTCCATGGGCGTCTCCAATGAATGATATTGCTGAGGATATTCCGAGTAGACAGACAGAGAGGCTTCGACTCCAAACTTGCTCGGCCCTACCTGCGGCTCTTTACGACCCTGCTCGGCCGACATCTCGCCTAGCCATCGGACTTTGATCATTTGCTAATTTCTTGACTGTACCTATCGTTACTATTACTTCACAGTCTACGCGCTGTAGTAACGCTATATTCCTATATAAATGTGTGAGTTCGCACCGTCTAGGCTGAACATCATAACACCTTCCCCGAACCCTCAACCTTTGAACCATTGGGTCTTTAAGCACAATCGTTCTACCACATAGCTGAGACCCGATGGGCGAACAATAGTACGCGCATCTTCGAGAAAGCGTATTGAATTAGCCCGCGCAGACAAAATGGGTGGGCAGGGTTCGGATCACCTGGTAGCAAGGCCTGCCGACAATTCACTTCCCAATATCTCTCTTCTTCGCAATTGGCATGTCTTCAAGCAGATCCTCAGAGAAAACGCAGTCTATCGACTCCTACTTTTTCTGCCAGTCGGAATTGCTGCTGGTTTACTAGACTGGCATCCTACTGCTGTGTTCATCCTTAATCTGCTTGCTATCGTACCACTCTCGGTGCTATTGAGCGCTATTACAGAGCAATTGTCTGGTAATTTCAGTTCCAGTGTTGGAGCGTTACTCAATGCTACATTTGGAAATGCTTTGGAATTGATCGTCAGTCTGCCCACAGTCCTATGCTTTCTTCGTGAGTGGCTAACGTAATCTCTCTCTCAATGTAGATTAGCACAGTCGCTTTGACCAGAGGTGAAATTCGGATCGTGCAGGCAAATATGCTAGGCGCCATTTTATCGAACCTTCTCGCGGTAAGCGTATTTGTGATTTGATAATTACGAACTTATCTTCTATCAGGGTCTTGGTACTTGTTTTGTAGTCGGCGGGTGTCATCGAGATTGTCGATTTAATGCCACCGCCGCTCAGACCAAAGGTTCGTTGATGGTGGTCGCGTCAATGTCTCTGGTCATTCCAGCGGCATTGAATATGGCATTCGATCATACAACTATGACGCGTTCACTAAACGACATCCTGGTTCTCTCTCGTGGAACATCGATTGTTCTACTGACTCTCTATATTACGTATCTTTACTTTCAGTTCAATACCCACGCCAAGCTATTTGAACAGACCAAGGACGATATCGACCCAGTGCGCGCCAATGCACCTGCTGGGGGAAAGGGAAAAAATCTGTCTCCTCAAGCGGCAATCACTTCTCTCTTTGCAACCACGATCACCATTGCCATCTGCGCTGAATACCTTGTTGGCACCATTGATGGTCTGGTCCATGCCTTAGGCATCAACAAGATTTTCGTAGGCTTAATCATTTTACCTATTGTCGGCAATGCTCCAGAGCAAGTCACCGCTGTGGCCGCTGCAGCCAAGAACGAGCTTGACCTTGCGCTTGGTGTAGCTCTGGGTAGCAGCCTGCAGATAGCTCTCTTTGTAACGCCAGCGCTGGTTGTGGTGGGCTGGATCATTAACCAGCCCATGAGCTTATGCTTCGAGCCTTTCGACGCGGTTATTTTCTTTCTATCTGTCCTCGTTGTGAACAGTCTTGTTGCGGATGGCGAGTCTAACTATCTTGAAGGTGCTATGTTAGTTGGGACGTAAGTGACCCACTGTTGCTCTTATGGATATGCCCAGTACTGACCAGAACGATCGCAGATACGCCATCATTGCAATAGCCTTCTATGTGTACCCTGAGAACCACAGCATTGTCTGACTTCGCAGCTCACTTAAGCATATATATTAGCATATATAGGAGGTGGTGACGATTATTAGATGGATTTTGAAGCTGCCTGCAAAATCCTAGGTCTTGGCAACTTTTGGCGCAGGCCCGCTGCGCCGATTTCCTTGTTTCGGCCTAGATCCCCCCTAAACTATAGGTTTGCCAAATAGGCTCTCGGGGCCATTGGGGCCCGTTAAGGGCCCCTAGGGATCTACTAGGGGTAATCCGCGCAGCTAGGCCTCAGTTTCTGAGGCTAGAGTAAACTCTTCTAGGTTTCAAGGGCTCGCTTCAGGCGGGCTCCTACGGCATTCTGTTCCTCATAGAACATTCCATAAGTAATGATAGCAAGCTAGGACAGGGAATACCCGTGATCCTTATACATATATATATAAATTTAGTTTCTGAATGCCAGATTTTAGAATGAGCATGGACACATCACCATCACAGATAGGGGCCTGCGTGGCAGTCGGTCTAACAATTTTGCTTTCATCGACCTTAATCAAATGGATCTCGAAGGGAACACCAGGTAACGAGCCTACAAACAAGAAAATCTATGGGCTGCACCATGCCATACTCAATATCGATGTCCCACCTAAGACTATGTGGATGAATCTGGGTTATTGGGAAGTGAGTTCGTAACAACGGCTGGAGATAGCTCTGGTAGCCTTACTGATGCTGGCAAAGTAGAGAGACAGCGATCTCCCTCAAGCGTGCAGTAGACTTCTGAAGGAGGTTTTGAAGGCTGCTGATCTGATTGACGAGGATGGCTATCGGACTGGTAGATGGCCAATAAAGCTTATCGACCTTGGCTTTGGGTGTGGGGACCAGACAATCGAATTCACCAAAAACTACCCCACTGTAGCTTCCTTATATATTGGCCTTACCATCGATGCTAGACAACATAAATTCGCCCACCAACGGCTGTCTTCTCTCCGCCTTCTCCAAGATCCTTCATCAACTACTGACACGACGTCCAATAGTCCGTATCAAGAGGAACAAGCCGAGCTCGATAGATATCCTAACCACCAAACCGGCCTCTTGCACCAGAGGCTTGAAAATCATGCCAAAGAGATAAACGGCAAAGAGAAGAATATCAACCTTTTCTGCGCAGATGCTGCTCAGCCAGCGAAGTGGACCGATGAATTGAAAGAGGCCATCACACCCAACCTAGCCAAACAACTGCGCGAAAACTCCCAAGCGTCTCTCTCAAAGTTACGCAAGCAAGAGACCTGGATCCTCGGCCTGGATACTTTATACCACTTCTCGCCCTCCCGCCAGCCCATCTTCAACCATGCCTATCAAAAGCTGCAAGCCTCAATCATGGCTTTTGACCTCATCTTCGGCGACGGAACAACTCTAGTAGAGCGAACATGCATGCGTATCATTGCATTGATTATGGGCTGCCCTATGGGTAATTTTATGACGGCTATTGAGTATAGGGAACAGCTTCTTAAGGCGGGGTATGAGGAAGAGAAGGTTGAGATTCATGATATCTCGGAATACATTTTCAAAGGACTGGCTGACTATTTGAAGAAGAGGGATGAAGAGCTTCAGGTGTATTTAGGGAGGGGAATCGGGGCTTATAAGGTGTTTGGGTGGGTATTGAGGTGGTGGGCCAGAAGCGGGATTATAAGGGGATGCATTATTGTGGCTAAGATATGACCACCGCTATGCTTCAAATTCGGCACTTTGATGGCTAACACATGTCTACCTGATTGGCTGACTCTTTCCAATACCGGCATCTACTTCCACGGTTACCACACTCTCCTCAGGAGGGATGAATCCAATCAGCTCCAAGAAATACGCGAGAAAGTTCAAAACCCCATAGAACGCCATCGGCACAACCCCAAAAAAGAAATTTCCGGCAACTCCCCTCCGCTTAATCGTCATCGTAAGTTCCGTCTTTGCAATTTCTGGCGCCTCAGGCGATCGAAAAGGGCCAACAAGCCGATAAAACGACACAAAAGATGCGCCAAAGCAATAAGCCAGCAGCACCCTCCAGCCATGTTCTCGCCACAGTTCCAGTAGCCCCGGCGCTCCGCCAAAGTCGCGAGCTAGTGTGCTCATATACGCACTGTAATCGACGCCGTACTGGATGCGAGAAGTTTTAGTGGCAAGGAGGTGGTAATGGGGCGGATCTGTGGGTAGGGTCATTCTCTTTAGGATTAGTGCTGTCCACCACATGGCTTGTTGTTCGGCGATGGGTGGTATAGCGCCCACGCCGGGGCGGACGAAGCCGATGAAGGCGATAGAGGGATGGTCGTATTTGATGATGTTGCGAATGTTGGTTTGGTCGGCGGTAGGGTAGGATGGGGAAATCCAATCGAAGTCCTGTTTGTAGCCAGTGCAATATACGATGCAGTCGGGTTTGATCTCCTTGTCCTTCAGCCGTCGCCAGTCTTTTCTGTTGGGCCTGGGTTCGAAGATTATTTTACCGTCCTGGTCCACAGAAGAGGGAAAAGTGCAGGTATCCACCCATCGATCCGAGTTCGCATCTTCAGGCGGATCGAGATACTTGTTGCCCATGAATTCTAGAATCGGGTCTCTCTCTTTGTAGGGCCGATTTAGATATGGCATAGCTTTATGACTCTTATTGAGAAAGACATACGCTCTTCCTAAGCGCTCGTTAGGCAATGCGCCGACATGCTGATTACACCCTGCCTGGGTTCCTGTCAGAAACCACATGACTCTCTTTATGACAAAGTCTGAAATAAACCACCGTAGCCTGCTTTTAGCTATGGCTCGGTGAACATAAGCTGTCTCGAAGAGATTTGTAATTAAGCCATCAATGGGCAAGCTTCCTCCTGTAGTCTTCCCAAAGACTTGAAAGCGATTGAGAACTTTGGGAAAAGATAGAAACCCTGTTCGAAAGCACATGGTGACTGTTTGGGCTTTGGCTTTGATAGCCTCGTATGCAATATCCATAGCAGTCTCACCGCAGCCTAGGATCAGGACGCGGCGGTTGGCTAATTGAGAACGATGCTTGTATTGTGATGAATGGAAGACATCTCCTACGATATGCTCGATGCCGGGTATTCGAGGGATGTTAGGTGTAACGTGGAGGCCTGTGGCAACAGCTACATGTGAACAGTCATAGAACTCGGATTCTTTCTCTTGCAGAAGATTGCCTGTGTTAGTGAATGTTACTCGGTGTTTCCATTTATGGTCTGAAGGATCTGATGGCGAGATATCGACAACACGATGTCCAAGTTTGATATAGGGCGCAAGGTCGAAGCGGTCAATATATGACTGTAGATAGTCGACGTACTGGGGAAGGGAGATATGATCTGGAGAATCAAGCGGGAATCGGTGATCAGAAAATGCTGTGAGCTGCTTGGAGCTAACAAGCTCTGCATTGTCATAGGAGCGGTATTTGAAGGTGCCGCCAATATTCTGCTCCCTAGATAACTGATGAGCCTTGATCGGCCGGACTGATACCCATACTCACGCCTCAAAGATACAAGCTTCAATCGGAGCTTCCGGAGTCGAGGCTTCTCGTAATGTTTTCAAGGTAGCTAACCCACCAGGCCTGTTACACGAAATATTAAAAACACAACCGTGAAATTGTACAATCTTTCCTTACCCTCCACCGATTATGGCAATTTTGATACCAGTCATGGCTTAATCGATCAAACAAGTCTGGACAGTGCTATGGCTGATATGGTATAACAAATATCAAGCGAATTCGAAAAATATGTAAGATTCCGAGCAAAGACCTTCCGAACAGCCTATATCACCATCACGAATATTTCTGACAGCTTGTATCAATTCATTCGAGGGTCCTAATGAAGAGATGCATCTGTATCTACCCGAGGTATTGCCGGCGCTAATACCCTTCGTCCGGTATTAAGCAAGCCGGCTCTACTTTGTAAAGCTACCATGCTCACCCAGGAGCGATTTTCTTATCTTGGCCTAGATCCCCCCCTATGATCTAGGCTTGCCACATAGGGTCTGGGGGCCATTGAGGCCTCCGGGCCTGAGCTTCGAGGCTACTGTGTAGTCGCGACCTTTCGTCCGATGTCGTTGTGTATCTCCTGCAGAGTGTTTAAAGATCTTTGAGTTGCATGAATGACATGCTCGACTTGAAGAAGAATGCTAGAAAGTCCTAAAGACTATTGTTTGAATGATTGGCTGGGGAGGTACAACCCCGAGAGCCAGCAGAGAAGCCCAATTTGAACTGAGCGGCGACGGAAATGATGGAAGCCTCCAACATCAAACCCGTTACCATACTGTGCTCCTACCTGGGTCTCGCCGCTGTGCTGACAGCGCAAATACTCCGGCTTCTCTATCAGACGACAACCCGTCCTCAATTTCCACGGCGAGACCCGCGTTATCGATCCCCGAAGGGCGCACACCTCGTCATATTTGCAACGCTTGCGGTGATCAGTCTTGTGATAACATGGTACTACATGCTCGCATTCTTCACGCTCTCCTATCAGACATGGGCCGGTAAAAATAGTGTACCGTTGCCAACCAGGCTCTGGAGAAGCGATGTTCTCTTGGCAATCAATGAGGACGTTGGTGGGCTACATCTGGGATCTTGGCTGAGGGACACAAAACTCTTCAAAGATGCTTGGGAGACTGTCATTAATGGGAAAGCAAGATTCTGGTGGAGTCAGCAAATCTTCCTCATTACAACGATATGGAGCGTATTCTTAGGTCTTGAAGGTGCACGACGAGTTCCTCAGACCAGATCAAGGCTAACCGGGCAATATTCCAGGCAGCCGACGTAAAATACCACACCTATGGACGTTCATGCTTCTCGGACAGATCGTTGCAGTCTCGTTTGCCATGAATTTGTCATTTCTTGCCGTGCTGCTTTATGATCCAGAACCTGGTGATAAGAGAAGACCACAGTACGAGCGAGATACAGGGTACCCGACCCGTACCTTGCATGTCTTTTTTAGTATACATACGCTCTATTTTGCCCTGGGAGCTACTTTTGCAAGCGTTTTTTATATTCCATCCTTCGTTGGCACAAGCTCTTTCCTATACCTACTTGCGGTGCCCCATGTCCTCTTGTTCCTCCCCGTTATAATCCCGGAACGCTGGCGTCAGAGTAACTTAACGCTTGACGGTCAATCTCGGACCGCGAGTGGTGTGATAAATATATATCGCCTGGCGGTTGGTCCCAGCATTGTACTGCTCGTGCGGGCCACGTACCTTGCCCTGAGGGACCAGGAATCCGGAGGGGCGCTAGCTATCTTCAATGAGCTTAGATCACATCCAGCTGTCAGCAGTGTCGGCTGGGATGTGATCCTTTGCTTTCTGAGCTCTGCATCTTGGGCTTCAGTAAACTATACTAGTAGTTGGAGGATGCTAAAATATATACTGCCTATTGTACCGGATCCCAAAAACGCGGACGATCTTCGGAAAGATGAATGACGAATCGGGCCTTCTTTACTCTTCTCGAAGGACTCTGAAGGCTGCATCTGCCGGATTGAAAAGTCCAGTGTCATGCAGCCGCCGATCCTGGAGCTTTGCTCAAATTCATATATATATATATATAGATACCTATAACAACCTCCTTTGGGAAACGTTAGATTGACTTGATTCTGGTGGATCTACGCAGATGACTGTGGTGGATTTCGCATCCCCCTGGTAGATCTTGCCATCTCGTCGCTAGGTTTTCCCACCAAGGCCGACGACGATTAACGGATGGCTATAGATGGACTTGGTGGACAAATGGAGCACCGCTATTGGATTTTTATAATTATTTTGGCCCTACCACACCCCCATCGCCGCCAATTGTCTGCGGGTATTACGGCGCTGCTTCTTTTTACTATTCTCGTCTTTAGTATCTTACTAGCAATGGCCTTTCTATATCCTTTGACGCACGTTCGATATATTTCGAAAGTCTGGTATATTATCCGTGTTCTTTCTCCCCTGGCAGGTAACCGAGCACTTGGTACTGGCCCTAATATAAGCAAATCGCTGGATCTGACATCACGTCTTTTGGGCTGGTTAGGTGATTGCAGCTGCTATAGAGTTAGACATCTTGTATAGTAAAGGAAATATGATGGTTGAGCACCGCCATTAGTGGTAAAAGCTCGTAACGAGACGTACGGCAGGACCTTATGGAAGTTCCTGCCATCCATGGATATGGCGGGAATGCCATATATGTCCATTCATTCGTATGAAATCTTCTATATATAAGGAGATCCCCCGATTCCAATGCGGGGCCCGGTCCTCCAAACGTTGATCGAACCTCAAAAGCCATTTCGTTGCCAGGGTACCTCTACATCAAAATCATGCGCTACTCTCATTGCAGAGACGATGCAGCCTTCCAATAAAACCATGCCATCCCAGCACCAACCTCCTGCAAGCCAGACGCCATGAGCTCCGTTTCTCCATCTCCCCTGCTTCTCGCTCATAGCGCCTACATCGGGCGGTTCGAAGATAGCATTGCAAATTTGCCTACTCTCTGGAGTCCGCAAAGCACGCGTGAAATTCGATTGTTGGACGATCTTCGAGGTTTCGATCGGTTCTAATGGGCATGTTGTCACCGTGTTGCCAAATGCCAAACGGTGTCTGGACTCGGTACGAGGACTCGCTCCGCCTATAGTCCTGAAGTTGATGATTTCAGCCTCCGTTTCTTGTTGGCCTTGACCCTCAAGGACATCATTGTACTGATTGATTTCCTCCATACATACGATACTAGTCACCTCTCTGATCGGTACACGTGCCATGGAATCCCTCAATGGTTCGAAGATGCCACTCACGATTGCTGGGGAGATAGCGAGGACTACTTTGTCAAATAACTCTTCCTGATCCTTATGTTCTATTCCAACCTTCTCTTGCCACCAGAGCAGCCGGAGGCCATTCGCTTCTGGGTGCACCTTGGCAACTCTGGATCCAAATCTGATATCAAGACGCTTGGAGAGCTTCCTCTGAACCTCCCGCACACCGTCTAAAACCACATAGTGTAGCTGTCCGGTTGTCGCTCTTTTGTAGTCGATCAAGTCACTCGCAGGAAACGATAACAGCTCTCTGTGCGAACAAGTCGATACGCTACTCATGAGTGGAAGCAAGTAATTGGAGATAAAGTACGCAGGAAGTCTTATACGGTGGACGTATTGTGCGAACGACTCACACGGTATCTTTCCGCTCTCCGGAAGTGGCGGAACAAAAAAACAGCAAAGGGAGAAATATGTATACATGACTAGCAGATATGCTGTCTCCAGGACATAGGTAAGAAGTGGGGTTCCGCGCGGCCGTATGGGTGGTATATGATGGTTGTTGGAGGAATGAATAAAATGCAATTGCTCGTTCCCAAGATGCGTGTCACCGCTAAACAGCTCTGTAGCGCTGGAAAACGAGAAAAGGAACTTCTGGGGATGATATCGGACGCCCAAGTAATCGTACATTGCTCGTAGATTCTTATAATATCCGCCTGCGAAGGCCCGCATGGGTACATCTACCCTTGCGGATTCTCCAGTAACAGGGTCCCTGACGGTAGTTGAAGCCGCATCTAGAGATATCTTGTCTCCCTGAACAAATCAGAAACATCAAAACGGGAAGAGAAATCAGGTGGATCTGTAGACTTACGCTTTCGAAGATGGTAACGGAGTAGCGTCTGTGAGGATCGCCGTTCAAGAGCATGGCCGTGGTAAGGCCTGCCATGCCTGAGCCGACAATGGCTACACGTTGCGGGTGCATGGTGGGTGCCATCATGTAAAGGAAACGCTCAATTGGACATCGCGCCGTTCTGATAGGATCCTATCGCAGCTAACATCATAGCGGACTAATCCCAGGGTAAAGTAGATCTAGAACGTGGCTGCCACTTCCTTTCTTCCGGTAGCCGCAATCTGCAAAAGAGAGAGAAGAGAAAGGACGAATATAGTGCAGGGCCATTGAAACATAGTAGTGGGTTATTAGGACCTTCCTAAATGGTAGACCTACGGCACCACGATGGTACCACTCCCTCCGCCCCAGTGGCACGGATGCGGAAGGATTATATGCGCCACGTCGTGCTAGTACAGCGTAGGCAAAGCTCAAATCTCCGCACTTCAAAACTCAGATACCACATCTCCCCAAAGATGATACTTGTTCCATATCTTTGTCGAGATTAAAATCGTCAGGCAATTTTTTCTTTCCGCCATGATGACTCTCCCAATGCCAATGATGCAAACTTGGAAGTCGCAGTCGATGATGTGCGAAGCTCGGAACGTTTGCGCTATAGCGTCTATTGGTGGTACATGAAGGCCTGCGCTAAACCGTAACTTAATGAAGCCTTGACATTGTCTGAAAGGCCCAGGGTTAAAGAGCCAGAGCAATGGGGGAAAGAGCAATTATATGGTCTGGAAAAGGTTGCCATGGCGACTGGTAAGCACTAATCACTTACCAGGCAAGGTCCTTGGACAATGAGGCGCCAAGACATCGTCATCCGTCGATTGATGTTTGGATGACGTCGGGAGATTCGCTGCTATGCCTTCAAGAGATGGATGAAGAGCTTAACGTCCCGGCTTAGAGCATTTGGCCCTAATGGCAAACGAAGTCTCTCGACGATCCTTTCGTTACCAAATTTTGAGATCATGTTTTATGCTCGATGGTCGATTCAAACCTCACATCGGTCAGCTCGTCAGGATGTCCAGATAATGATATAACCCCAAGGAATTGACTCAACAATTATCCAGGAAGTCTTTCTCCAGTAAGCTTTCAGGACCTTCCATTTCGTCTGGGAAGTGTTTACCCTTACCATTGCTCTCAGACGTCATGCCTACCGCAAAGACTTTCGAGACTGCTCCCTTTTTCTCGAGACTGTACCGGTCTATGAGCTCCTACGTTTGACATCAAGCAAACTTATTGCCAGCGACCCAGAACAGTTACGGGAAGTCGTTGAAGGTTTCCGTGCTCATTGCTTCGGCGCTCCTTGACTTTTCTTACAAGGCTGTGCTGAGGGAGAGAATTTATTGAAGGAATCAGAAAGAACGACTGAGATCATCCGCGCACTCACCGTAGGTTTATTCGTGGAGTAAAAGTCGAATTTCGAGGCATCGCTGAAGAAAATCTATGGGGTAGGCAACTGTGGTCTGCTTCCAGCGGTTGGTTCTGTATTCAAGACGAAGACCAAGGAACGGGCTCCCGGACCGCTGCAAATGCTATGGTGTTTGTTATGACGACAGCCTCGGCAATGTCCCATGAGTTGCACAGCCCGAGCCGATCGAACTTAAAGGTGAGAGCATCAAATCTTGACTTTAGAGAGCATACCAGTATGGAATGCTGATTATGGACCAATTGGACGAGCATCATTACCTGCCACAGGGAGCTGATACTTCTCTCAACACCACAATTGTCCCTCCCGCTCGAAATGCTGGGAAGCCCAGCGCATCAGATTCGTACACTCTGGATATCCTTAGAAACTCTCCAAAATATTTATCACAAATCCTCTGCATCGCTGCAAGATACTTCCTTGGAACATTAATGCAAGAGCTTGAATTGAAGGAAAAGGGTTATAGATCACGATGATGGTAATTCACAAGAAACGGTCTAACCGTGTATGGCTAGCAGCATCATGCCATGCAAGGGACAGACGTTCAAACCTTCTCCCAAGCAAGCACTTGTCTGTCTCTTTTAAATCTACGTTAGTGTATCCCCTTAAGATAACCGAGCTGTCATACATATAAAACCATAGCGCATCTTAACATCAACTTAACGCTGCGCGTAAAACTCCGGGTACGAGATATCAATCCTGACTAGACTTCGTCATTATTCTAAGTAAGTTCATATAAGATATTAGGACACTAAAGTCATCATAAAGTCTTTCAGGCCTATGATACGATCAACAAGGCTGACATATGTAAGCTTTCTAACGACGCTTACGTCCCCCCCCGAGACCGAAGCTCACGCTCAAGGCAAGGTGAGATACGTAGGTGTGTGCATTTCGTCAGTCATGAACCCAGAGGGTCCGATCGCTGCTCACTCCTTAACATCATCTTGATATATCACTCATGCCATGCCTTTGCAACTCTAGCGTACCGCTCCATATTGTATTTATTCCTATTTAATCTCTCTATTCACTATCCCTGCTACCCTTCCCCACCCTTTCCTTTCCTCCCCCCCCCTCCCTCCCCCTCCTCCCCCTATGTACCCTTCTCGCACCGCCACCATCCACTCCTCCAACCCCCTCTCCACCTCCACTCCCCCACCCCAACCCTTCTCCACTCCCCACTCCCCACTCCCCACTCCCCACTCCCCACTCCCCCAACTCCTCATTCCACCCTCCCCACCCCTCCCTTCACTTCCACTCCCTTCACCAAACAACCCACCGCCCCAAGAATTCTTACAGCATCTGAAATGACAACTGGGGACTAATCACGGCGTACGAAAGGGATATGAATGGGGAATGGGTTGGAGATAGATGTATTAAGATTAAGGAAGTGGGGGGAGGGGGGGTATTCGTTGGGATGGGGTCCTAGGGAGGGAATGGGAATGTGAGGCTTGTGGGTGTTTAGGATGGGCTGGGGTGGGGATGACAGAGTGCAGTTTTGGGGGGCTGGGGTGTTTAAAACGAAAGAACAAGGTAAGTCTCTTTCGAACGTACACAGTAACCAGCTAGGATTTTTCACAGGGAACATAATAGATTTACATTAACAAATCTAGATACCCCCCCCCGCCGCGCCTCTACCCCCGACCATCCCATCCCAACATAAGTAAAAACAAACAGAAATGAAAACTCACTCGCTCTCTTCGGAGACTAACGAGCTCGTATCTCATATCCCAAGACAAAAGCCGTTCTCCGGTCTATGAGTCGAATCCAATTTCCATCTCATCGCAAAACCACCATCGGTATCGGTCTTGATGGACTTATCATGTCAACCATACCTTACAAGGCCAGTCCCGAAAGTGTTGCCTACAACACAAGTCCCGCAAGCGCAATGCTCAACCCTCCTAGAATCCCATCCAACAACTCTTCCACCACAGCTAGAAGGTCGTTGACGACGGGGATCAAAGACGCGAGCAGACCGCTAAGAGAAGCGACGAGCGGGCCGAGGAAGGATAGTGTTGCAGCTATATATCACACAAAACATTAGCGCTTGAAATTTCTTTCAAGATGATGATGGATTGTGAAAATGACTTAGAATGAAAAAGCCGGAGGGGGAGGAATAAACGTACTCAATCCCAACGTCGCAATAATCTCATTAAGCGCCCCCCCAATCTCCTCAATGATGAGGGCTAGCTCAGCAGGCAGTCCCGCAGCAGCATCCTGGCGCTTCTCAATCGCGACGTCGACGGAGCGTTTCTTGGACATGGCTTTGACGTCGTTGGTGGCGTCAACGACTTGGGAGTTTATGGAGGCGATAGCGGAGGTAAAGGTTGTGCCGGCGGCGGCTTTGTCGGCTTCGGAGGAATCGGGGGTGAGTGAGGCCGCGGTGGAGTCTGTGGGTGGAGGTGGTTAGTTATATTATGTTATATGTGGGAAGGTGGAGGAGGTAGGGGTAAGGAGGTGCGGGAGGGAGACGTACTAATTTTACCGGTGTAGGGAGTTATGCTTGTGAAGAGGGTTTGCATTCGAGCGAGAGCTGCGGGAGCATCTGCGGGGGTTTGGCGGCCGACGAGGGCGAAATCAGAGGTTGGGGCTGCGAAGGCGAAAGGGGAGAAGGAGGCAGCGAGGGCCACGTAGGTGAAGAAGGACTTCATGTTGAAGATTTTGGGTTTGGGTTTTGGTGGATAGGGTTGGAGTTGAGGGTATTTTGAATAATTGTTGGAGATTATGGAGATGGTGAGATGATTGCTGATGAAGTGAGATAATGATGTGGACCTCGAGAGGTGTTATATAGACGTTCTCCCCTGAGCTCTGAGGGCAGACTTCGTCATTTTCTCCACATTCATGAAGATCACCTTGCATGAACGATGATGCTATAGCACGCCAGTGTCATCGTGCCCGACCGTTGCGGAAGTATCCAGTCCTCGAATCAGGAGGAGCATGTCCATTAATGATGGAGCCTGATCGTCATAATGTTCCAAGGAAAATTAAACAACCTCAGCTGGAGCCGCCATGCAGGGCCGGGGCTAGGGTCCAGATAATGAGTGGATGCTTGAAAGACACAAGGATGAGATGACTTCAGCCTGCTGATCCGACGAGGCCGCGGATAATTTATTCAACGTCTGATACTATTTCGAAACTGAAGAAGGGGCTTATAGCATCATGGTATGACAGGGTGGCTTGATGTTCAGCAGAAGATTGGGAAGCTGCCTCGTTCGTAGATCCTTGCATAGTGTCAATTGATTCAGCGCTTCATCGTCGACGTGGGTGCGTTTGCCAATGGATGATACATGCTGTCAATCCATACTAAGGTCTTGTTTTGCTCCATCAATTTTGTTCCTACCCAGCGGGAGGGGCTTGCTGCCGATGCCAGAGCCGGTTTCCCTTAAGCTGGGGCTCGGTGCGGGCAGTTGTACGTACTAGGTAGTGTAGTAGTAGCATAGTAGTAGCATAGTAGTACTCCATACAGCTAAGGTACTTTCCACGGACACCAGTGATAGAAGCCTCCTCCCGGTCAATGGGATAGCGCCACGCCGGGGGTGGCTTGTTTCAAAACTAGAAACTTTACCCTGCTGGGACCTATTACTTGTTTGCGCTAAGGATATGATTCGTTCTCATGCAAGTGACTGTCTTTAGCCTGAGAGATTTGCAAGCAATTGGACACTGAAGATTACTGTAGAAGAGGTCTTTGCGCCTGATAGCCGGAGAATCGGTCGTATTGCTCCAGATACTCCAGATCGGGTTCAGGCGAACGAAAGACAAACAGCGCGCTGTAGAGACATACGAAAATGTACCAGGGCAGCTGGCAGCGGATTGAGCCTGCTGTCCGAGCTGAGAAAGAGAGTAAATTCAAAGTAATGAGTAGAAAAAACCACGGACTGATGCTAAGATCTGCAAAAGGACTAAGGAAAAGGGGGTAATTAGAACCTAACTCGCAGATTAAACTACTAAATACCTACAAGGAAGAGGAGACAGAATCCTCCGTATTCTCCGAATACTTGGAAGGGACCTTGCAGGGTGTGAAAGAGATGCATGGATAGATGGATATATGTTTGTTGCGGTGAGCAATGAGAAGGAGATGATCAACATATGTGGTGGCTGAGAAGGATACTAAAGGTATGGCGGTGCGGAATTTCGTGCCGAAGCAGGCTGGGTAGGCCCGCGCCCTGCCAAGCTGCCAAGAAACGATGACGCAGATCGCAAACGGCTATCCAAGTCTTTGAGTCTTTGTCTCTTACCGTTGAAGGATCAACATGCGATCACCCATGAGGCTGCTGCACCGTCCCGTACTAGAAATCATGCTTGAACCCTACTCTTATATATTATTAGATCTCAAATACGAGGCACTGACGATCGCAATGGACGTTGTTGTGGAGTCAATTACTCTTTTCCTCTCATTCCCCACAGGACTCGTAAAGGTGAAAAGGTCCCTACTGTTCCACACCTGCGTCTTATGCGCATGGGGAGGATGCCTGGATGAGGACTGAGAAGGAAGAATAAGCGCTGCATTGCTGTGGGACCCGCGCAAGATTCCCTACTGCCTATCATTTTTCGCCCCATTGACATCGTGCAGTCCAATCTTCTCGTTAGCACTGTTAGTCACGATAGAATTTGCTATCATCAATAGAGAGGGGCTGCAAAAAAATGCAGAATAGTTGTGACGTATGTCTCCATTAAACGTCGCAGGTCACGGCGACAGGACATGACCAGCATGCCCCTATCGCCTATTCACTTTATGCTCCGCTAGGTTATTACACCTGTCTAATAGACCATTATAAGGACTGGCATCTTGCCTGTCTTCTCACAACTCGTCGCACTCATCCTGCTCATCGTACTCGTTTGTACCTACTTGCGCTGAGCCCGGGACTATAGCAGCTGTACCATTCGAGTAGATAGGGGATAATATTGATGTGCTTGCTGGAGGACCACCTTGGCCTCCTTCTTGTCCACCTGAAAACGATGTAGCTGCTCCATTCGGTGTAACCGACGGGGGAGGGATAGCACCATTCGCAAGGGTTGGTGAAGCTGACAGAGGTATTGACGAAGCAAGACCACTCGGTGTAACAGACGGGGGAGGGATGGCACCCATCGCAAGGGTTGGTGAACCTGACAGAGGTATTGATGAAGCAAGAGCAGGCGAGCTCCCGCTGCCGAGCGAATCAGGTTGGCCCCAGCCTTTGCCTCCAGCAATCGGACTCCATGCGGGAGTTGGGTCTCCAGGAGCCCAATCTGTGATGGGTGGCGAGGTCGTATTGTCCCTTTGGGGGTTGTAAGCGCCGTTGGGGTAGGTTGGCCAGCCGTTTGCTGCATAGGCAACTTGGTTGTTTTGAGTTTGTTGCGTCTGGCTACTTTGGGCCCAAGCAAGATTGTTTGTCATAGGAGGGTCTGTGAACCAGTTGTTGCCTTGGTAGGCTGGTTGGGCGAGGCCCTGTTGATAACGGCGGTCAGAGGTGGATGTACTGTAGCAGAAAGATGGGGCTCGCTTACGTCGTCCCAACACTTCATGAAGAACCACCAGATCTGTTCGGGGTAGGAGTCCCCCGTGGGTGGTGAAGGAAGTCCTTCCATGGCTCCCGCTTTTCCGCGATCAATTTTTATGTCGGCCGGGGTTGCGCAGCTAGTGGGGTCATTGGTATTGGTACTACATATGTCGGTGACCTGTGTCCAAAAATTTTGTCAGGATAGAGGACTTCAGGCAGGGTCAGGGCATCTTTGACCTTGAGCATCATGTCTGAGGAGCCATCCTCCTTCCAGAAGGAGATACAGACATCCTGCATGCAGTAGCCTGGGGTTCGCGGGTCATTTAGCAAGTCAACGAGCGTAATAGAATATCCTTTATGACTTACGGCTGAGGTCTGCATATTTGAGAAAGTATGGATGAATGGCAACCTTGGATCCGCTAAAGGCATTATCGGGTATACCACATGCACTTTGATTGGCTGAGTCAATCCCATTCTGAGTTGGTGTGGCTGGTGAATTGATCCACTGGTCTGAATTTCCGGTTGGTGTATTGAGCTCTCCAGCTGAAAAGAACATCATGTTGCCGTGATACAGACGCCCAAAAGGCAGATCGACGGACCGAGCACCGTAGACTGCTGGCGGAGTATCTGAGACCTGAGGCGGTTCCGAGACGAGTTGGGGGGCTCCGTTGTTGAAAGTATTATCGGCTTTTGCTGTGGTCGGGATTTGCTGCATGCCTGGATCTTGACGGCGGATGACGGAGCTGTGGCCGACTGAGGCCGCCCAGAGAATAGACACCAGAATAGACAACATAATGGCGAGAACAAGACAAACGTAAAGAATAGAAAGCTAAATCAACGGTCGACGTTGGTAAACGAATGTTGTGGTCGAGTAACGACTGACTGACAATATGAAGGAATGTAAGAAGTAAAAACCTCGATAAAAGAGTGTAATGGAAACAAGGCGTGTGAGAGAAGTACGGGAGCGGCATGAGATCCCATGTCGATAGTTTGAATATAAGCTATTTACCAGCTCATTTCGCGTTTGAGGCAGGATTAGTACTGTGTATGGGAAGATACATTAAAAGCATACACGTAAGCCTCGAAAGCTCCAATCATTGCCGCCAGAAGAGTCTTCTCTCCCACAAAAGAGAGCGGACTGGAAGTAAAGCTCCGAAACATGTAGATATCAGGAGTTCATCCCACTTGATGCAAATGGGGTCGGATGTTTGAGGTGAGCGGGCGGGTAAAAGAGGTTGAGCCGCTCCATTAAGCAAGCATCAATCGCATAGAAGCAACAGCCAAGATGTAAACTGCATCCCGACCCGGGCGCTCCAAGCAGGTGAAGATTAGAGAGGGGTGAGAAAATGGTAGATGATGTTTGAGGTGGAGTAGCAGGACATATCATATCGGATACGAGCATGCCAAGCTCAAGAACCTTACTCCTCTTGGAAGAAAAGTACATAGATCCCAGTAACAGTATCAATAGCTCATGCCAGGTCTCGGAAGAGACAATTGTAGTGTTTGATGCTCAGCAGTGACGTCCCGTAAAGGAGTAGCTGTGATTTGGTCAGAGCGAGCCAGAAGCAATGGTAGTGAGCTGTACTCTCAACGCCTGCAAGGTGCATAGAAACTTGATCAAGATCAGAAAATGGGCGAGCATCAGTGAGTGAAGCACAGAGCGGGGAGCACTACATGGTAGTTGTGGCTGTAGTCGTGTGCAGTAGTTGTGGGGCTAAGGTGGTCCAGCGAGTCGAGATGGATGGAGGGTATGCGTTCCTGTTCATGCAAGTCCGACATTCAGTCTAGACCTACCTGCCTCGAAGTAGAACCATCTATTCTAACCACCACCGACGGTGCACGACATCGTAGGACGAAGAATGAATAGTGGCCACCCAGATAGTATTCCGATCATTGATCCTCCGTTCGACTTCGTTGGGCTTGGGCTACAAGATGGCCACGGAGTTTAAATGTCCGTAGGACATGCTCCCAGTTCGCGTCAGTGTACTTGCAGTTGGTGTACTGCGGTATGCATGTTTAACGGCTGTCAAATTGTCTTCGGAGGCCGTCCCTACAGTAGCCGTATCGGAGAGAGAGAACTATTGGAAGGCGCTGATAAGAAGTGAAGAAAAGTGCATCGAGACCGCCAATAAGGTGAAGCGATTATCCAAGTGCAGGTCTTCTATACTCTTCAGAGTATGGTGTATGTGGGGCCGTTGGGTACGGTTCTTGGAAGATGGAAATTTGTCGAATCAGAGATTGCCATGCTCGTGGCAATTCCCCGCACCCACGCTCCGATATTGCTTCAACTTTGCGGCCAACGCCCGTTCACTCTCAACCCGTTGCATTCCTTACACCATACACTTGTGGGAGAACCCTCCGACCCTTATCTGTACCTGACATCGCCTGATTGTACACACACCTCCTACCTTCTCTGTCGCAGCAAGCACGGCTCAGTCTGAGTCTTCAGCACAACCGTACAGCTTCGTCTCGTGAAGAGAGCAAAAAAAGAAAAAAGAAGCACGGTTGTGTACAGTGAGACACATACATCTTCTGGTGGATATGCTATTAACTCATAAATCAAGAAACGACCCCAACCCAGATGCCTTCCCCACTATACAACTCCTCATACTTGGTATGCCCCTCATCTCTTGACCCAATACCACTTGTGCGGACTCGCCAATGACAAAGCCTGCCGTGCAGCAATATGTCGAGTCTCCGAGCCAATTGCTTTGGCTTCCTGCTTCCCCTATGCTTGGGTGATGGTCGGCGACTTCAATATCGGCGATAGATCCAGCGCATCCTTCTGGGCCGGCATATTCATCTCCTCCTTCGCCCTCTCCGAGAGTTTGACAGGCCTGGCATGGGGCGGCGTATCGGACAAGATTGGGCGGAAGCCAGTCCTCTTGATAGGATGTACAGGCACCATGATATCGTTGCTCATCGTTGGCTTCTCAACCAACTTCTGGATGGCCTTGGCCGGTAGGGTCATGGGTGGACTTCTCAGTCAGTATACCCGATCCTCGCACAATATGGGCAAGGAGACTGACCCATTTGCAGATGGAAACATTGGAGTCATCCAGACCATGGTGGGTGAACTAGTCAAGAAGCCAGAGCATGAGCGTGAGTTACATCTACAAGGCCATAATGCTACAGCAGTACCATGCTAACGCTCTACAGCAAAGGCATACGCCGTGATGCCATTCGTTTGGTCCATTGGTACCATCATCGGCCCAGCAATTGGTGGCACCTTTGCTCGTCCGGCAGTCTCCATGCCCTCCGTCTTCTCTCCCACAGGCTTGTTAGCTCAATTCCCATACCTCCTCCCCAACCTCATCTGCGCTATTCTCCTCTTAATCAGTATCCTTTTCGGTTACTTCTTTCTAATAGAGACCCACCCCGACATGCAGTCCTGGAGTACGCAAGAAGAACTAGACAACACCACCGCCGAAACGCCCCTCATGGCCACCGCCGGAGCGACAGCAAACTCCGGCGTCGACCTCTGCGCCGACACTTACGGCACCTTCAATACCGTCAACATCAATGAAGACAAAGAATGGGTCCTCAACGCCGATGGCACTTCCCGTCCGCCCTCCATCCACTCCAGCGATCCCAACGAACCCAAAGTCTTCACTCGCAAAGTCATCATGATTGTAGTCGCCCTCGGAATCTACACCTACCACAGCATGACCTACGACCACCTCCTCCCCATCTTCCTCCAAGACAAAGCTCCACCCTCCTATCACCGCCCACAATCCCCCTTCGACGTTCCCGGCGGTCTTGGCCTCTCCCTCCAAGCAGTCGGCCTCATCATGTCCATCAACGGTCTCATCGCCCTCTTCATCCAAGCTATAATCTTCCCCCTCTTCGCCTCCTGGCTCGGCATATTCCCTACCTTCGTCACCGTCACCATCATCGCCCCCATCGCATACTTCATCGTCCCCTACCTCGCCTTCCTGCCCCCCCACGCCCTCTACCCCGGTCTCTGGATCTGTCTCACAATCCGAAACTTCACCTCCATCCTCGCCTACCCCGTCCTCCTCATCATGCTCAAAGAAGCCGCCTCCTCGCGCTCCGTCTTAGGAAAAGTAAACGGCCTTGCCGCCTCCGCGGGCGCTGCATGTCGCACTATCTCTCCCCCAATAGCGGGATACCTCTACGAAATAGGCACGCACATTGGCTTTACGGGATTAGCGTGGTGGGGCAGCGGCGTGGTCGCCATCATCGGCGCGCTTCAAATCTTCTCTATTGCACGGACGAAGAATAAGACCGCTACTATTAGGCCTATGGCTTCTTTCATGCAGAATGCGATGCCGGAAGAGCGGAATGAGGATGTTGTTCATATCACTGTTACGGACCAGGACGTGTAGTGCGAAACGGGGGCTTATGAGGAATTATTGTGCTTATGACATTTTCTTGTACTTCAGCTTTTATCCATCACAAAATTTCACGGCGTGCTTCTATTCACGGGTTTGATGAGCTAGGACGAAAAATAATGGCGTTTCACGAATACCGGTCCATCGATTGTTTATTCATCGCATTGGGCGCTTGGGTGGCTTTCTGCATTTAGATTGGTGTTGTGGATGAGGTATACATATATACATAGCTAACATGCAAGGAAGGAAAGGGAGATAGTGGCTATTGCTTTTCTTAGACGAGGGAACAAATACATATACAGAATTCCCTAATCATCCATCCATCACTCTTGTGCACTCGCTTAAAATGTTATTAACGTCCCGATATAGCTAATGAAACAGCAAGCAAGCAGTTTCCATTGCACATGAAGTCTTGCCTTGTTTGCTCAGGTAAGGTATATAACAGAGAAAAAGCTTTTCGTTCCGTATTCCATGGGAAGTCGAAGTAGGTATGTAAGGCTTATCTATCAATCAACCAGACTGTACAGGTGGGTGAGATACAAAAGTCCTGAATCGAGACAAAAGCGCCGCCACCACACCAATGAATATTCCGTTTTCATTCCCAATTCTCATACAATTCCATTTCCCTCTCACTTTTCATAGGTGAGGAGCCACCTCATTCGACACCCATCCCCATCCCCCTCCCCCTCCCCATCCTCTCAATACTCCCCAACAACCCACTCCTCCCCCCCTGTCCGTTCCCACTCCCACTCCTCTCCCGCCCATACCCTCCCACCCCGCCCATTCGTCCAATCCTGCTCTCCCCACTACCACCACCATACGTCCCGAATCCCGGCGCTTTTAATCCACTTCCGGACGTCGATCTCGATAGCGAGCGGGCGTCCTGCGATGATGGTGGGTGTGATTGAGTCTCGACAGCGGCTTGGGAGAGTAACATTAATTCCTCGGTAGCGGCTATGAGTTCTGCGGTTTCGATACGGGAGGCGGAGAGTTCTGAGGTTAGTGATGCATTTGTATTCTGCTGGGATGTGAGGGATGATTGCAAGGATGAGATTTCTTGTTCGAGGTGGTGGAGTTTTTGGGTTTGAGCTTCGAGGCGCTGTTGCGTGGATTCTAGATCTTTCTTTTGCGCTTCGTTTTCAGCTTGGGACGGGGGGAGGAGGCGTGCGTGATCTACGCCTGTCATTGTGGCGTCTCTTCCTACACGCAAGTCATCGTTTTCTTTGCTTAGTTCGTCGATTTTCGATTGTAAGTCTTTTACTTTCTTCTCCCAGCGGTCGGAGTAGGATTTTTTGAGGGCGGTGACTTTGGTTTCGTGTTTGGATTTATAGAGGGTGTGGAGTTCTTTCGCGACCTTCGTGACGGCGGCTTCGACTTCGTTGCTCGTATTTGCATTTGTGTGGTTGGCATCTGATGGAGCGTTAGGAGAAGAGCTGGCTCGCATGCCAGTCATCTTACTTTCTGCTTCGAGGGTCTTTGCTTCGGCTTCTTCTCGTTTGTATTCTGCTTCTGTTACTCTTTGGAGAAGGTGGTCTTTTTCTCGATCGCCTCGGACAATTTCTTCTTTCACACTTCGTAGGACGTCTTTCATCTCTTGCTCCCTTTTCTCCCAGTCACCTTTTTCGTTCTGCAGATTCTCCTTCGCTCCACGCTCGTTGCGTATCTCTTCCAACGCCTCCCCAACCCTCCTTTCGGCATCCTCCACTGCTCCTTTGAGGCTACTAACTTCTGCGTCTTTCCCTTTCAGCGTCGCAATCAAGGAAGATACCTGGGACTGGAAAGCGGACTTCATAGACTCCAATTCACGTGCTGTGATACTCGGTATTGAGCGCGGTGTAGGTGCAGGGGGGAGGTCGAAGTCAAGCAGATTAGCTAGATGGCGCGCTTCTGCTGGTGTGCTCGGAGGTAGTGGATATTTCGCTGGGGATGGCGTACGGCGACTTGAAGCATATGAGGAGAGATCCGATTGATGTTTCTTTGGCGACAAGCGGCCGTTCCGAGTTGGTGATCTATCTGCGGCCCGCGTAACTGAGGTGAAATCTCCTGTAAAGTCGACAAGAAGATTGGTAGTATCATTGTCCTGAGACTTGTATCGACGCGGTGTAGGCGACGAGTTGCCATTGTCGTATTCAGGTCTGTTTCTTGATGGCGTATTTCTGCCTGTGGGTCTTGGAGTTGGTGTTCCATCTCGATATGACTTTGTAGGACTGTCAAAAGTATCTTTGATTGGGGATTGACCTAATTGCGCGAAGCGAGTCATATCCACATTTGGAACAGCTGAAAAGGCCGAGAATGCAGTGTCGTCCATTCCAGCGTAGCCAGCAGGTTCCCCAACATTGGACATCGTATCATCGTTCAATGTATGATAAGTAGTAGTCGTAGTCTCGTCTTCCATTGTCTGGACTGGGCGAGTGAGACCTTCATTCTCCCTGAGCGCGTCCTCTGTCAGTTGCCTAGGTTGGTACTCCTCCACTGCCCTCTTCTGTGGAGATAGACGTTTGCTTGGAGTCGAAAGCTTGATTGGCGAAGATCTAGGATTCGCAACAAATGGAGAGCTGGGCGGACCATTGGGGCTGTCGAATGGAATGTTCTCTGTGTCTTGTTCCGTGAAGGGTTGCTTCTCTGGCGATTTATAAGTAGACAACCTCTCGCTTGTTGCAGGCGCGATCCGGTTCGATCTACCCGGCGATAGTGGCGACAGCGGCGACATTGGTTGAGCCATCGTCAATGCGATTGTTGATGCAATGGTCTGATGATGACTAACGTTCGAGGTTGGAGTTGTTCATATTGCAGGCCTTTGTTTACTTTTGGAAGATGCCAAGATCGACTAATCTAGTCCTGGCTTAGGTAATCTCGCAATACAGCCTTGGCGCGGCCAGTTGTCGGTATTTTCCGGACGACAACGTGCACTGCCATGATGCAGACCATGCTATTTCCTCCTTAACCATCCGTCAGAGATTCATCTCCTTTCTAATTCAATCTATTAAAGTATAATAATAGACGAAGCCATTAGATGTCACTCTGATGTCCTGGCATTCTCTTAGCCCTCCATTCGTCCACCAGAGTGCACCGCCCTTATGAAAGCTCACATGAGCACCCCTCTTCACCGAAGCCCCACCAATGGTCCCTACAATAATCATGACTAACACCCCTCCTAAAGATACCATTATCAATATCGCAAGATCGTGGCGCAAAAAGCTCTCGTCTGGATTCCTGGGCATGGAAAACATCTCTGCCCTGCCCAGGCCCCAAAGACGCCATCAAGCTTCAGCTGCTCCAGGCCATCAAATCATGCTGCCCCAAGCTCGGTAACTGCCGATTTATTGCTTCAGCTCGAGCTACAATATGCAGCCCTACTGCCTTGTATAATACTAATTTCGTGATTGTGTAGCGAAAGCTCATTATTTATGGTAGTGGCTGCAAGTGAGAAGAAAGTTTCATGGTACGATAGTGTGATATGCCCAGCGTTTTGGGTGCGCCCATCTGAGAAGACGGTGAAGAGTTAGTAGCCATCGCTGGGTGATAAATATTGCAATCTCGCTCTTGGTGTCCCGCCGTTCGTCGCATCTTCTGTTTTGTGCTGTAAAGCTCCATCTAGTCTGCATAGAATTTCTGGAGCAAGAAAGAACAGCCAACATGTCCTCAGACACTCTTATCAATGGCACCTTGAGCAATCTGAACAACACACTCAGTGGCACTTATACCAACTCAACCAACGGCACTGTCACCCTGATAGGGAGCCATTTCAAAAACCCCCTATTTCTTGCCCCAATTGCTATCAATGCCACATGCGCCCTTGCATTCATAATCCTCACAATCGCATCATGGTTGAAAAAAAGGGACATTCAGGGAAGTCGTGTAGTCTTTGCAGCAATGATGACTTTGCTTGTGGCGATGACATCGTGAGTTTATTCTCATTTTCGTACCAGATTCCGTTGCTTATCAGGTTGACCCACCCAGATCATTCATCCGAACACTTATAGATGAAGTCATTCACGAGTACGAATTCTCGGTACCCAAAGCATATCTGATCCTGCCATCGCTCAAACCCGTCCTAGACAACTCGACAATGATAGGTTTGATAGCGATGATCTACCACATCGCAAAGAACCGCAATCAGTGGGTATGTGGTGACCCGACGGGCTTTCTATGGTGGCAACGCGCCCACCATCTGGCAGTTACCACCCTGACTCTTTTCGCTTTGGCGGACACCGTGTTGTATATCTATGCCCAGGTGCTGCTTTGGGGCCAGATAGATGTCAGTCAAATCAACCCGAAGATTCTGCAAGCTGCGAACAGTTATGGTCAAGTTCACATAACATATACTACGCTGTTCCTGGTAGTGGCGGTCGAAATCCTGGTATGGGCTATTTGCGTTGCTTGGAAGGCGTGGCAGCAAAATCTACGCAGTCGTGTAAGTCATCCCTATGGTTTTAGGCGAAAGACACCGGAGCAACAAAAGAAATACGGAACAGAAACTTACGAGATATACCCAGATAATAACCTACATCGTCATCCTAATTTCACCATTTCTCATTATCCGTTCCGCAGCCATACTCGTTTTTGCAGTCCTCTACACTTACGAATCACACACCGAGGCCAGATGGACCGGCGTACTCGAAACTGCACTTTGGGCGATACCATCCATTGCAATCTTCACGGGCCTGGTACTCATTCAGTATCGCAAAGACTGGCAGCCAGACTACAGATACGAAAATCCCAATGAGATCCCAGAGCACGGACCGGTTACCGAAACGGTGAATGGGGTCACAGAGTGGCCTGATGAGAGCTGGAAAGGCCCCCATATCCAGCGGTATTACAGCCATTGAGCTTGGTAAAATGGGAAGTTTTAGCGAAGAAAGGCTTAGTTTGGTGCTCGGCGTTCCATCGTTTTGATTCGAACTTATACCCAGATTGCACGTTGCTAGATCATCTTTAGTCCAATTCTGACAAATCAAGGAACAAATCATGATAGATGAAATGAAAGTTGTCAATACAGCCTCGCGCCAAGCTATGAGACCCATGTGAGATCATTACCTAGGGCCCGTCATTCTAGTTAGGTACCCGAGATGACTATGCATGATGCTCATCTATTTTTGGAGTCTGTCACCTGCCTGTTCAACAGCAACTAAGAAGCTTGATTAGACAACGAATGGCATGCTGTTCCACAGAGCCGTAGCACCCTAGCTTCGTATTGCTGAGAGGCACGTTCACTGTAGCTCAACCCTTGTTTCAAAGGTAGACGACCAAGCAGTGAACGGAGCCTATCGGCCAAAGCAACAGGACATTGCATAGGTCAAATGACTCAGGGTTGGGGAGGGTAAGTACTTGGAAGGTTTTGGCTCTCTCAGATTACTGTTGCCATGTCTCATGGCTTCGTATCTCAAAACAAAAATACCCCAATGAGCGCTCTGTTTGAAGGAATGAAGAATGACGTGAGTTTTGGGGAAGAGAAGCAAGACATCGTTTGTTTCATCTTCCCTAGGAGCAGAGAAGGGAAACCACAAACTCAGTAGAAGCAACCGACATCACTTAGAATGTCCTAGCGTACGGTAGGCCGGATTGCCACTTTAGCCATCATTAGAAAGCAACGAGATAGCAGCAGCACCCTTGATTTGGCTTTGAAGATTCGGAAACAATACAAGGTGGTGTTCAATGATGAACTGTAGTCATGGCTTTCCCGTCCAGCTTGCAGGGGTACTTGGAAAGGTGCTCATGACTGCCCTCGTGCTCTTGGAATGAATGCATGCTTGTGTGTGCTCCAGGAGCACACTGTCTGAACGAGTGTAGGCTCGTTAACTTGAAAAGATGGTCTAAGTAATAGGTCTCGTCCTCTTGAAACGCCATGCTGAGGTTCGCCCAAAGCTCCTCCGGCCTCCGAATGACAAATGCTACCACATCTAAATGGTACTGGATGGTTAATTGTTGTGTGTTCTTGTTTCTGCCCCAATGAGTGAACCAGGCTAGATTAGATCAGCACAACTAACCTCCATAGACTCGCCAGACGGCAGCTTGGTAGCAAGATGATCAGGCGAAGCGGCTGGCGTAGGAAGTGATGCAGGTGCAGTAGGCGCTAACCCAGGTTTGACGTAATCTGGAGGTGGACTCGGCCAGGCGTAGTCGAAATACTCTCCCAAAATCTCACGGATACCCTTGGCGAGCCCTTGGACCTCGTTCTGGCGGGACAAACTCCATAGGCGATCTTTGCTTCCTCGGCCTGACTGGATAGCAGTCTCCTCGCCACCCTCGAGGCCATCCAATATACTTCGCCATACGCGCATTGTCTCGTTGAGCTCTCCAATATTGCTCACGCCCATTACGCTCACGCCAAGCTTCGCTGACTTAATGTCAACGACCTCGCGGCTCCACGGGAGACCAGAAGCGGGATCGCCTTGGGAACCGACTAACGCCCCGTCTCTCATCCATTCCTCTAAGGCAAATCGTATGGCAACTTTCTCAATTCTGTTATCTTGCTTATCGCACCAATCGCTTGCCTTCTGAATGACAGTTCGGAGCTCAGTTGGAGAGGGATGGAAGTCACCGTGGGCCCCTATGGGCACACCAGTGCGACGTAGGAGCCCCATGCCGAGGACTGAGGCGTTAGGGACCACATCGACGCCAGCTGCGTGTAGCCGAGGTACAGCAATTGAGCTGAGCCTCGTATTTTGTAAAGTGAAATTCGCGTATGACATGACAACGTCTAGTGGCTCGCCTGTCCGTTTCAGTACCATCTCCGCAAGGTCACACAAGACGGTCACAGGGTATCCCGATATGCCGACGTAATGGATCTGGCCTGTTGTATCCCGGATCCTTCTCAACTCTGTGATAGCTGCTAAAACTTCCTCTGGTGTGACGAACTCAACGTCGTGGCAATACACAACGTCGAGGTATTTGGTATGCAGACGGTCGAGACTGCGCTGTACACTTCGTCGAACCCAGAGAGGCGAGTAGTCGAATTCTGCCCCCGCAATTCGGCCAACTTTGGTCAAAAGAAAGTAGTCACGGCGGGGAAAGTTCTCGTGGACGAAAGGTGTGTTGAGAGCCTTCCCAAGAAGCTCCTCGGCAGGGCCATAGTATGGGGAGGTATCGAACGCACGAACACCGAGCGAAAGCGCACGGTGCACGATGCCTGTGGTAGGTAGGGCGTAGGGGTCTGGATTGTATTGATCGTTGAACGTTGCTGTCCCTAATACAAGGGGCGGTAGTAGCGAGGACAGGCGAGGAGAGGTTTGAGGCATGACAGCCTTCTGCGACTTTGTGAATAGCGAGAGCTCGAGCAATGAAAGTGGTAAAGAAATTGACGTAAGAGATGAGGAAGACTATCCAGAGGGGGTTGATAGATAAAGAAGCTTTGTGAATTCACAGAGCTGCGTTCAGGAGTGATTGAGAAGAAGGAATGCGGATTCAAGCTATTTATTGTCAGAGCGATCTAGATATTCATACATGTAATCGGCCGAACAACATCTCCGTTACCGTACGTTAGCAATGGAAAAACTTTCCCACCAGGGTCTGCGGCCGGGTTGCGCCATCGTCGCTCTATGACGCGACGACTTGGTATTACTAATGCTGCATACTATATGTCTTAGCACAGCCAGGGCTAGGCTACCATGACAGTACGACGACCAAGTGGAAAAGATAGTTGTAGGGGGGTCAGACAAGGCGGGTGGATTGTGGGTGTTCACGGAAAGTGTGAGGTTGTATTTCAGTAGGTCAGCCGCGATTGCGATAATGACTTTTTCTTAGCGTCATCAGCTCTGGCGGATTCACAAGCGGCCCTGCAGCCGGTACAGGCACTAAAGCACTTCTAGATTCCATTCAGTTGTTTGCAACCTTTAGCTTTGTTCTACAGCATGCCTTTACCGAAAGCTGACCAACTCTATCTCAACCGTTGCGTATCAGCCATCACTCCGGCCATAATTCGCGCAATCACTCCATTGAAAGCGGTCAAGATATCGCCTATCGTGCCCAATCCACTGGCTATCCTTGCAGCTCGGACTGAGGGGGTGACGGAATGCTATCTATGGCGCCATAATCTCTGCACGAGGCTGTGCGAAATTCACAAACGTGTTTGATCGTCGGCCCACATGTGCGGGAGGACAGGGAATGTCCCGCATTGCCGTAGATATAGATTGAGCAATCGGTACCGTGACCAAATAGGTCGTGAGCTACCTATCGAACTGCCTTCGGGCAAGAATCGGGCTAGACATGTTCGATGCAGCTCCCGTAGATCAAGGCTTGCCCATGTTTTGACTTCCACTTCTCTGACAAAGCGCTCTCTTCACGGTATGCCCTCCTCTCCACTAAACCCCTTCTTTCTCTTACTGGGCACAGAGTGGTCACAAAACTAATTACAGCATTGGAGGCGAAGAAGCGTTGCGGCCGCAAACGGTGGCGGGTGCTGTTGTGTAAGGTATTTGATGGATATCGTGTCGCTATACTATGCTGTGATACTCCAACTGGCAGTCAATCGTGCCTATAGAGTAGAAATGCCTCCCAACACCTGGCTATGCAACAAGAAATGATAATCAGGATCCGAGCTCCGACCGTACGTATGGAAAGGCGGAAGAGGCGATCCAAGTGTCACTAATTTTCAGCTCAACATTGATAAACCCGTTGACTGGATGCTATCGATCCTTGTATACCTTCGGCTTCCAGCCCTCTCGAACTTCCGCTTCTGCTTCAGCCGCCTCTTGTGCTTTTCGTACCTCCAGCTCAATCCTTTCCCGAGCTCGTAACACCTTGCTTTGTAGGTAGAAGCTCCCCCCCTTAGTTGGGTCATTTCTATCGAACAAGCTTTTGAATCTCTCCACGACATTCTCCATATCCGTTTTGCCTCCCTGTGGAGGTTTAACATTCAGGATCTTGCAAGCTTCGTCCAGGGTAAGACCAGAGGAGGCAAAATTGTTAGCGGTGCCAGAACCACCATCCTTCGCACCCTGTCGGGCATATTGTTGTGATGCTGAGGCTTGTTTGTATGCTTCTGCAAAGGCTCTACCGAGGACCCTAGTGCCTGTTATGACAACTTGGGTGATGATGCGGTGCGCCTGTCCTGAGCATCAGTAAGCGTTCAACATAAGGCCTCAGGCCTTTGACACGAGGGCCATACCATATATACTGACTGCCGACCCCTATCAACAACCACGGAGAGTATCCAAGGACCGTAATAAGCAGTGGAGAGCCATGCAAATCGGATGAAGGATGGAGGCGTCCAAATTCCGCAGATCCATCAATTTTTGTAGGGCCCCTGTAGAGGATCATTGCTTAGTCATCATGTGCGGGACCCGAAGTGACGATTTGCAGGTTTCTGGTTGCCTCGGCCTACACAATGCATTGTCACGCGGGATACATACTAGATTTTCCTTTATAAAGCCATTATTCGCCAGAGGAAGCTCATTAGACAAATGTCCAACATGTTTATAACTTCTCATGAGCTAGCGACTCTCAACTGCTTGCATTTGCATGGCTGCGTTTGGTATGTTGACCGGCATCTTTCAATTGCTTCGTCCCAAGTAGGAATCCACTCAGGCTAATCACCTGTACTCTAGAAACGCCTTGGATAGCGGAGATGGCATCTTCACCAGCCCGCATCGCAGATAGTGGATCGGCTAAGTCCAAGGATGACCCAGATTCCCTCACCGTAGCCGCTTTCTCCCTCAATCAGTCTGGCTCCTCGCCAGCTACCAGACAACGGTCTACCGTCCTTGTTCACCGCAAGTCACCTTTGCTCATAGCAACACCTCCTACAATCACCCGAGCTCTCGTCTTCTCCCATCCTTTCCTCCTACCCCTCAATCAACTTGTTGGTCTAGCGACATGGACGAGTGGAGACCCCTGGGAAAGCTTTATCGTTGTGGCAGGCTTTTGGGCCATCACTCTCTACGGCGACATCATTGTCAGATATGGTGGACCCATGGTGGTAGTAATATGTACCATACTAGGCATGTATTCTAGGAGATACTCTCCGCTATCGTCAAGTGGGTGGACAAATGAGAAGTTTAAAGATTCCAAATCGGAGCATGCAGAAGGCAACATGAAGCATCAAAAAAGTCTGGATGAGATAGTGGATACACTGAATGTGTTTACTTCGAGGTGTAACGTACTGCTTGACCCATTCATGCAGCTGACGGATTTCTTATCCACCCAACGAACTGCAACGTCCGCCACTACAAGACCTGCTCTTACTACTCTATTCATACGTATCTTATTCGTGACGCCTATCTGGATTGGCTTGACATTACCTCCTTTACGGATCCTTACTACTCGCAGAGTCCTCCTTACGGTCGGTACGCTTATCCTCAGCTGGCACTCGAGACCCGCTCGGGTATCGCGTGCAATTCTATGGCGCTCAAGATTAGTTCGTCAAATCGTATCTGTGACAACTGGTTTGACTTTCAATGCTCAGCCTGAATCAGTCACTCCTCGCAGAGGCACACCACCCTCCCTTCCGCCCAGGCACAAGAGCCAGCAAGATGTGGCTAACTCATTGGTCGCCAAGGCGACTGTGGAACCCTCAGGTGTGCGGTTTACATTCGTTGTCTTTGAAAATCAGCGGCGTTGGCTTGGTTTGGGCTGGACATACTCGCTATTAGCATATGAGCGGGCAGCTTGGACAGACGAGCATCTAAATCCTTCTGATCCGAAGGATGAATTTAAACTGCCAAAAGTTGAGAACGGGACAGCAGAGTGGCGGTGGGTTCCAGGCAGCGAATGGCAGGTTCAAGGAGCTGGAAAGAAGAGAGCTAGTATAGGTGATGATGGCTGGATATATTATGATAACAAAGTACGTTATATATGATGGCTACCTTCTGCCTTGACTGACTTGAGATAGTGGAATGACGGACGCCGCGGTCAAGACGGCTGGGGGCGATACACAAGACGTCGAAAGTGGTATCGCGATGCCGAGCTTGTCGAAATGAGTCCGAATACCAATCTTGACGGGTCCACCGATACTCTTGTTCCATCAACTGTTAGCTCCGCGCCCTCGAAAGGCCCAGAATACTCACATTCTTCCAAGGACAGTGACTCCGGCAGCAGTCAAGCAAGACGGCGCGGATTTTTCCGGACGAGTAGGAGCTCGCATAGCAGCGGTGATTTATCTGGTTCGCCTACACTACGTGACGATGAGCATGATACTCAGCAGTTACCATCTCACCAAGAACGAGAGGGATATTGGGGTGTAGGGGATGATGCTCGGATGGGCTTGGAGTGAAGTGATGCACCTACAGAGGTGGTTACTTTATTCTAAACTCGGCAATAGGCATTTTCAGCATCAAGTGCTGGGACTTTGGTCAAGAAGCTGTGCCCGTTGAAGCGAGCTTATGACGGAAAATGCAGCCTCAGATTGAATATTGGTAGAGAGAGGCCATCATCCAAGCCTTTCAATTACCTGCGAGGCATCCCCCGCACTTATTCACACCAACTTTCATCTTGATGGCCGCATAATATATCTCGTTCACAGTCCTGAAAGCTTGTCAAGGATGCCTCAAAGTCGCTTCGGTCTCGCGATTGGATCTAGCACTGCTTCATATTTGAGCCAGTGTCCTTGACTGGCTCAACCTTGCTGAGCCCTCCAACATTATATCGCCGACGCCTTCCTCTTATTGTGAACCACATCCTTAGCTTCAGAGCTTTCAAACACCAAGAAATATACTTGTCATGTTCGGACCAGCTGCAGCATCGGAAAGCTTAGCCTTGCTCGCTGTTCCTCACTTGGACTAGGGTCCCTCTACCTTCCAGTCAAGATCCTCACTACCTGAGCGGAGAACGACAGACCAGACCGTGATCTGCACTTTCTGCTGTGATAACTTTCCTTGTTGAATTTCAAGTGCGTTCTGCAGGGACTATTAATGCGATGATTTTCTCGCGAGTTGATTAAAACCGCTCACTAGCTCGGGACAACGTTTCCAACTCAATACGCACGCCAATTACCCTTCGGCAAATGAAATCGTACTTACCCCCTCAGCTTGATGAAGCTGAGCTAGCTGAGATTGCAGCCGCGTACCCACTTCTTTGTGCTGAGCCCGTTTGTCGACATGGTACCCAAAGACGTACTCATCAACGATGTGGGTCATTGCCCTTGCCTGCAGCAGGAAAGAATGCACGAAGTTACGGAGGGCACGCCACGAGAGCATTGAATGTCTAATAGATGTAGAGCGAGACGAGGTGCTCAAGCCAGCCGAATTTGAGAAGTGGCAATTGTGCTACCAGTGCAACGATATCATCAAGCTGAACCTTGGCTGCTAAGACATGATGTCAGTTGCACTATGAAGCTCAACTTGCCATAATTTTGCTAACAAATCCTCAGGCGCCTTTCTTTGCCTCATATATGGGCACAATTTGCACTTGCGCTCTGTTCGCCGGTGCCTTCGGTAACCAAATCGATGTTTTTCGTACTTGACGGCTAGGTCACCGCCGACGCTTCATTTTCGAGCAACGTACGGTCTTTCAGGCCGGTAAAACCTTCTTGTGATATGACAAACATCTACAGCAGACCTAGGGAAGGCCCGTTGAGCGTTTCATGAGCAGAAGACTTGGAGGAAGTCTGGGCTGCAATCGAGACGGACTGCAACCACGGCTATTAGGGGCGGCTCTGTTCAGAAAAGAACAACCGAGAATACTTTAAGCTGTGCGAGATACGTAGGCAGCAAATTGACCTTCAAATGTGTGCATTACCGCCTTATCTACCGTCAGGTTTGCCATACAGATGAGCCTTCTAAGATCATGGATGCGGTCGAGCAGGAGGGCGCATATACTGCGACTTAATGGCATTACAAGGCTCCGCGCGCACTTACATGGCAGCTCTGATAAGGCTCCGTGAGTCACAGGCATTGAATGCTCAACTGATCTTTCATAGATTAGACTAGAAGGTAATGACGGTCATCCACTGTAAGCCCAGCATCTCGAACCTGACTTCACATTCATCCAGCCTAGTCTCAAGACTTATGACCCGCTTGCCATATCCCTCCATTACTGTGAGAGTGTAGGTATGACGGTTGCGCTCACACGAAGAACGCACGTGCAGTTTGAATGCTATAAGTTTCAAATTTTGTATGCTCAGGATAAGGCACATCAGTTGAAATACAGTACTGGGTATTAGTGCTCTAGGATCCAACCGGGCCATCTGTGTAAGTCTGGAACCCCAAAAGGGCGCTCAACTGACATTGCTCGAAAATCCGTCGATACTCATAGGAAAAACCCTCCGACGAAGTGGGGTTTCGATGATCTTTGGAAATTTCGTCAGTGTAGAGGGTTTTGTCCGAACACATCCAGCCGGGGGCATGGGTAGATACCATTGAATATTTTCGAGGGATCGGCCCTGCCGTCTTCTTCGAGTGTCTTTTCGTCGTTATTGAATTCAAAGTGGCGGTGGATGAGATAAGCGGGGAAAATGGGAGGGACACTATGTTGGAGGGAACAGTCTGATATCGGCCCAACGAGTATTGGGATTATATCGCGAGCTCTCCTGTCCACTTTGGCGTCGTCTAGGATTTGACCTTCTGATTATAAAGTAAGGGACCATATGGCATCTTCATATCGGAATGCGTGGACACGGTCACCGCAGCACACGCATGTTTGACTTTGGCAGAACTGCAAAATGAAAATCGAAGGTCAAGACAAAGTTGACGAGTCTCTGCAAGGTCACTTAGACCGCACAAGGGTTTGAGAAACAATCAAACTGGGCTGGTGAGGCTAGTGTGCGAGACGATGCTGATCACGCGATCACAGTCTGGTCCATTTCTGTATAAGGCTCAGTGCCATTCCGGGGAAGCGACTATCAGTAACGCTTTGGCTGCCCTTTCCCAATGCGCTCACTCGTCTCGGGTATGCGCGAATAATAAGGGTAGCCTAGGTTTCGGTTCGTTTGCGAAGGATGCTTGAGGTAGTGGGTCAAATGTCCATTTCGTGACCCAGATTACGGTAACATGTTCTATAAGCTCTACAATAACAGGTCGAGGGTGCGAGGTACAGAGATCTCTGGGCAATGAGATCGTAAAATCAGTTAGAGCAGAAAGTAGATTGACGCAGTACCAAAAAATTGGACATTACTAAGTGGTGCTCAATGGCCTGCACCGTTCATGACGCTTTACGAGTACAGAAAGCAGGCAACTCTTGAAAGCTCCCAGCTATAACAATACTATCTAATCAGCATCATTCTCTCTTATCAACTGTTCGGGAGAGGGCTGCTAAGAATATCAACTAAACCTGACGAATTTAGTGGATCTATATATACCAGAGTCGGCACAGCTCTTGTAAATCAAGGGGATCAAAGGACTCGGTGGATATCTAAGTCATGACAGCTTTGATGTGGTCTATGCATGGTAGAGTATCAGGGTTCAATTATATTCCTTAAGATTTGTGCCGTAGACCAAGAAAGTAATGACAGTTATCCATAACGTTGCCCAAATTCGATACCCAGACCGCGACCATCCATATTGTACCAAATGCTTATCACCCGTTACACCCCAGTCCCATCAATCCAAATACATTTTGCCCCAAACACTTATCCATCTTGTATCCCCCTTCTCGTCTTCATACTCGCAGTGCTGGTGCCTAGTGCTGCACACACAAGCAAGCAATCAATCAGCCCCATATCCGACAGTATGAATTGAATGAATGACTAGATGTATGAAAGGTAACTACCCACACCACAGTCACCACATCCGCAACCAGAACAATCTCCACCACACGCAGCACAGTTTGAGCAAGAACAGGGCGACATTATCGACGACGACGGCGATGTTATTGATATTGTTTTCGTAGGTTTTACTTTCGTCTGTTGAAATCGTGTACGGTATTCCTTACTGAATGTAGAAGAAGAAAGAAGAAGAAGAGCTCTCAAGTCGGAAGCACTCTTCCTATATAGCAAATAATCCCCCAGCCCCAGCGTTCAGCTGAGAGTCCAGCTCAGTCCAGCTCAGCTACCCTAATGATCGCCATAGGATGCATGCAGCGCACACGCCCCTCATATGGGGAAAAAGAAAAGAAGGAAAAGCCATACACCAACCCCTCCCCCAGCAGCCGATTGGACGCAGTCTGCGGCAGTTTTTTTCATTGCGGGGCAGGCTTGGGTGTCAGTCTAAAGCGGAAGGCGGGCAGATGGGGGATTGGTTGGAAGGTGGTGGGGGGGAGGGGGGAGACAACGCAGAACGAATGGGTCATGCAGCATAGACACGTGGAGCAGTAGAGCATCTTGTATTATCGTTTTTCGAGACCAATGAGTGTTTATGGTATGGTAAGAACGGGGCTTTCTGCTGGTGATGAATGCTGGTGGTGTTGATCATATGTTTCTGCCTCTCTCCCGCACTGTGCTAATGACCTAGCTTGTCTGACATGGCCCTATTTTCCAAATGTGAAATCCAATGCATGTATGCAACGAGTAACTCCTTTGTGATTGAAATGATTGTTTGATTCCTGTTATCCCCTTCCTTTCTTCATGTTCTTGTGTTCGCATTTCCCAAGCGAGTGGGTTGGGATATTTGTACGCTTCGTTTCTGCGTTATCGTAGAGGTAGGGTTAGCATGCAGTATGGAGGATCAACGCCGCTGGTAGCCGAGACTGAATGGCATTGGACGTACAGGAGCAATTGCACCCGCCGGATGGGCAAGCACAGGTGTCGCCGCAGCTGCAAGAACACCCTGGAGCTGCTCCGAGGGATCAAGGCGTCAGCTGAGTGGACAAAGGTGGGGCGGGTCGGAACTCGAAGTGGGGGTATGACTTACCCATTCTGATGTATGTGCCTGTGTGTTGTTGGCTCGTAAAGAGGAAGATTTTCGTTGGGTAATTATTGGGTATGTGCTTATGTTTGTTGTGTGCTTTATATTCGTGATGGTCGTTGTTGCGTTGTGGAAGAGAGGTTTGAAAGTGGAGAGATGGCTTGGGTTTTATCACCGAGACCAGCGGTCACGCTACAGGGGTCTAAGCGTTAAGGGCCTCCCCGCCGGACGCGGCCTAATGGCTACGTTAGATTACCATTGTTCCAGGCCGGTTCCAGGGGCGAAATCGTATAACCTTTGTGCTTCGTTTGGCATACTGATCCGGACACTGGAACATCATACCGAGTATAAAATCTACAGGGAAGCATCGACAGCCTCTCAAATATCAAAAGAGTCCCGGCAAGCATTCCTATCAAAGCTATAGGATGCCAACCTTGTGAATTGTACCGTGTGCCTCGAAAATACCCCAGGTTGGCTCGCTCTCAGAGCACCATCCATCGCTGGTGCCGTGCGTTGAATTCCTTTATTCTCCGAGGGATTCCCTATTGTAACTCTATTGCCGATGCATTCTGTCGTTTTTGGCCGTTGATTCCTTGTCAAGAACATCCCAGTGTGATGATCTTGTTACGCTTCTCCAGTTTCTATCAAGCCTGCAGCGAAACTTGCTCAAACTTGCGCGTCCTCAGGCTACTAGTGCTTACAGCATGATATGCGGCTGCGCCGATTGGGTCCGGACGTTGGAGGTCTCAATGGTGACCTCCTGCTCGGCTGCAACGATGTCTGACACCAGAGCCCGTCGACGCCGGTACCTTGTTAACGAGCTGCCATCATGTACAACTGCCTTTTGTCCTTTCCTTATTTGACAGCTTGAATGCTCTATTACACCGTAGTAACACCATCTTAATTGAAAGATTGTCATCGGTAAAATCCACCGGAACGCCATGCTTTGAACAAAGTAAATAAACGCCAATCCGAGAAGAGCTCGTTGCTAAAGCCCGAATGACCTTAATTATCCACTCTTACGTCAATCTCGTCTTTAGGATCATCTCCAGAGAAGTCTGTTGAGGTCTTGCTTTTCAAACTGTGTCCTTCCGACTCGAGATCCTCGAACCGTTTGACCCTCCTGTTCCGCAGCCATGTGGAGTCGTATCCCGCTAGGGCGTGACTTGCGGCACTCTCCTCTTTGTAGTCTCTCTCCAGGCGGTGTCCATCCCGTCTCTCGCCTTCCTTCTGACTCTGTGCAAACTTTTCAAATGGCGCTTCCAATGCGATTATCGAGGCACCAGGGCCCATGGTGACAACGGTTGCGGCAACGGTACCACCAACTATTATCGTCCGCGCTATCCATCTTCCAGCTCTTTGGAGTTGATGTTTGCGTATCAACTTATCTCTTTTTCCCTTGAATTCTTCGAAGAGCTTTTCGTCGAATTTTTGGGCGAGAATCTTCCTTGCAGCTTCGACCTCGGCCAATTGTCCTGTTGCGCGATGAAGCTCCTCAAGATGCTCTGCCACAACCTTGCCAGCATCTGTCTCTCCAAGAGCAAGTTGAGGTCCATGAGGATCAACCATTTGCATGGATATATGAGGCGCGAAGCTTTTATCTAGGTGTGATTTGATAATTTCCAAAGCTTTCCCTTTGCTCTTTGGATCGAATCGCGCCATCGATGCCTGACGAGCGTGTCGCAACATTGCTCCAAAGTACTTGTCCTCCCTTATCAGGGTCTTTTCGTTTTCCTCTTCGCCTCGCGGGTTAGTGGTACAACCCCACTTCGTAGTCACTAATGTGCAATTGTCCCATTTGTCGATGCCTATCATGTTCTCCAGCATTCGGAGGTTCCTTTGCCCGACGCTATTCATTTTACCTTTGGTGATATCATGCAAGTATAAGACTCCCGCAAGGGTCTGTTTGAGCATATAGGTGTTGTTAACGTAGGTGGCAATACGGGACAGGACCTCTGCATCAATGGTGTTGGCGTCATCGAAACCAGGTGAGTCTATCAGATGGATCTCGTAAAGAATGTTGCCCTGCCGATAGTCCAGCACATAATCTTGAACGTCTTCAGTGACTGGATGAGATTAGTAAAGAAAATATCATGGTTAAAAATGTGAGATCTATACGCACCCCCATCCAGTTCCCCGTCCTTGCCAATCGGTATGTCCTCATTTCCAGTCACTACAGAGACAAATGTACTCTTTCCAGCGCCTGTAAGTCCCATGACCAAAATGTAGACGATTCTAATTTCCACTGTCGCGGTTGGGACAGCGGAACGCATTGTCTTTTTGGAAATGTTACTTGACATGATTGTGGAGTTGATTCGAATTGAGTTAGGGACTAGGATTCAGATATATATACCCAAGAAGGGACCAGGTCTGGGATGTTTGAAGACGTAAGTAATATGAAGGTATATGAGTACATCGATTGCTTTTATACTCGCCCAAAAAGTGGGGCTGTACAAGCAAAGAGCCTCTTAAGGCTACTTACTTCGGTCTTGTATTAGTCACGTCGTTATATTCACAGTCATACGCTTCCCAACAAAGGTATGTATCGGACAGTCGAGTGGCGGAAGACGGATATTGGAACAGACAGGTGACTGGTTCAGTGCTTCAGCCTTGCATAATCATGACAGATTTGGTCGAGCGTCCGTACCATGCCGCTAAATAAGGGCGCCAGGAGTGGCTGGTGCCTAGTCATGATCAAATGGCACCTTCAAAAACGGGACGATTGGTTGATAAATTCATTGGCGGCGCCAGGCATCGGGTTTTCATAAGCTGCGCGGACTGCGCAACTATCATTTTGGATGCTGAATGTGGCTGCACTCTATAAGGTGTACTTCTCAACCCTCACCGGTTGGACAGTCATCCCCCCCAATGTGTAAGTGTTTTGGTCCGTGGACGTTGATCATGGCAGCATCTTTTCCTGAATCGACTCCTTCGAGACGTGTCAACCTTGCCAAGCGCCAACCGGTGGCATGGTCCTGACGACCTCCCGGCGACTGTTTGTGATGACTCCGCCATATTCATTCGGACTTTACGTCGGATCGAAACATGTGTCCGCCCCAAACGTACAGCTCAGCAAATGCCAAGCTGCGCGGGGCAGCAACATGGAGTCACACAGGCGGCTTCCGACACCAGGATGGTTAACATGAAGCACATAGCACGCATTGGAAATCACCGGCTGATTCCATCTCATTGGAATGGGCATTAGTCTCAACACGATTAGAGGAAGCTATCACTCCGCATGGAGGCTGAGCCCTGCGGGTTTACTGCGGAGTGGTATGGTGACCGCCAAGAGTGGCGCACCATCATTCTAGCAACAGCAACTTTCAGCGGGAATTTATTCCATCACAATAACTCCTCCTCTCCACTCGTAGCGCCTACCTCGACCTGATGACGCGTCCGTGTTCTTTTGACTCGCTGTCCTCCTCTTCATGCAAGCACGGTGCGATGCAGGCTTGCAATTGCGCGTATTGGCTAGAACTAGATACGAGTCGACCCAAGTAATGGACGCCCTGCTGAGCGCCAACAGAGACTCCGATCGTCTAATAGGGGTTTCACGCGTCATGTGGCTTGAGCGCTATCCACTGTACGAATGTACGCTCCATACACGGGAATGCTTTGACCGACTCCGTTGGGAGAGTTGGCATCGCTGGCGTCTTTATGCCGACAAACAAAGGGACGGGTGGCTGTGCCGCGCATATTTGTTTCTGATTGGTCGTAAAACAAGCTTCCGTGGCTGTGCACTTCGCCAAACCGAACCGTGCAAGAATAAAGATAGACCCTTATACCCACCATTTGTCTTCACTACTGCAGTCCAATTCATCTGCTCTTCAATTATTTTGATTTGCCTTGCGCTTGACGAGCATATACAAACGATATGGCTCTGGAGGGTTTGGCCGCCTTGAGTCTAGCCAGCAACATTGCCGACCTGGTTGATTTCAGTATCAAGATTGGCGAGCTCACAAAGTCTTTCCGAAAGAATTGTGGTGAATTACCTGGGGATCTCCAAAGAGTAGAGAATCTTGTCAGCGATATCGTGCCAATTGCCGAGCGGCTCCAACATGCATCAGATACGTCGACAGATCTGTTGCTCCAGGACAAAACACTCGTTTCGCTACTCTCTCGCTGCGTGAGCGAAGCCCAAGACTTCAAAGTTCTTCTTGATTCGTTCAAGATTGCCAGTCGAACGGGATGGAGTAGCTTCATTTTAGCCCTTAAGACGACTAGGAACGGAGGCAAAATCGAGAAGATCGAAAAGGCCCTAGAGAGTTATAAATCAGCTCTGACTTTGCGTATCGCTGAGGCTTCCATGGCAAAACAAGAGTACATTTGCGAGCTCTTGAATCAGAACAAGCAGGCTTCGAGCGAGGAAGCACAATCCACTTCCGATGCGTTAGAGCGGCTGGATACCAGTATTAATGCTTCCTTCCGCAATATGGAGAAGAAAATGCACCAGTTCTCCCAGCAGTCTGAAGACGTAGCGGAAGTAGCGGAAAAGGCGAAGGCCGAGATTGAGAAGCTACGTGCAGACCATACAGCCTGGGCTCATGAACACACTGCTTTGCAACGTCGGCTTAGACCAACGCACCTTGCGTCGCGGCCAATGATTCTGCAGTTCCAGGCAATGCAGAGACGGAGGGTCCGGAATCCATCACGCAGAACCTCAACAGCCATATTAAGCCGTCTAAAGGCATGGGAGCCGAAGAGAAGCGGATCAGATGACGAAAAGGCAGCAGAAAAGAAGAAACCCATCTTCAATATCAACATCGTTATCGCTTTGTCCGTCAATGTAACACCCGAAGAGCTCATGCATTCATTAAAACAGCTCCTCTATACTTCCTGGACGGAAGTCACCCGCCGTATCACCGCATCGGTCCCTGTGATCTATCACATAAGTGATGAAGAGCAAACTGTCGACGTGGAAAGCTTCAAGACAAATTTGGGGAGCGGAACTGTCTTACTTGCTTTCTTAGAGACGCACGCAGATGATGACGTTTTGATCTACGATTCTGCAAGCTCCACAATTGTTGCAGAAACCGATTCGAGCAGAATGAATATGAACCTGACCTGCGCCTGTGACTTTTACTGGAAAGGTTTTTCTCAAAAGCTCCTGGAGATCAATACAGAGACCCCATCCACCTTCCCGACGTTACAATATAGATCTACCGCTCCTGAGAAGACTTTCTCCCAATGGTTTCTTGAGAATGCTCCAGAAGGAGTAACAAAAGCAGAGCTCGAGTTGCCACGATCTAAACAGATTTCGTGCTGTAAAGAGGCCGATCTCCACGCCGACAGTCGAGAATGTAGAAGACGCCGGCGGTCAATGAAGAGAGGAGAGGTTCTAGTGGAGGCCATCCGCGCCATTTCCGCCCTGTTCGGGCTATCATTTTTGATCTGTCTCTCATATTCATTGCCTACAGCTTCATAATCCAAGACTGCTGTATGGCATCCTTTTACCGGCTCGTCTTCTTGGCATTTGCGAGGCTTTTGTTTGAGCTCGCCCGGAACCAAAGACAAAGTGTGTGATGAGAGTTGTCCGGGGGCGAAAGACTTCGATGGGCAGTGGGAGCGGATCAAATGAAAGGAGACGAAGCCGAAAATGCGCTGCAAGCAGAAGCCCACGGTATTGTAGGAAGCACATTTGGTTTGCCGGGCGCAATTCCAGCATATATGTACACACATATCTCAGCCACGACTGAGAATCCGTCTCTGATCCTTCTCTAGCTACAATGAACGTCCCTTCAAATTCATCATAGCTCACCCAAAATAGGCTGCCAATGAGGATTCGATAACTGGTCAGCAGGAGCGGCCATGCTATCGAAATATTGCTGTACTACCTGATCTGGGGCAGCACAGGCCCAGAAAGCCTATTCTACCCAGCATCAACCATCCAATCCTCCCGGGAATGCATGGATACTCACACCGTGGTCCACGCGGGTGATGTTTCGGTGTTCATCTGTGGATGATTGGCACCTGCGGAAACGCTACGAGGTTCTGTTGCAATTGGCCGCCTCATGATCCGATAAGCTGGTCGTTTTGTTCTAGATGCTTCTATGGCTGGCTTATCAGAGCTGAAGTTTCTATCTTCTTGGAAGCCGCGAAAGGCATCCTACTCCATGAGGATTCTGCAACCGCCATACTTCGAAATGCTCGCTCCATGGCCAAGCCGTCCGCAAAAGATGATTGCTGGCGATGACAGCAGCGTGAATCTTCGGCTGATCTTCGTTGCTCTTTTTTGTTTCTTTTTTTGTCTGAGAATCAGCCACTCTTCATCGTTTTTGCAATCTCTGGTTCCCGTTCGACTGTGGCCTCTCAACATCCTCCCCATGCAATCCCTCCTGGGACTCGCCAGCATAAGTAGGAGCCTCGCATGGTTCCCACCCTAAATTCACATATTAGATCATACCTGGCAGCTTCAAGGCCGCCGCATTCCTCGCAGCGAGATCAGCACGCATATTTCTTACAATCATCACCAATCGGGTTCCCAATATCCCTAATGCCGAGCCCGCAAGACCTTCAATCACTCCAATTACTATTGTCCGTGCCTGAGGGTTTTTAGCAGGTGTTGAAGAAGGACTAATTGTTCCTGCTGCTCTTGAAGCAGACGAAGAAGTCGAGGCGTTGACATTAGATGTGTCCTGGTGGGTCTCCCATTTACGAGAAAGACACCCTGGTTTGCCGCACAATGATCCGGACCTGAGAGATAGATAATCTCCCTCAAAAGACAAAGTGTTTCCGCAATAACTCGTATCATCACACACCGTAACCGGCGCATTCATCTGTCCACACGGATCTCCTCGGTCATCTCTCACTCCATTGTCAGCCTCATTCCATCAACGAAGAACTTGATGCTTTTTGATTAAAAAATGTCAAAACTTTGCGTACCTGTCCCACTAAGGCACAACGCCACAAAACATTGGCTCTCCCACCGCGCATTAATACAACTATCCCGCCACACTTCGCCGCCTCCAAAACTCTCACACAACCCATCAGGACGACACGTATCAGGAGTGTCTGTAGTATTGGTGTGCCAGCACATACTGTCCGTCGTTCCCGTGGTGTTGCAAGGAGCGTATTCGTGGACGCCGTTGCCGCCGAGGTTGGATGCGTTAATGGCAGTGGCGTAAGGGAAGAAACACCCGGATTGCCCGAACACTAGTTGCAGAATTCAGAACGCATAACCCATGCATCTTGACCTATGAGGTGAAGAGCAGCGGTCTCTCTCTCTGTTAAGAAAACAGCGGGTGGGTACGGGGAGATCGTACGCAGAGCATAGATGAAAGTCAGGTACTTAGACTTCCACGCAATGAACGTTGAAAGAAGACTGTACAAATACCTACGCTTCTTCGGCACCGCTACCATCACTTATCATCCCCCCACACCTCAAATCAATCGCGTGCTTTTTTACCTTCACGCATGCACTTCTTCTCCCAAAATGCTCCCTATATACGCAATTGTGCGCAATCTTTCAGTGGCTTGGAAGCCATAGGGACACGGACCTGAAGCTTAGGGTAGTGGGTCCCCGGGTTCGGCTCTGGGGGCCCGTGCCATTGCAGGATATGCATCTAGCTGCACCCACTACGGGCAGCGCCACCCCGAGGGACATTATTGTCTTTACTGCCATGTGCTACTGACACATGCATGATTTAACATTAGTGATAACGCCCTTGGAATGTCTATCACTAGATCATCTAGTTATCTGGCAAACACAACAGAGCGTCGAGTTTATGAAACTCACTGGAGTACGTACTTCATCGGAATAACCGCGCTTTGCGGACGCAATGGCGGCTACAGGGATTCTGGTTACATGCGTGTCAGAACGTAGCGAAGGCTCACCAACCAGGCCGATGGTTTGGTTCTCTTAGTAGATGAAAGGGGTATAAATATACACGGTTTGGATCAAGTGTACTGTCGTTCGGAAATTTGATTGATATCGCATGGCGTTGCATGATATTTGCAGAAAAGATATGGGAAGAAGCAGCTCTAAGAGCTTGCGAAATGGCGCCGGCTGAGGGACCCTCAACAATCGATTTAGAACTAATGGTGCAGCTTCAGATGTCGAAACATCCAACATTGCCTTGATTCCCTTCAACAAGACCAATAACCTGTAAGTTCATGTTGTAAATGCCATCAGGGCAATCAGACGAGACGCAAGCACCTTGCCCAGTTGACATTACGACATTGCCACCTGAGTCCAGCAATTGCAACATCTGTGCTCCGTATTGAAGCCCAGTGGCCGATCCCATGTTCAACCCTGGGTTGACTCCTACATTGTCTATTACAACGCCGTTGCTTATGGCGCTGATTCGCATGCCCGATGAGCCAGCGGCTAGAACTATTGCCCAATTGAGCGAATCGGTGCCTTCATCCCAACCGGTAGGTTGGGTGCCCGGACAGGTTTCGTTTTGGGAGATTGTCTTGTACCACATGAGACCTACCGCTGTATCTCCTGAAGGAGGCGCCATGGAAGATGCAGTGCCGCCAGCTTTCCAAGTGTTGATGAAAGGGGCGATGAGGGGTTCCCATGCATTGTGAGGCCACGAGCTTTGATTTGCGTAGATTCCAGCTGCGGGGTTGGTGTTCTGCTCTGGCCAGATAGTGCCGATATAATGAGACTCGGGGCCATCGTTCTATCCGAAAGCGTTAAAATTTGAAGATGGAAGCCAGGTGAGGAAGGGTGGCTTGCCCATGTGATAATCTCAACGAAGTCAGGCTGGGGAGACATGGTAAGAATGTTCTGCATGCGAGTAGGTAAATTGAGGTCGCCCGCTCGATAATAATTACCGCCATACTATGTTACGTTAGCTGTTGTAATCTGGAAAAGGCCTTGGGAAGCAGCACGGAATCTTTGTACTGAAGTGAGCTTAGAGCTATACTCTATTAGAACCTTGTATGTATAATACGTACGGGGCACAAACCGATCATATAGCCTTTGTCATGTGCAACTGTGCCCTTGATAACCGGAAGATCGGGTGAGACGTCGCCCGGATAGGTTCCACTCAGGCTACCGCTCGGTGGCCAAGCAGCTTCCCAGCTAAAGAGTCCATCCACCACGTCACCCCAGTAAGACCACCACTAAAAGGCAGTGCTCAGTATGTTTCCGGTGAACCAAGCATCGATACCTACACCTGAAGCCGCTTGGTAGTAGCCATCTGTGTCGTCAAAATCAGGTATGAAATACATCACCGAGTCAAGTGTATTTTTCCAGTCTGCCGATCGGATCAGTCAATTGCCGCCTTTAAACTACCTAAGCGGGACTTACCTGTCCAATTGATGTTGTTAAGGCCTCCAGCCGAATAGGTCGATATCACAGGGTCGCCGTTAGGACCGACATAGTAAGCAGTATTACCGAGATAATATGAGAAGATGTCGTAATAGTCATAGGGCTAAAGTTGCGAAGTTTGCATTAGGATTGCTTTGGATTCTTGCCGGTAGAATATACTCACTCCATTACAGGAAGTCTTGAGTGAAGTGCAGGCGGCTGTCGCTGCTGAAAGATCCATGCTGATGAAAAGCTTGAAGGATTTACCGGCAGCAAAGTTGAATAAATAGCCGAGTGTCGTGTTGACAAAGCTTTGGGTTGAATCGCCTATGTTCAAAGCGAAACCGTCAAGTCTACGCTGTTAGTGTCTTCTCCCTTTGAAAAGCCGCTCTTCTACGGCACTCACCCCATAGCGATTGCGTCATCTATATCTTGCTGAGCATGGTCTTCATCTATGAAGTTCACCTGGGAAAGCGTAGTCAATTACAGCTTTTTTCTTAGGGAATAATGGGGTCGGAGAGCGTACCATGTAATGTGCAAAGACCGCCTTAGTTCGCACTGTGTCGGCAAGGAGCAAGGCTAAGCCAAGCGTGGCTTGCATCCTAAGGGTATGCATAATTACAGGTCAATGACGAGGAGGGTAAGGGATATATACTCGTGGAGAGCAGAGAATAAAATCTCCAGGAGAGCTGAAAACAAAAGCCCCAGGAGAGCTGAGAATAGCTTCTTGAGGAGGGCAGAGAATAGAATGTCAATGAGAGAAAAAGAGAATAAAGAGCCAACGATAGTGTCTTAAAAGAAGTAAGAGATATTGCCACAAGGAGAGCGGGGAAGAGTGGCTCGAAGAAAGCGGGGAAGGGAATCAGAAGGACAACAGGCAATAGTGTCTTGAGCAGCATGGAAATCGACATCACGAGGAAAGGAGAAAATGGTATCTTGATCAGAGGAAGGAACGACATCACGAGAGGGGGGTTGAGGAATGCAGCTTCGGGAAGACTAGGACAGGGAACCCAGAACAAGAATGATAGTAAATTAATGATCGGCGTGGGCGGACATGAGGCGTGCTCTGAGTTCTGTTTGTTAGTTTTGGATGAAGTGAAGTGGATCTTTCTTTCTTTCTTGAGCTGTGGTTGACAATGGATCCCATCTATTGGGGTTACAAAACGCCTCTGAGTCAGTGACAGAGGAAGTCCGATTCTCCGGTCTGTGAGGCTGCGCCTTAGGAAGCTGCTTGTTTTGCCTTTGATGAGGAGCCAGGCATCACGCCGCTGCAAGGATCAGGCTATACAGAATCTTCCGAGAGGCGGTCGATACAGCCAAGGAATGCTACTCGAAGTATTCATACCATGAAGCGATTGCCACTTTTACGCACGCATAACATGGCCACACTTTATCTCGACTCTCATGATCTACCCCACAAACGAACATGTGCCTTTTGTGGGGTAGCGAACACTAGGCCCGTGCGTTATGCACGCAGTTTCCCACCAACTTCTTTCCAGCATGGTAGCAAACTCTAGATAGGGATTCTTCAAGGGTTCTTATACGACCAAACGCCGAGGTGCATACAGCATACGAGCATCCACGGGGCTTCTGCTCCGGACCTGCGTTGACTGCTTCGCCTGTTCCTGGAGGGTCATTGGGGAGGGTATTGTGAGCCAAAGATAGAATGGCTGGGTCAGCAGTTCATTGGCATCGGATCTGACACGTCGAGTACGCATTAGCGACAATTAGCACACTACAATACAGAAGAGTTCACAATGGAATAGATATTTGAACACTTCTTTTGAGAAGTGTTCAGGAGTGCCGCGTTAACACTACAGAGGTAGACACGAAAAGTTTGATTTGCGCTAACTGTTTTTGTCGAAGCCCTAATCCTAGCTCCGGATATGGCCCCTGGAGCGTCTCGATGTTTCCCGGGGGTTATGAGGCCTAGAATTCACCTTCCTAAGGGACAGATTAGGCTAAGAGGCCCTAATCAGGGTGATATCAGCCCCTTATTAGGGGCCCTTAAGCGGGTGCTGTCTAAGCACCCTTCTAGGGTCGGCTTATAGGGCTGTGATCTTGGCACGCTAAAGCCATTAGCGCAAATCAGGACTTTTCGTGTCTACCTCTCTAGATGACGGCTTATTGGGCCGCTGACCGACACAGCTTGGACTCATGAGGTCGGGCCGCAACATCAACTTGTAAATCACCAACCGGCCCACCTTTACTCGTGAGGTTCAAAAGCCTTGCAAAATCTGTGAATTACCAGTCAAATTCAGGGAGGTTACGGAGCGCTATCTCAGAACAACGGAAGCCCTAACCCTAGAAGGGTTCACCCCTCAACCGTATAAACCCATCAACCGTATAACCCTATAGGGCTGGACCTAGAGCTGCTGAATCGGGCCCTAGAGATACCCTAAAACTAGACGCTACGGGCAGGACGCTACGGGGACTTTCGGGGTGATCTTTTAGGGATGGAATAAGCAGCTCTAAGTCCAGCCCTATAGGGTTATACGGTTGATGGGTTTATACGGTTGAGGGGTGAACCCTTCTATGATCAGCACTTGTAGCTTACTAGAAACCTGGGCGGCGTCAAGATTCTTGACCCTACTCAACGCCTGTAAATTGAACCTTGCAGGATCAAAACTTCTCATTCAATAATCCAAAAAGCTGTTGTCACTGTCATTGAGTAATAGCGATTCTGGAGGCGACTCTATCTTCATTGTAACTCGGTGGCTGGTTTGGGAGGAATGATTGATACTTGGCAACGTCCAAGAAAATTCCGACATTCACCGGCTGCGCATAGAGTCTGCAAACCTCCTTCGAGGTGATTCGCTGCTGTAGTACCAACAAGTTGTGCCGGAATCACCTTTCAATGGCGTTTCATGCGCCTCTCATGCCGGTATTCGTTACCCAGTCAACTTCGGAGCGTGTCTACCGAGAGTGACACGACACGTCCTGATTTGTGCTAAATGTTTTCGTGAGAGCCCTAACCCGAGCTCCAGATATTGCCCTTGGAGCGTGTTGACTTGCTCGAGGATCAAAGGTCTGTCATGTAGTAAAGTCTTCCTACTATACCCTGCTATCCGTACGCCAGTTAACGATAATTTCATATCTATTTAATCCTAAACAAGAGATGCTGCGTGACTATGGGCTCCCGAGGAAGGATTATTTTGGAATCCCTCTTACATTCGGAGCATTAATCTCAATAAGACGGCTTGTACAATCCATCCTATCTCGGTGAACGCCATAGAACCTAAGCTCACTGGCAAATGTAGTCGCCATCATTTACATCTTAGAAATCTCTTCGAACTCGTCTAGCTTGTCGCTACCAGCTGATAATCTCCATCTGTTTGATTGAGTCCATCAAGTTTTTGCATAGGTGAAGCCACTTGGGTAGCTTCGATCCCAGTTGTTGAAGGTGGCAGATTCGAAGAAGAGGAGGAAAAAGTGGTATTAGCATCATCCAACAAGAATGTCAGAGGAACCGACACGTTCGCTGGCAACCCATATGACCGGCATGTGGAAATCGGCTCGACGTAAAAGTACCAGGTATCATCGTTGTTCCTGATAACCAAGGCGCATCTGTCTCTCTCAGGATTGCCGAAGAACCAGATGAGTACTGGTCGATTTGCCACTATTCCGACACGAAGGAAGACGATAAGCCAAGGACCATAAGAGGTTGGGACTGCGCCGAAGGCTCGCCGTTGATCGTAATTTCTAAGTCTATAAATTGGAATCTCCCTGTGTTGCCCTGAAGAGACTGGTTCCCTGTAGCTGAAAGTTGTCTCCCATTCGCCCCATGGTTGCTTTGAAGAAAGACACGCTATCTCCGCTGTGGACGCGATGAAAAAAAACAGCTGAATGGATGTAAAATCGCCCACGCTTGAGCTGGCGCGTCCGCTCGCAATCCCAGTCACTATCTCTATCAGAGGCATCTGATAACCCACGATCCCGTTCGCAATATCAAGGCCGCGAAAGACATTACTTAAGAACGGAGGATTTCGTGGATCTGTACTACTGAGATTTGGACTTCCCCTATATGTCGTATTGATGGTCCCAGAATTCATTTGATGTTTTGATTCCGATTGCGCGAGACTCGGCGTGCTCGCCAAGTAGAGCATGAGTCCAATGCAGACTCTCGTAAAGATCTTACATGATGCCATGCTCGATTTATCCTAAGATACCGATGATAATTAGAACGTCATCACCAGTCAATGGCGGTAGCACTGATGAATGCGAAATTTAATTGGATGAACAACCACAAGTAAAACTCCTAGCATGCGATGCTAGGAGTGCAAAGGAAGTCATTTTGAATTATCATGCATGCGAGCCCAGAGCACATCGATCAACCGTATATATCTCTTTACCAGGAATCTTCAAAGTCTTTCCGCGCCATTAAGATCGTTCGACTGATATGTTAAACTTAACGTATGAGGGAGTAGTCGCAAATCGCCTGTAAACGCGGATAAGCTACGTGCAAATTTCGACGCGAGGGATATGCAAGCATGATTGCGCGCTTCGTTGATGCAGAGCTTCCGGACCCTGAAAACTATAGTTCAACACGATCAATGGCACCGGGAAGCTCTTCAGACAATAAATAAGACTACCTATCACTCTAGAACACTCGAATATTCGCCCTCGTATTGGCGAGGAATAACGGTCTGGATCACCGAAAGATAAGAAAATGATACTACCACAAGTCTTGTCTTCTAATAAGCGCAGACTGCCAATCTGCCACACGCAAAAGCTGTCAGTCAACCCAGGCGGCTGTAGAGAGATCTCTTTCATTCTAAAAGCTAGGGTACTTCCTCGTATGGGTCAAAAGTAACTCGTACAGGATTAATGTTTAGGGCATTGATGTTGCAATATCTAATCATCATAAGGAATAGAAGAGCATGGACATGAGTCGGTCTAAGTACTTATGCATGCCATCAATCTAGAACCATCTAAAAGATCCGACATTGTAATGGAACCTCCAGCGCCAGCCGAACCGGTATTTATGCTTCTATTAGAAAAGACGAGGACGTGATGGGGTGTCAAAAAAGAAAGAGAAAAGAAATTTTAACCGCCAATACGTAGAATCTACTTCTGCGGAAGGCCCGTAGCGACAGCCTTAGCGACAGCTGCAATCTAGAGGTTATATGCATTAGTATGATAATCCATTAATGAAGAGAGGGTTAATGAGGATTTCCAGCATACCTTAGGCGGAAACATAATAGAGAAGTGATTCCCACTAACAACATGACAATGCACCTCCGTCCCTGTCAATTTATCCCATCCGCTTGGTCCGAAGCTCGTTCGCCTCCCCGTCAGCCACTCCTTCGCCTTATCCATATCTTTGTTCAGATCACCAGATGATGTAGCAGCCATATACTCCTTTCCTTGCTCTTCCCTCCCTTCCAACACGCCTTCTTGTGCCCAGATGACAGTGACTTTTCCGGGGCTCTTGCCCGATGGTATGGGCGTTACTATATAATTCTCCAGCGCTCTGACACAGCCTAGGAAATGGAGGCGGGTGCGTTCGGTGATAGGTGCGCCAGACGTTGAAAGGCCATCAAATATTCCAGCCTTCTCCAGGAGTGAGAGGGTAGGGGCCGGTAGAGGTGGCAGGGTGCCAGGGCAGGGGCTGTCGATCATGATGAGATTTGAGATAGTTTCGCCCTGCTCGATGAGCTGGCGGGCTGTTTCGTAGGCGTGAATGCCGCCGAGGGACCAGCCGCCAAGCATGTAGGGGCCTTTAGGTTGTATGGCGCGAATGGCGGCGATGTAGATAGTTGCGACGGCGCTGAAGGAAATATTATACTCGGAAGGGTCGTTGTGGAAGGGAGAGTCGAGACCGTAAACGGGGAGGCCGGAAGGGAGAGAGGGGAGGCTGATATAGGAGAATAGGGAACCAGCGCCATCAGGGAGAAGGAATAGTGATGGCTTGCCTTTTTCTGGGCGGCCTTGGAGAAGTACCGACTTGGCTCTGAGGGTCTGGCTTAATGCTTTCGAGCTTTGTTCAAGGCGGCGAAGTGGCAGATCGAGTGACTTTTGGGGGGTGGATGCGGCGCCAAGCGCTTTCTGGACGTCTGCAAAAGTAGGATGGTCGTGGAAGAAATTCGCGGATAGGTTCATTCCAATTTCTGTTTTGAAAGCATCCAAGATAGAGATGGTCAGGAGAGAATCGACTCCAATTTCGGCGAATGGGGTGGAAAGTTGAATCTCTGACTCTTCAACGCCCACTTCACGTGCGACGATGGACATGAGGATACTAACGACGTCTGGCTCTTCTGGGGTTGAAATGGTCGAGTTGCTTTGAGACCTTGAAAATCCTGGATCCTCATCTTCGGATGAATCATCACTATCATCATCATTGGCAGTAGCTTGAGGTACGTCCATCTTATCGAGGAAGAAGGCTCTCAGCTCCGCTATAGTGGGGTGTTCAATGAATAATGAACTTGACAAGTCCAATCCGGTCTCCGGTCGCAGTCTGCCCAAGATAGAGATCGTGAGCAGGGAATCTACACCGACGTCACTGATCTTTACATCATCGCTGAGCTCGCTGACATCCACACCAACTTCAGAGGCAATTGTGTCAAGGACTTTCGAGAAACCAGCACTAGAACTTTGTGTGACCGCAGCCTTCCTCACAGTCACAGGGTGCGGTCTAGTCGCTTTGGCGGCAATAGGCTTTGCAATTGGCGTAGCAGCTGTACTTACACCCAGCAGGCTTTGGAGTGTCGAACGCTTCATCTGCTGGAACTTGATCCCCTTACAGACCACGACAATTTCGTCGCCATCGAAGAAGTACACATCTCCGGCCATCACACCACGGCCATTAGACGGTTGCATACGCACATAACCGCGGTATGTCTTCTCGGCAGAGAGTGGGGCTGCGATGCGGAAGCTCTGCCAGCCATGGGATATGAAGACCGTGTCTGCCGGTGTCTTCACGTTGGCATTGAGGATAAAACCTGCTAGATGGGCTACTGTGTCGATCCAGTACGGGCTGTATATGAACTCGCCATTTCCGGCCATGGGTTGAAGTTTGATGTTTGCTACTGTTTCATTCAAGTCGCAGTCCATAAAGATCTCATCAATACTGTGGTATTGCGGGCTGTATGTCACAACAGTCTGGAACTGCTTGTAGATCATCTCTTTAAGCATCCTGTGGATGCCAGGTGCGCTGGGTTGTGTAAGCTTGGCAATCCTTGATTCGAAAAGGTAGGCATTCCTTTGCCACTCGTCCATCCATTGCTGACCGTCACCGTACATGACAGTGCAATGAGCATGTTCCTGGCATCCTTGGCCATCCTGAGAGCTGATCTTGATATTCACCGCTTGCTCATTGGAACTCCTGGATGCAGACACTTTAAGAAGCTGTGGAGTTTCGTTTGAGTCCACAATGAGGGGTCTGAACACTTCCATGCTCGACAAATCCATTGCCGGTACCGGATCAGATGGTGTCATGCGAGACGCAATATACCAAGCTGCTGTAAAAGCCACATCAGCGTAGACAGAGCTTGGACATAGGCCAATGCCGCTAACAAGGTGTCCACGGACGGCAGCGTTCAGTTTCGGCTCCGACAGTTGCGACGAGAACGTCACTGAGGCACTATCCTGGGTGAAAGTTTCGTGTTCGACGACCTGGAGACACGTGGTGGAGAAGCTCGCTTGTGGAGGTGGGGCAGTAGTGCGAGTTGTTTCACCTTTTCGAAGAGACCAGTCTCCTTCATGCTGAATCCAGTAGTTCTTGAGATCGAAGGCATAAGAAGGTAGCTCCAGGAGCTTGAGAGCGCCCTGAAAATCTCTGTGATAGTCTACCCAGCTCACCTTTACACCACTGTTGTAAGCATTTGCAATACTCCTGGATATTGTTGACCAACAGTCCTCGTCCCGCTTGAGTGATGGCAGGGCCTTTGTTGGGCTTAAACCAAGTGTTGACCGCACCATTCCGTGGCACAGTGGATGTGGACCAACTTCGATCCATAAAGTGTCGTCACCGGCAATACTCTCAGCCTTGCAAGCTTGCAAAGCTTCTTGAAATCTAACAGCCTGCCTTGCTTGTCGTGCCAGGTAGTCGGCGGTAATGATACCGTGGTCTCTGACCACCGTGCCTAAAAGTGTCGAAGCTATTGGAACAATGGGCTTGCGGAACTGTACGTTTTGCGCCAGGGCGCGGATATCTTTCAAGATTGGATCCATCTGCACTGAATGAAATGCGAAGGGGAGTTTAAGCAAAGTCGTCTTCGTTCCCATGGCGTTCATCTTTTCTTCCAACGAGTGAATGTCCTTGAGCGATCCGCTTACGACAGTGTTACTTGGGCCATTAAGACATGCAATTTCGCAGGACGGCATTTGTCCACCGGAAATAAGCTGTTGGATGGACTCCGAGTCGGATTGAATGGCTAGCATGGAGTGAGTATTGGCGATGCACTTCTTCTCCATCACTTCGGCCCGTTTACCGACAAGGTAAAGTGTGTCGCTAACGGAAAGCACTCCAGCAACACATAGAGCAGCATATTCGCCCAGGCTGTGGCCAATGACTGCTTTGGGGGTGATGCCCCACGACTGCCAAAGGGAAGCAAGCGCGAGAGCAATTGCGACCAGAGCTAATTGAGACTCGCTCGGAGTAGGAACACGGTCCTCCGAAGGCTCGGCACTCACTATCCATTCAAAAGATGGCAGACCCTGTCTGATACAGATGTTGTCAGACTCTGAAATGCTTTTTCGAAATGATGTGTTAGCCTGGAATAATTGACGTCCCATACCAAGGTATTGTGAGCCTTGGCCGGTAAAGAGGAAGATTGCGGATGTGTGCTCAGTGGTGGCACCTAGCTCTGATGAGTTTGAGATGTCTCTCTTCATCGACTGAACAAGCTGCTCTATGCTTTGGACTGCGTATGCTTTGCGTATTGCATGATGCATACGGCGCGCAGTAGTAGTGTAAGACAAGTCCTGTAGCTGCGTTTCAGGATTTTGTTGGAGGTACTCTAGAAGGCGTTGCGTATTCTGCCTGAAAGAGTAGGGAGTTTTGGCCGAGATGGCGATCACATGGGCGTTACGTGGATCGTGACCTGTAATCTCAGTCTTTGGTGCATCTTCCAGCAAAAGACTTGTGTTACCGCCCTATAGCAGTGCTTAGCTTTGCACTTTTGTTCTGGTTCCTAGGCATGACTTACTGTGGCGTTGAAATTATTGAGTAGCACACGCCTTTTTCCATCACCTCCCGCCCGAGCGACGAATGGGGTCATCGTACGGTTAATACGAACATTAATTTTGTCTAATGGAGGAAATTTTTCGTTGATACGCCCTTTGATACCAACGTGTGGTGGTATGGCGTTTTTCCGCATCATCATCAATACTTTTACCAAAGAATTGGTGCCGGCGGCCTGGGTTCTCAGGTTTAGCACATAGACTTGGTCTGTGAAAATTGAGGGTGAGCCTTACCGCCTCAGCGTGCCCAAAATTTGCCTTAACTGCACCCACGTGTAAAGGGTTGTCCCTCGTTCGACCCGAAATGACATTTGTGACCGAAGCGAATTCTGTGGCGTCTCCTGCCTGGGTGCCTGTTCCGTGCATTTCCACGTAATCAATATCACTCGGTTCAACATCTGCGTCCCGTAGGACCTGCCGCATGAGATTCTGCTGCGCTCCAGCATGTGGATGCGTTATTGATACTGCATGTGCTGAATGATTAGTGGCAGCGGACTTGATAACCGCTTGGATGTTATCTCCATCGGCGATTGCATCATCCAAACGCTTCAGGATCACGCTACCCACCCCGTCGCCTCGGCAATAGCCATCTGCATCATTGTCAAAGGTTTTGCATGAGCCCGTTGGCGATAGGAAACTCCCGCGCGACAGGCCCGAAAACATGTCCACGCCAGTAAGCACATTGGTACCACCAGCTACTGCTGTATCGCATTCATGTGCCCGAAGCGATGACATTGCCATTTGAATAGAGAGTGTACTGGAAGAGCAGGCGGCATCCACACAATAAGAAGGACCTTCCCATTTGAAGTGGAAGTTGAGCCGGCCAGGGCCAAAGGCTCGGATCCCACCAGAGACATAGTACATCTCGATGTTTTGTGATGCATTTGCTTCACGGTAATCGTCGAGTGTCTGCCCAAAAAAGGTGCCAATTCTATCGCCGGCAGTGGATGGAGTTCCATCAGGAGTATAACCTGCCATCTCAAGGGCTTCGTATGTGGTTAACAGTAGCAATCGCTGGGCCGGATCGGTCTGCGATGCTTCCCTTGGGCTCATGTTAAATAGCCTCGCGTCAAAATAGCCGGGCCGGTTCAAAAAGCATCCGTATGGGGTATGAGTAGTGTTCTTAATCTTACCGGATGGATCGCAATGAGTGTCCACGTCAAAACGATCACTGGGGATCTGTAAAAGTTAGATCACAGATTCTCCCCTAACATGTCAGAACTTGCCTTCTTATGAACGTCTCTACCGTCTTCGAGGAGCTTCCAGGCCTCTTCCAGGGTTTCACTTTCTGGTAACCGAGCCGCGTACCCGATAATCGCAATGTCGTTTGAGCGAAGTTTGGTTGGCGTTTCTCCCTGTGGCTGCATTTCAGTGCTCTTTAAAACCTCGATACCCGCACTGGCCAATCGTTGCCGAAGACTATCGGCTGCACGTACAGGGCCTGCGCTTGTCAAAATTGTCCCTTGGTGTCTAAGATTGTTGATCATTTCTTCAACGACAGTCGACCAGCGCATAGGCTCTCGTAGGATGTCCAGGATGATATGCTGCAATGCATCGCCAATGCTTTGGGCTCTTATGGGCTTTCCAGACCTCGTCGAGACGATGACTACATCACTCCTAAGGGGATACTCATCACTGTGTGACAGGGAACCAATGATCTTTTCCACATCGGGAAGCCGCAAATGAGGGGCATGGAATGCGGCAGTGATCGGCAGCTTTATTCTGCGAGCTTTCCTGAAAGAATCTGAGGATGAAAAAAGAGAAGCCAACGTCGAGGGTGGTCCACTAAGGGTCGCCGTTGAGTCCGATTCTGCACTGATGTACGCCTGTTTGCTTGTGGGTATCATCTATGGAAGGTTTCTGTCAGTTACGCGGAACGGTCTTACATGTCTGGGATCATACAAATTCATCGTTAAATTGAGTGAGCGCTTCTTGCTGTTCTTGCGGAGCCATGCCCGGCACAACAGACGCCCAGCTTTCAGTCGATGCCTCGATCTGTGCCGAGCGGCGATTTGCTTCTAGACCCAAACGCAAGGCCACAAGTACAACATCCGGTGCTAGTCTGAGCAGCTGACTAGTGGAGCTGGATGCTGCCAAAGCGGCCGCCGGCAGCATACCAGTGCATAATCCCACCAAGTACATTCGCGATGGCCTGGCGTCGAACAGAGAGTTATCTTGATCCGCATGACTAAAAGAGCGTATGGAATTCAGCTTCCGCCCCCTAATTTTATGTGGGAATAATTACATTAACAATAAACCCAATTGGGCTATACAATTCAAGACTGTTGATACAGCCTCATTGTGTCTTTCGGCTTGTCTCTCAGCTAAGCCTTGAATCGAATTGAAGGAAGGGAACAATGCGCGATCAGAGTATTCCAAGGTTGCGATCTCTCGTCGGATAGCGTCATAGCTCTGTCGGAAGAGTGCCTGAAGTGTGAGAGAATCTCTTGACTGGCGGTACAGCTGTTTGATGATAGGGCATGGGTCAACAGTCTGATCCCCAAAGAGGACAACACTGTTTGGTAGGGTCATTATGTAATAAGTATAGACAGCGAGGTGGGCAAATGCAATTAGCCCGCAATACTCAAGTCCAACATCAGTCTTTATAAATGTGAAAAGTTGTGTTGACTCCTATGGCTGGCCAACTATATAGCTTTGGACCCTCGATCTTAGGACCTTTCAGCGGTAAGGATTGGAATGATAAATAATCTTAGTATGATTGCTGGAGCATTCAGTCTATTCAATATCAGCGAGTGGTTGAAAAAGTGTTGATTAGCCATACAGATATTTATGTTTGGGACTAATCATTCATCTGCAGCTGATGTTAGCCACCGGAATGAAGTCTGAGAGGGTTTCGAATCCTCCATTAATCCCCTGTCTTGCGTCGAAGCCCACGCTGAGTGAGATTTGGAATGTCGAATAAGCCGTGATTACCATTGTAGAAAGTGGCCAGCAGGCGGTGTGGCTTCTTAATGGTGGTGTGGAGCCCTTAACGCGATCTCCGATGAAGTGAAACGTCTGATGTGCTTTCCATGTCTTTCCTTCACTGACAGATAGGGCCACTGTCGGCCACTGGTTAATTTCAAAAACATACACTGTGACGAAGTGACTACTAAATGACTTAGCACTACCTATCTTGACCCTATCTGGCAGGGTTCGCGAGGCATTCCAATGGAAAGGAGGTGCCATGATAGCTTGTCACAAAAATTGGGCAACTGTCCCCCAAGGGGCTCTGGAGGCTCTAGGATTCCTTAATCCTCCGAAATTGTGGACTCGATAGGTGCCACCAGTTGGGGGTACGTGAACAAGGGGCCGGATTCTACGCCATGACGAAAGCAGTCCTGCCTATCGGTTCGACCGACAGAAATTCAACGATATTCGCTTCGTGATTGAGACGGAATGATGGAATGACTGCAGCAAGACCCCGCTATTGTGGTATACGAGTAGTTGATTTGGCTTATCGCCCATGAAGCATGTGCAGCCCTAACAGCCAACAGCAAATTCACAAGAATCCCTCGCACAGACTATTGGTTCGGTAGGAGCGTAAACGAAGACAAGGCTGTTGCAGCAAGATGGTAATAGATCGCACTACAAACGACTAGTATCGTGGCGGTCAGACTCGCGTGGACGATATATTCTAGTTCGATGCCGGTCCAGGGCTGAGGGAACTAATGGGAGGAGGCTTCGGAGGGGCTTGCGATTTCGGACGCCTACGTTAGGTTCCATGAAGACAGCGAATAGGGTTGCCACCAAGTGACATCATAGCAATGAGTTCCATGCGCGATATTGATGGCGTAAGGGGAAGGTGCTGATGTGCTGACAAGGCGCAAAAAGCGTGGTACGCCACCAACGGTCCGTCTGACGCCGAGTGAAATTTTCAAATTAGCGGGGTATATTTACAACATTTACCGAGGTCAAATTTACCGTATACGAATCGTCAGTTCGCCAGAAGAGCGGTATCCACCTCCGATGAATCACACATCCCTGTTGGGTCCACTTGCAGATACTCGCTTACCGTACTGTTGTATTACTAACATCGGCCGATATGCCCGACGTCTACCGCAATATTCCTCAGAGCTTCGGTGCTTCCCAAAGTCCGAAAAAATATCCAGAGCACGACTGTACACAGCGTCCTGAAGGCTCCGGAAGCAATGTCAGGAAGCTAAGAGTCGGGTCTGCGCATGCACCTCTATTTCTAGCCTGATTAGGAATTCGCTCTGCGTTTTTTAGCCCTATCGAGCTGGAGAGAGACTCATACCTGGTCGCGAGCATGTTCCCCACAATGAGCCTCCTCTCGTGTAGGCGAACCCTAAATGCATGTCTATGTAGATGCCTACAACTGACGGTCATCAAAGTGCACTCCTCGGCCACTCCGCCAGAATTCAAAGTCAAGCGTACATTCCAGTACCCGTAAGGTGCTCGTGCATCATGTAGCGCTCGCTTATCGACTTATGGCGCTGCGTAATCGCGAAGAAGCGCGTGGTGCCCGGAATGTCGAGTCACGGCTTGGTAAGTACGGACTGCATTATGCAGGGCAAATTTCTGACACGAATCATATCTCCTGGGAGCGGTGTGAGGCTGACATATGCAATATTCGCCTAAGGAAAACTCCGCAAAACAACAGTTCTTGTGTCTGACAGATGCCACCGCCAAATCACATGAGAAGGACATGGTCCCAAATAGATGATGTCCTTATCGCTCAGCTCTCAGAGTTTTGCGAGATGCAACTTGGCCTGGGTGTGGTCCTTGGCTCCCAGCATGTAGCCTAGTATCATGCATGTAAGACGGCCTTTGGCAGTAAAACTATGGTAGCACGGAGTAATCATTCAACATGCTTACTCCCAGTGCTTGCGTGATTTTCTGGTCTGATACTCTTCCTACACCATTACATCCCCCCAGCGAAGAGAGCAATCCTAAGATTCATCTTTCTGCATATTCAAAATCTCTCACCCTCATCTTGTCTGTCAAACATTTCGCAGGACAGCAAAGATGCTTGGTATCGTACAGTACAGCATCCTAACCATCTTCTGGTTACCCATAGCAGCAGCAGCTCTTTATGGAGCGGGCCTAGCAATCTATCGCCTATTTTTGAGCCCTCTTGCTAAATTCCCCGGCCCCAAACTTGCAGCCTTGACGCGCAAGTACGAATCATATTATGAAGTTTATCAGAACTACGAGTATTATTGGAAGATCAAGGAGTTGCACAAACAATATGGTGAGCTTTTCATTTCACTCACAGCGTCTTTCACGTGGTGCGGTAGCAACTGGTCTCACCGAGGAGCCACTGAAACGATCAAAAGCCAAGTCTCACTGGCTAAATGTAGCGCCAACCATACGAAGCTGTATCAAGTTTGGTTCTGATTCATATACGTTACATATTCTCGTGGTTTGTGAAGAGAGTGTAGACTTATTCGCCACATGCAGGTCCCATCATTCGTATCAACCCACACGAACTCCACATTGATGATAGCGACTTCTATTATAAATTGAACAGCTTCCAAGGCACGTGGAACAAAGATCCATACACCGCTCATCAATTTGCAAATCCAGGGTCCATAGTTGGAACGATCGATCATGACATTCATCGGAGAAGGCGAGCAGCTATCATGCCTTTTTTCTCGAAACAAAAGATATATGCCCTAGAATCGGTTATTCAAGGAATGGTTGACAAATTGTGTTATCGACTAGAGGAGTATGGCAAAACCGGACAGCCAGTTAATCTACGCAATGCGTCTAAATGCTTTGCTGCGGATGTTGTTGGGGAGTATTGCTTTGCCGAAAGCGGCGGACTTATTGACAAGCCCGACTTTGCCATTGAAGAATGGACACAACACCAGCAGGGCCTGAAGTCAGGACTAAGGGCAAGATACCTCCCCTCGTGGTATATGCCGGTGGTTCGAGGAGCTCCTGGATGGATTCGCGCAAGTATTGATCCAGCCGCGAAACATTTCGAAGTCTGGCACAGAGTGAGTGGTCCTTTATTTATTCGGTCATATGACACCCTGAAAGAAGGTCCATCGTATCTGCAGTCTTGTAGATCCTTTCTATCTCTCCACGTCTCCTGCTTTCAAGCATAGCTAAGCAGCAATGTAGACAGTTGAGGGACCAGTCGGCCGCATGGAGGAAAAAAATAACGAATTCTATGAGAAAGCGGGTCATCGAACTATATTCCACGAGCTCGTCAACAGCCCTCATATTCCTCCAGAGGAGAAAGGAACCATTCGTATAATTCAAGAAGCCGGTGCTATGGTCGGAGCCGGAGGCGAGAGCACGTCACAAGTAATTACAGCTTTCGTATATTGTTTGTTGGCAAATCCGCAGGTTCTGAGCCGGCTCCGAGAGGAGCTTCGTTCTGTCATACCCGCTGCAGATTCTCCAGCACCGAGTTTAAGGCAACTAGAAGCGCTTCCCTATCTGGTAGGTGACCGTTCTTGCTTGGCACAAATCGTAACGTCACGGGCTAAATTGAGACCAGACGGGCTGCGTTAAAGAGGCATTGAGGTTTGTCACTTCTATTCTACGTTCAAATATGCCGTTCGCTTCCTGATGCTCATCGCTAGACTCCGTACTGGTAAAATCGCTCGACACCAGCGTGTTCCAAGAGACCGTCCTCTATACTTTAAGGAATGGGAGATTCCAGCCGGCGTAAGTATTCACCCACAAGAAGGATATTACCGTGTTCCGTGTGGTCATCTCAGCAGCTGCATGTCGTCTCCACGATATCCTTCAATTCCACGTAAATGACGTCCACTGACATCGCGCAGACGATCTGTAGCATGACTCCCATCTTTCTTCAGATCGACCCAGAGGTCTACCCCAATCCGCATGCTTTCATGCCCGAGCGCTGGATGAATCTTGACGAGCCACAACGACAACGCCTTGAACACAACCTTGTACCATATTCCAAGGGAACGCGCGGATGTGCAGGACTTACGTAAGTCATCTGTTCCTTCTATTGACTCAATGTTAAGCACAATCATCCCATAGTCTCGCAAACGCAGAGCTTTACATGCTCATACCTGCGCTGGTGACCCGACTCGACCTTGAATTGTTTGACTCCGACGCATGGGACACCGAAATGGCTGTCGACGCGCATCACCATTCCCCTAGACCAGAATCGAAAGGTGTCAAGGTCTTCGTGAAGAAATCGACTTACTAGAGTCATTAAGAATTACGAAGGTTTCAGTCAGAATGTCATAACGAAATAGAGTTTTATATAAATTGTCAATGCTATAGAGATTTTCTGTTACGAAAAGGTCAGATGGATGCGAGTTCCGGTCGTCTGCAGTGTTGATCAGATCCAACATTTTTTCAGCCCATGTTAGTTGACGCCCACTGGAAAATGGTTTCCCTCAACGAAAACCAAGCTCACATTATCCTTCTACTTGTCTAACGCTAGCAGTCTATGTAATCGACTTGAGGGTTCGTCAGCCTGTAGTAGCTGTTACATACAGCAAAAAAGCATTTGATAGGAACCAAACGTTCAGAGATTAGCAATTTGCAACCTCATCATTTGGCCAACTGCATCTTCGAACATCTGCGGAGTTTTTGATGTAGTAGTGTTAGTGATAGCCCCAACGCCGTAATTCACTTATGTGTATCCAACGTGCTACGGCGCTGTACATGCGTGGACTCGTAGAATCTGGGACGTCGACACTAAAGACGTGGGGGCTAATCTGGGTCAGATACAGGCATTCTCACCTACCAAACCCACACTGTGAGCTCCCTGAAATAAGAAGCACAGCGATGCTCGATCTGCAGGGAGATCGATCAATGATGTGACCGACTACTCGGCTATACAGAATACTCTTTCTTAAACTGTAGTTGATCAGATGGCTTCTGTGCCATCGCTACATTAGCTGCAAGCTTGCACCTCGATAACAGCAGCTGTTGCGATTCGTAAGACTTACTTCGTCGGTCCACAAATATTATCCACAACACCAAAATGTGGAATACCTTCTTGTTGACCTCCCCACGCGCTGCTTGCGTGTTCTAGCACGGGCCAGAAGATCCCGCATCTATGGACCCGGGCCCGAAACTGCCAATAACACCACTCGCCAACCACCCTTCGGATGCTGGCGGCTGCTACCGGTACACGCAGTTTCATCTCAGCTTTGACTCTGTTCAAGACGGAAGGATTTTTACCTCAGTTTAGCGTAAAACGAGAAAATGACAGCTAGATGACAGCTTATAGCGACTATGATAGTGGCAACGCGTGGGGGCGCACAGTCAGATGCGAGGCTAGCTAGCCGGTTTTCCCTACCCGAACTTACGCATAGGTATTAAGTATTCAGACATAGGCTATGACATTCGCTATCTATAGTACAGGCCAGGGTCAGAAGAATATCAATGCATGCAGGGTCCAATCGATACCGTCAAATCCAGCCTAGCTCAACCAGAAGCCTAAGATCTTACACGAGCTAAAGTATTATGCTCGAATGTCACCGATATCCCAGAAGAATCTCAATACAACGGGATATCCTCAGCGCTAAGGAAGAGGACCCTCACCCGCATTTTCTTCGTCAAGCTTATCTTTCATGGTAGATGACGAGCTCAGGCCTCGTAATGTCAGAATCCTGTCATATTCGGGATCCTACGCTGCCAGTGGAGCATCGTTTACTTCCAGCCTATCACAAATCTTACAGCCCGACTATCGAAGTGGCCGCGTCTCTACGTATGTGGCTCCCGACTATCAAGCCTCGGAGAATGATGTACAGTGAGATTGATTTCACATGAGTTGTTCTAGCCGATAGCTGAATTCCGACCATCTCTAAATCAACTTTTTGGCCTTATAGATGGATTTATTATATACCCTTTTCGGATCGGCTAGTTCGTGGAGCAATTTCTAACCTCCGTTGCTGTTAATTGGTTGAAATGCTTGCCACTATTTTGACAAGATATCGGTGTCTCCTAACAAAAGAAAAATATTCTTGACATGACCTACCACCCCACCACCGCCTACTAATTTATAAGATTCTAAGGTTGAAAATGATTCCTGATCTTGGATGATATTTTAGTCGAAATAAGATGATGACAAGATAGCTGATAAAGAGCAACGTTTCATGGAGACACTATAAGCAGACTTGCAGCTCAGACAGAGATTATGACGACGTATGACTGGCTAGTTCGTTTATGAAAAGAGAGCCTATTATCGAACAGGCTAATCGATTTACACATAGACGGGATCTATTTTGCAGAGTCTTGAAAATCGTCCCTGGACTAGAACATGGGTCAAGATCCTGAGGATAAAACACCAAGGATTCTGGACTGCAGGCATGTTAGGGCTATGCAAAAGCCGTCACAACCGATAAGCGGGTCGTCAGGCAACGTCCGTCGCAAGCAGATGATTAAGGCTTTTAAAATGTGTAGCGAGCATGGACTCCGCTCATGAAGCAATCCTTCGGCTCACGCTGACAAGGGGATAACCTTGAAGAACTTCAGGATGACAAAAGACGGCATGACGAAGGATTTAGCTTGAAGAATCGTCAGGAACGGCACAAAAATGCAACGCTGACGATCTCACGAACAGCATCTGTATCGAAGGAGACGAACATAGGGCCAAAGGTGCTGTTAAATCGGCGCTACATTACAACTCAACATCATGGCTACGCCCTTCATGCTTCGACACTTCCCAAAGATTAAAAGCTAGTGATTTTCCTACCTCTCGTCTTCCATACTCTACTCCACGTGCTCAAAATATTTTCTATTGCAAAAAAATATCCCAAGATGGCGTCTGAAATTGCAAAGCTAGCAGCATCAGTCCTGACAAACACCGTCAAAATTGACGATTTCCTACAATCCAGCAAACTTCCCTCCCCATCCTTCCACGAAGACGGTCCCATCGACTTTAAACTCTCCCCAGAAGTTGAATCAGCCCGAGTCGCAGCCCTCGAGGCTTCACTCCGACTACATGACCTCTTAAAGGGACCCGTCCAACTTATTCGACCCACGGTATATATATCCTGCAATCAAATTTGCACGTCAAAACACATCACTGACCGAATTTTCCAACATCAATAGATCAATGCAGTCAGCCTAGAAGCAATCTACAAATACGACATCGCAAGCAAAGTCCCCATCCACGGCTCAATCCCCGTCGTCGAGCTCGCAAAAGAATGTAACATATACGAACCAGATCTCCGTCGTATTCTACGCTTTGCGATAATTCATCATCGGGTGTTTCAAGAGCCTCGAAAAGGAATCATCACTCATAGCGCAGCTTCACGACGATTAGTCGACGATAGCGCAACGCGTGATGGGCTGGGACTTCAATTCGATGATGCATGGCAGTCCTTCGCAAGGGTTTGTTGTCTTCTCCACATCAAATTTTTCTTTTTTCAAGAATTATTGCGGCTGACGATAATTATTACATACAGACCGTCGAAGCTATGCAGAAATGGCCAGAGGAGCGAGAACCAAATAAAACCGTAAGTTCCCTTCCCCCCACCCTATATCTGCCCCTTTCAAAGGGTTTTATGCTCCACCCCCTCCCCCATCTACCCCCCTTTCCTCCAATTCTCTTCTCAAACCCCTCCCCCTCCCCACACTCAAAAGCCCCTCTAAATCACCCCACTCTTAACCCACCCCCCCTACCCTTTACTCACCAAATCCCCCAAATCCAGGGTTTCAGCCTCGCCCAGAACACCTCCAAATCCGTATTCTCCTACCTCGAAGACCACCCCTCCAAAGCCAAACGCTTCGCCGGCGCCATGACCTCTCTCTCCACCTCCCCCGGACACTCCCCTGCCTCCCTAATCCACGCCTACCCCTGGTCCTCGCTCGGCGCAAAAACAATCATCGACGTCGGCGGCTCCAATGGGATCTACAGTATCGCCCTCGCACAATCGTTCCCGGAGCTCAAATTCGTCATACAGGATCTCCCCGCTGTAATCTCCGCCAACACCAAAAACCCAATTCCAGTGGGATTAAAAGATCGCGTCTCATTCATGCCCCACGACATGTTCACACCACAGCCGGTGGTGGCGGATGTGTATATGGTCCGGTTCGTGTTTCATGACTGGCCGGATAAACATGTAGTAGAGATATTGCGGAACCTGATACCAGCGCTCAAACCTGGTGCGAGGATAATAATAAACGATAGCATCCTTCCCGAGCCCGGGACACTATCAGAACTCTATGAGCGAAAAATCCGGTAAGCATTCATTATAATAATGTAAAGTGATAATTGCGTAATTGCTGACGTATGGGGGGTGGGGATTATAGGGCGCTTGACATGGTAATGCTCTCCTTCTTCAATTCTCGCGAACGCGAGCGCGACGATTGGGAACGTGTTTGTGGGGAAGTTGATCCGCGGTTTAGGTTTGTAGATGCGTGGACGCCGGAGGGGGCGGCGTTGGGGATTATTGAGGCGGTGTGGGATCCTGAGGCTGCAATAGAGATTGAGGCTAGTAGCAATGGTGGTATGGAGAGTGTTGAGGGTATGAAGGGGATGGAATTGGATGGGAGGGAGGGCGTTGTTAGTGTGGAACGCGTGGAGGAGGTGGAGGTTAATTGATTTTCAGGAGGTGTGGTACAATATAGAATGTATGATCATAGAAAATCACTGATGTTAATAGATTCTTACCGTTGGAAACCTTTGAAAATAGACTTTATTTATTCTTGAGAAGGAGATAGACGTTAGCGCATTGAATGCTGATATGCCTAAAATTACCATCAATATAAGACATTGAACTGTGGAAATTCATACCTACTCCAACACCAATAAAAAGCCCTCATCACTCACTCACTCACTTCTCCTTCTCCTTCTCCTTCTCCTCTCCTTCCTTTTTATTCCCAAAAAACTCCTCCCCCCTCAACCACCCGACCCCTTTTCCCAACCCACCCCCAATAACCCCCCTCCTCTTCTCATAAACCACATTAACAACCGCCAAACCTGCAACAAAAACAGCAACATCTCCCCCACTAACCCCCTTCCAATACCCCCTCTTAACCCCCACCTTCCACAAACTATCAATACTAAGTCTCATACTATACAAAAAATGCCCCTTCCCGCCCTTCCTATCCACAAGTCCCCACATCCCACCCAGAAACCCACCAAGGAACCATCTCGCTGATGGCAAGAAAGTGCGCGGAAAGAGGTATTGGAAGAGGCAGATACTGCCCCAGCTGGAGCCGATGGCGCCGGTGAGAAAGGCTGCGGTGCGGAGGATGCGTTGAGCGAGGAGGTTGAGTTCTGAAGTGGGGGAGGAGAAGAATTTGCGGTATTTGGGCAGCGAGAAGAAGCTGTAGTATGCGGCGAGGACTTTGGTGATGGTGGGGAAGGAGGAAAGGAGGGTGGAGAGGAAAGTCTTGGTGCAGGAGGGAGTGTTAGGGTGGAGGGTTGCGCAGGAGAGGGAGGTGTGGGAGGGGTGGGCGGAGGAGGTTATGGGGGCGAGGGCGCGGAGAGGGTGAGGGGCGTTGGGGAAGAGGATTGGTGAGATGAATGGTCTGGATGGGGAGAGTCAGTATGAGGGTTTTCGGGTACGGTGAGAGAGCACGTACGGCCAGTTTAGGCGGGACATTTCGGCTAGGGAGTCGACGATTGTGGTTGTGCTGGGCCAGGGGAGGGAGGGAGGGTAGCTTGCTGGGCGGCGTTGAACGTAGTTTGGGGTATGGTCGAGAATGAAGTCACCGTAGGCCTAGGAATGTCAATCGACGTCGAGCTGGTCGTTTCTGATGGGTGGAAGGGTACCTTAGGGAAACAATCCCTATCAAAAACAAACGCATGCAGTAACTGCCCACAGGCCAAGGGCATCAACATCCAGCTTCCCCACCACCATGGCCTATTCTTAAACCAACCATCCTCTTCTAATGCACTATACGCAAACTCTAGTGATCTCGTGGCGACATAGATAGCTATTGTTATCCGCAATTGATCTCCCGGGTAGACGCCCAGCGCGAAGCCTGCCAAACTTGCGCCAATGGCAGGAGCGAGTCGGGAGGTAAGAGAGCGTGAGATTCGAGGATTTCGCCGACGGAAAGGTGCAGCATCTTTGGTGAGGAGGTTGGTGCGGAGACGGGAGAAGAAGCGGAAGAGGACGCGATGGAGTAGAAGGATCATTGAGAAGGAGAGAGAAAGGCGGAGATTGGGCGATGTAAGGACTGAGCTTCTGACCTTTGTTCTATCCATTTGATAAGCCACTGATTTCCTACCTCCAATCTCTGTACTTACCTGGATGGTCGACGTTTGGCCAGTAGATTCGTCTTTATTAACTCCCAGAGCTGCAAGCTGGTCTGGGTTGCAATGAAAACTCGTAAGGATGCTCTTATGGCCGCCCCGTTGTAGTCATCCTTAGTTTGTACAATTGAAGCATATTTGTGTGGAGTAGGCGCTCGTCTCCGAACAGCTTGTGGTGAGCGTGATATGAACCATTCGTGTAGTGTCTTGTATTCTTTTGCGCTTATCGTGTACCGGAGGGTGTTGCGGAGAATGGGATCACCTTTCGCTTTGGCAGGAGATTGTGGAGGCGTTGGGTATGGATCTTGGGATGCCATTGAAGGTAATGACCAGCTCTCCAAGTCGGAGGAGCATCTGTACTGTAGAAAGTAATTGTTTTGTTGATAAAGGATGATAAGGCTAGAGGGGTGTAGAAGACGCGAACTGTGCTAGAGGAAGCGAGAAGGGCCCTAGACAAGCCCCAAAGTTGGCCGCCTAAACGAGACGATTGATCCCCAGAGCTTGTCCATTTAGGGATCAGAGATCTAGTCTTCAGGGTGCTTCTAGGCTTCAGCCCTATTAGCCACACAGGAAGGTAATCATCAAGCACGAGTTTCGCATTCCGACTATTTCAGCATCCATATCCCACTAATCAAGTCTTAACCACATTCCCCCAAACACCGACGCTCATGCATGTAACCAATTCCATCATTTCATCCCATCATTTCGTCTCATCATCACCCACCCCCTTCCCCCTACCCTCGACATAAATCCTCCAACAACTCCACAACCCTCCCTCTCAACACCCTTCCCTCCTCCTCTCCTCCCTTAAACCCGTCCCCAAACCCCGGCACCCCCAACTTCCCTAAATCCTTCCCCATCGCTTTTACCATCTCCGTCTGCGCTTTCCACACTTTCCGATCAAACCTCTCTATCTCCCTTTCCTTATCCTCCTCCTCTGGCCCTTCCCCATCTTCTCCTTCCTTCTTCCCAACTGTAGACACTTTTCCCCCAAGGGCCGCAAGCACATTATCGAGTTTTGATCTGCTCTCAGCGCGGGAGTCGTGGCGGGATTGCAGAGCGAGGCGCTGGGCGTGCCATTCGCGCTCGTGGCGGTGCTGGGTTTTGTAGAGGGAGCGGATGGACGGGAGGAAGGAGGGGGAGGTGGTAATGAGGTGGAGGATGTGACGAAGGGCGGGGGGCCAGGTTGTTATTGTTGAGGGGTCTGTGGATGACTTGGGAGGTGGTGCTGGAGGTGGGAGGGGTTGAAGTTGGTAGGTCTGGGAGGCAGGGTTTGGGGGTGCTGGTGAGGGAGGGAGAGCGTGGGAGGTGGGGGTGGGGAGGGAAATTGGTGGTTGTGGTTGATGGGGGGGTTGGGAGGGTGGAGGAAGGGGTTGAGAAGGGAAGTAGTCGTCTGCAGGGTCGTATTCGCCTTCTTCGAGCTCATTGTCCTTAGAGGGTGCTGCTGATTGGTAGGGGGATGGTTGCTGATGAGAGGGAGGTTGGCCTTGAGCTGGAGCGAGTGCGGAGAGGGTTCGTAGAACGGATGCCAGATCTGGCGGCTGGTAGGCGTTGTTGCTGTACTCCCTTGGTGTCATGAGGCAGACCAGGACGAATACAGAGGGATGTAAGGTAAAAGTGTCTGCAGCTAGAAGCAGTGGGACTTCCGATGTGGACGTAGGGTGATATTGGTAATGAGAGTATGTAGACGACAATATCTAGATGAGGGCAACTCAAAGAAACTCAGTCAGCCTGATGTCGGACTGACGTCAATGCATGATGATGCTAGTTACAGTCCATTGCTTCTTCTGCCCTTACAGAAGAAGCTTAAAGAGCATTTCTATTGGTAGGTTCATTGTGTAGGCAGCGATATAGAGAAAGAAATCAAGCTCGTCATCCCGTAGCGACTTCGATTTCCGCTGCGCTAAAATCTTTTCTACATTTACATTTACACCACATCAAATCTCGGACATCTCTCAACTACAGTGCACCCCTGCACCTCTAACATAACCCAACAACCTCCAATCCCCCAACCCACCATGTCCCGCTCCGCAGCAGACGCCACCCGCTTCACAGCGACCTCCCCACACGCCTACTCCAAACCCACCCCCCTTCGCTCCGCCGCATCCCCCCAATCGAAAACCACCCCTCCCTTCCGCTTCCCCAATCCCAATGCCTCCCAAAAATCCCCCCAGCCAAACCAATCCACCCCTCCTCAAACCGAAACCCCCACCGAAAAAGTCGCCCGCCTCCGCGCTGCTCGCTTCGCCGAGATAGAAGCCCAGACCACAACCTGGGATCGCATCGTCCTCCGCGGTCGTGTCTGGGCTGATCGCGCACACCATGCAACCGTCTACACAATACTAGGATTCTCAGGTAACCTCTTTCCCCAATCACCCCTCCCCCTCCCCCAAAATGCCTCTCTCTCCCCCATCCATCCTTCTTCTTCTTCTTCCTCCCCCAAACTAACAATCCCCTCCCCACCCCAGCAATCGCCATCTGCATAACCGGCTTCGCCCTAACCGACATGTTCATCCACAACCGGCGCAAACGCGCCGCCTTCTTCTCCGAACAACACGCCCTCTACGCCACGCGCGTTATGGAAGCCATAGAAGCCGAAAAAGCAGGACAGGAACTCGATGACGATCAGAGACTAGTTATGAATAGGGAGAGAGTGAGGGTGATGGCTGAGGAGTCGAAGAAGGAGAGGGGGTGGGGGAAGAGGGTGAAGGGGTGGTTGGTGGGGGGGTTGAAGGAGGAGGAGGAGGGAAGGGAGATGGTGGTGCCGAGTGAGGGGGAGGTGTTGGGGATGGTGGGGGTGAGGGAGAGTGATGTTTTCGAGAGGATGAGGGGGGAGGGAGAGGAGAGGAGGAAGGGGAGCGGGGTTTTGGAGGCTGTGAGGGAGAAGAGGAGGGAGGTGGAGAAGGAGGTGGAGGTAAGGGAGGTTAGGGGGGGGCCGTTGGATCGCGTGGCGGAGGAGGCGGTGGAGAAGGTGAAGGGGAAGGGGGGGTGGATGAGTTGGGGAAAAGGGGGCTAGGGAGCTGATGGATATGAGCTATATAATGTATTATACGCCGGACTGAGTGTTCTCACACTTCACCTCTCTGATGGCTGGCTTTTAGCGATGAAAGGTCGATTGGAAGGACTTTTTCAAGCCTGCAAGGAATGGCGGCTTTTTGTACGCACTCATGGCAGTAAATAATTCAAGGGAGTACAAAACAGCCGTCTTCCAATAGTCTCTGACCGTGATATAATACAACTATGAGATTGACCTTCCCTATCCTATATCAATACAACGATAAGTAACGCTCCTTCCGTGCCTCTTGCGGATCGACAATCATCCCTCTAACGCGCCTTACATGATAAATACATGTGTTGAAATCAGTTCTCGAAAACAATCCACAGAAATGGACACAAATAGACAAGACGTAAAAATCTATGATCGCCGTCGCTGTGCATATCCTTTGGGGTATAATGCCGAAAAAGATCCCGCCTTATATAAACGCCTTCCATCCTACTATAGATCCCCAGTCACAGTTTGTTTTCCATGCCTACCAGAAGCTGCACCACCCAATATAATGTTGGCACAAATTCTCCACATTGGTAGCTTGTGCAATCAGCTTTGCAACCTGTTTCTCAACAGTAAGCTCCTCGTGCTGTTTAAAGTCCTTGCCCATCAATTTATCCTTCACGCGCGCCAATACCTGTAACGCTCTCGCGTTTTGATCTTCTCGGTTCTCATTGTTCCCTTCCTGGGCATCAAGCACAGCGGCTTGAAGAGTAGACAGACGACGAGCGCGGTAGGAGCTTCCGCGTGGACGCTCAAGTTGTGTATTCTCGAGATCACCCACGATGGACTGGCGGCGTTCTGAGGGGAAAGACGGTTCGTCTGGAGCCTCGCGGTGATTGAGACGCCAATTGAGTAGGGGATCGTGGATGAATGCTTCGAGGACCGCCATAAGGGACTCCTTGTTGTCGCGAATGACGCGCATGACCGCCTGGGAGGAAATTTTATAGGTCCCATCTATGTTACTGACTTCCATCGCATATGTGAGCATGCGTGTCAGACGGAAAGGAACACGTTCAGGATACTTCTCGCGGTGCATTGCTACCTCGAAACAGTCACCGAAATCGATGTGGACAACTTTACCGGTGATACGATCAATCATGAGATTGGAAGGATGACGATCGCCTAAACCAAGGATGTAACCCACCATAGACATGGTTGCAAGGGACCGCGTGTAGTTCGTTCGCCGCTCGAGCCAGGACTCGGAGCTCTTGCTCTTGAGCCAGAGGACACGGTAAAGATCCTTGCCAGTGGTGTTGTCCATGGCATAGCTGAAGACCTCGACCTTTTGCATCAGCGTAAGATTGTCATAGTCTGGTGCCATCTGAAGCATAATCCTATGCTCGATATTGAGTAAGATTCGGCGAGCCTCCCGGTATTCCTTGATAAGATTGTGCATAGTATCGCTATTAGGTACCCATCCCAAGATACCCGAAGATTGAGAAAGCGGAATTGCTGGATATCGCTGAATATTCAGATGACGTTTGAAACTTTCGCCATCATTGTTGAGAAGTGTGTTAACGAGACCGAACAGCTGCATTACACGCTCATCTTGTCGAATATCTTCGTGTCCTTTCAAACAAAATTCGTAGGGCATACCGTCACTTCCCTGCATCTTCATTCTCCGAGGACGCTGCTTTGATGGAATGACCGTCATTGTGCGATCGAAGCTTTGGATTCTGATTACGTCCTTTCCACTCTGGTACGTTCCTGGGACCGCCAATTGAAGGGTTTTAGCATCCTTTAGCCTGGGCGAAATATAGGCAAGATCAAGGCTAAGAATATTTGGCAGCTGTCGCGCAATGCGGCGGAATACGGAGTAATATAGATCCCAGGCTTGATTCAAATCGCCCAATTCATTGGTCTGACGATAGATGTTGCACCAATGTTGAGCCTCCTGAAGGTCGCGCCCAAATGATTGAACAAAAGATATTTCTCTGAGTGTTTCGGGTCCCTTTGGAGGATGAGCATTGAACCGGACATACGGTGGGTGGAAGCACTTACTCTGCCCAAGTCATCATGTAAAGGAGTGAGTGTGGCGAACATGCCGTCGATGTCATGATCACCAAAGTATCTACTAAAGTCAGCGAATCCATCCAAATGCTCCAGAATTTGACATACAGTCGAGACGCCTCCTCCAAGGCTTCGTGCCACTTCTCATGCCACAAAACGGCGACTCGGATGAGCTCATGGCTAACGAGATCAGCTTGTTCGACTAAAAGAGGACTATGCTCGCGCATCTTTTCCATGATTTGCGTGGCGGACTGGGCTCTTCGAGCATCTTTAGACTTCATTGTGACTGTGAGTGGGTAGACTAGGGCCTGTGGATGAGCCTTGCCAACTTCAGCCAATAAACGATGGATTGTCGCTCTAACGCGATTGTTAGGCTGGTTAATCCTGGCGATCAACTGTGGAATGACTTCCAACCAGGTGTCTACACTGACATCGTTGAATCCTTCGAGCAGGACTGTATTAACTTCTGGGTCTCCACCGTGGGCAAACCACAACGTCAGCAGTCGAAGTGTATCCTGAAGCGAGCTAGAAGACGACAAGGCAATGGACTTGAGAAAGCCTCGAACTGCCGGGACGACATGGTCAACGACTAGAGACTGGGGAAGGCTGTAATTATAGCGCTTCGCCTGTGCAGTCACGGCTGTCACCACCTCAAAATTGGCGAGAGCCCAAGTATGCCATGCTTTATACCAATCTTTGTCATAAGAAGTTGCATGTGCGTAAGCGTCGATGATCTCTCGCACCATATGGGATCCACGAGGGTCCCAATTACCATTCATCATGGCCGCCATCCACTCGCCCTGCTTAACATAGCATTTCGCTAGAAGTTTGCTGATATTTGCCTTATCATTTCGGGGTGGTCGCGGCCCTACACCGTTCTGACCATTCATGTCCAATAAGAGATTTGTCCCCGAAATCCCATTGACTCCATTCACCCCATTCACCATATGTGTACCATTCGATGAGCCGTGTGCATCAAATTGTAGGGATAAGTCTGTCGTAAAGCTTCGCAGTTGTTGCAAAGAAATATCGGCTTGACCCGTTGCCCATTGGTATTTGAGATGCGCATACATGACTTCCGGCACAACTGGGGGCGTACCTGAACCAGAGTGCCCATTTGGAGCCGATGCTTGACTCGTATAAGTATGCCCAATGGCAGCATGTAACTGATCCAGGGCCTTCTCTGCCAAGCCAGTCCGACCGGATTTGCGGCAGAGGTTGGCAAATTTTATCCACATGTCCATGTTCTCACTTGGCGACAAGACCAGCGCTCGCACTTTGAGCATTCGTTGCCAGACATCGATGTTGGGTTGGCAGCCTTTCAGTCGCGCAGTCCATGTGTCCCGCATTGTCTGTTGCTTTTCTGGATTATTTGCGCTCTTCTTGTAGGTAATAATCTCTTCAAGCTCCGCAAGCATTTGCACACGGACAACTGTGCTGTACGCTCGTGTGTAAGATTCTCCAAGTAAGGCGCACAACTCTCCATCGAGCCCATCCCTCGTCTTCTCGATGTACATTACAGCCTGATCGAACTGATTCCGATGTAACGCTAGGATGGCACTAAACCACGACCTGTCGGTAGATTGAACCTTCATGGCCTCAAGGTAATTATCCATAAGCTCCCATCGATTCATTCCCCATGCGGCGGCTGCCGCCAAAGGAGCAATGGAGCGCTTGTGATCGAGCGTAGCAAGGCTCCACTTCTGTTCTGCCAGAGTAGAGAGATTCTCCCACTCCCCGAGAGCATGAAGGCATCTCATCTTCCCCATCGTAATCTCAAAGGCTGTTCGATCATCTTTCTCACGAGAGTCCCGGCGCTGATACGCTGCAAGAGCTTCGTCCCATCGCTCAAGCTTCTCAAACCAAGTCTCCTTGAGTTCGAAATCTCGGTATTTTTGAGCGTTCCGTAGAATACCAACGGCAGCATCGGACTGCTGCAGCTGGTTGTTGATAGAAATGAGCGCCTCGACTGTGTTTGGATTCTTCTCTTCCTCAAACTGTAGCTCCTTGTAATGAAGAGCCTTCGCGAAAGCATGGTTCTTTGCCGCATACGCTCCCAGTGTCCGAATATCTATTGGAAGCGCTTTATCGTCATGCTCCATGAATTCGCATAGATTCAAGATCACCTGCAAAATCTCAGGAGGTATATTGGGCGATGTCAATGCTATCTCCAGTGACCTTATGAGCTCTTCCTGATACTGGTCGTAGAGCTCAGGCCAACAGGACGCGAACGCAGAGTTGAACAGGTCTTTCGCAAGCGGTTGGTACAGACTCGATAAGCCAGCACAAGCTCGTAATGCATGGGATGGCGACTCCTTGAGTAGCTCAACACTGAACCGTCGAATCCACTCCTGCCAATCTTCTGGTGTAGACTTCTGTGAAGCCTCCCATGCGTTCTTCAGATGTTCTTGATTGACAGGCAGCTTCTTCTGGCCGATCTCTGCAAATGCTAGATCGTCACTTAAGCCTCCGTAGTGCTCGTCAGGGCTAAGATCCTGTGGTAGCGGTTCGCCCTTTTGCAACTTGGAAACCAAGACATCGTAATTATGGTGCGCCACATGATTTGCGATAAGTACCTTCTTGACTGTGTTCACATAGAGCAAATAATCTCTGCCAAGTTGAAATACATAGGCGCATATGCAATCGAGCGCCGCCTGCTTCAGTGCCTGCTCTCTACCGGCAAGGATCTCGGTCAAACTGTGTATTATCAAGGAGGCATAGTCTGAAATGTTGACAAGACGAGATATCTTTCCAATGGCCTCAATAGCGGCCTTGCGTAGAGACACTGGGTTTGATTGCTTTTGGAACATGTTGATAAGAGTCGGGATGATCAAATGCATGTGCTCCTCTGCACTTTGGCCAAAGACCAAGATGGTGTGTAGAACTCTTTCCGAAGCATTCTTACGTGCAGGCCCAGCTGAATCCTCTTCAAGGACTTTAAGCATTAATGGGAGCAACTCCGTGATTTTTGGCTTGAATTCACCTTCCAAAGCCCTTGACATCGCTTCCACAAGCGAAAGCACTGTAGCTTGTATCGAGCTGTTAGTTGACCAGAACTCTATAACAAGTTCCATTAAAGGATCTACATAATTCCTGATGTGCACGCGTATGATCGACACCAATATTGACAGTTGGTTAAAGTAGACCTCCAGTCGCATGGTGGGTGCAGCCTTGACAACCGTCACGAAGCTCGGTATGATCTGACCGAGAAATGGTATGCATTTCAACCCAAGTGTTTTGAATATGTGGACTATGGCCTCGATGACAGCCGAATGATATTGGGTTAGGGAGGCATCGGCTAGTACAGTCTGCGTCAATGTGTTGAAAACAACTTTGGGGTAGTAATCTTCATTAGACGGTGTTACGCCCTCTATGACAAGTCCGACGTCTGACACAGTCTCGGCTTCGTTCTTCAGACGAGCTTCAGGAGACGTGTCTAGAATTTGCTATACAGGGTCAGGACCGCGATTAATCTCATAGAAAGGATAGGAGAGAAATACCTGATGTTTGTAAGGATCTAGAGCTCCAAGTATCCCCATCAACTTTATTGTCTCCTTACGTAGAGCTCCTTGCTGTTCCGTCTTAATGATATTAACCAAAAGATCAAGCAACTGGGGGAAGTCTTCATATGGTTTTATTACGTATCCTGAGTTGCTGGCTAGCTGCCCAAGTGTGTGAAGAGCAGCATCTCTTCTCTGAAGGGAGCCCAGGTCCTGAAGCGCTTTGACGATTATAGGCATGATTTTTGGAATGTAGGGTTCAAGTACAGTACCTCCGGTCGTGGCAAGCTGTCCAATCGCAGCAATCGTGGTTGCAGCCACGGCAGGATTAGGATCCTCGGCCTTGGGGAGAAGTATTGTGACCAGCGTGTCACAGTATGGCTTCGCCAGCTTCGATGCGTTGGCAATGACAAGCCCGACAAGCTTCGCGCCGTCTTCCTGGTTCTTTGGATTCTGAGAATTTTGAATGCCCATGATCAAATTAACCAATATCTTACGCAAGGATGGAAATATATGTGCTGGATTGACTTCGGTGAGACGGCCGACTATTACTATAGCAGCTTGTCGAACTTCAAAATTCGAATCATTGACTGCAAGAAATATAGAACGGATATTCTCTGGTTTCCCAAGGTGCTTGTCAAACCTAGAGTCCAGGGCTTGAAGTACGGTATGGCGGATGTCAGGGTCTGAATCTGCGACTCCCAATTCCAGCAGCTTGGTAATCACATCTCCGACGACCTTTATGGCATGAAAGCTGGTTTGGTAAATGATAGGATCTTGCACGAACAATTGACAACACGTGAGCGCTGACGCCTTCCTAATATTGGGATTGTTGCTGTCGGTATAACGCATAGCGACATCGCGAACAAATTCATTCAAACCGTGACCTGGGACGAATTAGCATGCCTAGATTCAGCTCCCGTGCTTCAGTATGATAGTGGGCGAAGACATACCCGTAAAATCGAAGCTACCCAAAGTTTCCAGCGCAAGTTGGATCTCTGCGTCTGAGGGGACAGCCCCTGAGAGATGCAGATCCTTGGCGAAGGCTGGGACCGGTGGCAGCTTGCTGTCTGGACATCCCAGAGGCTTGAATGGACGCCCGGACAGCACCAAGCTCAGCAGATCGAGGAGCTTCTCTTGGATTTGAGGCTTGATGGGATGTATATAATGCGCCATATCAATCAATGCCTCTTTGAGAGATATGCTTAGGCCACAAGCGAACATAGGATCGAGCAGAGCTTCCATATACTTGGTAAGAGCCATGCCAACCGCGGCAGAAAGCATGCTGATACATCGGAAGACAGGTGCTTCGTCTGTACCGATACGATTACGACTGTCCGGATGTCAGCATATGACAAAACGTACTCCAGGAAATAATCTTACGCCTTGACGCTTAGACCTTCTCTAATGAATACAACGATACCGTCGAGGTACGGGGCAATAGCACTTGAAACTGCATGGGCGATCTTGCCAATTGCTATGAATGCAGCATTACGCTCTTTATCTTTCTTGAGTTGGCCTTGAAGGAAAATCATGAATTTGTGGAGGTATGACTGGGTGAACAACTCCGGCGCGTATCCCGCCAGTATTGGAATCACAATTACAACCAGCGCACGAATACGAGGCTCCCGATGATCCTTGAGACGCAAAGTGATTTCACATGCTTCTCGATAGTGATCCCGCATAAACATGCCACCGTTACGGAGTAGCTCTTTCAAGGTAAGCAACGAACCATGGATGGTGTCCTGGCTTGGGGCCTTGAAGCCTTGCAAAGCTTCGTCGTAAACTCTCTCGAACCACTGTTGACGAAGATGGGCATCACGAGCTGCGATGATCTCGAAGCAAGCACCTACAGCCTCTGCAGCCGTCTCCCGTATGAGTACTTTAGGGTCTCGCAATGCCACCAAGATACAGTCGAAAATTTGAGGCACAAAAGCGTACAGAAGGGTAGGCGAGTTGCTTGCTAGCTCTCGAATGATAAGGACGGCGGCAAATCGTCGTGTTTCTTGTCGTTCCGACTGCAACCACTCAAGTGCCGACGAGACCTCAGCTTCAACGAGCTCAGCTGTGAGTGCTCCGCCAGGTATTGCCAAATGTCCCAATGCACGAGCCGCATATACAAGGACGGTATTATCATTACTTCGCAGAGCTGACCGTAGGTAGCTAGAAAACCGTGTGGTCTTCTGAGCTGCGTCATCGCCATCGAAGTTGATGAGTTGCTCTATAGCTAGGATCCCGCCTATCTTTTCTGTAGTGTCGTTGCTCTGGACGATGAGCTGTGACAATCGAGTATTGACATTATTGTAGTACTCTTGGAATTTCTCCGTGGGCAGCTCTGCTATTCGATCAGCATATATAAGTACTTGCGAACTTCGTCACTCGCCTCGGGCAGCTTTGACGACCTGATTGTGTAACTCATACGCAGCATGACGTTGAGTTTTCTCATTCTTCAAGCGTAACTCTACGAATATTCGACTGAGGCTATCTGTATGTTGTTGAGCCATGGCTGTAGAGTGGCCTCCTGTGCCAAATCAAAGCGGCCAGGCTGGGCTGCTCCAGAGCTGTCGAGCTCAGCTCAGAGCTCGCTGTTATAGCAGTCCTAACATATTCCGACGAAGGGTATGCATGCGATATAACACAGTCGGAAATCAAGAGATGGCTCGCAGTAGCCTTGACTCAAAAAAACAGAAAAGAGCTCTTTTGGGGAGCGTAATATCAGTCAGAGACATGATGCTCGGAACAACATTATTCCCTATTGCTAGCTATGGATGCGGGGAATCCTCGGAAGTGTGGAGTCATTTTTTTGCCAAGCGAGCCAAAATCTTCTACTCGAGAAGCATCTTGGCCCCATAAACGCACAGTCATGGAACATTCGTTCCCGACGTGAATAAAAGTTTGCGTAATGGGGCCTACACTGCGCTACAGAGGACCTTTCGGTTCCTCTGAGACAGAACCCACCACGAAATGATGGATATTGACGCTGATCTTCTGACTTTACTGGCAAGATTTATCATTCTTCACGCGAAATAGATGCCGATGATCACTTGCTACAATATCAAAGTATTCTTCCGCCTCAGTACTGCGCATTCGCAGAATTGGTAGGAGAGCTTTGGAAAGAATACCTACACTACTGGCCAATGCAAGTGTGTATCACATCATCTCAGGATAATAGGACAAATCCATCTTACATCCGAGGCTTTGCGTTTTAGGAGTGCCTGCAACCTATTTTCATCCTAAGATGATTTGGGCGTGTGAGTGGGCATAATGCATCCGGATTGAGATGTATTGTCGCATGATTTCGATGAAACTATAAGATTTGTAGAGAACATCATTGGCTTGAGGAGGAGCTCATTTGAGCATGATAGTTTCAATTCATCAAATACACCTTATTTTCTCCGTATCTACATCGGCGATTCATGAACAGGTAGATGAGAACTGGTAAATGAGCACAGGCTGGGATGTGAAATATTGCAGCCGTATAGCAGAGAAGCTCTATTGGTAGGATAGAGCAATCATTCTCCGTGATATCAATCTTCATGCAGGCATCTGCATTCCTACATTAGCCCAGAGAAGATCCGTGCGAGGGGGGTGCGTCTTCACGTTTGATCCCTGTCACCTCGTGGCTGCGAAGGAGATTGCTTGGCACGGTCTTCTCCACCTTCCTTCAGTGGAATCATCTACAGCCCGACATCGCAATCCAGGCGATCACAGCGTTTCATTTTTCATGCGTGCGAACTTCATAATCTCATAATTTCTCCTAGTCGTGTATACTTGCATTTCACTCTCCATTTGGGGGCGGCGATATCTCGTTTATGGCTCGGCCTAATGCCTCGGATCTACATAAGCTGGTGCCCAACCCCAACTCCCCTGAGCTTCCATCTACTTGAAGCTTCAACCACCACACTCGGAAGCTTTCGTAGAAGCTTTCGCACCAGATGACAATCTTCCGCGCGTGTACTCCATAAACCAATAGAGAGCCGTGCTTGTTGGCAAGACGATCGTCTCTATCTCATTGGAGGCCCGAGAGCCAGGTTCAGGTACGGACGATTGCATAGGTAGTCCAGATAAAGCCAAATCCCAACATACTTTGGACTTTTGTCTGACAGCTGTCTGATTAGTATATTCCCGAACCAAAATCATTGAACCGGCCGTTTGATCGCTGCATTCCCCAGGTTGATCCAGTCAAAGCACGACATTGTGATGCTGATCCCTCCTCCCGTTGCTTCCCCCCACCTTTAGCAAACCCGTCATACCGCCAATCCTGTATGGACATGCTTTATGCCTGCATGCCTTCCAGGGCATAAGGAGAAGCTACGACAGCTCCAGCTTCGCTACTAAGGAAGGTGGACAAAGCTGGCTCCTGGCGCTTTGCTTGTACATGCTCCTGGCTGTAGAGCAAAGTCCAGCCATACTGCTTTTCAACATCAATTCTATATATAATATCAAGAAGACAAGAGCGCTCGGGCCCTGCTCCTTAGAGCTGGGGCGATGGGCCGGAGTCCATTTCAGGGTGACTCTCAGCAAAATGGGGGTCACCGGAATATACCTATACTACCTTCCACTACCAAGCCAATGGACCATATGCAGGGAGACCCAATGGAATTGACACCGCCGACGACTGCTATGGGGCCGCCAGTACACAGCAGCCCCGAAATGGATCACCAGGGCGGCGCCAATGGAACTTATGGGGATCCTGTGCCTGGCCACAACGGTCAAGCTGCAAACGGGTTGAGTGCAGCTGCGGCAACCTCGTCCCAGCAGCACAAAGTAGTACAGACTGCCTTTATACACAAATTATATAAGTATGTACATTGGGACTTACTTCACATTTCGTGGGCTGACTCAATTTCAGTATGCTGGAGGATCCCAGTATCTCTAATCTAATATCATGGTCTAGTAACAACGAGAGCTTTGTCATGTCACCTTCAGCCGACTTCTCCAAAGTACTTTCGTCAGTGTTGTAAATCAATAGTGCTCCTCATCGGTAGCTAACCAGATCTAGGCAATACTTCAAGCATACCAATGTCTCATCCTTCGTCCGTCAACTCAACATGTATGGCTTTCACAAAGGTACGCAACGTAGCGCTGATTCTTCATAAGAGAACATAACTGATCGCTTGCGCATAGTCAGCGATGTTTTCCACACTGGCTCTCCTGAATCGACACTCTGGGAGTTCAAGCATGGCAATGGTAACTTCAAAAGGGGTGATCTTGCAGGTTTGAGGGAGATTAAAAGAAGAGCTTCAAGACACGCTTTGATACATCGGGACTCTTTCTCTACCCCGCACAAGCCGAGTGTCTCTCAGCCTAGCACGCCAGCGGAGCCGGTGCTGGACAGCGGTGAGGCCAGGTTACAAAGTCTAGAGCATAGCCTCTATGACCTGCACGCTAGACTTATGCGAACGGAGGAAAGCAACACGGCTCTAAGTGCCAAATGCCAGGCACTGAATGAAAGCCTCATAAAATGCTGCCAGGTGGGCTATCCCGGTGCGTAAAAGTAAATTTGTTGATTGATAACAGTGGAGCCTCGATATGTCACACATTATTATGTCCTTGATACCGGATCCAAACAACCCTGTGCGACAAGATAGTGAGCATCACCCACAAGCCATTTGCCAACTCTTCGCTGACATGAGACAGCATCGAATCTAGAACGGGATATCGCAAGACATCTCGATATTGTACGCAGCTATGACGACCCTCACGAATCATTATTGTCCGGGAAGCAGCCATATTTCTCGAACATGGCGTTGAATGCTGAGCCTGTATCGCCACGACAAATCGCTGTCGACGACCGACGCCCTTCTTTACACGCCTTCCCACCTCGCCCAAATGCCTTCAGGCCCCAGCCTGCCACTACTCAGCGCAGATACGGCTCAATTGGGACAGGCAATCCCTTGCCGAACTACGCCCGCCCTGTACATACACAAACACAGATGCATCAACCGCCTTCTCAACATCCACTATCCATAATATCTGAACCACCAGGTCCCAACATGGGGCGCCGTCACACCTCCGCAGATATCCGAGTCCCTGGCTGGCCGGGTCATGGTGCAGGAGTCGGCGTAGGCACAGGCTCTCCGCTAACGTCGGGACAATCTTCCGGCCACTGGCCCTCATCACCGACCCAAGCACCAATCTCGGGTGATCAGCACATTCATGACCAGCTTGCCTCATACGAGCTTGGCGCACCACGCAAATCATTTAGCGCACACCAAACTACTCCACCACTAACGAGCAATGACCCGACGCCCCCAGCAGTCAGCTTCGAGAACCAGAGCCATTGGTCTAATCCTAACCCTTTTGGTGGTTCGAAATCCCAGTATCAATCTAGACTCCTGGACTCGGCACCACCAACGAGGAGATCGAGTATGCAAAGCAACGTGCATACATTGCTAAATCATCCAGCAGAGACCGCCGAAAGGGATGAAGATGAGTTTGGTGATGATCGAAAGAGGAAGAGAATGCAATGACATACTCTTTTGTGATATATGTATAGAAATATTGAACATCTACTAATGACGACTGGGCTTTGGTATACCGTGGAGTTCTTTTGGCTATCGAAAAGCATGGCAATGCCTTTGGAGCTGAAATCAAGGTTTGAAGATATTTATATGTATACCTCAGATGTAACAAGCAGATAGAGCTGACTATACCACTGAAATAAGGATACGTTGATTATCACAAGGAAAAGACTGGACCATTGTATTGACACCGCGAGTTCTGCCAGTCGGGAGTCAATATCCTTTGCATGACTATCACCGTGATCTGCATCATGGTGTCTCCATTGTGAAGCTTGCAAATTGGTGGTTCTTAGCGGCTACCCAAATTTTACCCGAATCATGCCTTCACTTCCATATCCTCCTTTCCCTTGCACGCTTCAACTCTATCCTACAATCAATGGAGCAAGACGAGATGGGTCTATACTCACAACCTTGAGCGGAGCGAGCACAGGGTCATGTTGCAAAGCACAAGGTAAGACGGTTGGCTTCTTGAAGCGACGAATGCGACTGACGACTTGTGTCAATTTCAAGTCATAATCTATCAATTGATCAGGTCCAAATCTCGAACATCTTCACGAAACCTGCTCGCACCTCGTGACTCGTTATGGTAAAGGTTGAACTTGGTCTCATGGTTGACACCCTTGTCAAGGACTTCGCGGTTATGGACAAGAAGCCGAAGGGCATTTCAAAGAGACTACAGGTGGAGGATTCGCAACCCACCATTGATCAGCCACAAGCCAAACGCCAGCGTGGTGTTAATTGTGTATTTAGCCTACCGTCTTCACCAGCGTCCAGCAGTGTGGTCTTGGACCAGGACAGTACCAGTCCGCCAGATGAAATGGCAACAACACCAAAGTTAGTTATTCAAAAACATTCCTTTAACCCCAGCCAACTCTGGTACAGGGCAGAATTTGTACAGATTATGAAAATCCAAGCGCCGCCTGAATACGATTGCGATGGTTTCTTCGTGCACGAGCATCTCCTCCGTCCACTCTCGCGCCTTATACGGGAATTTCGCCCTAAATACCAAAGGCAGCGTCTGAAGTGGGATTGTCTCAACAATTGGCTACCCATACCCATAGGTCCTCAGACCATCCAATTCTTCATACATTGGCTTTACCATAATTCACTGGTATCAACTAAGTCAGCCAATCGTCAAGACCTGAATACTGAGGACATTGATGATCACCAGTTGCGTACCAAAACTCAGCGTATGCAGGAGATTTGCCCACAATACAGCGTAGCGGCTTGCCAAGCGGCGCTGGAGAAGAAGCGGTTCAACCATAACGACGCTCCAGAATATCTTGCGCACACCATTGTACAAGATACGGTGTGTGGCTTCAGCCAATTACTAGATCTGTACATTTTTGCAAGTAACTACGAGATCATCATCTTCAAGAATGTGATCATTGATCATCTGATCGAAGAGGCCTCGTACCATGACGTTCCCCCTGGCTGGTCAACCAAGATCTATCAGCACACAAAGTCTGGAGACCAATTGCGGCGTCTTTGGGTTGACTTCTATGTCTGGCGTGTTAATGATGAGCAATTAGACGTTGAGCAGCGTGAGGATTCGTTAGACTCCACCTTTCTGAAGGATCTCGTAAGGGCGCAGGCGCGCGAACTGCATGATAAAAAAGTCTCAGAGGATGCGCCGTTTGACAAAGACTCAACCGCATATCATGTGCGGGATGAGGCAACCGGGCAGTATTGCTGTCGAACTCAGTTCGAAGGGGACAAATACCAGCATCGAGGAGAATTTCTTCGGGAGCAACTCGAGATGCAAAACGCACACGCAAAGGTCGAGGAGCTGGAGCGCAAGAATTCAGAGCTTAGAAAGGCTTTGAGAGCGCAAAACGACCAAGGTACCCGTATGAGCTCACAGAAGCGCGGTTCGGAAGTTCTGCCAGGTGGCACGAGACTGAGTTCGAACGGGCGATAGACTGGCAGTGTTGCACAGATTTCTTGCTTTTGCTAGACGGTAGATTTTGATTCAGCGGTAGCTTTCTGCTTCTTTCTTTTGCTTTTTCGCTTTTTGCGAGAGCGGTCTGCCAGCACCTCATCTAGATAGTTACTTGCTCTTTTAGTCGACCGAGGAGGGTTCACTGGCTGATCTAGCATAGCCCTGTCTGATTGCTTCAGAAAAATTACACCAGTATCAACACCCTCTTCTATTTCATGAACACGATGCTTTGACTTCCCCAAGGAAGACCGTCCTTCGTCGTCCTCGCTACCATCGTCTTCCCGCTGCCTTGTATGCGGTTTACTTCCAAGATGTAATGCGCCCAACCTCGATTTGTTTTGTTCTTCCCTCCGCTTTCCGTCTGCATGCTTCTTTGCATGATCTTTACCCAGTAGCTGCTTTCGTAATTTGTCGATGGAAGTTGCCTCCATCTTCACCTCTCCATCTTTGGGTATAGTGCCACCCAGACCCAACCTAAAAGATTCAGCTCGATGCTGCATTCCTTGAGTCGTATATCTGGACATACACCTCAGGTGCTACCGAGAAATCTCCTTCCCCATCCTCAGCCTCCTCGGTTGGCTGTACACTCGGCTCGTCCCTTGCAGTTCGGGGGGGGAGCCACGAAGCAATCTGCCGCTGAGATTTTGCTAGCAGAATGTTTGTTTTATTTGCGAAGATGTCGCTCTCGATCTTGCTGGTCGTCATCGTCTTCTTTCGGCGAGGATGTTTGAAATATGTCAGGTCCGCAAATGTGAAGCGCGATCATGGTAACGGCTCGGCAAAACCTGCCGCGCATGGAGCTATCTCCAAGTCTCGAGACACCCTCCTCCTTCTTTACCCATTTCTAACGCCAAGCACTTGCTCCACGAGTGCTTGCCACAATGTACAAGCTTGCTCGCAGCAGGCCATTGGTCGCTGCTTTTAAAGCTCTGAAGGTTTGCACAGACGCCCCATTGTCTGTAAATGGGAATTGACAATCAACAGCAGGGAACACCCGCTCGCAGTTCAGCTTTACAACAGAAGCGTTTTCTTTCGATACATGAATACCTTTCAGCAAACCTACTAAAGACTGTATGGATATTTCCCGGCTTCTTGGGAAGATAGGCTTACCACTGGTAGTATGGCATCGGTGTACCCAAGGGCGAAGTCGCCCGCTCTGCGGCAGAAGCGGAGACAATTGCTAAGGACATCGGTACGAACATTAAGGCTTGGTAACGCTATAACAGGAATTGGCTAAGTGGACATAGGTGGCGACGATATGGTCATCAAAGCGCAGGTACTGGCAGGCGGACGAGGGAAAGGCACTTTTGACAACGGCCTTAAGGGCGGAGTGAGAGTCATTTACTCGTACGAAAGGCCACTACTCAGTAATTAAAGAGCGTTCTGAGTACTGACACTTCTGGCTCACGGCAGACCCACCGAAGCCAGAATGTTCGCAGACCAAATGATAGGACACAAGCTCATAACAAAGCAAACTGGCGCAGCAGGGCGCCTCTGCAACGCGGTCTACATATGCGAACGAAAGTTTGCTCGCCGCGAGTTCTATCTCGCGATTCTTATGGACCGCCAATCACAAGCACCTATGATTGTTGCTTCGTCACAAGGCGGGATGGATATCGAGACGGTTGCGAAGGAATCGCCAGAAGCCATCATTACCACCAAAATTAATATTCACGAGGGAGTCACCGACGATATTGCAAGGAACATAGCGACAGAGCTCGGTTTCTCTGAGCAGTGCATTGAAGATGCCAAGAGTACCATCCAAAAGCTATACAAGGTCTTCATGGAGAAGGATGCCACGCAGATTGAGATCAATCCGCTATCGGAGACTTCTGATCACCAGGTTATGGCTATGGATGCGAAGTTGACGTTCGACGATAATGCGGAATACAGGCAGAAGGAGGTCTTCTCGTGGAGGGACAAGACCCAGGAGGACGCGGATGAAGTGAAGGCTGCAGAGTATGTTCGCGCAAATCATAAGGTTGCCCGGATCTGATGTTGGTTTCACAGGTCTGGACTTAATTTCATCAAGCTCGATGGCGACATTGGCTGCCTAGGTAGGTGGCACCTTGCCCGAGACTAATCACAGCTAACTGAGAGCTAAACAGTCAATGGCGCTGGTCTCGCAATGGCCACTATGGACATTATCAAGCTGAATGGTGGCTCGCCAGCCAACTTCCTCGACGTTGGCGGTGGTGCCACTCCTCAAGCGATCAAGCAAGCCTTCGACCTCATCACAAGCGATCCGAAAGTCACAGCTATCTTTGTTAACATCTTTGGCGGTATCGTCAGATGTGACGCCATCGCTCAGGGCCTTATCAGCGTTGTCCAGAGTATGAACCTGCGGACACCGATTGTTGCAAGGTTACAGGGCACCAACATGGAGCTTGCTGCCAAGTTGATCAATGAGTCTGGATTGAAGATATTCTCGATTGACGACCTGCAAAGCGCGGCCGAGAAGAGCGTGCAGTTTTCGAAAGTCGTGAAAATGGGTAAGCAAGCATTCGTATATTTTTATTGATTACATGGACTGGCTAACAGTATATCTAGCGAGGGATATCGATGGTAAGCAAGCATTTATCTTGTAACCGTATAATCTTGCACTGCTGACAAATTGTGTTTATAGTTGGCGTAGAGTTCAATTTGGGTCTGTAGGTGGGTATCGTGCTTTCTGCATCCTACTTTTCAGCGATTCTGGTGGTGACATAGTCTTTACCTTGTTATCTTCCTCTACCTGTAGATTCTAGCATCATAAGCGTCCACAGATGAACAGCGTTATATGCTTTGCTACAAATGCCCTCCTCGGTTTCCGGATGTTTGTCAAGTATTGATGCTTTATCTCCAAGCATTTCAGGCACACTCGACCTAAGAATCCCTAAAGAAAGTCAGCCGTCTCCAAATCCGCGAACTTGCTGCTCCTGAACCTTCCCAGCAAAATGCTTTTGTGGCTCCATGTCTGACGATGTCGCATACGATAAAACCTTGAATAGCTGGTTCCACGCAAAATCCAACCCTATCTTGACTATCCAGTATTCATTACCGTTTCCAAGTTACAGTCACTAAAAATTCTCAATATGCCTGCATTATAGGATTTTCTTTCTATCCCTACATATTCCAAGAATCACTCTCCCATACCCCCCCTCCTCACCGCCTAGCCATCAATCTATCAACCTCTTCCGATCCGGCCTCCCCACCCCCTCTCACCGCCCTTTCCAAACACCCACTCATCATCTCCATAACTTGAATCCTTCTGCATCGCAAAACGACCTGGAACATCTTAGTACCCATTCTCAAGCTGCCCTTTCCCCGTCCCTCGGCCCGTTTTGAGTTTCGTGTCCAAAATCAGATTTGTGTGTCTTGCTGGGTGGCTGGTTTGCTTTCGCGGTGTTGGAAGTGGCGATGGTAGGGTGGTATGGGGTTGTTAAGTAGTATTTGAGATCTTGGGGAGTGGGATTTTTGGTGGTTATGTAAGGGAACGAAGGGCAGCGCGGAGGTGTTGCAGTGATGTTGATGACATAGTAACTACCAAGTTTTGTGAAAAGCGCCGTCTGTTATGATAGTAAGACATGTTTGCTCTTCTGGCGTGTTATCATGTGTAAGTAATAGTTGCTGGACTACGCGGACTGCAACCAAGTTCAGGCGAAGCAAATTCGGTATTAAAGAACATTTTTTTTACGTTCAATGTTGGAGAATGAGAATTCAAAGACCATTTTTCATTGAATATGTATAAATTCTTTAATTTCCTCTAATTGGTGCCAAGTACAGGGTCCCACATGCGGGTAAAATAATCATAATAATCAACATATCGCTTAAAGTATAGATTTATATAATTCCTTGCTTCCAGACGAGTCAGGTCATTTGACCACGAAAATCAATATCATCAATGGAGGTCGCCGGGTACTTCCCTATTCCAGCTTCTGACTTCATCCTTTCCCTTACTAGCTCTTCATCAGCCAGGAACTGTGCTTGCTCCACCCTACTCTTCTTCAAATCCAGGAACGCTACCAACAAGCCTGCACTGAGTGTACTCAATGCAAACAAGAAGTAGAACGGCGTACTGTTGTTGCCATGCGGACTAGCATCGATAATGGCTGACGAGACCAGAGGGCCGATGAAGGAAGACGTCTTGCCAATGATCGAGAAGAGCGAGAAGAACAAGAACTCTTTGCCACGCGGAGTCACTTCGCTGATCATGATCTGGGAGTATGAGTACCAGGGGCAAACGAAGAGGCCGTAGAAAGTTTGATAGACCCAAAATTCCCACACGTGGTGAAAGCCAAAATTTTGCGTCCAGATGCCTATCATACCCCAACCATCACTACAGAAGATATGTGTCAGTGTAATTGACATTGACTGGTTGGTAGCATCAGGAGAGCCTTACAGTAAAATAATTCCGACAATAACAGCATTGAACATAGTCTTCGTACTTAGTTGGTATCTCTGCTGGATCCACCAAAAGCTGTAGATACCCACAGCTTGGGCTGCAATGCCGACTAGAAGGAGGTATGTCAAGGTCAAGGTATCGTATTCGACAACAGTATTTTGCAAAGTAGCGATAACGGTCACAGTCGTATTGAGGGAATCACCAAGCAGAAAGTACCCTGGCAATCCCTTATCAGCTATGCATACATTATGAATTCTAGCTTACCTACCAATGAGATAGAGAAGACTCTGCTTCAGGCGCCAGATATGGGTCAGGGCTCGATAAAGCTGCCAGAATCCGACCATGACACTGATACGTTGGTCAGCTGCTGTTCTGATGAAATCGAAAAGTACCTACATGTTCATGTTCGGCGGTAGGGGTTGCCCAGGCCTCCTCTTCTCCAAGATGAACCATGGCAGAGCCAGTAGCAACCACACGCCGGTTGCGAAGGCTATGAGAACACTCAGCCCATAGTTGTTGTTCGCCTCGCTGGCGTTCACATTGACACCAAAGAGCACTCCTACTATTACTGCCAATATAAATATCTCTCCAACGGACTGAATGTAGAAAGCCATATTGGACAGCCGGCTTCGCTGTAGTGTATCTGCATAGTCGTAATCGTCGCGGGAAATCTTTCCTGCAGTATATTCCTCCGCTTTTGCCCTTAATTGAGGTGTGTTTCGGGCAAGACCAGGAAAGGCAGCCGTCCAGAAGGTCAAGGTCGTTTGGTAGGCAATTACTGTGTGTATGAGCATTGAAACACTCCAAGCATCGACAGACTGCACTAACAGCCAACAATGTATAACCCCGCAGCAATATGCCACTTATTTGCGGTGTGCACACCCATCCATCCGAAGCCTATAGCAAAAGCGAAGATTGATAGAACAATAAGGATGTTGGGTCGAGCGCGGCCGAAGTCTTCGAGCACATTAGCACGGGCTTAGACTCTCGATATCCAGGAGCTTACCAGCGTAACTCCCAATCACAAGAAACACCATAATCTGTATCGCGAAACTGATGCCATTGCAGACCAGTACAATGCTGTTAATTGTCCTATTCACCCCAGCAAACTGTAATGTCCCCGCATCACCTGCTGCCTGCGATAACAAGTTCTGGAAAGCTGTAGGCGCAAAGTTGAAGAGCGTCAACCCGTTGTTCCCGATATAGTATGAATAATATGCCCAAATCTCCCATCGCGATGTTTCGTATTTGGGGTCGAATTGATCGGGCGCCACAGGCAGCTCGTCACTGACATCACTGTCTTTCTCAATTCCACCTTTTGTAGGATCTTCTGCGATTGGCATCACGGCAAAGCCTGGGTCGTTAGAAGCCATCGCTTGCGATATTGATGGAGAACGTTATAAGGTCAAGGATGAGAGACTCCAATGGGTCTGTAGAAGCATATTTGGACATCCCGTGTGGGCGCCATCCTTCTTTGACAGTGCAAAGCATTAGGTCGCTCTAGCAGCATCAGATAAGAACGCCATTGATGTAGGCTCGGCAAAAGATCTCGGCCGTGGGGGAGATAACCCGGCGATAAGATAAGGAATGGTTTAATTCCGCCAAGCACCTCTAGGCCCCCATAAGGGCCGAGGATTGTGTAAGAAACCGACCGTTTGTGAGATTATATTAAGGCTTGAAAGATCAGAAGTATAGGCTCGTATGAATTGCGGAATCTTAGTGTGACATGTTGTATCTAGATCGTCGCTTGCCGTTCAGGTATATCCACAATGCGACAGCGCCTTGCCATTTCTGTACAACAAGATGCCAGTTGCGTAAGACTTTTATGAATCTTGTTTATCTAGCCAACGGTTTCAAACCTATCCTTAGACTTGATAATGGGGTGAGCATAGTGTGGATGATAGCTGCTGGTTAGGCTGGTGTTGAATCGATGCTTATTGCTCTATTCGCTGGTACCATGACATATCATATACTCGATCTCAGTTTTTAACTTGAGACTCAGCTAGTGCGTCGTGCTCGTCAATGTCACTAGATGACAACAGGGTCAGCTTTGGCGGGCGGATCAGGCGCAGCAGAAAGGAGATGATATACGTAGCTTCCCAAGGATAGCATATCCAGACATCTGAGACAGTATGTGCAGCCAAATATCTTCCCTCATCGATCATGTCTTGTGGCAGATGGCCCTTTTTTGGTTTGTCTTTGTTCTGTTGCCTTCCATCAGCCCGGACATATTGCTTTCTATCGATAGGAGTCACTAACGTGTAACACGAAAATGCTGAATTTGGCTCGCTCTCCCTCCCTTCCCATTTTCTTTGCCGCAGCCTCAACGTCCTTCTCCAATTCTCGGACTGCATATTCCAGCGTCGTCCTTGTATCATCCACCTCGTCCACAATGAGGATGTTTTTACCTATCAGGTTTGACATCTCAAGAGATGACAGGTCTAACCATTGTGTTCTTGTCACCTTCATCCCGGGGACTTCAATTTGATCCGAATTTGACAGCGTTTCGTAGAGGGAGAGACCGATGGCTTGAATTGGAATGTTGGCGCTGCCTGGGCGTTTGAGAAAAGAGCGCATTATCCGTGCAGGCACATAGCCCCCACCACCAATGGCGATCATTAGATTTGGTTGGAAGTCGTTGAGGATCTTGTCTGCAGACGCTTGACATAGCTTGTGTATCTATGCAGCCTTGTTAGCTGTTGCTGAATTGGGGGGCATCCCTGACTTGGGCAATGCGTGTACAATACCTGATTGTACGTAACGTAAACCTTTTGGACCATCGTGAAGAGAATGATTGGATCCACGTGTCAAAAAGGGTCCTTTCGCTGCTTGCGTGTATGCGCGGTCACACTTCCCAGACTTTCGTCCCAAGGCTCTTTCTGCTTCCTAGAGTCGCGCCTTACGATGTTAGCCAATTTTAGTTATGCGGGTTTTTATGCAAGGAATGTGGCTTGTTACCCGCGGCTCTTTCCGCTCCTGGAGATCCCATGATATGATCTGCATGTGTGACGTAATGGTCAGAGCGCCCCACGTCCCTGTGTATATATAACCTCTTTCCTTCTTGATGTCTTCGGCAACATTCAGTACCTAACCATCAAGCAGACTCTCGGATAAAACCTCAAAGAAAACGTTCATACACCAACCTTCAATCAAATTCCTATCTGAATACCCACCACCATCCATAATGGAGACTATCAAGTACGCCACACTATTGCCCTACCCCTGCCCACCTTGTTGCCTGCAGCCTCACTGACAACTCGCTCTGTCAGGAACACAATCAACCAGGCCTCTGAGAACATTCAGGGCGCAGCCTCCGGAGCTTCCAAGCAGGGCAACGAGGGTATGCTTTCAGTCATCGGTTACTCCCTTCAATGGCTTGTTGGACACTGACACCTTCATTAGAGATCGCAAAGGGCCACACTAACGCTGGTATTGGCACTCGCATGACTGCTGCCAAGGATGCAGCTAGTGACAAGCTGGACGAATCAAAGCACAACGTATGTGACATTGCCCCACTGCACCTTTCTCACACATTGTACTGACGATAATTACTTGACAGACCAAGGCCGACGTCTACGCCAACAAGTAATAGTATTGGAGAAGCAACCTGCGAACATCGAGATGGACGGCGTGGCTGGCTACGGAATGGCGGTCTACGTTGATTTGAAAAGAAATGGCTCGTTGGCACTTAGCTCTTCGTTTTGCGTAGACCAATAGCTACATCAATGAAATACGTCTGAGATATATCTTGATGAGTCAGTGGCTTGATTGTGGATGCTGCCTCATACATGTGGAATTTGGCTTTTTCTAGTTCTTGATAGCATGTGATGGACTGATAGACCCTGCATCGGACTTGTCGAATTAGCCTTTATTTTAACGTTGATGGTTCAAAATCTTAAAAACGGTATAGAACGCTTGTAGAAATGTAGCCAATATCTTGTAACTTATTAGCCGCCGTCAATACAGTGCCCATAAATGGGTGAAGGCTATTATAGGAGTACTCTATCAAAGATTAAATCGTTGAAGTCACCTAATAATGGCAGATACGCATCTATCCCACAGGTTACGTGTGGTGCTTCTAACTGTTTTCGTCATGTTCTTAATTCATTTTGCAAATCCTTCATTTACTATTCCATCAATATCACACCTTTGGTCACTGGCTTTCGACACTCTCGCTGCAGAATCAGTTGTTACGAGTGGTGTTTTTCAATCTTTTCATTCGGGGTCACGATGGGTGATTTTGATTTCGAACAGCCCACGACTTATTCTTTCTTCTACTTATGCTACTTATGATGGCCCGTTTACGTTCATGCTCCTCGTGGAACAGTGGAGTGGCTTCGCGAATAAAGGTAGAACACTGTAAATCACATCAGCAATGGACCAATAACGAAGCACGTATTCGTTGCAGTTACCATCTTGCTACGGCATTACGTCCTTCATTGGCTAGTATCATAGTCGATATTATCCCTTGCTCAAATTCCTGTGCGTGGTAAGCAAAGGGGTGAAGATCCTGGAGAATAGATCTTGACCTCCGGATACTCCGTCATTCCTGAATACCTTATTGTGGGACTTGCTACCGCTTGAATTCAATTGCTCATATGGACCATGAATATCCTGGTGGCATGCCGCTTGCGGCAAGCTATAGTGCAGCTTTCAAGGGACGTCGACGAAATGGCTAAGCCACTGCTTAGGGTGTTGTTGGGGAAGGCAACGAGAATAATGCTGGTGTAACGGCCGGCCACTGGTTTTCCATCCGCTTCAAGGTTACGGCGCCAGTCGAATGTCATTTAAACGCCTGATCAAGGGCTGTCGAAACGTTACAAAGGATACGGTGATGGATACAATTACACATACCCTTGAACCTTCTCAAGCCCCTTTCTGACGGACACGGTTGCCTGGAATATGTTCTTCTTCTAAGCCCGTCGACAATATTGGATACTGAGCTTTGATAAGACAGTATTCCATCTAATTGATATGTCGCCACAGCTACCTAACTCGTACTTGCCGATGATCTAAGAACTCCGACGAGCTTCACAGGCACATGATAATTTAAGAAGCAGAGCTACCCATTTACTTTAAAGATGAACCTTATCTTTAATATGTTTCTTTGTTGGCTGTCCGACAAAGAAAATGTGCCATTTTTTGCTTCCTTGTAGCGCGATCCCTACAAGTCAAATCCGTTCATGCATTCCATATTAGTGATGGACAGCGCTACCTTACACCACACATGGCCTAAGGACGCCGTTTTCCAGGCTTTGCTGTTGGTGTTGGTGGACTGCGGGAAGGGTCCAAAAATGGCTGCCTAGTTTCGTCCCTAGTGTTGTCACCCCACTTCTGCACCTAAACATCAGTGATCAGCTTCACAGCTTCTTTCATAAGTTCACCCATTTTACGTGTTTGAAATCTGGTGCTGCGCTATTGTCTTATCCATAGAGGCGAGCGGACTATCTCCACGAATGGCAATCAAAGAAAGCACGCGCATTCTGCGCCAAACCTCCATCACCACTGCAGTCATCAGCCTCCTCCTCAACACCATATCACTTATCGTCAACAAAAGAACCGTCAACTGGCACTCTCCGACCGATGTCCTTGCGTGGGCCTATTTCCCTGTAAATATCCCCATTGCGCTTTCCGGGCATCGAAGCAGCAATCAAGCACCCCGCCACTAACTCTGCAAGATCATCCTCTGCATCGCGGGCAACTACGCCATTCTCAATCCGCAGTATCTGAAAAAAAAGGAAGTTCACCCGAACTTCCTGATTATACTTGATGATTGTGCTTTTCTCGGATTTTTGGCGCTCTTGGTTGCGAACGGTATTATCATCAGCAACCTGTCAGGAAGTGGTCACTCCACTTCTTCGGCCGATAAGATTCAGATGCTGACCTATAATTCTATCCCATGGATGGTTTGTGCGTAAGTCAACCCCCCTTCGATCTATGATCCTGAATTCATCACTTTTTGTTTGGTTCTGGCGTTGATTGGTCGTTCGCGCTTTCCAGCACCATTCACTTGATGCTCGCTCTACAAGGCGCCATTGATGTACTTGGGCTGCGCTTCTCGAGAGGACCTGTAAGATGTGCGGATTGTAATCGCAAGATTGGTCAGCGTCACGGAAAGGCGACGGATGATGGAGCGGGGCAATCTTTGCTGCATGCTGATAATGAGAGTGATGATGATGATGTGGAGGGTGCTTGAGTGGAAGCGCAGAAGACAAGATCTGCGATGGCTCTCGGTGATTTTGTTTACTGAACCGATTCATCTGTGAGAGTTCTTGGAATGCTTGGTTGGATGTTATGTCTCGAGGACACCCTCTTTGCAGTCGCTCACGTACTCATTTTGTTGTACCGAGGCCTAGATCTGTCAAGGTCTGTTAATTTGTCACGGAAATACCCTTTCTGCGGTCAATCCTTCACCATTTTTGCTATTCTCAAGATTAGTGTAAATTGTTGTCGTTTTCTGGTTTCAATCGTGCTTTTTTCTCTTAGCGTCAGTCAGAACTGTGGATGTTCTACATCCTTTACATTCCAACGCTCGCAGGGCCGCTCTAAGAGCTTATACACTGACTGCAGGTATTCGATAAAAGAGAAGAGCAGACAAGAACGCCCAACTTTCATCGTTAAACTCTTCGCAGAAAACATATCGACCCCTCACACCGACGTTGATATCGTCCTTTACCCCACAGAGGCCAATTGATCCTAACAAAACAAAATACAGCTTACGGTATACCAAACACTGCCGCATGTCCTCGCCTCGCAGAATTTCACAATCACAACCGAGCTGGTCCTGTAGCCCCCAGATGCTCCATTCCTCATCCCCAATGCTCTCCTCCTCGTCCATCATTATCATTATCATTATCTCCGCCCCCATATTTCTTCAATTCTAATTCCAGTCCCAGTCCCATCGCCAGTCCTACGACAAGAATGGCAATGACTGCGGCGATGAGGAATGGAGCTCTGATTTTCACTCTAGTGTTTAGTCATTCACTTAGTCATCACTTGCCAAGCCTGCTAATATCTTGCAACGACACGACCTTGGACTAAGCAATCAATCAAGACCACTACCACCCCACTTTGACCGAATGCCAGCCAGAGCATTTGCTTATACACAATACACCATGGTGCAGAGCTTCTGTGCGAGATAGTCCCAGCACCGCCTCCAGCAACCACATCGATAACAACAATGATGGAGGTAACGAAGCGAAGCCAGACTGCTACACCAGCCCTGAGATCCGCTTCTAGAGCCTATAGAGCGACGAGTCTGCCCATCGAAGCGCTTGCTGGTGCGGTGGCAGTACTGGTGATCGGTTTCAATACAATGAAGTAGATGAGATGGCTGGGATGGTTGAGTGAAAGATCCAGTTGAGAGTTAAGGGATGGAGGGAAAGCTTTGAATATATTATGTGAATATGGCACGAGTTTTAGGCAACAAATAGTATTGCAAGAATAGATATATGTGCAGCTTTCAACAATGAGACCTACCTAGCCCTTACGGTGGAAAACTTAGATACCCGCTGATAGATACGCGACTCCCAGAATCACGCCTTAGATAGTACCACGTTGCTGCCTGGACAGTCTCATCACAAACTACTTTATCCATTCCACTTTAGCCATCGCGATACTTCTGCCAATTAGAACTCTTCCGCATATCTCTCGGAATGATTCCGGTGTTAGCGTACGATCCCCCTATCTTTGCCTCACCTTGATTTCAACGTCACCTCATGCTTGAAAGTTGTGTTCTGCTTGGCTGCTTCCTTCTTACATCTTTATATAGAATTCCGTACGTCTATGATCGATGGGATGTCGCTCTCTTACGTCGGCCGAATATTTTACCAACACTGTTATGATCTTCCGCTTTCGGTTAGCGCGTTTTTCTCAAATCTGCACCTGCTATATCGTTTTTTTTTTCATGGCTATCTACGTGGCTTATACTATTGAGCATATTTTATTGTTTAGTCCTGCATGTATACTGTAATGTTTTATTGTGTCTAAGGGCCTTTTAGGCGATCTGAGAAGCTACAATTTCATAGACTGTACCAGTAGGCTAGGGAAGGCTTTACATGGAGTCAATGGCCTCGCATCAGTAGGTGTAGTACAGGTACATAGACCTTTACACCAGGTAGATATACTCTATCGGCGTGGAAATCCATATGTCTGTACGCTTCTATTGTAGTGGTAGCCTAGATTGTATGTGTAGCTGGACCTGCCCGCCTACAGCCCCTTTGTTGAGTCATGCTTCATAGTCCCGTTGGTATGGCAGGCTTGAGACCCTGCATATGGTTTTACCAAGGCATTGGACGATTGTAATGTGTGGAAAGCAGTCGTTCAGCCCGTTACTAGTCAGGCGTTGAGGCAGCCCTTGTACCACGCAGGCAGTCACATCAGGTTGAAGGCTATCTCGACCTCATGCTGGCAGTCCCTCTTCCATGCTGCCATCCTCCCATGTTATCAGCTCTCTGATACCTTCGCAATGTCGAGAGACGTCCTCGATTCTATGCTATCACAGGTCAAGCACTCTACTATCTCATACCACCCAGCCTACACATTTTGAACATTGTTTGAAAAGCTTTTCATTATATGAGGATATTCTACTACTTCTAACAGCTATTTACTCGTTGCCCATGGCCCTTTCGCCCACCAGCTTCGACGCTCAGGCCGTATTATTGGTATCCTTAGCGCTGTACTGGGTCTTGGCGGCGGTGCTCAGGCTGCACTTGCTTCTCGAAATCCGTTGATCGCTTGGCGCCAGACAGTGCCTTCCTCTACCTCTTGAGATGGAGGCCGCTACAAGGCTGCGCAGCCTCTTCTTTCCATCGGGATCCATTTCTAAAAATATTTCAGAATTTTGAGGCCTTTCTCAGGCTCTCTTCGGCCACCCAGTGCTTCATACCACAATTTCGATAATGGTGGCTTTTTCCTTTTTCAAAAGCCAAATTCTGAGAGCAGGACTAGCCGGGGATGCCTGTATAAAGGGGCCTCCCCCCCCAAAATTTCTCTTCTCTCTTTTTTTTTCTCCAGTTTTACAGTCACGTGATTTTCAAGATGCACTCTCAATCTTTCAAGTCACGCATTCCTGTTGCTCTCGCCAAGGTCGACACTGCAGTGCCCACTGCAGCCCGTCACCAATCCTCTGTCAAGTCGCTGATGTCGCTCTTCTCTGCGACGGCCATCAGCAAGCCCATCGTCAAGGGAGCAACCGCGGTCAAGCCAATGCCCACCCGGTCCAGGCTCCCAATCCCAGTCAATCGTGCCAAGACCACCCCGGTCTTGCCTAAGCACATCGTCAACCGAGCCACCGTGGTCAAGCCAATGCCCACCCGGTCCAGGCTCCCAATCCCCATCAATCGTGCCAAGACCACCCCAGTCTTGCATAAGCACACCCAGCAAAGGCCTCTTGCAGCCAAACTCGCCGCCCCCACTAGCGACGCCGTGACCGCCCGCATCCAGAAGCGTCACCAGCTCACTGTCGCCAAGCTCACCGCGGCCAAGAGACCCCAGCAACCCGTCAAGGCTACTCGGCCAGCCAAAGCGCCAGTCACAGCCATCGCCACACCCCCATGCTCCCTCCCCACCGGAGCTCCTACATCCCGCCCCATCTGCCCGCCATACCTACCTGTCGAACGTTCTGCTTTCCCCGCGTCGACAGCCATACCAAAGATACTACCGTCGACTCGGAAGTATGTTTGGGTCGTCTTCACGTTGGTGCACTGGCGTAATGGAACCTCATGGAGCGGCCACGTGTCACACCCTGTTGTCATCTCGGATGACTCGTTCACTCGTCCGACTCTCATTCCTCAACCCTCTCGTCATCCATCCACCACCAGCGGTCATGGGATCCGCACCCTCACCACCCCCGCCAACCTTCGCCATGTTTACCTACGCATGCGAAGGAGTCAACGAGGTGCCTCCCCGTACTGTGGAGGAACCCAATGCGGCCACTTCGTCCCATCGAACGACTGTCCAACCGGACACGGGCTGGACCCTTCATGCCAATATTCAAGGGTCTTCCCACGCGAGTGGGGTACGACCCTCGCCGAAGAGGTCGTCCACCCTATACGCGCTTCTCATTCCCGCAGAGTCCACTGGGGAAGTCAAGTTGCCAAAGTCGTTGGGACGTTCGAACCGTGGTATAGGGAGACCTGGCCCCCCTCACCGCCGCCCTCGCCACAGCCCTCGCCGCCGGCCTCACCACCACCCTCGCCGCCGCCACCGACTGAGCCAGAACCACCACCTCCTCCTCCCTCTACCTCCTTCGATTCCTCCTGGGAGGCACTCATGGAAGCACCTTTCGACGATGATATCGACTACTGAGAGCACGCTGCTCTCATCGGCATCAGCTTCCATTGGCTCTAGGACCACACCATCTCCTCGGCGCCGCCTATCTTACGTACTCAATCACCTCCTTCTTCAGTGGTGGGGTGCATTGTCACCGCTGCCCAACCGCACTCTCCCCTATGCCCCATTCCATTCCTTTCCATCGTCCATATCCTAACGGGTTATGTGCATGCATGGCCTCAGTGTTACCCAGAAGGCTGTTGAAGGCGGGACCGTGACATGGTGGCCAGTCAGCGCATCTGCACTTTGTAAGTCACACCATCACGCTGATTGCTGGCAACGCTGACGTCAATTGTAGCCTACACCACGACATCTTATCACGCTCTACATGTCTTCAGATGCAGCTCGACTATCTTCCTCCTCTGGCTTCCTGGCTAGTCAGCGCATCTGCACTTTGTAAGTCACACCATCACGCTGCTTTCTGGCAACGCTGACGCCAAGTATAAGCTACACCACGACATCTTACCACTCTCTACATGTCTTCAGATGCAGCTCGACTATCTTCCTCCTCTAACTTTCTAACTTCCTAGCTTACTAATTTCCTAGCTTACTAACTTCCTAGCTTGCTCCAGATCCGGTCCTGAGCAGGGGGACATTAAAAGGCTCACCGCCAGTCCTGAGCAGGGGGGACATTAAAAGGCTCACCGCCAGTCCTGAGCAGGGGGGACATTAAAAGGCTCACCACCCGTCCTGAGCAGAGGGGACATTAAAAGGCTCACCGCCCGTCCTGAGCAGAGGGGACATTAAAAGGCTCACCGCCCGTCCTGAGCAGGGGGGACATTAAAAGGCTCACTGGATTACTAACACAAGTCATATGCAGATGACTTTAACTAACTGCCAAGTCATATGCAGATGACTTTAACTAACTGCCAAGTCATATGCAGATGACTTTAACTAACTGCCAGGTCATATGCAGATGACTTTAACTAACTGCCAGGTCATATGCAGCTGACTTTAACTGACTGCCAGGTCATATGCAAGGTCATATGCAGATGACTAACTACTGACTTTCAGTGCTAATCTAGGCTACAGTGTCTCCGGGTGGGGGCCCGTTGTGAGGACACTCTGGTAGTATAGATAGATAACTGAAAGGTTTATCCTCGATGTTCTTTTCTCTGTTTTTACTGCGTTGTCTTTTATGTTTATTGCGTTGCATTTTCTCTTTATTTTGTTGTCTTGTTTTTATTGCGTTGACTTTTATTTTATTGCGTGGACTTTTGTTTTTATTGCGTTGCCTGCGAGTTTTTCATAAAGATTAACAAAAAAATTTGAAAAAAAGACACTTCAGAGTAGGTGACTAAGTTTGGGCGACTTCAGTTCACGGCTGTTGTGTTTAGAAAACAATCACCAAAAAATGTATCTTGCGACTTGTGTGGTCTCATACTGCTGACGCTGGCAGATTTGTTTGGGTTCTAGATGGTTTACCAATAACCTGGAGGCTCCGGCTAAGTCACCACTATACCTTCTTTATTTGAATTATCTTGGCTAAGCTTTGATAGGTAAAAGGGCCTGGTGATTATTAGACGATTTCTAGTGGATAATCAGCTAAGTCATCACTACACCTACTTGTATTGGAGTTACTTAGGCTAAGCTTTTGTTAGGATGAAGGGTTCAGTGGATGTTACACGGTCTCCAGTGGATAATTAGCTAAGTCATCACTTCACCTTCCGTATTTGAGTTACTTTGGCTAAGCTTTGATAGTAATAAGGGCTCGGTGGATGTTAAACGGTCTCCAGTGAATAATTAGCTAAGTCATCACTGTATCTTCTCGTACGAGAATTACTTCGGCTAAGCTTTTGATAGGAAAAGGGCCTCGGTGGATATCAAGCGGTATCTAATGAATAATTAGCTAAGTTGTCACTACACTTACTTATATTGGAGTCACATTAGCTAAGCTTTTGATAGGAAAAGGGCCTCAGTGAATGTTAAACCGTCTCTAGTATATAATCAGCTAAGTCATCTCTACCCCTTTTTAATATTAGAGTTACATCGGCTAAGCTTTTGATAAGAAAGGGCCGCGGTGGATGTTGAATGATATCTAGTAGATAATCAGCTAAGTCATTGCCACACCTGCTTCTATTGGAGTCACATCGGCTAAGCTTTTGATAGGAGAAGGGCCTCGGTGGAGGTCTGAGTGAGAAGACTTGGTAAGTCAGTAAGTCTTAATGCCATCTATGCCATCTATGCCATCTATTGTATTTACCGCAACATGGGATCACCTTGACGTGGTGTTGCGGCTTGATTCCCTCCGGGGTGACCAACGATCCCTTCTCCTTTGAGAAATAATTTTTCTGCTATTCGTTTCTTTTATCTTATTCGTGTAATGGGCCATGTCTGTTTTTCAAATAATGTTGTACTGAGCGGTCCGATTGTGGATAGTATTATAGAAGGGTCCACGAAAGGGTTGGTCAATGAAACTAGACTATTTCTCTAATCTCTCTTTTCTTCTTCTATTAATCCGGCGACATGTCTAAAGCAAGTACCACAACATAGATAGATTGTGGCAAATTGAAATACAAAGCATTGACTTAGATTTGGCTATTACATTCGTACTGAACCTTGCCGAGTGAGAAAATTTGGTCAGTATCAAGACATATCACGCTCCCTAGTACAAAAATGTGGCAGGCGTGCGACAGTCTGTAGTGGCTGTAGAGTGACTTGATGATGGCCCCGTATTCAATGCGCGAACTTTCGAAGTTCTGTGAGTAGGATATGTAAGCTGTAATGGTAACTGTTAGGCCTGCAAGGAGCTGGTGTGGCCGGGGCAAACCATAAAGGGTTCACCAGTTCCCTAAAGTTGGTGATTTCTCCAGCCTAAATCTTATTTCCTAAGGGACCCGATTCAGGGTATCTCCAGCCCTTCTAGGGAACCCACCCTTCTAACGAGCGATCTCCCGCAGAGCCTCATCGCGGCAGCTTAAAGCAACGCGACCGGTAGGTATTGTAGCTAAAATGGCTACCACCGTTCAGTCGCTAAGGTTTGCTTCCATTGGCAACTTTAACATCCCAATCAAAAAGCCTTTCACCGAAACTGCAAGAAAATGGCAGAACTTCCAAGCTCAACCCTTACAGCCCTTCCCCAAGCCCGTATAGATGACGATCATGCACATATGCCGGCTGTGTCTTCGCCGTTGAATCCCGATGCTGCTGCTTCCCGTGTCCGAACGCGCGAGCAAAGGGAAAAGAAAGCCGTAAGCTGCTTTCCTTGGACTGTTGATTCTGCTTATAGCTAAGCTCAATCTACCCTAGACGCTCAAGAAGAGAGACGCCGACGGAGAGGATGGGCCTAGTAGTAAGAAGCCGAAAAAATCAAACAAAGAACCTACGCACATATCACCAATTCGATACAAGCTACCTCTACCGAAGCCTGCTGATTTTGCCATGCCCATGCCACCAACTTTTACGCTCGTGAACGACAGGGTTTACGAGTCCTCTGAACAGTCAGTCTATATGCGAATGCTTCATCTAATTGCCAGTCGTGGCTGACCAATCCAGTGTCTACTCAAAGAAAGGCTTCCGTTATACAAGAGCAATCGTCGACCCTTTGTTCCCTGCAATACAATACCATCGCCAATCCGAGACCATATTTCATCCCGCATTCAACCCTGAGGACACAGCTCCGCTCATCCTTTTCGGCGATCCTTCCTGTAGAGCGGTGACTACAAATAAAGGATTTCGAACGGCCCGAGCAAACGTATTCGCCAGAGAAGGAAGATTCTATTGGGAATGCAAGATCATCAGTGGCATCAGACAAGATCCACTGGATGCGGAAGGCGGTGGACATGTCAGATGTGGCTTTGTGCGACGGGAAGCAACTCTTGACGGGCCGGTTGGCTTCGATTGCTATAGCTATGGTCTTCGAGATGTGGACGGACAGAAAATACACATTTCAAGACCGAAGGATTTCTACGGCTCTGACTTCGTTGAGGGCGAGTAAGTGGATGCGCACGATACAGGTGTTCTTGGAGATCGCGTAGCTTACAATCATAGTGTTATTGGCTTCGAGATCACCCTCCCCTCAGAGTCTCTACATCGCAAGATTGTGGAAGGCGTTTACAATAAGGCGGTTGACGTATCAGACGATCTAGATCCAAGTGCGTCCAGAGAAACTCCTGATATCATTCGAGACAGGGTCCCTATCAGATTCAAGACGCACATGTATTTCGAGGTTATAGAATACACGCCTCAGAAGCAGCTTGAAGAAATAATGCACCCAGCACCTAGTGTATCCGCGAACAATTCCACCTCAAACGATCCACCCAATCCAAACCACACTGAGCCCGCTTTACGAACTTTACCAATGTCCAGCATAAAAGTCTACCTCAACGGAAAGTCTATTGGGACTCCCTTCAATGACCTTTTCGCTTTCCTACCACCAGCTTCTATGCCACTAAGCCAGCTGGGCTCCCGGCAAGGTATGGATGATGGAACATTAGGGTACTACCCAGCTATATCAGTCTATCGAGGTGGCTGCGCGACGGCGAACTTCGGTCCCGACTTCTGGTATCCACCTCAATCCGAAGAAGTTGAGATGGCAGACACTCCAGATACCAAGATCAACCCCACCACAAAACAGCAGATACGCGGCAGTCATAGTGAATTGAAACCATTCTCTTCACGTTTCAATGAACAGATTGCGGAAGATATCATGTCAGTTTCCTAGTCCTTATGCGTATACATCGAACCTCTAACATGAGCTAACGTTGTTGTCTCAGGTATGACCTTATCGATGAGGTAGATTTCTGGTCACAAGGCTTAGAAGATGCGACAGACGAGCTAGATCTTCGACCGGCTCTTGTAGCTGGTGCAGGCGGAGCGATGGCAGACGGTACGGTCCAAGAGCTAAAGATGGTGCAGGAGGACGAATGAGATGTGTGTGCTAGACGCATAGACCTTAGCCACCCCAACCCCTACGATCCTGTGCCGAAATAGCTTGTAGCTGCAATCGATCACAGAATCTGCTTGGGACCATCGCCATCATCGCTTACCAGCTCAGATGTCTACTTGATAGGATTCTGGCATTGAAATGGATCAAGCTATCTGCCACTGGCCTATGTGAAACTATTTTCAGCAGCCGTCAGGAAGCTCGATGATACCGTGAGTACTATGCCTATTTAGAACGTGGACGAGGTGGCGACGGTGGTCTGAGACGTTGATGAAGCCGAGGTCCAATGAACAGTCTCAGTAGGTCTGACTATTCAAACCATATGGAGGACCTCCTGAGATCGGGATCCTCGCCTAAGCTACTAGATGAACAATTCATCTCTGAGTTCGATGCTCGGATCCGGGCTTATTGCATGTACCCACCTGATACATCAATAACATACGTGCTGTGTACTGAATGAATTCCGGTGATGAGATTTCTTCTCAGTAGCTCGATGTAAGATACATAGGATACACGAGCATTCAGCCATCCAAATCATGAATCTTAACTCAAGGGTCGACAACCACGTCTTTTCACAACGAGTAGACCCGGGTATCTTTCATGTGACCAAGCCCAAGGACATTCTGAACGCCTTGATCTACGCTCCGACCAGACGCATATTTCACCACCAATCAAGGTCCATTTCAAATAGCATCCAAGCCTCCGTACCGCCATGTATCTATAGCCCATCATCCGTTCTCTTCAAGATCCCTGGTTATACTTCGTCGTCGCACTTCTAAACAACTCCTGCTGCTGCTGCAACAGTTCCTCCTGCGTCAACCCGCTCTGATCCATTTTACTCGTCTTCTTCTCCCTAGTCTATCATCTGTATCAGCCACCGCAGCACAAGAACACCCCCTTTCTCCCGCTCTCCTCGCCTCTTTCCCACAATGACCAACTCACCTTCAAACTCTCCTTCATCTCCCCCGCACTCGCCAACACCTCCCGCACATACTCCGGAAACCCCAGCTCCTGCAACGCCTTATCAATATGTTCCGTCGCGATCGTCTTCTTCGCCTCCCTTTCTGCGATCTCGTTCGCCTCTGAAGATATGAGCGTGATGAACTCGACGCAGCAGTCGATGAGGAGGTCGCGCGCGTCTTTGCCGAAGGAGATGCTGTGCTCGCTGTCACCGGGCGTGGAGAGGATTTCGTTGATTATTTTTTGGACGGTGGCTTTGGGGAGGGAGAGGTCGTCGGCGCCTGGGCGGTATTTAGAATATTGTGCATATATTGAGATAGCTGCCATCTTTGTCGTTGTGGATGGGAGCAGAAAGACTTACCACCGAACTCTCGGTCGGACATGGTGGGTAGCGGGGTGGATGTCTTATCAAGGTAGTACCTTTTGTGTCACTTTGTGAAACCGAACGATCATTGTGCTGGGCAACTTGTGTGATGTAGAAGCCTGGGGGAGCTCTGGGTAATGGTTTGACGGGTCGCTTGCGCTTATATAAGCGCCAAGAGGGATGGTAGTCGAAGATTTTCTCGTCTGCGGTTTTGGTTTTCGATCTGTCATGTTCGTTATAGGTTTGCAATAGGTGGAACAATGTCTGGCGCTTGCCGAGTCCGGCTTCTGCAAATATTCGAGCCTTCATCTGTTCAAGGAAGGATGCGTAGGGTACTCATCCCCTTCTCGGTATCTCGGACAGCTTGAGCAGTGTTGGCTGGCTAATTGAGTGTTGTAAGGTAAGCATTTTCGCGTTCTTACTAATTTTGCAATTCATTTATATTCTGATGAATTTCGTGTCGCCCCTATCTTACATGAGTCTCGGCTCTTTGAAGATGTACCTGTCCTGCCAAACGGACTATCTGACCCGTTGTATCTACGCTATGGATTTACGCGTATTTGAACTTCCGTGGCAGATGAAGCTGACTCGATTGTGTCTCTTAGACTCTTCCAGGTTCCCAGGAGCCTTAGAAGGGTTTTCGAATGCTCTACTCTATTTCAAAAGGATTGTCTACTTGCGTAAGTCTTCAGACATATTTCAATTTCTAGCCCTCACTATATGAGCTTCATGATGAGTAAAACAATGTACTATCAAATACCGATTTCAATATGACGAATCAACTGGTTCGATTACCTGAACATTGTCCTCCCACCCGGACTTACGTGGTTTCCATGATCCCATACTTCCATTGCTAACTTGAGACTAGCTACTTGCCTAACTGCAATTAGTCAGAGGTTAGGGAGATTTTCAAGTGGTAAGAAAAATAATATTCTATTTCAATATCATACGATACGTCGATTGGCAAGTGATGACTCAAAACATTTCATGCTAAACCTGATGGCCTCGGTGGTCGCTGGAGAACAAAGTATTTTCATCTTTCGGCTGATGCCATTCCCTACGTCTACTGAATGATGTCCTTTTTATCGTATGAGGCCAAAGCTGACTGTTCAACTGTCATCAATAGAAGGAATGCTATCATAACTCCCGATAGCGTGCCAATTCTGGACTGTCCCAGCTACAATCCTGTTACTACTTACTCTCGAGAGCTGGAGGGAACTTACTTGATAAACTTGCCATTCAGCTCCGTCGGAGGGTCTAGGACCATCTGCGCCATCACGTCACCGGGATCTGAAGGCTTCAACAACTTTCCTTCTTGATGAAGTCCGAGGAATTTGCTGTTATCTTTGTCTGTCATCTTGGCAGAGTGGACTTCTCGGAGTTCTCGCTGCATTTCAGTATCTACAACGCCCGGCCTCACTGATATGCTTGTCACGTCGGGTTCTTCGCAAGCTAGTTGTCCTGCGAGATGGTTCATAGCTGCTTTCGTGGCGCCATATGCACTCCAAGTGCTGACAGCCCCGACAGCTGCTCCCGAAGAAGTGAAGAGGATGCATCCCTTGTACTCGTTAAGGAGAGGAAGCGCAGACTTGGCCTGGGTTCTCTTTCAGTGGCTACCAATACAATTGCCTTATCAATACTTACAAAAGCCACTGCGCTGATAAGGTTGACATCAAAGGTCCTCTTCCAGTCCTCGGGTTTGCAATCTCTGATCTTAGCTACAGGTTCAATCATGCCATGATTGACAATTAGTCCATCAAGCCTCCCAAACTCTTTAGCCGCAAGGTCCACGGCTTGCTGTGCGAGCGAGAGATCGCCCAGATCACCAGTGACTATTTGCACATGCTGGGGGTACTTTTCTCGAAGTTTGTCCAGGGCGTCTCTGCTTCTGGCGAGTGCAACAACATTGTGGGACTTCTGAAGCAGATATTCTGCAATAGCAAGACCTATGCCTACTCTGTAGGTCAGTCAAAAAGCCCATCGGTGCGAGTATTCGTTCATACCTCTCGAGGCGCCGGTGACAATGATAGTCTTCGCCATTCTCAAAATGACCACCACGTCGAGTTCATTCATTTACATATCGGTGCGGTTCTATTCCATTGTGGGAAACCCTAACGTACAACTACGTCATCATGCTGCTGCTACCGAGGATTCCCCGCGCATTCTTGGGTTGCAGGGACAGAATTGAAGTTTCTCCATTTGCCGGTCGCGCCACGCTCTTACTCGCTATAATGTCAACGGTCATTGTCGGCGCTGGGATCATTGGAACCAGTACAGCATATTACCTCTCTAAGTCCGAGACTTACAAAGGCGAGATACACCTGCTTGAAGCCTCTCCAGAACTGTTCGCTTCTGCCTCCGGCTACGCAGCCGGCTTCCTCGCACGAGACTGGTTCTCTCCCCGTCTAGCCAGACTTGGTGCCCTGAGCTTCGATCTCCATAAGCAGCTTGCTGAAGATAACAATGGATCCGAGAAATGGGGTTACAGTCGAAGCTCAGGCACAAGTCTTGAAGAGTCAGTGGAAGCTACCAATGGGGCTGACTGGCTGAGGGAAGGGGCCAGCAGGTCAGTAGCTGCAGCCAGGACAGCCAATGTGGGTGGAAGCGGACCTACATGGTTGCAGCGCCACTCCGACCTCGACGTGATGTCTGACGGAAGCACAACGGCGCAAGTGTAAGTCGTACACGGTCTCTTTATCAGTTGTCTTTGTATTTCATCGTTATTATGCCCTGGTTTCCAAGCCCTCAAATGCTTTAGCTCGGTTCTTGAGGAACTTTTCCCAATATGCGTTGTATATCTTTACCGTTTAGGGAGGTCTGCTTGCTCAGAATTCAATTTCGAAATTTTTGCTTCTACAAGAATTCTTCAATTATATCAAACCCACCCGAGCCTCCTTCCATACCAAATCTACCTCTGGGGCTTTATAGGCGCGCAGTGGGACGTATGTATTGCCATCTGCACTAACGTACCTACATCTACCACGACGCAATTCCATCATTTGAAGCCTAGTCCATTGGACTAAATTCTCTCCTCTTAACTCGCAAGGGCCAACGCCCCTTGGGACATTTTACTCCCTCTTTCAGCTCCCCATGTGGAACATTGGAGCATTATCTTGCAGTCCAACTCCCCAATTATCCAGGACTCCAAGCTAACCCTCTCCAGTGATCCCCTGCTCCTCTGCCGCTTTCTTCTGGATTCCTGCCTAGCCCGCAACGTCCACCTCCACCAACCTGCTAGACCACTTTCCCTCTCCCGCAAAGCCTCCGGCCCACTCTCCTCGATTGAAATTGTGAACACCTCGACCAACGAAACCACAACCCTTCCCTGTACCCATCTCATCCTCGCCGCCGGCGCCTGGACACCTACCGTCCACCGCACCCTCTTCCCTACATCCAAACTCCACCTACCAATCACCTCCCTCGCAGGCCACAGTCTTGTGCTCCACTCCCCGCTGTGGCCACCACCAAGACTCGATACCACAGACCAGGGAAATACAGAATGCCACGCCGTCTTCACCACAGATTCCGAGGGCGGGTATAGTCCCGAACTCTTCTCCCGCATGCCCGGCGGAATAATCTACCTCGCCGGCCTCAACTCATCCACGTACCCTCTCCCGAAGATTGCCGACCAGCGTGTAATTGATAGGAACAGTATCGAGATCTTGAAGCGGACGGCAAGAAGGTTATTGGTGGAGGCTAGATTCGATGTTGTGAGAGAGGGAGTTTGTTGGAGGCCGGTTGCGGGAAAGGGTGTGCCTATTATTAAGGAAATTGAGGAGGGGGTAATTGTGGCGGCTGGGCATGGCGCGTGGGGGATTAGCGGCAGTTTGGGGACTGGGTGGTGTGTGAAGGAGATGGTCGAGGGGAGGGATGTAAGGGAGTATGTTGGTGGTTTAGGGTTGTGAAGGGATAAATGAGGTCCTCGAGGCTGTCTGCACTTGGATATTCTAGGCCAATTAATCACTATCTGGACTCTCAAAGGCCGTGCATTTCAAATCGAAGAATGTATGCTATAAAAGATATCAAGAAAAGAAAATTAATGCAGACTAAAAGATTCGACGAAAATCTCACTGGAAATCCATATAAATACTCTTAGTATAATTTGCAAACGCAGAATATCAAATCACACTCAAATATGGCTTATCCCGTTCCATAAGCTGGATCTGAGTGATTGAGTCCGTTATAATATGTTGGAAAATTACAGTATATCGAGTTGTAGAGCTGAAACAACGAGCCTCTTTATATGATGCAGACACGTGCCAGGGAGCGGCATAGGAGGTGGAGGAAGAGTGATGCGGGTAAAGAAACAGCTGGTGCAGAGCGGCATAAGGTACACCGTGCAGGGTTATAAGCACTTGAATATAGAAAGGAGCGGGGTTCTGCTCAGGAATGCCTTTCAATTTCCAGCTAAACTTGGATATTGTACATCATCCTGCCCCGGCGGCGGCGCAATCACATCCATATCCCTTTCCCCATCACCATCACCATCTTCCAACTCCTTCATCTCCCCTCTCGAACTCTCAGCAGCCACGGTCGCCTTCGCAATTTCCCGTCCCTCCCTCGCATGCTGCATCCTCACGTCCGTATCCAATGAGTCTAAAGCCTTCGGTTTTCCCCACCTCACGCGCAACGGACAACCTTGTATCACCGCTTTGCCCTGACAATGCTCAGCAGCTGCTTCAGCGCCGGAGCGCGTGGCGTAATTTATGAAAGCGCAGTGGGAGCGGTGGGAGCAGATTAGCGAGCGGATGGGGCCGAAGGGGGTGAAGAAGGTGCGGAGAGCGTGCTCGGGGAGGTCGTCTTCTACGCCGGTGATGAAGAGGGAGGTTATGTTTGGGTCGCGTGGTGGTAGGATGTCTTGTGCTGTTGGAGGCAATTGCGCTGTGCCAGGGAATGCTCTCCCCCCTCCTCTTCCGCCTCTGCGGCCGCGTGTCATGCCTCCTCGTGATGCGACTCTGCTGTCGTGTGTCCGTATGGGGCCTGGGGCAGCTGATATCTTTCTCTGGGTTCCTTCTTCTGATCCCGGAGCTCCGTCGGGCTTCCCCTCCTGCTCGCTTGCCTCTAACCGCCTCTGTTTCTTGTAGTATGGTTCGCTATTTGCCAAGCGCCTGAGCAGGTCCCTGGCTTTCTCGTCTGTCTTCTCATATTCTTCCACACCTCCTCTGCCTTCTTCGATCTCCTTCTCGTGCTCTTGGGCGTAATATTCCCGATTGATACTGCTCTCTGGACCAGGTGCTACCATTTTGAGTGCAGCATCTCGTACTACGATCGGTAGACCGAACGACAGATCCAACATGCAGCATTGACAGCAATTCTTCAGGCGGGCGCAGGTAAGGCAGATGTTGGTTCGCTTTGTGCGGGCTGTTCTGTCAGCTTTCCAGCGGAAGATTGTAAAGGGTCGTGTGCAGATCTGGAGAGACATGGTGTTAACCCTGCTTACGAGTAAGAACATGGGAAGAGCATACCTTGCACTCCGCTCCGTGATCTTCCTTTAACATCTGAACGTATGGATTGTCAGGTAGGCAGTTCTCACAGACGGAGGGGAAGTCTGAATAGCTGTTAGAGCGCTCCGCAGAGGCTATAGAGTTGAAGATCTTACCTGTGGTCTCCCAGCCTGAGCGATTCAGGTCCTGCTTTATCTGAGGCGGCATAATGATATTTCACCAACTTTGCCAGACCAAAAGAAGCGTATATTACTGTACAGCTTTCCTATCAATTTCTCAGGCTGTGGGTGTGTGAGACGTGAGTCGTGAGTCGTAAATCGGGAACAAGATTATTGCTGAGTAATGTGGTAGCTGTGGCTATGGCTGTGGCTGTGGCTGTGGCTGTGAGGCTTGTGAGTGGTCTGAGAAGTGGAACCATACAAATCTCATCGGCCGCAATGCTTGCCGACGCTACGATGCTGGACCCGATATTAGCGCCCCTGTCATTCCAGGAAATTTCCGCTGGTGCTCGAATCAAACACCAAACACGGCTGACTGGCCGTCTGAAGCAACTTTTATACACTCCTTTACATCACCACTTTCACTCTTTTACAGTCTTCAATATCCCAGCGCGTTACCATTTCCCTTTGTTAATCAATTGCTTTTTCCTTCTCCTACAATGGCTCCCATTGCCCTTGAACCAGAGAACCATATTCGTGATGCGGATTTTCACAAGGCCATGCATGGCAAGTCTGCGGAAAAGAAAGGTTTCCGCTCTATGCTGAACAAAGATCATGAGGCACACAGAGTGGCTTCTGAAGAATATTTTAAGCACTGGGACAACAAAGATGCAGGTACTGAGACCGCACAAGTTAGAGAGGCATGTTAAATTTTTTTCCGCTTTTGCCCAATACAAGCCTACTAACGCATCATTTAGGCTCGAAAGGCAGAGTACGCGACCCTCACAAGACACTACTACAACCTCGCAACCGACCTCTACGAATATGGCTGGGGAAGCTCATTCCACTTCTGCCGGTTCGCCTATGGCGAAGGCTTCCATCAGGCCATTGCACGTCATGAACACTATCTAGCACACGTGATGGGTATCCGAGAGGGTATGAGAGTGCTGGACGTAGGATGTGGTGTTGGAGGGCCTGCAAGGGAAATCGCAAAATTCACAGGCGCCAACATCGTCGGTCTGAATAACAACGACTACCAAATCGAGCGCGCCACGAGGTATGCAGCAAAGGAAAAACTTTCGCACCAATTGAGCTTCACCAAAGGTGATTTCATGGTACTCTCCCTTCAAACACACAAGTTAGCGGAATTGGTCTCACAAACCATAGCAAATGTCCTTCCCCGATGCCACCTTTGACGCCGTCTACGCCATCGAAGCCACCGTCCATGCCCCCTCCCTCGAAGGTGTCTACTCCCAAATCTACCGCGTCCTCAAACCCGGCGGCGTCTTTGGCGTCTACGAATGGCTCATGACCGATGCCTACGACAACGAGAACCCGCACCACCGCGAAATTCGCCTTGGCATCGAACAAGGCGACGGAATCTCAAACATGGTGAAAATCTCAGAAGGGGTTGCAGCGATTAAAGCTGCGGGTTTCGAACTTGAGATGCACGAGGATTTAGCAGATAGGCAGGATGCGAGACCTTGGTATTATCCGCTGGATGGGGATTTGACGATGGCGCAGAGTCTGGGGGACGTTGTTACGATTGCAAGGATGACGAGGCTTGGGAGACTTGTGGCTCATAATGCTGTTGGAGGCTTAGAGAAGATTGGACTTGCGCCGAAGGGGACGAAGAAGACGGCAGATAGTTTGGGGCTGGCGGCGGACTGTTTAGTGGCTGGTGGAAAGGAGAAATTATTCACTCCAATGTATCTGATGGTTGCTAGGAAGCCATTTTAAAGTGTGGTAATCCTAGACTTGTTCGCTTCTGTGCATATTATAGAGTAGATATATAGTATAATTGGCTCAAGCCATCACGGAATATGATATAATTTCGCAGGTCTTATGATTAAAAATAATGCTTCAAACATTTAAATTTCTGAGAATCATAGTCGATAAAAATGGAAATCTAAGGACCCTACACTTTTTTAACGGAGTTTAGAACTTTAGCAATGGAATCTAATGTCTTGAAATGAATATTCCACATCAATATACCATACCCTCAAGCCGTGAACTTAATCATCTTCGCTTTAAACATAACAAACTCCGTCTAATGAAGATGATCCTTACGACATGCACTCGACTTGTTTACGACGTTTTAAAGGTTTAGATATGAGATCTATAGCTTCTTAAAGAAAATAAATGATGGTTGTCTGATTTATTTTCAAGATATAGGAATTTTCTACATATTTATTAAAATCTCGAACGCAAGACTAAAGACTTAAAAGAAGAAGCAAACGACAAAATCTCAGCTCAATACGAATGCACTTCGCGATTGCTAGGACATATAAGGCTACACTTCATCGTTGAGCAGCTTTTGTTGGCGGTTCAAAGCAGTAGTATCGCCATTTAATACACACAGAATGACTTATTAGAGCCTGGTCGCAGTAACCTACTGTTCGTAGCCTGATAACTCATCGAGTCTGAAGACAGGCGAGTTTTCTGCTTGTCAATGTGGAATATCATCTGGTCTACGAGGCTGAAGGTTTCGCCCTCACCACTCCTCGTGTCTCAAGCCGTCAGACAATTAGTCGATTTCCAAATGGTTCACTTTCTCCCGGTCAATTTCCTCTCACGACCTATTCGATCAATGGTGCTGTTGCGGAAACGGGGGCACCTGCATAAGATCTCTGTCATGCTAGCATAGCCCTTGCCAAGGAATGGGTTGCGATTGATATGGCGGTGAAAATTGTCAGCTTCGCTATCGTGGGGCTGAGCCCGTAAAGAGCCTGCCCCTCTATCAAACCAAAGGGTTCCATATGTCTTTGATTTGGATACCCAACCTCGCTTGAACAAAATTGTGAATACCAAAGATATTGCCAAACTGCTGCACTTCTGGACGACGCAGCTAGCTTTCGCTTAGTGAGACTATCCTGAAGATATGCCAGGAACAAGGGGTACAAGTCAAGTCTTGGCACTACTCGCAGTCCTCCCGTTACTAAATCTTAGAAGGCTACTCGTACACAACGCGGGCAATAATCTTCAGAGGTAGTCCTTAGAACAACTTCGGCTCTGCAGCTGCCGCCGACCGCTTTTCAGGCCTTCAAAACAAACCAGCTTGGCGCGTCCATATTCAACATACCAAGCCCGAATAAGTATCCTCGAGCTTCGACCGTGCTCTTCTCATACCCTCCTGGACCGTGCGCGCCCATACTTACTCAGAATGGACGCTGCGGTACTTCGAAACCGTATACAGTGTACTGTTGATCCTAACGCCGATGTTAGACGTCAAGCCGAGTTGGAATTGACACATGTGAGCTGTTCATCTAGTGTTTCGAGACTTAAGCTAACTATTTTGTGAAAAGGCAGAAACTCAGCCAGGATTCATAAAAGGCCTCCTTGACATACTAGAGGCTGAGCAGGATATCAGCATACGACTATCGAGTATGCTCTGGCTCCTGCATGTGCGAACAAAGCTGATGCTGGTGCAGCTGTCGTATATCTGAAGAATCGAGTTAGCAGAGCATGGCAACCAATCGAAGAGTCTGCTACTTCCAAGAGGATAACGGAAGAAGATAAAGTCGAGCTAAGGAGTCGAATATTACCTATACTAGCCTCCTCGCAACCTCAGATCCGCGTCCAACTCATACCTGCTTTACAGAAAATACTCTCCTACGACTTTCCGGAAAAATGGCCCACGTTCTTGGACCTTACAATGCAGCTACTGAGCACTACTGACACCAATGCCGTCTTTGCCGGGCTTCACTGCATGCTAGCGATATGTCGGATGTACAGGTTCAAGGGTGGGGAGACAAGGGATGACTTCAACCGAATCGTTGCGGCGTCTTTTCCCCGACTCTTGGACATTGCTCGAGAATTGGTGCAATCAACGGATATGGAAGCATGGGAGGGGCTGCACATAATAATGAAGACGTTCAAGCACACAATTTACGTAGGGTTGCCTCTTTACATCCGAGAGGGTTGATCTGCTGACATTCCGCCAGTTCGATTTACCTCCCCACCTCATGATCCACGATCAAATATACGGTTGGTGCTCTTTATTTCTAACCATTGTCGGCAAGGAGGCTCCAGCTCAAGCACTTGACGAGGATTTGGATGAGCGGGAAAGGAACCATTTCTGGAAGTCAAAGAAATGGGCGTACGCGAATCTCAATCGCCTCTTTGTACGGTATGTATTACATGCTCCACACTACAAGACAGGAAGACCCCCTTTACTGAATTTCGAGAAGATACGGAAGCCCCAGCACAAACCAGAAGAATACAACACCGGAAATGGTAGAGTTCGCCAAATCTTTCCTCGTTACTTTTGCTCCCGCTATTTTAGAAGGTTATCTGCGCGAGATCGACAAATGGGCTTCAAGAACAGCATGGCTCAGCAAGCCGTCTTTATCCTACACATTAAGCTTCCTCGACGAGTGCATAAAGCCAAAGTCCATGTGGAATAATCTCAAACAACACATGGAGACCCTCATTTCTCACGTACTGTTCCCCATACTGTGCCAATCTGATGAGGATATTGAACTCTTCGATTCGGATCCGCCAGAGTACCTACATCGCAAGTTGAATTTCTACGAGGAGGTTTCCGCTCCAGATGTAGCTGCCACAAATTTCCTGGTCTCTTTGACTAAGAGCCGCAAGAAACAGACTTACTCGATTTTGGCTTTTGTCAATGGCATTGTTACTAAATATGAGGAGGCTCCAGATGACCAAAAGAACGCGAGAGAGAAGGAAGGAGCTTTACGTATGATCGGGACACTGGCTTCAGTGATTCTAGGCAAGAAAAGCCCAATAGCTGACCAAGTCGAGTTCTTTTTTGTGAGACACGTCTTCCCAGAATTTCGGAGTCCACATGGTTTTCTACGAGCCCGAGCGTGTGATACTTTGGGTAAATTTGAGCAGCTAGAGTTTAAAGAGACTACCAACCTTGTTACTATATATCGTAACATCCTCGAGTCAATGGCAGACCCAGAGCTTCCAGTACGGGTGGAGGCTGCATTAGCTCTCCAGCCTCTGATCCGTCACGAAGTTATTCGAGCTTCGATGCAGCAGAACATCCCGCAGATAATGCAGCAATTACTCAAATTGGCGAATGAGGTTGATGTGGATGCTCTGGCAAATGTCATGGAAGATTTTGTTGAAGAATTCGCTGCTGAGCTCACTCCCTTTGCAGTGGCTCTTAGCGAGCAATTACGGGACACTTACCTACGGATCGTTCGAGAACTTCTCGAGCGACAAAGTACGAAAGAGGAAGACGAAGCGTACGGCGATTTCCTTGACGATAAGAGTATAACGGCCCTCGGTGTCCTCCAAACTATCGGCACATTGATCCTTACGCTAGAAGCGACACCTGATGTCCTATCGCATCTGGAGACAATTTTAATGCCAGTCATCCAGATTACGCTGGAGAATAAGCTGTTCGATTTATACAACGAAGTCTTCGAGATTATTGACAGCTGCACATTCTCGGCGAAGTCCGTTTCGCCGACCATGTGGCAAGCCTTCGGGCTCATGCACAAAACCTTCAAGTCTGGCGCCGAACTGTATCTTGAAGACATGCTTCCCGCCCTGGACAACTTTGTTTCGTACGGTGCCGAGACAATGGCACAGAATCCCATATATATCGAAGCCCTTGTCGGAATGGTGTCGGATATCTTTGGTGACGAGAAAGTTGGGGGGATGGACCGGATATGTGGCTGCAAACTTGCAGAAGCCATCATGCTCAATCTTCGGGGACATGTGGATCGCTATATACCCACGTTCGTGGAATTAGCCATGAGAGTCCTCGCAAGCAACGAGCTCAAAGTGAAGTCTTATCGGATTCACCTCATGGAGATGGTCATCAATTCGATTTATTACAATCCATTACTCGCACTACAAGCCCTGGAAGTGAACGGGTGGACAAACAAATTCTTCAGCTCATGGTTTTCGAACATCGAAAGCTTCTCCAGAGTCCACGATAAGAAGCTCTCGATCTGCGCTATCAGCGCGCTGCTCACTCTTAAGGCGGATGAGGTTCCAACTAGTGTACAACAAGGTTGGCCGAGGTTACTACAGGGCGTAGTCAGACTCTTCCAGACGCTGCCGACAGCATTGAAGAGTAAGTTAAGCCACGTTGAGGTTGGTTGAATCGATTGCTAACGTGATACACAGACCGCGAGGAAGCTACTAAAGAAGGAGACTTCACTCTCAATGATGATGACGAAGACGACGAGGAAGACGCCGAGGAGTGGGATGGTGAAGTAGAGGCAGTATGGGCCAACGACGGAGAAGACACTGAAGATGTGAAGGACGAGAGTGCCGCTTACTTGGAATTTCTCAAGGAAGAGGTGAATTCACTCATCAGAATCTAAGTTGGGTTGCGCTAATACTAGGATTAGTCAGAGAAATTTGCGGCCGGCCAAGATGACTCTGACGACGAGCTAGAAGAGGAGAGCTTGCTTGAGACTCCTTTGGATAAAGTAGAGCCCTACGGGCTGTTCAAGGACACACTATTGAGTATGCTAATGCTCCCATTATTCAAACAGTCAGAAGCTAATAATTATTTACCAGAGCTCCAACATGAACAACCGCAACTTTACCAGAACCTCACTAAGATCCTCAACCCGGACGAGCAGCAAATCGTTCAAGCCGTCATCGTACAAGCCGAAGCAAATGCCATTGCGGCCCAAGCGCTCCAAGCCGCGGCAGCCTCTCAGCAAACTAATGGCGGCGCTCACTAATTTTGATTCCTTCTTCTTTTTTGCATCAGGAGTGTTGGTGTTGATTTTGATAGGCCAGTAACCCCAAAGGCAGCGCCATGAACTGTTTTAGAAAAGCTTAGACTTGGGGCAAACTGAAGCGATGATGATTGAATGATGCATGGTGCATAATAGGTTACGTTCGACTATAGACAGTTGAGGGAGGGCTTTTGGGCAGCGAATGACTGCAAGTTTACTTTCACGCCTCTTACTCTAGATGTCTGTGTATGGAGCGATTTTGCGAGCATGAGATTGGTTCCTGTATCTGGGCTTTTATACCATTCATGGACATACACCTTTTTTCCATGCATGGGTTCTGTATCTTCGTCATGCAGGATATTGATGTCCGTAACCATAAAGGCTTTCAGCTGGTGTCAAAGTTGTGAGCCGTGTGGCCATGCCATCTCCCAGAGACATTCCAAGACGAGGCAAATGCTCTGTGCCTAAACAACCCGGCCAAAGTACGGAGTTTGCACCAATGCATCCGCGCTGGCAATATCGTAGCTGTGCATCGGAACCAGAGGCTCTAAGACACCCTATGTGATCTCCTCAGTCACTTCAACCTCTTCTCCCAAGCTCACCCTGTCGGCCTTCCAGCTCTTCATCACAGATACAAAGTCACCCGAAGTATATCTCCCCGACCCCCTCTCCCAACCCCAGCAAGGCCTTGCTCTGCAAACATGGTACTTACACCTCCAGCTGTTGCCTTCCCCTTGCTTCCCGAATCGGCGCAAATCCTCCCATCCCAATCCCCCACCTCTTTTCAAGGAACCCCATCATGCTCCCCCTTCAACCTCTTCACCCTCTTATTCTCCCAATTATCAGTATCCTATCATAATCACCCAATCAGCACCCTCCCACCAAAAAACCCCCCTCCCCCTCCCCCTCCCACTCACCTTACTGCTCAACCTCCAATACTCCTCCCCCACATCGACCTTCCTCCTCCCCTTCCCCAGCCCCAATCTCTCTTCCTCCCCTATCTGCTGCGTTTTCCGATCATGGTGCTCATATCTAAGCGCTGTAGCTGGAACCAGGAAAAAAGAACCGGATACTATTGTGAGGATGAAGGGGAGCCCGAAGAAGAGGAAGGGGGAGTGGGTGGTGGAGGCGCGGTACCAGGCGGAGAGGGTGGTGCGGTGGGAGGAGGGGCGGTATTTTTTGGTGGGGAAGGTTGGCATTTTTGGTGGTTGAGGGAGGGGGGAGGACGGGGGGTTTCTGGGAGTGGAAGGTTGGGGGAGGTGTGGTGGTGCGGAGGAGAGGGATTAGTCAGCATCCATGGTGTCTTGTCAATTTGATTCAGAAATGTGGTTTTCAATAATGACCAGCGTGGGATAGGAATCTTAATCTAGCTTATATAAAAGTCTCTAGCTAATGACGTTCTAAATATAAAATATAGAACATACAAACATCTATAATGTAATAATATAAAAGTTCCCGAGTAGTCAGTAGTACAGAAATTTTGAAGCCGTGTATATTGTTTTTCTGTGCCAGGACTTGCGGGCCTGAAGGCCATCATTGAAAACCAAATAAATGTATTCGAGAGATGCTGTAAGTCTTCCTTGTTGGGCCCAGCCAAAGATTCTTGTGTGCTTGTGCAGTCCACGAACGATTTTTACGCGTGATAAGGCAACGAACCATGAATTTTCAATTGACGAACTTCTAAACGCGTTCCCGTCCTCGCGGTTAGGGGGAAGCCAACTGATGTCATTTGTAAGCCTTGACCCAAGTAGCACTCGAGATATTTGTGGCTCGTCTTGGAAAGGAGGACATGACAAGCGCGCATCATCAAGGTTCGATTGCATACTAATGTCTCTAAGCGTGTAAGCATCGTCAAAGCCAAAATCCGCGGAAAGGGGTCGTACGGTTAAATTTCGAAAATACGGCAGGTCTCTGTTGATTTCATTGAATTTCGCTGGCTGTCGAATGTCAATCCTTCGTCCGTACGGGAGCTAGCCATGCTGCCGGATGGCACAGCACGTTGACTCAAATCCGACGACGGGGCCCATAGAAGCCGAGTGAGTGAGAGAAAAGCAATATCCTACTTCGCATTCATATCCACCATAATGCTAGTGTAGATCAAACTCTCATCATTTTAACGATTATTTGTCGTTTAGATTGTGCAAGCTGATATCCTGGCTAGGCGGAGTAACCAAAGATTGATCCGGTTCCAGCTGTACCCTTGCTGCGGTTTGGCTAAGATCTTCATCCACTGTTGTACCGTTGGTTGTATGTCCCGCTGCCTTCGGAGTCTTGGATCTCTTGTTTCCTCCTCTCTTCCTTTCGGCGACGTCTTGCGGCGTGGTCCCTGCTTTAGTTTTCAATGAGCCACGGATCCGCTCGAGGTGCTCGAAGTAGCCGTCGGGAACGCCGGTAACGTAGCAGCCCGAGAAAACGCCAGATTCAAATTGACAATCTCGTCCTCGTGGAGAGAGTTCGGCGCACGCAGCAACAAGATCAGGAAGAGTTTGGTAGATAACCATGTCCGCGCCGATTGCTGTAGCAACCTCAGCCGGGGTCTTCGAGTATGCAATCAGCTCTTCAGAGATTGCAAGATCGACCCTGTTCAATCAGTCATTTGAGGTTCTACATTTTTGGAATGATGTATTGCTAGGCATAGTCAAACATTCATCTTTGCGACTTGCAACAAGAATTCCAATACGAAATTGTGGCACTGACCCATAAATATGACTATGTCGAATAGGAGGCGAAGCAGACGCAAAGATGATAGACTTCGCGCCTGCTTCCCGTGCCATTAAGCAGATCTCGAGGCTGGTGTTACCTCTGACGATACTATCGTCGACGAGGAGCACGTTTTTGTCCTTAAACTCGGCGGACATGGCATTTAATTTTCTCCGCACGCCTGACCTGCGGAGCCGTTGTGAGCTCATCAAGAAGGTCCTAAATATGTAACGGTTCTGGTACAGTCAGTCATATACACTGAATACATTGTAGATCGCTTGCCTTCACAAAGCCAGTTATGAGCTCTTTCTTCAAGTGCTTTGCGACGGCACGAGCAGACGTATTCGAGGTCTCCGGTATTGGAATCACAACGTCTACCTGCGCGAGTCTTTCAGGGCCCAACTCGGTTTTGATGGTTGCTGCTAGTTTCTCGCCCATTTTGAATCGAGCATTCTCCACACTGATACCATCTGCTAAAGAGTAAATACCGGTTTGTGGTTGTGCGGCATAAACATACCAATAATTGAGTCAGGTCGTGCAAAATACAAATACTTGAGCCAGAGTGAGCGATGTCAAGGCACTCCCAGAAGGCGGCTTACCTCAAAGATATCGGGAGTGTAACTTGCTGCAGGTTGTACTTGCCGGTATTGTGGCTCCGAACCTTTGACGATAATCACGGCCTCACCAGGCAAGACATCTCGAATGTCTGCAGGACGGCATCCAAAAAACTCCAAGGCTACGCTTTCTGAGGCAATCATATAGTCTGTGCCACCTTCGACCTTTCGGGAGCCAATGACTACAGGTCTGATGCCGTATGGATCCCGGAAGCCCATGAGCCCTAATCCTGCAATCATCGCTGTGCAAGCCCAACTACCTTCGCATTTTTTGTATGTCCTCTCCAAACTTCTGAAGCAATCATCCGCATTGACCCTGGCCTTCCCGCTATCGTTTAGCTCATTTGCAAAGATGTTGAGAAGAATCTCCGAGTCGGAATCTGTGTTGATGTGACGGTGTGCTTCTTGATCCAGGAATGATCTGAGTGGTACTGAGTTTAAGAGGTTTCCATTGTCTGCTTACACTTCGGAGTCAGTCATGTCTCATCAAACAGGTGATTACTGTCTTTATGGGACGGGTGAGTCTCTGTGTGACGGGAAAGACGAACGACTTATACAAATTCCATACGGTGAATTGACGAATAGAGGCTGTGCTTCCGAACCAGAAGCTGTCCCCATCGTAGGATATCGTAGATGGCCGACGCCCATAAAGCCTGGCAGCTCAGTAATTCGCTCTCCATCGTTGAAAACCTTGCTAGCTAAGCCATTTCCCTTGCATTGATAGATCCGTCCGCCAGTTCCACATGTTGCAATACCACATGCGTCCTGCCCACGGTGCTGAAGGAGGTAAAGGGCATCATGCAGGTCTGCTGCTGCTGAATCTGAGGAAGGATCTGCGTGGATCACTGCAACAATCCCACACATCCTGTGAGATCGTTGTCGCGAAAGAGATTCTTTATGAGAAGCGCTGGATGAATGCGACGTATCAGAAGAATTGAGCAGTCGAGAGATGCATGTTGGTATGAGAGTAGTATAATAGTAAGGCGAAACAAGAATTCTTATTACTAGAAGTAGTCATTGAGTGATTTAAGGTGAGGATGGCTGAGGCAAGCAAAGCTGGAAAAGCGGCTACTACCTGGCCCGAACGCCGAAAAAATTTAAAAATTTCATGCAGTAGTTCGTTCTAGGCCAAGATATTGATAAGATTAGATCGATTACGTGCTAGCTAGTAGAAGGGTTAACATACCCCCTAACTGTACAGCCCCGTAGGGCTGGACTTAAAGCTAGCGAAAAGGGCCTGGAAAACGCCCCAAAACTGGTCGCCTAAGCAGAGGGATCAAGCCCCGGAGCTAATTACTTTGGGGGTTCTTTTAGGGCCCTTTTTGCCTGCTTTAGGTCCAGCCCTACAGGGCTGTACAGTTAGGGGGTTAACCCTTCTACTCGCTGGCTTAGTGCAATTGCATTCAAAGTCACCTTAACTTCAAGCTGCACAGTACGGAAATATTGAACGTATTGCTCCAATTCTTGGGACTCGTTCCGTGCATGATTTGATGTATAACCCAATGATTAAATAGCAATGTACCTGGAGAGGCAGCCTATGTCCAATGCATTTACTTCTGAACATGGCTGAGACCGTTTTCCAAGGCTTTCATGGGACATTCACGCGAGGTAGTAGTGCCTCACAATAGAAGCAGAAATAATTCAGAAGCGTCAACCTGCCATTGACTAGCCTGAAACTCATCATTTGTTCAGCCAGTCAAGATACAAGTGAAGAGCGAAATGCGGGTCTTATGAAAATAGAAAGCTAGGCAACCTTACAGCAATTTGCCTTATTCTTCTGACTCGTTGGGTTCACCAGAGGCTATTTCACTTGCGCAAGACTGCAGAAGTACGTCTGCTAAGCCTTGGCATTCATCACTCGTATCGAATTGTAGAGATGCGCAATCCCCCACAATCAACCTTGCTCCAGCAGAGAGCAAAATCCGCACAACACCCTCGTGCCGTTCTTCCAGTCCAATATCGAGCGCTGTGAGCCCATCTTCCACCTTGATTTCAAGATCCCCACCATGATCTACCAATTTTCTAACCACCCGTTCGGCTCCGTAAAATGCTGCAAAGTGTAGTGCGGTAGCTCCGTTGTGCGACCTTTCAGTAATATGTGCACCGTAATTGAGGAGAAGCTGAATATTTCGAGCACGGTTGCATCCTGCAGCGAAATGTAGCGGTGTGAGACCTCCCTCGGTTCTGGCTTGTATATCCGCGCCTTTGTGGATCAAAAACAGTAGGTTTTCTTCATTGTCCATCTTTGCTGCAACGTGAAGGAGCGTGACCATCGGGCCACTCTGAGCTTCTATCTTCGCTCCATGTGCCAGCAAAGTCTCTATGACTGCGATTGGTTGCTCGCTCTCAAATGCGTAATGTAGTAGACTACTATCTTCCCCACCTCTAGCCTCTACGTTAGCACCTTTGCTGAGTAGTGTTTCCATTGCTGCTATGCGACCAGAGCTTGTTGCGCAGTGAAGAGGCGTACGACCACCGCTATCCCTGATGTCAACGTCGACTCCACTATTGAGCAATTCTATTATGGTTCCATTTTCTCCTGAATCAGCCGCACAATGCAAAGCTGTGCCGTACCAATTTTCCCTCGATGCATCCGCACCTTTTTGTAGCAGCATTTGAGTCACGACTTTATGCCCGAATGAAGAAGCTTTAATGAGTGCTGTAGTTCCAATGTTCGATGCAGAATCGATGTCGATTGTGTCCGCCTCAAATAACAGCATTACAGCTCTTTCAAGCCCATAGCTTGCAGCAATCAGCAGCGCATGATAGCTTTCTGCCTCAACGGCTTCCCAATAAATCTTCCTGCGACCCAGTAGAACTTCCCTGACTTGACAACAACACGCCATCTGCGGTTTAGCTTGGAGGGAATCGAAAGCAATGGCGTCAATTCGGTGGTCATTGGCCATTTTCACATGCTCTGCCCAATAAAAGACTGCGTACTTAAGCAAGGCGTTATCGGAAATCAAGGCTAGGATGTTGAAGTACCCTTTGCGGCAACCAAGAGCAAACACATCGAATAGCATGTAGGTCATTGACAACTCCGCAATGATCGCATGACCGGAGGGAAATAAACGATTTCGATTCTCATGAAGATACTCTTGCACTGAGTAATGCACAAGACGGATCACAGAGCTCATCTCATCTACCTGCCAAGCTAGACATTAGCATCATCCTTCAAGGGACCTTCGGATTGCTCCAACGGATATCTCAAGACTTAAAAGCGAGCGAGTAGATACTGACTGGATTAAGACATTGACCACACTGAAAGCATTCCAATGAGGGGTTTCAATGGTTCAAGCTTTTGGGAGATCGTTTTCGTGTCACAAGTACGAATCTTGAGAGCAAAGCGCTGAAGTCGGAAATGCTACCTCAGAGTACGTTGCTTACAGACCTGATACTCAAGGGCGAGGATGGGCGCAATAGGAGGTGGGCACAACGAAAGTGAACCTACAGTGACTAAGCCCATGCAACAATCGATCATCATCTTTTGCGACGGTTGATATTTGTGGTTCAACGAAGTCGTTCCTATCTTGATGGCAAGTGCTTCGCTCAGCTCTGTGACCGTCAACGGTCTCTCCGCGAGCACAATCCACATCAACGTGTCTATGCCGAGCCTCTTTCGCCCGTCCGATTGTCTTTGGATTCTCGACAGCGTCTGTTGCAAAACCTCATCGAGACCCCGAGGCATCTTTGCTAGAGCCTCCTCCATATCGCCCGTAGTCGGCTCGTTCAGGACAGCCTCTGTCTGAAGTACAGCTAACAGAAACCTGTAGAGAATGAATTAGAACTCAGTCTCCACGGAGCAAGATCAGAAACAGGACACATTTTACGCGCTTTCCGACTCATCTTAACAACGATCTCCTCCTTGAGTTCCATATCAGTATCATCAAGATTATGATTGTTGTCGATCTCTCTCCGGACATACTTCCTGATATCTGGGTCTCTGGCCTCAATGTCAATTTTCGGGAATGGTTCGAAGGCTTTCTGGACGTCTCCTGGATATGGACGGCTGGTGACGAAGATACTAATAGACTGTACCTCGTGTAACCTCTTTAAAGCCTCAAGAACTGCCCTTCTTCGTTCTGGACTGCATTCATCCAAGGCATCGATAACGAGGAATACTCGGTCGAAAGCCTTACAAGTAGGCACCATAACTTCTTCTAAATCTTCCTGCTTTGGCTGCCTCTGCTGGCGTGTGAATTTCCGGTAGAGCTCTAGCACATGATAGGAAAGCTCAGTCGTGGCAGAAGCAAGCTGTTTGAGCAGGCTTGAGAGCATCGCCACGGCTGACTGGCACTGCTGGTCCCGAAAGTCGAAATAATGGTAGGCTACTGCGACATTTTGAAAATTAGAGAAAGCTGCCAGACGATCGATTACTAGAGACCTGCGTTATGTTATCGAAAAGCACCTCGTTCATCAAGGGAGCTCATACGCGAGCACCGACTTCCCAGAACCTGGTATTCCATGACAGCATAGAAATCTACTATGCAAACTGGGCTTGTCACGCCATCGTTCGAAGTCTTCCATTTCCAGCAGCCATTCGCCAGTACCTTCAACGCGCGGTAGGCGAACGTGGTGATGCATTTGTTCATAATTTAGCTTTGAAATCCAGTCCAACACCTCGCTACGCTCTTGCGCAAGACGTTCATGCTTCAAGATCTCCGACTGCTCTTCGACCGACTTTTGTACTGAATGTGTCCGGTCATTGATCTTCTCGAGAAGCTGGAAGGTTGACAATTGCAGTTTCAGGACATCCAGGATCTCAGAAGAGGTCTTTGAAAGCAGCGTCCATCCATCGATGGCCAAAGCGAGTTGAATCCACTGAGCAAACGCCCTGAGCTCCTGGATCGTCTCACGGTGCTCTTTCGCACTTAGCGGCCACTTCAGGCGCTCTAGTCGGCGAGCACGTGTGTTACTTAGCTTTTCATGTAGTAGGTCTAGATTGTTCCTACATATGGTTGTGCTTGAAACAAGCACCGATGTATTGTCAAAATGGCGAGCTCCGTCGCTTTCGCGATTGAGAAAATGGTCTAGCCTCGAGAGGTTAAAGTGAAGCACGTTAAGTTCTTTCAAGAACTCTGCAGCAGCCTCGTCTCTATGCTTCACTTCGTCGACATAGGTTTTAGCAAGCCTGAGTGTTTGGGCGGCCACAGCTAAAAGACCCGCAACTCCAACAACGATGGAAAGAGGGTCTGTCATTGAAATACCAGGTCAGGCTGTGTCGAAACAATACTGGTTGGCAACGAGATCACGCGGTCGAGCCAACCTATAGCGAGATGAATGCTTATCCCATCAATCATATAGATGGCATCACATGTAGCGATGTAATGTCTTGTCCGATTCGTTGAGATCTGGAATGCTTGTCAAAGTCGATTGGGGCACGGAGAGCGAAAATATAGTCTTGATTTCCTCTAATCGATTGGGCATGTGCCCTAACCCTAAATGCAGACAATGCCCCTGGAGTACCCCTGTATCTTTGGGGGGCTATAGGGCCTAAATTTCGATCTTTTAGAGGGTACATTAGGCGAAGGCACCCCAATTAGCGAAATATGCTGGGGTAGAAGCCCCGTATTGTCCGCCTCGAAGCGGGTATTGTCCAAGCACCTGTTTAGGGGTGAGCTTATAGGGCTAAATTTTTGGCATGCTAAGATCGTTAGCGCACATCAAGACTTATATTTTCACTCTCTGTACGGAGAGTGACAAGATAAGTCTTGACCCCGTGGCATACTATGCAGAGCGCCGTCTATAATGCCATGCCCTAGAGTTTGTCCTTACAGCATCGGTTTTTGGGCCACTTAGGGGTGCCTCTAGGGGATACCCCTGCTATTAGCGGCCGAGCTCTAGGGGTAGGAAGCATAGCGCTGTGTGGCATTCTATACTAGCGCAGGTCAAGACTTATCTTGTCACTCTCCGTAGATGCCGCTCGAATGCATTAATTCAGACGGCGATTTCGCCTCATAGCTTCACTGTGAAGCTTTCAAAGTTCGCAAACTGTGAGTGATATACTTTCAGGATCCCGAAAATAAGTTACTCCCAACATCTGTTGTTTGTCTTACGGTGGTGAACACGCTCCAGTGTTCGTTGCAAAAGAGTCTTGGCAGCTTCTGGTCCTTGCGGTAAACAGTACTATGCCAAATACGGCTAGCCTTCCCGTCACCCCTTGCCGCAGTTGTTGCCCTTTCGTACAGAGTACTTCCCTATCTGACCTCCGCTCTGTTCTTGTGAATACGCATCCATATTATACAGAATACTATTTACAATCTTAGCAATACTTTTTAATACTAGACTACGTTTAAGCTCCCACGAAAGGAGGCAGACAGTGAAATATTTGAAAATAACATCCGGCTTCTACGAAAACTGTTAGAATTATTACTAACTCTTAAGTGACGATGCAATGTAAGATTGCATACAAAAGTACGCCAAAATATCCACTATGTCTGCCTAGTAGACTGATGAATAAGGAGAAATTGGGGGAATATACATCACGCAGTCTTCATACTTTAGAGAGCCACCCGCACAAGCAGTACGCCAAGCTGTACTCAAAATAATTTCGATCATCTTTCTGGAGCGCGTTTGGGATCTGCATAGTTGTCAGCGCTAATACGAAGCTAAAGAGACGACTCGCGATTTTGTCTACTTCCGTACATTAGTAGTCGAATTACCTTAGGTTCGATCTATGGTGTAGTGGTTTCTCTGATTTCTTTTGCTAGCGGTCGAATAGCTGCGTCCCGGGAATATTTCGAATTTCACGCAAAATGTAGACACGATCCTAATTGTTGTCTTTCGCACTTTCACTGCCGCACCCCAATATTCTTCTTCCTATTTCATACCGTGACAATCTTGAACAGTATGTGTCGCTCTCCCAAATTTTCTTTAAGCATGGCCTCCGCCGCTTTCATCGGTTGGACATCTGCGGCTCTCGCTCAGGGGGATACCGACATCTCGCAACAAAATACGCTCCATGTCGATGTCTGTGTCATTGGCGGAGGTGCCGCCGGAACATACTCTGCGATCAAATCAAAGGATCTGAACAAAACGGTTGTTGTTGTGGAACAACAAGACAGGCTTGGTGGGCATACCAAGACCTACGTCGACCCAGGTTCAAATAGGTCAATCGAGCTTGGCGTTGCGGAGTATGAGGACACACCCATCGTAAGGGAGTGGTTTGCCCGTTTCAAGGTCCCGTTGTACCAATACAACTTTACCATACCTGGCGTTACATCAGAATACGTGGACTTTCAAAGCGGCCAGATTGCTACCCCCAAGCAAGGCGATCTCTTCGGTGCTTGGGACGCGTACCAGACGCAGGTCGCCAAATATCCGTTCTTGGATTACAGCCTCGACAGCGTCCCTTTCCCGGTGCCTGCTGATCTGCTGTTACCGTTTGGTCAATTCATTACGAAGTACAATCTTCAGGATGCAGTTCCTTATTTTAGTATCTATGGTGAAGGTTGGGGCAATTTTGTGACTCTGCCGACTCTTCTCGCCATCAAGTACTTCCCTCGGTCCTTTTTCAACCCGGCTACTCTTTATAGTGGAGCACCGGGAGCCTTGGCCTCCAAAGACAATAGCCTCATCTATGAGAAGGCCACGAAAGAGCTGGAACCCAATGCGCTGTTGAGCAGCACTGTTCTCTCTATGGATCGAAGTGCTGCAGATTTGGTTAGAATTACCGTCCAGACACCATCCGGAAAGAAGCTCATTTGTGCCAAAAAGCTCATCTCTAGTATTCCACCGCGTAAGTAAATTTCTGAGTATCTGTCGCCCCAATTTGAGATATATGCGAGCTTTGAAACACGACTTTGGAGTATCAGCTCGGAAGACTTGTCTCATGGCTCGGTCCCTTGACCCCAAGAAGTCACGTTGACTCCTCCATCCATTTAGTGATCGACAATTTGAAGGGCTTCGATTTGAATGAGACCGAGATCCCTATCTTTAACAAGTTCCAGGGTCACTCTTGGTACGTTGGCCTTGTCAACAGGTCTGGCGTTCCTGACAACGAAACATTGATCAACTATGGAATTGACAATGCCAAGAACTTCAACACTCCGGTACTACCAGGCGTCTATGATTTTTACGCAACAGTGGTGCCTGGTCTTCACTTCTTCTCCTTCGGCGGTAACGATTCTCAGCCAAGTTTCACTCAGTCTCAAGTGGAGACAAATCTTCAGGACACTCTTACCCGATTGCGAGCCACTGGAAGCATACCGGGGTCATCAGAAGCCGCAAAGGCATTCAATGTTATTGATTTCTCGAGCCACACGCCGTATGAGGTGTACGTGTCATCGGACCAGATCGCCAAAGGGTTTTATAACAAGCTCTTTGCCCTCCAAGGCCAGAGAAATACGTATTGGACGGGCGCTGCTTTCGTGACGCATAATTCGGCCGCGATTTGGAACTTCACCGATCAATTGGTGACTAAGATGTGGTCTGAGGGGCAAGGCACTACCACGCTGTCACTCAGCTGATGAGAACAGGGTTGATTTATAGAAGTCAGATATTCGGGTATACACATAGCATTGGCGATAAAGATCTTCAATGATGAACAGCGAGCGACGTAAAGAGGGCGGACGTAAGGAATCTTGTTTTCCGAGCAATAGGCCATGTTGAGTAGATACACTCAGAGCGAAAGCTGGGCCAATGACAATGAGGGTGATTGAGTTGACGAATCGTATATATATCTTGAAACGCAAAGTACGATTTATGAAGCTACTGAAGCTCTTGATTACCATTGTCCATGTTATGTCAACCAAGACAGATACAACCATATAGTCTCTGTGCACGTTAGCTTATCCTTTCTTCCTTAGCAAAGCTGAAACTGTCACTATCTCTTGGGCTCCACATCTAAAACTTGACATTCTTTGGCGATGACTCGCCTGTATCAGCACTACTCGCTCTCCTCCTGAGCAATCGAAACAAGAGGATGTGTTGGCCTGTGTGCAGATATACAACAATTGTTCAAGGGCACGGAATTGCATATACATCTATCCGCCTCTCCGTCTCGCTCGAGTTTCTCCAAAGCTCGGAAGACCTTCGAACAAGAAGACAGGATAGAATTGCAAACACTGGATTTTGGATACCATGACCTCTAACATAGATACTGTCATTGGGTGACGTCTCAGTAAGAGATTGCGCTGAAGCAAGGAAATACTGATGTTACTGTGGAATGTGGAAGGCCTCAGCCTTTAGAAGTATCATTATTCGACTTATCATTCTCAATTGATCTCATAGCCTGACCAGATTCAGCATGATAAAACCAAGATTGCTTGAGACATTAGTTTTCCATCAATGACTTTCTTAGCGGCTTTTGCAAAGACTACCTTATTGATAAGGACCAGTGATTAGGCTGACTAGACCCAAAGTACAAGTATAATTACGCGTTGGGCGTAGATGCTCAATAAAATGCATGTCGTAAAGGCGTTCCTTTACACTATCTAAGTCAGTCTCACTTTTCAAATGCTGCGGTCCTGTTTTGCCGTGTATGAAAGAGAACATGCTAGCCGGCCGTCTTGAATACCTGTAATTTTGTTTTAGAACTAAGGTAGTGGCGGCGTAACAAAAACAAACCGACGCGTTCTCACCTGCAGATAGAATATGCGCGTGGACTGTTGAGAGCTCAATCCGTGCTCCGTTTACGCTTTTCTTGAGCAGAGACATTTGCCCCAGCTACTTATTGACATGTCTTCGATATTCAGCACGTCAAAGCCTACGACAAACATATTCGGCGCTGCTACTACCTCGGGGCAGTCTTCAGCACCACAGACAAGCTCGCTTTTTGGCAATTTTGGCAGCTCACAGCCCCAGCAGACTGCTATACCGGCGATTACTTTTACTAGTCCTAGCAATAATAGCACACAGCCCCAGCAGCAGCAATCCTCTGTTTCTAGCCTATTCTCCAATTTAGGAACCTCACAACCACAACAACAGTCAGCCTCTGGTGGGAGCGTGAATATTTTTGGAACTGCTCCAGCAGGTTCTGGTGGCGGCGGTGGACTCTTTGGAACGTCTCAAGCAGCGAGCACCAGTGGCGCCGGAGGCCTTTTTGGCAACACTCAATCAGCGGGGTCATCCCTGTTCGCTCCAAAGAATACAAGTGCCACCCAACCTACAGCGTCTTCTCTCTTTGCCCCAAAACAACATAATAATCCATCTGGTCAGACAAGCCAGGGTCCCCAACAGCAGCAACAGCAGCAGCAGCAGCAACAACAACAGCAAGATGGTCAACAGCTGGCACAAGGAGCGACCAAGGCGCCGCAACCAGCATACTTTGACAATTTACTCGAAAAGGGAAGGAAAAGGTCGCATGATGCTGACGGAGGACCTGGGTTCAGGGATTTGCCGAGCCTACAGCTAGGCTTAGGTGATATTGCAAAAAGGGTGAGGGAGATAGGAGGGGTAGGAACACAGACCCAAGGGGGAAGAGCAGCGGACAGTAGGGCACACTATCTTTTGGCGGCTTCTGGTGTCAACCCTGGGACTACACGCCGTGATCTGGATTCCCTCGCCGTCCAGCCATCGCCAGGCACTGTGCAACAGCCACCTGACTGGGACCCGGACACGCACAAATTTGTTGAACAATTGCAGCAGCAGTCCACCCTCAGGATGATATCCGATGGACTGGAACGAGCGCAACGCAACTTCGATGCTTACCTCGAGGAGAATGTGGATCTGAATTGGGAGCTTCAGCGAAAGAAGATATACGAGCATTTTGGACTTACGCCGAAGAATCTAGATGCCTCGGATGATTTTGCAGATGGTCCAGGAGGGAAAGGTGCTTTCGGAAAGTCAATGAGGAAAGGTCGCTCTAAAATGAACACTGCTGGAAAATCTACCCTGCATCGCAGCATTTTCGGGCAGTCAAGCCTTCAAAAATCTGTCATTGGTACACCGGGTATAGGCTCTGGGAACGCGACTCTGTTCGCTGATGTAGCAGAGAAGACAAATGCTCCACCTGCGGTCCAAGATGACCGCTTCTTACGCGAGAAACAGCGGAAGTTTGCCGAAAAGGTCCAGGCTCTCAATCGTGCCCGTCTCGACGAAAATCCATTTCCGGTGTTATCAGAGTTCAAAAGTGTTGAGACACAGGCTGGGGGGGACTCACCGAGGCAGCTCGGAGACTCCTACGATGCCTTAATTGAAATGACAGAAGAAAGCAAAGCGAAAGAGAGGCAATATGCTGAGGATTACCTTGACGAGGTCCCAAATTCTCAGAGATCTATCAGAATACGAAAGAGAATAATTGATGGCTCAAGGGCTTGTCTAGAAAAAGCCTTCTTTACCGAGCTTGAGAGTCTCGTCGCTAGAAATCCCAAAGAAGCTAACATCGGAGGGGTACCAACGACAATCAACAAAGTCCGAGCATACATTAGAATTCGCGCTGCAAGAAGGGATCTAATCCCGGATGGTACTGAACTGAAGACTCTCGATGACGACTACTGCTGGGCTCTTGTCTTCTTTTTATTAAGAAGTGGCCTTGTGAAGGAAGCCGCAGAGTATGTAGTTTCTAACAGTACCGCTTTCAAGACGATTGATCGGAATTTGGTAACATACATCACGAACTACGCAACTAGCTCAGATCGGAGACTGGAAAGGAAGGTCCAAGATCATATTAACCGCGAGTATTCAAAACAAACTCGTGTCGCCCCTGACAATCAAAATGACCCTTATCAGCTGGCTTGCTATAAGATAATCGGACGTTGCGAATTAAGCAAGAGAAGTATTGATAGTATTCAACAAGGGGTCGAGGATTGGATATGGCTGCAATTCAGTCTCGCTAGGGAGGTCAACCGCGTTGAGGAGAGTGCAGGTGATGTCTTCGGATTGGACGAGGTCCGAGAAACAATTCATGAGATCGGGCAACGGCATTTCTCCAAGGGAGCAGAGGGCATGGGTGGCTACGGGACATTCTTTTTCCTGCAGATACTCGGTGGCATGTTTGAGCAGGCAGTGTCATACCTATACTCATATTCGTACGTTGCCGCAGTACATTTTGCTATTGCTCTGGATTTTTATGGTTTCTTGCGCGTCTCTGATTTCTCTGTCACCGACACGGAGCTTTGTAAGTCTTGCCCCCTGAGATTGTCGCAACGTCCAGCTCACCAGGTGCTAGTGACATTCAATACGAAGGAGCTCCCCCAGATCAGCTTCGGCCGAATGGTAGGCTATTACACGCGCGATTTTCGAGCCGGCAACGTTGAGTCTGCGGTTGACTATCTTACGCTGATCTGTCTCAATGCCGACCTCCCAGGGGCAATCGGCAAATCTCAGTCATCTTTATGCCATGAAGCGCTTCGTGAGCTGGTCCTTGAGACCCGTGAATTTGCCCAGCTTCTTGGCGATATTCGCTCTGATGGTATAAGGCTGAAAGGAGCTATAGAAAAGCGTCTCAAACTCATCGCATTGGCTGATCAAGAGGAGTTCCTCAAAGTGGTCACCGTTCAGGCTGCTAGTGTTGCAGATGACAATGGTCGCGTGACAGACGCTGTGCTACTCTATCATCTGGCGGAAGATTACGAGAACGTCATCTCAATCATCAACCGTGCTCTTTCTGAAGCTATCGCTGTTGACATCGGGCAAGTGCAAATGCGCCTACAACCATTGAAGCCCAGAATCGTTGATCAAAATCTACAACAGCAGCAGCAAGAGGGCAGCAGCCTGAGTCTGGTCTCTGTTAACGACCCGGTCGTCCTGGCGAAAAACATAATACAGCTCTATAATGAGAATGCAATGTACAACCAAAAGATCCGGCCTATTAACCGCGACGTGTGTGGAATACTCCTCCGCATGAATGAAGCAAAGAGCAGAGTTGCCGCCGGCCAATGGTCCGAAGCACTTGATGTAGGCCTTCCTTAAACCCTACTGCAACATCATCGTGGCATTAAAGACCTTGACTAATAACCACACCAGATAATACTTGACCTCAACCTCCTCCCCCTAAAAGCCCACGCCTCCATTCCCACCATCCGCGCCGCCGCCACAGCCTTCAATGTCCTCCCTCCCACAGTCTCCCGCAATATTGGACCCCTTCTCCTCTGGACTATCACTGCTATTGGAAAGCAGAGAGAGTTGCTGGCGTCGCGGCAGTATGGGGGTGGAGAAGGGGGAACGAATACGCAGATTAGTGAGGAGTTGCTGGGTAGTGCGAGAGATCTAATGGTTTTTGCTGGACTAGTGAAGTATAGGCTTGGTGAGAGGGTGTGGGAGGCTGTATGTGGGGTTGGAGGGGATGTGGGAGTTTACTAGAGACCGTGGACAGTATAGAAAGGTTTCTCGCCCCCGATTTTGCGCATCTCTCAGTGATGCTGGGAAGAGAAAACATGCGAGTATAAGGTAGGGTCCGGAATCAAAAGTTTGTGGCTATGGGGATTTAAAACACCATGGAATAACCCCAAAATTAGGGGGCTTTGCGATTTTATTGTTCAGGCTCTCCATTGGAAGTACTATAATTAAGAACGTGGAAAAATCCATATATAAGGGTACTTCGCCCTTCAACAATAATAGACTTACTAGATGCGCCTGAAGAATATGACTGCAAGCAACGAACGGGAAATTTGTCTGAGGTCTTACTGTTCGCTGGATTCTTAAGCTGGAAACCAAGCAGGTATGGAACAGTACAATGACGCAAAGACTAAATACAGCACGGGAGAAGGTAATTGACCGCTTAGCTAACGGAGCCAGAGGAGCTGGCCACGCGTATGAATATGCTATTGACCTATGTTCTGGATATACAAGCTCTGCTTGACGCAACTCTTTCGCTGAATTAGCAACCTAGTTTGAGCTGAGTGCGAGCCCCTTTGTTGAGACTTGATGTGTCATGCCCATGCTACCCAAGTCAAAATTCCCAGTCAAGGCGTGATTTTACGATGGTCATAGGTTGTTTGTCTTTAAAAGATATGAAGCCATCGGATTTGAAATGACTGGCGGCGACTGCTTGATATCATTGGCGAGGCTGTCATATTCGAGGGTAGCCTTCCGATCCTTTATAACGTATGTACTGAAGTTTCGTATGTTACTTAACATCGAATCATGATGATGACTCCTATGTCTTTTACTTCCTTGTGATCATCGTAAATACAATATCCATCCAGTGAGCAATTTATGCAGTGCATTTCTGTATGTGCATTCATCAGCTCATGAGACATTCCGAGACGCTAACCAGCTTTCTTTCCCCCTTTTGTTGAGCGAGTCGAGCGGCGTTGACGAGTGGTAGGACCGGTTTCCTCGACAGCCCTGGGGCCCTTCTCCTTGGTGCCTTGCAATTTTGCGTCTTCGGCTGCACTTTCCGAACTATACTGAGTAATATCACTCTTATAGTCTTCGTCTATAACCCCAGCAACTGGATCGCTGCTCGCATCTTCCCCGCCCTGTACAGGACTCTCCGTAGACTCCGCCTCCGCGGAGGCTTGCTCTTTTATCCTTGTAACAATCTTCTTTGCTTCGCTTTCCTCGCCATTCATGGTACCACAACCCCCACAACGCCATTTGCCAACATCTTCTAAGCGCTTCACTCCCGGAGGGGCTTGCCCGTTCACAAGCCTACAATTCCGGCAAATAAGTGCTATTCGAGCCCTTGGCGAGGTTTCATCCTCCCCTAAAAGTACGTCCATTATCCTGTCGTACCATTTCGAACCATCGTCAATCTGAGCATACTGCGGTGGGCTTAAAAAGGCGTTTGGCGCGAATTCTTCTTGCGGCGATAATGGTCTTTGGGAGGGAGGCGACGCGCGAGCGGGCGAGTAGGAAGGCTCCTGCCCGAGTGGGCTTCTTGGCTGGGTTGTTGGGCGCCGTGGGGTGTCTTGCATTGGGTTCAGACTGTCTCTTTTGGGTAAATTTGCTGTCGGCGGTGGTCCCAGTCCTGTTCTTCCAACTTTCGGCGTTTCTGCGCCTCCACTTTTCGCAGCACCTTTTTTTTCAGAGTCTCCAGCTGTTTTCGCTTTAGGCGTGGGCGTGCCTCCATATTTCTTGAGCAGCTCTTGCGTGCTATCGTATTTAGTGGCAGTCTTTAGCCTTGTGATTGTAACGTCCCTCTGTGCCTGCAGGGCATCAAGCTGGCGCTGTACGCTTGAAGTTCTGTAGTCATAATATGCTGATAGTCCGCACCTGACCAAATATATCCTACTATACCGTTAGCAGAAATCATGGCACAGAAATCTACGTGTCAGCTCACAGTACCGGGCCGGCAGCAACGGCGACATATTCTACCGGGCCCCACTTTCTCCATCCGACAACCAGTACCAGTATTATTGAATATAATAGGTAAGCGAATCCTGCGTACAAGGTCCAGAGAACACTCAGGCGCCTTGAGCGTTGCCGAATGCTGTCAAGCCTGGTACTCGTCTTCGAAATCTTGGCCGAAAGTGTAGAGAGCGTCTTCTCAAATGAGGCTGGCGAATTGTCATCGCCCTATTGGTGGTTATTTAAAGTTTCCTAAGCAGATCAACCCGTGGTCTCACCTTCCATGGCCAGAAAGATACCATGGTGGTACCTCTTAGGCTTCATAGGACAGAGGTCCAAAAGCCGTTATGTTTACCTCGAGTCCGTGGGTGTTTTGAACGCAGGCAGAAGCAAGTTCTAGGCGGCGAGTCGGCGTTTGAAAGTCCGTGCCGAGGCGCCGCAGCCGCGGTCTCCTTGCTTTGAAGATCGAGGTGTACAGAGAATGACACCAAAAGTCCTGCTTTGCGTTAACGATGTTAGCGTGCCAAGGATTCAGCCCTATGAGCATGCCCCTAGATAGGGTGCCTGAACAATGCCTATTTAAGGGCTTCTGATAGGGGGCTTCTAAGATTCTAACCCCCCCTAATTAGGGCTTCCTCGCCTAAAAGGTCCCTTAAAAAGCCCAACTCCGGACCCTATAGTGCCCCGAAGACACAGGCATGCTCCAGGGGTCTCATCTGGAGCTAGGGTTAGGGCTTCCACTAAAACAATTAGCGCAAAGCAGGACTTTTCGTGTCACTCTCCGTACAGAGTACGAGAATCCTGGAAGCATCATGGAGTGCCTGGGAGCCTTGATCGTTGGCGTGGAATCTAGTCCGGGGGGACTTTAGTTTTAGAGCATCATGTCTATGTTTTCGGTGCGGAGTACACTGTCCATCTTTTATTACTCTAAGCTGACGGGAACTTGACACAGCGCCTCAAAGGAGTAATCGACTCAACGATTGCAGAGGAACAAGCCCGCCAGCGATTTTCACAGAGCTCTCCTTCTAGATCCAATTCAAGAGCAAAAAGGCCCGCTTCGCGTAATCTATCTCCGAACAAACGTGCTCAAGGAGTTCGGGGGCGACAAGATGGAGACCCTCTGGCAAAGGGGCCCGATCCAGCCGATTTCGAATCCGAATTTGTGATTGAAGATGATGGCTCGAGCAGGTCTGGGACGCCTAGACCAGTAGCAGACCGGAATGGAGTAGCCGCTGCGGAGAAGGCCCCGGCGGAGAACACCAGCTCAGAGAGCAATCAGGGGACTGGTGAAACAGCTATCTCAGCGGATGAACCTCGGTCGTCTTCCGATCTACCTACAGATGTTCGCGTAAAGCTTCGGAAGCTTGAGAAGCTGGAGTCACGATATCATGGTATGTGAACGGACACGCCAGGTCGAACTTGTGGAAGCTGACAGCATCAAGAACTCCTCCGCTCATACAGAGTCGCACATGCTCGGGTCCTCTCCATCGAGCCATTTGAAACTTCTCTTCGGGAAAATACGCCCCTCACATCGATCAATGACCCTAAAGCATTGGTTGAATATCTCAACCAACTAAACTTGAAAGGGGACATGGTACTAGACGAATTGAAAAGAGTATCGAATGACAGGGATACGTACAAGCAGAAGCTTAGCGAAGCAGAGAAAAGCGCCAAAGAAGCTTGGGATGAGGTGGCTAATCTACAGACTCTTAAAGAAAGCAAAGGGCAGTCTGAAGATAGCGGGGCGCAAGCAAGTGGTCAACGTTCGGATGACGAAAGTGAGAGGGAGGATATTGGTGATGGGGATCCTTTGGCAGCAACAACGAAGTCACCTCCACCTTCCGTAAAGTCACCCACCATATCGGCACGAGGCCTGTCGTTATTCTCCACCAAACCAAAAGCCACAGAGTCTCCGAAACTTCGGCAGGGATCTGAAGATTTGTTCTCCTATGATAGCGAGATCCCAAGATTAGAGACTGAGGTCCAGGAACGGGACCAAAAGATCAAGTGTCTCGAAAGTGAGGTCAAGAGTTTGAAAGGCGACCTCGCGGTAACGCGAGAATCAACCCAAAGCATGGTTCAAACCCTCGAAGAAGCTACGCGGGAACTCAATACCTTGAGAGACGGCAAGGAGCGCTCCGCTTCCGAAGTGAAAGAGCAGCTAGCCACAGCAGATCAGCTTCGTGCGGACCTACAGGCAGCGCAGGCTAAACTCGAAGAGCTGCGGACTGACAACAACTCTCGCGATACTGGACGGATAAGCGAGCTTGAAAATCAATTAGATAAAGCTAGATCGGAGCTTGAAAGGGTGCAGGCGGTGGCGGATGAGAGTACCAAAATTGCTAAGCAAGGCGAGGAGCTCAAACTGACTTTCAGGACCATGGAAACAGAAGTCATTGAGCTACGTGCCGAAAGTAAGAAGAGTGAGAAGAAGATCGAGACTCTCAACAGCCTCGTCTCGACCCTTCGGACACAGCTCAATGAGGCTGATGGAACAAATCAGGACTTACGTGTAGTGGTCCAGAAGTCATCTAAGGCCTACGAAGAACTTCAAGAGAAGATGAAGCATCTTGAGTCAGATCGCCAGCTCTTGGATGAACCCAGCAATGTAGAGACACCTATGCAGCCATCGCAGAGCACAGGTATCGAACCTCTCAATGCTCAGGACACCTCAAACGCTGCTAAGAAAAAGAACAAGAAGAAAAAGAAGGGAGGGAAGGCTACTAATGAACAAGAGAAAGACACCCAACCAGAGCCCACAAAGGAAGTGAGCCCGAGTACTGAGGGATCAAAAGAGCTCTCCGAGGCGGCAACGATCTCAAGATTACAAGATGAGCTTCGCCAATTGCGCTCACTTTTGGACGAAAAGGATGCGGCCATTGATAGAATTGGCGGTAGACTAAAAGACCAAGACGGACTACATGAAGAAGTCGAGACCTTGAGAGATGACCTTGTACATGTTGGGCAGGAGCATGTTGAGGCGAAGGACAAAGTCAAGGAACTGGTGGCAGAAAAGCATGCCTTGCAAACACAAGTTGCAGACATGGAAAGAGACATTGCTGAGCTACGGGGTGCTCATGCATCAAGCACAGCGGGATCAGAGCAGAAACAAAAAGATCTATTAGCACAGTTCGAAGAATTAAAGATCAAAGCCACGACGCTGCAGACAGATCTCTCGGCCGCACAACAACTAGCATCTTCCAGGTTCAAAGATCTCAATGACCTAAGAAATGTGCTGCAAAAAGCCCAGCCAGAAATTAATATACTACGTAGCGAGGCTGGTGAGGCAAAATCAGTCAAAGAAGCACTCGTGAAGAAGGAAGCGGAGTTCAAACGACTGGATTCTAGGCATGAAGATATGCGTGCCGAAGTTGCAAAAGTAAGGCAAATCGTAGTGGAACGCGAATCAGAGATAAGGAATTTGAATCAAAAGGTCGCCCAGGAGAGCAACAGCAAGCTCAAGGCAGAAGAAGCAGGTTCCAAAGCAATCCAAGATGCTCAGCGTCTCGAAACAGAGAAACGGCAAGCGATTGACTCTCTAGATAGATTATCGAGGGAGCTTTCAAAAGTACGAGAAGACTTGGCCAGCAGCAAAGCGAGACTGAAAGAGCTTGAACAGCAACTATCTAAAATGAGAAGTGAGAGTGAGGGTCTGAAGGAGGAGATTGAGCTGAAGACTGCCCAGTACGCGAGTGCCCAAAGCCTAATGGCCAGTATGCGAGACCAGACCGCAGAAATGGCCATGCAGATGAAAGAGGCCCGCGAGCGCTGTGAAAGCCTTGACGAAGAAGTCGCTGAAGCGCATAGACTTTTGGGCGAGCGTAGTCGCGAAGGAGAGACCATGCGAAGGCTTTTGGCAGATGTCGAAGGTAGGGCAGATGCGCGAACCCGAGAGATGAAGGAACGTATGGACGCAGCCATCGAAGAACGAGACCGTGCCGAAGAAGAGGCTGCCACTGCTGGGAGAAGAAGGGCAAGAGAACTTGAAGATCTGAGAAATAAGTACCGCGACCTCGAGAGAAACTTGAAAAGGGCAGAAGAAGACAAGGAAGAATTGGAAATCGCACAAAGAGACTGGAAGCGACGGCGTGAGGAGCTTGAGCATAGGGCAAGTCAATCTAGTAAAGAATTCGAGGACATTCGCAAAGCCATGGGTGAGCTTCGGGATGCTCTGGACGAGAGTGAAAGGCAGGCTCGGGAATTGGAAAAGCAAAAGGCTGAACTACGAAGATCGGTTGAAGATACGCAACATCGGCTTGAGAAGCTCCAAAAGGCCAACAAGGTATGCTTCTTGAGGATCAACGGTCGAAGAACTATGGATACTGATTACGAGCAGTCAATGGCGGACGAGATCAGCAAGATACAGGCAGCTAAAGCGAAGGCTGGCCCAGAAGGGACATCTTCTCGAACGTCAATCGACTCGACACCACGGGTAGGGTCACCAGCACCCAGCAGCAGGACAGGTTCTGCAACATTAATCAACGCAGCGAATGGTCAACCGCCAGGGACAATGGATTACGTCTACCTCAAGAACGTCCTTCTGCAATTTCTCGAGCAGAAGGACAAGAAGCACCAGGTGCAGCTAATACCGGTACTCGGGATGTTGCTGCACTTTGACAGGTAGGTAGCTTTGTTACAAGACGAGAGACTGTTCCGAGAGAATACTAAATGATATGCAGGAAAGACGAGCAGAAATGGATGTCAGCTATCACCACCAAGTCTTAATCTGCGCCGGGAAGGTCGCGCCACGAAGCTTAAGGCACAGGGTTGGATTGATAGCTAGTCCGTTAGCCACATGCTTAGGTTAAGATATGTCAAGCCATAGAGGGGGTAACACTAGCATGTTGGGGGTGGCTTGCCGTCCACTCAAAATATTTCTTCACGCAATTACGTATATTATAGAGAGCCTTGTGTTGTAATGATAACCCGAATCAGGATCAATGACCACAGTCATTTGGTCATGATCTCGTAACTGCAATGATGCTACTGACTTTGCCTCGTCACCACGGTATATCGTATGCGCACAAATCAAGATAGACAGCCGAATTCGGTTTGTTGGAAGGGAAGAGTTGCTGGATTGGTCAATACCTAGGGGAGCCCGTATCCCGTTTACCCCACTATGCCCCACTATTGCTCGCCACGGTTCCTGCCTTCACTCAACTGTTCACAACGTCTACTCCCGTCATAGCTTGCACCTTTAGCGAGCTAATCATTTTCAACGAGGAAGCTTAGCTCTGCACCGCGGACATCCGCCCAGGCTATCTTCAAAACCTTTTCTTTCGATCTGCTGATCAACAGACGAAATCATTCAACTATACCGCACCTCCTGCCTAGCAATTTCGACTCCTACCCCGGCCACTGCTGCGTCCTGAGCTGTCCGCGACAAGCCAAGCTCCATACATCATGGCTTCCCTCCCTATAAGACAGCCGTACCGGCAACAGAGCCGCCAAATGTCGACGGATCCTCACAATGAATTGTACGCTTGCCCGGCGACTTTCCCATACTATCTCTATGCCTTTTGTCAAGCACGAGAAAGTCATGCGTTTGGAGCTCTTATGACGTCCTTTACCTCCCAATTGACAGACTTGCGATTGTTAAAGCCAAATGCTGATTCGGGCATTATTTCCTTAGGAACCCACACATGGATCATTACCTAGGAATTGATGTTGGCACGGGCAGTGCTCGTGCTTGTGTCATTGATGGAAAGGGAGACATCGTTGGCCTGGCATCAGAAAACATTGGCCTTTGGCAGCCAGAACAGGGTTACTATGTGATACCTCTGCCATGACCTATTCACGTACAATCTATCTGACTCCCATGCAGGAACAATCTACGACCGACATATGGCGATGTATCTGCAATTCGGTACACCGTATCCTGAACCAGCACAACATAGACCCTAACACTATCCGGGGCATGGCCTTTGATGCCACCTGCTCCCTCGCCGTCTTCTCACACGATACCGATGAACCCGTCTCAGTCACGGGTCCTAATTTCGACAATGACCGGAACATTGTCCTCTGGCTCGACCATCGACCAATCGAAGAAACAGCGAAGATCAATGCTACTGACCATAACCTGCTACGTTACGTCGGAGGCACAATGTCAATTGAGATGGAAATCCCAAAGGTGTTATGGTTGAAGAACCATATGCCCAAGGAATTATTTGACCGGTGCAAGTTCTATGACCTGACCGATGCATTGACACATATGGCTACTGGGAATGAGAACAGGAGCTTCTGCAGTACGGTTTGTAAGCAAGGGTATGTACCTGTTGGCGTCGATGGCAGTGTCAAGGGCTGGCAAGGAGACTTCCTGGAGACAATAGGCTTGGGGGATCTTGTGGAAGATAACTTCAAGCGGCTGGGTGGGGTTAACGGCGAAGTAAGTCCATAGTCCCCGCATCTGGTACGTTGATGTGCTGACAGACAAGAATGGCTTATACCAAAGCGCTGGCGAGAAATGCGGTGTCCTCAGTGCAAAGGCAGCAGCTGATCTCGGCTTGCCCCCTGGTATTGCTGTTGGCAGTGGCGTTATTGACGCCTACGCGGGCTGGATTGGCACAGTAGGAGCAAAAGTGAATCTGGAGAAGGGATCCCTCAGCTCAGAATATGCCCAAAATGACCGTCATCAAGCCTTTACTCGTCTTGCAGCTGTCGCTGGTACCTCGACCTGTCACATTGCCATGTCCCCTAAGCCCGTCTTCGTCAAAGGCGTCTGGGGCCCATACCGTGACGTCCTTATCCCCGACTACTGGCTAGCAGAAGGTGGACAATCCGCAACAGGCGAGCTTCTAAAGCACGTCCTAGAAACCCACCCCGCCTTCCAACAAGTCCTCAGCTTAGCCGAGAGCTACAACATGAACATCTATGACTACCTAAACGAGCATCTCAAAGACATGCAAACCAAGCAAAAAGCCCCCACAATCTCCTACCTAGGCCGCCACTTCTTCTTCTACGGCGACCTCTTTGGCAACCGTTCCCCCGTCGCCGACCCCCGAATGACCGGATCCGTCATCGGCCTCAGCAGCGACAAAAGCGAGGACGGCCTCGCGCTGTACTACTACGCTACCATGGAATTCATCGCCCTGCAAACCCACCAAATCATCGAAACAATGAACACCGCCGGCCATCAAATCCACTCCATCTTCATGTCCGGCTCCCAGTGTCAGAACGCCGTGTTAATGAGCCTCATGGCCTCAGCATGCGACATGCCAGTCCTAATCCCTCAATACGTCCACGCAGCCGTCGTGCATGGCGCAGCTATGCTCGGCGCCAAAGCCGCTTCTGCAGACAAAGATGGTAAGACGGAACCGCTTTGGGATATCATGGATCGGATGAGCAAACCTGGACGAGCGGTCCTGCCGACTAAGGATCCGCATGAGAAGGAATTGTTATCGGTTAAATACAAGGTCTTTTTGGAACAGTGTCATAAGCAGCAGGAGTATAGGAAGGATGTCGATCACGTTATTGGCAAATGGGGCGGCGCTGGTGGTAGTGATGAGCCGGCTGAAAAGGCAGAGGGGGAGAAGGCGAAGAAGGAAGGTAGTGGTGGGCTGAATACGCTGTTGCCTGGCGCTGCGTGAATTTAGATACATGAGGACGAACATGAATATGACGGGGTTATGGTGATGAAAAAGCAAATAGACTTACAAGTTATACTTACGATTGTGAATGGCTTTTGCTAGATATATTACGAAGATGAGTAGAGCGAATGAATATGAAAATAGATCCTCAACGTGGAGATATCCCTAGAGTGTATGCATTGATTGATGAGCGTTGATTAGACGGAGAATTAAGGGGACTTCAAATATAGTAGCAGGTTGAAATGGCAGATTAGTGTACATTTGCTCTATAAGGTAAGATACTTGTCAGGTTGATTTTCCCAGGTAGCGCTCGCGCTTCCCAGTAAATGCTTAATCACCTTAGTTGAACAAGGTCGCAGATGCATATATGCAAGGGAAGAGCAGAATGCGTCTCTTGTATACATGCACAAACCCTTGCGGAGGAGGAGACCGCGTTTGAAATACGGCAAAGGTGCCGTATAGCATGCCTTCCCTTCTCCCTTTTTCCCTTGTCTTTTCCTCTCCTTGAGCCATGAATCCCTTTCAATCCCTTCGCTCCCTTTCGGTCCCTTCGTTCCCTTTACTCCCTTCGCTCGCTCCGCTCGCTTTACTTCCACAACTTCCCCAACGAAACCTCTTTATCATCATGTTTATTCAGCACCTTCGCCGTCGCTAGATCGAAATCTTCCTGCGTAACATGCACTCTCCGTTCCCTCAACGCATACATACCTGCCTCCGTGCACACACCTTTTAACTCCGCACCACTGCATCCGTTCATTTTTTCAGCTATTTTCGTGAGGTTGATGCCGCGGGTTAGATTCATTGATCGGGAATGGATTCGGAGAATGTCAGCGCGGGCTTCGACAGTGGGAGGCGGGAATTCAATTTTTCGATCGATGCGGCCGGGGCGGAGGAGAGCGGGGTCTAAGATGTCGAGACGGTTGGTGGCCATGATTACTTTGATGTTTTTGGTGGGTTCGAAGCCGTCGAGTTGGTTGAGGAGTTCGAGCATCGTGCGTTGGACTTCGGAATCGCCGCCGGAACTGCCTTCGACGCGGGAGGAACCGATGCTGTCGATTTCGTCCATGAAGATGATGCTGGGGGCGTGTTCGCGCGCCATGACGAAGAGCTCGCGGACCATGCGGCTGCCTTCGCCGATGTATTTTTGAACGAGCTCGGAGCCGGAGACGCGGATGAATTTGCAGTCGGTGTGGTGGGCTACTGCTCTTGCTAGTAGTGTTTTTCCGGTTCCGGGAGGGCCGTAGAGGAGGACGCCTTTTGGTTGGGCGATGCCGAGGGATTCGAAGAGTTCGGGGTGTTTGAGACCAAGCTCGATTACTTCTTTGATTTCTTTTATCTGCTGGGACAGGCCACCGATCATGTCGTAGGTCGAATCGGGGACTTTTTCGACCATCATGAGGGAGACGAGGGGGTCGACGGAGGAGGGTAGGGGTTTTTCGAGCTTATAACTGTCGGAGAGGAGGGTGACACGTTTGCCGACTGTGAGCTTGGAGATGTCGACGCTTTCCGAGACATCGACGACTGTGGGATGGATATGTTAGCCTTAGAGCGTATGAGAGGAAGAACATAGGATTGCATTTCACCGTATTTGCCTTCAGGATGCACCTTCACCAGGACCTTCTTCGTGCCCATCGCTTTGACTACCTCTCCAACATATGATCCGGGTTGTTGTAATAGGCCCAACTCTTCCCGTAATAACCTGACTCTGGAGTTGTAGTCGTTTCGCTGAGCTTCTAATCGCCGTAAGACTGCTTGACCTTCGAGAATCTCTAGTTGCATCTTCTCGATCTTATTGTGGAAGAAGTTATCGAGCGCCATGATGACAAAGGGAGCTGGTGGCTGTCGAAGAAAGCTGAGGCGAGTTTGGGATCGAGGAGATAGAGACAGCTCAAGGTGTAGTCTTTCAGGAGATATCGTATGCTTAGCGACGCGACAGAGCTCCTACGTCTATCACAGCCTGTGGCGGTTGTCGGCTGTCGGTAGCCACGGATCGGAGGAATGAAGATCCCTGCAGACCGTTTGCGAAAAGTCATACGGAGCTAACAGCACCTTAATTTGTAAACAAGCGTGTGTGTGACCTTGGATATGATACCAAGATCAAACAGGCAGGCCTGTTCATCACATGCCCACTCATTCCTCCGTAAATCTTTCCACCTTCCCCTGCTGCACTCCGTTGTCTCAGCTTATACCCACACCTCCAAAGAGCTGGGATCTGCTTCGCAAATTTAGCTACACAATCCGCGCCTTCCCTAGCTGATAACGCATCTCTGCCCTTCATCTCTGCTTATCAGCTTCTTTGGCTCAATGAAAACAATCCAAGGAAATCGAGGACCTCATCATGTCTCAGGAGAGTGACTCGACAGATCCTGGACCGTCCAATGTATCTGCAGACATCTCCCCCACCGACACTCGAAACCCACCTCGAAGATTTGAGTCGATCACCCATGATGATAACGAAGAGAATGCAACGACGACGGGGACTGCACGGAGGAATCGCCCTCCTGCGATCACGACAAGTAGCGTTCAGAATTATGGCACGTTCCCACACAGACCCTTCTGCACAAAGCCAAAGAATTCTACTGACAGGCGTCGCTTAAGGCTCCATAGAATCAAGCAGTATCGCAGAAGACACCCCCACGGAGGGGGAGAGAACTCCCACACACGATGGCGGAATACTTCAAGGTATACGTAGCTCTGGGTCATCGTCCCGCCAGCAGGTCCTCTCACCGGATCCTATTCTTCCTGTGACTAAGCCGAAAATGTCTCGACGAGCATCTTCGAAACACCCAGCACCCCATAGGGGTCAGGAATTTTCCGTTGATGATGACCCAGATGAGTACGAGTCAGACTATGCACAGAGGATTGGCTCTGTTGCGAAGTCAGTCTCGGGTTCAGGACATGGACATACTTTACGGAGACAGCCATCACACCTACGGAGGCGAATCACTACGCAGCCAACAACTCTTCCAAGGGTTGATTCTCAAGGTGAAGATGAGGAAGAAGCTGAGCAAGCCCAGAAAACTGCTGTGGTCCCTGAAATCGCCGAAGGTGCTGATGAAGGAGAGGAAGACGTAACTGCACGCCCAGAGGCAGACGAGGACGACGATGACCTAAGCGATGCTGAGAGCTTTACCTTGAAAGATCGGCAAAATGCTATCAATGAAACCCATCCCTTCGGTATACGTATATGGAAGCCAGCTCTTTACCAGAAGAACAGGTCCATAGAGAAATCGGCTGAAGGAGACATTCATTCATCGCCTGGTGGGCGGGTTAGTCAATGGCTATGGATGTTCAATATCCTATGGACTATAATCTTTGGCTGGTGGCTTGCGCTGGCAGCTGCGTTGGGAGCTTTGGCCTGTTATGCATTTGTATTTGCACCCGCAGCCGCAGACTACGGACGAGTATTCTGGGGATTGTCATTATACCTATTCTATCCCTTTGGACAGTTCGTCAAATTAGAGCAAGATGAAGCCTATGCCGAAGAGGACGAAGGTGAAGGTCGCAGCATATCCGAATACGAACAGTGGCAGAATGGAGATCTCGAAGATGGACGCCTCTTCTTTGGACCTTTGAGTTCAAGGTCATTGATTGGCCGACGAAGAAGTATGGACTCGGCAGAGGAAAGTGACAGTCTCCTTGGACGTCCGAGAAGAGGAGTCAACTCTGAAACTGGCCCTAAGAACAGACGAGCCAGGCTTTTCGGACGAGGACAATGGACTGTTGGGCGTGTTATATTCTTCATCTTCTTCTATTTTCTGCTTGCGCCTTTGTTGCTGCTTGTGTCCGGCATCTGCTGGTTTCTAGTGTTCTGGATTCCAATGGGCAAGGTCACAATGCTCCTATTTTACCACTTACGTCGACATCCCCTCGCGCTCTCCTTCAACGCCGACACGACCTACTCACGGGGGGACTCTTCCCCTGCGTCTTCCATACTCTTATGTACCTACCGCGCTGTCGGTCTCAAGTATTGGAAGTACACCATCGATGGTACCAACATCTTTCTGATCAACCTCATTGGCATAACACTCTTTGCAATATTCGACTATTGGGTACTCGATGTTGCCCTTGGCGTCGATAGCTGGATTACCGATCCTGGCTTCGTCTTCTTCCTGTCTCTGTTCTCTATTATCCCCCTGGCATACTTCATTGGCCAAGCTGTAGCTTCCATCTCTGCGCAGTCATCCATGGGGGTTGGAGCGGCTGTCAATGCTTTCTTCTCCACCATCGTGGAGGTTTTCCTTTATTGTGTGGCCTTAAACCAGGGCAAAAATCAATTAGTTGAAGGCAGTATCATTGGGAGCATCTTTGCTGGTATTTTGTTCCTTCCCGGCATCTCCATGTGCTTTGGGGCCATCAAACGGAAAACCCAAAGGTTCAATGTCAAGTCTGCTGGTGTCACATCAACCATGCTTCTTTTTGCTACCATTGCTGCTTTTGGCCCTACACTCTTCTATCAGATATACGGCAGTGTAAGTTTTGCTCCATTTGTTCCCGGTACCATGACTAAAGTATCATCGCAGCACGAACTCAATTGCCATGCCTGTATCTGGGGCCCGGACCATCAGCATCCCGACGGACCCGATGAGGACTGCAGACGATGCTATTATTCGCAAGTACCAGCGATCAACGATGAATTCTTCATCACTGCTGTACGACCTTACTGCTGGATTGCTGCAGTCTTGCTGTTCCTGTCTTACATTGTTGGATTGTGGTTCACTTTGAGAACCCACGCTGCTACCATATGGAATACAGAAGTAGACGAGAAGAAGGATCAGATGCAATCCTCCGGGATGAATGGTAGCATAAATCAGCCAATGCAGGGATCCTTACCTGGGATGAAAGCCAGTGGGAGTAGTAAAGATTCCATGGGAAGGAATACCACCGCCGATATTCGAGATACTCAACTTTACAAGCGCATTCTTAGTCAATCTCTCAGAGAACAAGGTCTGAACGGCATTCGTAGTGCAGACGATTCGCGTCATGGATCTGCCTCGAGCAAGGCCCCTCAGGGCCAACCACCACACCTTGTTCCACCCAAGGGTAGCGATGGCGAGAATACGGGAACATTCGACGGTACGAGCCAGAGAAGTGTTCCAGTCACCAGTCTATCCGACGAAGAAAACACCAATCTGGTCCGTCAGGTTGCCGAGATAGCGGCTACTACAGCGACAATTGCAGCTCGGGATGCGTTGAAAACTCCTCGTAAGACATCAATTCAAGCGCATCTACCTACTCAGAAGACCTCACGCACTGCTCCTCCGACTGCTGGCATCTTTCACGATGAGCATGAAGGAAATGCTGAAGGTCATGCTGCCGCTGGCCACGATGCCCCAAATTGGGGTAGAGTCAAAAGCACCTGTATACTACTGGGTGCAACATTACTCTACGCTATCATCGCAGAAATCCTTGTAGACACAGTGGACGTTGTTCTGGCGAGTGTGGATATCGATGAGAAATTTCTGGGCATTACTCTTTTCGCACTGGTGCCGAACACTACCGAATTCCTCAACGCCATTTCGTTCGCTATGAACGGCAACATTGCCCTTTCTATGGAGATTGGATCCGCCTACGCCCTCCAAGTCTGCCTGCTTCAGATACCCGCTCTAGTCCTCTTTAGTGCTATCCATGGACGATATATCGACCCGGCAGATCTTCTCAGCCATACCTTCAACCTCATCTTTCCCCAGTGGGACATGGTGACTGTGATCCTCTGCGTGTTCCTGCTCAGCTATGTCTACGGGGAGGGAAAGAGTAACTACTTCAAAGGCAGCATTCTCCTTCTGACATACATTGTCATCATCATTGGGTTTTATTTAGCTGGGTACTCAAGTGACATTGAAATGATGGGTGTTGATCGTTTTGATAAGCTCGCATTGGGGAAGCATGCAAGCAGCTTCAAGACTATCGGACGCAGTAAAAGCGGGAGAGCTTGGTAGTTTGTTAGTCTGTCAGTTTTATTTTCTGTTTTGAGCGTGGCGCTGGGATGGATTATCTGCCCTACCTAGGCCAGGTAAAGGTAGTCGGATTTGTGGCAGCCTTGAGGCGGCAACAGAGCCAGCAGACAGCGGCATTTAGTTTAGCTACTGTGATAACACTGTCGGTATAGAAGAGAACACTTTTTTCAATTGATGTCTCTACATGAATCCGAGCTGAGAATGTTCCTGCCGAACCTTTCCCCTTCTGAATACGCTTACTTCTGGCTCAACGAACTTTTAATCAAAAGCTAAAATCTAAAGGAGGCAAAAAAAAGTATTCAAGTTCAAAAAGCCACTGCTCTCGGTACCATCCCAGTAGACTATGATCTGAATCTATATATTTATAAACAGAAACTTTACGATGCGTGAGAAGAGTTATTATATAAGGTAAGAAGATACAAGGAAGAGAGAGAGTGGATTGAAGTGCAAAAACTTTACGATGCCTCAGAAGAGTTATTGTATAATGGTCTATAAGGAAGAGAAGGTGAGGGGTGGAAATGTGCAAAGCAAGGGGATGGTGGAGTTTTGAAGCGAAGTATACAGTTTTTTGGGGTGTTGGGGGGTCTTATGGAGCAGGACTGCTGGGAATGAGGATGAGGCGCTTTTGAGGGGGGGATTTTCGCGTGTAGGGGGCTTTTGGAATGTGGTTTTTAGTATCTTGAAGGCTTGTTGAGCGGTTGTAGTGGTTGTGGGAGATTAATGTATGTTTGTTAGTTTGGGGAAGAGGCATATTTATGTTGTGGTTGTTGGTCGTTCATTGTTAAGAGAGCTTTGTTGAGGTCTTCTGTAAATAGGACGATTGTATTTTGCTTTCATGGGCATGAATTCGTTTGAGTATTTGATCAAGTCTCATGCCTAACCCTTGCTCGAGTGATTCTCCAATGGTCGATCTGTAGGGTCCACGTATAATGTAGTTTGGGGCAGGCTATGCTTGACTTCTTTGCAGCAAATGAACATATCGTGAGGAGCTATTTCTCAAACACATGTTTTCGTCTTTTTTAGTTCCGTTCTGTGCTTGGAGTTTTGTTGTCCAGTCTTTTGCTTTGCTTTCTTTGCGGGGTCTCGGCTGGCTGCGGAGCAAGCGCAGTATCTACATATGTAACATGTCAATTAGAGGTAATTGCCAAACTTACAGAATCTCATAGGTAGTTAGATGTTCGAGACGCTTAAAGCGATAATCATGGAATACAACTGTAACACAATCATAAGTTCACAAACGTAAGTAGAAGGCAAGACACCAACGAATTCGGTTCGTCGCCGTCTCGACGAGCTTCGAACCGGATATACAGGCAATCTTTTCCTTTCTTTTGGCTTGGCACCCCTGAATAGAAAACGTCCCCATGGGACGGTTAGTCGACATCAGGAGGCATTCTACTATAGAGGCAATCGTCTGATCTACTTAGCCACTTTTTCTGCGCGAGTTTCCGTCCTGCATGGCCTCTTCTTATTCTAAACTCGTAGAACCGACCCACAGGGTGTAGTATGGAACACCTTCAGCCTTCATGCTGCTTTATATTTGGTATGTTAGTAAATTCAGCTGCAGTTGATTGCAGGCGTTGGATTCCCGGCTTTCTTAGTGGAGACGACGGTCACTTTTCCCGCCGAATCAATGTGTTGGTCCATCAAGCCTGCGCCACCCGATAAGGCTCACTCGCAATAAAACTCCAATCAGATGCCTTTTTGTCAGCCACGAAAAGCGTAGTATCATGCAGTTGAGCTGTTCATTTGGAAGCAGTAAGGCTATCACCAGTAGAGCTGAACCTTCCCTCGTTATGATACCTCGTGATTCTTACTATCAAGCTCTCTGTGCAATATTGGGGCATTTTTCACATTTCTTGTCTTGGCCTTTCCCAACATGACAGACCCGTTCTCAATTGCTGCTGGTGTCGCAGCCTTGGTGGCACTGGCAGGCACCACTTCAAAAACCTTTTATCAATTTTTCCGCTCTATACATGATGCGCCCGACACTGCAAGAAACCTTACCACTGCTTTATATACGCTGAATGTCGCTCTTTCCCAACTCCAGCAGAGCCTACTAGATCCGAAATTCGTCAGGGTGGGCGATGATGATCAGATCACAGCAATTGAAGACTGCCTGGCAAGCTGCACTGCAGCATTCGATACCATTCGGGCCAGAATAGAAGCCTCCGGCCTCGCATCGAACGAGCAGACATTTCCCAAGAACGCGTGGGAGGCCGTCAAAGCTTCCTTCAATGAGGAGCAAATGAAAGACTGCTTGGATAGAATTGAAAGAGAAAAGACAACCTTGATACTCGTAGTCGGCGTCTTCTCTATGTTAGCAACTCGTTCCAGTTCTATGTAGTAGTACGTCACTGACAATGACCTCAGGAGGCTCGATGCTGGGATCATGGCGCATGTCCGGGAGACGAAGGCATTAGCTCGAGAGACGAATAGGCGTCTCAAGGACATTTACATATTGTGCCTATGGATGGCTGGTGCAGACGCTACCAACAGCAAGAGGATTTCTGCTGTTCCCGAGGAGGATATCCAGACAACAGCTATCCCCTTATCGTCGGCATATGACAGTAGCGAGATGATGAAACTTCTTTCATCTTCGAATTCTCCACTAGGCATTGTATTGAGCGACATAGGCGAGGATTCCATGAGTGCGATCTGTCAGCCTGGGCCCCAATCCGAGGTCCCACTGAAGCGGATCGTGTCGACAATAGAGTCAGGAAGACCTGCAAAGGACGGCGAGGGGTTTTTCCGGTCCAAAACCCGAACAATTCCTCTCTCACTAGAAAGCTTCAACGAGACCGTAAGCTCGCTGAAAAGCCTTGCTAACAGTCGTGGCCTTCCTCGAGGCCAACACAAGCTCACAGTAATGGACCACTTCCTACAGGGCGTACAAGCAGTTAAGGCACCGCAAGATCTTGCGGTAAAACTTTCACTGACATCACCATTCGTAGGGCTCCCGATCAATGTTTCTCACAACCCCAATGATGGGACCATATGAAGTGGTGCTTAGAATGGCGCAGAGAGCAGCGGAATTAAGCAGCGACGTGCATGACGACCTGCAATATCTAGAGCGCTCCTATACTATGTTATCCAAACATTGGATCGACGAGACAGCTGACGAGATTCTGCCGCCGCTTCTCAAAGACGTCACTAATACAATAACAGAATATCTGCAATGGGCCGATAAGATTATGACGCATGATCGAGGCGGTAATAAAGGTATGTTTGACCCCTGAAATTTTGCAAGTAATAGGCCAGTTCACATACTTTGAAGGGCTGCGTCAAAATTTAAAGTCGATAATTAAAGCTGAACCCAATGAAGCCGAAAGGAAGAGGCTGAAGAGGTTAATGGTCAATGCCATTGAAGCAGTCAGAGACGCTCAGAGCACCCTTGCCTCTGTGAAAACCTATGAGATGCAACGCCAGCAATTGTTGCAGCAAGAGCAAATGACGAAGCAGCTGCAGATGCTCATAGACAAACAAAAGCATACTGAACAACCACAAGAGCAGGACGGACGTCTAAGTAGAGAAAGAAGCTCGTCCCAACAATCAGATACGGAGCATACAAACGTTGGGGAAGGCATAGCCGTGGGTGAAGATCCACCTGTAAGGCGTAACGTTCAAGTGGATGAAGATGATAGTAATGCGGCAGAAGATGAAGAGTCTTCTGGAAAGCAACATGTGCTTAAGGGAACCATCACTGGTGGGGTCGAGGCCACCAGCGAAAAATTATGAGAGCTCAGTATGGTCTGTCATAGGGTGTGATTCATGGCCATCGAGGAGAGAGTTGAGCTTGAAAATATCTGTATGCTGCTCGTTGGTGTCTGGGTCGTTTGGAATGGGTTCGCTATTTAGCTCTTCGCATATGTACTTTACCACATCGTTCGCCGACTCGGATTTACTGCTGAGAACAAGGCTTGGAGTTGCATAAGAATAGTACACAACTTAATGTGAAATCTTTTACAGCCTTTCCATAGCCATACCATAGAATGCTTGTCCGGTCAAATGTAGTTCAGACGTGGTAGATATTTCAACTCTGCAAAGCTTTGATGGCGGACTTCGACCCTGAAAATTTACTAGCGCTTCGGCGGAACTCAAGGTTCGCCGAACGGAGCTTACTCTTCCCAACCCACCTCTGCGAACTTTTTATTTCTTACGGTTGAGCAACATGAAATCGTAGCTATCATACAACAATCTGTCGAATCCTCCTCTCGATACACTGATCTCCAGCTCTGGCCATGGTTGCTTCTCGTCTTCTCCGTCCAGCTTCACGCTTTCTCTCAACTCCTCGACCCTTCATAAGACCGAACAAGTCCGTCCTCCAAACCACCACATCCGTACCTACGATCTTCAAATCTAGAGGATACGCGACGCCTAGCGGTGTGAAGGAAGTTGCCGTGAGAGATGCCTTGAACGAGGCACTGGCGGAGGAGCTAGAATCCAATGATAAAGTTTTCGTACTTGGGGAGGAGGTCGCTCAATACAACGGAGCGTAAGTGGCCGGTTTGCATAGGTGTTCCTTATCGGATTGCCGAAGATAGCCTTTCAACAATGTAGTTGGATGTCACGAGCTTCAATTGCAACTCCAACGTCTTGGGCGCGGGATTTGCTGACTCCGGCGTACAGGTACAAGGTCACGAAAGGTTTACTTGATCGGTTCGGCGATAAGAGAGTCATCGACAGCCCCATTACTGAGTCTGGCTTTTGCGGTCTCACTGTGGGTGCCGCGTTGGCAGGTTTACATCCAGTAGTACGTGGCCACAAATCCACTTTAGCTACGATCCAAGCTGACATGATGCCTCAAGTGTGAATTCATGACATTCAACTTCGCCATGCAAGCCATCGACCAGATCATCAACTCAGCTGCCAAGACACATTACATGTCTGGAGGTATCCAGCCTTGTAACATTACGTTCCGAGGTCCCAATGGCTTTGCGGCTGGTGTGGCAGCTCAACATTCACAAGATTACTCAAGTTGGTACGGGAGTATACCAGGATTGAAGGTCGTTGCTCCATGGAGCTCAGAAGATGCGAAAGGACTGTTGAAAGCGGCGATCAGAGACCCAAATCCGGTTGTGGTACTGGAGAATGAGTACGAGCAAACAATACACTCTACAGTAGCGAGATCAACACTAACAGAGCTACAGACTGCTGTACGGCACCCCGTTCCCCATGTCCGAAGCAGCTCAGCGAGATGACTTCGTCCTCCCATTCGGCAAGGCTAAGATCGAGCGGCCTGGGAAAGACCTAACCATTGTGACGCTCTCCCGGTGCGTTGGCCAATCCCTTGTCGCTGCCGAAAAATTGAAGAAAGATTATGGCGTGGAGGCCGAAGTCATCAATCTTCGATCGATCAAGCCGCTAGATGTGGAAGCCATCGTGAAGTCCGTGAAGAAGACAGGCCATCTGATGGCCGTGGAAAGCGGATTTCCCAGCTTCGGCGTAGGAGCCGAGATACTAGCCTTAACTATGGAGTATGCGTTCGACTATCTAGATGCCCCAGCAGTTCGGGTCACTGGCGCTGAAGTTCCGACTCCATACGCGCAGGCACTCGAGAACATGAGCTTCCCGTCGGAGGATTTAATAGCAAAGTATGGAGCTAAGCTGTTACGGGTTTGAATTGCAGCATTTGAGCATATCTGTGGCCCGCTTTTGGTAGTGCACGGATTGCTTCTAGTCTTTGTACATGCATCATCGGGGCGCCGGACTGGCGTTTATTTGGGCCCAGCTACCACAAAATGGGGACTTGTGGTGGCTGACACGAAGACGAGTTGAGTATAGACTTGGCTTACTACTGACCTCCATGTGATGGATAACGCTCGGACGTCGGGTTTGCATTGTACATACTACTTTAGTAAGTATGTAGAAACGTGACCGACATCTGCTGCGGAGATCGTCGGTGCATATAGAGAGGAAGGCAACCATTTTAGTCTGACAGCTTACCCTAGGTAGTATGGGTAGTATGGGCAGTATGGGTAGTACGGATAGTTTTACATAAGGGTCCTGCCGTGCTAGAAGTAGGCCTCCGTATTAGAATCTTTTCCCAGATTGAACGTGGAGGTTAAGTTCTTGAGGAGATCGAACGAGTAGGATGTTTCCAATGGCCGGAGGTGGTCGCTCCTCCCTCCTAGCGCGTACACTTTGTTGTTCTTGCCTCTTGGTTTCCCCTGGTCTTTACTCATGTACTGGTCTGATAGGGATGGGGTGCGATGCCTTTCGTTACTACTGTACTATCTACACTATCGACACTACCCTAGAATAGCTCATTAAATTTTTCCCGCCTTTCGGGCGATTCTCGTCGCAAACACCACCACCACCACCGCCACAAGAGCAGGTACCACCACCCTCGCACCTTCGGTCACGACCTTACTGCTGCGTACTTCCATACATGCTACCCATACAGGCAACAGAAAAAGTTTGATGTGGTGTGCCACGTTGCTGTAGCTTGGAGGGCTGAGTTTTGGGGAGGTCTAGAGCATCCTTAGGCGCTATCGATCCTTCTATGGCGTTGGATTCGCAAGGCAGCGCGAGTGCCAAAATCTCGGAGAATTCCATCAGACTGGCATATTAAGCCGGGAAGGCAGGAGATGAGATGAGATTATGATGGCATTAACAGGGTCTTGTATACGCCACACTCCAGCCCATGCCTCAGATGTTCCAGATCCTTCAGGCTACGCTTTCCCTCCCTCTTACACTTACTCTCTTCACAAGCCTCAATGACGAAAAGGGAGCTGGGATTTACTCAATACAGACTTGCCCTGGAAGCCACGCCTTTTCGGTTCTGGTTGCTCTTCACACACTCTGTCTTACTCAAGCACTCGTCTATACGCCCCTGTCCTGCAAGCCGCGCTTAATTGCGGACGCCCCTTGTCACCGCCGAAAAATATTGACATATCCGCAGCTTTTGCGGGAGAGCGATGGCCAAAGCAGAAGCTCTAGCCAGAGATCTTAAGTATCACCCATGTCTACTGTGGGCACTTAATCAAGAATCAGCCAGTCTCCTTCCGTGCGGATAGTCTTTACTATCTATCATCTCCGTTTCGTATCTGGGGCCATGCTGGTCAAAAAAAAAGAAGTTGAGCAAAATGCCTTAATTGATGATCTTTCTATAGCGCCTGTTCCGTCCTTTTACTATTCGCTGGTAGCTTTGGTCCTGAATAATCTCCATTCCAAATAGTGCCCACGTCGATTGTCAGACGACCGAGCATACCCTCCTCTACTTCCTGTAATACGTATTCCAACTCCATTCATAGCAGTCGCGTTCCTTGAATTATTCCTAGCGCTTTAATCCGGTTTCAGAATATAAAAGAACATTTTGCTATCCAATTGTCGTGTTCTCAGCCTTTCATGTTTTCAGAAGGTAATTTTGTACTATAGCAGCTGCAACTCATGACCAACATCACTTACTTATGACCCACCTTACCACGGGTATAACCCATTTTTACAGCAATGCCTCGCTCAGCGTTAAAAGTAATTAAGGCGAGGTCGAAGCCAAAAGCCATGGTGGCCCAGATCGGATCTCAATTCCTGGAATTAGCCTTAGAGCTGAGAGAAAATATTTACAGTCACCTGATCTACGAGGATCCCTCTGCTCTGTTTTACTTATTGACTGTCAATCGTCAGCTTGCTCGAGAGGTCAAACCGTTCCTATATAGGCAGCCGTTGACATTTGATGGGCAATCGGAGCTCTTTGATTGGCTAAGCGAGGTAGATCACGATTATTTGGATCATGTCGTCGATGTGAGGTTCAAATTACATGATATCGATCCCGCCAAGATCGTTGGAGCTCTAGGAAGGCGGCTTCAGCAAGCAAACATCTCGAGAAACAGCGGCTCTCGAGGTCCAGATACTGAAGATAATCCTTATTTTGAAGCTTGCCATCTTGATCTGAAACGCGTCTTGCGTGCATTCCAGCTGCTGCCAAATGTCAGACATTTTACCATATTGTCCTCCGCCGAGGGCGATCCAGAACCGCATCACCGGACCATGGATGCCTTTTCGAAGTTACTTGGAAACTGTTTCCCAAACTTGTATTCTCTCACCAGCGAAGAAGACCAATTCCCAACTGACTGCCTTACATCCAAGCCAAAACTTAGACGGCTACGATTTCCAGCTACTACCACGACTCACGACAATGAAACGGCCGATATATTTCGAAACCTTGCACTGAAAGATCTTGAGATCTGCCGACTGCCTTACCACACCGCCAGCGCTGCGGAAGAGTATGGTTGCCTGACACCCGTGCTCTACACAATCCCACCATTGCATTCCCTTACTATCTTTGAGGCTGCAGGAGCTGAGACTCCCAATTTAGTGAAAGAGATTTTCGCAGGGTATGATATGTCCACGAATCCAGCTATGAGAAAGCATGTCGGTTCATTGAGAACTCTTAAGCTACTGGCCGAGCCTGGTCCCGGGTCCTCGCCCATGAACGTTGCCACAACATTCTTAGGTTCTTCGTACTTAAGTCATATCGAATACCTGGACTCTTGGGGGCCACTGTATGATCGCCTCCCGTGCACCATACAAACCGTGGTCTGGCGAATAAATTGGTACCCTTCGGCATCGATTGAATCCCTGGTGGACCGAATCAAGCACCTCGTAACCCGCGCAATCAGAGCTCATGAAGGTCCCCATGGACACAGACTCACAAATCTGAACCAAATTTCGATTTCTCTAAGTCCAATTGATGTGGAGCAGGAATCGGAAGACAGCGAATCGACGCCCGAAGATGTCCTGACAGCAGCCAGCAAACGACTTGGAATGCTTGGTATCAAGTTTACATGGAAAGTCCAGGAGTGGCACGAGATGTTTTGATGATGGGAGCCACATATGCAGGTGCAGCTTCTTCTGTCGGTGCGGTTCCCCCGCTCCAAGGAAATCTCATCGCACCTCTCCACCTTGCAAGCACCCGACCCCATGCGAGACCACGACACATATAAGTACATGTGCATTATTGCCCCCAAGTCCTACCCTCCGGGGCGACGGGCCCGCTCTGCAATTCTCCGGTGTCATTCTCCGATGACCGGTGCCACCATTACACCCTTTGGACGCCTCCCGCCAAAGTTATGTACTACAAGCCGCAGTCAAAAGATTTTCCCGTCCCATGCTCAGCTTGTCGCTTTCGACATCGCACGCCCACCAAAATAACGAACTTTATGCCTTCTCTTCCGGAAAGAGAACATTAATAACTTTATTCAACCACTCTCCAACCCCTCCAGGGCGCCCGAAGACATACGAAGTGCAGCACACGCACACACCCCATAACGATACGCCCATGTACAAAGGATTAGAGTAATACAATTGTCAATAGAAACAAGACCTCGAACACTCAAGAACAAACATGGAGCCACGTTCCATCCACTGATTGGGTGTACGGTCTAGAATATCACAACCAAAACTTCAAATATCTCAAATTGAACCCCACGGCTGGGAGACCCATGTCCAGCCAGTCAATCCTCGTGAAGCCACACGGATCTTAAATTTCTGAAACTCTCCCCTCCCACCACCACCACCACCGCCATCGCTCACACGTGGCATCCACATCCACAAACACCTGCCCTACATCCCCATCCACAAAAATCTAACCTACCCTACCCTACAGAAGCATGAAGAGTACCTTCACCTCCTCCCGTCCCTACCCGTCCCTGCCCTCCCCTCTCCTCCCTCCCTCCCTCCCTAAATACTTCCTACCCTACCCTACACAACTTCCTACCCTTCCCTACCACTTCCTACCTATTTGTCATTGGGCATCCATGCATGGACCCCTCCAAAACTATAATGATATTCCTCCTATAATCCGAAAATCATCCTACCCTTTGCCAATCATCCGAAATTCCTACCCTTTCCCAATCATCCGAAAATCCTACCATCCGAAAATCCTTTCACTTTTCCCAAATCATCCCAATCCTGCCGTTCCCAATCATCCCTCCTCTACCCTACCCAACCTCCCTCCCCAACCATCCGCTCTTATCCCTTCCTAACCGTTCATGCCAACCCATCCATCCATCCAACCTTTTTACACCCGAATTACCAGAATCAGTAATTCGATTTTGGGTAATGACAAATGAATGGGTCGGCAGGTGGGTTTTTTGTGGATGTCTAATAAAAAGATCAATTCTGTAAGCTAAAGCCTATCGATTGGAAACGAAAATTGTAGGGAGGGCTGGATTGGATTTGGTTGGATAATAGCAGGAAAATAAGGGTAGATAGGGGGATGGATGGGGTGCGGATACGAGTAAGAGTAAGAATAAGAATAAGAATGAGAATGAGAGAAGGATAATGGATCGGAAGGGATGCAGGGGGTATATGTTCGGGGTCTAGCGGGATGATGTTTTTGGTATGTAGATGGTTAGACATGTGAGATTATGATTCTCTTTGCCATGAGGAAGAGATGCTAGGATAGGTAGTCTGTTCTGCTATATAGTAATATAGGTGTACTCCGAAACGCCATTTCATCCAGTCGTTAAACCCGAGCGATGTCCCATATTGTAAGCGAACTAGTCTAATATATACCACAGTAAAGATGATACTATTCACACTCCCAATTCTCCCCCACCCATCCAGAAATCACACCCGTCAGCGTCTCTCCCTGCATATACACGCCCGTATCCTTCTCTTCATAGTCCGTGCCCAAAAACTTCAGCGCGAGGAGGATGTAAGATTCGATGAAATCAACGTAGATGAGGTCAATGGAGGTGGGGTCTTCGGATTGTAATGAAATTGGAGTTTGAGGGTTGGGTATTTTTGAGCTGGCTGGGGAAAAGGCGATGCGGGATTCGATGCAGTTGGGTACGCGGTAGAATGTTATGGGGGCGTGTATTGTGTCGTCGCCGTCGGTGCCGCTGTCGTCGGTGGTGGTGTAGCCGGGTGTGAGATCTTTGTCATCGTTGATGGGGGTGAGGGGGGTTTGGTCGTAGGGGTGGGTATTGTAGAGGGGGTTTGAGAGGTGGGTTTGACCTAATGGTGCTGGGGATACGTAGGCGAGGGATTGAGAAGCAGGCCATAGTTGAGGAACTTCCTGATTAAGAATCTGTATGAGCCGCTTGGCTACGCTAAAAGGGACGTCTTTGATGTAGCGGAAACCGCTGGTGAAGGGGCTGACGGTGTAGGTTGTATCGACCGTGAAGGGACCCTTGAAAATGTCGAAGCGAATGGCGCCGGTGTTGGTAATGAGCATGCGCGGTGTGTCGCCTCTTGAGGGGTCGTGGATTTTGGATGGGAGGACTTCGTCTTGAAGCCAGCTGAAGATGCTCTGTTCGCTGGGATAGGGAACGCGATTGGTCCAGTAATCACTTGGAGCGCAGCCGAATGTTTTGTCGAGGTCCAGTTTTTTACGTGCGGATGAGATCGTCGAGGAGACGTTACGGCCGTGGATTGTTTGGAAGGTCGTCTCGTTGAGGGAGGTATGGTGGTAGAAGGAGAAGAGGTTATTGTCGATGTAGCGACGCGAGAAGGACGGTGATGCTGAGGGTCTGAAGTCACGGCCAGAGGATGCGCTCGGAATTGTAGTTTCTTTTCCACCTGTCGAAAGTCCGGTTATGGACATGAAGCCAATAGTCTCCATATAGCGACCACTTTCCAGAGCGTAAGCCTTGCTATCATACTTGGCATAGTCGCGGATATGAGTATGACCGCCAAAGAATTGGATGGGGATATCCCAATTCTGTTCTCTGATAGCGTGGAATATTGATGCGAATTCTATGGAGCGTAGCAGGATATGACCGATGACGAGGAAGAGGTCGACTTCTCTGTCTCGAATAGCTTGTTGAAACCATTTCTGTTTGATTGCATCTTCCACCTTCTGTACCACTGTATTGTTCGAATTACCCGTGAAGTCGAAAAGGAATCCGAACGCAAGAACACGGATCCCTTGGTTCTTTGTGGTAAATTTCTTGTATCTCTGAGCTAGGGGTCTCTGTTCGCCAGTCTTCGGATCGAAGATATCGAGATTCGAAGCAATGTAGTTGCCCGCAAATTTGGGCACAGTCACAGAGTATTCGGCCTCAGAGGAGTTGGATTTGTATAGCTCATGATTTCCAGAGCAGAGGACATCTATGTCTTGCTCTGCGAAGATGTCCAACGTATATTTGCCTTTAGGATCCGAGGCATCATATAGTCCATTTCCTTCTATTCTGTCTCCAGTATCCACGAGGAGCAGATCGACGCCCTCATCGTTAGCTCTCTCGTGCAATCGCTCGGCGAAGGATATATAGTCACCCCAGTCAGCGCTAAAGGAAGGTCTGGAACGGTCAGTAATGGGCGAGGAATTCTGGTAGAGAAAGCACTCACTCTTGAAGATGCCCAGCGTGCCAGCCGTGGGTATCTGTCGTATGTAGGAAGTTGAGTTGACCCCAAGGTAGATCTCTGAGAGGTGCGGAGAGCGGAGGGGCTGCGGATGGTTGAGCAGCGAAGACCGTACTCGGTAATGTAAGAGCCCAAGCCCCATAAATGAGCCTGATGATCATAGCGACAGCTTCTAATAAAAATGAGATGCAAGCAAGCTCGCACCTACATCAAAGAAGCCCACGTTACTGCTGGTACTGTAATTCCATGACGTTAGCAGTGTTTGGCGTCGGCGAGATCAACACCCGTCGTCTAAGCGACGCGAGACAAGTTGCGAGATCGTTCTCAAATCTGATGAAGAAGGTCTATGTCGCTACTGCGAAAAGCTGAGCAATGCTTTGCCAACCAGCAGGCCTATAAGCTACTCAATGCTTTTGTGACTCCTCCGAGCCTTGGAGCTCTGCTTCAGCAACACAACCAGGACTTACGAGCCGCCGATGAGAGGAGGACCCAGGGTTGGTCCCGCTGCGTTCGGTCTAAGTATTGACAAATACTGAACTTGGATATAGGTCTTGAGAAGTCTCCCATCGATGGGCAACTGATAGCTATAAAGGACAACATATGTACCACTGAGCAGCCAACAACATGCGCATCGGCAATACTGGGTGGCTTTCACAGCCCATATCCGGCCACAGTGGTCGAAAAGCTCAAATCAGCTGGGGCACTGATCGCTGGGAAGACCAATTTAGATGAATTCGGGATGGGGTAATCTGCGCCAGCCTACCACTTGAGCATTCACCGTTGACAGCTGAGCAGGTCACACTCAACGAATTCTACACATGGAGCTGTGAAGAACATTTGCAAACAAGAGGGGGATGATTTGTCTCCTGGAGGGAGCTCTGGTGGCAGTGCCATAGCCGTAGCTACAGGACAGTGTGACGCGTAGGTTCCGGAGAATCTTTGCGCGCATAGCCAGCTCATGTTATCAGGGCACTGGGCACGGACACCGGAGGCTCTGTACGACTGCCAGCCGCATACACAGGGACAGTGGGTTTCAAGCCTTCATACGGCATGGTATCTCGCTGGGGGGTCGTGGCTTATGCCAATTCTCTAGATACAGTTGGTGTTCTAGCTAGGAAAAGCTCAGATGCGCGCAATGTGTTTGGTAAGAGCAACATACTTTTGATTGTACTATGCCTCTGACGATCCTTACAGATGTCATCAAAGGCTATGATCCTCACGATCCCACCTCTCTCTTAGAGAGCACTCGCGTTAGGATAACGGAACATATCTTAAAACGCAAGTCAGAACTAGGCTGGGGTTCGGGACCGACACTGCGCATAGGGATTCCGAGGGAGTACAACACTGAGGAGCTGCAGCCGATAGTCAGGCGAACTTGGCACAATATTCTATGTCAGCTCCAGGGCATGGGTCATTCTATCCATATCGTGTCTCTGCCCGCGACCAAAATGGCGCTCTCAGCTTACTACGTGCTTGCACCAGCAGAGGCCTCATCAAATTTAGCTAAATATGATGGTGTTCGGTACGGCAATAGATCCTCCGGCAGGGAAGAATCCGCCAACGTCCTGTACGCACGCACACGTGGAGCTGGGCTCGGAGAAGAAGTAAAGAGGCGAACCCTCCTCGGGTCCTACAGCTTGAGCGCAGCGGCTATAGATAATTACTTTATCCAGGCACAGAAGGTCCGCAGACTGGTCCAGGAAGATTTCAATAATGCTTTTGCACTACAGCATCCACTCCTAAAGAGCAAGCTCAGACCTTCAAGAGGAGCCGATGTTGACATCATTCTGACTCCCACCGCACAGTCTCTGCCACCGAAGCTTAGTTCCTTGTCCCATTCGGATCCGGTGCAAGAGTATAGCGCAGATGTGTTGACAGTGCCTGCAAGCCTGGCTGGCTTGCCTTCATTGAGTGTACCCATTCCGATATCAAGCCCTGCTGGTAGCGGTGCAGATTCGCCAAATTCTGCTGGCATGCAAATATTGGCCCAATTTGGGGACGATGACCTGGTCTTCGATGTCGCACGGGTGATTGAATTATTACAAGAGCAATAATACAAGAACTTTCACTTCGTTAAGGCCTAAGCTCCGGGCAAATGTGTTGTATCCATCCCGTATCCTGTGTTACCTCACCTTACAGGCTAGAAAAAAAATGGGCATAGTTAATATACAGCGTGCAAACTTCCAGCCTTCTCGAGTAAGCCATTGATCTCCCCCTAAGGCACGGTCCATTTTCGTTTACAAATCACTTTCCCAAGGGTGAAATGGATGCAGTATCGTCCGACCTTTCGCCAATATCTTGGACTATAATGCACAGGTCTGCCAGTTTCAGGCGACTCGGGAATTCTCTGTTTGCTCTGGCGTTTTTCGTCAGCAGATCTCGGGAAGCTCTCCATTCTTTTCAATATTAAAGGGGGCAAGATGCTCGATCCGAAATTAATGGAACAAGCAGTTTCTCTACATTGCAAAATCATTCAGACCAACCAGCGGGAATATGCAGGCGATCACGCCGTGGGATCCCAATGAGAAACTAACCCCATGGGAGCAACTGTCGGTCAAAATTGCAAATCGTCTTCTAGCCACCCAGCACAACTTCCCGGACCCCATGACCCAGGCAGTATTTGCAAAGGAGACAGAAGATATCACAACCTCGGGTGCATTTCTGCGCCATTGGCGGACTGGCTATCCTGATTGGAAAGAGTCCTGGAACGATAAGGGGGGAAGTAGCGAGGGTATGACGGCCCTGGAGGACCTTATGCTGACAATACGATTGCTTCTTGGCTATCAATATGCGAAGGTAGTGTTGGGTGTCGGATGAGGCTTTCAATTACACGCCACATAGTGAAGCGCCAGTTCTAGCACAGCCCAGCCCAGCCCAAAAGAACCAGGAGAAAGCTCGGAAGAAATTGCGAGTTCTGAATGGCAGGATCTGGTATCTGAAAACGATGCTGCCATCATGGCTGACAAAGATGAGGAGCTCGGCGGTCCAGATAAAAGAAGAGTATATCCCGTTTAGGGAGGTGAGGAATAAATTCGACATATCGGTTGGACACCTACCAAATGGTTCAAAACAAGTTCTGCTGGAAATATAAGTCCTTGAAACAAAAGATATGCACAAGTTCGATAGGTCTTAATTTGATAAAGTAAAGCGCTGGAGTCCCATTTTAAGGCAGCAATTCAGTACGATACGATCACTCTAAATGCAATACTTTTACTGCATTTTCTTGATTTAGGCTTAATGCCAAGTCTTCAACACTTCATTGTCACACACTGCTGCAGCAATTTCGCCATTTCTCATAACACTTACTTGCTCTAGGGGTCCTATATCTACTCCACTCCCTCCCCTCTTAACTTCAGCATCTCCCACACCATTCAATCCCCCAACATATCACCACCCTGTCCAAAGATGCTGCCACCAACACACAACATCGCCTGTAAACACACTCTCAACCTCAGCTCTACCCTTTCCCGACCCAGACTCTCCCTCCGCACCGCTCATCTACTTTCCTTGAGTAAATGTCACACCTCCACCACCTCCAAACCCAGTAGCGAAGAAATATCGAGGCACGCCCGTGCAAAGCAATGGTATGACCATCTCTATACAAAATTCCATACCAAAAACGGTCACACATCCCCTACCTTCAGAACTCTCCTAGCAGATATGGCAAGGAGGGCGGGACACACGGTCAATGAAGGGGACGGAGCTGCAAATCCCAGATGGGACTGGACTGATAACAACCCAATGTTGGAGAGGGAAGCTGAGCACAGTAGTCGGATTGTTGCGAAGAGTGCAGGGGAATCGGTTAATGAATATGATGATGATGGAGTGAGAGAAAGGAAACGGGACTGGTTTGAGGACATGGAAAGCGAGGAGGAAGAAGCCGAAGATGTCATGGAAAACCGACTGGACCGATACCTGGACGCCGTAGAGAAAGATGCAAAAGCCGTGCTCGAGCATGTGAGGGTGTTGAAGGGTGAGGAGAAGGAGGAGGAGGAGGTCGATAGATATGAGGAGAAGCAACTAAAGAAGGTCTTGCTTGAGCAGATGAGGGTGTTGAAGGGGGAGAAGAAGGAGGAGGTGGAGAGGTATAAAAGGATACTCATTGAATCTATTTGATGGGACCTTGATGACGGAAATATGTGTCCTTGAATAGGTTGACGAGTTTGATGACGATGAGTTGAGGTCGGCACTTGGGAAAGAGCGAGCTTATGTCCGCTGTCATAGATTCCGTCATTGCGAAGCGATATTGGAGGGACTCTCACGCTGTCATTAGGAGCAGAGGGATGGGAATGGGGAATGTCAATCAGCTGTTAGGTAAAATGATGACAATCGGAGGGTAAGCAGACTTCTGTACGTACGAGTATCAGCCTACATATTGCATGTGGTAATCCTGCTGGACATTGATCTAAATCTTTCGAATAATACATGTCATATCCTGCCTCTATCCCTCCCCTCACACCACACCCCACACCCCGTCGGTCTCCTAGGATCATAATCCCCCCACTCCTCCTCACTCTCACTCTCCACCTCCCTGCTCCCCCCCTTCACCTCCAACTTCACCTCCTTCCCTCTATCTTTCTCCTTCTCCCTTCCCTCATCATCATCATCCACATTCCCAAACGCATTCTTAAACCCACCTTTCTTGAAACCAGTCGTCTTGCTAGTATCTGAAGAAGGTATAGAAACCGGCTTGATAGTGATGCCACCGCTCTTCTCGTCGGCGCGACGTTCGGCTTTGCGGGCTTTGGCGGCGGCTTGGGGGTCGCGGGACATTTGTTTCATTTCTTTGAGGCGCTGTGGAGAGAGGGGCAGGGGTTAGTTAATGGTGCTGAAAAAGCGGAGGGAAGGAGGGGTAACGAGGTGGAAACGGGGGTAAAAGGAATAGAATAAAAGCTTTATTAAAAAAAAAAGTGGTGGACAAAAGCCTCATTTGTTGAAGCTGAACATGGGCAGTTCTTCCCACAATGAAACCCCCCCTTTCCAACCCTCTATCCGCAAAGGGTCCAGGGTGCTCCATCATCCAACCAGACTCCCCATTTCTCAACATCCTATTCACCACGTCCCTTTCTCTTATATAATAGACACATAGAAAGCACCCCACAGCACCACAGCAAAACACAACGAAAAGCCCTCTACTTCCTTCCCACCCAAAAAAAACAACCCCCCCCTTCCAACAACAAAAAGAAACAAATCTCCCTCACCTTCTTATGCTGATGATCATAACTACTCTCATGCGCCTCAAACTCATTAATCCGTCCATACCCCTTCTGGCACAGCTCACAGTAAAAGCTCTTCCTCGCCTCGCGCGCGGATTCCGTCTATACAACCCGCACAAAATCCGTTAGTATTCCAAACCCAAAACCGTCAATAATCGGTGTGATGAATTAGCACATTCGTGTGTTTTGATATATAGGAGATTTTTGGAGGAATGGGGAAGAGGGGTAGGGAGGGGAATGGTGGGTTGTTGGAGATGGAAGGGGGAGGGGGGGGGGGGGAGGAGGGAGGTATGCATGTAGAAGGAACTGGAGGGCGGTGATAGGAGAAAGGGTTTTTCGCGGCCAGAAAGAAAGAAATGAGGGTAATATAAGACTATTGTAAATGGAAAGGGCATGTTTAAGGTTCTGCTACGTTGACAAGAAAGAAACAGATGGATGTGTGTGTGGTAGGGTAATGAATAAGGAGATATGAAAGGTTAGCTGACGTACCTTGGGCGCCGGATTCGTAGCCCACGGCTATCTCTCTCTCTCTCTAATAAGCTTCTCATCTTCTCTATGAAACCGTAGGGCACGTGGGGGGGCTTACAGGTGGCATTCTCATAAATCAGAAAGTTTAGAAAAGGGGGGGGATATGAGTGCTGATTGTTAAATCAGGAGGAGAGGTGGGAGGTGGGAGGTGGATGAATATATATTGTTGAAAAGTAAGTTGGGAAAGGCTGCGGGATATGTATGTGGCGCGGATTGGATTGGTGGTGGTGAGGCGGTGGTGAGTATGAGGCGAATTTATTACCCCCAGGTAAGGTATGTGATAGGTACGGATGAGCTGAGCTGGGGAAAGATCTCTATCTCGATGTTGTGAAAAATTATAATCACGAGTAAGGTAGGTAGTTTTGGGAGACTATGTTACTCTGCACGCTCTACTATGCCGCTACGGCGTCTGGCTACGTATAGCACATGTTCTACCCCCGATAGACACCAGATGTCAAGCGATCTCATCTCATCGCACACTTTGAATTTTTCTTTCATAGTCACATACATACGGTGGTAAGTTAGCCAACATCTATAACCTAGGTAGGCCAACCAACAAAGCTCGCTCTCACTCAGAAGAAAAAACCAGATGATGAGATGATGTATCAGTCACCCCCTGTAAAACCCCCCCAATCCATCCCATCACCCAAACCCGTCCACAGGGATTCGCATCCCAAACGCTATATCTCGAAAAGCGTATAATAATCAACACTTCCGCTACCGTATAGCGTTCTTTCTTTCTTTCTTTCTTTCATATCATGAGAAAGAAAGAAGGTGAATGAATGTCATCTGTAAGTACGTACAGCAACTCAACTCAAATCGTACGTATGCCCTGACCCGTACCGCCCCTAGCTATGCGTTCGTTCACATCCCATTCACAACAACAATCCCCGCTTGCAATTAATCCAAGAAAAACTGTGTCATGAATCACCGCTTCTTGACCTCCGTTGCCCAGCCTTCGATGCCTTCTCCCTTGCTGCCTACGGGGACATTGAGACTGACATGTTCCATTCCTTTTGTGTCTGTTAAAAAGGGGCTATTGCTCATTCCTCCTGCGTTCGCCCGATCCTTGGGCTCTAATGCTAGCATAGGAAGTAGGAAATTGGCGATGTCGTCTGCCTCTTTTTTGCTGAAATGATATTTTTCTTTCAGCACGTCTGGGAGGGCCCAGTGCCGTAGGCGGTGGATGTTGCGGAGGTCGCCCTTGCGGGTGAAGATTTCTTGGGCCCATTTGCCGTTCAGGAAGAGGGATCGGGGAAAGACGCCAAGGAGTTCAATGATTTGGGCAATGTGGTCGTCGTCTTTGCCGTATTTGGTGCCGGACTGTGGGTCGAAGAGGTAGTCACCTGTGATGAGTTCAAAGACCTTGAGATGGGGAGTCAGCAAGATTATGCATGGCTGAGTCCCTGGTGGATCAAGACAGGCATACCATAGCAGCCATACTCCAGACATCAGTACTCGCGCCCCATTTGGCACCGAGAATAACTTCTGGAGACCGATACTGTCGAGTTTGGATATCGTTTGTGAAATGGTGACCGACCCAGCATGCATTCCCAAGATCAGCAATCTTGACCGAAATTGTATCCATAGCTTTGTCTATGTCTTCTTGACTGGGTTCTCTCGGGGTGGTAGATTTATTTAACGAGATGCCAGAGATGGTTTGAGAAAGGTTTTCTCTATATTCCACAGTCAGCACGATTGCTATCTTGGTAGAGAATATTATTGGGCATACGCAGTTTTCTCCTGATGCTGCGCATCATCTACAGGAGTATCTTTGAGCCCGAGCATTTCCCTCATCGACTTCGGAGGCGTGGCGGAAGCTACAGCACAATTAATTACGAGACCTTCTTCAAAAGGATCTGGACCACTGATAGGGTAAATACCTGGACTTTCGGTCATCATTGCGTTCAAGCTGCTGTGGGACCCTGTCATGCTGCCTCCAAACCGCAAATTATCCAGATTGCTGAAGCTTGCGTTTAGTGGACTCGGGAGTGGTTGACTGCCAGTGATAAGTGTCCTCCGCCTCCGTCGCCCATTACGATTGTCTTCCTTATCATCTGATTTGGGTTCATCTTTAACAAAGGTCTTAACAATCTGCTCGACGTCACCGATCTCGATCAAAACGTTCTCGGGCTTTAGGTCGGTGTGAATGATGCCACATTCCCGGTGTAGGTAGTCTAAGCCCAGCAAGACTTGCTTCGTAATTTGTTTTACCAGTGCCATTGGAATACCGCGGTGGTTCCACCTCTTGATGAGTCCAAGCAGATTCTCGCCTAGCACTTCGAAGACCATGCAAACGTGAACGCCATTCGGACCTTTGTGCTCGAAAGAATCCAGTAGACTAACGACATGCTTTCTTCCGGGATGGTTTGGATTGGCTGCGACGATTTTGTTGAGCAGCTTAATCTCGTCCACGGCCGTCTCGGTGTAATGGGCAGCAGATCGTACAACCTTTAATGCAACATGCCTCCCCGTCTCTGTGTCTCGTGAAAGCCATACTGTCGAGAAGTGGCCCCATCCGAGCTTCCGCGTGATGATGTATCGCGCGTCCTTGAATGTCTCGCCAACGCTCACCGGATGATAGCCACCTTTGCAGTAATCTTCGGAATCCTCCTCTTCTGCTGTAATCTCCGCGCCATCATCACGGGAAGATGAAGATGAGGAGGAACGGCTGATCTGTGTTTTGTGGTGTGATAGTGGGGAGCTTGTACTGTTCGCGCTACGGGTCAGAGCTCAGCTTCTATCCGAGCAGCTTGATGCACGCGAAGCTGCGCATAATGGCACTCACTTGGAGCTATTCATCTTTGTAGCACTTTTAGGGCTTGCTTCTGCCGCTTGCTGATCCTCTGTTGTGATGATGGGTTTCAAATCTCCACCTTTCCGCCTCTTCTTGTTTCCGTTACCATTTGCAGCATTATTGGCAGCAGAAGCTACTTGCTTGGCTTTGCTGATGGCGGCTTTCTTGATATCACTGCCATTCATCATCCGGCGAAAAGTGTGGTGTAACTGGCAGTGTCGGAGATGCGGCGGACGATGTTTTTAGTTGGTATCTGGGGGCGAATGTTGTGATGTGATGATATCTACCTCATCGGGATTCTGTCAGTCTCAATTCGAGAAAGGGTTTTTGTCGACTGAGACGTGCATTAAAGGGATTAGATATTGTATTTATGCCGAAGGATTGGCGTAAGACAATGCTGGGCTAGTGCCTCGGGGGCTGTGAAGTGCTAGGTAGTGGGTGGTGGGTAGCCGCCGAGAGTGCGTCTGGTACGCGATCGTAGCCCGGCGAGATGGCAATATAAAGCAGGCACAAGAACGAATGAACAGTGAAGCTTAATGAGGCGACATTTCTGAGGTGGTATATGAAGCTATCCCTATGATCCTAGATCCAGGAGAGCAGGAACGCAGAGTAAGGCGTTGACGACAGAAGGGCGTTAGCTGGGCTGGTGCTCCCACTCCCGCCATGCGACTGTACTTGTCTCTTTTCGGCTAAGCGTATTGAGTCGAAGAAATATAAACAACCGCTTCACTCAATACCTATTCATCTGTCACCGCTCTCATCATAGCACGACTAGTAGCGTTACGCATAGCAGACTATTCTGGGACCAATACCGTAGGTTATAACAAGATCGCCTCATCGCTCGGCCTTGATTGACATCATAATCGTTGCTTCGATTCTACCATATATGTACTGTTCATAATCCATCATGTCTTCCCACAAAATCATCATGTACAATCCGAAAACCTGAGACAACATCAATCCCAACAATACACTCTCCAAAAAGTATCCGCCGTCCCTTTCATGAGGATCGCTCATTGCATGACATCACAAAGGTACTTCCCAGAGCTCTATCCAAAACTCTCTCTACATCCAAGCCCGCTCCCGTTCCTCTCTATACTCCATTGGCCTGCAGTCCATTGACACCAGTCCCAATGGTCACCCTCTCATTGAACATTTCACCCTCAGTCCGCTGTCCATCAACATACTCCGTAGCCGTCGGATCCTCAGCTTTCTTCCCTTTCAGATTCTCTCCCTTAGCACCTTCCAATTCCTTCTCCATAGCCCTCAGCTTGACTTTCTGCACCTTCCCTCCCGCATTGCGCGGAATATTGTCAACAAACCTCACGCCCCCATCTAGCCACTTATAGCGTGCGAGTCGTTCCTTGACCCATTGCTTAACATCTTCTTCAGTAACTTCTTTCTCATCTGCTACGCCATAGGTCGTAGTCTCGTGCTCAGGAGAGGGTTTGGGCTTCAGCTGCACGTAAGCGCGAGGAACTTCACCAGTTCCTTCGGGCTCGGGAATGCCTATGACGGCGGCGTTGATGATGGACGGATGCGTGATAAGGATGGCTTCAAGCTCGGCTGGGGCCACTTGCCAGCCACGGACTTTAATCAGGTCCTAGAGTAGATTCTAGCATTAGTGGGACGTCGTTATTGAGCTTATGGATGGGACAGAGGAACGGTGAGAGCAGTACTGAGCATAGACGTTATAGCGTAATGACATACCTTTGCTCGATCAATGATGTAGATTTTGCCCTTGTTGGTATAGGCTATGTCTCCAGTTCTCAACCAGCCGTCTTTGTCCATAGCCGCTGCGGTAGCAGTAGGGTTATCCAGGTAGCCGGACATCATGCAGGGACCTTTGATGTACATTTCCCCATGCATTCCGTCTTCTTCAATAAGATTGCCTTCGATGTCTTTCAATCTATAACTGATCGGTATTGAGGTTCGCATATTCGTAGAGACAGAGACCCTTACCTCATACTCATGCCCGGCAGTATCCTTCCAATACTACCTGTATCATCCCCTTCAGGCCAGAAAAACACAGTGCACCAACCTGTCTCAGTCATACCCCAGACCTGCGTGACTCTTGCCTCCGGCGATAGCAGAGCTTGGAACTCTGCCTGAGTAGAACTACGTAACGGAGATCCACCACACCAAATGTACCGCAGCGATTTCAAACCTTCACTCGTTGTCGATGGAGAATTCAGAATTGCAATGATCATAGCAGGCACCATCGGCGATTCAGTAATATCATAATTCTTGATCGAGTCGAGGTACAGCTTCAGTTCAAATCTGCGCATTATGTATACGGATTGCTGTTCCCGAATCGCACAACCCGTTATCATGGGCAGGGCGAAATTGTGGAACGCGGGGAGACATATCAAACGATTGACCTAGACCAAGGTTAACAAGTTTTGCATCAATACCCTTCGTAGTGCCTACTGGATACGGCTTGCCATGGCTCCTGATGGCATGTACCTGTGCTACAGAGTAGTGATGTGAAATCATTGCTGCTTTGGGCAAACCAGTGGTGCCGCTGGTGAATGCAAGTGTTGCAATGGTGTTTCTCATGTCTCTGTACGGGTCCCTGAACTTGACCCAGTCCTCTTCGCCATGCTGCAGCAAAGATTCCCATGACCGATGGAGAAATTGGTCATATGGAGTTTTGTCATAAGCGTCAAAAACGAAGATCCTTTCATCTGGAATGTTACATTCTTTGGCGGTAGCTTGAACAGTCGAAAGCATATGCGGCTCGCTAATGACATACTTGGCACCTGATGTGTGTACATGATGATTCAATTCAAGACTAGTGTAACCTGGGTTGGAGCCAGTAAATCGTGCTCCAGTGCCGATTATGGCCATGTATATCATTGGGTAGTAGATCTGATGTCCTTAGCACCCTCATGCCTAGGATCGACGTAACGCCGAGAGCCATATTGGTGCATACATCATTGAAAGAGTGGATGCAGACGCAGTCGCCTGGCCGCAATCCCTCGGCTCTCAGCCCAGCGATGAGCTGCCGTGTGATCTTTCGTGCGGATCTAGGAGTGACATATCTCGAAGCATCACTGGCGTCTATAAGGACCTGCAGATTATTTAAGCGATGAGTATGCAGGTTGCTGGTCATGGGTAAAATTACAGGTTTGCTTTGATCTCCTCCCCCATTTTCAAAGACAAAGGAAAGCAAATCTATATCAGGTGGGCCATATTCCACACCCATTATTGCTGCATGTACGAGGTTTACAGTATCAGGTATTGTAGAAGGAGGAGAGCGAGTTGGGAAATGTACAAAAAGAAAGTGTCCCCTAGGGTTGGGTTGGCTTAAATGAAGGGCAGGGAAGGAAACAATAAGAGCGGCAGGATCTCGAAAGTCTAAGACCAGCGCGGGTAATTTGGGTGTTATATTAAGGATTAAGGATAAGGTACCTTAGATACATGTCAGTAGGGTGGTCTTTCGCTCATCCGCCCAAATAAGGCAAAACGAGGTGCAATTAGCTGAAGCCGAAGAGGCAAAGCACATGCTCACTCATCTCTGGTGATACATAGGATGGCCGCTTGCGCCATAGTCTCAAGCCAAGTACAGTTATGGCTGACATTTGGGATGTGTTTGATATGGTGTTGAGACCCTTTTTTCTGATTGGACTACGAATGGTGGACTGGCTAGTCGTTCCTGGCTTTGGCCGCATTGTGTCATGTACGGCGAGAATCATTTCCACGTGGGAAGCACGGAGTTTTCCCAGGCCCGCTATACCTGTTGTTACAGTTGGGGTGGTGGTGATTTGTCGGGATGGGGAGGGTGCATAATCTAGAAGTAGAGAGGGGGATCGCCCCTAAGCGGGAGTTGAGGGAAGTCTGTGGGTGGGGGGGGCGGTGTTTGTCTGGGGCGTGTTCTGGGGGGTTGTCTCGGTTGTGGCCAGTACCAATAGGGACCTAGTCATCCCACTAGAAAGTACCTTAAGGTAGTGAATGGGGCTCCATCTCGGGTGCCCTGTGCAGAGGGAGGTGGAAGCGGCACTACGGCCCGCGAGGGTGAAATTTGGCGAGCTCCCACTTCCACTCCCCCAAGTCTCCTGCTGCTAATTGCAGCACAGCTAATGCACTGTCATGATTGAAGTCGCGTCCACCCTGGTGGTGTTGGGAAGCCCATCCGCGCACTGCCTGGTGCCACTACTAAGGATTTAGCAAATGACTACACCATGACACCTATTCGAATTGTGGAGACTTCAGGGAAAAAGAAAAAGAGAAGGCTTCTGGAAGCGAGCTCAACAAACCGGCTTCCTCCATGTGGAATCCAGGAAAGGTAGGTAAACGAGTATCTCGGACGCCGTTGCACTTTAGCGGAGAGCTGGACGAACGCCCCGCGCGCTACAGGAAACACCAGGGCAAAAAGATACACCCTCACGACGACATGGTTTGCTCGTAAAGCTCCTAGGACCATACTATTCACCACTCTACTAGTTGTTTGCTCCGAACGCCTGCCAAGCCAACACGTACACCGACTCGACGTACACCAAAGAATCGCGGAAGGCTACGTGGCAAGGTCTAGACCGGAAAGATGCTGACTGCGTTCCCAGCTTGCGATTCTCGCGAACTATGAGATCCTACGGCCGGAACCCCAAGTGAACCGAGTCAATTACTCCTACCGACCCCTCCTCTTTCCGCCCCCAAGGAAGCTCGCTTGAAAAGATATGTAACAGGGTTGCCACATGGGAAGAAAGTATGTTGATGCCAGGGTCAGCGGTTGAGGCATTCTCAGGGAATCACATGAATTTGAAGCTATATTCATGTTAGGGATTATGCTCATGAGGGAATTGTCGTCCAACATGTTTCTCCGTGCCTTGACGTCCCACTCTCCTAAAGATTGCAAAAGACTTAAAGCTCTGACAGAATGTCTAATCATAATGCTTTTAACGAGAGACGCTGATCATCAAATCTCGTCAATCATCCTCCCTCATAAGCGCAAGCGATCGCGCAAGCATTCGCCAATGCAAGTAGTGCCTGGGAAGGCCTGGTATCTTCTAAAACTCCAAATAACCATGCAGTTCCAAACAAACAATGCAATGCAAGAATGCCTCCCATATCTCAAATACTAAGAGTCCCAGATAGGGCCGTAGGCTGGTATGCCTCTACTTTCCATGCCGTAGACCACTTTGCGAGTCAAGTGGGGGTTCGAAATTATGAAAACAGCCTCAGCCTTAGATTCCAGGTACATGTGGTACGCTAGAGCTACCATATCCGGACGTCCAGAGGCGCGAGTATTAATGATCATGGCGTCCGGGTCTGCATTAGTGACTAATTGCAGGATGTTCTCACCATAGGTCTGTAGTGGATTAGGTGTGGACCATAGAATTCGGCAGGGCAACGGATGCGAAACCAGCATCGATAGACACGGCCCTATGCCAGAGCCAGTTGTTACGACGACCACGCGCTTAAAAACCATAGCCATTCGAAGCACTCCAGTAATGGGAATACCCCGAATCCAGTAATTTGAAGCGGGCTCCATGATCTGCTTCTTTGTCCAGTCTCCATTGTCGGAAACGATCAGTGAGAATGATGAACCGTCGGCTTCAGGAATCGTCGCGAAAGCATGCCATTCTTTCATTGGATTATGGGTGATCCGAATACCCAGGATAGGACCCATCTTCATGTATTTGAAATGGATGCGGACAGCATGATTCGACAGGACCTCGGGATAAGCTGGAACCTTTCGCAGCCGTAACCAGGGTAGAATGATGAAGAATGTGATTATCAACAGGAACCAAAACGCTGGAGCCTTGATAACAAGGATGCCAAGCGAATCGGCTCCAGGGATTTGGGACTCTGCATGCGATACCAATAATATTTCGACCCAGAACAGAGCGACTGCAGTCCATCCAGCAAAGCGATGAATAGCCTCGAACGTGTTGTGGGAGAAGATCCTGAATTTGGGAATCGCAAAGATGCAGATGGAAAGGAACAACACAAGTAGTAGATATGTGATAGTGAGGACTGCTGGCTGGTTGAACTCTCCATCTGCATATTGTTTGGTCACCAGAGCTGTGTATAGTAAGAACCACGTGGTAGCAGAGACTGCACAACCACTGTGGACTCCCCCAAAATGATAGAGCTTTGCAACCATGCGACGAATTCGGAATGGTACCCAATGAGGAGTCCAGCAGAAGAAGGTATAGAGCCCGTTAATCACATACTCTTGCCTGATCAGTATCGCGCCAATGATGTTGGCCGCAGCAGCAGTGGCTACATTTCCCAGTGGCGGGCCAAAGGGCTGAGAATGCCTGTGCTTGACCAACTCGATGATGAAAGCGATCATATTGGCAAGGAAGACAACAGAGAAAAGGCGCTGGTAGACCGCTAGAAGGTTGTGTCGTAACCGTCTCCATATCCTGCGCTCTCGCTTGTAAGGTAATCGTGGCATCTCATCTGGGGGCATGGATATCCTCCAAGTCGAGCTGTATGAAGCTGAAGGAGTGTGCCCTCTTCGTGCAATAGGTGTCATATCTGACTTCTCATAGTCTTGTGCTCCAAGCTCTTGCTGTATTAGAATTGGCGCCACGACACCCTTTTCCAGGTCTTGGGGCGGAGTGGTGGAATCGATTGACTTCGAAGGTAGAGACTGTTCTGTTGGATATCCTAGGGACTGAGCCTTCTCGAGGGTGAGTTCTTCTGGGCGAAAAGCCTCCTCAGTGACAGTGTTGAGGGATTCGCTCGAGCCTGCATGCGAGACCTGTGCCGTAGAGGCGTTGGCTGCCTCCACTTCGCGAGAGGAAAGCGACTCAGGTTTGCCATCATGGCCATCGTGGCCAACGCGGCCTTCCTGCTCCGTATGCTCTATTTCGCTCATGGTGGACTGGAGAGGTAGATTAGAAAGACTTGGGTTGACTGTGAATCAATCAGTCTCCGCGTACGAATATTCGCTGAACGAAAGGCAGGACCAGAGAGTTAAAGTACCTAGAGCAAGATCAAGGAATGCAACTTTCGGAGGATTAGATCATAGTTCGATATTGGTCAATGAAGATGAGAGGCGCTAGAGAAGGGAGCGCATTGTCGCATTGGGCATTGGCAAGGCCAGGACGGATGGTCGAGAAGAGGTGTTTTGAAGACAAAGAACGGTAAGAGGTATATCTATAGAGTAGATGAAGTAGTGAATGCACGAAAGGGTACGTGCTGGGGGCAGCGCCGGGCAGGGAAGGAGTGATTGGCTGTGGGGATAGCTGGGGACTGGGGATGAGACCCTCCAAGCACCTTCCAAGCACACTCGACCCTTAGCCCTTTGGCGGATGCGACTAGCTCGGGGCAACTAGCGCTCCCCTTCGCTATTCTAATATACACTAGACGACTTGAGGCAACCACCAACCGAGAAAAGACGGTTCGTAAGGTTCGTCAGAATGGTAAGGTACCTACTAAGGTCCGCCCGGTCTTTACGGGCGGATAAACACAATAGCCCCAAATAGTCCCCAAGGGCAACCCTACTGAGGTACCATTTCGTGCAAGCTCCCACACGACTCCAACCGAAGCCAATTCTTTGTCCAGACAATGTACCACGAAAAACTACCCACTTTCGGAACAGAAGATATGAAATAGGAAGATTTGAGGAAGAATTCAACTTAGAATATGCTTTGCGCGAAAAGGGTAAAGGGAATAAAGACGGTCTTGATTAAGGTATGGAAAGCCCTGAAAGCCCATGCACTCATCACTGTAAGATGCAATTTCCATCAAGGACCGGCATACAATCATGATTAATGCATCATGAATGGTGACGCGACTGAGAATGTGGAGAAAAGTGTGTCACCTACTTTTGTATGTGAGGCATCAGCCATCGCCTGCAGCTGCCACACATCATTGCTGGATTGCCAATGCAACCCATCTGTGGGCGGCGTATTCCTTCCACCAACATGCTGGATGTTCACTTTGCTACACCATATGTAAGTCATCCTCCTATCGAGCCTATCGTGTCGCCTGTGCCATGTGAACCGGTGCTGCACCTGCAAGCGATAGGCACCCTTCGAATACTATCGAGTAATATCGAGTAAGCAAGTTTTGCCTCTTTCGGCTAAGGCGCTGCATCGCTGCGCGGCCCTTTTTAGCGTTCACCGATGTGACCCTGAAGACGAGGGTCGTGCCCATGTCCCCAACTTCTTACTAAGCTTACCAGACTCTCGAATTCTAGTGGTAGAATTCTTTTCGTGACCTTTCTCATTGTAAAGTATGAAGGGCGAAAGGTTGCCGACATGCCGACCTGATTCCCTGGCAGGGAAGGAAGCCTGAAACCTACATTGTTTCTTTATTGATCTGTAGTCCCCCGCCTAGAATCCGATAAGGAGATATGTTGATCACCACCCAGTTTTGTGGCTTAGATACTATGCCGGACCAGTGACCATCGACGCACGGCCAATCAGATGGAGCGAGCTCGACCGACCCCCCAATTCTCTCAATTGCATCAAATAGTTTCAGATAGAGTCGTCCCCAGTATGAACACCATGCAACTGGGTCCAGCGCTTTGCTTCGTGCTCATCCATGCTCTGGGTCAGTGCTCAACGGCTGTCACTGACCGTTGTTGCTTTGAGGCTCATCATTGAATCCCGAGCATGGAATAAAACTTCGCAGCACAGTCGGTCAATGATGTAGCGACACCAACGAGCCTTCCGCCTCCGAGCTATTGTAGAAAGTTTTTCTGCATAGCTAATAGAATTTCCTCTGCCTTATCAACTACCAGAGCTTTTCGGTGGTCTTGTACGTCGCAAGTGGTGTAGCCCAAGCCTTGATACCAGTCGTCATCCCTTTGGCCCACTGAACCAATTTGTCATGTTCGACAAGCAAACTGGGCCCAATAGAGAATATCTCGAAACTTGGCCATGTTTACCACTCGGAATGATACATTAATATCTCGCAAACCTAATCTTGAAGTTCTGGACCGCGCGTGATTGGTCAAAGAGACTGACATTTTCAACGGTGGGGCGACGGAAGCTCGCATAACACTGGGGATATAATCGTTCGGATACATGCAATTAGGACCCAATAGAAAGAACCTCTCTTTGTCACTGCATTTTATTTAGATGGGCCGAGCCGAAAAGCGCAGTCAGTCCCATTTTTTTCAACGGCAATTTTCAGCCTGGCATTGATCAATCGAAAACAGGCAAAGGACGACCGGGTTGAGATGTCGCAAAGCTGTGGGAGGTCGTTTTCGCCCTGCACCGGTTTTATAGCAGACTTCAAGGTGACCTATTCTCGGAATGTAGGTGACAAGCACCAGGTTCTCTAGCCTAAGATATCATCCAAGTAGATTGGAACACCTACTGCCTCGCTCCGAAGCCGTGGAACCGTAGGAATCTCGTCAACCCTCGAATTTGCATTCTTGACGCAGAAGCTTCGGATGTTGAATTGCTTGATGAGTGATGAGAGGCCGGCTCCACAGTGTAACACTCCAAAGAAGCCGAATCTGTCATGACCTTTGGAAAATATTCATCCTGTAGCCTCTCAAGCACATGTAGCCATGGTATCGATACTCGTCACGGGAAGGGTACTAGTAACAGCAAGTCTGGCTGCCATGCATTCTATAACTTTGCCATTGTACTTGGGGATCCCCTAGTCCTGTAGATTTGAGCAGGGTCGCGTGCGCATGGTGTGATGAACTTCAACGTTTCGTTCGATATAGATCCAGTGTGTGAGACTTAGGTGGAGCCATTTCGGCAGGCCTGTGTCTAGTTGGCTTGTCGTGAAGAAGGTAGACTCATCGAGCCAAACTGAGATGTTGTGCTCGAAGGGGTAATCAGAGTTCCAGATGCCATTTAGCGTTGATCCCTCACACAATCCTAAGGAAATTTAAGCACAAGTGCATAAATGACCAGTCTATGTGTTCAGAAGAAATCAACTTCAATCACGGCACCGTGAAGGTAGATGTGTAGTAATTGTAGCTTTGCCTCCTCTTTGCATCATCCTTCGTTTCCCATGGTAAATTGGAGGGTCTGCGTATCCCATCCTAAGGCTGATGCGTATGTTCTTCGCAAGCACTGATACACGTAAGCTATGCTTTCTGGATAGTTGTGTCTGTTCATCTTGGACTTGGGATTCGTATAAGCCGAGGTTAAGGTCGTAATAGTTGTAGAGACAGGCGCTTGTTTTTAGGAACCATGGGTCCCAGATGCACGACGTGAAGTCTTTATGCTTTCTCGCTCGTCCAAGCAAGTATTCAGTAGGGAGTATTGGATGTTCGGCGATTTCGGTTCCACAGAGAAGCCTGCGCCGAGCTCAAATAGACCGTGCCAAGAACGTAGGCGGGGATTTGTGCGCTTCTGATGCGCCGTGTACACCGGAGAATTGGTAGCTCGGGACGTCGACGTGGCCACCAAGACTGCCAACGGTTCCTGGATGATGCCTCAATTTGGAGGAGGGGATGTACATGCTCGGTGTCCCTCGCAAATTTTGTTCATTTTCTCCTCGTGTGAGTCGTGTGACAGAATTTAGGCTGAGCTTAGGGGGGTTCTTAGGGAGGTTCCAGGCTGGTGGGGGCTTTAATCAGGGGGTCAATCCATAGGGGAAGAGGGACAGTTGGGCTAGTAGAAAAGTTAGGGAAAGTGCCAAGGTAAACAAGCCCCCTTTAACCTCTTTAACCTCGTAAAAGGCGCTCGGAGCGATAAGGTGATCGCCAATTGCACCTACCGCAGCAAAGGCGCCCGCTCAAAGAAGATAGTCAGACAGCCAACAGGAGATGCGGGCAAACACTCCCCCCAGTGTTGGCCCCTGCTACTCCCCTGGTAGTATAAGTCGGACGGAACGCGTAAGCCAATCCGAGTGTTTAAATCCCCTAAATATTACATTCGTACTGCCAATACTTGCCAAGATCCACGATCGTTCTAACCTCTGTTTCCTTCCCCGGCATTCGGATCTTTGTCAAATTGCTGCTCAGCTTTAAATTGTCTCCTTAATCTGCATCTACTCAGTGCGACGACTGGCGGCGGCGGCGGCGGCGACGTTTACATCTCATTCGACTGTGTCTACTAACGTACAGAGCATTCCAATCTATAGCCTCGACAGGTATTCTATACTGCTAATTGATGGCCTGAGTCCTATCTTAGCCTGACCCTTCGGAAGAGATGCCACCTCCACAAGCACCAAAGCGAGATGTTGTCTGGGCAGATGTCTGTACTACCTTCGCACTCGTTGCAACATTTTCGTGACATCCTACTGACACTGCTTCCCAGGGGTTGCGAGGAATTGCTTCGGTCCTGGTCGTCACTGCGCACATATGCCGCTCTCTAGTACCACATCTTCTCTCCCCTGCAATGTCCGATAAATTGCCTCCTACGCTGTTCCAACTACCTTTCTTCCGATGCCTGGTCATGGGCAGAGCTAGCGTGGCCGCTTTTGCCCTCCTGGCAGGCTACGTCAACGCTCTAAAACCTATAAAGCTTTCTAGGGCTGGGAACGCTGATGCAGCCTTGTCGAGCGTTGCAAAAAGCTCGTTTCGAAGAACGGGGCGATTTGTGGCCCCTGCAATTATAGCAACAACTTGCAGCTGGCTGGTGTGCCAATTTGGGGGCTATAACGTAGCACATATCGCAGACTCTGCTTGGATCAGGGATACGAGTCCCACGGCCAGCCCATCCTTCGCCGCCGCCATTTACGATCTATTCAAGAATCTCGGAACTACATGGTTAGATGGTTTCAACGCTTATGACAGGATACAATGGACCCTTACCTACCTTCTGAAAGGGTCGATGATGACGTACTTAACCTTGTTCGCTACAGTCTATGTCAAGCCGAAATGGAGGTTCTTTATCTTAGCTGCGCTCTACTATTTCAAGTTCAAAGGCGGGGATGGTAAGCACCGAATGATCCTCTTCCCTAACCTGTGACTTACAAATTTTTAGCTCTCATCGGATTCAATGTTTATTGCGGCATGTTTCTAGCTGAACTTACTCTGGACCCCGATGTCCAGGATTATGCGGCGGAACATAACCTCGCCCGATCCATCTCTTCTGGGTCCTTGATTATTCTTGGCCTGTTCTTCATGTCATACCCTGAAGAAAATCCATCGTGGACCCGCTGGTCAAAATTCCTTCTTCGGCTAGGCAACTATATCTTCCCTACAGGTGTGGAGTTCGCACGATACTATCCCGGTTTCGGGGCTAATCTTTTGACTCTTGGAATATTGTTCAACAATACTGCGAAAAGGATTCTATCTCACTCGTTCTTCTGCTGGATGGGGAAATTGAGCTTCCCTATCTACCTCCTGCACGCGCCTTTGATACGGACTGTCCTCACGTGGGCCCTATTCGGAGCGTCAGTTCGACCAGATCAAGGCAAGGATGCTGAAGGAAATCAATTACCACCGGGATGGTTACCGATTGCGAACCGTTGGGTATGCGTGATAGCTATACCTTTATTCTACGTCTTTTTGTACAGAGTGGCAAATCTTTGGGCATCGTATGTGGACCCTTTTTGTGGGAAGGTGACGAATTGGTTTGAAGAGCTCGTCTTTAGAGATGATGCTAAGGCGCAGACGGAAAAACCTTTGTTAATGACGTGAGGCAAGACCTATGGATTGTACAGAGCATTTGTCCTTGTTGCATGAACTGGATTTAGAGTATCTATCGGCTTGGGAGTCCTGGAACGAGAGTAGTTGTCTGCAGCGCCTTGCATTAGGAGATAGCCATGTGAGGCAAAAGCCTCTATAGAACTACGCTTCATGCCTATTATAAAGGCATAATATTAATCCTACATCCATACCGAAAGTGGATAATTCGTGAAAATTGCCCCAAACTTTTCAAAGTAGGTGTCCTGCCTAGGTTCAGGGATCAATGTGCAAGGCTACACTCACTCTAGCTCGAGTCCGTGACCTCCATCTCACTTCCACCATAAAGAATCATACAAGACGTGATTCACATATCTTTATTCCAACTTTTTTCCACCTTCTGCCTTGAATCTCATGAGACTATCCACATACATTTGTTCTGGATAAAAATCGATGGTTCCTGACATTCGTAATGCCACTCCTCAAGAGGATGCCCCGCCCGACTCCGAACCAAGACCAGAGGCCCACGTAAAGATCCAGCAGACCTCTGCCCTGCTAAAGCTTCCCATTGAGGTCTTCCAAACGATAACATGGCACATGGATGTTGGTACTTTCTTCATCTCACTTCTGACATGCAAATTCTTCCTCGCCGCTGCCCAATCTAGACCTAATTTACATCGCCACTTCGGCAGCCTACCGGGTCTCAAATTAGGATTTGATAGTATAACGACTCCTAACCTACTCCTACAATTCCGGAGACGAGCTGCAGAAAGTGGCTGCGCGGCCGGGGTGCTGTCAGATCTGACTCTGTATGCCCCTGCATCACGGATCCCATTGAGCAACGCGGTGTTTTCTCCAACATGTCCAAGTCAACCGGGAACTGTAGCTCAGCTAGCAACGGTTCACGAGGGCGGAGCGCTTCAGATCTACGACCTAGGCAAACATCATGTTCGACACAAAGCAGAGCTTCACATTGAACCTGTTCACATTGAACCTACAGAGGACGAGAACGGCTGCAGAATAGAAATCCTCAAAATGGCTTTCTCGCCTGAGAGCCAAGACCTAGCTGTCCTATATAGGTCCTACAACTATACAATGAGCTCCTATGAGAGCCGAAAGCCGCCTGAATTCTTTGAGCTTGGCGACCCTATCTATAGGCTCGTCACATTTCATCGCCTACACGCAAAAACGAAGAAATACTTCTACTCGTCCAGTCAACAAGAAACTAGGAATATTTACGGTCACAGTGATGGTACGCCCGTAGGTCTTGCCTTAGCATCGAATGGAAATGCGTGCATTTCATGGAAACAGCCTGCAAAATATAATGAGACCAAGATATTGCTCATCGGCCGGGATGAAAAGATGATGGAGGCGTGTTCTCATGGTTAGTAAACGTATTATTGCCAGATACCTCGAGACGTATTTGGTGTTGATGTACTGCATGATCTGTCAATTTTGTTCAAAATCCTGTGTATTCTTCGATTTCTACAATGCTACAATGCATGTTGATGTATTTCTTTCCTGTAGGGGAGATGCGGTTTTCTTCGTCCTATCGAAAGCCTACAATCCCTTATTTAGTTACGTACACTAAGCATGAGCTATGAAGCAGTAATGGCTAGTTGACTTCTCTCATCCAGATCCAAACCCAGACATTCTACCAATAGTCGATCCCCCAGGCCTTCCTGCTGCCAGGTACAAGGAGCGCCTAATATTCGGCGTAAGATTTGTGGAAAACGACAAGAAATTGAATTTCTACAAACCTGGCAGTCCAATACACTCATGGTACACGCCAGCTTGCAACCCATCTGATGCTAGGTCCACCCCCATATCCACCAACGCTGCTTGGCTCAACATCGAGAATGAGGAGGACGACGTCGAAGAGTTTGCCATAGGAATGCCATTCTCCGCAGCTCATTGCTACGGCGTTACCGTGGACTGGAGCACATCACCCATGTGCGAGAATTCTTACCTTGCTCTTGGGATTACTAAGCATTGGCGAGCGTCTTCTAAAGGTCCTGATGTTTTTATTGTACAGGCGAACGCCATTGTACTCTCAGCCGATTGTGAACATCGTAGCAACCCCGAAGAAGGACGTAAAGCTCACTCATGGAAAGCTTTGGCGTATCTGGCAGGTTACAGAGAGGGTGTAAGTTCCTTGGGCACGGTGATAGCTGTATCGCCTGGAGGCACCAGGATCGCAGCAGCTACTTGGTCCCAGGTCCTTGTATGGTCGTTTAGCCCGAAATTGCTTCATCAAGGTGAACTTCAGCACTACTTCCCGACACACGACTACAACTCCAGGAAGGGTTTCGGCCGTCTAAGGCCCACTTTACTTCCATCTCAGGGGGTGGTTCATAGCATGCTGTGGACAAATGAAACTCAATTATATGCTACAACGGATCAAGGGCTCGCTAAATGGGATATTGGACACCGGAGCGAGGGAGAGAGAGAGCATCTATCCTTGGCCTATGATGCCTGGCCCAACGCGGCCGTGGCAGCGCCGGTCACGGGCTCGAAGCTGCAGCAATGTCGGCCAAGAAAGCCGTTTGACTGACGCGGATTCGATGGTGGACTCAGCTACACGAAGAGTGGGAGTCGCGACGCTGGCGCAATTAGTCTAATAGGTAGCGAAGGTTCCAAGACGACAAAGCAGAAGTAGATTAGGAAAACAGAATGACATCAGGTTCTTCGTCGGTAGGTTGCGAGGTATAAGCAGAGGCAAAATTGACTATGTGGCTATTGTTTTGTAGCGTTGGATTAGTTTCAGCAACTCGTATTCCTAGAAGTAGGGTCGGACAACAGGCAGCAGTAAGGCTGATGATGGATGATTCGGCTACTTTATTTTGAGCTGACGCAAATGGTGCAGCTGACAGAGTGCCCTTGCCTGAGGGCTGGCCGGCAGTGGACCGCAATATGACCGCATAGCTAAAGTAGACAATGGTGGGCAGTGTTGATTCGATGCAAACATTCTTCAAAGGCGCAGCTGTGCGGCGACCAAGCCTTGAGCGTCATTCCGTAATAAGAAAAAGTTGCAGAATTTAGCTGGCCATGATGTGGTCCTTCAGGCTTCGAGCTGTAAACACAGTGATCAGAACCTTAAGGGTATCATATCAGTAAGAAAATGCAATCTGTCTGCTGGTAGTTTTAACATGTGTCAGGGAGTCTCTTAGGGCTAGAGATGACGCAGGAGTGGGGGGGGCGGGAGAATTATGGTCAGGCTTAGAATATTAGAATGGTTTTGTACGAAAGGGTTCTTGATTTCAGGGTCCCTTTGAGGCTCCCTTACTACCAATCTACTACAGTGCTAAAAGGTACTACTACTTTCACCATCCTGTCCAGTCCCTGAACGACTCCCAACCCTCCCCCAGCGCATCTCGATTCTCTCCAAATCGTCATTTCTTGCTTAGCACCCGCCCCATTAGTGCGCCTCTCGTCTAAAGTAATCCTACGAAAGTAGTGCAAGCCCCAACGGGTCTAGAACACACCGTTTGACCAACCTTCAGCGTCCTTCAGTGTGGGTATTTCCTAACAATCTCCACAACCTCCTCCTTTCCACTGCCTTACTGAACTTGTATGCTCACTACTCTGGACCTCTCTAGCCGACTCTCATCTTCCCACCTTCCTTCCATATCCTTTCAACCTGTCCTTGCTACTGCCTTACGCCACACGCCCAAGTCACCTTCCTACGCTCAGCGCAGTCGACCTCTTCGTTGTCAACCTCTCCAATAAGATCTGGCCATGGCGGTTTACCAAGTTATTTGCCAATAGCCAACGTTAAAAAACACGAGCCTATCTCCCTCGAGGGTCGCCACCACAGATCATGAGTACCACTGCGACTACTCGTCCTTCTCCTCGAGGACCTTGGTCTCCGCGGAGTCCTTCTCGGAATCGACCTATACCGTCAACCGCTCCTCTTGGGTTCCCGGCAAAGACACCTGGCCAGCCTACACCTGGGCGTGCAGCCAAAACCTTGTCTCCTCACGCAGCGCGTCCCCAGCCAGCCTCAAGTCCGAATTACTTCGAATACGTTACAGATCCCGGCAACAACCCTCCAAATTCTAATGCAGGTATACACGCAAAGAAGAATTGGAGCCCTCCTCCATCCGCTGGCGCACGTCCAGGCGTTGCCACCCCTTCACCACATTACCCTCTTGAGTCACACCCTCGTTTTGAGAATTTCCGGAGGCAGTCAGAGACCAACACCTTCAATCTAAGTCATGGGTACCTCTCGCAATTTAGCGCAAAGCCTATGAGTGGAAAGCCATCAACCATCGAGGGGGTGACAGACCAGAGCCACAGAAGAAGAAACGCGCCATCCGTTGAACCAGAGGAGTCTACTTTGCAGGGGGAGGCAACAACGCTGGATTGCATGGATCTGGACACCCTCCCCGACCCTCAACGCCCCGGTCCAGATCCCCTGAGCTCTCCAGGTGCGTCTTACTTTGATGCACCACGACTTGGTTCACAGCCCAATGTGCTATCACCGGCGGAAGTCACGAATTCCGATTCGTCATCTTCGCAGAGAACGCAATTATCACACATTGATGAACGACATCCTCGTAATTCTCTCCCACATAATAGAATCGACCCACCATCGGGCGTAGTTCAGCGCTCAGAGACATTACCTAGCTCCGTTTCAACTGATGGTCCCACAATGATATCGCCCCAGGACTTCGTTGGACTATTAAAAGGCCATCTTCCACAAGACTTGCTACTACTGGACCTCAGGGTTTTCCCACAATACTCCAAGTGTAGGATATATGAAGCACTGAACCTATGCATTCCCACTACTCTTTTGAAGCGAGCATCATTCAATATCCAGAGGTTATCGGATACATTTACTAGAGAACACGAGAAAGCCAAATTCGCCCAATGGAGGAATGCCAAGTTCATTATCGTCTATGACGCAAATTCCATGCAGCTCAAAGATGCCACATCATCAATCAATACACTGAAAAAATTTAGCAATGAGAAATGGCACGGTGCCACCCTCATCTTACGTGGCGGCTTTGATGCTTTTGCAAAGAAATTTCCAGAGCAGGTCGACAAGAGACCCGCAAATGAGATAGAGGGGGTCGACGCCAAAAAGCTTTCGATAGATCCGCCCTCCGGAGCTCCTGTTGCTGGAGGCTGTATGATGCCGAACACTCAGACCGCTGCCAACCCGTTCTTTGGTTCTATCAGACAAAATATGGACTTGATAGGAGGAGTGGGGCAGATGCCAGTGAAATTGCCCGCGGGCTTGAGGGAGAGCGCAATAAACCGAATACCCACATGGTTGCGAAAGGTTTCAAGTGCGAACGACAATGGCAAGACTGTTGCTGACCGCTTCCTTGGGATTGAGAAAGCTGAGCAACATCGAATGCAAAAAGCTCTTTCATGCAATGTCACTTATGGCTCCCCGAACCCTCTGTCGCCTGAAGCTGTGCAGATTGCGGGTATTGAAAAAGGAACGAAAAACAGATACAAAGACATGTTGCCTTATGACCATTCAAGAGTCAAATTGCAGGGTGTGGAGTCCGGGGGCTGTGACTATGTCAACGCCAGTCATATCAAAGCACAATGGAGCAACAAGCATTACATTGCGTCCCAGGCGCCTGTGCCAGCTACATTCCAAGTGAGCCATGCCAACTATGAGTCTTTCATTGTATCATCTTAGCTGACAACTTTATACAGGACTTTTGGCGCGTGGCCTGGGAACAAGATGCACGCGTAATAGTAATGCTTACTGCCGAGTCAGAAGGCGGTCAACGGAAGTGCCACCCTTACTGGCTTCCTGGTGACTACGGACCTTTCAAACTCAAAGCAATTTCGGAGCGCCATTTAGCTTTGGAACATTGTTCCAAAACGCCGAACAGGTCATTCACGTCGCCTGCGCTCAAGCCAGATGCCAAAGATAGGAGGCCTGACATGAGTCGTCGTCGTTCTACAAATTATGCAAGCCAACATGCTGCTACACCAACACCACCGATTGATCCTGAAACCCCACACGTTATTATTCGCAAACTCACACTATCACACGCTAATCATCCCTTTGAGCCTCTACGCGAAATCACTCAGCTTCAGTATTCTAGCTGGCCGGATTTCGGCGCCCCAGCTCACCCGGCACACGTGTTGGGACTTGTAGAGCACTGCAGCTCCGTGGTCCGAAGCTACCAGTCCAGTAAAAGCAGTCGAGAAGTCGATGAGCCAGCTCATAAGAACGAGAGGCCAATCGTAGTCCACTGCAGTGCTGGCTGTGGCCGGACAGGTACCTTTTGCACGGTTGATAGCGTAGTGGATATGCTCAAACGGCAGCGTCAAGTCCGAACAGCCAAGCTCGATGCGAAAGGGAGAGACCGTGGGGATGAGATGGCCATCGATGCTAAAGAAGAGGACAGCTGGATGCTGAAAGATGACGAAGACCTTGTGGCTAAGACAGTCAGCGACCTCCGTGCACAACGACTGAGTATGGTGCAGACACTGAGGCAATTCGTACTCTGTTATGAAACCGTGCTGGAGTGGATTGTGGATGAGATGCCGGAGAAATATAAAGGCCTTGGTGGTGGTGGCGGTGGTAGTGGTGGGCAGGGAGACAATGATAGGTGGAGTTGGGGCGGCTCCCCATCCGCATAAATAACGAAGAACATGGATGGCCTGCATGCATGTAAGGGCGTTTTGAGGCTCTCTATTCTCTGCCTTTTAGAACATTGGATGAACGACATGACCAACAGAAACGGAAACGAAACACCATGAGCGTTTTGAGATAAGAGCGGATAGCATAGCAAGAATCATTATGGTGATGCTAGGTTCTAGGGTATGATGAATGTATGATATGATTAGAGGTGTAAGGAGATGAAATTATAGACGCATAGCCGGTGATATTCTCTCATTATGTTTTCTGCTGTTTATAGAAACTAGGGATTTAAGAGTGAGAAAGGTTTGCATAGCTGGTATCTCCTCTTTGTGTTTCCGCTGTTTACACATATGACTGGGATTTGAGAGTGAGAAAGGTTTGTATCTGATATGAGAAATATATGGTAAGTTGAGATCTAAGTCAGATATTCATCTGGCTGCGATGTGTTATTCTTCTTGCTGGATCTTACACTGAGAAGAATTGCACAAGATGTTTACGCATATTTGGAAAAGGATGTATGAGAATGTTGATGGATAAATGTGCATTTCTTTCTCTTGTATTTATGGATGGTGAGCATACTTGGAAGTATGCCGAGAAGTCACGCCTATTGATTGGGATCTTGTTATTTTATTTGATTTAGTTGGACTTTGGATTGGGGAGAGGAAAGGTGGTATGTCTTATTTGTGTGATTTTGTATTGCCTTTATTGAATATTGTGTTTACTTATGGGACTGTGGCTTGATTTAATGCAAGGGGTTTTTTCTTTTTACCTGACGTTGTCTATGTTTGGGATTTCTTTTGGAAATTTAAGCGTGAATATCGTTTCCTCATGACATGGCGTTGTTAGATTGCATGAAACCTTTAAAGGATATCAATACTGATTGCAAAGCTTTTTAAGTTTCCGTATTGACAAGGTTCGTATATATCGGCTCAGCTTTTACAATGTTCCTTATTGTGGAATCCAAAGAGATGCTTGTTTCGAAGTAAAACCCCCATTCAGAAATGCATTGATACTAGCTAACGTCATGTGAAAGCCGGTTTTGTATTTCCACAACTTTTGCGCTTACTTATGGTTAGAAGAAAGCGCACCATCCAATATACATACTTGCTAATTTAAACGGATCCGTAGCCTGTTGAATCAACGCCTGTACATAACCCTCCACACTCAACGGCACACTTTCCATCGGCAACAAGCCTCTAACCTTATTCCTCACACTCTCCAACACCCCTTCAGGCGTATCCGGCACAATAGAAACGACTTTCTTCTTCTTACCTATGAAATCCGTAGTCGGATCATACAAAAACGTTTCTAGAATCGTCATCAGCGTATCCTCATTCTGACGAAGAATACCGAGAGTGAGTTCGCATGATTTACGAAAGGGCCCTTCATAGCCATAGGCGCCGAAAGCGTCTACCATGTTGTGCGTGAGGCGGAAAGGAACTAGTTCTGGTTTTTCAAAGGTGAGGCCTTTGTCGAAGAGGCAGTTGAAATCGACGTGGAAGGTACCACCGTTGCTTTCTTCGAAGAGAATGTTTTCCCCATGGCGATCGCCTAGGCCAAGGACGTGTCCGACGATGGACATGACGGCGCAGGAACGGGTGTAGCGGAGGCGAGCGGCGAACCATGCGCCGGGCTCGGGAAACATTTCGACGAACCATTCGTGGAAGACGGGAGGGAAGTGAGGGATGATTTTTTTCGTGAAGATTGGGAGCTTTTCGGGAGCGGACACAGACTCCGTGAGAAGCTGACGAAGCTCTACGTAATTGATGTGTACGTTTCTTTGCTTGTAGCTGTTCAGGAGGATCTCACGAAGCGTCTTCAGGTTATCAATCCATTCGATGAGACCGCATTCCTCATTAAGGGGCGTTACTGCATAAGTCTTGATATAGAGGCGACGTTTGCTGGACTCGGCATCTTTCTTTAGGGCGCGGTTGATCATGGCGTTGAATTCCATTAGGCGTTGATCTTTTCGAAGATCATCTTTGGGCTTGCAAAGGAGGGCATAAACGTGTCCGTCCGAGCCGCGAATGCTAATCTTCCGAGGACGCTGCAAAGAGCTGAGCACTAACACATCGTCTAGGAAGGTTGAGATGTGAATGTAGTCCCTGCTGCTGAAAGGCCTGTGCAGCTTCATATTAACATTTTCAGTCACTGTTGGCAAACGTGCTGTCAAGGATATCTCCAGTGGCATCGCGAGCTTACAAGAAGCTGTTTTGTGATTGAAGCCAAGATCTCGGGTCAGGCTGACGTTGGTGGGTTTACCTGGAATGTCGCCCTCGCAAACATGCAACAGTTGGTCCGATATCTTCTGGCCTTGTTGGAGCAGCGTTTTCAGCTCCGATGCAGAGGAATCCGTTTTGGACTTTTTAGCATGTTCACCAATTCTTGCCATGCAGGCGGCTCCTCTAGTTGCTCTATCCTTTGAAGAAGATTTCACCACGGCTAGCAAAGTCCAAAGCGCTTGTGGTGCGTGCTGAATAACAACCTTCACTACAACGTCAACCAAGAGACCATAGACGGCGTGATTTGGATGACAGATGCGGGCCATTATCTGAGAGAGCGCAGTGTAGAAGGTAAATGCCGGTAGACGGTCAATGATCTTTCTGACCTGGGAGTTGCATTGCTCAAGTACCTTCCTCCGCTGTGCTGTGGTACGAGCGTGGCCTTCGTCATTGAATTGATACCTTGCGTCCAGGGGTTCCTCTATGGCAGAACCCAAGTCCAGCCAAAGTGTTAGCAGTCTAGGCATCGTCTGGTAGATATACTTTGCCCCATACTGCAAAGATCTTCCATAATTATCGACGACCATTTTCGCGATTTCGCCGGTTATAAAGGGTTGTATCTGCTTCGTTGGTTGCTTCGATTTTTCGGATTGTAATATCTTATTATAATGTTTTCCAAGGTAGTAATGCGCCTTTTCGGATCTAGCGTGATACTGCACAGCTTTCCTGTACTGACTAACTGTCACATCTGATTGCGTTTGGCCAGCTCTGTCAATCCACTTGGCTAACAGTAGATGTGCCCTTGCCTTGAGCATATTCTGCTGTTGCTGTCTCCCCGTATTATTCGCGTTCATGGATTCTTCAGCTTCGGTATAATCATAAGAACGGAATTTATTGGCAGTAATCGCACCTTCGAGACTCTGGATGGCTTTCCGATGGTTTCCTTCCTTCCACAGAAGCCGTGAATGTTCAATTGTGGCCGACTCGTCGCCGAGCTGAGAGGCATGCAACACAGCGTTGAAAGCCTGATGTGTGAAATTGCCCTTCCGTGCCAATTTCGCGCTGGTAAGCCATGCCGATGCCAGGTCGATGTTCGAAAACTCGCGCCTCGTCACATTAGCTTGTAACCTATAATGAGGACAATAAACCTACGAAGAAAGCTGCATCGTCGCCCGTCTGAGGCCGAGCAAGTATTGCTTATCAGAGTGGAAAGGCCCAAGCACATCCAATCTTTGACCCAAAGATGCTAGAAGGCTACTTTTATCTCCGTTAAGGCGAACACGAATACCGCTAATCATCTCAATCTCCGTGAGCACGTGGAATCTTAGGAGGAATTCATGGCAGCCTTGGAGAGACGTTGTATTAGTTACTGAAAGGCCTCTTGCTGTAATCTGACGAAGGTGGTCCAACAACCATGAAAATTCCTCGACTTTGTCCTCAGAGAGTGCCAGTAGAGCTCGTCCAAGTCCTACGTTAAAGTCTGCTTCCGCAGACTCCGATGTTGATGACAGATACGTTCTCAGCTTTTCCCATTTCCCTGTGACCCAGGAAGCCTCCACAGCAAACGGTAGTGCTAGGGTCCTGCTTGCATCGGATCGCTGAAAGCCGTCGACTTGGTTCAATAGGACATCTGTTGTATTTTAGCATACCTCATCTACTTTTCTTTAGGTCTATCGCTTACCATATTGACCCGACTCTTTGAGGCTTGTAAGAAGATTGTATTGGACATCGAGATCAGTGGGCTTTTCTGTAAGTAGTAGTTCGTACCAACTCTGGGCCGCAGTCCATCTCCCGGCTTTCCGGTGTTCAAGTATCTGCTGATCGATATTAAGCACTTGCAGATACGTTGAAATGCCCTCTATACCGTCGGGTTCGTCGATTTGCGTATAGATTTCCTGGAGCCGTTCGTAAAAAGGCTCAGGAACTTCCTCTGGATGGCTAGTATTGTGTCGTTCTCTCTTTTGGCGGATAAATTGCTCCCAGTGGAACAAAGCACGAGAGTACGATTTACACTCTACTGCTCGTCGAGACATTATGTCTGCAGGTATCACTGCAAGCACCGCCTCAACGCTCTGGATCTGTGCCAAAGCAATGCTGACATCCGCTTCTGATGCTAGCCGAGCTGCCTTAGTGCCCGGGTTCGTAGAATTTACTATCTCTTTTTTCTTCTCTTGCATCCACCGTGAAAGATAATCGAGCACTTGAAAAACCATCTGTACATGACCGGGTTTAGCAAGCATCATCACATGAAACTGAGCGCACCTACCTGGCTACACTGAATTATGCTATCTCTTGACTGAGTCTCAGTTGACAAAGATTGCCGAAGCACCAGGAGCAATTCCGAACCGATCTCTAGCTTTTCACGCTCAGTCCCACTGACGATGACATTCAAACAGGCGAACGGCAAGAGGAAGTTTGAGATAGAAATGTCCTGAAATCGTATAATTCGGCTCAGAACCGAAAAGATTGTTTGAACCTTGGTAGCGCCAGCATTTCTCTTGAGGAGGTCAAAGGTCAGAGTGCGCAACCACTGCCCATGACCCATTTCTGTCTTGTACAAAGGGTATATGCATGGTGGCTGTGAAATTCCGGCGGTCACGAAGTACTTTGAGTCGGTAAAAGGCATTAAGGTGGTCCTTACAGATTCTGGAAGGGATACCCATCTGCGGTAGTTCGCATCGAATGGACCATCCCGAGAGCGAGGGGTCACGGATTCCCTAATCCCGGAGATGCTCAGCAGTTCTTGCATGGCATAGGCCAGAAATCCCTGGCTCCTCGAATTGGTAGCAGAGAGAAAAGCTTTAACTAATACCTCCCGGAGAAAGAAAATAACAAAGTCGTTCGTCTCGTCATCTCTTACAAAATTGGAAAGGACTAGAATCTCTCTTTTCTCCCTAGCTGCTTCGATGCGCGTAGAATCCAGACATCCAACAAGTCCCATACATTTGGCACAGAGAACCGTGATCTCGAGATTCACACTACTGAAGTGAACAGAGGTGTCTAAAATAGACCGAGCTAATTGGCTTACGACCGGGTCAGGCTGCTCGCTGTTCGCCGCCTCATGTAGGAAGGCTTGGTGCTGTTCTAAATAATCGGATAATTCATTGAGCGCCGTCAAGACAACGGCGCCATTCTCATTCTGGCAACGCCGACTGAAAGCTTGGAAGTGGTGCTTTACATCCATCTGGGCCTTCAATTTGCCCAATTCCTCCTCAAATTTGCTCATCAGGGGTATCGTGACGAGCGAGGGCAGAGTGTGTACGGTTTCGCGAATTAGGGAAGAGTAGGTCTTCAAGAGGTAGCTGATCATATCATGAGCGCGACTCTGAATTTCTGGCTGAAAGGACTCCCAATGCTGCACGAGGAGAGCGAGCGTCGGATCTAGAAGCGTGGCAATTTCGTCTTCTCCGAGGGTAATCATCATGAAGATCCATGCGTCAAAGCCTTGATTGGCTAGGTCTTTGTTCTCAATAGCTGATCGTAGACATGCACATATCTAGGGGTCAATTTAGTTTCATCACTTTCAGGGAGAGGATGCCCATACCTGTGGCAACCCGTTGCTAACATGGTTTTTTGCGAGTTTGATCATCTCGCGGATGGCTCCCAAACACCTGATCTTTTCTAATACTGGTTGTGGGCCCTTTCCATCATTGATGGTATCGGCAAGTAGAGCCATTATGCCAAGGACATGGGTCTCGAAGAATGGGCCGATCGTGTCCATCTTGCGCGCAGAGCCTCGACTAGACGCTGACTTTCCGTGTGTAACATCAGCAAGGAAATGGAGTGCTTGATGGGCCTATGGTAGGTAAGCTTGGCAAAGTATGAGGGAAACCTGTTGACCATATACCTTGGCTCTTTTCAGTTCATCACTCTCCCCCGCAGCTCTTAGCAGCTCGGAAGCTGTGGCTTGAGGTTCGGACTTGAGCAACTCTGCACAGTCCACGTACCCAAATTCTGGGGAAACAGCATTGAGTAGATTCATGACTAGACCTTCTACATCGCTTGAGGTTCGCAGCAGAATGCACGAAAGTATCGCGGCTAGATTGTTGTGCTCCCTGCACAAAATCATTATTGATTGGCCAGAAGCATCTGCAATCCGCTGCAAAATGTCCTTTTTCTTGGTTAGGACAAAGAATGGCACTGTATATACCTGTGTCATGGAGAGAAAGTCAGCTACGCTCACTGCTAGCAGATCGGACAATTGTTGAGCTATCTGAGGCCGGCGCTGTAGGTCCTGAACAACAGTAACCGCAACAGTGGGCCAGTAAGGAGCAAAGAGCTTCATTGCCGAGAAGGGTGAGTGGTTGGAGATCATCTGAATCTTCGATCTTTTAGTATGGTATGACCCAATTGAATAACGCGGATACTAACTTCATCAAATGCTAGTCCAGAAAGCAGTGCGTTGGTGTGGCCAAGGTATTCCACGAGCTTCAGTAAAACGAGATTCATTTCGTCTCCACCAGAGACGCTAAACAGGACATCAGCATCTTCAAAATGAGACGAGTGTGCACGACATACCGAGCAACCTGTCCCCAGGCCAATACGCAAGTTTCCTGTAGGGCCAAATCGCTCTGTTCAGAAAGCTTACGCAGAACATCAAGGGCAACTTTACGGTTCCTCAAACTAATCTCGGTGTCTGCAACATCTTGTAGAAAGACCGGTAAAGTGCGCCTACGGAGGATCAGCCGCAGTGAAAGCAAAAGAAATATGTTGACTGACCCAGCAGCAACACGTAGTTCTCTTATTGAGCTGTGTAAAGCCTGCAAGCACCATTGACCGAAAGGAGATGTTGCGAGGTCGAGGTAATCCATGTTCAAGGTATGGGACAACAGTCGTTTCAGAGCTAGCATGGCTGCAACTCGTGGTCGTCTATGTTTCTGGATTCTGGGCAGATTGATGAGCCTCGCAAGGACAGAGAATCCTTCTTCTAATTCTGGGCCAACCGATGACGTGGACCTGCTACTGTCTCTCGATTCGGCGTCGCAAATATAGCACTTGAATTGCAGGGAAAACCTGCCATCGGTACTAGAAACTCTGGATGCGCTCGCGCAAGCTAATTTTCCGATACATGTATACAGTGAACATTGTTGTTCTTCCGGCAATTCATTATAGATTTCACTAATAACGTGAGCATTCCACCATACCTTGGACACGGATCTCTTACACTGGAATCTGGCCGAGGCTCCCTTGTCTGTAATCTTTTTCGAAGCCTATCAGGTTATGTATCGAAGCCAAAATGTTGGACCGTACGTCGCAGTTTGTATCTTGTTCATTGACAATTGACAAACGCGCCCTCTTTGACGGTCTTTCGGCATCTTTGCTTGCTGCGCCACTTTTCGAATTGGAAAGAAACTTGTGATAGGTCTGCTCTAGTTCTGGATCTTGAAAAGATGATATTTCAGCGTGCGGCGGAAGGAGACTTGGCGACTGGTTGTCTGGAATAACCATCTGAATAGTCAAAGCTATAGCATGCTGAAGAGTGTTTAGGTGCTTGATGTTTTTGAGGAAGATATGTATCATACCTTGAGATCTTCACTAAAATCACCGGAATGGCTTCGACTTTCTTGAGCATCGTTATGATCTGGAAAAACACGTCCAATGAGATTGGAGTGTATGTGTTGAGACTTTTCGATGAGAGAGGCGAAGTGAAAGAGCATTATACATATTGCTCGTTCCGTGACAGAATCTAAGGGGAAGAGACGGGCTCTAAGAAGACTCGTCAAAACTTGCGAGCTGAGTATCACGCTCCTATCCAGAATTGCAGATGGAACTTTGATTGCAGCCATACGGTACATGACAGTGTTAAGACTCTCTAGAAACAGAGGCAGCCATGATATCGAGACGTGATCGTGACTGAGTTGTCCACTGCCCGGGGCGGCCGCATGCCAGTAGCGAATCAGACTACTCAACATCCAGCCGCTTACAGAAGCCATCGAATTCTTTCCCGCGGGTTCCAAGTCGTTACAGGTAACAATTGCCAAAATAGCGGATATGGCCATTTTATTTACTTGCGCGTTGTCTCGATATCGTATTTCCACAGCGCCTTGCAGCTCTCTGTCTTGCACATGATTCGGGCAAACTTCCGCAATAGTCATCGCGGAAGGCATGACTGCTGGAGGCATGCCATGGGTGCGAGCCCCAACCAAGGCCGCTGCTTCGATGCAGGAAATAAGGTCTTCAAATATCTCTTAGCTACCGGACTCACAAACAATACTTTGTACTGACCTTTGATGCATCCCTTGAGGTACTTAAGAACTAAGTTTAGTTTCCTTCCCTTGGAATGGACCTTCTTTTCATTGATCAGTGATGTCTTAAGTAGTTGCATGACACAATTGGTGATTCCACAATCTTGACTTTTCCCGGTGAGATTCAATAATTTAGGAAAAAGCCATAGAAATAATGGTCCCTTTAATTTTGGGTCAGTCTCTTGGCTCGAAGGAGCCGCAAAGAGCACCTCTGGATTTCTCCTGATCGTGAGCTCTATGGCAGCGAAGCTGTCAACTGCCTGCTTATGTCTCTCATCCTGTTTTTCGAAAGGGTCTTCTGAATGCAATGCTTCTAGTCCTGCTTTGAAAATCACATAGATGAGCTTGTAGTTCACGACGCTATCAGTCTCAATGGCCTCTGTGCGATGATGCTGCTCGTCCTCACTGCCCAGGACTTCTTGAAGCAGCTGCCGAAAAGTCTCCTGGTCTTGGTTCTTGGAGTGCTTCTTTCCATCCGTGAAATGGTTTACAAGCTGCGCAGCCAGAGTTGATTTTGGTGGCTCCTCGTTTTGCTGTAACCCGCTGAACACGGGCCGACCTGAGCCAGTCCTTGCCACCCCACGAGCCATTCAAGCTCTCCCCTAAATGACAGGCTGATTACGATGTTACTCATGTCTGTCGAATACTCGAAAACGCGTCGCCACCTCAACCCAGCGCGGTTGACAAATAAGTCGGAGATTCATCCTCAGCCCTATCAGGGAATGCCAAGTCCGCGGATCTATCACAATCCGCCACTTGATTTGTTACGATAGTACACCGTACAAATGATTTAAATATTCTTCGAAACACAGTTGACATGGAAGTCGAGGATAATAGGATAGACATCCAAGAAGCAGAGCAGACCCTGCAAGATAAGAACAGTGAGCGATATATGCGAGCTGCCTTCGACATGGTATGGCAATTCATTCTTCTGGGCCAGGCATCCGGTAATTATTCAATGTACGTAGGCAGAACAGGCCTTGGCCTCAAACGAAGTGCCTGTTGGATGCGTCTTCGTCCGCAAGGGTGAGATCATCGCTAGAGGCATGAATGACACGAACAGGTCTCTGAACGTAGGTCTAGTCAACAAGAGCTACTATGTCCTTTCTCTAGCTATATGCAGACTCCACAAACATTTAATCTGACGTGTATTGAAAGGGAACCCGGCATGCTGAGCTTATAGCTATCAACAGCATCCTGGGTGAACATCAATCCTCTGTTCTTCACGACACTGATCTCTATGTGACTGTCGAGCCTTGTATAATGTGCGCCTCTGCGCTCCGTCAGTACCGAATTAGAGCAGTATACTTTGGATGTTCCAATGATCGTTTTGGTGGTACCGGTGGGGTACTATCAGTCCACTCTGAGTAGATCTTGACATGGCTTTAGGGAAGATTAGTAGGACTGATCAACCGAGCACAGTCCCGGCGTGGATCGGCCTTTTCCCGCGTACGGCGGCTTGTTTCGCGAAGAAGCAATCATGTTACTGCGGCGGTTTTACGTCCAGGAAAATGGAAAAGGTATCACTGCGTTAGTCTTTCAACATTTGGTCTGTTAATATTTCCCAGCTCCAGAACCCAAACCAAAGAGGGACCGTCAACTCAACACCGAGATACTACCTCTTATCGATTAAAATTGATGGGATTAGTATTAGTGGATGTGCAATAGCAAATCTACCGTCGGCATGTCCCAACTATCTTGAACAGAACGCGTCGTAGGTTTGAATCAAATCTTGGCTTGCTCGTTGTATAACAAGCCACAGGGACGCATGGAGGATCAAGATCACCGGTCATGGTAGCAACGCATCTTGAGAGATTGAAGTAAGCGTCATGCATAGCAAGATTCTATTGCCTAATCAGTGCGGTTCCCGTTCAGGTCTCCGAGCATCAAGCGTATTCTTCTTGGAGACGATACTGAGAATGCTTCTCAGTTGCATCACCTACAGAGCACCGGCAGTCCCCTATCAAGCCATATATCAGCGCTCAGATCAGGCTTTTACAGAGCGGTCTGATTTAGCAATGGCGGATCTTTTCTCTGTACGCATGAAGTACACCATACGCTCTTATTACCCACATCAAATGTATTCAGCTGGTGCTGGCTTGTTCGGCTTGTTCCGCAGCAAGTTCTCTCTCTGCTTGCTGGTAATATTTCGCGGTATCGACCCCGTGCTAGATAGCATTAGTCGAACACTAACCCTAGATAGAACAAGGATATGTTTACCTGATCGTGGTTGACGAAGTTAAACCACGGGAGAAGATGCAGGAAGACTCCGGAGTACCTCGAATTTCGTGCAGCCACACCTTGCATGTATGGTGTGAGGCTCGATTGCCCATATAAGGGCTCACCCTTCTTAACTTTGTCAACCATCTCCCGCATGTCCATCTCCACCTCGCGCTTGTTCTCTTCTATTCCGTAGAACCGATCTATTCAATGCATGAGGTTTGACTCCTGTAGTGTGGATTTGATAGCAATTACTTATCGAGCGACTGTAGAATAACAGGAATCCAGCTCCAGCACCAATAGTGTATGAGAGCCGCATGACAGATCTGAAGCTCTCCTTACTAACGTGTGATGGGGAAATCCGTTCCCATAGGTTCATCAGGGAAGGGCCAAATGCAGCAAAAATAGCCCCGCTAACATAGTCCGAAGGACGAGCATAGCTGCAAACCCGCTTGAAATGGCTGGACGGTGGTCAGAATGGCTAGAGTTGGAGCGTCGTAAGGTACATACGGATCACTGTCAATGAGCTTTAGAGAGCTGTTAGCTTATTTCTGAGAATCCATTGATATACACTGACCGGATATTGGGTGTTCCTTTGCTTCGCTGGCACGTACGGTCGACGCTGTAGGTCTGTCATCTTGAGGGTCACTCAATCTGCAAGTCCCTCTGGACCACTGATGGGTTTGAAGACGGCGAATGATTTGCTTTGCGTGGCAATACTAAAGCCAATGATTGCGTTGTGATACGAAAATTGTGTGGTAATATCGGCACGTCCCGCGCCGCAACCAATCTTTTACACGACCAGGCGAAGGCTGCCAGGGAGTGTGAACAATTATCTGAGACTAATGAGGACGACAACATTCACGCTTCACACGTCTATTTGCTGGCAAGGGCATTTGAGGTACGACAATGGCAGCGACCGACATAGGAGCTCGAAATGTAGCCCCTACGCATGCAGACGACTTGGATGATCTCTTCGACTATGACGTGGGCGACGTATTTCGAGATGTTGATACTAACATGGATATACCTACAAGTGGAAAGATTATAGCAAGAATGGAAGGGAAAGAGAAAGGGGCAGGTTTGGGTATTGATGAAGAAATCAAGGTGACGAAGAAGCGAGCGCCAGTGCCAAAATTAGATGAGAACAGGTCAGCTTCATAGCTATTCCGATCGCAATTGTGACCACTTATCCCATTCGAATGCAGGCTTCTGTCATCAGCGGGAATTCCTAAATTGCGGCGGATCACGAAAGAACGTCTAAAGTTCAAGGGGAAAGGCCACGAGGTATAAAATCCACATGACTACAGTCTAGTGGGATGGCTGATGGGAGTTTTGGTAGTATTCTGACCTGGCTCGAATGTTGAACATGTATCAGCTATGGTTAGACGACCTATATCCACGAGCGAAGTTCGTTGATGGCCTTGCAATAATCGAGAAGCTCGGTCATACAAAACGATTGCAGACAATGAGAAAAGAGTGGATCAATGAGGGCAAACCACGAGACCCAGCGGAAGATTGGGAGACAGGTGGACAGAAACCAAACGGCCAGCATCCAAGTCCAGCATCAGTACTGGGCAAATCACCCATAACTAGACCAAGCGAACGGCCCAGAACACCAGCGGCCACAAACGCCGTCGACGCTGATTACGACGATATTTACGATGCCACTCCGAAAAAACCTCGGGAAACTTTGACTGCGAATCGTAATCAAAACTCGGAGGAGAATCACTTCCTATCCGAAGAGGAAGAAGTGAATCACCAACCACCAGATGACGAATTGGATGCATTACTTGGGGAAGACGAGATAAAGGAATTCGCAAGTACAGCTGTAGCAGCGAAGCAAGAGGCGCAAGGACATAATGGACGAGAAGCGAACTTCGATGATGAGATGGAAGCCATGGCAGGGATGGATAATATGTGGTGACATAGCGGGATCAGTATTTCATGATAGACATGCGTTTTAGCAAGGCGTTCTCAAGGGGTAATCAACCTGGGCTTTCTTCGGCCAATTGAAGGTAATGGGTCAGGACCAGTGACCAGGGTTTGGCCATGTAACGTTATGTTGCTGCTATCGTCATCCTCCGTACAATGACAGTCAATCACCTCGCCAAGCATAAAGAGCACGATGATAGCTCAAATTGCATATACTCTCTGATAGATCTACCTTAGGTACCATGCTTTGTAAACACTTCTTCAGTGGCAAACGCGCGCTAAGCACTGACCGCGTTACCTCTGCCCCAGCGACCTTATTAGATAATTTATCAGACTAAGCCCCAATACCTCCTACGTCGATTAAACCCTCCAAAATCCAATTTGTGAATTTATGTGCGTAATTAAACGGATGTTCCAATGACGAATGTTGACTCTTCAAATGTCAGCCTAGGTAGGTTCATGTTCTGCCAGAAGAGGGTCTGGAGCTAGATGATGCCTCGGCCACCTGTGTCGTAAAGAGAAGTGCACTGTTGCACCAATGGCTTCGGATCTTTTGCACGCAGTCGAGAGACTAGACTTAAACGCTGGTTATGGCAGTCAAGACGCTTGCATTGATGAGAGACTTAGCCAACACCTGCCCAGGAAGCGGGCTAAGAGAGACCCAGAGGCTCTGAAGAAGGAGCTTGAAAATAGTATTCTAAGTCCACCAACATCATTCGGAGCTGAATGGTTGAACAAGCTGCAACAGCGATGGGACATTCCTACCGACTACAGGGAACTCTATGAACTTGCGCCAACCCAGACTAGAACGGTCACTCGATTCATCAGGGAAGGTCTAGAAGGCAAAGTGGTTGGGTACAAAGAAGTGACTGTGCCTGCCAATAGTGCCACTGCGAAGAATTCAACTTCGTTGCTGAGAAAGCCAGCTGGTCGAGCTGATTTTGTCCGCGGGGCTGCCGGATTCTTTCCATTTGCGCCAGGAGGTCTTGATGGAGTTACAGCTGTGGCAGCGCTTGAGGACCAGGCTATTCAGGATCATCAGGGCACCAAGAGGAACAAAGGCAGCAAACTTGATCGGGTAATTGATTTTGGCTCTCAAGGCGGTCTGCTCGAAATACCTCCTGGCTTCACAAGAGGGTTGGACTTTGACAGAGCTAATGCAGAAATCGACGAAGATAATGCGAAGCAAGTCGAAGACGCTCTGGGCGCGACATCGGATGATGATGGAGTCCTTGATGAGAATCAAGAAAGCGAGACCAATGGTGTTAAATTAGACGATGAAACGTCTGACAAGAGTGACACAAGCGATGAGCCAGAAGAAGACATCGATTCCTTACTGCCAGTGGAGTTCCCAGCATTAGAGCCTCATGGTATTCTAGCAGCGTCGACTGCCAAGAGAGGAGGTAGGGAATGGGCCCACATGGTCGATGTCAAGCACGAGATTACCAACTTCGGAGAGCTAGTGCCGGACATGGCAAGAACTTGGCCTTTTGAGCTGGATACGTTCCAGAAAGAGGCTGTCTATCATCTTGAGAATGGTGACTCGGTCTTCGTAGCTGCACATACATCTGCTGGCAAGACTGTTGTCGCCGAATATGCAATAGCATTGGCTGCGAAGCATATGACGAAAGCCATCTACACGTCCCCAATCAAGGCTTTAAGCAACCAGAAATTTCGCGACTTTCGGATTGAGTTCACAGATGTGGGTATCTTGACTGGGGATGTTCAAATCAATGCAGAGGCTAGTTGCCTTATCATGACTACGGAAATTCTAAGAAGCATGCTGTACCGAGGAGCGGACCTGCTGAGAGACGTTGAATTTGTTATCTTTGATGAAGTCCATTATGTGAACGACTTAGAACGTGGTGTTGTCTGGGAAGAAGTTATTATAATGCTCCCTGAGCATGTCACGCTCATCTTACTCTCGGCGACTGTCCCAAACACGTACGAATTTGCTTCCTGGGTGGGCAGAACGAAAAAGAAGGATATCTACGTAATTTCGACTCCTAAGAGACCTGTACCATTGGAACATTACCTCTGGGCTGGCAAGGCAATGCATAAAATTGTAGATGCGGACAAAAAATTTCTGGAAAAAGGCTGGAAGGATGCCAACACTGCGATGTCTGGAAGAGACAAGGCTCAGACAGGACCAGAAGCCAACGCGGCATCCGGCCAGCGTGGTAGTGCAGTGGCTGGCACAAGTGCGCGTGGAGGTCGAGTTCAGCCTCAGCGTGGTGGTCAGCAGCGAGGAAATTCGCAACAGCGTGGAAGAGGTCAGCCTCAGCGTGGCCAGGGGAATATCGCTCGCACCGGACGTGGAGGAGGTCGGACCAGTGCAGCTCAGGATAGGAACACTTGGGTACACCTAGTACAGTACTTGAAGAAACACGATCTACTTCCTGCATGTATATTCGTGTTCTCGAAGAAAAGATGCGAGGAGAACGCCAATGCCCTCTCGAACCTTGACTTTTGTACTGCAACGGAGAAGAGTGCCATACATATGATTATTGAGCGCTCAATTGCTAGGCTCAAGCCGGAGGACCGAGTATTGCCTCAGATTAGGCGGTTACGTGAATTGCTGGGCCGGGGTATCGCAGTCCACCATGGTGGCCTCCTGCCTATCGTTAAGGAGGTCGTTGAGATTCTGTTCGCCAAGACGCTTGTGAAGGTCCTTTTCGCGACGGAAACCTTTGCAATGGGCCTAAACTTACCCACTCGCACTGTCGTCTTCTCGGGCTTTCGCAAGCATGATGGTCGAGCGTTCAGAGATCTTTTACCTGGAGAGTATACCCAGATGGCTGGAAGGGCTGGCCGGCGAGGAATCGATCCTGTTGGTAGCGTTATCATTGTCACTTCCAATAGCGACGAGGCTCCGCCAGCTGCTACGCTGAAGCAAATGATACTGGGAGACCCGACGAAACTACGTTCTCAATTCCGGCTCACATATAACATGATCCTCAACTTACTACGTGTTGAGGCATTGAAGATAGAAGAGATGATAAAGAGAAGTTTTAGTGAGAATGCTACTCAAGCACTGCTTCCAGAGCAAGAGAAACAGGTAAAGCTCTCCGAATCAGATCTGGCGAAGATCAAGCGTGAGCCTTGCGATACGTGTAATATCGATCTCGAAAATTGCCACGCAGCAGCAATGGCGTTCCAAGCGGCAACGGTCGATCTATATTTGGGATTAGTGGCATCTCCGGTTGGCAAGCGAATGTTTTCGGCCAAGAGACTAGTAGTTTTCAGAAAGGTTGCGTGGATCTCTCTTCAATGGTTGGACAAGGCTAACACTCTAGGCAGGACGGCATACGCACCGCGGGCATTCTCATCCGCGAGGGTGTGAGCAGAGGGAGAGCTCCGACCGTCGAATTACTTTCTCTGGGAGCAAAGAATCCGACAAGATGCCCCAATGATTTGCTGCCATACCTGCCACAATTCCGCCAGTTCTTCACCAAGCTGCTAACACAAGTCGCAGAGATGGAGCTCAAGGTACTTAAAATTCCACTTCACGATGTCGATGCCGTGACGGGGACGGTTGTCAAGGTCAGGGGCCCTGCATGGCTTTTAAATGTCAAGAAAGGTATTGACAATCATACCCAGATTGCTCTCGACAGGTTACTGAGAAATCGTGAAGAAGCAGTCAGATTTGCGCAAGGTGAAATCTCCAAAATTTGCGCATCTTGGGATCAGCCTCATTGGGACGAATTGGATTGGAGCCGCATCAGGGAGCTCACGACCCGGGACATACTAGAGCATCGTAACAGAGAGGCGATCAAAGTACAACAGGCTTGGTGCATCACTTGCCCGAGCTTTGTCAAGCACGTAAGTCAACCACGAGGCTTCGGTCTTAAACCCAGGCGCTTACGGCTGTTAGTTCTCCATGCGTCACGATGAGTGGCTGATCAAAGAGAACATCACTCAATTAAGACAGCTGATGTCGGATCAAAATTTACAGCTGCTTCCTGATTATGAACAACGAATAGCTGTACTGCAGGATCTAGGTTTCATTGACCAGAATTCCCGAGTCGAGCTCAAAGGCAAGGTAGCCTGCGAAGTAAGTCATTCCTCCATTTCAAGCTATCAGTCTGATCAAACCACCCTCGCAGATACATTCGGCAGACGAGCTTGTCCTCACAGAACTCATCCTTGAAAATACCCTCGCAGATTTCGAACCGGAAGAAATAGTTGCCCTCCTCTCAGCCTTCGTCTTCCAGGAAAAGACCGACACAGAGCCCACTCTAACACCGCACCTTGACACTGGAAAGGAAACTATAATTGCCATCTCCGAAAAGGTCAACGCCTTCCAGACTCAACACCAAGTAATTCTCTCAAGTGACGACTCAAACGACTTCGTCAGTCGACCTCGCTTCGGCCTTGTAGAAGTTGTCTATGAATGGGCAAGAGGGATGTCCTTCAACCGCATCACTGATCTCACAGATGTATTAGAAGGGACTATTGTTCGTGTGATCACGAGACTGGATGAAACGTGCAGGGAGGTCAAGAATTCGGCAAGGGTCATTGGGGATCCTGAGCTCTTTACGAAAATGCAAACAGCTCAGGAGTTGATCAAGAGGGATATCACTGCAGTGGCTTCCTTATATATGTGACATCGGGCCTGCCAGCTGGACTTTTATTAGTACAATGCATGGGATATCGTTCTCGTCGCCGGGTATGAGATCGACTACTATTAACCGTTTTGCATACAACAAGGATAGGATTGAGGCAATAGAGACTATGGACATATCGAATTGTCAGGGTTGAGGAAGTTTCCGCCGACTATAGGTCTGTTCAATTCATCAGTCGTTGATCGAGACACTATATCAGGGGCTGATGTACCTTAATGTATGGCTCCTAGTACCCGGGTTGCGCTTGAAAGGACAAAGCGCCTTGAGTATTGACCGCACACCTGTTATGATTGCGGATAGCAAAGCTGACCAACCTTAAGATCCTCAAATTCCATATGCGTTTTGTGTGTGGCCCACAGTCTTATTTCCTTCAAGATTTACTACCAATCCATACTCAGCTTTTTGCCTCTGCCTTTCAATCATCCAGTACCAAACGCGGTGTGACACATTTGCTTGCCACTGTGTCACCCAACAGAACACATTACAAAACCCCTCTCCCCGAACTCCTTCTCTTCTCTTCTTTCAACACCGCTTCTCTACACACCTCCATGGCACCCACCACAAAATCTCACGCTTTGGCCGTATACTCCTGCCATTCTCACTGGCACTTCGAGCCGCACTTATTCGAGGAGCCGACACCTGTCACAAAGCCCTGGTACATGGAAACAGAAGTAGGTTATAGACCAGACATCTTAAGCCGTCGGATTGAAAACCACAGCTTTACTAACAAGTTACCATCTAGAAAGTCGGACGCGGGAAATTTCAAGCCGGCCAGGGAGGGATTTATGTACGAGGCTCTAGTAGCAAGCATACATTCAGCAACAACCATGTGCTGGAGTCCGGGCTCTATAGCTTGATAGATGAAGCTGGGAAGGTACAGCGATGTAAGGGGAGGCTTGGGCTTGTTGAAGACGTGTTTTGGAGGGAGGAGGACCTGTCAATGATGCCATGGGGGCTGGCTGGCTCGATCCCAATTCCAAACTATGGTGCAGTTGACTGGGAGGCACATGCCACTGGTTATGAGGGGGAGGAGACTACATTGTTTCGTGCCGGACGCCTGCATATGAAGGGCTGAGGGATCTTCCAAGAATGATAGCCCAGTAACCAAAAAAGTCTCTGCTTATCGTCTCTGTGTTTCGAATAGTCAGTACCAAACGCCTTGTGACACATTTGTTTGCCACCGCATTACACCTAACACAAAACCCTAAGATTAGAAAAGCTATCTTCCCGTGCTCCTTCTTCTTCTTCTCCTTCTTCTTCTTCTTCATCATCATCTTCATCTTCATCTTCAAAATACCGCATCCACACACACCAACATGGCACCCAAACCCAACTCTGAAACCTTACCCGTCTACTCTTGCGGTTCTCACTGGCACTTCGAGCCGCCCAAGGATGAGATTCGATGGCACTCTGGACAGCTCATCCGTAAACCCTGGTACCTGAGAAAGCAGGAGAGTCATACGCACCCCAAGCAGTCACACCGTCACTGATACATAAGCATCTAATTCCCCGAAGTCGGAAAATATCCGGTCGGTCAGCGGGGGATTTATGCTCGCAATTCCAGGAACCCCGACGAAACTTTTAGTATCAATTACCAGCTAGAATCTAGATTCTATAGCTTGAGGGATGCGGGTGGAAAGGTACAAAAATGTCCAGGGAGATATGGACGTGATGAAGACAACTTGTGGAGGGAGGACGACTTGTCAACGACGCCATGGATTCCACCTCCTTCATATGATGCAGTCAACCGAGCGGCATATACCACTGGTTATGGGCACAAGTAGACTCGGACGTTGCTTGAAAGATGCGTGCGTATGGATGGCTGAGGATGTTGTTAGATAATATGCCATAGCTTTTTGAATATTCCTTATCCACCAAGTTATGGATCTTCCAAGAATGATCGTCCAGGACCAAAGCAGATTCCGCTTATCTTCTCTGTGTTTTAATTATCCAGTACGAAACGCCCTGTAACACAGTTGCTTGCCACCGCGTTACATCCAACCCAACACGAAACACAGGGACTAGAAAAGCTATCTTCCAGTGTTCTCTCTTCTTCTTTATCATCATCATCATCATCATTATCATCATTATCATTGTCATCATCATATCGCATCCACACACACCACCATGGTATCCAAACCTCAATCTCAAACCATACGAGTATACTCCTGCGGTTCTCACTGGCACTTCGAGCCATGTAAGATTGGAAGCAGGCCTTGGTATAAGAAAATGGAAGTAAGTCCTAAACACCTCGCGTAATCGGAGTGAGAAACTCGGCTTTGCTAAGACATAAATATCCAGCCCGAAGACGGGAAATATCCGGTCGGACAGCACGGCACTTACGTACGAAACAATAGTAGCAACGGAAGATTCAGTATCCATTACCAGCTGCAATCTGGATTCTATAGCTTGATAGGCGAAGGTGAGAAAGTACAACGGTGCATGGGGAGGCATAGCCGTTTTGAAGAAGATATGTTGTTTAGGGAGGAGGACTTGTCGACGATGCCATGGGGACAGGATGCTTCGATCCCACCTCCTTCATATGGTGCAATTAATGGGGCGACATATCCACCTGGTTATGATGGGGCGGCATATCCCTCTAGTTATGATGGGAAGCGGACTTAGGTATTGCTTGAAAGATGCATGCGTATGGATGGCTGAGGATATTGTTAGATAACCTATGCCATAGCTTTCTTAGAACCCCTTGAAGCTAGAGATAATATGTTGAAAGGCATTCCAAGACCAAGAATGGCTGTTTCCAGATTTTTCGCAGCAACGAGAATATATACCAAGGTATATCACAATATCCAGAGTAGGCTTTTCAATATTGGAAAATATATTGCGGTAGGCAGTTCAGATCTTCTTAACCTTCGAGCTGGCTATTTACACCAGACGCAGTTGGCTGAGCCATTATTGCTTGTTTTTGTAGCTTGCCACACATCACAACATCTTCTCCCAAAGGCTGCCATTTCACATTTTGAAACTTCACCGCAGGTTGAGGTCTGCCGGTATGGTCATGAACCGGAGCAGGAGAGACACCAACTCCCCCTTTACCTAAGTAGGTTGGGGCCACTGATACAATCACCGAGTTGATGAAAGCGGCATTTTCAGGCTGTAACAAATCGTTGATCACCATCCCTCCTCCTTCAATCATAACGCTCTTGATTCCCTCTGCAGCTAAAGCTTTCAGAATGGCTTCCCATCTCAGCCTCCATTTCTTGTCAAAGTCGGTCAGACCGAGATATTTCCCGCCATAAAACTTCAATAACTCCAGCCGCATTGGGTCCATAGCGAATCCAGGGGCCATAATGACCCACGGCCCTCTTCCTTTGCCGGCTGCCACAGTTTGTAGCACTCGAGATTGCGGCGTTATCATCCACCTTGCTCCAGGATCAATGATAACAGGGCGAGGCTGTCCTTCCCATCCCAAACCACCGAAACCACCGACGCCTTCTAAGCGGCAGTTAAGTGCAGGATCATCTGCGGTAGCTGTGCCGACACCGACGACGATGGCGTCGTGCTTTGAGCGGAGATAGTGTGTCATGGCTTTGGTTTCGGGACCGGAAAGGATAGTTTGCATGCCTGGCGCGAGGGTCAAGGAGGAATCCATAGATGTGGCGTATGTTAGAGTGACGTGAGGGAAGCCGCTTTCATCTACGGCAAGTTCTGTGGGAGGTAGGTAGGGTTCAAGGAATGCACGATCTGATTCTTGGAAGCGGAGCGTGCCAGGCGGCAATGGAGCAATATCAGTGAGCGCAGGATCCACCATCTGGGTATCGCCGTTGAGCTGCGTAGTTTGCGTGGCACCGTCGTGCCTTACAATACCATTGCCGTGATCGTACTTGTACCCTTCATGTACACGCAGCTCTTCTCGATGATTCTGTCGCCAGTGTTGTGATGCATTGCGGACATCGTTACGGTTCAAATATCTCCCTCCAGCAGCGATCAATTTCTCCATGTCCTCGTTCATGACCGTGAAGACGGACGCTGGCATATAACCCTTCATCACCTCAGATCTGGCAATTTCCATCAAGACACTGGTCCTTTTGATCTTATCTATATGCTCCAGGTCGTGCGAGTGCTGTGTCTCATCCCCAACCTTCACGATAGTGTAGCCAGAATAGCCACCTTCATATCGTATTGTCTTCAGCCTCATCTGGCATGTCCCTCCTTCCCTAATCTGCTTCTTCCTTGTTGGTTGGCCTTCACGCCTTGGTGTGTCAGACTTAGGCGTATAAGTTGGCCGTTGCAGTCGACATGCGTAGTAGTCTGTTATCACTCTACCACTCTTATCTGTGCCAGCCTTGTGCTGTCGGACCCATACATTATCTATGTATGGCCAGTAGCGCTCAAACTCATCAACTTGGAGCTCGATTTTGTCTTTGACGTCGAAAAGACGTTGCCGCATGCGAGCTAAGTCCCGCGGTGGATTAAGTAGGTCTCTAAGAGTCCTCGTGGGTAACGGTAGTTGATCCTGCCCTTCTGCTTCCAGGTTCCCCTCCCCTGTGTCGCTGGATGGAAGATTCATATTCATTGGTCCGAGACCACTACTACTGGGGCCTTCCCCATGGCTGGGTGATCCGTCGTCAGCCATTGCTACTGATGTAGACGATTAGTTGATTGCGAGTCCTGCGACTGCGATGTAGTAGGAGTTCAACCAGGATGTATCTTTGGAATGACCCGCCCCAGGTCAGGTATGTCTGCTCTGAGTGCAATGTATGGAGTTGTTCGGGAGAGAAGGCGCTCGAAAGCGCATGCCTTGCTCATGGTCATGTTAATTGTCTAAGGCTAACGTAGGATTTGTTGATGATTTCGACTCACCTTGAAGAAGAAAAGCTTTGCTTGCTGAGGATGGTTGAAATGAAGAGAGGCTTAGAGTTTAGTGAGTGTGCGGTCTACAAGGCTCTACACAAACAGCAATTTGACATCACCACAACAACATTTGGAGGCCTGCACGTTATGTAGAATGACCAATTAGAGGTCGTCTAACGTTTGAGTCCTACAAGTGCATTATGTACTGATTTTTGATTCGCTAACATTCTTGGGTATCTGTCCATAGTGGATTGAAAATGCTTGGAAACATTACGACCATTTGCATGCGTTAGAGTACATCTAGGACCACTTCTTATTCGCCGGATCTTGAAACCTACTCGACCTGCTCCAGTGTCGCCTTATGAGCAAGTCGCGATCCTCGTTCTGTCTCATCAGGATTCCGAATATGTAGATTCACTGCATCTATCTTTTCGTCCTCATCATCCGCTACTTGGCTCGCCAAACCGAGTTGCACTAGGTTCTTGTTACGACGAGGTTTTAATTGCATCTTGGTGACAATGGGATAGTAGAAAGCGCCCTTGCCCTGTGAATCCCCATATTCGTCCAATTCGGGATCATGGAGCGCTAGAGCAACTTCTTTGTACTGTTGATCAGGCTGATCTAATTTGCGGCTCGATTCGTAGGTACGGATATGCGAATATTTGAAAGAGCCAGATCCATCAGCATCTTTATGAGTATACAAGGCTGGATCATCTTTGTCTGGATTATCGACGTCGAGCTTCTTTTCAATCTTATGCGCCTCAGCCTCGTCCATAGGTAGAAACAGTTCGTAGTCGTATACACCTGGAACACGTTCGCGGGGGTACAGAATGCCGACATCCATGCGTGAATCGCGAGACTCTGTTGCAGCGGTAGGATTTCCTGCAAATTTGGTGACTATGTAAGACCCCGAGTCTGTAACGGCCTCAAGATCGGGCAAGAGCGGATATGAATCAAGTAATTTAAGTTCTGGTTTCGATGGATGTTTCGGACGCTTCCAAGCTTCCAATTCCGCAGGAGTAGGAACGGCTCCACGGATATTGGTTGTATTATCAACTCCCGTATACGCGTCTTCGGGGTTCGCAAGGTCGAATCCTTTCATGGCGGAACGTAGAATGTTCAGAGGATCTTCCTTGGAGGCGTCTGCAGGTTTCCTGGCTTTCGCCGCAGCAGGGGATTTTGTAGCGCTCCTTGCAGCATTGGCGTTAGCTTCAGCGCGTGCTTTTGCTTCAGAAGATATATATTCAGTTCGCCGTAGGAAGCTGTGAACAGAAGCATTGAACACTGGCTTCCCAAGTTCGGAGAGCGGACGTAGAAGGTTTTTATCGTGTGGATGAACCGGAGGAGTAGCCAATGAAGCTTGAATGGCTGTAAAGCACATGTCAGCCAAGGCTACTCGTAGCTATGAGCTTTGTACTTACAACTCTCATCACCATCGAAGATCCCTGGCATTCCCACAAGATCAATGTGCATTCCGAGTTCCGCGTCTGCTTCAATGTTTAGAGGTTGCTGTCGCGCAAGGCGTGTTGAAAATGTCGCAGACGTATAGTATTTGAGTCCCTCGGTAGGAATGTTCAAAAGTTTGGGGGCCCCCGGTGGTGGCGGAAGAGGGTTCTCATAGCGGATTCGCGCAATATAGTCCTGATGGTACGCTTGTGTTGGAGGGCGGGGCTGCTGGGCAGCCATAGTGGACTGTGTATTACCACAACGCTTGGTAGCAGCGACTTGCTGCTTAGAGCTATATCGACACCAATGTTACTGAAAGATTGCCGTATGATATATTCTACAAATATGGCGACAGAATAATCAAATCAGAGGGGATTGTATACGACGAAGGAGTGGAGAAGCGGAAATAACGAGCGTCTGAAATTGAATTGCAAGCGATCTGAGCTCACCGTCCCGCACTCGCACTGGCGTTGTCCCTTCTTAAAAAGAGTCTTCAACAGTCCTCATGATACAAGAGGCGTAAGGTAGGGCAAGCTTCTTGTTCACTCTGCCCGCCTGCGTAGCTTTCAACAGCTCCTCTCTGATGGTGTAGAGAATTCAGATGCTTTACACTGATAAAAAAGCAGCCGTTATGGTTGCTGCAGGTTTGTGTTGTGTAGTTCTGTTACCTCCATGCAGACATTCTCGAGCAAGATCGGCACTTCACGGCCCGAACCGCTAGGCATTTCATAACGAGATGTGGAGGCGAGGAAGGTTACCCGAATATCCATAAAAACTATGATACGACCCAAACAGTAATCAATTTGTCTTCGAGAACCTGAAGGTACGAAATACAATCGGATAGGGCGCCATTTGATGCCAGACTTACAAATACGGGGATTCTCCCTGGTGCTGATTGCCTTGAATTCTCAACCAAATATTCCGTGAACGCGACCTATCCGAAAGCCTACCACGCCCACATGCATTTGTAGACCAAGACTCTTGCACCTAATCTATCATATTCCATCCTTCCAATCCAACTATCATTGGTTCCCCTGAGCTTCCCGAACACGCTACCTCCTTTCCATATTACTCCCTGGGGATCTAATTCCCTTGGTGGTATTCCAATGATGATGTCCTTCACATAACCTGGCCTCAATTCCTTCAATTTTTCTTCTAGAAAAGAACAGAAGCCTGGTATCTGAGCACCGCCACCAATGACCATGACGCTCATCAGGAAGTTTCTAGTTTGGTGCTCACTTCCCCTAGCTCCGTGGGCTATAGAGGTTACAATAGCAGTATCAAGTGAGATCACTGGAAGCACGTCGTCCCGCATTGAGCTTGCAAGGACATTCGAGGCGGCGTTCGCCTCACCAACGGGTGCAGGGGTATCGTCATCGTCAGGCGCGGGTGTGCCGACCGCAGATATGGGCGTCCGTTCTGGTTCGTTAGCTTTTTGCAACAGGCTTGAGGTTTGCTTTGATGAAGCAGGCGCCGTCTGTCCATTGATGGAGTCACCATTCGACTGATTACCAGCGGATATTATAGGACTGATGAGCGAGATCACAGCGGACTGCGCCGAGGAGACAGGATCGTTGGGGCCGCCTTCATAAATATCGTATGATCGATCTATGAGCTTGCGTCGGCCTTTTAGCTTCTGCGAATTCTCGAAAATGGTGGGCTGGAAGTACCCTTGAGGTGCCAATAGCACCTCATCGTATGTCTTAAAAGTGTACTTCCTAGTGTCTTGGCCAGAAGCTCTCAAGTGAAAATCAAAGAGCTGTGGGCTGATTTCGCCTTCGTTCATTGTGCAGAATCTTATTTTCAGTTCTTCCGCAAGCAGGAAATCGTATCTCCGCTTCAGATTAATGTCCTCATAAGGAAAGTGGTCGTGTAGCATCATCTTAATGAAGGTTTCTGTAACATCGGCGCCGCCATACTTGAGATTGATGCGAGAATTCTCAATGCACATTCCTTCTTCCACACAGCAGATGGATGTCTTCTGAGCCCCCACATCAACAACACAAGCAACAGTATAGCCAGCACCAAATGTAGCAGCAAGGCTTTCTTGGATGAAGCAGACTTTTCCAAAACCCAGGTCTCGCATGAGCATTTCCAGCGCTTGAGTGACGTAGTTTCGCTCATACAGGTCGGGTACGATAAACACACAGCCATACTGCGCCCAGTCTCTCTTCCGCTTCAGGTTCAACTGCGTCTTGATTGCTTCTTCAATAATCATTGCAATATCCTCGTAGAGATCTTTCTTCTCCCGATAGTCAGATTCATTATACCAACCATATCGTAATGGCCAGAAGAGTTTGTATCTTGGATTCGAATAATCTGGGATTCTCAAAGCTTCTTTCCCAGTAAAGTAATCCGGAGCCTGTGCAGGATCTGTTGGAGTTTCCGTCCAGTCTATTCGGAGAGGGTCGTTGTGCTCTGATATAGTCTCAGGTGGGGCGCGTTTGTTATAATTGACTATGAGTTCTTTTGAATTGGGCAGTACTCTACGCTTGTTGGCACGCATGTGTATCCTCAAGTCCGCGCACATCTTGGAGTATTGGGTTGTAAACTGTGTATGCGTTAGAAGAGGCATCACTTTAAAAGTCCGAAAGCATACCTCTTCACCAAACATCTTCTCAGGTTCTAATTGAGCGCCATTTTCCTTCTTCAGTCGTTTCGGGCTAGGTTCACTCCCATTCTCCTCTGACTCACTCAAATTGCACTTTCTTGCGATCACCATAGGGATAGTTTTTGGCAAGGCATCACTGGCAAGTCCAATCCGTAGGTTTTGGCTCCCTGGATGTATCACTATCACCTTTGATCCCAGAGCATCTTGTCCTGTCAAGGGCTCTCCAGCATCTTCCATCCCAACATCATCATCGAGATCCATGTCTACACCACTCTGGGGCGCCTCATTAAGACTCGCTTGCGCAAGCGCCCGGTCTCTGTCTTTGGCTGTGGCCGTCATGCGATTTCGCCGCTCCTCTTGTAGAATGCGAAGTGGAAGTATTTGGTCATCCCGCTTGAGATACTCACTGTACAGTTATATCAGCGTTCGACATCCCCTGGGAAGGTAGAACAGCTAGGTTTGCTCCCAACAAGTCAAACAGCAAGCTTCGAAGAGCAATTTTCCCAAACCTTTTTCTGCGTGGAAGCCGCATTGTCTCACAGCAGGACTGCACTCACGTGTAGTAATTCTTTTGATTTATCATATTGACCGGCGGCCATGTTGTGAGATCCATATTGTTGTCTGTTCTCTCCAGGCCTGTTGCGTACAACCTTTTAGCTTTCAATTGTCTCATGGTGTCAGCGTTGAGGTGTTACCTTCCTCCCGAAGGAGAGCCTTGCCGGATCTCTTTCCGACCATCTTAGCGAGTGGCAAATATGAATTCACAACGCAATTTCACGGCTGTTATTCACTGCGTCTTGTTTCATGACAAATTAAGAGCTGTATTTTAAATGCCCGGTATTTCCGCTAAAGTAGGGTGCAGCGGAACGGAGCGACGGGCCGCGTTTGGCTAGCCTGGTTCGCCAGGATTTGCGCGCAAACCCATCGGTTAGGAAAGCTGGGCTTTAGCTGACCGCTTTAGGCAGTCTTTTATAATCAACTTTCATTCCCCAGCTTTAGATCTGGATTCTCTTCGACGTTCAGGAGACAAGAATTTGGTCGCCGCAAGATCTCAGCCTTCCCAGATCATCAATCTTCAAACATAGCCTTGGGGCGACTTGCTTAAGTGGTACCCTGGTCTTTGGATCACGATCAGAGGCAGGAGATGGGAGGATCAGTTTCTAGGATACTATCATTAATATGGTCAAAGAAAGAAATAAGGATCCTGATACTGGGGCTCGTATGTTATCTGCTGGCGAACCTAAACATTCATACTGACGTGTACAGGATAACGCTGGAAAGACTACTCTCCTTTACCGGCTCAAGGTACCAACTTTGTGACATTAGTTATAGTATGCTCGGAGGAAAACTTACGAGGGAATTCAGATTGGGGAAGTTGTCACAACCATACCTACCATCGGCTTCAACGTGGAGTCGGTCCAATATAAGAATCTTAACTTTAATGTTTGGGTAAAGCCTCCGGACATCTTTCTCTACGTTGAATTTTCGCTAAAGGAAGCTTTAGGACTTAGGTGGCCAGACGTCTATACGGCCATATTGGCGGTGCTATTACGCAAACACGGCGGCTGTCATCTTCGTGATTGACTCTACAGACATAGATCGACTGGGGACAGCGGCCGACGAGCTTGCAGCAATGCTGAATGAGGACGAATTACGAGAAGCAGGTCTGTTGGTTTTTGCAAACAAGCAAGATCAGCCCGGGGCGAAGGGCGCTGGCGAAATATCAGAAGCCCTACGGTTGGGGGAACTACGTGATAGGAACTGGAGCATAGTAGCCTGTTCTGCGATTGATGGCAGTGGAATTAACGAAGGCATGGACTGGCTGGTACAGACGGTGAATTCAGAGTCATAATATATACGGAGCTGAGCATCAGCATACCATGTTTATATATGTACGAGTATGGTCCAAAAGTCATGCATAGCTGGTCAAGACTGTCGGTTGGCTGCTTCGGACGGCTCTTGGAAAACCATTCTACACGCTGATGTCTTTTAATATTGACTTCATCGCTTGGATAACGTACAAAGTATCACCCTGGGTATTGATACGTCTGGGGATGAGGATAAGAGGTATTGGAAAGACTGTCGTGACACTAAGCCAAGCTTCGCCAGCTCTTGATCCTTTTTGACACTTTCAGATGGTGTGATATATTCTTCGAGACGCCGATATCCCTTGATACGGTTTGCTAGCGCTCAAGGCTCAAAATATCGCAAGAATATTTGGTGGACTAGAACATTAGCGCTGCCTGGGCTAGCAATCGATATGGTACTCACCTTGCAACACCACCAGGGACGTTGCACACCTCGCTCATGACAAAGAAAGACCAGCGATTTGCTGTCTTACAATGTTCAGAGAGCTTCTCTAGGTCAAAAAGCTCGCCGATAGGCATTCCCCACCCACTGAGAAGGATCTCATGGAGATGCCATTCTTTCTGAGTTGCTTCACAATGGTCAGATGCCAGCATATCGTACTTGTTTATGGGAAGGTGACTTACGCCAACACTCAAAGCTTGGCTGATCACCGGCCACAGCAGAGAAGTTACTCCATATCCACTCTAACATGGCTTCACTTTGCTCTACACCTGATAGAGTAGGAGGGACGAGAGAAGCGTAGGCTTCTGCCGTGTCCCTGGAGAGTCCATTGAAAGCATTGATGTATCCACTCCGTATGATCAGAATGTCTCCGAATTTGATTTGAGTCCCCTGTGCTTCGGCAACCGCCTTCAGCTGCTCAAGCGTTATTGAGCCGGTCTTGAAAGGGTCATAATCTATGTTATTGGCCAATCGCCACGAGTGAAAGTCTAGCAGAACTCCTCTCCCCACAATGCCTCTCTCCGCCCAAGCTAAGAGACATAGTCAGTCAGAGCAGGGTTGAAGCACTCTGGTTAGATGTTCACCATGAATACCATTGATTCCTGGATTTCTCTCGCTGTGAATGTCATCTAAGGTAATTCCGTTGAAGAATTTTTGTTCCTTCTGATACGCAAAGTGCCGTAGGCCGTCCCCTAGGCCTTATCAGCCTTTTCCACGTACAATTCGTCGCCCAAGTTGAGATTACACTGGCTAGAGCTTTGCGTATTGAAAGTCCAGACATCATCATTGACAATTCTTGGTGCCTTTTGGTAGACATTTTTGTGGAACACCTGCCTCCCAAAGCCTGGTTTGCTTTGTGCATCCAGAGGCCAATTAAGAGAAATTCTAAGCATTATCAGACACCACCTCGGGTTCTATATCTGCTCCTGTCCTACCTGGTGCCGGTCTGGATCTCTTCCCTAGCTGATTTCACGACCAATTCATCTTTGAGCCGATTCAACGAGCCCAATTGATCTTCGTCCCCGTAAAGCCCCCAAGCTGAGTATCTAATGCACCCTCTGTCAGTGCCTGGTAGGCGGATGACATATATAATTCGACTTACGGAGGATCACCTGATTTGAGTGGGAGAGCAGAGAAATCTGGAACCTCTTTTGTTTCTTGCATATCTAAAGGGAGGCACGGACGGAATTTGGATGAGAGGATGTCAAGATTTACCTCTTATACTCTAAGAAGTGGGTTTCAAGCATGAGACGTCATTGACTACAGCGTTGAATCTCTAAAAGATATGTTCTAGCCTAAATCTATATGGCTATACCGCAGGCCTCAGATACACAGAAAAGAAGAAAGAAGCAATTCGATACTTCATTTTCCGAACAGATTTTGTAGAGTTGCAATGCTCCCCAGTAAAGAAGCCCGCGTGGGGATTTCAATTAGGAAATTCATGTTGCCAGACCATCTCTCTTATGACTTATTGAAGAGAGAAAAGGATGCATCTCAACATAGGCGCAATGGCGTATGCTCATATATAAATCAATACTATGTATTGACGTTAATGACTTCTCTCGGGGGTGAGAGCAAAGGAGGAAAACCAGTCCCGTTCTTTCGGCCACGATGTAGACGCTAGTATTGTTTCGCAAACGCTTGATCACTTGTACGAAATACAATGCTCAGGGACATTCTGGCTGCAAACAACACTCCCATATCTTAAGGTAACACGACAAGCAGATAACATACTAAGCACGAAGCAGCTAGGCTGTAGCGTCATGTCGGTGAGTTGTCCGCCGATGCTTGCAGGGGTTCGCGATTTCCGCGAAACATTCTTCGAGCTTGAATCTCGTAGCAGCATCACTGATGTTCAACACAGGTCGTTTTCGGTAGAGAATACTGTTACCTAGTACCCAGCCATAACTCCTCTCCCAAAGTTACAGACGTCCATGTGCCTGGAAATGCGATAGTCGATCACGAACCCGTTGGTGTAAAAACAGAGACAGCAAAACAAAGCACAACAGTAAAAACTTTTGCCGAAGGCGGAGGCGAATCGAATACCATGGCGAGATCCGCTACTGCTACGAAACCTGCTACTACGCCCAAGCCAGCTACCACAAGAGCTACCACGAGAGCTCCTGCCAAAGCTCCTGCCAAAGCAGCTGCGAAAGCATCAACAAAACCCTCTACAAAGAAGGCCGCGTCTAAGGATGCACTGCCAAATACCAAATCCACTGGCGTAAAGAAACCTACACCGAATTCGAGGACTACGAGAGCATCCAGCCCTAAAGACAAAGGAAAGGCCGCGGCAAAAGCCGCTGCTGTTGCTAAAGCTCCTGCTTCAACGAAAAAAGCTCCTACCAAAGCAACTGCGAAGACATCGACCAAAGCCCCACAGAAGGCACCAGCAAAGGCGCCGAGCAAGCGTAAAGCGAACGATGAAGAAGAAGACGAGGCAAATGATGCGCCTCCTCCGGCTAAAAGATCTCGCGTCGCTACGACCCCAGGTCCAAAGCCAAAGGTCGTGATCAACAAAGCCCCAACCCAACGGCTCGATGTCTTTGTCTTCGGGGAAGGCTCTTCTTCCGAGCTTGGACTCGGTACCGCGAAGAACGCTATCGACGTGAAGCGTCCTCGTCTAAACCCTCTCCTTCCTGCCAAGGACGTCGGTGTTGTTCAGATCGCTGCTGGTGGCATGCACGTCGCAGCTTTGACTCATGACAACAAGATCTTGACGTGGGGTGTGAACGATTCAGGAGCGTTAGGACGTAATACAAATTGGGATGGTGGTCTCAAAGACATGGATGATAATGATAGCGATGATAGCGATGACAGTGACAGTGGATTAAATCCGTATGAGAGCACTCCAACTCAGATTCCGGCCTCCAACTTCCCTGAGGGGACCCGCTTTGTCAAGCTGTCCGCTGGGGATAGCCATACGCTGGCTCTAACTGATGATGGTCTTGTCTACGGATGGGGAGTCTTCCGGGTAAGCGGTTTATCTAGAGACACAATATTCCATTCAATGAAACAAAGCTGACTATTGCTTCTCACAGAAATTAGATGGCATCCTCGGGTTCCTTCCAGGTGAAGACAAGAAAGAGGAGCCCAACCCCGTGCTCCTACCTCATCTTAAGAACATCGTCGACATCTGCAGTGGTTCTAATCATTGCCTTGCAATCGATAGCAAAGGTGGAGTCTTTGTTTGGGGGGCCGGAGAGCAGAACCAGCTGGGGTATCATATTGTCCAGCGCACCTCTACTGAGAAGGGAGGCTCTCTCAAGCCTCAGCCTTTTCGCACAAGGCTCAGGACTTACAAAGCCATTTACACCGGCGCTGACCACTCCTTCGCTATTGACAAGAAGGAGCGTGTCTGGGCTTGGGGTATGAATAGTTTCGGCGGATGCGGTATAGAAGAAGGAGCTGGTGACGACAATGCAGTCGTCTACACTCCACAAATCGTAAAGAGCTTGAGTCTTGAGAACGATAGCATCGTCCACATCGAAGGTGGTAATCACCACTCCATTGCCCTCACCGCAACCGGCAAGGCGCTCACCTGGGGTCGCGTCGATGGCTGTCAAGTCGGTCTGGACATGGCTACCGTGCCTAAAACTTCAATCATCACTGATGAGAAAGACAAACCACGCATTCTCATCGTTCCTACAGCGTTACCGAACATTGGCAAGGCAACTTGGGTCGCCGCCGGCTCGGATCATAACATTGCTCTAAATGACAAAGGTCACGCATATTCTTGGGGTTTGAGCGCTACCTTGCAGACTGGTCTTGGGACCACGGAGGATGTCAATCTTCCAACACACATTGATAACACCGCCGTCCGGGGGAAGATGCTCAATTGGGCTGGATGTGGTGGTCAATACTCCATTATGACTGCGCCGGCGCAGGACGAGGTGATGGTTAATGGAATTCATAACGGGGGAGAAAGCTCTTCGGGGTCCTAGGTCCTAAGGAGAGGACTGTAAGGAAAAGGATGGTCATAGGGAGGGTCCTGGGATGGAAGTTATCTCGCTTTTATCTTGCTTGTTTTATCAGAGCGTAATTGTCATCCTGCATGCATGGAAAGCAGGCAGTCATTGATCCTGGAGTCTTTTCTCAAATTGTCTTACCTGCATATTGATCAAGCGTGTAGTTTATGTTTTCAAAAAGCAAGCGGGGCATTCAAAGGGCGTTGGTTTCAATATCATAGGGCGTTGGTTTCAGTAGCTGGTATTCAGAACGGTGCGTGGTGGGCATTTTTCAACAGCGAGGCTCAGATGATTGTTGGGTGAGTGGGTCTGTTACTCATCTTGATAGATAGATTAATTAGTTGGCTAATAATGCTCGCTTTACAATAAAATCATGCAACTTATTTTCTTTCACTCTCTTTCGAGCAGTGCCTAGTTTTGAGGGACCATCATCCATAATGCAATAGTGAATAACATGAGGAGGATATCTTAGGATACATATCTTTCCCTTGTGTTCGTTGGGTTATATAGCAAATAACGGCGCTAGGTACATCACTGAGATTCGCAGGCTCGCTCTGGTAGGTAATGTAGTACTATCGTGTCTCATGCCGATTTTCTGCTCAACGCCATGCCATTGAATTTCTTGATTCCACAATACAAACCCGCCTCACTTGCATACATGCATTCCAAAATCCCTATATACACATGAACCGGCCTATGCATCACACAAAATCTAACGCCCCAAACCAACCTCCCTATGTACCTTTTTTCATCACCTCACCGCCTATACTCAATCTTCTTACTAGGACTCTGGTAATCCCCGTGGCCAATCATTCCCGGCATCTGCCAATCCAAGCGATGCTGCGGCGTGAAATACGCTCCATTGTCATGTTGTGCTTGCCACTGCGACGGGGTCGCTGGTGGTGGCAGTGGTGGGGGGTGCATGTATTGGTTTGGTGGATGAGGGGGAGTGTAGTGTTGGTGGGTTTTGGCGCGCCAGAGGCCGAAGGTTAGGTTGTTGACTGCGAAGCAGCCGACGATTACGGTGATGCTGACGATCTGGGAGGGGCGCTGTTAGGAAAGTTGTTTGGGAAGAGGAAGGAAAGGGAAGGATTGTTGTGCATTAGACGTACCATAGCTTTCATGGAGATTGGTTCGATGAAACTGTTGAAGATTTCTGCGAACATACCCGCACTGAGTCGCGACCTGCCCACCTTGAGCGGATCCCGCTGCATGCATTTCTCCCAGTTATTGCAGACAGTTTCCATAGCGGGCACGCGACTGTCTCGTTCGCATCTGTTTTCTTTGAATTCCCGTGCGCAGACAGCCATTTCGGCGAGGATCTCAGAAGACTCCATCATAGCGCGCTCGTCGATGTCGTTGCGGATGGTGGAGTAGATGCCGTAGAGGACGTACATGAGGCAGAAAGCGAAGAAGCAGTTCAGGAGGAATTGGACGTAGTAGGAGAGAGTGCTGGGGAGGTTTGGGTGCTCGTCTATGAATGTAAGGACTGAGGGGATAAGGCGTTGGACTGGAGGAGGCTTTTTATGAGGCCCTTCGCTGCTGCTGGGACGTTCTTCAGAGTCTGAGTCGTGGCTTGAGCGTCGGGGAGCTGAGCGGACATCTTTGTCGAGGTCTGTCCGGCGGCGCTTCTCGATTCGGCGTTTTGGTCGAGCGATTTCGCCTCGTCCCGGAGCGAAGCCGCTTGTGAAGAGTCTCTGAGAGGGAAGTTTCTTTTCGGATTTGGTGTTTTCGAATTGCGTCATGGCGGTACTGGTCTTTGATAATACACCCCTTGCAGGAGGGTCTGGAGTCGCTTCTGAATCTGCGTTCGCGGGTGACGACTGCTCGGGGCCGGAGGAGAAGTCTGCATCGATCGCGCGCTGTGGAGTTCGGGGTTGTTCGAATAATGGGCTATGTATAGGTTGTGGCAGCGAAACCTTTGTGGGAGAGTCTAAAAAGCTGGCAGAGCCTGTATATATCCTACCATCAGTTGTAATTCTCAAGCATGTTCTTTCTGGAATAATGTATACTTACGCTTCTGCCCAGCAAAGCTTTCTGTGAATTGGCCATTTCTGGGCGCAGCTTGGGCGAATGGTGAATCTTTGCTTATTGGACCTTGTCTGTCGGTCCATTGAAAGTCCATGGGACTCTCATGGGAGCGAAACTTCTCATTGAGTCGAGCCATGGTTTAAGTGGTGCTTGACGGAATCTTTTTAGTGCAGGTAAACAAAACGCATAAGAGTAGCAACGCCGGGTAGTGAGCGTGATTAGGTTATCAACCCCAAGACTTTCTATGCCTACGAGAGCCAATTTACTCTGCCCCGGGAATCCACCTTCAATTTGCTGGATACTTTCTTGATAATACTAATGCCCATGGATAACATATTTAAGCCATATTCATGTCATCTCATCTTCTAAGAAACACCGTGCACACACAATGGGGCTTCGAAGTCTTGTATTATAGCTAGCTACGGAAGAAGCACTGCAACCAAGTTGTTTAATACAGACACTAGCTAGATCAACTCCAGAGCTCCATCGTTGTCCGAATCCGTCCATTGCTGGCCGCGCTATAACATCACCATTCCTCAAAGACCCCTGAGCCATGAGACCGTAAATAATTGATGCATCCAAGTAGGGAAGACAGATAAATCAGAATACAAGTGTTAGGGACTGTCCTGAGAAATGGGAAGACAGTCTCAGATGAGCTCGAAGTCGTCCTCATCCGCAGCATAGCCGGTATGTGCATCGTCGTTCTCCTTTGCGACAATCTCATATTCATCCTTGACGAGCTTCTCCGTAGCCTTGGTTTCAAACTTATCAACTGCCCTGGCTAGAGCCATTCCAAGGATTTGGCTGCCCTTGCTGGGCCCACGGGCGGCATCGAAGGAATAGGTGTAGCCAGCATCGGGTTCTGGCGCGGCGGATGCTTCTGTCACCTCTTCAGATGAAGAAGAATCGGAGGTGTCGAAAACAGGATCGCGCTTGCGAGACATCTTGGCCATGTGGACTGCTTTGTTCTGCTGAAACTCGAATTCGTGCTTGACGTAGCTAGGAGAAGAAGGCATTAGAACGTTCTCAGCATCGATGGACTCGGGTAGCATACTTGCTTCGAGAAACCTTTGCAGGGCGTTTGCTGGGGTGCCCGGGAGTAGCAGGATTCTCCCCCAAGGCCCACTTGTGCTTATGGTCCAGCTCACGCTTGTGATCCTGTTCGAGCTTGTACTGCTGGGCAAGATCCTTGAGACCGGCTTCAGACATGAGCGCTGGATGCCTTGGGGGTAGATAAGATGAAGGTATAGCTGCGTCCAGTGGAGATTGTGCTCAAGAGAGTATGCTCGAGTAGGAGTAAGATGGATATGAGTCAACAGCACGGTTAGAGCGACTGTTGTTGTTCACTAGGTTGAGGAAAGGTGTAACAACAAGAACATGCAGAGGAAGTATGGCGGGTGTGGTGAGATATGGCGTGATGTGAGAGGATGTGGAAAGTGGATGGCACGAGGGTCAGGTTGATGATATGTGGGTATTACCTTAGGGAGGAGGCTATGGCGAGAAGGATGATTCGCTTTGTTGCATTAGACGCGTCTGAGTCACAAAGGCAGGAACGAGTGACCACAACAACAAAGGGAAAGTTTGACCTTATATGAGCACTGATAGTAGATGACTGTTGATCCAAGGTTTGGGAGATAGGGAATGAGGGGGTACACCAGTAATGAGTAATGAGACGCCTTGACCTTGGCTCTGTAGCAAGCTCAGCCGGTTTAGAGGAGAGCTTGAGGGGAGCTCTATCGTTCAATTCGTGCCAATCCCAATTCGGGAATGACTGATACGAAACGGAAGGCAAAGAGGGGTGGGGGGGCGCAGATAAGACAGATTAGGTAGCCTAGAACAGGGGCACATGCGCATTCAAGTGCCATCAATGGGCGCTTCGGTGCTGAGCTTGAGCTTGTGGTGGAGAGCACAGGGCGAATGATTCATGCATGACATTGATCCCGAGGCCGATAGAGAACGTTGGCCATGGCCATCTTGTTACAGGGATGCACAAGTACCTACCGCAGCACATGATTACATTACTGTAGCTGCTTTACCCCCCGGAGCCCCAAGCTCTCCAAGCAGCCGCTTGGGCTTAGGGAGCTATTCTGAGGTAGCTTAGGACCCCGGAAGGTGACGTCACGCGTGCAGCCCAAACCCCTCGAACGCTTCAAGCTGTTTTCGAGCTTCAATTCTATTATTAGCATGTTGGAAACCGTACTTCTATGATAATCCATCCGCATCAACAATGAAATCATCAATCCTTGTCCCTTTGTTTCCTTTGCCCCCAGACTTTCACGCACCCGTATCCGCCTCCCTCGCCATGAGTTCATACCTATACTGAGCCTGTATCTTACTGGCGATAACACTCAATTTAGACACCAGGTGGACCTTGTAGTGCTGCTACGTCCATGAAGCTCGATAGAGGCCCCATTCCACAGTCATGCATCACCTTCTTCCTCTGACTCTGACTCACTATTCTCAGCCTCTTCACTAGGCAACATGCTAGGAAACCATCCGTATATCCCCAAATCGATAGTCAATTCTCCCAGCGCCCCAGTCCGAACTGTGACTCCTTCTCGACGAAGGGCAGCAGCTTGTCGAGTAGCTCCGCCCGGACCTCTTTTGCACCAGTCAACCGATGACTATTCTACGTTCTCTGTGGTGGGGAGGGGCAGACCTTGGTGATATGATACCCTTCGAGTTGATAACCCTTTGCCACGGAACGTTACTGTCATGGAAATGGTGATCTGTGCCTGCAGAGAAAGTCGGCAGATGCTTGAGACAGATCCCCACCTGTCTGCTGACGCCATTAATTCGCTTTTCACCTAAAGACTTGTTATGTTGACTTACCGAGGGCGTTCCGCTTCGATTAATAAGATGTCAGAAATGTTCCTGAAGACTCTTGCAGTGGGTTCAAGCCAACTCACGTCTCCCAAGCAACAGAGCAATATGGCCTGGGACTACGCTGTCAGCGTCCGTCTCTTAAGCAAGCTGGAGGCTATGACTTCAAATAGTAAAGAGTAAAACAATAATTACCCACCGTAGCTTGTCACTTTACCATGCGGAATTTCCTGGACCGCAGCGTAGACAGCATTGAACCACCACTCGGCTTCGTCACTGCGCGCCATATTGACAGCCAGATATCTTGAGAGACCAACGGACCCCAACGTTCAGGATGAACAAAGTCCGATTATAAAGAGATGCGTAGCGCGTCAGTATCATACCTGGCTAGCCTGCTGCGGAAGCCCCAGAGCCCCTCTAGAGCTAGTCCGCTAAGAAACAAGGCTTGGGCTACCTAAAGAGACCTGGCTCTGGCGCCAATTCTCTCGCCTACCTAGGTACGAGAATGGAGCATAAGTCTGCATATAAAAGGGTGGTTGAAGTTGGGTTCATTATTTATTAAGTTTGTCCAAAGCAGTAGATATGTTTTGATATATACTTATTAAGTACGAAAAAGCTGTAATTAAGGATTGAAAACCTCTAGAGTAATATTGTCCACGACCTGGCTGCGGACAGTCCCCTGTTTTTGGTCGGTGCGCTTCAATGGCAAATTGAAGCTGAGCCGCTGCTCACCTTTCTAATCCTTTTCTTGCCCCATTTCCTCTCGTACAGCCGGTGTCAAAGAAAACTTCTTCCATTCTAGTTCTTTCGCACATACCCTGATAATCTTATCCAACCAGGGTTCCAGAAATTTTGATGCCTCTGGAATATCACCGTGGCCATAACTTGCATTATATAATTCTTAACTTCTATAGATCCTAGAGTTTTAGACTGTATAGTATTCATTATTAGATCTTCGTCGTTCAATATTCTAACAAGAGGACTTATTGACAGACACTTTTATCCTTTCCTCCTTTCAACCTCAACCCTACACCCTTCCGCACAAGACAACACAAGCGTCAACCTCTGCCTCTCCCTCCCCACGACCCCCTTCTCCTCATCCTCCGGCAATTTCACAACTTCAAATGCTTGCAATAATCTCACAATCGTATACATAATCTCCATCATCGCAAAGTCTTGTCCGAGACATGCCCTTGGTCCGCCATTAAATGGGAAATAAGCCCATCCGAAGGGGTTCGAGTGCTCGCGGCCTTCCCATCGCTCGGGGCGAAACTCCTCTGCATCTGGACCGAATATGTTTTTACGGCGGGCGGTGACGTACTGCGAATAGACGACGAGCTCGCCCCTGCGGACGAGGATGGGCGCGGTAGCATCTGGGCCGCCGCCGTGGGGTAAGATTGTCGTTCTAGTTGCTGTGCGGTTGTTTAGGGGGACTGGGGGAAATAGGCGGAGACCTGAGATTAAATTGTCAGTCCTTAGCTTCGTTCGGGGGGGTAAGGGCTGGGCTCTGGGGAGGATTCATTAGGCTCATACTTTCTTTGATAACGAGAGTAAGATATGGTATCTTCCGAAGCTGTTCTCGGGTAGGGTATTCTTCGTCTCCAAGTGCAGAGCGGATTTCTCGCCGTAGGCGTTCCATTACCGTATCATGGCGAACTAGTAGGCGGCTGTAATAGTCGTGTTAACGAACGTGATGTACACTGCCTTCATATTGCAAAGAGAAGATACTACTGACATTGTCCAGGACAAACAGCACGCGGTGGTATCTCGTCCAGCGAGCAGAATGTTCAGGAGTTGGTCACGAAGCATTACATGGCTGCTTGACTCCTTCGCCAACTGATCGATGAAACTGCCCGATGACATTTGGTGCGTCTCTCTAGGTGCGGCTCGCTCTTTGATGATTTTGTCCACAAATTTATGGACTGCAGAACAGGCACGTCTAAATCTAGGAGGAGAATAGAAAAAATGCCATGGAGCCAGTCGAAATCGTTTCGCCAAACCTCCTTGAGCTATATCGAAATTGTCCGCGAAGGCTCGTATCTCAGAGTCTGCTACTAGATCTCCTTTCAAACTATACACAGATTGACCTAAAAGCAACGCCGTTGTGGTATCAAGGGTAAATTTGAAGAAGAGTGGCTGCAAGTCAACAATACCCTTTCTGAGAGGTAGACATGCCAGAAGGTCATCTACATGCTCGCTGAAACTGTCTAGCTTCTGATACTGCGTACGCACAAACTGATTGCGCAGGAGCTCCCTCGAATGTTTCCATGCTGGTCCTTCCAGTGTGAAAATGCCGTGTCCCAGGAGTGGTGCGAAGACCTCGTAACGTAGTCCAAAGTTATAATCTAATTCAGAGAGTATCAGCGTATTTCGAAGTTGTAGTTAATGACCAGGAAGTTGTCACACGGCGATGTCGGAAATAACGCATATAAAGACTATAAAGCAGTCATATTGAGAGAACATAGTCATAAGGTGATTAGAAAACTAAGACAGGAACCCAAGGACTTGCATCTTGCTAAGAGCTTGAGCTGCGAAAGGCAACATCAACGGTCCAGCTTCCAGGCTAGAGTGTTAGAATGACTTCAATTCAAGCTGTATATTACGATAAGAGCAAGTTGGTGGAGCTCGATGATGAAAATCCCTAGACGAAAATCTGAGAGCACGATAACATCGCTACACATTAGAGCTGCAAGGGCCAGGAAAAGAGTGAGAAGATACCGCACCAACGCTCCAATGCCGGGGTGTGCACATCGACCCAGATACTGGTTATGGAAAGCCACATCTCTTTTATTTCAATATTGAAGCTGCAAGAGGCAAATAGGGGAACACGTGGAGATTCAAAGACCACATCTTCTGCGATGAAAGCTAGCTTACCTTGAAAATTTGTAGCTTGGACAGCTTCCAAATTCTTCGGTTCGATGACATGATAGTTGCGAGGCCCGACAATTAGAAATTGCGAGAGCGTGTTGCGAGGCTCATAGTTGTCCGCGATAGAGCACAAGAAGGCCAAAAGGTGTTGTTCAGAGTCGTAACGGAACAATTTTCTCAACCAGTCAATGCCTAGAGGCAAATGGTTTGGAAGTTCTGGTGGAGGCAAGCAACCGTGACTGGTGCCCAAGGCGGTATCTGCCTGTTCTTCGTCAAATCCATAGAATTGTGCAAATCTGCTGGAAAACGCCACCTTGTATTCAAGATAGCCTTTTAAAAGCAGAGAAAACATATATATTAAAAATGAGAGCAGTAGAGTGAGGAGCAACGCTCCCGGAGAAAATTCTGAACATGCCTCCCGAACGGAAATATACAGGTCGTTCTTCATCATAGAAGCATACGAAATATTACCAAACAAAAGCTCCTCAGCGTAGAGCTTCCCAGGATTTGCTTTGATGAAACGAGATCCTGCCCATGTTCGCTGACAGGAGTGGAAATCAGGCTGAACGAAAGTAGCCGCTGCACTGAGAATATGTATGTGATACGTGTTCTTCGAATCTCCACTCGATTGAATTAGAACCAGTGGGTCACGGTTGTTAGTTTTCCATAGGTAATTGCGAGTATCCGTTGGCTAAGTGTCGCAAGGTCTCTCTTTATAGGGGTCAATATCTGATCCAAAGAGAGACGCCAAAATAGGCGGTACAGAAGCTGCAAGAAACGTGAGATTGAAGTATCGTCACAAGACACGGCGCAGCACTAACGCAGCGTGAGATGTGAATCAGCTTGTTCTAGTTCGTGGAGAACAGAAATACGGTGTAGAAGAGTTCACCCCTCAGCCTTATAAAGCTGGACCTAGACTTGCTGAACCAGCCCCTAAAGATACCCTAAGCTTAAATGCTCCAGGGACTGTTCTACGGGAACCGTCAGGGTATCTGAACCCTTCTAGACGCGGCAGCCTTGGCGCACCAAGACCTTTAACTCCGTTTGATATTAAGCCAGCAAGCCGCCTGGGTCCCATCCACAATGTCACTCGCCGACTACCTTGCAAAGAACTACCTTACACCAGACTCAAAGCCAGAAAGGAAGTCTAAGAAGCGAAAACGTAAAGATGGCGCCAGCTCTGGACTCATTATCGCCGACGACGATGCCCTGGGCTGGGACACCAATGGCACTGCCAATGCGGACGATGATGGTCCCTTGACAGGTACGACATATACTTGTCTACATTGCTTTATACATAGCAGGTTCTAATGCTCCGACTTCAGTCAACGCTGCCAGCGCCGAATTCCGCAAAGCCAAAAAGTCCGCCTGGCAAACCGTCGGCGCCCCCACCCCCTCCTCCACCGACCAAGCCGCCGCCGACGCCATCCTCACCTCTGCAGCCGCCGAATCCAAAGCCCGAGCTCTAGCCGACGAAGATGCCCCTACCATAGATGACGCCGCCATGAAAATGGAATCAGGTGCCCATGCCGGCCTGCAAACAGCGGATCAAGTGACCGCCCAACTAAACCGTAAAAAAGCTGAAGAGCGCAGACGCTTCTTAGAAGACAATGACGAGCACAGCGGGAAGGGGAGGGAAACTATCTACCGCGATGCCAGCGGGCGAATCATCAACGTCCAAATGAAACGCGCTGAAGCTCGGAAAAAAGCCGAAGAGGAAGCCAAGAAAGCTGCAGATGAATTAGAAGCACAAAAAGGAGACGTCCAGCGTGCAGAGAAAGAGCGACGAAAAGAGAAACTTGAAGAAGCGAAATTCATGCCTGTGGCTAGATATGCGGATGATATGGAATTAAATGAGGAGTTGAAGGAACGCGAGAGGTGGAATGATCCGGCTGCGGAGTTTCTGGAGAAAAAGAAGGGGGGGAAGAGTGTTAGTGGGAAGCCGTTGTATAAGGGACCGGCGGCGCCGAATCGGTATGGGATTAGGCCGGGACACCGGTGGGATGGGGTGGATAGGGGGAATGGGTTTGAGAAGGAGTATTTTGCGGCGAGGAATCGGAGGGAGAATTTGAAGAATTTGGATTATGCGTGGCAGATGGATGAATGATGGGGGTGCCTAGGGTTATAGGTTATAATGTTATAGACATGATACCCAATTCAACCTGTACAAAGTTTGGCAGAATCTTTAATAGCTCAAATGTTCGCTACGCTAACAAATATCCAAGAACTAGTTATATCAGAAGAACCCAACACTTCATTGCTGCTTCTTGCCCTCCACCGGCGCCATCTTTTCGATAAGTCCAGCTCCTATCTGCGCAGACTCTTCCCAGCTTCTTTGCCTTGACCAAAATTGATTTTCAGCTGAACTAGTTCTTAGAGTGCTCTGGCGAGCTTCTTCCTCCAGTGTGGCTCTCGTAATCTTTTCACGGTCCGTAGGTGGAGGGAGCTCGATTGCATTCTCACCAAATGATTCTTCGAAGTATCGCTTGCGTACCATGAACCTTTCAGCACGCTCTTTCTGCATACCGGGTGAGTCCATTTTGGAGATAGCAAGGCGAACACATAGGCGGACGACGAGGTAGATATGCTCCGAAAAGAAAATGGTCAGGAGCAGAGCCCAACCTCTGATGTTCGCGGGGGTGCCATCTGGCCCTAGACCATCATTGCTGAAGAGGTATACCAGGGCTGCACCAGTAATACTACCCATCCACGTGAGAAAGCCGAGACTATCGATCCATGGGCCTATACTATCAGCACGGAACGGCGTCGGACGTTGCATTTCAAAGCAGATTTTGGCTGCATCTGAGCGGAGCTCGATCCAGTTGTTGATAAGGAAAGAAACGGGCGTCAAAGGCCATACCACCGAGAAGAGCACCAAGTAGCCAAATTGAACAACCATCTCTCTAAGATCATCGCTCACATCGTAGACGGGGAGCCCGGCCTCGTTCCGGACCCTAGCAAGGAAATCAGCCTCCTCAGGGATATCGTTAGCAGCAGCACTTGGGTTGGCGCCCTTCTTTTTCGCTGCACGGTCGGCCTTCATCTCTTGATACTTGTGGAATCCCTGACGCTTGATGTAAGGGACAATATTCTCCATAGCGAAACCAACAACTTGTGCAGTGACTGTGCAATATACGACCTGATTTCGAAGTCTCGAGGAATTGATTACGAATCCAGATTTTGGAGTTGCAAGTTGTTTCTCGTTTTCCGCGAAGGGTCTTGCCGTTAGTTGGAAGATATCTAGGTAGGGGACGATCAAGCTGCCAAACGGCACATATACAAAGGCTGTCAAGAAGACTCCGAGGTAAGAAGTGATGAAGTTCAAGACGAAAATCTTCTGTATTAATGCAGCATCGTAAGCTTCAGTGGTTTCCCAGTTCTCATAGTCATTGAGTCGAGTGGCGAATTCCGTCAAAATAGTCGTGATAGTCGGCACCAGCAAGGTCAGGAGTATAGTTGGAACAAACACCTGGTAATCAAATTAGTCCCCAGTAATCAGCTAGTGTTCAGACTTACCAAGACATTCTTGAAAGGACCATTGTAGACCTCGGACAGAAAGATTTCAATGCCGAAGCAGGTAGCAATAATCGTTCCCAGGGCCAGAGTCGCGGTTATGGCAAACGGCAATTGAAGAAGCTGGCGTCCAAGTCTCTTAGTAGCCGGGAATACCTGCACGGTCTCTCCTGTGATGGGATCTTTGACTTCCTGTTCATGCTGAAATTCTCTACGCTTCTCTTGAATTGCCGAAACGCCCTTCACGCCCCAGCGAACTGCCAGATCCAGCTCCTGCCGTTTCCAGTACTCCACAAATGTGACAGCCCACAATCCAATCGCAATCGCGTAGAGAGACGAAAAGTGACCAAGCAAGAGCCACGATGAGAAGCCGAAGGCTGCAGGGAACAGAAGGAAGGCAAAGTAAGATTGCGTAAATGCGAAGTAGTAGGCGACCCTTTCCCCAAAGCGATTCCTGATATCGTCGAGGTCCTCAACTTTGAGAAAAGACGTGGTGGACCACTTCATGATCCAGTCTTTGTTGAACGCATGGTCATGCAATGGGAAGATAGACTCGACGTTTTTCCATTGGCCATGTTCGGGCGTAATTCCAGCACCGCCTTCTTCCCTCGGGCTTGTGATCATGTGGTGCACTAGACGAAGCCGCTCAGCCTGGGATAATGGCTGGCTTGTCAAAGAATTCTTCGTTTCTCGGTCTGGTTGAGCTGCTCTAACGCCATATAGCCAGTCCTTGACCCTACATCATCCATAAGAAACAGGCATACAGCAATACCCACTTAGTGTCATTACCTGGACCTGTAGACTGCATTGTTCAGACGCTCATCAGAAGCTACCTTAACGAAGACGAGGAGAGCGAGGGTTTCGCCATTGCGAACTTCAATTGCGAGACCCACACTGGCCAGTGCCTGCACCAGCGTCTTGAAATCTGCTGACGCCTCGGCCTTGTCTGTGTAAAGTTGGTTTCTTAGAGAAAGTTCTCTAAATGTATTCAGATACTTACTTGTGTCATGGAACCGGTACGTGATCACGTAGTCTACGTCGAAGTTGGCGTGCAACGCATTGACTGAAGGGCCCATGGCGTCGATTACTGTGAGCAGCGCACGCTCAAAGAGTGTCGCTCGAGCTGTTTGCTCTACCGGGAAATGAAGGGGACCTTCAAACGTGGACTGCATGAAGCTTGGTTGGATCTTGGAAATGGCATGATGTACGTCATAGCCCTAACCCTAATATTAACGCTATTGGCAACTGGAAGCTCTTTTAAATCAGAACCACTGACCTCTATTTTGTATTTTGTACAGCAACTGGTTTCTTTTGCACGCAAGTAGTCGAGGTTCTAGCGGAAGAGATATGGATGTCCCATAGCACTCCTCTGTCTCTACAGCTACAATAATGTTCATCGTTGACCAATTCAAAGCCCCGCCCTCTCCCTTCGAACCTCCTACTCTTGTCTATAGATTCTTCGCGTCCCCAACGCGGCTGCTCGCGCAGACGCTCTATAGTCTTATTCTCATCCTTCGAGGATCTGCCATCCCCAAGCCCTCGGGCTCCTCTCCAATCCGTATCGTCTGCATATCCGACACCCACACCCACAAACCTAATTCTCTGCCACCAGCCGATGTGTTAATACATGCGGGTGACTTAGCCAATGCCGGTACTATTGCTGAAATACAAGACCAGATCGACTGGCTCTCCTCCCTACCCCACGAGCACAAGATCGTAATAGCAGGCAATCATGATTCATTCTGTGACCCACGCTCAAGACCAAAGTCGGATGCAGGGAAGCAGTTGAATTGGAGATATATACATTATCTCCAGCATTCAAGTACCACGCTCACCTTTCAGAAACAGGGAAATCGCACTTTGCAGTTCTATGGTGCCCCGCAGATACCCCAATGCGGAGGGGAAGACTTTGCTTTCCAGTATCGTCGAAGTGATGATGCATGGTCAGGTACAATACCTCCAGAAACAGATGTACTAGTCACGCATACACCGCCAAGGCATCATTTGGATTTGCCGGCGGGACTTGGCTGCGACTTCTTGTTGAAAGAAGTGTGGAAGGTCAGGCCGAAGCTTCATGTTTTTGGTCATGTTCATGCGGGCTATGGACAAGAAAGTGTGTTCTGGGATGAAGCACAGAAAGCGTATGAAAGATTGTGTGCAAGAAGAGAAAAAGGCTTCATAAGGGATGTGGTTGCTGTCAGAGCATGGGTTGATCTCGTGAGATTGGCCTTGTATGGTGTACTAGGTATACTATGGACCAGGGTATGGGGAGGCGATAGATCAGACTCGTTGATGGTAAACTCGGCTCTGATGTATCGTTCCACTGGGAAGCTGGAAAACAATCCACAGGTAGTTGAGATATAGACAAACGAAGAATTGAAAGAACTAGACACATATCATTACTCCTTTCACGAGTGGTCACCAATATTAAAGGCTACCACAAATTTCAGGACCGAGAAATGTTACAATGCTTAGGACAGGTCTTATAGTCTTGGTTCAGACTATAGGATGTAGCAAAACGCAAATAAAAGCTTGCCAGTGGTGGGCTTGATATGCAAAATTCCTTAGATAATGTCAGAGATTTATGTACATAGAACCAGATAATAACACCAAAATATCTACCATCAACAGATGCTTCTATACACGATCCGTTCATAGCTTGGCCTTCTCCTGGGGGTTTACCAACGGGTCATAGACACTCATGCCCAGTGTATCTGAAGGGACCGCCGTCGTATGCATTGACAAGCCCCTTATGTCGACCATTGTCGGGTTCAATTGATCAACCCTTGAACATCCAATAAGCCTCATGTTCATTTCCATCTCATCCTTGAGCAACTGCATAGCCCGATCAACTCCTGGGAGACCATAGGCACTCATTGCGAACAAGAACGGCCTGCCAATACCCACACCTTTGGCGCCCAGACATAAAGCCTTAATCATGTCTGTAGCTCGGCGTATGCCGCCATCAACATAGATTTCAATCCGGTCCTGCCAGTTCCGCTCGCGCAGGACAGGCATGACCTCGGCAAGCACTTCAATCCCGGACCGGGCAAAGTCGAGTTGGCGACCTCCATGGTTGGATAAAACAACGCCTTGAACACCAACCTCAATAGCTCGAATCACATCCTCCACCCTTTGTACGCCTTTGAGAATGATTGGCATTTTCGTCACCGAAAGGAACCACGGGATGTCGTTCCAGTTGAGCGATGGATCTATGAACGACGAAATGGCACGGGCTGCTCCTTGGGATCTATCAGTGTTCTCGCCGCCTGTTTCTTGTACGTTTGAACCAACGTCGGAGAACTTGCTACGCATATCTTTCTCGCGGCGTCCAAGTTGAGGAGCATCCACCGTAATAAAAAGACCTTTGCAACCGCGCTTTTCTGCATGCTTGATGATACGCTCTGTGATCGCTCGATCTTTGTTAACGTAAAGTTGAAGCCATTGTACCTGGCCGTCCTCCGCTGCATCAACTATCTCGTCGAAAGAGCAGCTAGCCAGTGTGGGTATCATTTGAATCACATTGTGCTTTCTGGCTCCTCTGGTTAGAATAACTTCGCCTTCGGGATTTCCAAGCTTTCCCAATGCAGTAGCTGTGACGTAGAATGGGATGTCAACTTTAGTGCCAAGCATTGTTGTTGAAAAGTCAATCTTCTCAACGTCGTGCAGTATCCTTGGCCTGAACCATATTTTGTGGTAGGCAGAATGGTTTTCACGCATTGTCTGTCGTTGCACTTCAGAAGCAGCTCTAGGGGAGTAGTAGATCTGACTTACTATCTCATCATCGGCCCCACTTGAATAGTATGCCCACGCAGATTTCTTCATAACCCGTCGGGCTACTGCCTCGAAATCCATGAGATTATAACATTGTTCGAGTATGGGCATTCGCTTGATCCTTTCTTGCCGTTCCTCTTCATCTGGGTCGAATTCTTTCTCTTGCTCCACCGAGTCCATATTCACCTCGCCCATATGCTTCGACTTGTCCAGAAACCTAGCCACCAATTAGCCTTCTAGGTTGTTTATCTCGAATCAGGCCAAGGCGCAAAGAGGACAGTACTTGTCGAGCGTATCTGGCGGATGTATTGGCTCATAGGTCTCGGTTGCGTCTTTGCCCGCCCACTTGAGTATAATGGACTTCCCGCCTGGATGTTCTTCTTTGAATTCCGTGACATCGTAGGCACGACCATGGATGATTACCCTATGAATATTCTCCAATTAGTAGTGGGGTAGTGTATAGAAGAGAAGAAGTCTAACCAGCAATCCTTGTCATTGTTGTGTTTAGCTACCTCTTCGCCGCTCCATTTTTTCTCTTCTGGCAGCTTATTGGGCTCATCATGATTCATGTTGCCGCACTTCTCAGACGGAGTTGGGAACAGTAAGAGGGTTTCTTGCTTCGGATTGAGGGTGAAGTAGACAACAACCCGCGAATCGAGAAGAAAATCGACTTCAGCATTCGCGGAAACATGCCGAATCTACCACCTGAGCCAGCGTCCTTGCTGCTAAAGATGGCACTTCTTCATCGGTCAAAAGGCAAATGACGCCGCTCACAGGCGCGGCAGCATTGCGGGGCAGAGAGGTCGTGGGGCCGAGGCGGCTAAAAGATGAAAGGTGAGGTAAGGTACCTAGAATAGGGTATGTATCTAGAGCAGCTAGAGTAACTAGCATGACCCTGCTGCACTACCATACACTCATGGAAATCCCATTGCATCATCGTAATAGGATGACCACTCAATCATCTCTTGTCATTTCCATGCATGGAACCAATGATGCGTAAGATTAAGAACCAGCAAATTGTGTCAGATGATGCCGCGGGAGCGAGAAGGGGCTGAAAACCCGTCACACCTCTTTTGCCTCGAATGCAGAGAACCATCACTACTAAATTCTCCACCTGCATTTTATCGAATGATACTGCCTCTCAGTATCTCGTCCACCAAAAGAGGGGACTACTGAATACTTCTGTACAATGAATCCACCCCAATCTTGCCTTCGTTGACAGCCAAGCCATGTCCGGCAGCCTCGAGGCTAAAATCTGTGTCCTCGGCGCTCAGGGTACTTCCGAGATTGTGACACCTCCTAAGCTTTAAGCTGATCTCTTACAGGCGTTGGCAAGACTTCTTTGCTCCATCGCTACGTGAGAGGCACTTTCGATCCACCAAAAGTCGCTTCGACCGTTGGCGCTTCGTTCCTTACTAAGAGAGTCATCGACATCGATAGCGGGACGACTGTACGTCTGCAGCTATGGGACACAGCTGGCCAGGAAAGATTTAGGGCGATATCGCGCCTTTACTACAGAGGTGCAAGCGCAGTACTCCTCGTCTATAGCATTATAGATGAAGAAAGTTTTGAAGAGATGGGACGCTGGTTGAATGAAATCAGGGAGAACCTTGGAGATGATATTGTACTCCACATAGTTGGGACAAAGAGCGACCTTGTGGCGCAGGATCCTATCCTGAGGAAGATACCGTTCGAAAGGTGCATTGCATATGTTGCAGAGAAACTTTACCCGGATCAAATCTCAACACCACCAGTCACCGCCGGCAACTCCAACAGATCGTCCGGCTTCTGGGGACAGGAAGCAGGCTGGGACTGCTGCCACGAGATCAGCGCATCGAGCGGTGAGGGCATCGAAGAGGTGTTCCGTGTTATCACTAGGAAGCTGGTAGAAAAGAAGAACAAGACAACAGCGCTGGAGAATGCACTTGAAAATGCTACTATACCAGGCACCGATAAGGGTCAAACTGGCTATTTTGATGGTCCAGGCTCTGACGGCCAAGGGAGCTTCCGCGTTGGTATTGGAGACAAAAGAAGAAGCTGGCTTGGGTTTCCAACCCCTAATATAATCATCAATGAGGACAGGGTTGCTGGTGTGTCAGGAGAGGTGAAAAACAGGAAGGGAAGGTGTTGCTGATGAAGATATATCTTGTTGGTCTATCCACAAACCACGCTATGCTTGCTTTGTTTTCTTTTAGCAAGGTGTTTGGCGTCATTGGCTCCGTTGCATACTTAGGATGGCTCCTATCTAGCGCAAGAACTCGTACCATTGTGGCTGATCTTTACAGAGGGTGTACCATAGTTGTTATTTCAGGAGATGTAAATCCTACAAGGCTCTTATCTACGCCCACCGGGTAATGCATATTCCTTCAGAACAAGTATGATGGCTGAAAGATGCGTCATTTCCAAAAATACAGCAAAATGCCCCCTCATGGTTGATAGTGACAGAATAATTCCAAGGTGCTTTGTGGACGATAACCAGAAGAGGCTGCTATTAGTCCGCGAACAAGATGGCGCCAGGCGAGTCGACAGGAACTCGTATTCACGTAAATAAGGATATAACACCGGGTGGTAGCCAAGCAAATGTATTCTCCAAACGCTCGTAGTACAGTCACATAATTAAACAACAAGAGTTCTGCTGCTTCGCTTGTTCTATCGACATCAAAGATTAGCATCTGCTTCGGGGATTGGATACTAGTAAAGCGAATGGAATACCCACTATAGAACATCTTTGACTGTGCACTCAGTCCATCACTCTTCTCCACCAGACTATCAATCTTCTCCCCCCGCTCCAATACACTTTCAATAGTCTTATGCAGCACAATCTTCGTCTCATCCAGTTCTTTCTGGATCTTCATAATGCTATCCGCCTGCTGCGGATCTTGATATTTCACAATGTACTCTTTAAGCTGGGGAAAGTTGAGGGTGGGGTTGGAGTTGGCGAAGGCGGATCGTGGGTAGCGCGACAAAAATTCATCGACAACCTTGGAGAGAAGCTGATGAGCGACGAGAGCAGGGTAGTCGGGATCGCTGATTATAATTCCGGCGACTCCTTCGGTACGACCGTAGGCGTGAAATGTGTAGGCTGGAAGGGGGTTAGCAAAGGATAGACCAAGGGCGCCGATTTCGAATTTGGCTTTCTAAGAAGCAGGTAGATAAGGAGTATCGGAAGGTTGATCTATCATACATTTCTCTTCGACATCCTGTCTTTGCCCGGGCTTTGTTCTTTCGGCGACGGTCTTGCTGAACAGGGACATGAATTGGCCATAGCTGAAGCGCAATCGAGCAATCAGTAACGGAGGATTGGGGGAATTTTCTTGGTGGTTTAATACTTGTCTCTTGTGAATCTCGAATAGCTGCTAAGATCTTTCTCGACACATAATTCGTGCGCTGGCTTGCTCTCGTTCTTGAGGATCTGTGGCAGGCATCAGGTTCTTGTTCCAAAGAAAAAGCAACTTATACTTACGCCGATGTAAAAGATCTTCATATTGCTAGTAGTGCAAAAATGGGAAGCAGGAAAGCACAGAGCAAGTTGCAAGGGATTATCGTCGTACCGAAGCCCTTAAAAAATCTATTGTCGAGTTCCTAGGGCGGTACTGTACAAGGAGGAAGACCTAGGGCTCCACGGAACTTGCCGCTGTCAGCGTCATTCACCTTGCAGGTTGAGAACTACCTTTTTTTTCGGTTGACACATACCCGCCACGTCCGATCTTTCAACGCGTGTCGGCGTAAGAGAAAAGAGAACATCGACGATTGACATGAAGACAGCTTCTACATACTTGTAGCTCAAGGAGGATGTTGCCCTCACTCGAGACAGCGGAGTCACAATGGTTGTCTCAACTCACGGCAATGCGACAAGCTATCGCAGAGCTCAAATTTAATGATCATTCCAACGGCCAAGATCAAGTGTACGGTCGAGATATCGTGGTAGACGATGATGATCTTACAGGCACCAGTGGCTCCGACGATTTGTGGAATGTCTTGAGCGACGAAACGGACAGCTCGTACAGCAGTGACATGCTGGATGGTGTCGAGGATTCTTCATCCGGCTTGGAGGCTTCTGACCGTCTACGGGGACATGGATGGCTAAGGAGCAAGTGCTCGGACATTGCAAGCAGAAAATCTGAAGTCGATGCCGGAGCATTACAGCAGCAATTGTCCGCCATGTTAGCATCTGATATGAAAGATGATGAGCTCCAGATGTCTCTTGCTGACATATTAGGTTATGATGACCTGGATTTTATCATTGAACTCATAACCCATCGTAAAGATATCACGGCACAGGAAGATCAAGATGCAGGCAACATGAACGGTGTATATGGTCGTCTTCAGACGCAGCAGCAAAGGGAGATAGCTTTGCATCGTCAGGACCAGTCACATAAGACAGCAGCCTTGGGCCCTGCGCAGAACCGTGAGGAACTACAGTATCCGCACGTATACAAAGTTCACAGTGCTGGGAACACCTTATCCTCTGGAGGTCGAAAATATGGTCTCCCTGAAGGCAGCAAGAAGATAGAGCATGAGAAGTATGATGAATACTCTATACCTGCGGCAAAGGTAGGAACACTGGGTGTTGGCAGGAAACTCATCGAGATTAGTGAAATGGACGGACTGTGCAAACGTACTTTCAAGGGTTACAAGTCACTAAATCGCATGCAAAGTTTGGTGTACAAAGTGGCCTACGAGACGAATGAAAATATGTTAATCTGTGCTCCAACTGGTGCTGGTAAAACAGATGCTGCTATGCTCACTATCTTGAATGCAATCAGCCATAATATATCTCCTAGTCCTACAGAGGAGCCCGATGCATCGGACTTCATCGTTAATTCAGACGACTTCAAAATAATATATGTCGCTCCAATGAAAGCATTGGCGGCAGAAATCACGGAGAAATTGGGAAGGCGGTTGGCATGGCTGGGGATTAATGTTCGTGAACTGACTGGAGACATGCACTTGACGAAGAAGGAAATTACCCAAACACAGATTATCGTGACCACTCCTGAGAAATGGGATGTCGTTACTCGAAAGAGTACTGGCGATACTGAGCTTGTCCAAAAAGTGCGCCTTCTGATAATCGACGAAGTGCACATGCTCCATGACGAACGAGGGGCTGTCCTTGAGTCCCTTGTCGCGCGAACAGAGCGTCAAGTAGAGAGCACCCAAAGCCTTATCAGAATTGTTGGACTCTCAGCAACGTTGCCGAATTATGTCGATGTGGCCGATTTCCTCAAGGTGAACCGTATGCAGGGCTTATTCTATTTTGATGCTTCATTTCGGCCAGTGCCTCTCGAACAACATTTCTTAGGCGTGAAAGGGAAACCAGGCAGTAAATCGTCACGGGATAACATTGACCAGGTCGCTTTCGAAAAGGCTAGGAACATGTTGGAACAAGGCCATCAGGTGATGGTATTTGTGCACTCAAGGAAGGACACTGTGGGTACTGCACGGACCTTCATACAAATGGCTCAAGACCAGCAGTGTCAAGCTCTTTTTGATTGCTCCGAAGTTCAAGGTTTTGGCACTGCCCTCAAAGAATTGAAGAACACCAAAGGTCGAGAATTAAGAGAGCTCGTACCAAAGGGGTTCGGTACCCACCACGCAGGTATGCCGAGGTCTGACCGGAACAGAGTTGAGCAGCTCTTCGCTCAAGGGCATATAAATGTCCTCTGTTGTACGGCAACACTCGCTTGGGGTGTCAATCTTCCCGCTGCCGCGGTCGTCATCAAGGGTACTCAGCTATATAGCTCTCAAGAGGGCAAATTTGTAGACCTTGGGATATTGGAAGTTTTGCAAATATTCGGACGAGCTGGACGACCACAATTCCAGGCTACCGGTATTGGCTTTATCTGCACTACACACGATAAAATGGATCACTATCTCTCCGCTGTGACGCAGCAGCAGCCGATTGAGTCCAAATTCTCTAGGAAGCTGGTAGATAACCTGAATGCGGAAATCGCTTTAGGCACTGTCACGTCCATTGCAGAAGCTGCACAGTGGCTAGGATACTCCTACCTCTTTGTGCGTATGCAGCGCAATCCTCTCACTTATGGTATCGATTGGGCTGAGATTCGGGACGATCCACAACTGTTCCAGCGGAGAAGAAAGCTGGCGATTGATGCAGCCAGAATTCTACAGCAAAGTCAAATGATCATATTCAATGAGTTAACTGAAGAGCTTCGAGCTAAGGATGTTGGCAGAATTGCAAGCCAATACTATGTTCTGCAGACGAGCATAGAGATCTTCAATACTATGATGAGCCCAAGAGCTACCGAAGCAGATGTGCTTAAGATGATCAGCATGAGTGGCGAATTCGACAATATACAATCCCGTGACAACGAGTCGAAGGAGCTTACAAGGCTTAGAGAGGAATCGACGCATTGCGAGGTAGTAGGCGGAAACGATGTCGCTTCTGCGAAAACAAACATACTGCTCCAGTCTTACATCTCTCGAGCTCGTCTGGAGGACTTTGCTCTTGTATCCGATTCTGCCTACGTTGCACAGAACGCTGCAAGGATATGCCGTGCGCTCTTCATGATCGCTCTAAATCGGAGATGGGGTCATCAGTGTCTAGTCTTGCTCTCTCTATGTAAATCAATTGAGAAGCAGATCTGGCCATTCCAACATCCATTTCATCAATTTGACCTTCCTCCACCCATTCTAAAGAACCTTGACGAGAAGTCGAATATTTCTTCCATCGAGTCCCTACGGGATATGGAACCCGCGGAAATTGGCCAACTGGTGCATAACCAAAAGATGGGCAATACGATCTCAAAACTACTCGACAATTTCCCTACGTTGACCGTGGAGGCTGAAATTGCACCCTTGAATCGGGACGTACTTCGAATTCATCTCTACTTAACTGCTGACTTCCGTTGGAACGACAGATATCATGGCACATCAGAGTCTTATTGGATCTGGGTGGAGAATTCCGAGACCTCGGAAATCTATCATCATGAGTATTTCATCTTGAGTCGCAGGAAGCTATATGATGATCATGAGCTGAACTTCACAATTCCGCTATCAGACCCTTTACCTACCCAAATCTATGTCAGAGCAGTCTCTGACCGATGGCTGGGCGCAGAAACAGTGACGCCAGTATCCTTCCAACATCTCATTAGACCGGACACGGAGAGCGTATACACCGATCTGCTGGATCTCCAGCCTTTACCTGTTGCCGCTCTTAAAAATGCTCTGCTCGAGGAGATCTATGGTCGAAGGTTCGACTTTTTCAATCCCATGCAAACGCAAATCTTCCACACACTATATCATACCTCTGCCAACGTGTTACTAGGCTCTCCAACAGGTAGTGGCAAGACTGTAGCTGCAGAACTAGCAATGTGGTGGGCCTTCCGAGAGAAACCTGGATCCAAGGTCGTCTACATTGCCCCAATGAAGGCTCTAGTCCGTGAGCGCGTTCAAGACTGGCGAAAGCGCTTGACGCGGCAAATGGGGTTGAAACTTGTCGAATTGACTGGGGATAACACACCCGATACTAGGACAATCCGGGATGCTGATATCATAATAACTACGCCTGAGAAGTGGGACGGTATAAGTCGTAGTTGGCAGACCCGAGGCTACGTGCGCCAAGTTGGTTTGGTAATCATTGATGAAATCCATCTTCTTGGAGGTGATCGAGGACCTATCCTGGAGATCATTGTTTCGAGAATGAACTACATTGCCTCCCAATCAAAGGGGTCGGTGCGACTAGTAGGAATGTCGACTGCTTGTGCGAATGCTATGGATCTTGGTAATTGGCTTGGTGTCAAGGAGGGCTTGTTCAATTTCCGTCACTCAGTCCGTCCCGTCCCTCTTGAAATATACATCGATGGGTTTCCTGAACAACGGGGGTTTTGTCCACTGATGCAGAGCATGAACCGTCCAACCTTTTTGGCTATCAAGACCCATTCACCTGACAAGCCGGTCATTGTGTTCGTTGCTTCCAGAAGACAGACACGCCTGACCGCAAAAGACCTGATCAACTTTTGTGGTATGGAAGATAATCCTCGACGTTTTGTGCGTATGTCTGAGGAAGATCTCCAGCTAAATTTGTCACGTGTAAAGGATGAGGCTCTCCGAGAGGCTCTGAGCTTCGGTATAGGTCTACACCACGCTGGTCTTGTCGAGGCCGACAGACAAGTGGCCGAAGAGCTCTTTGCGAACAACAAGATACAAATCCTTGTCGCTACAAGTACACTAGCATGGGGTGTGAATTTGCCCGCACATCTAGTGATCGTGAAAGGCACACAATTCTTCGATGCCAAGATCGAGGGCTACAAGGACATGGATCTGACTGACGTTCTGCAAATGCTTGGAAGAGCTGGAAGACCGCAGTTCGATTCCTCTGGCGTTGCGAGAATCTTCACCCAAGATGCCAAGAAAGCTTTCTACAAGCACTTTCTCCATACTGGCTTCCCCGTGGAATCCTCCTTGCACAACGTGTTGGACAACCACTTAGGCGCCGAAGTGTCTGCGGGGACTATAGCAACTAAGCAAGATGCTTTGGACTACCTGACGTGGACATTCTTCTTCCGCCGTTTGCATAAGAATCCATCCTACTACGGTCTTGAGATATCTGCCGAGGAACACAACACAATTGCTGCTCAGCAACTAGCCAATGACTTCATGGTCGAGCTTGTGGACAAATCTTTTGGTGGACTAGGCGAATCAGGATGTATCACGCTTCACTCGAACGGCGAAGTTGACTCGACTCCCCTCGGTAAAATCATGAGCTACTACTATCTCTCTCACAAGACAATCCGGCACTTGTTAAAGCACGCCAAGAGAGACGCAAGCTTTGAGGACGTCTTGTCCTGGGTGTGCGGCGCCACAGAGTTTGACGAACTTCCTGTGAGACATAATGAAGATCTCATCAACACGGAACTGTCCAAAAACCTACCACTGAATGCTGAACTTCTCGGTGTTCCAATGTGGGACCCTCATGTCAAAGCATTCTTGCTGCTCCAGGCTTACTTCTCTCGCATTGACCTCCCAATTTCTGACTACGTAGGTGATCAAAACTCGGTCTTAGACCAAAGCATTCGTATCATCCAGGCTTCCATCGACGTCTTGACCGAGTTGAGCTACCTTTCAAGCTGCATTATGATGACAACGCTCCTCCAATGCATTAAATCAGCTCGCTGGCCACATGACGGTCCCTTATCAATCCTTCCTGGAGTTGACCAGGAGAAGGAGCAACAGCGAGCTGCAAAGGGTGGTTCTCAACCTCATTCCTTGGCGCAAATCCATAATATTCCCAAAGCGACACTATCACAAGCTTTGAAAAGCCTCGGTATCCCGTCTCCCACCCCGCCACAAGTCGAAAAAGTCATCAAATCTCTCCCTCACCTCCAAATCAACATCCTAGACACCACCGCCCTCAGCCTCAGAGTCAGCATCTCTCGTCTCAATACCGCCGTGCAACCAGACTATCGCATATATGCGCCCAAATATCCAAAACCACAATCAGAAGGGTTCTTCCTCGTTGTTGCTGATCCGGCTAGGGATGAAGTATTGGCTCTCAAACGCGTTAATTGGCCACCGATGGAGAAAGGTGGCGGTGGTAAGCCAATGGCGAGATCGATGATTAAATTGAGCCCGGAAACAGTGGAAAGGAAGGTTGACGTTTTGGTTGTCAGTGATGCGTATGTGGGGATGGAGTGGCGGCTTGAAGGGGTTGAGGTGCCTGGCGTGCCTGTTGTGGAAGAGATGGTGGGGAAGAAGGGAGCAGAATTGTGAGCTTATATCTAAATCTATTGGTGAAGGCACGCATAGCGTAGCTTGGGGAAAGTCTATAGATGTTAGATTCTCAAGCTCTAAGAAGCATGGCAAAGCATTCATTTCGTTGTATCAAGTACCGCAAACCTAAGAAATCAAGTCAAAATTCCAGAAATCCAGAAATTTCAGTAGACATTTATCATCTTTGGTTCATCAGTCTTCGTTCATTCTCCAAAAAAAGATCTAGCCGCAGCGAGCTATATACAAGAAGTGAAAATTTCGCTTGCAAGACAAAAATGAATGAAATTGATGAATATATGCTGGCACAGCCGTCAAGAAACGCTTACGCAAGTTATCGCTTATCTAAGCTAGAGAATGTGGGAAGAATATTGTCCCATTCGAAAGAGACATAATCGAAGAAGGATCAAAGGCGCCGCGCTCATGCATCTTCCAGTGTCGGATGTGTCGACTTTCTTGATGCGTCCATACTTTCCTCGCCGATCAGAGTCGGTTGCATAGGCTGCTGGACCACTTTAGGCACGATGGGTACCAGAAATTGACGCTGCCGACGGGAGATGGATATCTCTCTGGCAATCGAGACCTCAGCCGCTGTGCCCATCGAGTCGCTGGCTTGGTGGTGCCGCGAAGATTGGGTTAGAGGGAGTTTTCTCATGCTAGATTTGCGAGTGGGATATGCGTCTCTTGGAATGGGCTGGGTGGCGAACCTTGGGGGGATTTTCTCTTCCAAGGAGTACCCGGCGTTCTCGGTACAATCGAAAAAGCTGATTTGTGAGGAATTCGCGGAAATAGACGTTGGGTTGGAGCTGGGCTTTCTTCCGTGGAAAGACGTCTCTTCTGGAGTTTGGACGATGACAAAGACGTGATCTGAACCTTGGGATTGGCTTGTACGGACGGTTGGCCGTGGTGGAGCGAGTGTCGTATCGGGAGCTGTCACTGAGCGACTGAGCGGACTTGGTTTGGAGAGTGGCTTGCTGGTTGTGTTGCGAATTGATGTGGGACTGGTTATGGGAAAGAGAGAGAAAGATGGAGCCCTTCCGGAAGATTTGGAGGACCTTGCATCGTCGTCTCGGCGAGGTTTTGGTAGGGGATCGGCCAAGTTCTGCTACAAGTTAGTTGTAGATCTGAATTCGAGAACCAGCTCTGTGTTACCTCAGTGGTCAGCCTGTCGGGTCCCTGCAGCTCTTCTGAATGGCCTTGTCGTCGCGACAAAAGCGACGGTTGTGGTTTCGCCTGTAACTTGCCTTGAAGGACGTCCCCGAACATCACACTGTATCGCTCTAACTCCACATTGGGAATTTGGACATGTAGTAATGGCGGCCCAGGCGGCAGCAGGTTCGTCATCAAAGGCTGCTGATCCTCGATCGCAGCATGTGCTGACAGTGCACTGTGTAAAACACGCATCTCGGGCAAAAGTTCATCAGCGTCGGTCTTCTTTCTCCGAAGCCCTTTCCTTCGCGAGCTGTTCCTCCTAAGCAATCCTCCGACTTCAACTTTTGTCGTACTCTGCAGTGTACCGGCTCGCCCTCTCTTTCCTTGCACTGTACGGGCCGAGTCGGCTCGCTTGCGGCGAAGAGCATTGGTCTCTAGGTTGTCCTGAGGAATAAGCTGGTTGGCGGGCTCTTGCTGGGACGGTGCATCGAGCTGGTAGAACGGTGACGCCTTTGGCGCCCGGGCAACACTCCTTTTCCTCCCAAGCAGACCACCAAGTGTCTTCCATTTGCTGCCTTTGCGTGTGAGAGCAGGCTCACCAGCACCAACCTGACATTGGTATCCCATTTGGCTGGAAGGATACCGAGGTAAGCTGAAGTTGTCGGGGATGTCGTCAACATCCCGATCATTCGCAGGCTGTGGTGGCATTGGATTATGTCCCGGGCTGCCCAACGCTAGTCCGATCATTATTTCATCAGAGTACAATCTGCGACCAATACCCCCACGCCATCGGGGAACTTCGACCTCGTATGAAAGCTTTTCCAAAGGTTCGCTCCCATTTGAATTTGCGGCGTCTGGTTCTGCTTGTCCCGCATTGCTCGATCCCCTTAGAGGCCCAGCCTCCGACATAGTTTAAATGAACGTGAAGAACAGAGCTCGTGGCACCAGGCCAATGTGCAAAAACGCAGAAGAGACGACAAAAGGTTGGAAGGTAGACGCAGAGAAAGGTGGAAAGCAAAGAACGAGACAGGAATAAGTCAGAAAGAAGGCAGCGGGATAATTTAGGCGACTAGGTTTGGTGGTTACTCCATACCTAGGCTTAAACAATTGAAACGTTGATGGGAGAGTAGTGAGAGTCTAGGGAGAGTAAGGAGAGCAGAAGCGGCAGCATGGATCCAGGTTATGACGGGGAAAGATTATTTGCCACCCCACCGTGTGTGCCGCTGGGCCGTCTTCTCATATCTTGACAGTCATTTAAACGGCGACAATGCCGCAGTCACTATTGGTGCTGAAGTGGCATTTGAGTGTTGTGTTGCGGTGGCCTAGGGGGGCGGGATTGAGTGAATCGTAGGTTATGATTGAGCCTGCTGGGAGATGAAACGCTGGAGCTGAGTAGCAGACGGGAACTAATTGGCTGACACGGTGAGGCAGCTGAGGCTCTGAAATTGAAGTGGGGTCAGCTTCTGCGAGATAAAGTAGATGAAGGTTGTCACTGTTCTCCATAGTGTAATCTATGGTTGTGCTTCGTTGCACCCAATCTCATCATTTGACGGGTTGGCAACATAAAGCGACGCCAGATCCACTCAGCGCCTAATAATGAGCAGCTGTCTCAAGCAAGCTCCTCATAACACTATCGTAGACGTTATTAGAGAGCGGCGTAATGGCAGTCACAGAAGATTATGATAGATCCTCAAATGTTTCAGGCGCCCAAGGGTTTGTTGTGTGAAGGTGAGGGTGTCTGGGCGGAAATTGAAATTGGGTGCAATTGCTGTAGCAGCAGTTCCGAGACCATATAGATAGCTTCCCATCGCCGCAGAACCACTATTCTCCCGCGATGCCCAGGTCATAGACGATAATGGTACCATAGACATAGAACACAACAGATCTATCCTTGTGGACATGGAAGTGGGTCCAGGCCAATATGCGGATGGAGGAGACTTCTTTGTTTCGCCGCTTTGGCGGGGCTCGCTCGGGTTTTAGCTATTATCATATTTTTAGACCCCCACTCTCATGCAGCATTTTGCTACATCATATCTGCCTGGGCCTAAGCATCACAGAGAAGCAGTCTTTATTCTCCATCGCTACGCAGTCTTCTATTCCTGCGGCGAACGTTCTTCACTAGCATAAGGGTGACATCTGATAAACCGATCATGTCCTGGCAAGGTAAGCTGCTTGGTACGCTTTATCGTGCTCATTGCTGATCGAATCTACAAACAGCGTATGTTGACACGAGGTAACCATCGCATCTACACCTCCTCCACTTTCCAGAAATTGACTGGTGCGTTAGCCTGGTGGCAACCGGGTGTGTCGACAAAGCTGCCATCTTCGACGCCAAAGGAACGAGCGTCTGGGCCGCATCTCCTCATTTTAAAGTGCGTCAACACCTCTTTCTCTATTATCGTATGGGCCTACTGCATGCAGTCTCGATATTCGACGGGTTGCCAAGAGGCGGTGGGGAGGAGGAAGCGGGGATGATTCCAGATTTGAGGCTTACACTGGGTCAACAGGTCGAACCGAGTGAAATACAATCTGTCGTCGCTTCCTTTGAGGAAAAACAGCCCAAGAAGATCTTCGGCAGTGGCTTCAAGATTGCAGGCGAGAAGTATCTTACAATCCATGCAGAGGATAGGAGTGTTTATGGCAAAAAGGTATATATTTGATAGTCTACGGTGTGAGGATTAATTGGGGAAATGCTGATAGTGTGCGTGAACAGGGAAAGGAAGGAGTCGTGATCGTTAAAACAGTACAGGCCCTGCTTGTCGCCCATTACCCAGAAAGTGTACAGCCTGGGCAAGCAGTAACTGTTGTAGAAAAATTGGGCGATTATTTGATTGGTGTTGGCTATTAGGCCTTCTCATCTGCTTTTCTTGATGCCATTATGAACCTGTACCCTAAATGCATACAACTCTGAGGAATGAGGCTCCCAGATAGACGGCACAAACCCCGACCTACATCATATTCCGATCAGTGTGCACAATGTGTGTGACCTCCCTGTTTCGGGAGGGAGCTGGCGCCCCTTATTTCCTCGGCCAGCAAGGCGTTGTATCTAACGTGCCGTCGAACCTGTGCCCTGCCTTCGGGGGCGTCTATAACCTCTTCTCTCATGATCCGCACACAATCTGAGTCCTCCGAAATTTTCTCATACAGGTAATTCGGCATTTCTCCGCCCACCGCCCGCCCTGTCCAATGCCTGCTGTATGTATGGTCCCACCACTGGAATGTTGCCCGCAAAACCTCCTATCGTTGAGAAGAAGTCCCCAAAGAGCACAAATATCCCGTACAGCTCCACCAGAAAGCCTACTAGCGGCCACCGTAGTAATATGAGTATGATGCCTACTGCAAATGCAGCTGTGCCTTTCAATTTTTGCCGTCGGGCAAAGAAAATCGCTGTCTTTTGTAGGCCGATTATGAGGGTAAGACCAACGAGGAAAAGTATCTAGAAATCGCAAGACTTTCAGCAGCCTCGGCATCGATAGGAATGAGGTCTCGTACATTACCCATAGCTAGCCTACGTTATATTAGTATCTGAGGACAGCAATAATCAAGGTAAAGTGAGCATACATTGCCCGATCAAAAAACATGATCACTCCCCCTACGAGGAAGAAACCCCCTGAGCCACAATTTGTCAGAGATTGTAGTAGAGCTATAGGCGATCGCGGCGTTCATACCTACCGCCTGAGCAGAAGGCCACACCAATTTCTATCATACAAATGAATTGTTAGCGCATGCTCAAAGATTGTGTATGTCGTTAGTAGGTAGAAAGAGGCTTGCACGAATTGTCCGGGGAATCTACTTTGCGAATCCGAGAGCCACATGGTGGGCATTTTGAAATATCAAGCGGCGTCGTCTGATAAAGAGCCAAGGGGGAGGTTGCAGGCTTCAAATGGCAGAAACATCACATTGTTGGTAGAAAAGGAGAAGACCACGTTCGGCGGACACAACGTTATCTTACCGGACTATCAAGGCACTACTCAATTTAGCCGCATCTTGTAATTTTGCCAAAGTCTTCGAACCTGCGTACAATCATAGATAATCATAGATTCTGAATTCTTCACCGAGTCAAATAAGTCTCCCTGGGGGATTGATACAAGTCTCGCGAGGCACGAAGAACATGCATCCGTAGAGTGCATAGGGTTTTCTACCTGGTCTACATGATGCAAGCTTGGAATATTTGCAAGATCGTAAGCTTTCACATAACCATAGCCATCATGCGCGCCCCAAAGCACCCTACCAATCTCCCTAATCACAAATACTTGGGTGGCTCTGAGGATTGTTTTTCGTATGTATTGACTTGACCGCCTTGACAACAGCCATCTATAGATGCTGTAACTGATCCCCAATCCTCTCCATGGGCTCCTCGGTATAATGTCAATTGGCGAAGACAAAACAGGTCACGATTAAGCCGGAGCACCTTCTTGAGCCTTGTCGCCGAAAGGGACAAGTCGTATGGAGTAAGCTTGACTTTGTTGGCCGTACATTTTCTTCCCATAGGGATTGCCTTATGCCCTTCACAGCTTAGACAGCTAGCGCATGTTCCCATGTGTTGATATGCCTTCCCGCTCCTTGATCACTCCCGTAAGCGATTACATCGCAGTTGGAGCGCAAGGAAAGCGAATGGAGGCTTCGTCTTCCTTACCACCTCAGCCTCATTTCAACACAACATGAGCCCCGCGAGCCTCGAGATACCTCTCAGCTCCACTCTGATTCAAATTCCGTACCACATCGAAAACCTCCTTATTGAAATATCGCAATCTGCTCTTTGGATCGGTGTATGCAGCTGGCAAGCCAGTAATGTCGCAGTAATGTTTCTGGTGGGCAGGGTGAAGTGAAGGAGCAGACTCGATATTGGTGTATGTGGCGATCGGCCCAGTGGATAAGGAGGCTTGGAGATTCCTTTCGAGGACCATCGTAGATAAATTTTGGGCAGCTTGCGATATATTGGCGTGTGTAGTTGAACCATTTGTTTGCATGGGGGTCACTGCACCAGTCTCTATAGCAGAGCTTTGTATGTTGGGCGTTGAAGAGCCGCTATTTTCTTGGGTTGCCATTACTGATGCTTCCTTACGGGCAGCTTCAGCAACTATCTGTTTAATAGTTTTGTTACGCCGCTGAGAGGGTTTCCAGCGAGCATTGCGGAATGGTCGAGGCTTGAGAGTCAGATCGAGCTGATCTAGCAGCTGCTGGTGCGAGTCATCCGTAGAGGGAGTTGTCGGAGCCATTGAGAAGCGCAGGAGTCTCTTGACCAAGGAACATAAGTTGACAGCTGTAAGTGAACGGCACCGGAGGTAGTAATATTCGGTCATTAGCGCGTTTACAATACACTGATCTGCACCCGGTTCCGACGCGTTCCCCAAACCCATCCTCGAACGGCGAACTCGAACGACTGGGTAGATAAGTTGGTGACAAGGCTTGATTTCCTACTGGGCCAAACCCATGGTACGAGGACGTATGAACTTTGTACAATTTGGGCCAACACTAATGCTGTCAAGGAGTCCCCGCACGAGTATCAGCAAAGCCTGCTCTTGACGCGTATCATCACCAACGTCGTGAGACTACATAGCGATTCGATAGCAGGAAATATGCGCTTACCTAGTGCTTCAGGAGAAACTTAATGAAGCTGTCATGGTACTGAACAAAAACTTACAAGTATGTTATTATTATCTACATGGTGAATCGCTACGAAAGACCGCTAATGCAGGTACCGCTGGAGCAGGAAATCAACATTCAGAACATGAATGTGGAACTAGTAGCCCAGATGTTCAAGAACTACAGGTCTAACGTGCTTTTCCACCTCGAAGGTAATCGTTTCACCAGAAATCGTCCGACTCAAGCGAGAGCACTGATCAGTTTATTTACAGCAACCGACAGCCTAAAGGATCCTTCATAGACATGAGATAGGCAATAACATTGATTCAACACAAACACTTACTGGTATATGTTGAAGTAGATTACGTCGCATCCTGACCCAATGAACATTCTCGCGCTCCTGTAGATTACCAGCCACATTAGTAATTCCCGATTAAGCAGAACGTTTGGTTGGCTGCCAAGAAAGCCTTACAGTGAAGACGTTCCACAGTAGGTAGACATTCGCAAAGCACCAACAAAGACGATGTTATCATGGGCATCTCAAACAATCGTGAAGAGCTCTGGGGATAGATATCGCCATGACCAATACGATCCTGAAAATATGATCTGATAGCGGTTCAATCCATATTACCATGACCATTACCTATACTCGCTACGTGGAGCCTCTCCTCAGCGCTGACCCCACGGATGGCAAAAGATCCCCAAAGCCGCCACCACGAATCTGGCAGGCTATAGATCCTCCCTTCAAAGGTTACCAGCCAGCTCCTTCCGAGGCCTACCAGCAAAGCAGCCGGGATACTGCAGTAGTGATTGACAATGGTATGCATCGACCTTCCGTTGAGCCCCTGTAAATGTGTAGTAACAATCTCAAAGGTTCTAGTCTTGTCCGCGCCGGATGGTCTTTCGATGCTACTCCACGACTCTCATTTCCGCCGGACGTGGCTCGATACCGCGATAGAAAATATAATAGGACTGTCTCATACGTCGGTTATGATGCATATGCCGATGCTACGACAAGAGGGCAAATAAGAAACGCATTCGAGCCTGGAACAAGTATTGTAGGCAACTGGGATGCAATGGAGGGCATACTGGATCACATTTTCGTGAGCCTAGGAATCGACAACGATGGAAGTATAGACAGGTCCGTGCTCATGACTGAGACGATTGCGAATCTAAGCTACACAAGGAAGAGTAGGTGTCTCTCTCTTCTAATAGGCGAATGATCGTTGCTTATGAACTGTAGCTATGAGCGAGATTTTGTTTGAGTGCTACTCTGCCCCGTCTGTCGCCTATGGTATCGATTCGCTCCTCTCTTATAAATTCAATAAAGGGATTAATGGACTTATCATTTCTTCGGCACATTCATCAACGCACGTAATACCGGTTTTGTATGGCAAGCCAATAATGTCCAGCATATCTCGTCTGAATTGGGGAGGCTATCAAGGGGCCGAATATCTATTGAAGCTTTTGAAATTGAAGTACCCGAGTTTCCCCGGCAAACTCACAGACTACCAAGCTCAGCACTGGGTTCGAGAGCATTGTTACGTCTCCCAGGAATTTGAGAAAGAAATGCAATGTTTCCTGGATTGGACGGGCTTAGAAGACCGAGATCATATCATTCAATTTCCTTTCACCGAGCATATGGTCATTGAGAAGAGCGAAGAAGAGTTGGCGCGAATCGCAGAGCGTAAAAGAGAGGGCGGAAGACGATTGCAGGAACAGGCCGCCAAGATGAGGCTGGAGAAGCTGGTCCAGAAGGAACAGGAACTCGAATACTACAAGGACTTGCAGCAGCGTCTTGTAGGACAGACGAAAAAAGAAACAAAACGCTTATTGGATGAGGATGAGTTCAAAGACGAAGCTCAACTGGAGAAAATGATAAAGGATATGGAAAAGTCGGTGCGCAAGGCTAGGAATAAAGATCTTGGTGTCACGGACAATGTCGAAGAAGAGGAGGTTCCAGCTTTCCCACTACTTGATATTCCTGACGAGCAGCTTGATGAAGCGGGTTTGAAGCAGAAACGCCATCAGAGGTTGCTCAAGTCAGGGGTAGAAGCTCGAGCAAGAGCGAAGATTGAAAAGGAACAAGAAAAAGCGCGGAAAGCGGAAGAACAGAGACTGGATGATGAGCGCCGGCTGAACGATCTGGAAGGGTGGTTGGAGGATCGGAGGACTGCAAGGGCGGTATGAGGCCCAACCTGGAGGGGCTCCTAGATACCTAGCTGACACTCTTTCTAGGCTCTACTCCAAAGAATCAAAGAACGTGAGAGGCAGAAAGCGGATCTTGGCAACCGGAAATCACTTGCCAGCCAAATGCGGATGAAGACACTTGCCAACCTGGCATCTGATGCACCAGGCCGAAAGCGTCGGCGTGGGGGCGATGATGATAACTTTGGTGCCAACGATGAAGACTGGGGCGTCTATCGCACCGTTGCGATGGGCGAGCAAAGTGAGGATGAAGAGGAAGAAGATCTAGATACGGATATGAAAACCGTTGAAGCACAGCTGCTGAAATACGACCCTTCTTTCAGCGAGAGCAAAACCATGGCTGCTCAAAAAGACTGGACTAAGAGCCTTATGCATGCGTTCCTGCGTGGTCCACGACCGTTTGACTCGGAGAGCCAGCAAGAGGTCTATCAATTGCATTTGAACATTGAGAGGATACGGGTCCCAGAGGTTGTCTTCCAGCCTGCTATAGCTGGCCTTGATCAAGCCGGCATTGTGGATATTGCTGCCGATATGATCAATCATGGCATGGGTAAGCCACAGGATCGTAACAGTATGCTGAAGGATATCTTTCTCACCGGAGGGAACACGCTTTTTACTGGATTTGAGGAGAGGCTAAGTAAAGAACTGCGTGCGGTACTGCCAGTTGAAGCCTCAATGCGAGTACGAAGGGCTAATGATCCGTTACTGGATGCGTGGAAAGGGGCAGCCCAGTGGTCGAAGGAGTCTGGCTATAAGTCTGCACTCGTAACTCGTCAAGAGTACCTTGAGAAAGGCTCTGATTATTTGAAGGTAAGAGGCCAATAGATAACCACGTAGTTGGCTTTTATCATTGCTAGAAGCTAATGTGGAACTGCACAGGAACACAACCAGGGCAATACCACCGCTTTCTGATCCATGGCTGGAGGACCAACTCGAAAGGATTTACTACAAGGCCTACAGTAGCCTGACCATTAGACTAATACAGACAATAAGACCATGCCTAATCGACCACGGCACTGGTGACTGGCGGTTGAATATCGGTTGACACCAAATAAACGCCTGATACCCTTCGGATCAAAGGTCTCGCATGAACCTTTGAGCTTCTCCAATTCATCACTGCTCATCCACCCATGCCTCATAACGCTACTGTAACATTTCGTGATATTCAAGATTTAGATCCCTGAGAAAGCCTTGGCTGGGGAGACTGAGGCCTCCCCACGACTAGACTGCGACTGGTCGACCTTCTGCATGAGTGGGGCCAGCCGCGGGCCGCAAGTCTGGCTCGTCGCTGACTCGAGGCCTCTTACTATTGACGTTCCGTGTGTATGGAGAGTCTTCTTGATGTCTGCTACCACTCATATCCGCGACAGCTTGGGCAGCTGAGGCTTGCAACTGGCTCACTGCGGACGATCCCATCGGAGCAGTGGGTGCAGGAATTTGCTGAGTAGGAGGACCAGATGATGAAGGAGGATTAGGGATGTCGACGTTGGAGGACGGTTGAGGGTACTCCCCTTGGGACTCTAAGAGGCGAGATTGGAGGAGGATGATATAGTCTCGTAGCTGGTAGTTCTCTGTTTGAAGAGCTTTGTAGCTCTCGCTGAGGTTGTTGAATTCCCTCACTTGGGTTTCTAGGCTCTTGATGTGGCCTTCCTTTCGTTGTCTAAAGGCGCGCTGTAGTAATCATTTAGTAAGCCGTCTTTGTCACCCAAATTTTGCGGCAAGAAAATTTTACTTCCCAAGTTCATCGCAACATCATCACATGATGGACGAACAACCCGTGAAGATCACGTACCTGGGCAGCTCTGTTTTGGGCAGCTCGTTTCGATGTTGATAATTCGCGCTTACCGCTCTTCCTTCCATCGCTGCCATTCTCGTCGCCTCCGCTATCGCCCGCGCCAGCGTTCATTATCCCCGATCCCGCAATTGCTGGATCAATGTTATGGTGGTGCGGATTCGCGGTATGTGATAATTGATGCTCTGGTCTATGTGGAGGGAGGTGGTGGTTCTGCACTTGAGCGAGCAGCTGCTCACGGAGAGCTGACCATATTAATGTGTCAGCAAGTCCGCGAGCTGCGAATCCCTTCGGAAAAGCTATGACATGATTACTCACCTGATTCAGTAGCATTATCTTGCTATGAACGGTCAGTATGCGATGTCGCAATGGCATTGTGGAGTGACCTACCTGACCAGGTCCCCGCATTGGCTGCGGCGCTGGTGCAAGATTTGGCTGCATCTTAGCAAGTCGAGTGACTAAACTGTCTCGGCGAGTCACAATCTGAGGATGTTCTTGAACGCAGGCAGGAAGGTGCAGGCCTCAAAGCAAAGCGAGCTGAAAGTTGAAGTCTTCGGCTCTCTGCCGTGCGAAAGCTCGCGGCGGTAGAGTGGGAGAGGCTGGGATGGGGGCTTTGAGCTATTCGCCCGAACAGCTTGTCCCCTAAAGATCAGACGCTGTAATAAGACACACAGACGCAGAGCTACTGTCAATTGTCTTCGCTCCGCGCGAGCAATAGACAGCTGACGATACTGATGACTGATGGTTTTCTTACTAATCATCATTGTAGTAATCGGGGTCCGAAAGCCGACCAGCTGGTTCCGGAGCTAGAGCTAGCTGAAATGGGCCAACCGAGCTTAGTAATCTGGGTTGCTTTTACCCACGCCTAAGATATCCACTAATCACACAACGAAAGATTGTACGGACTTAATGCATGTTATACTCCCCTCTGATTCCTCATCCATAGCAACAGGGCTCGCTTATGTCGAGTCACGGAGGCATAAATGGCTCAGGTTCATCGTAAGCAGCGATGGGATGGTTCACCGAAGAACTTCATGGCCAGCTAATTGCAAATCGTCTCGATTGAAGGTGCAAAAATGCTAAAAAAGCAGCATTGAAAAAAGCAAAGGTGGTAACATGAAATAAGTCATGGTCAACCCATTACGATATCCTTTGCGTAGTTTTAAAGAAAAGTACATATGATACTGAGGGAATACCTGCATATGGGACAATAGCATCAGAACAAATTGCTACCACCTTATGGAAAGTTCAAGAGTATCTTTGGGGTATGAGTTTCAATGATGATGTTATTTTTATCCCTTTCGCTATGCAGCAAGTTCACTAAAATACATGAGTGTTATGCCAGTGAATAAGTGAAACCTTCGATCCACCTTTGCTCCTTCGGTCAAACATTTAGCTATCATATCACTATCGACATTGTGGTGTCAATTTGAAAGCAAGCCTGCAAAACCTCGAAAAGGTGCACCCTGCAAAAGACGTATTCTGGAGAAACCATCTCAGACAGCCACTTCATCGGGATCATCGTAACTGATTACTCGACTACTATTCTCTTGCCCTCACGTGTGGCGGCCTTTGGAACGACCACGCTCAAGATACCGTTCTTCAAGTTGGCTTTGACAGCATCCTGGTCAACGCGGGAGGGGAAGGTGAAGGCACGGTGAAACTCTCCGATGGAGCGCTCGGAAACCCAGTATTTGGTATGGCTCTTGTGGTGTTTTTGTGATTGTTCGGAGGATTTGGTGACTTCTTTAGTCTTTGAGCCGTTGGTCGCGGATTCCTCGTTATCATCTTCAACGGTGGCTTTATGAGACTTGGAAGAATCGGTTACGTCTCCAGTGATGCGGCCTTGGGGCTCATGAGCACCGTCGGAGGAGTATTCGCGCTCAACGCGGCCCTTAATGACCAAGGTGTGGGGGTCTGCGAATTGAATGTGGACATCCTTTTGATCAAGCCCGGGTAGTTCACCTTGGAGTTCGTAGGAGTCTTTGTGTTCACGGACGTCGAACTTTGGCTGGAAGGCGCGGACGGATGAATTGGAGAAACCACCTGTGCCCTGGACGTTGTAGTCATCGAGCAGGCGGAAGAGTGGTGCGAGGTCATTGCTCGGGAAGCGTGAAAAGAGAGCCATTTGTTTTATGTTTTGTGTGTTTGAGAAGAAAGTAGTCTGAATATTTTTGTTGGTTTGCTTGTTGGACTGTTTGTTTAGTGGGGAATGATTGACAATCTGGAAGAAGATGGCGCCTTTAAGTATTAAGAGGCAGGAAGAGGAACCTTCCAGACGATACAAGAAGTTGTTGTGGAACCAGTGACTATTAGGTCACATGGGCATGATCTGGTCCACGCGAGACGATTCGCGAATGTTCGCAGGTTTTGGTGTTGTTGGGTGAAGTCATACGTGGAAAGTTCGAGCGCCTTCCACCGCACGCGGATTTGATCCCAACCAACGGACGCGATCCAAATCAGATAGTAATGGAATCAAAGGTGATATTTGTCCTTACACCCACACCGTAGTCGCACCAGTAAAGACGCTCCGCAAATTGAGGCTGTGACTATGAAGTAGAAGTATTAAGGAGAAAGGAGTCTACCTTCGCTAGTCTGATTCTACTTTAGGGAGGCAGCCATGCGTGGCTCCTGCTATTCTTTGGGGACAATGTAAGGACTGCTGAGATCTCGACACTGTTGAAAGGCATCTTTAATGAAATGAAACTGAATAGTATGTCCATAGATGACGGTCTGAGAGAATCTGATTGATTATACGTTTGGCATTGATTCTCTTTGTCGAAGTACCTGGGTTTGTAGGATTGAAGAGGCCTAATCTTATCGGCTAATGCCCCCCACTTTTGGGTTGTCTCTACCCCGGATCGGCGACACCGGGCCCCCCCCCGTCACCGGCCCCTTTTGACCAATAATCCATTCAATTTTTCATTCAAGCACACGAATTCCTCCCTCATACACAGTAGCTTTGCATCGGTAGGTCCCGTAACTATTTTATACTTCCAATAGAGCGCACAATGTCACTCGACGATCCGTCCGTTTGACGTCCGCTAACGTTCGACCAGAAGGACATTTACGGCTTCAGGTTTGATGATTTGATTGTGTGAGAATTTATCTACTTGGATGGACTCATTGCACCACCCCGGAAATTTATTCTCCAGCTGTCTATTGGTGTCATAGATTACTGGTGCGAAGCATGATGGTACCGATAGCATTTCACAGCGCCGGACAAGAAGATGAATCCCGCAGCCAGTATCTTTTAACATCATGTGGAAAACGAGTGGCGGTCTTAGGCCAGGGTCGAAGATGCACCTTGCGTCGCTCATTGTTCTCACAGTTTAAAGTGTGACCGGCAGGCGTGTCCTATTCAAGAAGGGCATAGCCTTCGTCATGTGGTAATTCCAGCAGCAGCCAAGAGCAGGCATACAGCAATGATGGAGGTTCCAAATCTTCTAGTAAGAACAGAGGTGTCTGCAGAAACTCGAAGGACCGGTTAATAGTCTCATGCAAATCACCAAAGAGCATTCAGAGAACTCGAGCAAGGAGCCATCGGCCCGCCCAGGCGACAGTCGATCCAAAAGTTGCAGCACCTTTCTGTCCGAAGCTCGCCACAAGCTTTCGAGAAATTACCATACTTGTGGGAGGATGGTTCGACATCAAAGGGGCCAGAGACTAACTCTACCCATTGGGCAGCAATGCTTGATAACATCCAAGACATCCAAGATTTCCTAACAGCTGACGCCACCGAGGCAAAGGAGACTCGCCGTGGACTCTTTTTGGCGGCCCTAATATTGTACTTAAGATAGCTTAAAAGCTGACACGGACCACCGTCTGCAATATTTTGCCGCCGAAATCGTAGTGGACAAGCTACTCTTTGTCTGCTTCAACACAAAGTACGTTCATATCTAAAAGTATATGATTGCCGTTTGAAGAGGTCCGACTGACTACCACAGTAATTATTCATACCGAAAGTATTGCGAGAGAGGCATGTTCCTTGATGCGTGGAAGCCTGGCTGGATAATTGGCTGGCTCTATCTGGTATGAAACGTTTTGGTCCGATCCATCTTCACTTTCTCTGCTCCGGGTTTCGATGCTTCTCTCGTCATTAGATACTGCTTCTCAAAACAATCAAGTAAATGGCCAGGCTGTCTCTGAATTCCTATGCCGTCTTGCAAGACTAGCTTTTCTCGGCGAAGCAGCCCAAGCTCTCGTAACTAGCACATAGTAGACCGCCAGTCCATATGCTGTGGAACTCGTTCTCTTTGTTTGCGTTCTGCAAGCTCTGGCAGAACGAGGACCCGATGAAGACGCCTGGACGAGTATGGGGTTCGGGCTCGCATAGCTATGTGAATGGGAAGTCAGAGGCATTACATCATATCCTTCCGTTCGAAATCGAAATAAGGAGAAGGGTTCTGAACGTGGTTAGGATTTTCGATCTTTTGCTCTTTTTTTCAGGCTAGATTACCCGCAAGCATAGAGGAGGAGTAATGCGACACTGGGCCTCCAATCAACTAATTCGACATAGACTCTGACGAGGAATACCGGTCTTTCCAATCATGCTGACCGCAAACAGAACCAACGCTAATGCTATACTTCTACAAAAGGGGAGTAACGAAGGTATTTAGTCGCATTATCCAGCATGCGCTGTATCCCAGGAGACCATCATATGGGAGACTAGAGAATTCAATACGGAGCTTCGTAATACGCATACAAATGTCAACTTGCGGTCTTCAAACAAAGCCTTTACATTCATCATTCACCGATCATACGAACATGGTCTTCAATCGTTCTAATACCGATATGCTGTATCTCTAGAGTCTCTGTGTCTTAATCACAGGTACCCGAGCTATGATAGATTAAATCTAACCTTCGTTCACCTGGTGGGAAGCGAGCCTTCAACTCTTAACGTGGGAAACATTTACGTGTCCCATTATTTTACTATGGTATACTATACAGATAGTATTACGAAAACTTCCCAAAACACAATGGAAACACCATTAGAAGATACCGAAACCCGTACAGATAGAATCGACGGATAACAGGCACATTATCTTGAGCGTCAATGATTCGTGCGCCCCCCTGGCCAAAGAGGCGCATTCAACGTCATCTAAGCGATAATCACGACCATCTATCCTTCCATCAGCCAAACATGCCACTTTTCAGGCTCCACTCGAGGCTACAAACAAGGTCGACGCTTAGCCAAAGATAATTCTAATTGAGTCTTCATTAGGCCCTGGTCCGCAGCTCTCCAGGCTCGGCAGTGCAGGCTTTAGTGCTCATTCAAGCATTCGCTGTTGGATGAGGTCGGACGGGGTCCTCGTGTGGCTTCAAGCATTAGCCTCACTGGCTGCTATTCTTCTTTTCTCATAATTGAACCTGTGATATTGATCACTGTTGCTACCATTCTACCAAGATGATTCTTTATGGCATTTGAATTCTATCATCTAAGAATGATAGACAGCGAAAGTTTATCCCTAGCCGTTGAGGTAATTCATAGCAGACAGCGCAGTGTCCATTAGATGGATAGGTTCGAAGCAGCAGTCGCCGCGATAGACGGGAAACAGATACAATTATATATCTAGGAAGTAGCTACATCGTCCTGCTCATTCAGCAACCACGGCGTACCGTGAAAGCGTACCCATCGCAACCAACGCTTGAGGTCCTTGATATCAGTGCGGGATTGCAGATACCGCGCGTGGTCCATCAGTAACGCCTCATTTTTTTTAACAAGAATCCGGGCACGTGCTTGCCCACCCCTCTAGGTGCATCGAGAACATCGTTGACCTCCTTCACTGCTGCCTTAACCTCCATGTCCGCTGAGGGAGGGTCATCCAAAATGATCTTCCCGAAGCGTACGTCGGCGCGGCCAGTGGCCACATCAACAGCAGTTTGCCCTTCACGTTATTCTTATCCTTGAAGAACTTTGGGGGAGCTTTGAGGTCATTCTCAGCCTCAGGGCAGAGTAGGCGAGTTAGGCCTCCAGCTCTGAGGATGCGGTGACCCCACTGCCTTGTTTTTCTGAGTGGATGATGTGGAAGCCGAAGAAGCAAGTAGGGTTCTCTTTGAAGGTGGTGCCGGTGTACCAGACAAGTTGACCCATCGAATACGTGATTGAGACAGCTTTCTTTTTTGTGCCTTGGGAGTGCACACCTTCAGACTTGTATTTAACGTACCAGAGCGCGCCTTGGGTGCTGCTGTGGGTGTCTTGGGTACAACCCATTCTATTGAAGATTTCGAGCATGAATTGGCTGTCTGGTACTGGCCATCCAAGTTCAACGCCGCATATGCCGTGTCCTCGGATGGCGTGAGCGTACATGCTTGTCAAGGCTAGGCCAATCTCGCAGGTAGGAGCCTTGCATGAGGTGCCGAAAGGTTATTCGCATTGCGAGGGGCTCTGGCGGGGCGCGCTTTTCGGCTATAGAGGGATTGGGCAGCGGTCGTCTTGTAGAGGTAGTTGAGTTGCTGGGAGAGAGTACTTTTTCGGTGCTCGTGGTAGCATTTGCTGCCATGGCGAAAGAACGTGACTGGTGTTGGGGCGGATCGAAGATCTGTATAACGACAGCGGAAGCTTTGGTAGGGTGATCAGGTGGCTTGGTATGTACAGCGTTGCAAGCGCCTTGCGTGAGCCGGAATGCGGAAACCGTAGTGCGCAACCGAGAGCATTTTGGCTGGGCCATGACGTATGTCTTTATTTATTGATTTCTTTCTAGGTTTCTTCAATGCTATGGCTGAAATCATGGATCAAGACTCGTTTAAGAGAGGATGTTTATATGTTCAATCCCTTTCTGCCCCATACCCGAGAACGACTGAAACGATTGACATTTCGACCTATATGTCTCATTCTCAACATATTGTGAAGGAGCCTTGTTGGGACTGGAACTTCTGTTTTCAAATCTCCTAATGCTACCAGCCTTGTTCCCTGCTACTATTAGCTCCTCTCTCCAAACATCAAAATGTGTCTAATATCTACCATAACCAGTCCTACATGGCATATTTGAGTTATACGAATGATAAAAATCAACTAAAGGTGGCCTACATTGGTCTATGAATCAATATCCTAGCGCAAAGCTTTGCAAATAAGGCATTTGTCTTAGAAATAGAGTGTACTTACGGTCGGTTGTGAACCTGAAATGCAAGCGGGATAATCTCGCCTATCAACTCCAATTCCACATCGACAACCATGAGAAGACAGGTAGTTGATCATGCTATGAGTCATAGTGTACGTTCTACCATCTGGGTCAAGGAGCTGTTCACGACCCCTCATCGAATGATAGAAGATGTAATTCGATTGGTGAGAGTCTGCTGGGGACCTAAACCGTAAGGAACCAAACATCGACGACTTGTGTCATCGTGTGAACTTGTAGGACACTTGCAATGTAATGATAAGTGAGCACGGATATCTTCTAAAAAGGTTGTAAGGATGACACAACAAGCAGTCTAGCCAATCAGACTTTCCTATCGGTCTACGAAATAGAGGAAATAATTGGTTCGTCTACGGAAGCATAAAAGCAGGCGAAATGATCGCCCTGAGAAAGTTGACGTCAAGTTAAGTTAGTCTGAGTAGAACCAAGTGCAGATGTTTTGGACTCTATAACTAATTTCGTGTTCTTTATAAAGTGGCATCAATCTCTAGTACAAAACACCATGGTATAGAAAGTATGTCCAAGACAATTCTCCAAAGTTGAAAGTCTTATGAATTGAATAGGTAGGTAAGGTAAGCTGCCTACGCTTACCGGTAAGACAAGATAAACATACGCCCCCAGCTCTTTCGGGCCTTCACGGCTTTAGGGGCTCTACAAGCCGCTTGGAGCTTGCTTGGAGCCTTCGGAGACCCCGCGTACTTGCTCTAAGTGGGGTGGAGCTCGGTTTTGGTTTTCCGTCGCAGTACAATCACAAGAATCGAAGTCCGTCGCAGTACAATTACAAGAATCAAGCAGGGTTCCGCATTGGGTATACAAAGGACTTTGCGGTCAGGTCTCTTTTCTGCTTGCAGACTAGATGAGTTTCTAGTGGTTTGCTGGCTACTGGTCTAGCTGACAACATTATTGGTGAGTACAGCTCTTTCAGGAGATCCAATTTGAGAAACAAATTGGTGAAACGGCAATGGTCCACGGGAATGTAAGAGTTTCTTTCCCGTAACTTATTAACCCTAGCACTCCATGTCTAAGGTCGATTCTCATAAAGTCATTGAATTTTGAAATCTTGACGCTTCCGAGTATTTTCTTTTCGAACAGGAGTGGGAGCATACACAGGCCGTCACAGATATCACTTATATCATTTTACGACTAGTGAAAGGTTCCCCCATGAAACTGTGTCGAACTTCAGAGCAAGGACCTGGCTGCTAAAGTTTTCACCGAGCAGCATCCTGCTCTACGCCCCAAATTTTCCAATACTGTTCAACACGAGAAATGTAGTCCTCAAGCCGATTTTCGAGAATCTTCGAATTCGATGCCACGGGATCTAAAGCAAGCGCTTTGGATTCGTCAGCTTTGTCTTGCGTGGGCCAAAAGTCCGGAGGGTGTTCCCTCGAATCACACGTGCTCCGGTCTACTTCTTCCAATTCTTTCCGGTGCTCGAAAACGAATTTTGCCAGCCTCTCGGCATCATCATTGCGGCCCTGACGGTAGTAAGTCGCTGCCAAGTGTTCCATGACGTCCAAAGTCCGTCGGTGAGATTGCCCCCATAGCCTTTTTCGAATGCCTAAAGCAGACAAGTGAAAATATTCCGCTTTGTCGTAGGCGCCTTGGTTGAAATATAGCACTCCAAGCCTCAGCAACACTTCCAAGTGGTCAACGTTCTCTTCTAGCGTCATATCCTCATGGTCCAACACGCGAAGGTAAAGCTCTTCTGCTTTGCTATACTGCTTTTGCAGAGAGAAAATGTCGGCAAGGTCCATCTTAATCATCACAGTGTCACGAAATTCCAGCATTTGTAACCCGATTTGGGTTGCTTCCTCGTTGCGGCCTTGACTTATGAGAATCTTTGATAATCTGGCCATAGCATCCAATGTCTCGTTGTGACTTTCTCCGTATTCTTCTTTGCAAAGTGCTATCAACTGCAGGGCAAGACTCTCTGCTTCGACACCACGACCGCGCTTGTGAATGAAGTATCCAAAGTCACGCAGGGTTCGCAAGGAGACAAAATGGTAAGGACTTAGCATTGAATTAGCATCCGCCAATGTCTGACGAAATTTGTGCTCGGAACGATCGTATTCGCGCAAATCTGCGAGTATGACTGCTTCATAGTGACCGCAATCCAATGTATCGGGGTGATATTCTCCAAGGGCTTGTCTGGACATTACGGCTGCTTTTTCGATCATCAATAACGACAGTGTCGCTTCACCATTCTCGCGATAGCTGGTAGCCAATCCCCCAAGTAATGTTGCAAAACACGACTGGCAGAGAGTCCCACTTTCCGTGTGGCCCCCTCGAAGCTTTTGCCCCAGAAATGCTGTAGGCACACTTGTTGGCTCGCCAAGAAATTGGAGCTTTGGGTTAGAAAGAAGAGTCACCGCATGAGGCAAATAGCCCGACCATGACTCTGGGTCTTTCCACAGAACAGACTTATACCGGCTGGAAAGTATTTCAATAGCTTTGGCGGTCCAATAATCGAAGGTATTCGTCATGGTGAGCCAATTGCGGGTGACTAAACGTACCAGACGATGAAGATCAAATGATCGGCCTTGCTTTTTTTGAAGTATGGGATCAGAATGTCTGAGCGAAATCATCGAATACGCTTGTAGGACCCCAAGCGCTCGCTCCATAAGCAATTTCTCTGTCTCGTCTTGCGTCGCAGAAGATAAGATAGATTCTAAAACAGCCTGCGCGTTGAACATACTCATTAGGCAAAGAGTATCGGCTGCTACCGAATTGTGCTTCTTTATATACTCAAAAGTTACTACCCAAGTCACTGCCACGGGATTCTTCAACTCTGGATCTCTTATATCATCTTCAAAGTTTTCGCTTAACAGCTGAACTTTGCTTGTGTCGCTTGCGTGATAATTGCTGAGATAGCGAACGATAGTGGTCTCGTTCTCTGTAATATAAGAGATTGCTTGAATAAGCGCAAGGGGGATACCCCCAAGGGCTTCTGCGAGCTTTATACGATCCTGATGATCCACGGGGTCATCTCCTAGCCTACTCGTTAAAAGCATACTCGATTCCTCATTAGTTAGAGCGGGAACGTCGACTATGTTTGGGTGCGTCGCAAATTTGACTCCGATCTGTCTGTTCCTAGTAGTCATCAATATTGAACCACGTTCGGATCGAGGAAAGTAAGCAGCAAGGCGACCTTCCTCTGGATTATATAGAAGATCCATGTCGTCTGCGTTATCAATAACGATCAACCACTTTCCAGATTCTTCGCTCTCAAACCAATCTTTCATAAGCTGCAAAGAATCATACTGCGGCTCCTTCCAACTAGTGAGATTGGCTTTCTTCAAGATTTCACGGCTCGCCTTTTTCATGCGCTCTGCGGTCGCCGCATGAATCCAGAAAACGGACGTATCATGCGAAGTCTTGTATTGAGCAGCATATTGAAGTGCGAGCCGGGTTTTCCTATGTGCCCAAACACTGTAAGCAGAACATCAAAGAAGCCGTAGATGTCTAGATTGTAATTAAGAACACCTACCCGATGCCACCTAAGCCAACAAGTGCTACTCGAGCGTGCTTTCCTGTGTGGCGAAGCTTTGAATTGAGAAGCTCTAGTTGCGCCTTCCTCCCAGTAAAATCCTCTGCCCATTGAATAGGGACCAAAAATTGGGTATCTTGTCTTTGGGCAGCCGAAGATCGAGTTGTCACCGTAGCCTTGTTAACAGTATTTAACGGAGCTGCGACATAGTGATAGGTTAATAATGATATATGCCTCCAGATCAACTGTACTATCTCCTCGACTTTCTTGTCCTGTCCTAGACTAGAAATTGCTTTCCATCCTCTCATCAATTTTGACGAGCTTTCTTTTGGTAGTAACCTCTCAAAGATATCATTGAGATCCTGTATCCTATCTTCACAGTCTTGAAGTACGGGCTGTAATGCTTTGCAAGTTTCCTCATCTAGGCCACCAGCCTGGATTTGTTGCTTAGTCTTGCCTAGAGTGTTCGCCAACAACGGCAGTGTGGTTTGCACTTCTCGGAAGGCCTTGGGTATATTATGGATATTTTGTCCGGATGCTCTGACCCTTTCAATTGCTTTTATGCTGAAGTCAACTACCTGAACGATATTTGCGATAATCCCAAGAACAAAAAGTGCCTCGACTCCACTCATATCGGACTTTGCGTGAGACGGGCCAAGAATGAGCTCACGACAAGAGGATGCAAGATGAAACGAAGCCGAGTATTGCTGATTACATGGTCTACACAGCCCCAATCTCGTCGGAAGATCAGGTGGTTGCAGATATCAACCACTTATCCGTGGGAAATGGTAACGCTATTCTGTGCTCTAACAGCTAGAATAGCTGCTGCGTAAAGTGCATCAAATAAACTAACAGTCTGCGGTACTCCCAAAAGGTCTCTACCGTACCAGGTCAAAGGTCAGGCGGCTCTCATCCTGTAGGCGAGTCAATGATGCCGAGTTGGATGATTATTAGCGTCGTCCAGGCATTATGCAGCACGCGGGCGAAGGCTTGGAGGATAAAGTGGGTCGTGATTCTAAAATACGCGTTTTACGGAGTACGGCGTACCATTATTAGCAAACCATCAGACCCTAGAAGGGTTAAGCCCCTTTACTATGTAGCAATAGGACTAGACCTAAAGTCGCCCTTAGACTCCCCAAAATCATTAGCTCTGGGCCCATAGCGATTATCTATTAATAGCGCGCTGTACCTTTCTACCGATGGACCCTGTAGAAAGATCTCGGCAAGTGAGAAGGTGTTGTGAAAGATCACACAATAGTACTTAAGGTATCAAATACTCTGCAGAAAGCAAAGCTACCCTCTTCCTTCAACACTGACTTTCTGGCGAACACGGTATGTTCATCGCTAACCGCGACAAATTCATAGGATAATCAGCTGCCTAGTTAGCATCGTCGATTGAAAGAACCGTAGAACTCCTTGATTGAAACGAATAAAGCTATGAGCAGAGTTGATATGAAACCACTGACTCTTTTTCGCGATGTAAGAGTCTACACAATGCACCTCGCATACCCTGTCGGATCCTGACAACTACAGCCCTCTGATGATGAAACCTATCAAGTTGGCCAGGAGATTTACTTCGAAGGGCGCAGAGGCAGAGATCCCAACCCTTACAAGATCCATGAAGTGCTAGGCAATGGTCAATATAGATTGTCAAGGGAGGGCAAGGTCGTACAAAGGGTATTTGCGCAAGAAAACCTGCGTACTCTGTAGGCAATGAGACTTCAACTAGGATAAGAATAAAGCCTTTTAAGGAGAGACAACAAAACTCCAATAACGTGGTCCTACAATGGCACTACACAATCAGTACTAGTCTATCCAATTTAAAGAGTGCGAAACACAGCTCAGATCAAGACGTAAATTTTCCTCGGGCTAGATACTTACCGGAGACTGCAAGTCCAAGACCGGCCCCAATTTGGCCCCAGGGAAGGAAGCCCCGGGCTGCACGGGCCAGGCCTATTATGCCTGGAGCTCCAGTCGCGTATATAGTTCTAGGGGCTAGACCCCCAAAGTAGCCCCTAAACGTTATTCAATTTAAGCCTAAAAGATTTTAATATTTAGAATTAATAGGTAAGGTAATTAATGATAAGGTAAGTATTTTAATAAATAATAATTCAATTTTAAAATTTTTAATTTATTTTATCATATTATATAGTAATAATACTAAGTATTATATAAATATATTATTATTATATAAGAGCCTTTATATAATATTTACTTATTTAATATATAAATAAAATAAAGATATATTTCTTTTTTTTCTCTTCTTAAGAATTAATTATATTTTCTAATTTATAATATTTTTTATTCTTTTATTGAAGAGAAATATTAATTTATAATTAGTGTATTTATAATAAATAATTTATATTTTAATAGTTATTATATTATAGGAATGTAAATAAATAATAAATAAAGTAAATTAATAATATAAAATAATTTAAATACTTAAAAAAAGTAAGCCTTATAACTAATATTATTATCAAAGATATTATTAATAAGTTAGGTTAGATAAATAATTTAATATTTAATAAATACTTATAATTTATTTAAAGAATTAAGAAAGAGTTATTAAAGTAAAAGTAATTTAAGTAATTTAAATATAAAATTATTAATCTCAAATAAGGACTATTAATAGTAGTTGTAGGAAATATTTTAAAATATATAAAGTATAGTAAAAACAATCTATATAAGGATTATATATAATATATTAAAGAAAACTATTTCTTATTCTTTATTTATTATTAATATTATAGGTAAAAAGTATTTTGTATATAATAAAAATAATTTAGGCCTATATAAAAAGATAATAAAAATTTTTTTTTAAAAAAAAATATAGAAAAAGGTTATTAAAGAAGTATTAAAATTAAATTAAAGATGCTAAATATTATAAATAAGTCCTAGTTTAAATAAGACTATTATTATAAGAAATATATATTAACTTAACTAGTAAACTATAAATATTATAAATATTATAAACATTTAATATTTAAAGTATTTTAAATATATATAATATTTAATTTCTTTCTTTAATAATTAATATATTTAATATATTTATTTATTTAAATATTATAATAAAGTAACTCTAATAAATTATGTTTTAATTATTTTTTTAAACTTATTCCCTATAAATATTTAATACATCTAAGACTTATTATTTCTTAAAGTAATAATATTAAAGTTATTTACTCCCTTATATAAATATATAATTATTATATTTTAATTATACTAAGAAAGAATATTGAGAAAAAGTTAAACTTATTTATTATATATAATAGTATTTAATAACTCCTCTTAATAAGCTTTAATTAAAAAATTCATAAATAATATAAAAATAATACTTTTATTACTTTCTCATCTTATTAAATTTAAAAATAATTTAAATATAATAATTAAACTAATATCTTATATAGAAAATAAGCTTTTACTTAAATAATATATTTTTAAATAAAACTGTATATTAAGTTTTATGATAAAAAGTTTAAAGGAGAAGAATAAAAGATAATATTTACTATATTATATCTAAGTGAAATAGTAATAAACCAGATTAAATTATAATTAAGAGACTATTTTAATAATTTATATAATAATTAGAAAAATCATATTAATAATTTATTTAATAATTTATAGAAATTTTTTAATTAAATAAAAAAAATATTTAAAGAAACTTTAAAGGATAAAGTTATAAAAAGATATATTTAAGCCTTAAAATAAAAAGAATTACCTTATGGGAAAAGGGCTATCTGAAAATTGTTAAATAATTGCCTGTTAAGGGGCTGTCCTATTGAGCGGTATATTGATGGCAAAAGAAGATAAATGGGGGCTTGACTATCTATTAACAGCCTATTGACAGCTGTTAGTAGGCTATTAACAGCTGTCAACAGGCTATCTATATTAATATAGCCCCGTAAATAGCCTATTAACAGGTATAAACAGCCTATTAACAGGCTATTGATAGATAGTAAAGCCCCCGTTTATCTTCTTTTACCATTGACGTACCGCTTGATAGAACAGCCCCTTAATAAGTAATTCTCAAATACCCTACTTCCTATAAGGTAGTATAAGAATTAATTAAAGCTTTTATTATTTTCTATAATTATTATACTTTTTAAGCTTTATATAGTTTAAAATTTTTTATCTATTCTTAAAAACTTATAATAATATCTAGATACTAATTAATAGTAAATATAAATTTATATTTTATTTATTATATTTAAACTTACTGTATTTTATTTAAACTTACTGTATTTTATTTAAATTATAGGTAAGAGAAATATCTACTATTTCTAATTATAATAAAGGCTTAAAAGTATAGTATTATTTTCTTTAATATAACTTAATAGACTATATTAAATATTTTATACTAATAATACTTTATCCTAGCTTATAAGACATTATCAGCTTTATTATTTATATACTTTTTATTATTAGCTATATTTATAATTTTATAGGAAACTTTTAATCCTTTATTATTATTATTATTAATTATATATTAATATTAATAATTATATCTAGTAGGGAAATTTATATATAGTATTTTTACTTATATAATAAAAAATAAGAGGGCTTCCCTATTTATATATAATATCTTGTTTTTTAGTTTAGTTATAATTATTATAAACTTTAATAATATTATAAGTTTACTTAATTCTTATAGTAAATAGAATATTCTTTATTATTATTTATATAAGCTTTTATTTATTAATACTAAAAATAAAATAAATTTTAATTTCTATTTTATTAGTCTTTAAGTTTAAGAGCTTTTTTTATTTAAATTTATTTAATAATAAATCTTATATAATACTTTCTAATAATATATAGGGACTTATCTTTAGAAATATCTATTAACTCTTCTTATAATAAGTATAAAGTCTTATAAGATATTAATTATCAGTCTTAAGATATAGATAGAATTAGATATCTATTTATATATGTCTAGCTTTATATTTTATTATAACTACCTTTAGTTACTCCTCTATATTTTTAATCTTTAATAATATAGTAATATCTATCTTTATTGATTATTAGATTAAATTAGTAATATAAATTACTTAATTTTATATATTAAATTAGATAGTTAAGATATAGTAAATAAAGATAAGAATTTTTAATAAACTATATAAAAGAATAGTTATATATTTATAGGGGTTCTTAATAGATTTTAAAAAATATAAATTTAAATAGAATTTAGGGGCTATTAATTAATCTAAATCTATTAAATTTTATTAAAACTTATAAAGGTTATATATATTTATTTTATATTATTTATATCTATAAATTATTAGACTCTACTAGATTATACTTAATTTTATTTAATTTTATTAAATTATAATTACTACCTCTATATTTAATAATTTCCTAAATCTTAGCTATAATATTAGATATCTTAATTAGTTAAAGTTATAATTAAATTACAATCTTTTATAATATAGTTATTAAGTAAGGATATTTACTCTATAAATATATTATAATATTTAATTAAATTTATTAGATTATACTAGATTTTATAATTTACTTAAATTATCCTATATTCTAAATTTTATATATATTTAAAATCCTCCCTACCTTTAAATATCATAGCGCTAATTTATATAGCTATAGTTAGTTTTAATTATTATTTATAATAATAAGCTTAGGACTATTCTATTTACTAGTTTTTATAATATAATTTTTTCTAGCTTTTTTCTCCTTTAAAAAAAATCTTTATCTAAATTAATAGTAGATAGTATATTATTAATAATACTTTAAATAGCTTCTTCTCCTCCTTTATTATTTTATACTATATTTATTTAAAAAGATTATATTTAAAGATTAAATAAACTTATTAATAAACTTACTCTATATTTATAATAGCTAGTACTTAGAATAAAATATTAAAATTATTGTTAATAATAATATTAAATCTTTTCTCTATTTTAAAATCTTATATATAATTAGAAATATAAGGGTTCTTTTTAACATAAAAGTATTTTATTAAAAAAGGGCTTAGAATACTACTACCTATATTAAAAAGCTAGAATAATAGTTAGCTTTAGTATATTAATAATATTTCTATTAATAGGTAAGGATTTTAATTATATAAATCAATTTTAACTACACCTATTTTAAAGCTATTATAATAGAGATAATAAATAATAAATTTATAAATAAGAGTATAGATATAGGTACTAATAATAAAAATAATTAAATATTTAATAATATACTAGATTAAGTGTTAAAAGATAATAATTAAATAAATATTAACTTTTCTTATATAGCTTTTTTAAAGCTAGGCTTCTAATATATTATTTTTATTAACATTAATAAATTTATACTAAAAATTTAAAATTATAAAAGTATTAGTAACTAAAATTTTAGTTATTTCTTAATTTATAGTTAATAAATATTATTTTTATATTTTACTAGTATTTACTAAATATTTTAATAATATAGTTTTTACTTATTTATTTTTCTATATAATACTTTCTATTATAATAACTATCTTTTATTTTTATATTTAGTTTAGAATCTATTAATTAATAAATATATTATTACTAACTAGGTAATTTATAAAATAATTAGTATTATAGCTACTATAATTATTAGATAGTATTATATTATTATTAGATATTTTAAGGATAATAAAGTTACTATTTCTATTTATATCTAATATTATAGTAAATATTAATCTATACTAATAAATAGTTTATTTAATACTCTTATAATTTATTAAATCTAATTACTAAAATCTATATTTAAGTAGATAGAAGATAATATATCTAATTATAATAATCATATATAGAAGATTAGACGCTGTATATTACTAGTATATATTTCTATTATAGTAGTTTTTAAAATATATTTATTTCCTATCTTTATTATTTATTAACTTTTTAGTTTATAAACAATAAACTCTTTAATAATAATAAAAGTAATATTTTTTATAAGTATCTTTCTAAGATACTTAAAACTAATATTATCAACTAATATATTAATTAAGGGCTTGTTTACCTTAATTATATTTAAGGGTAGGAATATAATTATCTTTTTATCTTTTTCCCTTTTAAAATATATTAATTAACTTTTAAACATAAGCTTTTATATATACTTTTACTCGTTCTTTTATTATTATTTATTATTTGATTATAATTTTATATAATCTTAAAAAGATAAATATCTTTAAAGGACTTTAAAAGATTATTAAATAATTTTAAAAATTAGCTTATAACTCTAATAAATATAGATTAGAGTTTTATCTTTATAGAATTATTATTTAAAATATATTTAAGTATATTAAAGGTTATTATCTCTTACTCTATTATTATTAATATAATTTTATATATTTTTTTCTTAATATTTAGGCTAGCTAGTATTATAAAGATAATAAAAGGAATATTATTATTAATAGCCTTTATCTAGATATTACATTATAATATATATATTATAAATTTTTAATTTTTAAAATATCTAACCTATAATATTAAAAGTAGGCTTTAAAAAATTAGAATATATAAATAGCTAGTAAAAAATTTATAGCTTATTATTATTATAATGTAAACTATAAATATTTAAATAGTTTATAGCCTATATTTTAGTCTAGATAAAATAATATTCTTTATATTTAAAGCTTATAATATAAGACACTTAAAATGTATATATATTACTTTAATATTAGTATTATAAGAGTGTTTATAATTAAAGTTATTATATATATTATTAAGACCTAAAGTAGTTAGTATATTTAAATTAAGCTTTTAATTAATTTTAAAATAATATGTTTTATTACTATATTTATATTATCTCTAATATATACTCCTAGCTTATATTAATTATTATTTTTAGGTAATAATAAGTATATAGAAAAAAATTAGTATTTAATTTTAATAAATATAATATATACCTCTCTTAAAAATAGCTATCTAATTATTAAGGCTATAATATAATTTTAAAGGGCTAAAGTAAGAATAATTAAGAATTAATATAGGAGGACTTTTAAATAATAATATAAAACTTAAATACTAGTAAATAGTATAAGTTAAGAGGATAATAGTAGGGAATACTAAATATTAGCTATTCTAGTTATTATTATTTATTAATCTCTTAAAACTTATATTTTAATATTTAACTAATTATTTTCTATTATTTCTAATTTACATTCTTTATCTTATTTATTATTACTACTTAAGGATTTAGTTAATATTAGTATAAGCCCTAATATAATTAAATAGATTATTAACTTTTATTTACTAAATTTAAAAAGAAAATATAATATATTAATTTATATATTTTTTATTGTAAATCTTAAAACTAATTTAAGGTTATTTTTATATTATACTATTAATAAATTTTAAAATAAGAATTTTAATATAATTTCTTTTTAAGTAAATATTCTTAGGAAGTATCTATATACTTAGTTAATCTTATTTTTAAGTAGTCTTTTAATAATAATAATTTTACAGTATTTTTAATAATTAGTTCTAATAAATCTTATATTCTTACTATTTAAGATAACTCTAGTATAGATTTTATAATATTTAAAATTAAATAATATTAATAAGGTATCCTTATAATGTATTAAAGTAATAATAAGAGTAAGAGGATTCATAATAAATAAATAAGATTTTTTTAAGATTTATTATTAATTTATTATAATTCTTTTTAAAGTATTTATAAAGATTAGATAATTTAAAAGATAAATTAATCTTTTTAATCATATCTCTAAATATAGCATATTTACTTAGATTTATTATTTAACATATATTTTAATAAATCTTTTTTTTTCTACTTAAGGCCTTAATTAAGAATTAATTTAAGTTTTAAATTATACTGAAAGGATATATAATAGGCTACTTTCCTAAGATTTATTAATATATTAAATAAATAATTATTTAAAGGCTTAGACCTACTAAAGGCTATTTAATAAATAATTTTATTAATAATATAATAGCTTTTATATACTTAGCCTATAATAAGTTAGAAAAATATAAAAATTAATAAATAAAATAATTAATTAGTTCTTAAAATAATTCCTAATTAAGACTAAGTAATAGTATAAATCTTTTAAATAAATAATACTAAAATTAAAATAGAATAAGAAGAAATTAGTATCTTAACTGATAATATAGTCTTTATATTAGTAATAGCCTTATTAATTTACTTACTTTCTTTAACTTACCTTTAGAAGGTAGTTATATAAATAAGTTGATAGAAATTATTTAAATAATTTATTTATTATATTCTTAATCTTCTTTTTTATTAATATTATAGTTGATAAAAAAAATAAAATAATATAAATAAATAATAATTAACTATAAATAAGCTAAAGAGTAAATAAAGGATTACCTTATAGGAAGTAGGGTATTTGAGAATTACTTATTAAGGGGCTGTTCTATCAAGCGGTACGTTAATGGTAAAAGAAGATAAACGGGGGCTTTACTATCTATCAATAGCCTGTTGATAGGCTGTTTATACCTGTTAATAGGCTATTTGCGGGGCTATATTAATATAGATAGCCTGTTGACAGCTGTTAATAGCCTACTAACAGCTGTCAATAGGCTGTTAATAGATAGTCAAGCCCCCGTTTATCTTCTTTTGCCATCAATATACCGCTCAATAGGACAGCCCCTTAACAGGCAATTATTTAACAATTTTCAGATAGCCCTTTTCCTATAAGGTAGTTATAAAATATATTTAATTATTTTAAATATTAGTCTCTTAATTTAAATACAATAATAATAATTTTCTTTAAAAGATTAAAATTTAGGGTTGAATAATTAATGATAATCTTAAATTAGCTTAAAAATCTATTATAACTATTAAATATAGAGGCTACTAACTAAGTGAGATTTAACTGATAGAGCGAAGCAGATAAAGGTAAATAGAATATATTAGTAAGCTATTACTATTATTGCTTAGCTATTAAGAAGATAGAGAAAACCGCTGATTATATATAAGCAGTCAAGCACTTTTCCCTAAAACCCCTGAATTTATCCTACCAAGGTTAAAAAAGTAGCCGAGGTAGAATAAGATTAGGAATATTAAATTAGGCATATGATATACTAAGTACCAAAATTAATGACTAAATAAGAAAGGTAATTTATTAAGTGCTAAAATAAATATACTATATTAGGAAAGCCAAGCTAATATCTTATAAAATAGGTCAGTCTGGATTTTACGCTACTGATATTACTTAGAAATCTAAATAGGAAAAATAGGAAATTAAATTATTAAAAAGGGATGAATAGGGGTAAAAGGAAATTACGCTTATGTATAGCGTTTATACAGCGCGTGATAATAATGTATTGCGTTTATACATAGTACCTTAGGATTTAAGATAAGATAGGGGTTACTAGCTAGAATTATTATCTAATATTACCCCCTAAACTATATAGTGACTAGAAAATTATAGAGGCAAGTCCTAGCCCCCTAATGAAAGATTTAAATTTAGTAGAGTTTAATAGCTTAGTTAGCTTATTAGCAATCTAATTATTAGTTAAGATATAATATATATCAACCTTTTTATCTTAAAGGGCTTCTCTAATAAAATAGTATTAAATATTAATATATTTAGTCCTAATATAATATCCTAGATTACTTATTAAGGCTGCCTTAATTTAAATAGCCTACAATTTGTAATTAGAAGCACTGATTAGCTTTGGAATTTTAATAACCCTGTCTTCCAACATATTTTTCTGAATCAGGTTTAGCGTAATAGGGTTGAGGTATATTTTTTCCTAAAAAGTAGTCACAAGGTAAGTATAATATATTTTTTGTTAGTGCTTGGCGACTATACCTAATTTAGAGTAGCGTTTGCGAAAGTCTAAAAGTAGGTCAGTTGATAATCCGAAAGATAGAATAGGGTAAATAGATAGAACTATTAATTAAAGGTAATCCAGGCTTATAACCTGTTGAAAATAGGGATAGTGGGCTGCTGACTAAGCAATATCTAATTGGTAGAGCGAAGCAGGCAAGGTTATAATAGAATATATTAGTAAGCGATTACTTATATTACTTGGCTATATAGAAGAAGGAGAAAACCGCTGATTATATAGAAGTAGCCAAGCCCTTTTCCCTAATCTATCTTACTAAGATGCCAAGGTCTAATAGAAATGCCAAAATAAGGGCTTTCCTAAATAGGAATGCCGTTGCTAAATAAGGAATATAATTTACTGAATGCCGAAATTAATATGTCGTATTAGGAATGCCGAAATTAATATTACCACATTTGGATAGCTAAGCTAATAGTGGTAGGGGCTAGAACGAGGTCCAGGTTTGCGCCACCAATAATGCTTAGAAAACTAATAAAAATTTAGGTAATTAATTACTGAAAAAGGGGCCGAATAGGGGTAAAAGGAAATTGCGCATATGCATGTCGATTATGCAATGCATAGCGCTTATGCATAGCGCTTATACCCGGCACATTCGGATCCGGGGCCTGTACCACCCAATGGGGCTTAGCTATCGGCAGGAACCAAATTCCAACAAGCTTAATACTAGGTAATTAATATAAATATATAAATAATAATAGAGGAATTTTTATTAAAATAAGCTTTTATTAGCCTTAGGCTATATACTCTTCTTAAAAATAATAAGGTATATTTATTATAGCTTTAAATACTAATAAAAATATTTAAAGGTATTATAAGAAAATAGTCTTATAAGTTTATTTATAATCATATCCTTTATAGGATAGTATTTAAATTTAATTTATCAATTATCAATATACCTCTTAAGGAATGTATATTTAATATATATATTTTTTATTATATTATAATTAATAGAGTCCTTAGCTAATATAATAATCCCTTAATTATTATAAAAGATAATAATAACTAGTATAATAACATAAGAAGCATTAATTCTAATAGTTTGAATTATAATAAATATATAATTCTTACTTACTTCTTTAAGATTAATATAAGAAATAATAATTTAAATTAAGGATAATTTAAGTTAGCCTTTTTAAAAGTTATTTAAATTAGATAGTTTCCTTTATAATATTAACTTACCCTATATATTTAGCCTTATATATTAATAGAGTAAGAGTAGGCTAATATTTAAAAAATTAATTAATAATAGTATTTTTAAGATTAAAGATATATTTTAAAGTTAAGTATTTTATAGCTAAGTTATTAATATAATTAAAATTTAAATATTTTATAAAGGGTTATAATAATTTCTTATAAATAAGTTTAAGTTATAAGGTGTTTTATAAATAATAAAAGATTTATTTTATAACTATTTAGTAGTTATTATTTAAATTAGATATATAATAATTAATAATAAAGATTATATAAATAATATTAAGCCTAGTACCTATTATAATATATGTTAATAACTTAATAATAGACTAGACTATTTATAGGATTATTTTAAAATAATAAAGTCCTTAATAAGTAGTTATAGGTAAGTAATTTTTATAAGTATATATATAAATAAGTTCTTACCTTTATTCTTAATTTTATGTTTTAGTATATTATTGTTGGAATTTAGTTCCTGCCGATAGCTAAGCCCTATTGGGTGGTACAGGCACCGGATCCAAATGTGCCGGACATAAGCGCTATGCATAAGCGCTATGCATTGCATAATCAACATGCATATGCGCAATTTCCTTTTACCCCTATTCAGCTATTCAGCCCCTTTTTCAGTAATTAATTACCTTATTTTTTCCTGGATTTCTAAGCATTATTGGTAACGTAAATCTGGACCGCGTTCTAGCCTCTATCACTATTGGCTTGGCTATCTAAATGTGGCAATATTAATTTCGGCATTCCTAATATAGCATATTAATTTCGGCATTTAGTAAATTACATCCCTTATTTAGCAACAGCATTCCTATTTAGGAAAGCCCTTATTTCGGTATTTCTATTGGACCTCGGCATTCCTATTTACTCTCGGCAGGATAGATTGGGAAAAGGGCTTGGCTACTTCTATATAATCAGCAGTTTTCTCCTTCTTCTAAATAGCCAAGCAATACAAGCAATCGCTTACTAACATATTCTATTATAACCTTGCCTGCTTCGCTCTATCAATCAGATATCGCTTAGTCAGCAGCCCTCTATCCCTATTCTTAACACAATGCATAGCGCTTATGCATAGCGCTTATGTCCGGCACATTCAGATCCAGTGCCTGTACCACCCAATAGGGCTTAGCTATTGACAGGAACTAAATTCCAACATACTTAATTAGAAAAAATAATAAGAATAATATAAAAAGATTTAAAAGAATAGTAGAAGCTTCTAATAAATAGTATAAATATAAAAGAAGAGCTTAGTACTATTAAATAATTCTTATATAAAGTTAATTATAAAATTTAGCTAGTAAACTAAATTAATCGTTTAATTAAAAAAATATTAAATTATTTTTTTATTTGAAAATATTTATTAAATATAAGAAAAAGAAAAAATAAATTATTACATATGAAATATAATGTTAGTATTTCATTTTTTTAAAAGAATTTTTTTTTTAATAAAAATTATAAAAGTTACTTTCTTACTAGTTTTTATGGTAGTTATTTTTTAATTCTTAATAAATTTTATTTTTTCTTAAATATTAAGTACCTTCATATTTAATTTATATATAGTAACTACTTTTTTTATTATAATAAACTTTTATTTTTTTAATAATATAAAAATATAGTTTTTAATTTAAAAAGTATATATATTTTGAAGATATTGTTAGAATTTTGCAAGTCGCATAAAGTTATGCATTGCATTATTCTATGCATTACCGCTATGCATTGCCGATAGCCCCTATCCCGGAAATTAATTTCCTAATTTTCTATTGATTTCTAATCATTATTAGTAGCGTAAATCTAGACCATGTTCTAGCCCCTACCACTATTAGCTTGGCTATCTAAATGTGGCCATCTTAATTTCGGCATTCCTAATACGGCATATTAATTTCAGCATTTAGTAAATCATATCCCTATTTGACAACGGCATTCCTATTTAGGCAAGCCCTTATTTCGGCATTTCTATTAGACCTTGGCATCTTAGCAAGATAAATTAGGGAAAAGGGCTTAGCTACTTCTATATAATCAGCGATTTTCTCCTTCTTCTATATAGCTAAGTAAGATTAGTAATAGTTTACTAATATATTCTATCTTCTTTACTCTACTAATTAGATCCCGCTTAGTTAGCAGCCCCTTATTTTTAATAGGTTATAAGCCTAGATTATATTTAATTAATAGTTCTATCTTTTTTTATTATTCCGCCTTCTGGATTTTAACTAACTTACTTTTGGACTTTCAAAAATGTTATTCTAAAATGGGTATAGTCGCTAAGTACTAATAAAAAATCATGTTATACTCGGCTCGTGACACCCTTTCAGGAAAAAATTGTTACTAATTATATTATGCTAAACCTGATTTGGAGAAATATGTTGGAAGAAGGGGCTATTAAACTTCTTAAGCTAATTAGCTCTTCTAACTATGAATTATAAGCTATTTAGATTAAGGCAGCCCTAATTACTAAGGACCTAGGTAGCTTTCTTACCTGTATAGAAGGCGCTAAATCTACTAAGGATAATGTAAAGGCGCTAGGCTATATTTAGCTAGCTTGTGCTGACGGCCCACTTATATATATTTTGAATTTTAATAATCCTACCAATGTATAGAATTATTTAGATTGCTTATACGCACCTCGCAGCTTTTCTTTAAAATTTATTTTATTTAAAGAATTTTTTGGGGCTACTCTATCCTCTTTAGGAATAGTTAACAATTATTTAGTTACTATTAAGCGCGTTTTAACTAATTTAAAGGCTAAGAAATTAGAATTGCTAAATAAGCTAATTATCGCCTGGACCCTGTATAATCTTGGTGCTGAATATAAGGTGTTTATCACGTCTATCACCCGATCCTATAGGGCTGAAATGGCGGATATTAATATAAATGGCCTATTTACTGACCTTATAGATAAATCATATTACTTAGAATCTTTAGAAGAAGACGCGCTAGTGGTCTAAATTAGGAAGCCCCCTAGGGCTAAATATAATAGATATAGTAAAACCGGCTATAAAGAGGAGATGTGTTATAAGCTCCACCCTAAATTACGCCCTAGTGCTAGTCCTATTACATGTTGAAAATGGGTTTGATTATCTTTAATTAATTAGTTAAGGAAGGAAGCTCTAAGCTTAGCAGAGCTATAGGTTGATATCTATACTAAATCTTACTTAAGCTCATAGCTTAGCAATAGATTTTAATACTCCTACTTAAACTACTAGCTCTATAAACTCTAGCTAAGCTACCTTTTCTTCTACCTTATAAAGCTTATTACTAATATAATAATAAGCATGGCATTAGATACATATAGTGCTTATAAGGTATTTATAAGTTACTATAAAAGTATCTAAACACCCTAAAGTAAAACCGCTCGTAAATTACTAACTATATTTTAATTGAGATTTTAAAAATAATAAAAGCATTACTATATACACCTTTTCATCCTACCATCCTTATATGAAAATTCTATTTTTCAATATTTTATTATTATTTAAAAATTATTTTTAATACTTAACCTATATATACTATTTTTCTATTAAAAGATAGTTAGATATTCTATAACATTATACTAAATAGTATATTATATAATATATTATATAATAGGCTATTTATTACGCGTATAAGATTATATATATAGCCTAGAAAAAGCTCTTATATAAGCTATAAATTATAAAATATCCTTTTTAGAATTCTACTCCTATATACTCTTTAAATTATTAGGCTTTTAAGGTTATATATTTAAGGTCTAAAGCCTTCTAAAACTTAGTAAATTTATTTTTAAATAGTAGTTTAGTTAACCTATTAATAATTTAATACTTTATTAAAGTATATTATAAATTAATTATACCCTTTAAGACCTTTTTATAGATAAAGTAATAGTATATTATAATATACTTATTATAAGTATAGAACTTTAGATTCTTTATAAGGGTAATAACTATTAAAATCCATTGCTAAGCCGCGAGCGCAAGTGAGCCTTGGTATGAATGTTGACTTGTAGCTCTGCTAAGCTTAGAGCTTCCTTTTCTTAACTAATTAATTAAGGATAATTAAACCTATTTTTAACAGGTTATAAGCCTAGTATTTATAAGCATTATTATTAAATAATTTATAAGTTATTTTATTTATTTACTCTATTTAATCCTAAGCCTCTAGGTACTAATATAATTATAGAACTATTAACTTTTTAAATTTTAAGTATACTTACTAACTAAATAATTAATTCTTAGGTAACTAAGATCGCTGAAATACTTACTATAGTATATAGCTATAGTGAAAAGGGGTACTCTATTAAGCTTTGATTAGGGACTAATATTACTTATTATATTACTACTATTAATATATTTTAGTTTAAGTAAGTATTAAACTCTATAAACTATTAAACACTCTTACCTATATAATACTATCTTCTTAATTAATTACTAATATAAATAAACAAAGATTTTCTAAATTATAAAGTATTTAGAATAAGCTATCTTACTATTTAAATTTATAATCTAACCTTATTTTAAAAATAAGATCTTAATAAGTATTAAAAACTTTATAAAAACTTTATAAAGTGTTAAAAATTCTATAAAATCTCTATAACCTTATTAAACATCTTCTATATTTATTAAATTCTTAGTTAGCTACTAATTAATTAAATAAGTTAAGGAGACTAGATTTCTAGCTACTATAATTTTTATCTATTAATTAGTAATAGTACCCTATTAGAGTAAGATTAAAGCTATTTAAACTAATTACTCTTAAATATTTAATTTCCTTTAAATAGCTAGCTATTATAGAATTTTCTTTCTATTATAAATTAGAGGCTCCTACCATTAAAAAGAGGCAGTATAAATAATAGGTATAAAGAGGTTGCTAAGCTTCTAAATAAGAGTTTATCTAAATAATTATTTATCTTTATAACTTTATAATTATAAGATCTATAATTATTACCTAAAGTTAATAGCTTTTCTTAATAAAATCAAAATCCTCTTATTAAAATTTATTATTACTTAAATTAATAGTATTAGCCTTATCTTATTAAAGAAGTTGAATAATAAAAAAATAAAAAATAAATTATAAAGGTCTTTAATAAAGATATTAAAGGGAATAATTATTAACTCCTATCTTAGTTATTCTTACTTTATAATATAGGTTTTAAAGTAAGTAAATCTACTCTTTTAAAGGTAAGTAGTACTAATATTTTTAATCTAACTACTAAATAACCTTAGACACCTCCGCCTTTATTATTACCTTAAAATATATTTACACTTATTAATCTAACTTTAAAATATTACTATATTATCTTAATTTTATCTATATCCTTATCCTTATCCTCACCCTTATTTATACTTTTATTTCTATTCTTATTCTTATCTATATCTATAAATACTCCTTCTCTACTATCTAGCTTAGCGACTATTTAAAATAACTAAGATAGCTACCTAATTAAATACTTTTAAGGGAGGATCCTTCCCTTTTTTTATAATTATTAAGCTTAAATAAAAGGAGGACTACCCTAAATAGGTCTAAAAAATAGAAGATTATTTTATATTTAATAACTTAAAACCCTTTATTACTAAGAATAAACCAAAGATAAAGACTATAATTCAGGATTAATTAAGTATTAATATTTTTTATATAATAAAGAATTTAGAGGATCTTAAAGAAATCTTTAAAATTCTTAAAACTAAATTTAAGCCCAAAGGAACGGGCGTTTATATTAAGTTAATATATTAATTATATAATACAACCTTTAAAGGCTTAAAAGATATCGCTAAATATATTTAGAAATTTAAGAAGTTATTAATAATGTAAAATTCTTATTTAAGAAATATACCTTACTAAAGCCTTATTTTTATTATCTTTTTCTTACTAGACTAGGTAATATATATTAAATATTTATTACTATTTATATTTAATAATATAACCTTTTTAGTAAGGACGTTGTTATTATCTCTAATATTTTAATAACTATAAGGAATAAAGAATAGTATATATAAATTACTTAAAAGCTATTTAGAATTACTATATTATTAAGAAAAGATACTCCTAACACTAGCTAGAGCTCTAGCTGGGGCTGTAATAATAATTAGGTTAGTAAGCCTAGGTAAGAAATAAAAAAGAGCCCTTATACTTATTATAAGGAAAGAAATCTAATATTAAAATATAATAACGCTACTTACTAATAATAATACCTATAGTTAAAATTAATAAAGTTTAATTTAGAAGAAGAGAAAAAGAAATATTTAATAACTATGACCCCTATAATAATATCTATACTAAATAATAAGCTAGTTTTACTAATTTTATAATTAATAATTTCTTTATTTAAGGGGGTAATAATATATTTATATACTCCCTTATCTCCTTTATAAATAATAACTTATTAAACCTAATTATTATTAATTCAGCCTGTAATTAGCACGTCTTTAGTAACTATAATATTTTTATTAATTTTTAAGCTATAATATATAATCCTATTAAAGGGATTAATAGGAAAATAGTTTAATTAATAAACATAGAAACTATTTAAATCTTATTCCTAAGTAAGTATATTTAGCTCCAAAAAATTATATATATATTTAATATAGGTACTAATCTTTTAATAATCTCTTAACTCCTTAATAATAGAGTTAAGCTAGATTTTAATAAAAATTTCTATATCCTAACTTATAAATCCCTTAGCGTAATTGAAGTTAAATAATATTATAGGATTTTTATTTATAAATTAAAAATAACTTCCTTTAAATTTAATGCTTATAATATATTAAATAATTTAATTTAATAATTTTAGTATGCCTGTATAGGGTATCTTAGTTAATAAAATATTACTTAACTACCCTAAATATTAATTAGTGTTAACTTCTCTAAGAAAGTTAAGAATAAGCTTATTTATAAATATTATATATAAAGCTACTAAAAGTTAGCCCTATATAAAGATATTATTACTCCTAATAAATACTTAATAAAGTTTATTTATAGTAATATCTATAGCCCTATTAAGCCTGTTAGCTATAATAATAGCCATTATTTTATTATTTTTAAGTATAATTATACTAATTTTTTTAAAGTTTTTTATATTAAGAATAAAAGTAAGATCTTCTAATATTTTTAACTATTTAAGGTTTATTATAAATAAGATAATTATTATATTTAATACTTCTAAACTAATAATAAGGGAGAATATATAGGTTATAAATTTTAATATTTACTTAAAAATATAAGTATTATCTATAAGCTAATAATACCTAAGAACCTTAAATAAAATAGTAAATTAGAATATTTAGGTTAGACTTTAATAATTAAAATATATTTTATACTTTTCAATTTTAGGCTTAAGAAGGACTTTTAATTTAAAGTTTTAAAAATAATTAATTATATTACTATATACTATCCTATTACTAAAATAGGTAATAAGTTACCTTATAAAGCTTAAATAAGTAGTAATTTTTTTTAACTATCTATAAATCTTAAACTTTTATATTTAGACTTAAAATTACCTTTAAAAGAAATTAGTAAATTAGAATAAATAATATCTTCTTATTAATTATAAAGATAATAGCTATATTTATTAATTATACTACCCTTATAAAGAAAAAATTATTTAGGCCTTTAATATTTATATAAAAGAATAAAAGCTTATCTTTATTAATAATATTACCTTATTTATCTTAATTTTATTATCCTTACCAATACTATAAGGGCTTTTATTTATTAAGTGATAACAAACCTTCACCCTAAAGGAGGAGAGTATATAGTAGAAGGTTCTTATTAAAGATATTAACCTAATTTATATTAAGCTAATACCTAAATAATAGGCTAATATACTAACTAAGTAAATGCCTAAATAATATATAAATATACTAATAGAGCTATAAGTAAATACCCTATTTAATCTTCCCCTAATTAATAATATCTATATAATATAGTTTAAATAGGTCCTTAATAACTACCTAAATCTAATAATACCTAATACTAATAAAGAACTAGATTTATTAGGCTCTAATTATTCTACTATTATAATACTTTCCTATATAAATACAGCTGAATTGTATAAGCTAAAGACTTATAAAGAAATAATATTAAATTGTATATAATAAATATAATAAAAGCTAGCTATAATTAATAAGTATAAGTTGCTAATAGAAAATAATATCTAAACTTTAATAATATTACCCTAAGATAGAAATACCCTTAGGGATAAATAGGTCTATATATTAAAGTAGGGCCCTAATAAAGAGGTCGTTTACTATAAAGTGTATTAAGTAGTTTAAGGATTTAAATGGTATAAAAGCCTTAATTATAATAAAACTTTTATTTTAATAGTTAAGCTTATAAATTATAAAACTATTCTTATAATTATAATTACTATAAATTAGGATCTTAAGTAAATAAATATTAAAACTATTTTTTTATATAGGGCTGTTAAAGAGGAAATCTATATTAAGATACTTAAAAGTTTTAAAATAGATAAAGGTAAGGTCTACTATTTAAATAAGGCCTTATATAAATTAAAGTAGTTACTTTAAATTTAATATAATACCTTTACTAGCTTTATTAAAACTTTAAATTTTAAAGCCTTAGATACTAATTTAAATATATTTATTACCCCTTTAAATATAATTATTACTCTTTATATTAATAACTTAATAATTATAGGTCCTAATAAATAGGATATTTAAAGGGTTAAGAAGGTCTTTAACTTATATTTTTATATAATTAATCTTAGGCTATATTATTTCTAGCTAGGTATATCTATTACCTATAATTATTAATAATAAATTTTTTAATTAAATTAAAAAGTATACCTTAAAAAAGTTATCTAGGATTTTAAATAATAAGAGTATAAAATTATTATTATTTTAATAAAAGTAACTTCTTATCTAAAGAAGGCCCTAAATACTTACTAAACTTATATTATTAATAAATAAATATATTAAAAGGCTGTTAGATCTCTTATATATATTATATTAAGTACTTAACCTAATATTATATTTCCTATTTTAGTGGTTAGCTATTATATCTTAAATCCTATTTAAGTTTATTAGGGTATTATTAAACAAATCCTTTAATATCTATAAATAATATTTAACTATTAACTTATATTTTAAGGTACCTTTAAGTCCCTTATAGGCTATATAGATTCCAATTAGGTAGATAATTATAATATATAATAGTTAATCTCTAGCTTTATTTATTATATAAAAAGTGGAACTATTAACTAGTAATTTAAATAATAACTTATTATTACCCTATCTATATATAAAGCTGAGTATATTAGGTAGATATAAGCTACTAAATAAGCTATCTAACTAAGGAACTTATTTTAAGAACTTAAACCTAAAGATAAGGTATTAGTAGCTAAGATAATTATCATTTTTAGTAATAATTAAGGCGTTATTATCCTTACAAAGAATCCAGAGTTCTATGCTTATAATAAGTATATTATAATACATTACTACTTTATTTGTAAAAAGATCTTAAAGGGTATAATCAACTTATAATACACCCTAACAAAATACTAAGTTGTTAATAGGTTAATTAAACTACTATTTAAAAATAAATTTATTAAGTTTTAGAAGGCTTTAGGCCTTAAATATATAGCCCTAAAGGCCTAATAACTTAGAGAGTATATAGAAGCAGAACTCTAAAAAGGATACTTTATAACTTATAATTTATATAGGAGCTCTTTTTAGGCTATATATACAACCTTATATATATAATAAATAGCCCGTTGTATAATATATCATGCGATATACTACTTAATATAACGTTATAGAATATCCAACTATCTTTTAGTAGAAAAATGGTATACATAGGTTAAGTATTAAAAATAATTTTTAAATAATAGTAAAATATTAAAAAATAGAATTTTTATATAAGGATAGCAGGATAAAAAGGTATATATAACGATATCTTTATCATTTTTAAAATCTTGATTAAAGTATAGTTAGCAATTTACGGGCTATTTTACTTTAGGGTGTTTAGATATTTCTATAGCAACTTATAAATACCTTATAAATACTATATATATCCAATACTATACCTATATTATATTAGCAATAAGTTTTATAAGGTAGAAGGAAAGGTAGCTTAGCTAGAGTTTATAGAGCTAGTAATTTAAGTAGGAGTATTAAAATCTATTACCAAGCCGCGAGTGTAAGTAAGCCTTGGTATAGATGTTAACCTATAGCTCTGCTAAGCTCAGAGCTTCCTTTTCTTAACTAATTAATTAAGGATAATTAAACCTATTTTCAATAATAACGCCTTAATTATTATTAAAAATAATAATTATTTTAGTTATTAATACCTTATCTTTAAATCTAAGCTTTTAAAGTAAATTCTTTAACTAAATAGCTTCTTTAGTAGCTTATATTTATTTAATATACTTAGCTTTATATATAGATAGAGTAATAATAAGTTATTATTTAGATTATTAATTAATAACTCTATTTTCTATATAATAAATAAAGCTAAAGTTTAATTATCGCGTGTTATAATTATCTATTTAATCAAAATCTATATAGTTTATAAGGGACTTGAGGGTACTTTAAAATATAAATTAATAATTAAATATTATTTATAGATATTAAAGGATTTATTTAATAATATTTTAATAAACTTAAATAAGGTTTAAAGTATAATAGATAACTACTAAAATAAGAAATATAATATTAGGTTAAGTATTTAATATAATATATATAAGGGATCTAATAACCTTTTAATATAATTATTTATTAATAATATAAGCTTAGTAAATATTTAAAGTCTTTTTTAAATAAGAAGTTACCTTTATTAAAATAGTAGTAATTTTATATTCTTATTACTTAAAATCCTAGATAACTTTTTTAAGATATACTCTTTAATTTAATTAAAAAATTTATTATTAATAGTTATAAGTAATAAATATATCTAGCTAGAAATAATATAGCCTAAGATTAATTATATAAAAATATAAATTAAAGGCCTTTTTAATTTTTTAAATATCTTATTTATTAAAACCTATAATTATTAAGTTATTAATATAAAAAATAATAATTATATTTAAAAGGGTAATAAATATATTTAAATTAATATCTAAGGCTTTAAAGCTTAAAATTTTAATAAAGCTAGTAAAGATATTATACTAAATTTAAGATAACTACTTTAGCTTATATAAGGCCTTATTTAAATAATAGACTTTATCTCTATTTATTTTAAAACCTTTAGATATTTTAATATAAATTTCCTTTTTAATAGCCTTATATAAAAAGATAGTCTTAATATCTATTTATTTAAAATCTTAGTCTATAATAGTTATAATTATAAGAATAGCCTTATAATTTATAGGTTTAACTATTAAAATAAAAGTTTTATTATAATTAAAGCCTTTATATTATTTAAATCCTTAGATTACTTAACGCGCTTTATAATAAATAACCTTTTTATTAAGGCCTTATTTTAATATATAGACTTATTTACCCCTAAGGATATTTTTATTCTAAGATAATATTATTAAAGTCTAGATATTATTTTTATTAATAATTTATACTTATTAATTATAATTAGCTCTTATTATATTTATTATATACTATTTAATATTACTTCCTTATAAGTCTTTAGCTTATATAGTTTAGTTATATCTATATAAAAAAGTATTATAATAATAGAGTAATTAAGGCTTAATAAATTTAGTTTTTTATTAATATTAAGTATTATTAAGTCTAGGTAGTTATTAAAGACCTATTTAAACTATACTATATAGATATTATTTAATTAAGGGAAGGTTAGATAGAGTATTTATTTATAGCTTTACTAATATATTTATATATTATTTAGGTATTTACTTAGCTAGTATATTAATCTATTATTTAGGCATTAACTTAGTATAAATTAGGTTGATATTTTTAATAAGAACTTTTTATTATATACTTTCCTTTTCTAAAATAAAAATTTATTATTATTTACTAAATAAAAGCTTTTATAGTATTAATAAGAGTAATAAGATTAAAATAAATAAGGTAATATTATTAATAAAAATAGATTTTTATTCTTCTATATAAATATTAAAGGCCTAAATTATTTTTTCTTTATAAGGGTAGTATAATTAATAAATATAGCTATTATCTTTATAATTAATAAGAAGATATTATTTATTTTAATTTATTAACTTCTTTTAAAGATAGTTTTAAGTTTAAATATAAAAGTTTAAAATTTATAAATAGTTAAGAAAAGGAGTATTATTTATCTAAACTTTATAAAGTAACTTATTACCTATTTTAATAATAAGATAGTATATAGTAATATAGTTAACTATTTTTAAAATTTTAAATTAAAGGTCCTTTTTAAGCCTAAAGTTAAAAAATATAAAATATATTTTAATTATTAAAATATAACTTAAGTATTTTAATTTATTATTTTATTTAGGGTTTTTAAGTATTATTAGCTTATAAATAATATCTATATCTTTAAATAAATATTAAAATCTATAATTTAAATATTCTTTTTTATTATTAATCTAAAAGTATTAAATATAGTAGTTATTTTATTTATAATAAGCCTTAAATAATTAAAAGTATTAAAAGATTTTATTTTTATTTTTAATATAAAAAACTTTAAAAAAATTAATATAATTATATTTAAAAGTAATAAAATAATAGCTATTATTATAACTAATAGGCTTAATAAGGCTATAGATATTATTATATATAAGCTTTATTAGGTCCTTATTAAAAGTAATAATATCTTTATATAGAGCTAACTTTTAATAGCCTTATATATAGTATTTATATATAAGCTTATTATTAACCTTTTTAGAGAAGTTAATATTAATTAATATTTAAAATAGTTAAGTAATATTTTATTAACTAAAATACCCTATATAGATATACTAAAATTATTAAATTAGATTATTTAATATATTATAAATATTAAATTTAAAGGAAGTTATTTTTAACTTAAAAATAAAAATCCTATAATATTATTTAGTTTTAATTATATTAAAGGTTTTATAAATTAAAATATAAAAGTTTTTATTAAAATTTAGTTTAATTTTATTATTAAAGAGCTAAAAGACTGTTAAAAAATTAGCACTTATATTAAATATATATATAATCTCCTAAAATTAAATATACCTACTTAAGAGTAAGATTTAAATAGTTTTTATATTTATTAATTAAATTATTTTCCTATTAATCTTTTTAATAGAATTATATATTATAACTTAAAAATTAATAAAAGTATTATAATTACTAAAGGTATATTAATTATAAATTAAGTTTAATAAATTATTATTTATAAAAGAAATAAGGAAGTATATAAATATATTACCACCTCCCTAAATAGAGAAGTTATTAGTTATAAAATTAATAAAAACTAACTTATTATTTAGTATAAACGTTATTATAGGGATTATAGTTATTAGATATTTTTTTTTCTTCTTCTAATTTAAACTTTATTAATTTTAACCACAGATATTACTATTAATAGGTAGCATTATTATATTTTAATATTAAATTTTTTTTTATAGTAAATATAAAAGCTCTTTTTTATTTCCTACTTAAGTATTAGGTACAAGGATAGTTTTTATAGATATAATTGAATTGTCTATCTTCTATGTGCCCGAAGGGCATATCTATGTATGCCTGCTAAGCAGGCGAAATGCCTGCCAAGTAGGTGAATGCTAAGCGCTTACTTGGCAGAAGGCTTCGGCCACCCTAATGTAGTTAATTTCTAATAACCTGCCCCCTTTCAAAAAAAATGTTAACGTCCTTATTAATAAATCTATTATATATCGCAAATTAGATATAAATGCTATAAGATATAAATACTAATGTAAACGCTAGTAAAACCTTAGGCTGCTGTTGAAGGCTTTAATAGCCTACCTTAATAATAAGGCGGAGTAGGGATAATGTTAGTTGGAAGGGAGCTATTAGGAATATGATCTTTTTAAGGCTAACCTAGCTAGTAGTAAGGAAGTAGATCCTTTTATAATAAAGCTAAAAGTATTTTAGAAGATAGTATTAATAAGGTAGAATAATTAATTAATAGCCTTCTACTAGCATATTGTTTATATTCTTTAATAAAATTAGGTATTACTATATTTTTTATATTAACCTATATATTCTACTTAGCTTTATAGCCTTTCTATTATATAAGATACTCTATATAGATCCCTTTTTTACCCCTTTTTTAGTAAGTAATATATCTATTTAAAAGTTATTTAATATCCTACCTTTTACCGTCAGCATCGACGGTGACTATAGGGGGATAGTTAGGATATAAGTATTTATAAAAATTATCCTTAAGATTTAGATAAGGCTCTAGTTAAGCTATTATAAAGATAGGATATAGCTTCTAATATTTAGGAATGTTAATTTAATATATAAGCTTTCTAATATGTTCTAAGATTTTAAAGGGGTTAATATATTATTGACTATACTTTCTCCTAGTTAATTTATTAGTAGGAATGTTATAGCCTTTATAAAGGTGTAATAGAATAAAATCCCCTTTTTAAAAGAATTAGGGTCAATACTAGTAATTATAATAGAACTTAATAAATATCTAGGTAAAAGCTACAGTATTAGATACTTCTAATTATATAGTAATAGTAAAAGATAAAGAATCCTTTTTATACTTTATAAGGTTTAGAGTAATATTAAATGTAAAGCTATAGATAATCTTATTAGAAGTATAGCCTATAGGAATAAAGACCATGTTATTATATACTAATTAAATTATAGGAATTGTGATAGGCTATTACTATAGGTGTTTAAGTATAGATATTTAGAAATATAATATAATTTTAATTATTTAATTCATCCGCTTAGAAGAGCTATTTATTTAGGGATAGTAGGCTAATTAATATAGTAGCTTAATTTTAAGTATATTAAATAAAGTAGATTAAAGTTTATTAAGGAATTTTTTATTATAATCTAAAATAATAACCTTAGGAAGGCTTTAATTAACTTTTTAAAATTATTATAATAGATAACTAACCTAATCTATAGTAGTAAAGGTATACTTATTTAGAATAAGTAATACTTATCTTAAAAATTTATATATTATAAATATAAGGCTATTATAGCCTTTAGTAGATTTTAATAGCACTAATATAAAGTCTATAATTAAAGTATAAAAGAGTATTAGAGAGGATAAAATAGGCTAAAGACTTCTATATTCTATATAACAGCATATTTAATAAAGCTGGTATTTTAAGTAGTATTATAGATACTTTCTTAACTATTAAGATAGTAAATAAATATACTATTATTTAAAAATAACTTTAAACATTTTTACAAAGCCAATATATAATTTAGAGTAGGTAATATTCAAGAAGATTTTAAGGCAAGCTCTATTTTTAGAAAAATATAATTTAGTACTATTAAAGGTATAATCTCTTATAGAATTATCCCTTTACTATATAAGTCCTTCTTTATTATAAAAGAAGGGAAGTATAATAATATTTTTAGAATTATTTTAATTAGCGTCTAAAACATTAATAACCTTTTACTAGGAAGGGTCTTTAGTGTAATAATCTAGTAATTATTTTTTAAAATTAGTATATAGTTTAACTAGTATTATAGTTATATAAGCGAATTTATAGAGAGTATCTAGTTCTTCTTTTTACCTATTAAAGCCTTCTATAAATAATAAAGAGCTACTTAACTAAAATAAGGTATTAAAGATAATATATTACCTACCTAGCTTATAATAAAAGTATAAGTTATAAAAATACTAAATATAGTTAGATATATAAATAAGATAAAGATTTAGCTTTACTATTAAAAATATAGTTAAGATAGTTTATTTTATAATACCTAAGGTAGTATTATAGTTTATATATATAATAATAGTTAAAGTGGATTCTATTATATATTAAACCTTACTAAGGACCTAAATAATTCCTACTAATTTAAATTTAGTAGGCTAGTACCTAGTCTGTATATCCTTTAATAGATAATTTAAAAATAAGACTAGTTTAACCTATATTTATTTAGAATATTTATTGTTATTAACTTAGCTACTAATATAATATACTATTATATTAAAGCTGAAGGCTTTGCTAGCATCTAAATTAATATATAGGGTTAAGATATAATTAAAATAAAATAAGAATAAAAGCTTTAATAGCTCCTTTTATAGTATAGAAAAGGCAGCTTACTTAGTAGAAGAAAAATTATTAAGTTATATTTTATTAGCGTAATTTTTTCGCTTATTTCTAGCTTAGGGAGTAGTAGCTAAGAATAGAGTTTTACAATCTTATAAAAGCTTTATAATAGCAGTATAGTTTAGAATATAATTTTATAGCTATCCTATTATACTAAGGTATATCTCTAGCTATAATAATATTTATAGGAAGTTAAGCTAGAAGATAGCTTCTAGCTTATTATTAATAGTAAAAAGTTTAAAGCTATTAATCTTCTATTTTAGTAAATAAATAGAAGGGTAATCTAAAAAGGCTTTTATAGAGTTAATAGAAATACTATTAAACTAAAAAAGGTTAAAAATTTTAGATAGATATAAATAATACTCCCTAAGAAAATAGGAGAAGATAATAACATTATCTATATATACCTATATAAAAGTTTAGTATAGTTAAAGGACTCTATCTATCTACCTCTATATATATACTAGTGAATTCTTAAAACCTATAATTATAATATTAAATATCTTTTATCCCTTATAGTTAATAATAGTTAGTTTATACCTATCCTCTAGATATACCCTCTACTAGTAGAAGAAGTTAATATAATTAATAATACTAATATAGCTGTAGTCCTTAATAGCAGCGATAAGATTAAACTATAAGGATAGCGGATATATATTAGGTAGTATTATAATTTTAAGCCCTTTAATATCTATAATTAGTTATCTCTTTTTATTTCTATTAAAAAGTGTCTTTTAAATAATAAAAACTAGGAAGTTAAAAGGAATAGATTATAAGGTCTAGTTAAAGTATTTCTAATTATATAATTTATTAAAAACCTTATTAACAACCCTTTTAGCGTTATTACTTAAGGGGTAGATATAAGGAGTTTTAGAAACCTTTTACTTCTAATTTATATATAAAGGAATATATATCTAATCTTTTTATGAAATTTTAGTAAATTTACCTTCCTCCTAAAGGGAAGGGAATTTATTAATAGCTGATTATAGTAAGCCTATATTCCTAAAGATAGTAATACCATTTAGTATAACTATATTATTTAGAGTAATAGAAACTAAGATATCTTTAGATTTTAAAAGAACTATAGTTTTAATTATAGGGAAGGCGGAGTATAATATAGCTAGCATTATAATTATAGTAGACTTTAAGATTTTAAGGATATATTTAAATTAGCTACTATAATATTCTAAGCTAGATAAATAAGTTGCTAGATTAATAATATTAGCCTAGTCTTCTTATAAGATAAGATAATAGTTATTAAAGTTAGTATTATAGATAGTATCTAAATAGTGATTTCTTAAAATTATAATAGTGATGTTAATGTTATTTTTTACTAATACTACTAGGATAGAAGGGTCTATTAAGTGAGTATAAAGTAATAGTAGACTATCCATAGATTTAAATAAAAAATTATAATTTAGAAGTATAGTATAATATACTAAAATATAAACTTTAGACTAGGGTGGAACGATTATTATTTACTTTATATAAATAGGGAGATAAATAGTTTTTCCTATATTTTTAACTTTAATTAGTACCTCTACCTTATAGCTACCTATAGATATAATAGACCTAGTTATAATAATATTAATATCTTTAAGTATTATAATATTTATATTAATTAGGATATTAGCCTTTAATTAATCTATAATATAGATTTTCTAAGATAAAGTTATAGTAAATACCCTAGCACCTACTAAGTTAGTGCTTTAGAAGTATAGTAGTATAATAGTATATTCTACTATTTAGTATAGATTTAACCTAAGACCATAGATTATAATTAGAGTAAATATAGTACATATCTTATAGTTAGATAATAGGGACTTAAGGAAAGCCTTATTTATAAGGGTAATAGAATATCTAGAGTCTACACAACCCTTTTTTAGTTTAAATTATTTAGGATTAAATAAAATATTAATTATAGTGTAATAGTATTATTAAAAGGTATATCTAGATCTAACTTCTTTTTTAAAATTAGATATCAACTTAATAATAAGTAGGCTAGTAGTAGTAGTAGTATTAATAGTAGTAGTAGTAGGGTATATACTATTATATTTAGGGTTATTTATCCTAGACCTTAGAATAGTTGTGGAAGGCTTTAATAAGAGGCCTTAATAAGAAGACTTAGTAGTTTTATAGCCTCTCCTAAAATTACTAAGGTATTAGTAGAGTTGATTTTTTAATTTAAAAGCTACTAAGTAATTTCTATATTATATACCTTAGGAGGGGCTATTAATAGCAGTAATATTAAAGTAGTCTTTTATCTTTTTATAGGACGGCTCTTTATAGTTTAGCTTTTTATTAATATAGTAATTTCCTTTCTTAATATCTCTAGTATTATTATTATAATTATAATTTTCCTCCTTTTCTTCTTTAATAGCATAGGCTTTTCTAAAATAGTAATTATAATAGTTATTTTACCTAGTATTACATCCTATATTCCTATTAGCTATAGTATTAGAAGATTAGTTTTTAGAATCTAATATATTTCTACTAGTAATTTATAGGGGCTGATAAGATAAAGGTAGATTTTCTTTTAAGGGAAATTAGTTTTAAGGGGAAAGCTAATACTATACTTATCTATTAGTTAGAGGGTTTGAAGTGTAGTTATTTCTATAATTATAGTAGTTCAACTTTTATTAATTATTATATTAGAAAGTAGAGTTCTAGGGCTTAAAAATTTTTTTTAATAATAAGTACCTACTAGCCTATCCACTTCTTACAGTAGTCCTTCTAATAATATAATAAGTAAGTTTATCTTTTTTTTATAACTATCTTATATTAGACTATCTATTTAAGATCTAATTCTTATAGAAAGGAATATACTAATATTAATAATATAAACTATAACATTTATCTTTTGAAAGAGAGGTGTAGATTATTTTAAATAATTATTAGCTAGGTATTACCTATATTAGTAGCGCGGGTATATTAAATAATATTTTATATATATTCTCTAGGATTAATATGATTGTGTAGAGTATCTTCTATAAGGAATTTCTCTAAGTATATAGCTTTAACTATATTATTAGTATCTTTTTTAAAATATTAGGTTAGAAGCTTAATCTAGATATTAAGGTTTACTATATTTAAAATATCCTATTTAAAGTTAGCGAGCTCTATTATATACTATATAATAGTAGTTCCTTTTAGGTAGCTAATAATTAATAGTAAGACTTATACTTTAGAGAAGTGATATTTTATTTCTTTAAAATAATTTATAAAGGTAAAGATATTTTAAAAGATAATATACTTTTTTTTAACTATAGGTCTATTCTCTTCTATATTTAAATTAAAAAACCTAATGTTATTTATATAAAGGTTTTAAGGATAGTTAAAAGGAAGATTTAATTAAGGAATTAGAGTAGGGGGCCTATTTAGATTTCTACTAGAATTACCTTCTATCAGCCGGAGACTAAATATAGCTTAAAGGGCATTATATTGCTTTTTAGTGAAGCTGGTGTTATAATAATTACTAGGATTTAGTTAAGGTGTATTTTAAGCACTAGAGCTCCCTAATAAAGTATTACTAGATATTAATCTTAGAATCTCTTTAGTAATAGTAGAGCTTTATTAAAAGTCTACTATTAGTAGGCTGATAATAAAAGGCTATATATATTATTTAAAAGACTTAATGTTAGAATATAGAGCTAATCTATTAATAGCCTAATTTTCTATCTAGGCTATTAAAGAAGGTATTATTAGAAGGTTTATTAAGCTTTTATAAAAGGCTAAACCTGTATAAGTATTCCTAGTAAATTTAGATTATAGAGGAGCGTTTATAAGTCTTAGACACTTAAAAGTAATATATATAATAATAACGCGGAGATATTTAGGGATTATATTGATATAATAGTGGCTGGTTTTAATAAAAGACTTTAGTTAGAAAATAGTAAGGATAGTACTAGGCTTAAGCTCTAAGACTAATAATAAGAGTAATAGTAAAGCTAGCTTGCTTAATTTCTTTTTCTATTAAATAAAAATAATAGGATTACTATAAGATAAAGATAAATTATAATAGTAAGGTGAAAGAGTGTGAGTTATAAATAGGGTAGTTTCTAATAAAAAGTGGGAGGTCACTTTCTTTTTAGTGGGGAATGACTTTGATTCCTTAATTAAGAAGGTATATACTAAGTATTCCTTCTAACTAAGTATACTAAGGTGAAATATAAGGCTTAAGAGGCCTAGTTAGCCTATAAGGCTTAATAGATATAATATAGTAGTAGGTATAGATATAGAATCTATCTTTTATTTTCTTTTTATTTATAGCCTTCCTAATAAGGCTCTGCAGAATGCTGGGCTGTTAGTTATTAAATAGTGATGATGCAAGGGAGATAGTGTATACGAAAGGCTTTAATATAGATGTAGTAGGTAAAAGGCTTTAAGGACTTTAAAGGCTTCAATATAGACGACATAGCAAGTGTAGTAGATAATATAATAGTTGCGGAATATAATAAGGATATGGATGGTGCTGCAGAGCAGCTAGTGTTAGTAGGGGGTATAATAAAGCAGACGCCGCGAACTAGTGGATTAGTTCATTAATGAGCGAAGAAGTAAATAGTGCTCTATTAATTAGATTAGAGAGCCGTTACTACCATTTATTAGATGTAAGGATAGTTTTTATAGATGTGATTGAATTGTCTATCTTCTATATGCCCAAAGGGCATATCTATGTATGCCTGCCAAGCAGGCGAAATGCCTACTAAGTAGGTGAATGCCAAGCGCCTGCTTGGTAGAAGGCTTCAGCCACCCCGACGCAGTTAATTCCTAACATTAAGCTTATTAATCTAATTATTATTATAGCCTTATCTAGAGTTCTAGCTAATATTAAAAACACCTTTTCTTAATAATATAGTAATTTTAAATAGCTCCTAAGTAATTTATATATACTATTCTTTATTCCTTATGATTATTAAAATATTAAAGATAATAATAGTATCCTTATTAAAAAGGCTATATTATTAAATATAAATAGTAATAAATATTTAATATACATTATTTAGTCTAGTAAGAAAAAGATAGTAAAAATAAAATTTTAATAAAATATATTCTTTAAATAAAAATTTTATATTATTAATAACTTCTTAAAACTTCTAAATATATTTAATAATATTTTTTAAGCTTTTAAGGGTTATATTATATAATTAATATATTAATTTAGTATAAACGCCTATTCCTTTAAGCTTAAATTTAATTTTAAAGATTTTAAAAATTTCTTTAAAATCCTTTAAATCCTCTATTATATAGAGAATATTAATATTTAATTAATCCTAAATTATAGTCTTTACCTTTAATTTATTCTTAGTAGTAAAGGATTTTAAGTTATTAAATATAAGGTAACCCTTTATTTTTTAGACCTATTTAGGGTAGTCTTTCTTCTATTTAAGCTTAATAATTAATAAAAAGAGGGAAGAATCTTTCTTTAGAAATATTTAATTAAGTAGTTATTTTAATTATTTTAGGTAGTTATTAAGCTAAATAATAGAAAAGGAGTATTTATAAATATAAATAAAGGTAAGAGTAAAAATAAAGGTATAAATAAGAATAAAGATAAAAATAAGAATATTGATAAAATTAAAATAATATAATAATACTTTAAAGTGAGACTAATAGGCGTAGACGTATTTTAAGGTAATAATAAAGGTAGAGATATTTAAAATTATTTAATAATTAGACTAAAGATATTAATACTATTTATTTTTAAAAGGGTAGATTTACTTATTTTAAAATCTATATTATAAGATAAGGATAATTAAAACAAGGGCTAATAATTATTCCCTTTAATATTTTTATTAAAAACCTTTATAATTTATTTTTTATCTTTTTATTATTTAACTTCTTTAATAAAATAAGACTAATATTATTAATTTAAGCGACGATAAATTTTAATAAGGGAATTTTAATTTTATTAAGAAAAGTTATTAACTCTAAATAATAATTATAAGTTTTATAATTATAAAATTATAAGAATAAATAATTACTTAGATAAGCTCTTACTTAAGAGCTTAATAACCTCTTTATACCTACTACTTATACTACCCCTTTTTAATAATAGGAGCCCCTAACCTATAATAAGAAGAAAATTCTATAATAACTAGCTACTTAAAGGAAATTTAGTATCTAAGAATAATTAATTTAAATAGCCTTAACCTTACTCTAGTAGGGTGTTATTACTAATTAATAGATAAAAATAATAGTAGCTAGAAGTCTAGTCTCCTTAGCTGATTTAATTAACTAGTAACTAAATAAAAATTTAATAAATATAGAAGATATTTAATAAGGTTATAGAAATTTTATAGAGTTTTTAATACTTATTAAGATCTTATTCTTAAAATAAAATTAGATTATAGGTTTAAACGGTAAGATAGCCTACTCTAGATACTTTATAATTTAAAAATCTCTATTTATTTATATCAGTAATTAATTAGGAAAATAGTATTATATAAGTAAGAGTACTTAGTGGTTTATAGAGTTTAATACTCACTTAAACTAAGGCGCGTTAATAATAGTAATATAGTAAGTAATATTAGTCCCTAATTAAAGCTTAATAAAACACCCCTTTTCACTATAATTATATATTATAGCAGGTATTTTAACAATCCTAGTTACCTAAGAATTGATTATTTAATTAATAAGTATACTTAGGATTTAAAAGATTAATAGTTCTATAGCTATATTAGTATTTAAAGGCTTAGGATTAGATAATATAAATAGGTAAGATAACTAATAGTAATACCTATAAATGCTAGGCTTATAACCTATTAAAAATAGGTTTAATTATCCTTAATTAATTAGTTAAGAAAGGAAGCTCTAAGCTTAGCAGAGCTATAAATTGATATCTATACTAAGGCTCACTTAAGCTCACGGCTTAGTAAAAGATTTTAATATTTTCTCCTTAATAACCCTATATAGAAAAGTAGTTTTAATATTTATTTATTTAAGATCCTAGTTTATAGTAGTTATAATTATAAAAATAGTCTTATAATTTATAGGTTTAACTACTAAGATAAAAGTTTTATTAAAATTAAGACTTTTATATTATTTAAATCCTTAAACTACTTAGTATATTTTATAATAAATAACCTTTCTATTAAGGCCTTATTTTAATATATAAATTTATTTACCTCTAAGGGTATTTTTTTTAAGATAGTATTATTAAGATCTAGATATTATTCTTTATTAATAACTTGTATTTATTAATTATAGCTAGTTCCTATTATATCTAATATATACTATTTAATATTACTTCCTTATAAGTTTTTAGCTTATATAATTCGGCTGTATTTATATAGGAAAGTATTATAATAATAGAGTAATTAAAATCTAATAAGTCTAGTTCCTTATTAATATTAGAAATTATTAGGTCTAGGTAGTTATTAAGGACTTATTTAAACTACATTATATAGGTATTATTAATTAGAGGAGAGTTAGATAGGGTATTTACTTATAACTCTACTAATATATTTATATATTATTTAGGTATTAGCTTAGTATAAATTAGGTCTATATCTTTAATAAAAATATTCTATTGTATAATCTTCTCCCTTAGGGTAAAGGTTTATTTTTACTTAGTTAATAGAGGCCCCTATAGTACTAGTAAAGATAATAGGATTAAGGTAAATAGAGTGACATTATTAATAAAAATAAACTTTTATTTTTTAATATAAATATTAAAGATCTAAACAATCTTTCCTTTATAAAGGTAGTATAATTAATAGATATAACTATTACCTTTATAGTTTATAAGAAGATATTATTTATTTTATTTTACTAATTTCTTTTAAAGGTAGTTTTAGGCTTAAGTATAAAAGTCTAAGATTTATAAATAATTAAAAAAAAAATACTATCTATTTAAGTTTTATAAGGTGACTTATTACCTATCTTAATAATAAAATAATATATAATAATATAGTTAATTATTTTTAAAATTTTAAATTAAAGGTCTTTTTTAAGCCCTAAACTAAAAAGTATAAAATATATTTTAATTATTAAAGTTTAATCTAAATATTTTAATTCACTATTTTATTTAAAATTTCTAAATATTATTAGCTTATAAATAATATTTATATTTTTAAGTAAATATTAAAATTTATAACCTATATATTTACCTTTATTATTAGTTTTAAAGTATTAAATATAATAATTATCTTATTAATAGTAAGCCTTAAATAATTAAAAGTATTAAAAGATCTTACTTTTATTTTTAATATAAAAGATTTTAGAAAAATTAGTATAATTATATTTAAAAATAATAAAATAACGGCTACTATTATAGCTAATAGGCTTAATAGAGTTGTAAATATTACTATAAATAAACTTTATTAAGTACTTATTAGGAGTAATAATATCTTTATATAAAGCTAACTTTTAATAGCCTTATATATAATATTTATAAGTAAGCTTATTCTTAACTTTTTTAGAGAAGTTAATATTTATTAATATTTAGAGTAGTTAAGTAATATTTTATTAACTAAGATATCCTATATAAATATACTAGAATTATTAAATTAGATTATTTAATATATTATAAGTATTAAATTTAAAGGAAGTTATTTTTAACTTAAAAATAAAAATCCTATAATATTATTTAACTTTAATTATATTAAGGGATTTATAAATTAGAATATAAAATTTTTTATTAAAATCTAGCTTAACTTTATTATTAAGAAGTTAAAAGACTATTAAAAGATTAGTATCTATATTAAATATATATATAATCTCCTAAAATTAAATATATTTATTTAAGAATAAGATTTAAATAATTCCTGTATTTATTAGCTAGACTATTTTTTATTAATCCCTTTAATAAGATTATATATTATAGCTTAAAAGTTAATAAAAGTGTTATAATTATTAAAGGTATACTAACTATAAACTAAATTAATAATAATTAGATTAGATAAGTTATTATTTATAAAAAAAAATAAGAGAGTATATAAATATATTACTACTCCCCTTAAATAAAAAAATTATTAGTAGCAAAGTTAGTAAAGACTAGCTTATTATTTAGTATAAATATTATTATTAGGGCTATAATTATTAAATATTTTTTTTTCTCTTTATCTAACTTAAACTTTATTAACTTTAACTATTAGTGTTGCTATTAGTAAGCAGTATTATTATATTTTAATATTAGATTTTTTTCCTTATAATAGAAATAAGAGCCCTTTTTTATTTCCTATCTAGACTTATTAACTTAATTATTATTATAGCCTTAGCTAGAGCTCTAGCTAATATTAAAAACACCTTTTCTTAATAATATAGTAATTTTAAATAGCTCTTAAATAATTTATATATATTATTCTTTATTTCTTATAATTATTAAAATATTAAAAATAGTAACAGCTTTCTTATTAAAAAGGTTATGTAATTAAATATAGATAATAATAGATATTTAATAGATATTACTTAACCTTATAAAAAAAAATAGTAAAGATAAGATTCTAGTAGAATATATTCCTTAAATAAAGATTTTATATTATTAATAACCTCTTAAAACTTCTAAATATATTTAGTAATATTTTTTAAGCCTTTAAAAATTATATTATATAATTAATATATTAACTTAGTATAAGCGCCCGTTTCTTTAAACTTAAATTTAATTTTAAAAATTTTAAGGATTTCTTTAAAATCCTCTAAATTCTTTATTATATAAAGAGTATTAATATTTAGTTAATCTCTAATTATAGTCTTTATTTTTAGTTTATTTTTAGTAATAAAAGGTTTAAAGTTATGAAATATAAGGTAACCCTTTATTTTTTAAATTTATTTAAGGTAATTCTCCTTTTATTTAAGCTTAATAATTATAAAAAGAGGGAAGGATCCTCCTTTAAAAATATTTAATTAGGTAGCTATCTTAGTTATCTTAAATAGTCACTAAGCTAGATAGTAGAGAAGGAGTGTTTATAAATATAAATAAGGGTAAGAATAAAAATATAAATAAGGGTAAGAATAAGAATAAAAATAAGGATAAAAGCATAGATAAAATTAAGATGATATAGTAATACTTTAGAGCTAGACTAGTAGGCATAAATATATTTTAAGGTAATAATAAAGGTAGAGGTATTTAAGATTATTTAGTAGTTAAATTAAAGATATTAGTACTACTTATCTCTAAAAGGGTAGATTTACTCACTTTAGAGCTTATATTATAAGGTAAGAATAACTAAAATAGGGTTTAATAATTATTACCTTTAATATCTTTACTAAAGACCTTTATAACTTATTTTTTATCTTTTTACTATTTAACTTCTTTAATAAAATAAGGCTAACACTATTAATTTAAATGATAGTAAATTTAGATAAGAGGATTCTAATTTTATTAAGAAAAGCTTTGGCTTTAAATAATAGCCGTAGGTCTTATAATTATAAAGTTATAAAAATAAATAGTTACTTAGATAAGCTTCTATTTAGGAGCTTAATAATCTCTTTATATCTATTACTTATATTACCCCTTTTTAATAATAGGAGTGTTATAGAAATATATATATTAATGTGAGATCAGGTATATATTGCGGATTCTAGAATATACCTAATTCTTAAGGAGAGAGGAAAGGAAGTGTACCCCTATCCTATCTAAATATTAGATGAATAGATATTATATAAAGGCCCCTATATAATTATAATATATTTATATATATATCATATATAAGTTATATAATACTTAGTACTACTATTATGCTATATAATAATTACCTCCCCTTTTTAATAATTTTGCCCTTGAAATCTATATATTTATTTATTTTATAGATATTTATAATATTCTCTAAAAAATTTATTAAAATTTTTTAAATTCTTATAGGGATATAAGAAAAAGAGCTTTTCTATTTATAATTTAATTAATTACCCCTATATAGCCATGTAGATATGTAGATTTATATAATATAATATAGTTACTATATATATTTACTATATTATAAGGTGTGAGATAGAGTACTTAGTAATTATTATAAATATTAATAAACTTTTATTAATAATAATTTTATTTTCTTTAACTCTCACTGTTATTTTCTTTATAATATATTTATATATATATTACTTTTTTATTATAATAGTTTTATCTTACTATTTAATACCTTTTATAATTATAGAAGATAATAAAATCTTTCTAATTATAAAAAGCTTTTTAGAAAAGGATAACTATATAAATCCTAATATTTACCCTTAATAATATAATATAAGGCTAGAACCTAATCCTTATTTATATCTAATATTTAATAAGGCTCTTAATAAGTATTTAAAATATATTTATATTAAAGTAAAGAGAAGTTATTAACCTTTAATCTATTCTATTATTTTAGAATATATATTCTTATTACTTACTAAATATTTTTATTATTAATAATATCCTATCTTAGCAGCTTTATTTACTTTAGCCTTAATTTATTATATATCTATACCTTTTAAACGCGGTGTACTTATAGATTTATTATATATTAATTTAATAATATATCCTTCTAAGATCTTTATAGATATTAAGGTTAATAGTAATTATACTTTATTATATAAGAATACCTCTTCTATTTATATTTATCCTTCTAAATATAAAAATATTTTATTTTAATATCCTATATAGCTTCTACTCCTAGCTTAATAACTAATTTTTATTATTTAGGAGCTAGTTACTCCTACTATTAATAAGGTTTAAAGACCTAATCTCTATAAAAATATTAGTCCTCTTTAATTAGAGATATATCAAACTTCTATATATAAATAGTATATAGTTACTCTGAAGATATCTAAAGTATCTATAACTTATAAGTAATATATAATTAATTACTATAAAGTTTAAGGGTTAGTTATAAACTCTATTCTTAGCTATTAAATTTATACTCCTATTTCTAGTATTTCTATATTACTATTAATTATTCTAGGTTATATACTAAGACCCCTTTAAGCTAAGGTAAGATTTTTATAATATCTTATAATATTATATTAACTTAGGCTTGTAGTATCCTTAAATATTAGTTATTAATAAAATATATAAGTCCTATATACTCTATATCCTTAATTTTTATAAATATTATATTTACTCCTTAGGATCTAGGAAAGAATATATTTATAAGATAATTTATATGCCAATTATATATAATATACTAATATTTAGTTAGGTGAAGATAGGTCTTTTATAAGGCCCCCTTAAAACTATTATAACTTTAAGATATATAATAAGTATATTAATAAAAGACACTCTTACTATCTAGTATACCTTATATTCCCTACTTTAACTTTACTAATATTAGTTAGATTCCTTATATATATATCCCTTTTATAAATTAAGTCCTCTACTATTTTATAAAATATAAAGAAGTAATTAATATAAGTAATAAAGAATAGATGGTATATTATTAAGTTAGCTTAATCTATTTATACTCTAAATTCTATACTAAATTAATTATAATAATATATATAGAAGGGTGCTTTAAGTTGGCTAAAAAGCCTAAAAATAATAATTTATAAAATCTAATTATTTAAGAATTTAAATAGATAAATAAGACTACTATTCTAATATTTAATATCTTTAAGTCTATAATATACCTACCTTTTCTATACTTTTTATATATATTTTTATTAACTAATTTCTAGATAAGGATACCCTCTAATTTTAATATTTTATAAAATTAATCTACTACTCCTTTAAATTATAAAGGAGGTTTTATAATATTTAAAGGCTTAGCTAACTCTTCTATATCACTAACTTTTAATAATACCCTATCTTCTAAGAAGTATAAATATATTAAGTTAATAGAGCCTACTCTAATAGTAGAGCCTAATCCTACCTTTTATAGTAAGTCTAGTATATCTTTAAAATACACGCGCTCCTTAGTATAAGCTATTATCTCTAGGCCTAAGGCTATACCTATAAAGGCTAAAAAGGTTATTCTTAATACTATTAAGAAGAAGAAATAAAAATCTACTATAATAAAAAAAGTGGTAGCTATATATAAGGTAAATATAAGAGTAGCTGATATTTAAAGAAAAGTGAAATCTATTAAAAATAAGAAGGCGGCTACTATAAAGGCTAGTAAAGAGATAGCTCCTATAATTAAAACTAAAGTAAAGGTTTTAATTAAAGCTTCTATTAAAAAAATTATAAAAAAGGATTTTATTTTTAACAGCTCTATATCCTTTATTAAAGAGGAGAAGAAGAAATCTAAGGAGGAATAAAGCACCAATATTATATTTTATATATAATAGTTTATTCTTTTCTTTTTCCTATATCTAATAAGTATCTCTAAATAAAAGAGTTATTTAATATATTTTTTAGTAGACTATTAATTTAGTCTACTAACTAAATTTTATAGTTAACTTTATATAAGAATTATTTAATAGTATTAAGCTCTCCTTTTATATTTATACTATTTATTATAAGTATCTACTATCCTTTTAAACCCTTTTATACTATTCTTATAAATTTAATAATTATATTTTAAAAATTAATCCTTCTATTTTATTTTATAAAAGTATTATCCCTTTTCTTTAATTCTATTTAGGATTTCTTTTTCTTTATATTCTAAGCTATTATTTATAAGCTCTAATAGAATATATTCTAGTATTTTATTACTAGCTTCTTTATATTTATATAGCTCTAATAAAGATATATAAAAAACAAGATAGATCCTATAAATAGTAGATAGTATAAGATAATAAGCTTAACTTTTTATTAGTTCCTTTACTTTAAAAGGTTTAATATACTTATATAAAAGCTTCTAATTTAGTTATCTTTACTTAAGATTTTTTACTAATAATATTACTAAATTACCCTTATTAAATATAATTAGTTTATATGCCTTGTTATAATATTTAGTAGATAATTTTATTATATCTTACTAGTATATCTCTAATTTTTTATAAAGCTTATATACTCTTTTAATCCTTTCTTTTATAGTAGATACTCTTTTCTTTATAATATTATCCTTAATACTTATTAGGATTTTAGTATTATAATTATATATTATTTTAAAAGGGCTATAGCCTATTATAGCTTACTTAATTTAATAATATATAAATTTAGCTAGAGGTAGAAGTCCTGCCTAATTACTCTACTACTTATTATAATAGATTTATAAGTACTACTTTAGGAACTAATTTTATTTTTTTATTTATTTATCTATTTAAAAATAAAATACTATATTTAGCCTATATTTTATTTATAAGTTATAATATATATTAAATTAAAAAGTATTAGTAAAGATACTCTCTCTATCTATAATAATATTATTTAGCTTATTAAATTTTAGGGCAATTTTTATAAAAAATAATTTTATTAATTTAATAATATTAATCTTCTTTATAGTTAGTATATAATAAAATATCTTTATATATTTATTAACTACTACTAGTATTATATTATAAATATAATTTCTATATTTATTAGGAGGAAGATTAGTTATAAAATTTATACTAAGCTCCTTCTAAGGTTTACTAGATATAAATAATACCTTTAATTTATTATATAGATAATAATATTTTATTTTTATTTTTTAATAAATATTGTAAAAGTCTATATACTCTTTAATATCCTAATTTATAATAAGTTAGTAAAATTTTCTACTTATTAACTCTATTATTTTAGTAATATTAAAATGGCCTACTAATAGATTATTATAATAGTATTTAAGTAGTTCTTATATTACTATTTTTTAAGTAAGAATATAAACCCTTTAATTATATTTTAGTAGGCTATATTTATTAAAATACTATTTACTAGCTTTAGCTATATATTTATTAAGAGATTCTTTTTTCTTAATTTTTTTTACTATTATATCTTATAACTATAAAGTCTTAATTAACTTAGTAATTAAGCTACTATAACTATTATATACTATTTTATTAGCAGCCATTATATTAGCTATATAATATAGAATATATTATTTATAACTAATAGCTCTAGTAATAGAGTTAAGCTACTTTTTTATTACGATTCGCCTGGTCGAACGTACATTCGCCCGGCCTGAAGTACTTAGCAGGATTTTAGAACATAGAAAATGAATATCTTTTACCACAACCCGAATCCTAACATTTTTAGTTATATTATTATTTTATTAAGCTAGTATCTTATCTAAGCTTTTTACTTTTATAATATAAAGGTCTCTAAACTTTATTAAGTAAACTATATTTTTTTATAAAATAGTATAAATTAAATCTAGTATAGACTTCTATTTATTCTACTAATTTAATTACTCTCTATTTATATCTTTTATAATATAGAAGACTCCTTTTCTTATTATAATTTAAAATAAATTAAATAGCACCCCTAAGTTTATAAGCTTCTACTATAATATAGGTAGTAGCTTATCTATAACTATTTTTTTATATTTATAACTAGGGCATCTTAATAGTATATTAGCTAGATTTAACTTTCCTACTTAATAAATAATTATACAGTTAAATATTAATAACTTTATAACTTAATAGGCCTATTTTTAATTTAGTTCTTTTAAACCTATTAAAGCCTTAAGGTTATTATAGTTTATTAAAACTTTAATAAAGTAAAACCTCCCCTTATAATAATATCACCACTATTTAAAAGCTATAAAAATAGCGAGTAGCTTCTAGTTATAGATTTTATAATTTCTTTCAATAATAATTATATTCTATAATTAAGATATAATTAAATACTATTAGCTATCCTTTTATATTTAAGAAAGGATATTAGTTATTATATAGTCTAATATATCTATCTTAATCCTAATTTATTTTTTTAGATTAAAGTACTTTAAAATTAGTATTTTCATAAAGGTATTATAAAGCTATTAAAATATATATTCTTTATATTCTCCCTATTTTAAGGGTCTGCTTTTTTTTTATATATATACTCTTTTATAATAATCCTATTAAGGGTACTACTAAATATAAATAGTATTAAATAAACCTTCTAAAAAAATTAATAAAATCTAAAAATACTTAGACTTTATAGTATATTTTTAGCCTTAGCTAATTTTATTTATTACTATACCTTTAATAGATATAATAAACCCTAGAAATTTAACTTCCTATATTAGGAATTAATATTTCTTAGGATTTATATATAACTTAAATTATTTTAAATATTATAAAACTTATTTTATATAATTTATATACTTTTCTTCTAAATTTAAAAAGATAAGAATATTATTAAAATAAATAATATAGAATTTATCTAATAAGCCTATAAAAGCCTTATTAATATAAGCTTAAAATATTACTAGGATATTAGTAAGCTTAAATAGTATTACTCTATACTTAAAATACCTATATTATATATAAAATATAATTTTCTATTTATCTCTCTTTCTAATTTAGATTTAATAGTAAATATTTTTAAAATCTAATTTAGTAAAGATCTTAGCCTTATTAAAATAATTTAAGATTTTATTAATTAAAAAAAGAGAATAATAATTTTTTACTATTACCTTATTTAATTTATAATAATTAATATATAAATATAAGCCTCTATCCTTCTTTAATATAAAAAAGATTAAGGTACTTATAAAGCTAGTAGAATACTAAATTTATCCTTTTACTAGTATATTATTAAGATAAATTTTTTAAATTTCTAGTTTTTTTATTAAAAGGTTATAAAAAGGGCTATAAAATAGATCTATAGTTATTTTAATTATATAATTATTATCTTAATAGGATAGTAAATAACCTACTTTCTTTATTAAAAAATATTTTAATACTCTATTAACTCTTTAAGTGGAGTTATAGAAACTATAGTAGGTAATAAACCTAATTATATTTTAACTACTTTAATCATAGGATTAAGTAGTAAAGAGGAGTTATTAATAACTATTAGTATATATACTTCTAGTTATTTTAATAAGGATTTAATAAACTTATAAACTTTAATTAATTTTAAGATATATCCCTTAATTTTAAAATACTAGATTTTTACTACTAAATTTATAATAATACCCTTTTATATTAGTCCTAATATCTTTAATAATAAAGGTAGACCTTCCTTATTAATTATATAAAAGATTATTTTAAATTTTTTAATATAGCTTTAATTATTATAAAAATTTAACTTAATATAATAGGTATTATAATAATATATAAAGTTACTATCTATCTAAGTTAGATAGAGTAGTTTTATATTTTTTAAAAACTTTATACCCTCTATAACTATAAGATACTAGCTAATTATATTAACTTTAACTCTATTATTAAACTAGACTTCTATCTTTACTTTTTATAATTCTCCTTTTAATAATATTATTCTAGGATATTTTAATTTTAGGATTATACTAATTTTTTTATTTTTTATTTTTTATTTTTTAAAAAATATTTTAAATAAAAAGTTACTTTTTTTTAAATCTTTATTTATATTTTACTTAAGATATCCTACTAGTACCTTATTAAGATTTATATTTTTTCTCTTAATATAAGTAGTTAAATAATACCCCTTCTTTTTATAAATGTAATATTTAATATCTTTAAGATCCTTTTTTAAATATATTAAGTTATTATTTTTTTTATTTTTAAATAGTATATTTTTAAAATTCTCTTTAAATTTATTTCTTTAACCTTTAATATTATCTTTATTCTTTTTTAATAGGGTACTAGCTATAACCTTATATATAATTAAAATAATCTTCTATTAATTACTTTCTAAATAGGAAGCTAGTATTATAAGTTTATTTTAAATAATAAGAACTTATTAAATATTTATAATAGCTAAGTAAAGATTTAGATATAATTTTATTAAAAGATTTATCTATTTTTAATCTTTATTATAAGGGGGTAATTAAGCTTTAAAGCTACTTAAATAAATATTAAATTATTAAATTATTTAATTTAGTTTTTACTTTATATTAATTATTAATTATATAATATCTAATATATAATTAGCTAGATCTTTAATAAGGTTTAATAAAAATATTTTAAATTCTTCCTATATCTAGTTAGCTATAGGGTGATCTCTTTTATAATTATATTAGAATTTCTTTATATCCCCCTTTAAGTATTATATTATATATAGAATTTTCTTTTAATTAGTCTTAAAATTATAGGAGATTAAATAAAAATATATTTTTATATTTTTAATTAATTTTAATACTCCTTTAAAAACTTTCCTTTATATTTTTTTAATAAGAATAATTTTATTATCTTTCTATATAGACCTAAGTTATATATATTATATATAAGACGCTTTTTATCTATAATATTAATAGTAGATAGAAGGTAAGGAATAGTTTTTTTTAATATATTATATATAATTCCTATATAGAAAGATTCTATATCGTGATAAATAAAATATAAGATGGAATTATTTTTATTATACTCCTTTATATTTTTTAAAGCTACTATTAATAGTCCTTATCTAAGATTAATAATTTTATACTTAAGTTACTTAAGCTACTTTTACTTTAATAGCTTTTTTTTAGCTTTTTTAATAAATTATAAATATTTATTAAAAATTAGGCTCCTAAATTAACTAAGCTTATTAATAATATTAATAGTATTATTAACTATAAGTTTTACTTCTTTTTTATATATATTCTAGTTATTTTATATTATTAATCTATTTTATCTACTATTTACTTATAGTTCTATAATATAATAATTATTAAAATATAAACTATCTATTATAGGTATACTAATTACAGATTAATATCCTTTTTAAATAAAAAAATTAGAAATATTATAAAAATATATATATTAATATAAAATTAGGTATATATTGTAGATTCTAGAATATAATCAATTTTTAAGGAGGGAGGAAAAAAAGTATATCCCTATCCTATCTAAATATTGGATAAATGGATATTGCATGGAGGCCCCCGCATGGTTATAATATATTTACATGCACATCACATGCGAGTTATATAATGCTTGGCACTACTATCGCGTTATATACTAAGGAGCCCCTAACCTATAATAGGAAAAAAATTTGTGATAGCTAGCCACTTAAAGGAAATTTAGTTTCTAAGAGTAGTTAGCTTAAATAGCCTTAACCTTACTTTAGTAGGGTACTATCGTTAATTAATAGATAAAAATTATAGTAGTTAGAAGTCTAGTCCCCTTAGCTTATTTAATTAACTAGTAGTTAATTTAGAATTTAATAAATATAGAAGATATTTAATAAGGCTATAAAGATTTTTATAAAGTTTTTATAAAGTTTTTAATATTTATTAGGATCTTATTTTTAAGAAGGGTTAAATTATAAATCTAAATAGTAAGATAACCTATTTTAAATACTTTATAATTTAGAAAATTTCTATTTATTTATATTTATAATTAATTAGGAAGATAGTATTATATAGGTAAGGGTACTTAGTAGTTTATAGAGTTTAATACTCACTTAGACTAAGGCGTGTTAATAGTAGTAATATAGTAAGTAATATTAGTCTTTAATTAAAGCTTAATAGAGCACCCCTTTTTACTATAGCTATATATTATAATAAGTATTTTAGTAATCCCAGTCACCTAAGAATTAATTATTTAGTTAGTGAGTATATTTAGGATTTAAAAGATTAATAGTTCTATAGCTATATTAGTACCTAGAGGTAGGATTAGATAGAGTAAATAGGTAAGATAGCTAATAGATTATCTAATAGTAATACCTATAAATACTAGGCTTATAACTTATTGAAAATAGGTTTAATCATCCTTAATTAATTAGTTAAGAAAGGAAGCTCTAAGCTTAGTAGAGCTGCAAGTTAACATCTATGCCAAGGCTTACTTACACTTACGGCTTGGCAATGGATTTCAACACTATAAAGATATAGGTATAGCTTATAAAGATATAATATAATAGCTTACAAAGATATAATATAGAAAGCTTAGTATACTTTATAGAAATATAATAAAGGCTCGCGCAAAGATATAACAGTCTATTATAAGTACTTACGGGTGCCTATAATAAGTGAATAGTAATAAGTTCATTATTAAATAGAGTATAGTGCTACCCCTAAGCAGCTCCGCCATCCTAAAATATAAGTAACTAGCCCTTTAGAAAATAGGGGGCTAGGGTACTAGTTTAGTAAAAAATTTTAAATATTAAGTTTAAAGTAATATACTATTAACTCTATCTTATCTTAGCTATAGATTTTAATATTAAGCTAGTAAAATTAAATACTAGCCTTATATTATAAACTAACGTTATATAGGTCTTTTAAAGATAAGTAATTAAGGGTTAACATAGATAGGGTAAGCTAGGTATAACTTAATATTACTTAGTAATATAAGAATAAGTCTTTAAAAGCTAGGAGTAACTATTAGTTAATTATATAAATTAAATATAAAGAGATCTATCTAAGGTAGGTAAGAGCCCTAACTATATAGATATAAGAAAGTCTACTAAAATTACCTAGTTTATAAGAATTAATCTATAAATTATTTAAACTCCTCGCGGTTTATTTAAATTATTCACTGATTTATTTAAACTAGTAGTTTATACGTTTTAATTAACAAACCATTTAAACCCTCTACCAAGCCCATGCTTGAATGTTCACAATAACAGAGTTCTTCCTATTACTATTTATTAGATCCTAACACCTTAAAAGAAAAAACTATTATGCTAAGCTAGTATAATATATTATTAATTCCGCCTATAAAATTTTAGGTAAGAACTACCTTCAAGGGGTATATTATACTTAGATATACTAAACTACCTATTAATATGTATATACTTAATATAATTACCTTTATTAAGGCTAAATATTCTATAATTAAATAATTAGTACCTAAAGATTAAGCTTTAATAATTAAATATTCTAGCTACTTAATAGTAGGTAGCCTTAGCCCCTTAGAGACTAGCCTTTTAAAAATAAAAAATTCTAGTTAAATAATAAGAAATTTTAATCCCTTAAAATATTAGAGTAAAAGACCTAGATAAAAATATAAGGTATTTTAATATTTTAAAATTATTAATTTATTTAAAAAACTCTTTATCCCTTAAAATACTTTTATACTATTTACTCCCTACTATTATTTAGCTAGGTTCTAGTATTTATAACTACCTAAATAAAATCCTTTATACCCTTTATTTATTTTAATTAAGAAAGACTATCTTTATTAAAAAAAGCTTATTATTAAAAATATCTATTTAAATAAGATTTTCTACAATTTAACTATACTTATATAAAGGCTATTTTAGGGAATAACTTAGGCTATAAAAATCTTAATTATTTACTAAAAAAATAGTCTAATAGATCCCCTATATTTAGTTTCTTAACTAATAAGTTAACTTTAAAACCTCCTAATAATACTAAGCTATATAGCTTATAGGTAAAAGATATCTATAATTATAATTAAAATAATTATCATTAAGATAAACCTACTACTTTATATTCTAAAGCTTAAATCCTTAGAGGGCTATTAAGAATAGAAGTAAAAAATATAATAATATCTTATTATAAATAATCTTTAAGAGTAGACTAAGCCTAAAAATAAAAATATTTTTATAATTAATATCCCTACTCTAGTTTAAAATAGTAGCAATTAAGTAGTAATAAATGTAATTATAATATCCCTAAAAAAAACTTAAGCTTTAGAAGTAAGGCTATTAAATAACCTATAATATAATTATTTTATAGCTTAGAATTAACTATATTAATAATTTTAAAGATAAAATTAATACTTATACCCTTTAAAATAATATTAATAAAGACTATAAATCTATAGAATCTAATATATTAAATAATCTCTATTAATATTTTAATATTCTTACCTTAGGATCTTATAAAGATATAATAAATTATATAAACTAGTTTAAGAATATTTAGCTTAAAATTAATTATTTAATTTTTTTATTTTATATTAACTTAAGAAAGGAATATTAAAATTATTTTACTATCTATATTTAAATTTATAAAGTAATTAAGGATAATAAGCTAGCTTATACTTTAAAATATATAATAACTTATTTCCTCTAAACTATATAAAATCTTACTACTATAAAGAATAAAAGCTTTTATATCTTTATTATCTAAACCTATCTAAAAGTATATATAGCTCTAGTAAATCTTATTATCCTTTTAATTTAAGTAAATATAGTGCCTAGGCCTAATACCTATACTATTTAGAAACTTATTTATTAGTATACTTATTATAAAAAGCCTTACTATATAGTTTCTAGTTATAATAATCTTACTAGAAAAAAGAATAAGGATAATAATAAGGGATATAATAAGGATAAAAATAAAAAAGATAACTAGTTTAAAGATAAAAAGGATAAAAATAAATATAAAAATAAAAGATTAAAGAATAATTCTAATAATTTTAAAGCTTAGGCTACCTTTAATACTAAATTTAATTATATAAAGTAATATTAGGCCCTAAACTCTATATACTCTTAGTATATTATAATAGCCTGTAAGTCCTTTATTAAATATACTAAGCTCTTTAAAAATAATATACCTATTATTAAAGGTATTATAGGGTATAAAGCCCTTATAGGAGTTAATAAAATATAATTAATAATTATTATAAATAGCTAGAAGAAAGAGCTTATTTTTATAAATATAATTTATATTTTAAATATACCTTTAAACCTAATCTCCCTAGGGTAGCTTTATTATAGGAATTATCTTATAAATTTTATTACTAAGGGCCTTATCTATAATATTAAGTTTAATTATAGGGGTATTATTATTTAATAATAAGCTAATAACCTCTATTACCTAAATTTATAAGAGTTGAAAGTCCTTTTTTTAATTAATTTAAAGGTTTCTAACTTATTAAATTTAATTAATAGATTAATTTCTACCCTAGCTAATAAACTATTTAATTTAGATATTAATATTAAATAACCTAAATAAAAGATTATAAATAAGGCTATTAACCTATAATATATTTATATAAACTATCTAGGATATTAAAATATTAAATTATTTATATAAATATTAAAAGGTATTAATCTTATTAAGGCCCTAAAAATAAAGGATTCCTATAAACTATATATAATTATTAAAGGCAAAGTAAGTAAATATAAATTATATATTTACCCTCAAAGGTACCTTCTAAATTTTATCTATTTTAATATTATTAAATTATTTAATTATAGTTATAAAAAGAGTAAATATTTTATTATCTTTTTAAATAACTTTAATAAGCACTTTAAAATTAAGATTTTAAAGAGTAAAAATAATATTTATATAATATACCTATACTTTACTACCTAAAATAAGTAGGGGAATATTAAAATCTATTATTTTAAGACTAACTATAGTAATAAATATTCTAGCTATAACTTTAATAATCTCTAAACTAATTGTTGTATTATTTAGGAGTTAATAGTATCTTCTAACCCTTAAATAGGTAGGGCTGTTAAGTGATTAGGCTAATAGCTCTAGGATATAGTATTTATAACTTTATAAGATACTAAGCTTAATAATAACCTTTAGCTAGAGCTTATTCTTATAATAAATTATATTTAAAATTAATATCTTATAGCCTTATTAAATAAAACGCCCTATAAAGCCTATACTAGGTTAAAACTATAACTTTATTATATATAATAGCTTAGAATAAAAGGCTGGATAATTTAAAAAACGCCTATTATAAAATAGGTTAAAGGTTAGTAATATATTATAAAAAGCTATCTAGTAAGCTATAAAGGTAATTATACTTATTAAATATTTATTAATAATAAGGTCTAGTAGATTTATAAAGTTAAATAGCTTTAAAAAAAGGGAGTTAAAAGCTTAGATTCTACTTTAAAAGGGGAAATTTTATAATTGTAATTAAATCCTATAATAGAATCCTCACGCCCTTAGCCTATACTAATAAATATTAATAATATAGATAAGTTATTAACTTAAGCTATACCTTTAGCCCTAATTTAATTACTATTAGCTATTATAAGGCCCCTAGCTTAACTACTAAAGCTTACTATTAAGCCACTACTACTACAATTATAATCACTACCAACTATTAATATAGATAGCTTAAGTAGTAGAAGAAGTATACCTAGAACTATATTACTATTACTATTATTTAAGAACTACTTAGAAAATTACTAGAATTATATTATTTACTTAAGCTAAAAGGCCTATATTAAGCACTTCCTTAAATAATATAATATATAGGATTATAATTTAGTATTTATAGCTATAAAGACTATCTTAAAGTTTATATTTATAAAAGGGGATTATAAAGCCCCTATAAAATATTAAAAGAATTATTAATTTATTATAAAATTATTATTATATACTATACTAGATACCTAGCTAGATATTATATATACTATATCTATTATTTTCTATTTCTTATCTAATTTAAATAAGGCCTATATAGGAGTAGTAAAATAAATTTTTTAATAGCTTACTTACCAAGGCCCCTTAAATAACTTAATAGGCTATATTAACTTAGATTAGATAAGGGATTAAATAATCTATTAATTAACTACTGGGTATATCTTTTATATAGGAAGCGCTATTATTAGCTAGTAATTAAAATAATAACTAACTATAGCCCTCTCTACCTATAAAGCTGAGTATATAGGTAAGATATAAATAACTAAGAAAGCTATCTAGCTTAATATCTTTTTTAGGTAAATTAAGCGTGATAAGCTTTCTAAGCCTATAGTTATTTATAGAGATAATTAAAGGGCTATTACTCTAGCTAAAAATCTATAATTCTATGACTAGATAAAAAATATTAACATCGCTCACCACTTTATATAAGAGAAGGTCTTAGATAGCTTAGTGGATTTAAAATATATCCCTATTAAGAGATAGGTTGCTAATAGCCTTACTAAAGCCCTACTATATAAAAAATTCCCGGCGTTTCGAAGACTTCTTAGGCTTGAGGAGCCATCAATCCGGAAATTAAAATAGGGGGCGGGTAGTTGATCTAGTGGAAGCTCATTCAGTGAGAGCTTATGTTTATTTTTCGAGCTCACTTTTCGATTTCCTTCTTATTTTAGTGGGAGCTTATTTTTATACTTCCTACCCAGCGTTGGGCTTCTATGTCGATTGAACACTTTGTTTCTTAGATAAGCTTAGTATGTAGTTAAGTAGCCCTGTAGTGCTCGAGTGGGAGTGTTAAAATCTGGGGTGCAGGAGCGCTAAGCGCAAGTGACTTAAGCGCCTCTTAACACCTAGATGAGATCTCACTACAAGGTATACTTCCTCCTAAGCTACAATACAATAAACAGTGTTCTACCCCATTACCTTTCAATAATTTTTATATAATAAAGTATAATTATTATTAATTTTATTATCTTTAAAGATCTTAAAAAAATATATTATATTTTAGAAATATAAAATTATAATAAATTATATTTAGATTAAATAAAGTTATTAAGGTAAAATATTAATAATAATAAGGATATCTAGTAGATAAAAGGTATAGATATTTTAAAATAATAAAATTAATTAAAACTTAATAATATTTTTTTATTTTAATATAAGTATAATTTAAATATTTATTAAGAGCCTTATTAAATACTAAATATAAATAAGAATTAGATTCTAATTTTATATTATATTATTAAGAGTAAGTATTAAAATATATAGAATTAAATTAAATAAAAAGAAAAATATTATTCTTATTTATAAAATCTTTTTTAATTAAATAAAATAATAAATTATAAAATAAAACTATTATAATAAAAAAGTAATATATATGTAAAGATATTATAAAGAAATAATTACTAAGAATCTTATTATAATATAGTAAATATATATAATAACTCTATATATTTATATAGCTATATATAGGTAATCAATTAAATTATAAATAGGAGAGCTCTTTTTCTTATATTTTTTATAAGATCTTAAAATAAAAATATTAAAATATTAATAAAAGTTATTTAATATATTAAACTTTATAAATTTTATTAATATTATTCTAAAGGGTATAAGTATTAATTTTATTTTTAAAATTATATAAAATAATTATTTTATAAATTATTTAATAACCTTCTTTCTAAGACTTAAGCTTTTTTTTAAAAATATTATAATTATATTTATTATTATTTAATTATTATTATTTTATATTAAAATAAAAATATTAATTATAAAAATATTTTTATTTTTAAATTTAATCTACTCCTAAAAATTATTTATAATAAGATATTATTATATTTTTTATTTTTATTCTTAATAACTCTTTAAAGACTTAAGGTTTAGAATATAAAATAATAAATTTATTTTAATAGTAATTATTTTATTTATAAGCTATATAATTTAAAGTTATTAGGAAGTTTTAAAACTAATTTATTAATTAAAAAACTAAGTATAAGGGATTTATTAAGCTACTTTTTTAAATAAATAGTTTATAATTTTTATAGTAGCCTTTATATAAATATAATTAAATTAAAGAAAGTCTTATTTAAATAAAAAATTTTAATAATAAGCTTCTTTTTAATAAAAATAGTTTTCTTTAATTAAAATAAATAGAAGATATAAAGGATTTTATTTAAATAATACAATATAATATAATATAAAAGTATATTAGAAAATAAAGAATCTTTTAAATAAATTAATAATTTTAGGATATTAAAATATTTCATATTTTTATTTAAATCTCTTATTTTAATATTTTAAAAAATTAAAGTTTTTTATTATTTAATTATTAAAATTTAATCCTTAAGTACTAATTATTTAATAATAAAATATTTAATCTTAATAAAGGTAGTTATATTAAGTATATATATATTAATAAGTAATTTAGTATATTTAAATATAATATATTCTTTAGGGGTAGTTTTTACCTAATATTATATAAATAAAATTTATAATATACTATATTAGTTTAGTATAAGATTTTTACTTTTAAAACTAGTATTTTATTTTATTAACTTAATATTAAAATTTATAGTTAAGATAAAATAAAACTAATAATATATTATTATAAACTTAGTATTTAAAACTTAATTAATTAATATTCTAACCCCTTATTTTTTAAAGGGCTAGCTATTTATATTTTAAAGTAATTAAATAACTTAAAATTATTTAAAAATAATATTATACTTTATTTAATAATAAACTTATTAGTATTTATAAGTACTTATAATAAGTTTTTATATTTTTATCAAGTTTTATTATTTATATTTTTATAAATCTTATTATTTATATACTAAGTTATTTTTATATATATAGGGTTATAGTAATATTTTATAAACTTTTAAATTAAATAAATTACTTAAATATTCTATTAATTAAATATATATTTTATTTTTAAGTTTATATTTATTAAAAAATATTAGGGTAAAATACTATTTATTATATTTTAGCTAAGGAGAAAGTATACTTTATAGTAAGATCTTATCTAGGTACTAAAAGGCACTTAAATCACTTGCGCTTAGTGCTCCCGCACCCCAGATTTTAACAAGGGCTAGTGGGGCTGGTTTTAGATTTCCTAATAAGGGTTAATAAAGGGTAGGAATATTCTTATAAATATTCTAATATAGATAATATAAATATATAATTAATAAAATAAGTAGAAAAGATTAAAGAAGTAGAAAATTAAAATTAAATTTTATCAGCCCTACCGTAGGGCTTATACGGTTGATGGGTTTATACAGTTGAGGGGTGAACCCTTCTATGGTATCTGACCTGTTTCCCACTGCTACCGCATTTCTCATGAAAATCCGCACAACAAAGTAGTTCCACCTCCATAATCTATTCGCATCCAATTTCGAAACAAATCCGGCATACAAAAATGACGTTGTTGCTATGCCTCCCGAGCAGCAAAAGCAGTCCGCAGAACTGCAAGCACACCCGGGAAAGCCAGCTTCAAGCACATCCGTATAATAGTGACACTGATCGAATCTCGTGCGACCAAAGGCTTCACCTGGTACAATCTTCGCCGCTCGCAACAGAGTCGCAGTAGGGTTTAGCAGAATAGCACCAAGTAAAATGGATTCAAACCTACGGGAATGAGAGCCCAAAATCTCGTGCGCGACGCCAAGCAATGCGATTTTGGACGGGTTGGCAGGATTAAGAGATTGAAACAGTAATTCTTTCCTATGTATATCAATGCCCACACAACACTACCAGGTGTGATACATTAGCTTTTGGTGGACAGAAGGAGGCAAAGCTGAAATCACAATGCTCGGTTCGGCCGAAGACGATGTCGGCATGAGCCAAGCTCGCCAAGAAAAGTAATCGAGCACACGACCTTCCGGCGCTCCATCTGCTTCACTCTTGATGACTTCGAATCTACTAAATCCACTGGCAAATCACTCTTGCCCTTCGTTGCCTTCGATACAGTATCTTCTCGCCAATATCTAATAGGTTAGGTGAGCATGACGCCAGGTACAAGGCGCTTTTCAAGGCGGTTAATTCTCTCCTACGTTGTTGATTGGGTCATAATCCTGTAAGCAAAGCCAAATTCAATTAGAAGTAGTCTGTAACGACGTGGTGACATTGGGACAGAGCTATTGCCGCAGTCGGTGCTGCATTTTCAGCCATTACGCCCAATAGGCGACCATTCAATATCACTAACCCCGATATTTCTTTCCCTTACGTCTCCAAGGAGAAGATCTCCACAAGCCTTCTCGTCGTCATTGGTCTAGTGATACCAGGTGTTATGGTTTTTATTACTTCACTTTTCATCGGAGTAGGTCCAACTTCTGGCAAGCCAGCTTCGAGAACGAAACTTTGGAAACGCAAGCTATGGGAATGGAATGCGGGTTGGATGGGTCTCGGACTTTCCCTAGCTATTGCTTTCTTCATCACGGATGGGACGAAGAATCTTGTGGGGAAGCCCAGACCCGATCTTCTGGGACGGTGTAACCCAGACCTCTCGCGCCTCTTTAGCAGCACTGTTGGAGGCATAGGCGACCAGATTGATAAGGCATCAATCTTGTCTCCTGGACCATTTGCCGGAGTCCTGGATCAATCTTAGACGACGGCTTTAGGAGCTTTCCCAGCGGTCATTCATCGTGTATGTCTTTTAATGGGGGTTCTCACTTGTTAGAAGTGCGGCTGAAATCCCACCACAGTCTCCTTCGCGGGTCTGACATATTTGGCCCTGTTCCTTTGCGCCAAGCTAGCTATCACCATACCAGTCTTGAACCATCGAATTCTCGGCCACAGCGACTACAATGTTCGTTCTCTACGCAAGCAAGCTGCTGCCGCTCCCACATACCTTATCGTCTTCCCTCTAATTCCTATGCGTGCTGCTATATACGTGTCTTCAACACGGTATTCAGACTTCAGGCACCATGGATTCGACATCATCTCTGGGGCTATTCTAGGAATTTCTAGCGCATGGCTTGGCTTCCGATGGTACCATCTTCCTATAAGTCGAGGGGGAGGCTGGGCGTGGGCTCCAAGAACGTATGACAGAGCTTTTGGGAGGGGTGTTGGACTGCTTACATACGTAAGCAATGATGCCGGCTACAACAAACAGACTAGAGACTTGGAAAGTGGACCGTATAGGACACGAAATACTGAAGGAGGTGATATTGTTAGGCCGTACAGAACAAGCGAAGGCAGTGAAGGGATCCAACTAGATGACTTGACGAACACTCCAGCGACAGCACTGGGAAGCGACCCCGGTCAGCGGCCAATATCATAGTATGCACATTGAAAGACCAAGCAACCTACGAGCGACTGATCTGATCTATCTAATTGCTCTTGACGAGCTTTTTATTGTATCTAAGAACCCTTGCAGGTCAGAGAACACTGGAATTGTACTGGTAGTGCACTTTTATTTTGCCACATTGCAAGTCCAGGCTAAGGTATTCATAGTGAGATGGGAATTGACGAAAGACCTAAATAACGGATTTCGTGAAAGGGAAACATATGCGAGTTTGGGAAAGCAGTGAATAGGTAGGTAGGTTCATTACCTAAAATTGTAGGTAGGTACTTACTTAATATACTTTAGTAAGAATCTATTAAGGTACTAAGGGTCTAATTTATAAGACAAAGTAGCGATAATATACTACGGGAACCCTCTATTGGTTTAGTACCCTATACAATTTAGTAGATTATTGCTAAATAATTACCCTTATAAATTGGTCGTAGTGAGGTCTACTTGCCCCATTTCTAAACTTTATTTACCCATGCCAAGCATTCGTGACTATTTTTTCCACGCCAAATGACACGGCAAGCCATTCCGAGTTTCTTCTGACTTAAATATATATATATATATATAAGCTAGATGCTCTATGAACGACTCAACGCTCCTACAACATTTTGATTGGACCCTCTCCCTTACATTAAATTGGTCCCCAGCAACCGCTTTACTGCTGAATTCCACAAGCGTCATATAACTCAAAACCATCGTGGGTGCCACAATCTGACCTCTCCCAATCTCAACCTTCCTAGACAGAAGGTCTTGCCCACAAGTATCCGTCCGTCCGCGTGAGTTTGTCTCTTTGACTCGTTCTTTTGATCAGAGACAAGATCTTAAAGGATTAGGTGACTAGCAAGGCTGTGCTCACAAACAGCTTCAGAGCACCTTGCACACTCGCGAGGTGGCCTCGGTGTTGTGCACCCCAATCGCTAAGAATATCTGCGAAAGGAAACCCAAGTACCAAAATCTCGGCTCTTTGCCCACAGGCTACTGAAACGCTCAACCACACTAATGAACATCCGCTGATGGACATGCTCAAGGAAGGCTATCAACGACTATTCACTGCCTTGTGACGTATCCTCGATCTGAATTGACAGATAATTCGTATTTCAAGAGCAAATCAAGAGAGTGCATCTCTGGCATCGTCAAAGCATTACCTCAAGAGAGTCATCTCTGGCATCATCAAAGCATTAGTGATTAAAGTACATTCCTCCTAGAACTAGGTCCTCCAGTATGCCTTGTGAGAAGCGCCAACGCTCCAACTCTGAAGCCGATCGGTACTGGAGGCACATCGAAACGACAACGATACCAATCTCACAAGATCTGCGAGAATTGATCAGGACAGACCTGAAACAGTATTGGTACCTCCAAAGACTCGAAGATTCCCGCCAGCGGGTGAAAGCGAATTGGAACACCGACGATACCCAACTTGTGCTTCTTGAAAATGAAACCGGAACAGTGACGCCCAGGGAAATTCTGCATTTTTGCAACAAGGCTACTGCGTTGTATTATCTGCAAACGGCCCAGCATCACGACGCATTTGGGGAAAAGACTTTGATTCCTGGCATGATATTTGCAATGATCGCTCGAGAATGGTTACGGTATCACGCTTCCAAGCCGAATATCGAATTTGGACATTATGTTGTGTCGCACTAAAAAGGCAACGCGCGCCGCCTATCGTTGGCAGTGCTATGTAGGTTTATATTGCAACATGTTGCTAATCCTATTCGAGTTGCAACCGGTGGTCCCTCGGATGTCCAGGGTATTATCCAAGCTCACGAATCCCTATGCAAGCAATCAGCCGAACTTTTGGTCAAGGCCAGACAAGAAAATCTATGGGTTCCCTTACCTCGCGGAGCGGACTTGGATAATGTTGCAAAATAGTCATTCGCTCGCTTGCTTATCTTAGATCAGCCATCTCATTTTCCACATCTTTCACCATTCTAGCACCTTCTACCCCTAATCCATGGCAGCTACCCTGCGGAGCTTTATGTATATAATCGCTTCTTTCCATAGAGCTCATCTAGTCAGGCAATGCAGTGTTTATCCATCTGAATCGTCCATCCATTGCGACAGATAATTATAGTATACAGCCGCTTTACAAGGCGCTGATTCTCTTAGTTGATCGCTTCGATATGGATGTGGAACCTGACGCAAGCGGCGTGTTCGAGCTACAAAAAGCTATACACAGGCAGAGCGTACTTATTGCCCGTACAGGCATAGAGGTCGGCCTAAGTAGCCAGATGTCTTTTAATAGCCTCAAAGGCAAGACGCTACCTCTAGAACGATCCGACTTAGGCATGCATCCCAATGTCGAAGTCGTACGCACCTCTCTGGCCAATGGTATACGCTTTATCCTTGATTTGGAGAGGAGAGAATTCACGGCATGTCCTCAACATGACCATGCTTGCGGCTCAGATCAAAGTCTGAATCCCGCTTCCCCAACGTGGGCAGGAAAAAGTGAGGATGCTTCGAAAAACCCAAATGCCTGGGCAGACGCCCTCGTAGAAGCTGGTGATATGTATAGATACGATGAGGACCCCTCGACTTGGACCTCGATTCGCAGAGTGCAAGCAGCAATGATCGGAGAGAATTTCGCAGAATTAGTACCTACTCCCTTTGGATTGAGATGGAAAGAGTGAGTCGGATATTATCTACTATTAATGAATAAAGTATATATCATTAATTTAAATAGTATTTATTCTCAAAAATTTAAACATTATATTATATATTTTTACCCTGATATTAACTCGTATCATGAGCTAGTACCCGCGAGGCTTTAGAGGCTATGCCCGGATTATCCCTACAAGATGGCTTAGGGGCGATATCCACATGCTCCGGGCATACTACCTAGGGTTACACCATATTGCCTACACGCCCTATAGGGCTTAGCTCCCGAAACGGCTGAGTTACTAGCAAGCATAGGGATAGAGAAGCCCTCGGAGCTAGTATTGATATGTTTAGGGGCTACCTAATCATCCCTATCTAGTTAGGCGATACCTGTACAGGGTACTGTAGTCCCACCCTACTCCGCCGTAATTATAATAACATAGATGTCAGAGCTGTAGATATTGCTTCAAGGCAGCGGTAATGTTCACAAGCGGCAGCGATATACCGGCGTTGGTAGCGAGGTAGTGGCAGTGAGGTGCTTGGTGGTGGTGAGGACATGGGAAAGCTGATATTCCAGGTGCGCTCAAACAGGGGACTGCGAAAGAAAGACTGAGGGTCTGTCCGCAGCCAGGCTGCAAGAGGAAGACATTAGGAGATAATCTGGAGTTTAATATGGTGCAATTGGTTTTGAAAAAAAATCATGCGGCCATCTAGATTGCAGCCCCAGGGCCTGGGATATAGGCCACAATAGGGTCTTCGGGGGCTAGTAGCCCCAAAGATCCGACTTAGAGCTTTTGCCTGCGGGCGTTTGGCGCCGTTGTTAGGCGTTCCGAATCCATTCATAACAATATCTTTGGGGCTGCTAGCCCGTGAAGACCCTATTCTGGCCTATCCCAGACCCTGGGGGTACGGTTTAGATAGCCGCATAATATGTAGAACCTTAGCAAAACCCACTCAATAAGGCATAAGATTGGGTCTAGAAAACATCGGTGACACGTAAGTAAAGGAAAAAGGAAATTGGACAACATGTTGTCGATTCTATGCACGTCTGGGCGATGGTAGAACGCCTGACACTGGCTGAGACGCTTTGTCCAGAATATTCTATCTATCCAGAAAGATTAAGCGCAGTGTTGAATACATTGCACGCGTAGTACATTTTCAAAGTACATTTTCAAGTTTGTCCGATTAGCAGCGTCTTCAGCACCATGACCCAGGAGTCATCACGCTAGCCTACGACGCCAGAAAATGTCACGTCTGTGTCATATTCACCACATCAACTCTGCATGCACTAGACCAGGACCCTCGCCTTGTGCTGTTGGAAAGGGTCTTCGATGCCACGCTCTTATGAAGCTTCTCGCATGATTCTCATCTGCGAAGGATAGGATGAACGTCAAAGCGGCGGTACGCTGAGGTCTCAACTCCGTGGTCCTGTCATATTCGAGACCATGACAGTCCCCATCAACTGTCATTGCTGATGAGTTGTCAACCTTTTCGATGGATATACCCCATGCCAATCCTCTTTCTCGACCATCTGCAGCCATTGTGTCCCTGATAATAGATGTAGTCGGCTGTTGCCCTTCGACCCTAAACAGTACAGATCTGCCTCTCTTGTCATTGGCCCCTGCTAGCTGGCGATAGCCCCGCTGGTCAAGCAATCGCTTAGTGCCGGGGTCGCGTTGTGGATAGAGTAGTTTGAGTTGTATATCTTGAGATGGAGGACAAAGGGCATAATCCTGGAGCATGGCGTGGGCATCTTTCCCTCCAATGACCGTACCGCTTTCTATTGGTAGAGGAGACTCTATTGATGTTGGCGTGTATGTCTTAGCCACGCGGTGAAGGTGAAGCACATGGCCCTGGTAAGCTCGAGCGTATGCTGGATTGGGAAAAAGCATATAGTAATATCCCGCGCATTCCAAGGTCTCGGGATCTCGCATTGGTATTACTGTGTGAATCAAGTGAGTAGGAAAGACTGTTGTAGACGGTTGGCCCTTCGCATACCTTTCAGCAACTCCCCTGGGCCCGTCCAACGCGCAATGTGTTTACCTTTGGGTGCAACTCGTCGAAAGTCGCTTTCGACGAGCGATTTGCTTGCATTCTGAAGGACAAGCACAGCCAGTTTCTCTTGACGGAAAGCTTCGACTGAAGCTTGACTTGTCATATGTGCTGACCGCACTCTGCCGCGGTCTAGGTCATCATGGTATTCTTGGAAACCTTCGCCGACTTCAGGCAAAGGTAAACGAGGAATGTCATGGTTTTGCTCTTCTATGTTAAGACTAGAACTTGCTTTCTTCCGGGTCTCTTCTGGGAAAAGCTCCTCGAATAGCGATACTTTCTGCGGTTTTTGGCGTCGGACTTGATTTTTCCTGCTTAGGCGTCCACTAGCACTATGTAGACATCGTAACTGGCATGAGACGGCCAGTGAGCATGTTAGCCGAGAACATGGATTAGTAGGAGGCTTCGGTACTAGCATCAACACGCCAGCGACAGGTATGGTTTTATTGGGGCCCAGGATGCTACGAAATACGTACTGTAGCCAACCATTGTTTTTATTGATGGCTTGGCTTGGCGCGGCTCGCTTGCCTAGTTCTAGAACTATTCCGCCGTGTCCCTCAAGAAGAATGGTCGTTAAATACAACAATACGTAATTCTTCGTTCTTACTCGAAGGCGCTGCTGTCCTCTAGGCCTGACATTCAATGGGCCGTGCCATGGATAAAGTAACAGTCATCTGCAATATATGGGAGCCATTACAATTTCGGCTTTAGCTGGTATTTTGTAAGCCACCTTTATTTGAGTAGAGCACGAAAAACAACGCTGGAATTGGTTCTCCATTTGAGTGTTCTAATTTTATGGCATCTTCGGGAGGATATAAAATACGACCTTGGCCATCACGAACGGATTCTGGAGACATCTTCCGAATCTTCCTTTCCCCGTCTAACCTTGTATTGCACAAGTTTTCTGCGGGCGATGTTTGCAACATCGAGACACCCATTGGGCTAGTGAAGCCGGCCGTCGTTTGGCCTGCGGCTGAGAAGATCAAGGAAGACATTGTCCAGACATCAAAGGCTCTTCAAAAATTGTATGGCTTAGAGCTGGGCTGCAAGGTCCTTCTTTCTCAATCCAAACATCAAATCCAAGATGCAAACGACGTTGTATTGTGTGAGAAAATCGAAGACGGGTCCGGTGTATCGCTTTTGCCTTTGGACGAAGAGGGACGTTTTCATTGGTCATGGCTTCTAGAGTATGCGGTGGAACAGGCAGGGATGTTATCGCCCGGTATGCTGCTTGACAGTTACGAGTGTAAGGGAGAGAAGAGAGCATTCAAAGTTCAAGACATCAATTCTTCTGCTGATCCTTTACTCTATCGTGCGCATAAGGGCTGCAGGATTAACATCGTGGAAAATACCATGGAAACAGCCCACCCCGGAGACAATCTGAAGTGTGAGCTATTGATTCCCAACGAGGGTGTTGGTGGCTTAGACAGACAAATAAAACAGTTGAATGATATAGTAGCCATGTATAGCCCTTCATACGACAGCACATCCAATGTACCTGCTTTCTTTCAGCCCCGTCAAGGCGGTATTATTCTCTATGGTGCTCGAGGAACGGGCAAAAGCACACTACTGCAAAAGGTTTCTGAAGCTGGTTGGCAAAAAGTGTTTCACATTGATCATGCAACGACTACTTCGCGAGCCGTGGACAGTGAGGCTGTCATCACACGCATCTTCTCCGATGCCCTGCGCTTCCAGCCCAGTGTCATCATCATGGATACCCTCGAATCAATTGCTTATAAACAAGACACATCAAGTTTTGAAAGAGCTTTTTGTACCGGCCAAGTCCTGTCTCGGCAGCTTGAGCGGCTTGAAAATACCCGTACACTGGCCATCGGATCCTGTCGGAGTTTGACGGATATCTACCAGGATCTCAGAGGCGTCGGACGCCTCGAACTGGAAGTTGAGATACCGATTCCAGACTCAATTTCCCGTGCAGAAATACTCAAGGTTCTCAGTGGCATACCGAAAGATAGCATTCAATCAACCTTGGATGGTATAGCAATGCGGACGCATGGTTTTGTAGGCGCAGATCTCAAAAAGTTGCTGGGGCAGGCGGTGAAAATTAGGGCGATCCGGGATCGAGTAGCCGATTCGGACCATATAGGAATAAATAATGTGCTGCCGGGTGTATTGCTTGATGAAATGAAAACAGATTTTGACGGCGCACTGCTCAGAGTTCGGCCAACAGCCATGCAAGAGGTCTTCGTGGAGACACCGAATGTCAAATGGAGCGACATCGGAGGGCAGCACGGGGTCAAGGAGGAGCTTGAAGAAGCTGTGATATGGCCGATTAAGGTAATGTAATCGCGCAATCACTTCCTAGCAGCGTAGCTAATGACAGAAAGTACCCGGAAGCAATGGAGAGACACGGTCTCAAACCAAAGAAAGGACTGCTCCTGTACGGTCCCCCAGGCTGTTCTAAGACAATGACCGCTAAAGCTGCTGCAACTGAATCTGGACTTAATTTTCTGACAGTCCGTGGACCTGAGCTCATGAGCATGTACGTGGGAGAGTCTGAACGTGCTATTCGTGAGGTATTTAGCAAAGCCCGTGCTGTTAGTCCTAGCATCGTATTCTTTGATGAGATCGATGCAATAGGTGCTACAGGTGACAATGGCCAACACGGAGGCGTTCATACTGTGACAACATTACTGACTGAACTTGATGGCTTTCAGGAATTGAAGGATGTTTTTGTACTTGCAGCAACCAATAAGCCGGAAAGATTAGATCTCGCATTGATACGTGCGGGCAGATTGGATACGACCCTTTACGTGGGCTTACCAGATACTGCTGCCCGGCGGGAAATCCTTACGATGCGGATGCGTAACATGTTTCTCTCTGATGATGTTGATGTGGTTGCTTTGTCGGAAGCGACGGAAGGGTTTTCAGGAGCAGAAATCACTAACATTTGCCAGAAGGCAAGTTATGTGGCTCTCAGAGAGGAGATGGACATAAATCAACATCGAAGAGTCAGTGAGGAGCACTTCAGAATTGCGCTGACCAGAGTCGAGAAGTCGATCACGCTAGACATGATCAGGAGGTATGAAGCTTGGGGTGCAGGAAGACATTAAGATATTACGGGGTATCTTCTGAGATCAGCAATTCATGCGATTCCAAAAGCCTCGTCGACTGCTACGGAATAGTGCTTGTTATATACCAGTAGTGGAAAAGACTCTTGCAGAGTCCAAGTGGCTACCGATGTTGTCATTACACCCCACAGAAGCCCGTAACGGACATACATCAGACCTACCCTTATCTCTCCTTCCCATAAACTAACGAACAATGCTGTTTCGAATATGTCTGCACCCTTATTTTCTCTTTCACCAGCGCAAGCATGACCTTACAAATGACCTGACGGCTGCAATCGGGCACAAGCGGCTTTCAAGCTGATCTCAGTAGTCGGCCACTGACTAGATGCCAGGCTTTCTGCTGCCAAAGTTTTCCATAACTTCCAGGAGGAGCATCTACATGTTGGGAACGATGTAGTAAGCATTCTACGGTGAAGACTTCGGTGCAAGAGATGAGTGCATGGCGCGTCTTCATGGGGACGCCACCAATCTTTCCTCAAGGGCTAGATTGTCAAGGCGATGACAAGGGTCTACTGATAAGTTACCATCTCACGTATCTCGAGCGGCCACGCTGACCAGCATACGAAGGCGGCTAAAGAAGAGGAGTCAAAGAGTGCGCCGAATAAATGGTCCTACCCCTTTTCGGGACGCAGATATCTTTGAGGAGGATTTGGCCATTGCTTTCATTAAGGTCAAGCCAACATGAGACGTCTCGTGTAAAATTCATGTTTCTCTCAACCACGCATTCGCAGATATCGATGAGGCCATTCACATATCGGATAGGCGGTAGAAGGACATCGTGAAGGGGGAATATACCATGCTACATTCATGACTCAGGCGAAATTGTAGGGAATTCTTTTACTCAACTATCTAGCCCTTCAACGATTATAGCTTCTCTAGCAAAAGATCATCTCTCCTATCCCTCCTTTCCCTTCCATACTAATCCGATCACCGAAGTGGCCCGGTGGAAGACGTCGTAAGCACTGGAAGAAGCCAGTGCCGGAACAAAGTTGGTGTGCTTTGCATTGTGATGCTCAGCTTCTTAGTAGAATGGTTTCCATGTTTGCAGTATTCCTGAAGCTTCAGAATGACTATGCACGAAGTTCCCAAGGTGAAATTTTGGAAACGTCCAAAGTCGACCAGAGCTTCTCCAGCTGAAGCTGACTAGAGAAGGGCAAGTACTGCCCGTGAAGTGACGGATCTGTCTGTTTCTACCATAGTGTGGGACGTTTCTCTCAACAACCTTCGATCTCCAGGGACCGCCAGAGCTTGAGACTTTGAAGCGAATTCGATTTCCCGCTCTCTAAAGGCCGTGTCTCAGAATTGATGTATGGTAGACTGGCAGCGGTAGTATTCCGTTTTCATATGGCCTCTCTAGCGCGGATGTAATTCTCCTAGTCCATGATTGTGAACGTTGTCTTCTGATGGGACTCCCTCTGTTAGTGACTTCAGGCCAGGCTTCCCGAAAAGCAGCTATGTCCATCAGAGACCTTTCAATCATGGCTCAGAATGCTTCCTGGATGTGCTTGTCATCTTCATCGTGGAGATAGTAACCCTAAAAGTAGTACCTAGCTCGCAATAGCGTCATTTCTTTTTCACTTCCGAAGCCATTCTCATCTTCTTTTCGCCTTAGGTGTTGCCATCTCAAGTTGACCAACTAATAGCTCGTATCTTCTTGCCGAGAACCACCGACACTGTGATGCCGCCCTTTGGTGCCACACTGACCATGCCGTCATGGAAATTCAAATTGTGAATTCGATCCTGATACCTATGTACACCATCGAATGACGTTCCCAAACAAGACATGTGGTAAGAAACGGAAAGGGAGTAACTCGTTCTCCCAGAGAGTTGGGCAAGTTGGTAGATGAAGCAGCAAGGGCATTATGCATTCTGCCTGAACTCTTAAAACTTTTCAGGACAGCACGAAGCTGAGCATACGCAAGCATATACATAGCGCGGGCGTGCGTCGTTGGATTGACCTTTCTGGTTTGTGCAGCTAAATCGATGATACTTTGGGCAATTTCAGCCCCCTCTAGGAATTCACCCTTGGTCAAGTAATGTACCTTATGAATTAAAGAAAAAACAATATTATCATTCTCTACCCCTCGAATAAAATACCAGTCTAGGTTACAAACGCCAATCCTGCATAAAATAAACCAAGGACAATAGCGTCTCTACTAAGGGAGATCGAGGACAGCCCCTGGTCCGGTACGTTGCCCAGTACTAAGGTTCTTAGGAGCAGTCATTAATTCAATATCCTTTACGATCCTATCCATTGGCGTTACCAAGCCAGTAGGAGATGCGTAGTTAGTACCTATATTTCCTCCCTTCCTCATGTCGTAGTCTAAGGAAGGCGATGGCCCGCACATACCCTTGATAAAGCCAAAGAGTTTGGCGACTACCTGTCCATTATGATCTATAATAAAAGAACCCGAGTCGCCACTGTCGGAGAACGGATGAGCTTCTTCGTCGGCGTTGGTTTGTGAGCCAAGGATAACATACTCGGTCGTAAAACCGATGTCTTCATATGCTCCTCTTCGGCCTAACGTATCGTACTTAGTGCGCATGCCTCCCAGATTGACGTACGATTCGGTGCCGTGACAGATATCGGTGGTAATGTCTGTTGTCCGACCAATTTTGAAGTACCAGTTCCCTTTGAGAAGGGGTCCGATGCCGGTAATGGCTGAGGGTTGAAGATAAATGCCTTCCTTTCCATCAGTTTTATGGCTATAATCGCCAGGCAATTTCTTAAAAAGTCCAGCGGCCGTAGACTTAGGAAGTTTATTGCTCTTTAAGCAATGGTTCAACATGGCTGAATCAGCTTCTGAGATCTTGACAAAAGCAGTATTTAAGACATGCCCTGTAGCACTTAATCCTCTGCCGCTCGAGAATAGAATAGCTCCCATTGCTCTTGGCATGCTACTGCAAATCCGTGTAGCGGAGTTGATCGAATCAAGTGTCTCACCGATAGCGCCGAGTCGCCTGTCCTGAGTGCGATGATCTCTGCCTATTTTCTCGTATTCAGCGATAGTTGCTTTAAGGTCCTGAGCAGTGTTAAGAAGGGATTCTCTTCTCTCCTTGATAGCATCTTTGGTTGAATCGATGTCCTTTATAGTCATCCATTGAACCTTGGTCCGGACTAGATCCAACGGATCCTCGTCAAGAGACACACCACAAATGTCATACCGCTTCTCCAGTTCAGCAGACGCACCCTCTGGAGGCGCCACGACGTGCGAGTTGGTTAAGAATCCACGATGTGTCTGGCCAGCGATACTTAGGGTAATATAGCCACCTAATGTGCCTCCACCAAGCGAGCCTTCTACGCCAATGCTGGCTCCAATGCCTGGATTCTCTTTGAGGGCCGGATTCTCTAGAAATGACCGCCCAGGTCTTCCTTGGTCCTGGATTTTTGTGTCTGGTGGAGAAGCGAAGTCCGTTATTCCTGGTATGATTTGCACTCCAATGGGTTGTTCTCTTGCACTGCTCACGCTGTCTAGTATCCGCAGTATAGCCGCACGAAGTGCCGCCCAGTCATGGTGCGTGAGTGCGTCTACAGTAATTACAATGTCATGCGTTGTGGAAAGTATCTTCCTGTTTGCCCTGACTCTGTACAGACACATTGAATTCCAAGAGCGACCTAATTTCTTATCCATATATAGGACAATTTCGTGTCGTGCCAATTCATATAATGTTATATGTGGATCGCTCGGATGCATGTGCAATAAAACTGGCTCGTAGCACCGAGTAAGATCCCAGATTTCGACCTCTACGTCCGTAAGACCGTAGTCTTCCAAAAGAGACTGGACGGCGCGTTTCGCTGGTGACCATTCTCGCCGGCCGGCGTCATCGGGCATATCTACTTGTATATGAAGTGCTAAGACTTCCTGCCCCCCTTGGCCGAGGTACCCAGGTTTTGACTGTAAGTAAAATTGCACCACGTGCGGGTAGACGAAGTGGCGATCTAATTGAGCAAATATATCTTGCCGGAGCTTGCTGTTACCATTCAATAGATCTGAAATAGGAGCCCGTGGCGGCTTCAGATATAGTGGTAGAGGAAGAGGGAGTCTCATGGTGCTCGAGCGATAGTCATCGGAGTGATAAATGAATGCTTCGATGGACATTTCCCCCTCATTGTCATCAGTCAATTGAAGGAACCTCCTTCGCTTATTGGGTGAGCTTGTCAAGTCACGTTGTGGCGAGGTAGGTGGTGTTTCTGGGGTTCCTGGAGGAGGTAGTAGGCGGTAGCCGGGAAATTCACGTGATTGTTCGGACATCTTGTTGTATGTAGCTTAGCTAATAGCTCTGTTGAGAACGAGCTGTAAGTCAAAGGACTTAACGCTAGGACAAGCTATTTAGATGTAAGATAGTAAGGACTATAAGAGGGTCCGAGAATTTCACGTGCAAATAAAAATCTTGGCTGGAACCAGTTCAGCAGGGTGTACCAAGCCACGGTAATTTTCGAAAAGTGACGAAGAATGTGTGGGTCAAACTAAACCCAGGTCTGACTTCAACACAGCCAAGCGACTTAAGGGAGAGCAATACTAGTGCGATACTTTCCAGCGCACTGCTAACGCTAAGCCTAGGGAGCCGTACTAAATCGGTACATATAATGCCCACGGAGTTTTTCCTGAAAGTGGCCAGATTGCTCGTCAGGTATGTGAGAGTCGTCTAACGTTCCAGATCTTCGCTGTGTCAAAAAGCTTCTCGTAGCTTTAGAAGGGTATGCACCAAGCTCAAATTTGGGCCTAGGCCTGCGCTCTGGTCTGGGTAACATCGCTCATTCTATCAGCGTACTGTTGCTTGGTCAGTCTTCGACGAGAGGTTCTTGGACTCATCATATGTCATCCGGAGTCACTAGTTCGCACCAAGGCACCAGTACGAGTGATAGGACGATTAAGCCAGGTCCAAGCTAACAGTGTCGTCGCTTTTGAATAATGCTATGGAGAACAACACCAAAAAGTCGTGATTTGTCGGTTGAGGGGGCGTCTAGCCATTTCTAACCTTTGAGGAATCGCTGGATAGTCTTAGTTCTAAGCACTATTAAGAAGGCGGCAGGCTTCAGGGTTAGGGTTTCACTCGAAACGCTTAGCGCAAATCAAGACTTTTGGTATCGTTCTACGTACCTACCTTAGGGAGGTAAACGAATGGCAATCGCGTTTCGGATACCTGGCATCCCTAAAACTGAGTTGAACGCCAAGTTCGGGACAATTATTATACAACTGAATGCAAACAGAATCTTATTCTCATACCCTGTACATTCTTTGAGAACATACGTTGTGAATCGGACCTAGATCCAAAACAATGCCTTCTTCATCGCCCGAGCGTGGCCGTACGCGGTCACGCCAGCATACCTCCGCATTCGCCAAATCACAGACCCCTTCAAGAACAAGGTCACCACCACGTCGCACCATCTCACCTCGTTCTGCCTCAAGATCCAGGACACCAAGCCGCACACCGTCTGGTCGTGGAGATAGGCGAAACGGGACAAGAGCTGGAAGAAGTCGAAGCAAGCGTCCCACAAGAACGTTATCGCGGAGCCGAAGCGGAGATCGATCTGGGCGACGGTACGGAGAACGAAGCTACACCAGAAGCCATAGTCGCGGCTCACCAGTACCGAAGAGCTCGAAGGTGAGCTGTTGAGGAATCAGATTCTGCTGAGCCCATAACTAACGTCACATAGATCGTAGTTGAGAAGCTCACCAAGAATGTTAATGAGGCTCATCTTCAAGAGATCTTCGCTACATATGGCCCCATTCGGGCGCTGGAACTACCAATAAATCCTAAGTGTAAGAACCGAGTAACCTGGAGGAAACTCAAGCTCATCAGAATAGTTATGACCAATCGCGGTACCGCATTCATTACGTATGCAGAGACGCCAAACGCCGAAGCTGCCATTTCTCACATGCATGAAGCCCAACTAGACGGTGCAATTATCAACGTTTCAATCGTCCTTCCTCGCCGTAGATTCTCCCGCTCACCTCCTTCTCGCCGAGGGGTTCCTCCATATGATCGCTTCGAAGCACGAGGACCTCCTCCCGGAGGATACAGAGCTGGGCCGCCGCCTCCAGCCTATGGACCCCCTGGTAGTCGATATCGATCACCCTATCGATCGCCTCCACCCAGAAGGGGATCGCCGCCGAGAAGATATGGCGGCCGACCGGGCGCTAGGGACCGTGACTTGGATACGTATCGACCGCGCTCGTATTCTCGATCAAGGACTCGATCACGGTCTTACTCTTCGAGATCGAGAAGTCGGTCTCCGCCACGCCGTAATCATGGGTACCGACGAAGAGATAGCCCACCGCCTCCAAGAGGTGGGAGGAGAAGAAGAAGTCCGAGCTATTCGAGCTTTTCTAGCTACAGTGATAGGAGTAGGAGTCGGAGCAGAGCCCGTTATCGGAGGTGAAAGGGGATTAGTAAATACGCGTGGTTTCAACCATACTTTCTGTTGTTACCTGTAATCTGGACCAATTGAAGGAAATTGCTGGATCTTGAACGATGCTTTCCAAACGTGAGGGTCTTTGCGATTGACCTAGAGTTTGGGGCGATGGGTAGCTGGGGATGGTGCATGGTTCAGGAAACCGCCCCAGCTATTTGGGCATGGAAGGCGGCCACTATCTCCAGAAGTCTGTTTCAGTTGAAACACGAAAATGGATGGTCTCATGATGGCCATCTCATTTATTGAAGGCCATCTCAGTCATTTACTTTCGATGGTTCCGATATGCATCAAGTTCCATAAACGCAATGATGCACTCGTGTAGTTCTCCTTGTTCCAAATAAAAGAGGCCATGCAACAACGACTACCACAATATCAGATTTCGAAGTCCTTTAAACAAGCCGCTGACATTAAGGATATTATATCTCTATTCATGGCTTGAATGAATCTGAGACGTAATACAAAGATGTTCCATAGAATATCTACCATCTCGAGAACAAGCCTTTCCGTTCGCGCCGTGCAACACCGTCTCGTGCAACAGATTGGATAGACGCTCAAAACCCACGCACCCCTATGTCTCCTTTAGCAGCATTTGCCACCCATGGCAGAACTTATGCTGTTGTTTTGATCTGACACATTGACGCCTTGGGATGGGCCCTGGTCCGTCTTAGAAGTGTCGATAATCCTCTTCTTAATGTCCGCAGCTAAACTGTAGAAAGCCTTCTCTACATTGATGTTGCTCTTTGCAGACACCTCCATGAATGGGATGCCAAGTTCGTCGGCCAATTGTTGTCCTTGTTCCACTGATACAGCTCGTTTCTCTTCCCAGTCACATTTGTTTCCAATCAGGATCTTATTGACGCCTTCAGTTGCATGTTGTTCGACATTTGAGAACCAGGTACGGATGTCTAGGCCGTGTCAGCTTTTTGAGGCTCCATGAATGAAGTCCGTAGAAGAACAAACTGTTGAAAGACCGTTCATCAGTGACATCATATACCAGCAGAATACCCATAGCGCCTCTGTAATATGCCGTCGTAATTGTCCTAAACCTCTCTTGCCCCGCGGTATCCCATATCTGTAGCTTTACCCTCTTTCCATCTAACTCTATTGTTCGGATCTTGAAATCAATGCCTATCGTTGTGATAAAGGACGGGGTGAAGGAATCCTCGCTGAATCGTAGAAGACAACATGACTTGCCGACCCCGGAGTCACCGATAAGGAGAAGCTTTATCTGTGGATTGTCAACTCACGGCGCCTGTGAAGAGCTCTAGGTAAGGATATGCTGCATCCAAGACTCACGAGGAAGTCGTAGTTCCGAGTCCCTGCCATAATGATGTCGGAGGAGAAGCACAAGGGAACTTGGCTGGTTGGAGAGGCTCAACGCTTCTGGTCACTGCACCGAAGACCGCCAACCAGTAGTGAATGCTGACTATAGCACTGCGATTCCTTGTCTGGCCACTAGTGCTGGTATGTCTGTTTCGCAAGTAAAGATTGTGCTATGGCAGAATTATCTCTGGTTGGCAAGACTGGCTTCTTGTTGAATGCGTGAGGTAAGGCGCTAACGACCGAACGCCGAGTGGGAGGTTAGGCCGTTCCAGGCAACTACTAGGCTCACGAACACTTTTAAGGTAGATTTGATCAATGTATGGCACTAAGTACATTGAACATAGAATCTCTACTACTATATGTACAAAGGCTTAGTGTCCTAGAACATCAGCAAGTAGCCTCGTGTTAGGTCGTATGTACGAAAATTAACCGCACGCATGCACATACGTTCTGTTCGATACCAACCTTGGACGATGCACCGCAGACGCCTGCCTGATGCTCAGACCTGAAGCTATGCATTTAATATCACCTTAGCCATCTTAAATACGCCCAGCGAATCCTTTCAGCAACCTGGATTTGGCGTTCGACTCCAGTCCGAAGATCGATCAAGTCATGGACGTCTTCTAAGAATTCGTTGTAAATCTCCCCTGGAATTACGCGTTGAGCTCTCTCCCGAAGTACGTGTACTTCACAAAGTAGCATGCCATGGTCTTTGTAAGACAGCATGCCATTGCTAGTTGGGGTCGAACCAGTCAAGATACGATCGATGTTCCTGCACATGTGAGCACGTTGTCCAATGGAACAGGAGTTCTTGCTGACCTCAGTGTTCGGATCAGGCTACCCTGCTTTCCGCCTCTTATACGCCCTCTACGTCCAGCGAAGATACTACTAAGCCAGCGCGAAACACCTATACAGACCAGAATACCGGGTGTCAGTCCGACGAATCTAATCTAATCATCAGCAACGCTCAAGCAGTAATTGGCTAGAGCAAAGATACCCAAAGACAAGCTCTTGGCTCCTGAGAAGGTTATCGATACCGCCAACCGCAACCTCCACGTCTACCTTAGTCTTTTGAATCTGGATGAGGAGTGCACGTATTAGATCCCCCTTGAGAGTACCTAGGAAAGGCCTCCGGAGATCCTTCTCGTATGCTCTCAGAACTGGAGTCAAGTCTCCTTCTCTAACCTTAGCTCTAACATCGGCAACTTCTGCATCGGTTAGGCGAGTGCCACTGGAGATATCCGCGTTGTCGATGGCAAAGTCTACAACCATACGCTCTAAGCTAGCTCTGTCACCTTGTAGACTTTCTTTGCTCATGATCGCAATCTCGCTATCTTCATCATGCCGAATCGTTCCGATCACTTTCTTCAGGGGCCCGAGCACCCAATTGTTCCAGAAGTCAATTGTCGTATCTCCGAACTCCTGGAGCCAGGTGATGATTTCAGCTTTCCGACTAACAATAACACGCAGCAATGTACTGGAAGAGAGGAAGAGAGCTATTCCGGGAAGCCAATAGCGGACCAGAGGAGATGGTCTCCCATATTGGCGGATCAATCCTGCAGAGGCTGAAATGTGGGCAGGTACGTGAACTTGTAGAACGTTCTGGAGTCGGGTTCTCAGTCTTGTGGCTTGCGAAGCAGGTTGGTCCTCGCTATCATGCTGCATCGATCTAGAGTCGTCGTCGACATTTGTGAAGACCGTCTCTTCAAATTCACTAGCTCCGAGTTCAAGCACGGTGATATTTCTAAGGACTGTCTCCATCAGAGATATGCTCTTTGCGACAACGCTCCGCCATTCGTCTTGACTAGTGGAACGGCCTCTAGAGCTTACAGAACTTTCGTCGTCGACATCGAAACTCATCCCTTCGTCCATCAATATCCCCAGCCCACTGGCGCCCAGTTCACGTAAGCTTTTCAGGCGCTTCCGCTTTGACCTTGCTTCCATTCTACTCATAGTCAAAGGCGATAAGAACCTTGACTGCATATCAGCCAGAGAGCGATCCCGCACGCTATCTTTGACCAAACCATAGAATTGTCTCCATCGATCAGATATCGTCCATTGTTCTTGCATTTCCTGGTCGCCAGCACTTTGAATTGACCCCAGCCTTTGCCAAGCATCCCTGTATATATCATTGGCCCAATTCCAGAGGCGCAAGGGCGACGTCTGAATGGTATATAGCCCTGTATATCTGTACGAGCCTAGAATCTCATTCCAATATCCTATGTCATTGCTCAAGGGTAACGTCTGCTCCAACAGCACGTTTAGTATGAGCCCATAAGTTTGGGTTGCGGCCTTGCTGACAAGAAGCCATTCGAGCTCCTGTTCTTGTGCACTATACTCGTCACGCTCGGCGCTACTGCTGACAGAGCGTTCTAAATCCTTTGCTTTTTCTAGTGTATTTAGAATTGCTTGGGATGGGAGCAAGGCACGGGAGGAAGAGGCTGTAGAGAGTGTTTTGATAGCGGCTTGTAACTTAAGAGTTCGAGTCAGATCGCGGCCGACTTCACTTGGAGAAGAGTGATTTTGGGCGTCATCTGAAGTTGAATGGAGCTCGGGCGAGGAAGGGATGGAGGGCTGTTTGGCGAGCTGTAACCGGTCCAACTGACCATCAACTCGGCTGACATGGCTGGACAGTCATTTAGTACGAATTTAGCGCACCGTACGTGATCATTAGGACCTACTCTATGACCAAAGACATGGTGAACCATGAGTGGCTCGCAGCCGTCAATGCATAATCTTCAATCGAACATTGTCCAAGCGTGAGAGACTTCACCAACTCAGATGACAACGGCAGCGAACCCAAGTTTCAGGATTTGGCTTACGACGAAAGTTGGGGAATAACTCAACACCGAAAGCAAGCTCTGGATTTTGATTGCCGGTAATCAGCCGCTGAAGAGGCTAGACCGATCTTGGATCACTCCACGGCGGCAGAGGTACTGCCGACAGATGGGATCGACTTTCGACCAATGATACCGAGATTTGCCGCTTTGCATTAACAAAAAACTTATCCTGCACCCTTGAACACTTATTTACATCTATCCTACAGCAAGAAAGACAGCGTTCAAGTGGTCACTCGTTATCATGTAAGTCGCATCAACAGCTCGGCCATTGACCGCCTTTGTGACATGTCTCAACAGGAATTCAACGTCCTCCCTATTTTCGTCGCCTCCGGACACTTACTGGGGTCAATTCGACGAAGTTTCCAAGTACAATGTCCATCTGAATGTTTTCGAGCGTCTATGGGCAGCATGGTATGCCTACATGCAGAATGATGTCCTTGCGACAGGCATCATGTCGTTCTTGATGCATGAGGCCGTGTACTTTGGCCGCTCATTGCCCTGGATGATTATCGACCACATTCCATACTTCAATAAATACAAAATACAAAACGTATGTACGCCCGTCTGATGGCTTCAATTGAACGAAAAGACGGTGCTCACGCTTCGGCAGCAAAAAATCCCAACAGCGCGAGAACAATGGAATTGCGCCAAGCTTGTACTGCTATCCCATTTCACTGTGGAACTACCCCAGATCTGGTGTGTGGCAATTGGAAGCCTAGTAGCGCTCTGATTTAGCTAACGTGTCTAGGCTCTTCCACCCAATGGCCCAATATTTTGGTCTGGCTACCGGTGTCCCGTTCCCCTCGCTCCTCACGATTTCATATCAGATCGCTGTCTTCTTCGTGCTAGAGGATACATGGCATTACTGGTCACATCGAGCGCTGCACTGGGGGCCACTTTATAAGAATATCCATAAAATTCACCATCAGTACTCTGCTCCGTTTGGTTTGGCCGCAGAGTACGCGTCGCCTATCGAAGTCATGATCCTAGGTCTGGGTACCGTAGGTGCTCCAATCCTCTGGTGCGCCATCACTGGTGATCTCCACATCCTGACAATGTATATCTGGATTGTGTGCCGCTTGTTCCAAGCCATCGATGCGCACAGCGGCTATGAGTTTCCGTGGAGCTTGCACCACTTCTTACCGTTCTGGGCTGGTGCCGAGCATCATGATGTCCATCATGAAAGATTCGTTGGAAACTATTCGAGCAGCTTTAGGTGGTGGGACTACGTATTGGACACGGAGTCTGGACCTGAAGCAGCCAAAAAGAGGAGGGAGCGTCGCTTGGCAAAAGAAGGGAAGAAGGTCCAGTAACTTGGACAGCTGCTAGAGTCCATTACAAACCTATAATAATGATAATGAGCACAGTCAATAGATCAGACATTGTTGTTTGGCGGCGTCTTTGGCGATTAGACCGATGTACATAGGAGGCTGATGGGAAGTCCCTTTCTTGTATGTAGCTTCTGTATTATTCAATGCTACCAATATTAGCAATTTTGTTAACGTCATCAAATTGGAGCCCTCGAATAGTTCTGAATGGCACCTAATTTCGTGGATGTTGAAAGATTTAATTGCAATGGCTGTAATGGAAAACTTTTTTTGAAAGCCGTTCAATACTAAACGAAGTCGAAAGTCTTTAATGGCGCTGGCTCGACGTCGAACCTTTCTTCGTGCAGCTTCGCCTGTTCATCGCACCAAATTGCCATATCAACGTCCTTAATACTTAGACCCTCAGGTCTATGCGTGGTCCACTGGATAAAAGTATGGTTGTATGCCTGTCTCAGCTTAATCAGACACCATAGACACTTCCGAAATCATTTCGTTGGGCTCTATGCATACATTCCACCATTCTGGATGATGATTTTTCGATTTGCATTCTTCTGCAACGGCCTGCATGAAGCTCTTTGCGACATGTCAGCTTCAACAACACGTCATCCTGCTGGATTGATCACATCTCCGCCTACCCATGTCTTCTTAAACCCCTTAAAGTAGAAGGATCGCCTTATACCTTTGCCGTCAAGGCAAAGATTCCAACGCTGCTTCGGTGGATCACCTTGACCATTGAGCAACGGTCCCAGTTTAGCCAAGACTTCTGCCACGTTCTGGGCTCTCGAAATTATGATTCGATGCTCTCCAAACTCTCGGACTGTTTGACCCTCGCTTAGCTCGGGCTTTAGGATCAGCGGATCTTTGTTAGACATAGCATCCGCTTTGGTTCTTGGATGCCTGTAGCATTTAGGACTGTTGTGTAGACCACGATGGACCAGGCAGGAGATGTATAATCCAAAGTGGCGTCGTAATTGTACTGACATCTTGAAAAAGCTCACTCAGCATCATGCAGCTATTTGATATGGCTAGGATCTTGGCATTCGGTTGAGCTTCCCGGTCCGCGGACTTAGTAAAAAGTTCGGTTCACAACCCCTGGAAACCTCTATTCTGCAGCTCCGTTCGAGTGATGGAATGAGCTGGCAGAGGTAAACATGGATGGTCTTTTAGATTGTTATCTGTGAGGGTCGACCAATCCTTGCTTTTTGCTGTGCTTTTTAGATATCGAATTGGGCGAGAGTCCGGATAATCTTGACCCCAGCGAGTTCGCAGGAGCAAATTAATGATATCTGGACGCCGCTCAACACATTGCACATCCTACGTTCTTTTTACCCCACTGCTGGTGGCGTATCGTTTTCACAGGCCCAAGTGAATATCTTCTTGAATGTACTGATTGACCCTTACCGATTGCGAAGATGCTCTGACAGATGGTACGAGACGGCTCCAACACATGCAGATTGCTATGAAAGATCCGAGACTTGGCCCCAAATTACAAGTTGCTTACGAATTAGGCAAGGTAGATGCGGGAGATCAACTGAGTTGTAAAGCTTGTGTTTTGGAATATTTCCGAAATGCCATATTTTACGTCATGGCAAGGAATTGCATCACTCTTTCCCGGCAAATTTGGGAAGTTCTTCAAGTGGCAAATATAAACTCCCTTCTTTGCCTACATCATCCACATCTCCTATTACATTTATTCTCGTTATTAGTCTCCTGTCTTTGTTTTGCAAACTCACAAGCAAAAAAAGTTCATGCAAACAGAAATGGCATCTGCCCTCGCTAGCGGCTTACAAAAGGTCGTGAACATGGACGGAGCTGCTAGTGACAATCCAAAGCTTGCCCAGCTTTCTGAACACACAGTCAACTACGATGCGTCTCAGAATGCAAGGTTGACCACCGATTTTGGTACCAAAGTGAACAATACCGATCATTGGCTCAGCGTTTCCACCGAGGATCATTACGGACCCACTTTGTTAGAAGATGGTCACGGACGAGAAAAGGTTGGTATACCCAGTCTTCGCGTTGACAAGTAGTGAACTTTTTTGTAGATCCACCGGTTTGATCACGAGCGAATTCCAGAGCGTGTTGTACACGCGCGTGGTGCTGGTGCATTCGGGACGTTCAAGCTATATGAGAGCGCCTCAGATGTCACAAACGCCGGGGTTCTCACGGACACCTCTCGCACAACACCGGTATTTCTCCGCTTCTCGACAGTCCTTGGGAGCCGAGGTAGTGCCGATACTGTTCGTGATGTCCGAGGTTTCGCTGTAAAGTTCTACACTGAGGAGGGCAATTGGGATATCGTTGGTAATGATATTCCCGTGTTCTTCATTCAAGAAAATACATCCGATAGCCAAGCGATACTCATATTGGATCAGCATTGCTAATTGTCTCCATAGGATGCCATAAAATTTCCAGATGTTATTCACGCTGGAAAGCCTGAGCCTGATAAAGAGGTCCCGCAAGCTCAGACTGCCCACAACAACTTCTGGGACTTCCAATTCCTTCATAGTGAAGCTACACATATGTTTATGTGGGCAATGTCTGACCGAGGCATACCTCGCTCTTACAGAATGATGCAGGGATTTGGCGTGAACACTTTTATCCTGCAGAATGCAAAGGGGGAGAGGCATTTTGTGAAGTTCCACTTTACCCCTACGTTGGGCGTTCATTCCTTCGTATGGGACGAGGCCCTGAAATTGGCAGGGCAAGATCCGGATTTCCACCGTAAGGATCTCTATGAAGCCATTAGTAACGGTGTCTATCCTACATGGAAGTTCGGTATTCAAACCTTAAAAGAATCCCAGCAAGACGACTTTGAATTTGATATTCTTGACGCTACTAAAGTTTGGCCGGAGGAACTGGTACCAGTCAGATACATTGGAGAACTCGAACTCAACCGCAATGTTGACGAGTACTTTACTCAGACGGAGCAGGTCGCTTTCTGTACATCTCATGTCGTACCAGGTATCGGGTTCTCTGATGATCCTCTCCTGCAAGGGCGTAATTTCTCCTATTTCGACACTCAGCTCTCTCGACTTGGCATCAACTAGCAAGAGCTTCCTATTAATCGTCCGGTCTACCCAGTTATAAATCAGAACCGTGACGGCCAAGGCCGGCATAAGATCACCGCAGGTACAATCAATTACTGGCCAAATCGTAAAGAAGCCGTCCCACCAGCCAAGGCTTCCGAAGGCGCATACGTTGACTACCCACAAAAGGTAGCTGGCATAAAGCAGCGTCTCAAGTCGAAGAAGTTCAGAGAGCATTTTAACCAGGCGCAGCTTTTCTGGAATTCTCAGACCCCACCAGAGAAGATGCACATTATCGCAGTTTTAGGCTTCGAGCTTGATCATTGTGATGATCCTATCGTCTATGAGCGCATGGTCGAACGGTTTTGCGACATCGATCTTGAACTTGCTCAGGCAGTTGCAGAGAAGGCAGGGGCACCGACACCGCAAAAGCAGACCAGGCCTAATCATGGAAAGAAAGCCGCGGGCCTTAGTATGACTGAAGTCAACGCGCCAAAGCCAACCATTGCGAGTCGGCGTGTCGCTATCCTTATTGGAGATGGCTATGATCCTGTCGCATTCAACGGCGTCTACGCGGCTCTCAAAGCTGCCAGAGCTTTTCCATTTGTCATTGGCCCAAAGCGCCAGACTGTTTTCGCAGAGGGCGAGAGCAAGACCGGAAAAGGCGTCCAGCCAGATCATCATTTCGAAGGCATGCGTAGCACAATGTTTGATTCCGTCTTCATCCCAGGTGGCTCGCACATTGAGACGCTTTGCAAACAGGGAGGTGTTGTCCATTGGGTGCGTGAGGCTTTCGGTCACTTGAAAGCCATTGGAGCCACTGGTGAGGCCGTCAAACTTGTTAAGATTGCATGCGAGGTTGAAGGCATGCAATTCTCCTCTCAAGGCAGCCATGAGGTTGTTGACTCGTATGGTGTGGTGACTGCTGAGCAAGCTAAGCCCGAAAGTTTCCGAGAGACGTTGAACATGGTTAAGGGTGCTAAGGATTTCATTGACGCATATGCTTTTGCTATTTCACAGCACAAGAACTTTAACCGTGAGCTTGATGGGCTCTCGTCAATGGTTGCATACTAGACTAGTGGTATGGTAGCGGTGGACATCTGATGATGCTCTGAGGAGCACAGAACAGATGACATCCGTACTATGTTAATTGGCAACTAGCAGCGATCAAGTTCATCGTACTCACGACTGTTTAGTATGTATATGCGAAATTGAGTATGTATGAATCGGCCAATTCGATATATAAGAAGTCTGCCCAATAATTGCTTCAGGAAGGTTGATAGCTCATTAGACGGCGTTTTCATTGCTTGAATAAGCATTTCATACAACACGCCTCTTCACGATCTATTTGTTATTACAGCTCACGATAGTTGCAAAATTCAGTATACTACCGGCTTTGTACAAGTTTGACCGTTGTATAGGTCAGAAAAACCTTGGGTGGGTATTCAATAATGACTTGTCTTCCACCGTGATCGTTGCTCAGTAAATCTGCTAATCCCAAAATTCCTTGCGCCGAACTCACATCTATATGCATGGCCTTTGCGCCATTTCCTCGCATGGGTCTGATATCATGTTGGTAGACTGTAAAAGAAAAAGCTCCATGCGAAAAAACATTCCTTGGAGCATATCGTTCCGATAGACCAAGACATTCGTCGCATGACATTGCATGCGGGCTTATCTTCAATTTCAAACGCCAAACCATATACACGTACATTCCATCCAATATACGATTTATCCTTCCAAGCGCCCTACACAGTATAGGGTTGATATTAGAATGCCCCCATGTTCTTCAAAGCAGCCGCAAGGCGTTTATAGTCATTCAACAAGTCGGCCACCTCTCCAATCTTCAACTCCTCCGGCGTTGCAACATCCAGGTATCGCTGGGTTGGCGGTGCTATTTTCGCAGGAACGGAGCCTCCACTACTATCACTAGTAGACTCTTGTGATAGTTCCTTAGGCTTTCCAAGGGAAGGAGTAAGTGTTGGCGCAGAAGTAGGTCCGGAGGATGAGCTCCGACCAAAGCCTCGTAAGCCGCTCATGCCTGCGAAACCCTTTAGAGGGTTGATTGCATTCCCCAGACTCCGCATGGATTCAACGGCGACATTACCAGCGTGTGGAGAAGCTTCAACCGGTGCAGGTGGCTGGGAAGGACTAGTTGATACTGCTTTAGCAAAGATGTTGCTGTTTCTTTTGCTGCTGCCGGAGCTTTGAACGCTATCAACGCTTCTATCGCGCGATTGCTTGCGGCCAGTAAAGGCGGTCAGCAAGTTGTCCTCGGGCCTGGAGCTGCTTGCAGTCTCTTCGTCGGGACTGTCAAAAAGGGGTCTGATCGGAATTGTATTGACTTCTTCCTGTTCTTCTGCTTTTGGTTCTACAAGCTTCCGAGCATCATCTAGCGTCTTTGGAACGATGATTGTTCCATTCGCATTGACGCCCTCGCCAGCCAGTTGCTGTTCTTTCAGTCGGCCGAAAAGCAGTTTAAAACTACCATCGAGTGCGTTGCTGATTGTTTTGAAACCTTGATCTGCAGTTGATCGGACTGCGTCGCCAGCGGCCCCAAATGTACCAGCAGGCGGCTGGAACAGATTGCTCAACTTCCTATGATGTGAAGGAGGAGTCGCTGTAGATATTTTCGGATTTTCCGGAGGTTGCAGAGGATGATCGAACATCGGCTGCTGAGATTCTGCAGGACCAGGTGCAGTAAGCGGCGGCGCAGATAGTGAAGATACAGAAGCCGATTTGGGCCTGCCAGGAGACCAATCTGGACGGATTTCCTTCTGTGGCGTTGTTGGCCTGCTGGTCGATTTCGCTGGCCCTTCAAGAGGTTCATCGGACCGGAGGCTTGCAAGGTCGACAGTTTCTAGGAAGGTTATGGCTGCTTCTAAATTCACTAAGCAATATGCTGCTTCACCGTCGACTTTACTAGTAGCTCGGAACCTTTGTATGAAATGGAGATTGCTGATGACATTGATGCCTTCAGGTGGTGTCCTGATCAGCGTATAGATTAAAGTAGGTAAAATTTCGTCTGCAGACGAAGATGACTGGTGTAAAGCGGTGAGCAGATCCACAATATTCTTGTGGGTAGCAGCTAGCTGCTGCAATTTCCCAAGAGGATACTTGGCTTCGTTCATCCTCAACAAACCGTCCCTGGCCTTCAATATCCAGTCTTCTACTCCATTGTTGCCCTCGTCCGTCTGCGAGGCATCAAAAGTGATGCCGAGGTCTCGCAGATTTATGCCAACTAAAGCCAACGCTGCTGTTCTTGACCGAAGCTTTTCGTCCCTGACCTCGTCCAGCGTGCTTCGATGGCGCCAGATTCTGCTGTACACCTTTTCACAAACCATCTTCTCTACAGCCTCTTCCAGTGCTATTTTTTGGCGATCTAGCATACGGCGTGTCTTCCTCCGCTCCGAGATCTCCTGAGGTGTAAGCATTTGTTGCTCGGGACCCGCAACAACAGGCGAACCTAACGTATCTTTTGACGACGCTCGCAGTCTGCTCGAGTCTTTCGTTATGCTCGAAGCTTTTGACGATATTGAAGGATTTGGAGATGCCCCTCGGGACTGACGAGTTGATAAGGCACTTATATGAGTGGCGATATGCGACTCAGCTTTCACATAGAAGCTTTGAAATATATCTGATAATTTCTCAATTGATGGTGGTGTGTTGTGTACTTTGGCACTTAATGAGTCGATGAATCTGCAGTGTGACAGGTTAGTACCGTAAAACATGCCAGCAGCTAACAGAGCTTGCCTGTCTATCAAGCTAATGAGCTCTATCGGAAGCTCATCAAATCCATCAGGGATTCCTTGTGGAGAATCTAGTTCATTTACATCTTGAACCGATCCTTGCGCACCACTCACGAGGTTGTCCTTTTCAAATATATCATTCTCCTGAAGCGCCTTTCTCGAGTTGCCTTCCAGAGGCAAAGAGATGGTCTCGGTACTCAAACCTCCGAGCAACGTACCATTCTGGAGCGTACTAGCTCGGCTTCGAGAAATTGGGCTCGCGTGAGGGGAGTCGAGCCGAGTGAATAATTTAGACATGTTGGCGGTCTGTTCTTGAGATGAACTTTGCTCTGCTCTTTGAATTCGAGCCAGGATGTGTCGGAGAGATTACCGTTGAATTCAGTCAGACGGAGTTGTCCGGTTCTCATCAAGAAGCTGACTGATCGGGAATGAGATCAAATCTGTGGGTTAGTATCGAGGTTCAAATATATTCAATGATACTTGGTAATTGCCAACATCGTGAGCGAATCAGCAAGAATTTTAGTTAGAAAGATGGGCAGCATGCTTGTATCGGATATGATACAGCTTATCTGAGTCATTAAATCAATTAAAATGAAGGAAGAGATGAAGAACAAGCGTTCAACGAGCTGCCTGAAGCCCACGAGTTAAAGGAGCCGGATGATGCCGGTGTCGCAAATACTATTTTCCGGGGCCCCGCTACGGTTGCCTGCCGAGCTGCCCTGGTGATCGTCGCCGTCACCATCACAACGATCTCCACAACGGGCTTCTGCCTCTGTGGCGAGAGCCTTACTACACCCTTCACACTCCCGATATATCGTCTAAGATGGCATCGCGAAACTGCAATCCCAAAAGATGCCATTCACGAGGTCGTATCACCACTACCCGACTGTTCTGGTGGCTAGCCGCCTCATTCACGATTCCAGCAACAGCAGCAGCATCATGGACAGATGGCTGGTCCAACCGGTTAATGCAGGTCCCAATAATACCAGATCCCTCTCCCATAATCTCCGAACCTCGGACGCCCATATCATCAATGGAGCAAGAGCATGACTTCACACTACGACACATATATGGTTACAGCGAGCATGACCACCCAGAGGTTTACCGCCGGCTGGATATAAGGCCTGGGGATATTATCTGGGCCAATTCAGGTGGACAAGGCGAAAGGTCGCGGCTCGGAACGCTACATGCAAAGTCGACACAGACTACTATTGAGAGGCTTTCGGATCGTAGCGTTTCGAGGATGCAGTCTCTCTATCATACCGCGAGGCTTACAGGAGCTTCACCTATACTTGATGCATCGGAATGGACGGCAGATAATGTATCTGGACCAGATGTTACGGACAAAGAAACTGTGTTAACCCTCGCTAAAATGTCTTGGAACGCTTATACCGCAGAACCTGGCACTGGCGAGTGGCAGGATGAGACCGGCAGGTTTAATCACTCGCAGGGCTTTGGTTGGGAAGGCGACAGTCTACGAGGTCACATATTCGCGGATAAAAACAACGCCACTGTCGTTATAGCTTTGAAAGGAACATCACCTGCAGTCTTTGATGGTGCCGAGACGACTACCAATGACAAAGTCAATGACAATCTATTCTTCGGATGTTGCTGCGGCCAAGGTGGACAATATCTTTGGCATCAGGTTTGTGATTGTATGACGTCGGCATTCACCTGCAACCAGACATGCCTAGTTAAAGCAATGAGGAATGAGAATCGGTACTATGCAAAGTCGATCGAGCTGTATGGAAACGTTACTGAGGTCTACCCTGACTCGAACATTTGGCTTGTCGGTCACTCTTTAGGAGGGTCTACAAGTGCTTTGCTGGGTTTGACTTTTGGACTACCCGTTACTACTTTCGAAGCCCCAGGAGATGCACTTGCTGCCGCAAGGTTAGGTCTTCCCTCACCGCCCACGGCTCACGCGAGCGCTCCTCAGACTAGAAAATACACTGGTGCGGTTCATTTTGGCCATACTGCTGATCCCATATTTATGGGCAGCTGCAACGCAGCGACTTCCGCATGCACTCTAGGGGGTTACTCAATGCAGACCGAATGCCACACGGGCTGCGTTTCTCGTTACGATACCGTTGGCGATAAACAATGGCGGGTAGGAGCTGGATATCACAAAATTCGTAGTGTCATTCACGACGTGATTGAAGCATACCCTGACGTGCCCCAATGCATGTCGGATGAGGAATGTGTCGATTGCTTCAATTGGAAATTCTTTCAAAGCAATGGCAGCGAACCATCCACAAGCACCACAAGCAGTACTAGCTCAACTACAGCAACTCCTACACGGACTACAACTTGCAAGACGCCTGGATGGTGGGGTATGTGAATCTCCATGATTGCCAAGTACTTTGAGCTAATATTTGCAGGATGTCTTGACGAGACTACAACCTCAACCTCGACAAGTTCGTCCACGTTAACAACCGACTTGCCCACCACATCATGCGTAAAGTATGGGTGGTTTGGAGGCTGTCTCGAGACGACCACAATATCTCCGACCACTACATCAAATGTTGCTACCCCTGCAAGAGCACCTACAATAACAACCACAAGGCCATTCGCGGATATCCGTCCCATTATGAAGGCAACTGCAGTAAAAACATCTACCTGAAGTGCTATTCTCGCCATCGAAATGTGGACTCGCCTCCCAAAGAACTTGCGGGTCTCAGTAAATAGGTTCGCTCCATCCTCTTTATAAAGTTAGCGTCTCGCACAAATATAGTATAATCGTTTCTGAAGCATAGCGTCGGATATGTCTGGGCGTTGACGGGCATTGGCTTTGAGCACTTGATACCAGATACAAATGGGATTGCCGAATATCGGATGGGAGGGTAGCATGGGTATTGGTGTATGGGAAGTGTAAATATTGACGATACATAAGCATTCGATTATTGTCTCACAGTGTTTCCTTCTACGTGTGCTTGTGATCAAGGCCACAAAAGTAACGAGAGAAGATAAATTTACGGCGGCTTAGGTAGGAATTAAAAGGTCTGGTATCCAATTCAAGGCTAGGTAATCTGCCAGAAGAGTACCTAGACGTCTTGTTCCTTCACTGGGCTTCCTTCATATCATGCCGTCAAGAACAAGGGAATTAGAATACGATTGAACAACATGTGAATTGGGCACTGCGAGGTTCAGCGCTCATGAGGAAAGTTTACAGGTACCCAGCAGGAAGCAGGACACCCAGAAACAGGGCGAAGATGGGACTGTTCATCATGAGTGCAAGGCATCGTATGCAGCACGAATGATACTTCAAACGCTCAAAACACAGGGACTTCTTATTAGATTCATATTACTTCATTGAACCAAGGTACATCTTCTCAGAAAGCCTCCAGCTCAAGCTAAACCTCCATTTCGCCCCAAAGCCTTAACGAGCCTTATTACAACCCTAAGGGGTTCTGTCCAGTCTGCTGTTTGCCCGTAGCATCGGTCACAGTATTGGAGACACCGCCTGTGGTATCCTGGACAGCGCCGCCAGCGCCCTTAGTTGTGTCGCCAAGGGTATCCGTCGCACCCTTGGCGGTATTGCCAGCGGTTTCGCCGACTCCGCTGACTATGCGTGGTGTTTAGTTGGGGTGTTGCAGAAGAGTAACATCATGGGTAGTATGGGAAGGATGGCATACCAGCGTTGCCAGCTGTGTCAGTGACGCCTGGGTGGTTGGGTCAGTTGATGTTTTGCTATTGGAGGAATAAGACAGAGGAGACTCACCACCAACGGTCTTTCCTGCAGTATCAGTGACACCGCCCAATATGCCTAGAGAGCAGGATTAGTACTGAATTGGTGAGCTGAGGGAGGAATGGATACCGCCGAGTTTGTCTGCCATTGTATTTGGTTTTGTGGTTGGTTAATTGGTTTCTTTTGGAATTTTTCAGAATATTGTTCTTGTGGCTTATGTAGGATCGAAAAGAGATTGAACAATGTGACTTGAGACACAGGGCAATATATAGGCAAAAACAAACAGTTGGCGTTGGTGTGCCATGCCTTGAAGGGGCATCTTGATGACGTCACTTGGAGCCTTACCACCCCCACCAACCAATCCCGCCATATGAGAAGACGACGGTGGCGCCTCGCTTGATTGATAGCGAACCAAGGTTCGTGCCGGTTCGCAGGACTGCGGCGGGAAAATCCTGTTTTTGTTCTTGCGTACAGTGCAAGACCAAAGGGTCTCTTTATTTGAACTTGGCCAAGATGGTTTGGACGTTTGAAAGTATGTTCGGGGTTGGGGGTAGGTGGGTGCCCAACGCGACGCGCGTTTGCTGTGATAACGGTTGTCGGCACCGCGATCTACTGTCTTTGTTGAAGTGTCTTAGGTGCGGCAGAGTTGATCGGATGCTGTAGATTTGAACGGGATAGAGTTCGAAAAGATGCAACGACTTCAATAGTCCTTGGTCGCGGATATGCACCCAAGCGGTGCAGGGGGAGGAAATGCAGAGCACGTTCAACGGTTATCAAAACTTCGCTTAGACCTGTGTTATTGGCAGGAAGTGACAGGCATGAGTGCTGGGTTCGTATTGGGGAGGCGCGACTTCGATGTCGATTCAACAGGCCTTTCATTAAGTACTGTAGCTCATCACCATGGTTCCGGAAGCGTTACGCGGACAAGCCATGATCCGCCGGACGTAAAATTTCTTTGCTTTGGTGCCGTTGCCAGGGACTTTTCTGGTCGTCAACGTTCTCCAGGTCCGGATGTTTCTCATATCATGCTGCGTGCTGCAAAGCAGGATTAACTGAGCGAATAGCTCTTGTTCTGTATCAAAAGTTTCATTAGAAAGACTCGAGCGAGCCACAACTGCAAGGACAGTACGGTCTCGCAGCCAGGTCATAGACTTCGAGAACAGGCAGTCTCCAGCTCCTATAACAGAGGAAGTGACCATTCTAAACAGGAAGAGTAAGAATATAACAAACTTGATGGGCTCTAGACAAGTGATGAAAAGAATCACGCGAATATACACGTCAAACAGTCAATCCTTACTGAACCTTGCGGGAAAAAATAGAAGGCCCTAATATGGGAAGAAATGATTATTCAAAGAGACGACCGAGGTTTCTTACATATCGTGTCCTATATGAATGTACTTTCGTCAAGACATTAATATCGACTGATGGGCGCAAGGAACGAGATTCAAGCCCTGATAAGTATCCATATGTCCTGTCGAGATTTTAGATCTCGGAAAATGTTTTCCAGGAAAAGCTAGAGCTTGGCGAAGAGTACACCATATGACGCCTTGACATTACCGGCAGCCTGGATCTTCTTGTGATTGAGCAATCACAGCCAGGACTATCAAATCGGCAGGTTGTAAATAGCGATCAATGTGAAGCGGCCAGAACCCGAGAAGAGCGAACTTCTCCTGCTCCTTTCGGTAGATTTCCTTAGCAGCGCTTGCGGTTTTGCCCGAGTGCTTATCTTCTCTTCTTTTCCTTTTCTGCCACCCCTCAACATTTTCACTTATGATAACATCATCTTCCATACTGTACTTCCTGGTAGGAGTACGCTTAGCTTGAGTGCCGTCGTTTGTAATGTAAGGGCCGAGACTTTCAGTCATAGACTCTACGCCCTGAAGAGCCCTCCAAGCACGGCCAGCGCTGTAACGAGTACTGCTTGTTTTAGCGGTTAGTGAATATTGTAGCGTGATACGACATACTTAAAAGCTAAGTGTCTGGTGTTTCATAATATTATTATTATTGTTTAGGAATTTTTTCATATCTTTTCAATCGCTGGCCTATGAGCTTTCGGTCAGGCATGGTAGGCCATATAATGTACAGACATTCGATGTTTCTCGAGTACCAGAAGAACCTATACCAGTCTATTGTCGTCAACGCTTTGAAAGATGAGGCCAACGCTTATAGAATCCCACTATTGATCTCTACTGGTTGCTCGATTATGACCAGTGGTCCAGCCTTCACGGTATCCATTGTCGGTGCACCAGGTGTGTCCGCTATCACAGCCAGGAACAATCCCTTGGCTTCAAATTCTGGAGGTACGATCGACGCGTTGGTCTTTGTATCGAAGGGTACGGTGATGTTGAGCAGGCCATGGAAGAAGACGGCATAGTAGGTGGTGTTGGCGTCGAACGTGGGCTGGTTGGCTGGATTAGAAAATGCGAAAGTGATGGGAGATCCAGGTAGTAGCGTCGTCGAATTCTCAGCATAGCTCAAAGCTGGCAAATTCTGGCTTGGGACAGGGTAAGTCGGGTTACCCGCCGGACAAGAGCCGGGAACGATGAAGACTTTGGTGGTGTCCAATATCTGGTTCGCATAGGGGAAAATTGTGTCGACCGGCCCACCAAATGGTGATTGGTTCCAGATTTCGATCAGACCCCAAGCCTCGTGGCGGGCCTCAGTTTCAGCAACCGCAACGAGAGCAGCCTTGGAGGAGTCGAGTGTTGCTTGGAGGATCAGACCAGTGAGGAACGCCATGCTTGCGATTTCAACAACGGTATGGGCAGCAAGGTATGCCACAGGCGAGGTTATGCCAAACTGATACTTGCATTGCGCTGGCCTCGTTGACGTGTTTGAAATAGCCTCCTCGAAGATCCGAGCATGACCCGCTTCATTGTCCCGGATCTCAATGATCCTTTGATATGTTGTCGCCGGATATCCAGCCTCGACGAACGCCGACTCATTGAAGGTGTCTACGCCGAATTGATAGAAATTGTATATGGCCCACTCTGCGCCCGCCAAGTTCTGGAAGAGAAGGTCGTCTGGCCCAGGAGGGCCTGATTCGGTGGGGAAGATTGGTTTTGTATAGTTCCCGGGGAATGGGGGCGAGGTACCATTATAATTGCTGTAGTAGGACGACTCTGCGGGGATTGGACCAAAATCGGGATTGGCGAGGATTTCGCTGGATTGAGGTGTTGGTGCGGCATGCAATATCTCAGCAAAGAGGAGGGCTACTGAGGCAAGACATGATGTAGAGGAACGCATCTTGATGGTGGTTGTGATTGATCAAAGAAGATACACTTGGGACTTATGGCTTAGACGAGGGATTTAATGGAAAGGAAGGCACGCCTGTCGACCGCCATTATATCCACCATAGCGCAGCCTTGGCATATCGAGAGCAAAATTCGCGAATGAGCTAGGAAGGTGCTCGAGACTCTCGGGGGTTTCGTGGCGCGGATACTTTGGATTCGCAGTCATGAAAGCAAGGAACCATGAATGCTGGGCGTGAGATATGTGGCTCTTTTCGGAAGGGCCTACAGGCGCCCATCAGTCATTGCTTCTGGATAAGTCGGCTTTACCCCAGAGGCTTGATCGGCGAAGTATCTGCCGTCGCCCCTACCTTTGACAGATGTTCCCGATACAAGAAGCTTTGGTGTAGGATTAAGGAGCTGATGTGTTGACTGCCTCAAAAAGGAAGTACCATGGCTTGGACTAAATCCTTTTGGGATGCGAAAACGCCCAACAGTCTGCAGATTGAACAGTTGGTTTCCAACGTTCAGCTGGGGCCGATGGAAGGCTTGCCTGACGGTGGGGCTTGCATGATGTACGATATCCACAAGCCTCCTAGGCTCGCGGCAGAGTGACGCAAGAGACGAGAGACGGGAGCGACTGTAGGCCAACAGAAAATGGCAGAGTTTTAGCCAAGGATGCAAATCTCGCTAATCTGCATGAACTCATGGACAAGCGGGACGATGTGAGATGAAAGCAGTATGGTGGCTCTTTCATGCGAACTATTCCTCCAGAGTATAGTGTTATGGGGCCATTAATTTACACCATATCCTGAATGGGTGATAGGTGATTTGAATGGGAGGATACTTTTGGTAGGTACTGTGTATTGACTGGGATGAGGAATCAAGTACCGCCGCGTGGTGTGAATATCGCCTGCCCTACCTTAGCCTGCCCCTTAGCTGCATGACCTTAGTGCCCTAGACCTCCTGGTACCCGCACCTCGGTAGAACTGAGGGCGTCGATCACAGCTCGATCTGCACAGGGAGGGTATCGAGATCGTTCACTAATGCACTCTCCAAACCCTAACGCACTAAGCCAAGACCCTAAGACCGCAGACGCAAAACCCGCCGGAAAGTTCAAAGTTCAAGGTTGGAGGTTCAAGGTTCAAGGTAGGTACGAATGCTACAGCATCCTTCCCGTATGCGTTATGCACTCCCTGCAACCGCTGCGACCATGCCGACTGCATCATGCAAAACCTAAAACCTTCATGGATCATCACACTCTCGGCCCTAAAGCTCAAGCGACATATCATATACCACTTGTAATATATGATACCATTCATACATGACGATGGTACCAATCTCTGACTGCACCCCGTGCAGCATCACAACGTGTGACTAGCATCAACACCATGTGGGTCGGAGAGACCACAAGTCCCGTTACTAAAGTATTCTTCCTCAAGTCTTAGTCGATCCTATGGATAAGCTCTCCCACAGAGGATGGACTTCTCCCCAACCAACGCAATCGGCATGATCATCCAATGACTCCCAGTCAACTGCCGCAATTGGTCTCTCAGCTCCGAGCTTGTACGGTGGGGGGATTCTGATTTCCTTCTTGATCGACTCTCAAAGATATTCATTCCAGTAGCGCCTCCCAAACATGTCAATGGCTTAAGCTAGCTACGTGTGGAAGGGGCTGAAAGCAGGCTGCGGGCGTGGCTTCTGGACCTCAAGCACCTCCCACATATTCTAAATCTCTTCTTTCGATAGTTCACCTCCTCGTACTTTGCATGCTAACGGCACCGGCCATGACATTCAACATGCGTCTCTTATCCCCCTTCAGCTTCCTGTTAGGCCTTGTTGTCCTCGTTGCGTATAAGGTCTTCTCTTCCATACGTGAGAAGCGACGACAACATGCAGAGGCCGCAAGGCGAGGCTGCAGTCCTTGTCCTGTACTTCCCAGGAAAGACCTCTTTGGCATCACCCAGTTTAGAGAAAGCATCAGAGCTACCCGCGCGGAGCGTGGTCCAAAGTACGTGGCTGAGAAGATGGACTCCATGGGCAAGAACATCCATACTATCCAAGTCCGTGTATTAGACTACGACTTGAATGTAACTCGCGATCCTGAAAACCTCAGAGCTTGCTTCTCCTCGCAATCCAACGACTTCGATATCGGTGTCCATAGAACTCAAAGCTGGAAGCCTCTGCTAGGCGTTGGCATCTTCACGTCGCAAGGCGAGGCATGGAAACACTCACGAGCTCTCGTCCGACCACAGTTCACCAAAGAGCAGGTTTCAGACCTCGACCTGGCGGAAAGACATACAAGAGATCTTACAAATAAAATCAGAGCGGGATCTGATGGCTGGACTGAGACCATGGACCTTCAGCCCCTCTTCTACAACTTCGCCCTAGACACCGTCACAGAATTCCTTTATGGTTATTCCGTCCATGCTCAAAATCCAGACGCCCGGGCAGCCCTACCAACAGTGAGAGGCATGGACGAGCCCAACCTGCTTGAACTCGGCGTCAACTTTGATAAGGGAAAGCGTTGGATCGAAGAAAGAGGCGCCTTCTATAAGTGGTACTGGTTAATCTCCTCCAAAGATTTCGACTATCGATGTCGTGAGATCCACAAATTAGTCGACTGGTTCGTTTATTGTCGCCTCCAAGGCGGCGCCAAACACACCGATCCAACCCTCCCCGACGGCCGCAAAAAGTTCATCCTTCTTCACGAATTAGCAAAAGAGACCCAGGATCCCCTCGAACTCCGTAATGAGAGTCTTTCCCTCCTGTTCGCAGGCCGCGATACAGTAGGCGCCCTCCTCGGCTGGGTCTTCTACTTCCTTGCCCGTCACCCTCACATCTACAGCAAACTCCGCTCCATCGTCCTCGACCAATTCGGCTCCTCACCCACCTCCGAAATATCCTTCCAACAACTGAAAGCCTGCTCCTACATCACCCACGTCATCAACGAAACCTTTCGTGTCGCGGCCGTCATCCCTTTAAACGAGCGCGTCGCTGTGCGCGATACAACGCTCCCCCGGGGCGGGGGCCCCGATGGCTCACGACCTATTTTCATCCCGAAGGGAAGACAGGTGCTGATCGCGACATATGCCATGCAGCATCGTGCCGATATATGGGGTGAGGATGTTGAGGAATTCAGACCGGAGCGCTGGGAAGAGGGAAGGAAAGTGGGGTTCGAGTTTATTCCCTTCGGGGCGGGAACTAGGTCGTGCTTAGGTCGTGAGTGGACCCTAAATCCCCGTCACATGGAACTCCCTTTTTCTCCTAACAGCAACCTTGCCTTTTCTTTTCCTTCCTACCCACCAACGATAATCCATCGCGGACACACACATCTCCTCTTCCCATCCACCATTTCATCCACCAACGGCTACGCACGGGCCGATTTTCGTTGCATGGAGTCTATTTCTGAGGTTATGTTGACGAATATGAAAAGTTGCTGACGTGTATAATCTTTCTTATTTAGAACAATTCTCGCATACAGAAACCAGTTATATAATTGTCCGCTTCTGTCAGCGATTCGATCGCATTGAGAATATGGAACCTCCCGGTCCGATTAGATTATGTCACGCTATTGAGAATAGGAGCGGGTCGGGAGTGCAGGTTAGGCTTCATGAGGCGGAGGATAAATCTTGATGATTTTTTCGTTGTGAAATGATCCTTGTGTCGTGATGTATTTGATAGTCTTTATACCAATCTTTTGTTTTTGGAAATGAGTTACCTTAGATTGGAAGAGTCTCTCCAGTTCGCTTCAAGTTTCAATATACTTTAAAGATCTTAATAAGATAGAAACTGATAATAATATGACTCAAGATGGTTTGAATGATTTGGAATATGTGCGCGGCTGTTGAGAAATTCCGAAATTTCGATTAACATTAAACAGTAAGAGTATCTCAAAACTATATACCGCCGCTGATCATATCATGGCAACATCTCACTCATCCCAATAACATAATACAAAGACAATTTCCCTAATCCATCCAAGACCCAGGAATAGATATCTGACTGCTTCGATAATCCTCCGGATCACGAACGTGGACAGGCTCCGGTTTCATCACCACTGGCTCCGTCTCCACCCCAGAATCCGCCCTCTCAACACTCTCAAGCTGCATACTTGTCCTTGCTGTCTCGAAACTGTTCTTTCCCTGACCTTGGCCGTCATGAGCGCTCCTATAGCTCTCTTCGCTTCTCCTGCGCGAGCGAGAGATGTCAATGCTTTCGCCAGCGACACTGTATTCCGTTGCTGGGCCAAGGGCAGAACCAGCGGCAGCTTCGATGGATGGTTTCTTATCTTTAACGCTCTTCCACTCGAGACCAAAGGCGACGAGGCAAGAGAGGGCGGAGAGGGGGATAGCGGCGATGAAGACTTTCTGGAGGGCGTTGTTGTAGACGACGAGGAGGCCGGGGAGGGAGGCGGCGGGGACGATGGATCGGAACTGGGTGGCTCCAGCGGCGATGACGGCGGAAACGTCTACACCAGGTAATTCGTTGGCCGCTGAGGCTTCGGAGAGCACGTTCTGTAGAATGTTGTTGCCGACGGAGACGAAGATCGCACCGCCGAGGGATTGCATGCTGACGATGGCTGCGATACCGATGGGGACTTGGTCGAGCTTAAGCACTGTCTGTACAGCTATGACGCCCTGTTGGACGGCCATGCCGAGACCTGCGGATGTGATGACTTGGTAGCCGACCCATTTGCCTGTGCCGCTGTTGACTTGCAGAGTGGACAGTAGGCCACAGCCTATGGTGCCAATGGCGGAACCCAGGATAGCCGGAGGAACGAAATAGCCTATTTTGCTGACAATGATACCGGCGATGACGGAGAAGAGAGCGTTGGCGATCATGTATGTTATCAAATCCACACCGGACTGGACGGCGTTGGCGCCTTTGATTGCTTGGAACCAGATGGGAAGGTAGTATGCGTGGAGCAAGACAGTTCCGTAAATAAAAAAAGCTGCCAGGCAGCTGAGGGCGACGCTGCGCTGTAAGACGATTCGTGGTGGTAGCAGAGCTTCGTCTCCCTGCCTCTTCTGCCAAAAAATGAATATGATTGCCGTTACGCCTGCACCGACTAGAAGACCGATTACCCGGGCGCTTTTCCAGGGGTAGTTCAGCTCGTTATACTGTAGAGCCAGGAAAAACATGACAGCGGCTACGATAAGGATGAAATTGCCAATTAGATCGAGTCCTAGAATCTTTTCCAAAACTGGCCTGTCACTCTCTTTGGCGTTCTTGTGTGGCTTGAAGAAGAAAATCATGCTGAGGACCGTCGCGCCACCCACTGGAAGGTTGAAGTAGAAACTGCGAGTATATTAGATCATGCTTATGATTCCTTTCTAGATCCATGACATACCACCATCGCCACGTAACGTCCTGGGTAAAGAGTCCACCTAATAGAGGACCAACAATGGCACCGACACCGAACATCACTCCTACGACGGCGCTATAGACAGGCCGCCTATGAAGTGGCACCGCGTGTGATACCACAACGAAAGACCCTGTCAGGATGCCAGCACTTCCCCAGCCTGCTATTGCTCGACCGATTATGAGTGCCACCGAATTTGGTGCGATACCGCAGATCAAACTCCCAAGCTCGAATATGCCCAGGGCACAAAGAAATGACCATTTTATATTGAAAAGTGTGAAAATTCGTCCGTATATTGGCTGGAGAGCACCAGCCGTTACAAGGTACGCGCTGCCATACCAGCCGACATCGTCGTAGGAGTGGAAGTCATCTGTGATGCGTGGTATAGCCTTTAAGGAATGTAAGTCAGCATTATGCTTTGCCCTCCAGTACTTTAAAGCCGCTCACCGTGGCAACGATGGTCCGGTCCAGTGAAACCAAGAAGACGGATAGACATATACCAAGTGTGAGGAGTGCGAGAGGGAGAGGGCTTAGGTAGTCATTGGGGTCCTCCTCCTGCTCCACTCTGTGCGGGCGTCTTGTACGTGTCTTTCTTTTTCCGGCCGGTTTGATTTCTTCAAATGTAGGGCTGCCCCTCAATTCATGCTGATTGTCTTTGGTCCCAACAGGCGAAGCGGGAACCCCATTGGAAGATTTCTGGTGGGCTTCTGTATCATCTGTGGGTACAGGAGAGTTCACACGGGAGCTCTCTCCAGGCGGTTTGCTAAGAAGGAAGCTGCCCTTCCGACTTGTCTTCTCCAGATATTGCTGGTAATCAGACATGCCATCGAGACCTGGTGTGAGTGTTATCTCACTTCGACCAGCTGGACTCCTGGTGGAGTTTGACATGACTGCTGTTAATAGAGAGCAAAACCTTGGCTCTCCGTTAAAGTACGAGGGTAATAGATTGCCTGTATAAACACATCAATTCAACCGATTTTGCAAGTAATCCTCAGTATGAAGCTATGAAAGGCAATCTGAGTCAACTGCCAAGGTCGTCTACAACTAACACGTGATAGAGGTGTAATGGAGGGTGAAGATGTTGAGGATATGTGCAAAGCTGGCCTAGAACGTGGGAAAGGAGGAAGCAAGGGAAATCCGACGCAGCTGCAGGAAGGTTGGAAGAAGCATCGATAAACAAGCGGTGTCTCTTGCTTGGCCACCAGACAAATGGACGGGATATTCCAAGGACCTCCGTAAGAGGCTTGCAATTAATTGGAAAATAATAGTATGGATTTGCGATGAAAACATGATAAGAAAAGCACATCAGACACCTTCTAGGTAATGTGTAATACGGTAAAGCGGCTGGATTGATCGCTAGGAGATTACACTGCATAGCGTGATGATCTTGACCTCGGTGACGCGTGTGGTTGCGCATCATACATTGGTGGTGCACAGGTGGGCAGTCCGAATGTGTGACATTTCCTTTAAGATTCGGTAATAGAAGTGGGCCAGTATTGTATTTTACATGTACGATATTTAAGTGGTAATCGTCACAAATCCCTTCCGGGCCTTGGCACCGAAAAACTCCAACCTCCAAGAATCAACCCGCTATGCAAGTCTATTGGATATCATCATAATTTGTCTAGTAAGTCAATCCCAAGAACCACCACAGATCACTATGCTTGCCCAGGGCATCTGCCTCCGCCGTGAATTCGCCTACTAAGCCTTCAAGCCCTGCTAGCTTATTCGCCATCTGCAGACCCCGCAACCTCTCCTCCTCAACCTTCTCCCATGTCCATGGATCGGCCTTCTCTTCTGCTGTCCCATCTGGAGATCCGTCTCTTGACTGGTCTCTTTGTTCTTCCGATGATGGTAAAAGCGCGTTTCGCGCGGCTTCCCAGACTAGATCCAACTGCTCGAAAAATCGGAACGGGACATCAAATATCTGTTGAGCAATGTTTTGCTTAGTAGGTGCATTATAGACCTCTGTTTGCAATAACGCGAGGTCTGCAGGCCGAGGCGGCAACAAGCCCGAAGCTTGTAGCATAACCTCAGGTGGGATCGTTAGACGACCCTTCTTAAAGACAAGCTTGCTAAGAGCAGAGGCGATAATTGCATCTTCCGCCTTGTCCACGGATCTCATACCAGCATTCTGATTCTTTTGTTTGGGGTACATTGAGAATCGTCTTGGCTTGACAGCGTCTTTCCGAACGAAGTGTGTGACCATATAGATCCATTTTCGGTCCCAGGACAGTACTCGTGTCCACATCTCATACTGTTCAAATGGGTTGATCTCCTTTCTGAAAGAACAACCGACAGCCCCAAGTGCAACTCCAAAAGTCTGGTTGCCACCAGCTATGATTCCTTGTCCTTTGCTTCGCCTGGCCTGTTCAATTCCAGCAGAGAACAGTGTGCATATCAGATGAGTTCGGGCAATGTCAACGTCTTGAAAATAGGTGCTGTTGGACTCTGTCATATCCACTGTCAGGCTTGTGCTGCACATAGTTTGAATTGGTGAACTCACTATGGATATTGTAGTCCAGCTCCATAAGAGATCCATGTGACTCGGTGATTAAAGGTTGAAAAAGCTGAGCTGGTGACATGGGTGTCCGCGATCGCTCTGAGCGGAGCACAAAGCGAAATGCATTGAGCAGACGGACCTGAGTGGGAATGTCAGTCTAGGACGAAAACACACCAGAGGACGCATTACGTACATGCCAAATAAGAGGTAAATTCTTGAAATTAACAATTATCAATAAAATGCACAAAAATTTCCATATTGAAGAAGGAACCAAGGTATCAGCAAGCACCTCCTTACCAGGAAGCGTTTCTAGAGTGAGTGGCATGATGTTTGCTATTGCCTGTCGAAAGGTGCCAGAATTTATTGACTATGGTTCTTTGGAAGTCTCCCGATTCTCCAGGCTACAGTCTGTAGTCAAGGGATGTGGTTTCTTTGAAAATATCAGTTGCAAATGTGTTTGAGTCTCTGACGTGTAGTCACTCAGATCGCTTGGGGGCGTGTCACATTAGACCGACAAGATTGGTATGTTTTACACTAAGAGAATGTATTGAATTACATGTTTCCAGGCCAGCTCCATCTCCAGTGTCAGCACCGCCTAGTCGATCATGGAGCTTTCAAATCGCATGACACTGGTGCCAGAAGTTGCATGAGACATGTGATTGGCGAGTGTCGAGACGATCGGCGTCATGATACGCCCTGTTTTAGTCGTACGCGAGACATGCTTGTTGAACGGTAGGAGCCAGACCGGCAGTGTTGCCCTCTTCGGACAGAATTTGGCGGTGGCTGATATCAGGTAATATCCACGGTCCTAGAGTGGTAGAGTGTCAAGAAGGAAGATTGGTGAACCACCGGAAAGGCAGATCCACTGGCGCATATGATGATATGGCTGCATGCAGGAAGTTTATGCTGCCAATGATGGAGTTGGCTGTGGCATTGTCATCGCATGCAGACCCCTGACTAGCGCGTAAGCAGGGGATCCACAATTATAATTACAACTAACACCATCTAGGTTATGTTGGAGAAAGCTGAGATAAGCTCAATCCGGCAATGCAGAAGCGCAGAGCCGCGATGGCCGAGGGTACTGTTACTTTCGCTTGATACCTTAAGGTAGATGGCTTTATTTCGGATAGCGGACTGAACCCGCGAATCATTCCTAATTCGCTTTACCAGAGTAAGGCTAATTCTACAGAAGTCGTCAGCGAGTAAATTACCTGGTAGGTTATTTTGATAGTACCGTTGTTCCCTTTATCGTGTATTCGTTCAGATGACCTGATCGTCCGAGCTTTGTTGACCGGCTCATTGTCCAGGCTCTTCTACAAAAAATGACCCACTTTAATTTTGAGATGTGTGTGTCCGCGAGACCCCCAATACCGTGCTTGATAGTTGTACATCAGAGCCAATCATCTTGTCGTGGTAGCGAGTCAGACCTGGTAGAACCTGCATACCAATCATGCATTCTGTTTCTTGGGTCATTGATGCTAATACTAGACCTATAACAGCACTAAAGCCGATTGATGCCATCCACTCGCTACAGCGCCCCATGACCGGCCTGGGGATACATCGAACATCGCCCGTACGCTAATATCACGGTACTCAGACGTCAATCAAATTTCGATGCCTTGCAGATCAGCCTTTGCTATAGGAGCCAAGTACTGCTGCGAACCAAAGTGTCCCTTGACGGCTCCACCTCTTTCGGTGCAGATCGGACGCCCCTTCCGTATTGAGATGAGTATCAAGCCTTAGGTAGACTTTGATGGCTTCGCAATCAAAGAGCCTTGCGCTTCAACGAGCTAAATGCCCCAGGTCTGAAAGATCAGCGATTGTCTATCAGTTTTGAGAGACCCAAGCAAAGGTGCGAATCCGACGTCACCCTGTCAGGGAATCCTGCAAACCCTTCGAAATGCTATTTGCCCGTCGAAAGCCACATCCTTCATGATTCTCCAGGACAGCCTAAGCCCCCCAGTTACCCAAGGGATCTAACAGACTTTGTTGGTCCTAGTAACACGCCACTGATATTCGGAAAGACTTAGCCCTTCCAACGTATTCTCTTTTAAGCACTGCTCGTCTTCTATTTCTCATTCTCATTTCAACTCTTCAATCTCAAGTGCAATTCAAAGGCTGCTCCGTGATTACCTAGCAACAATGTCATACTCCTACGGTCCTCAAACCCCCCTCGACGCCAAAGCTGTGCAGCTCAGCGATCTGTCGCCATGGCGGATATTCGATCGAGTATGGACATCAGCCATGGGTTATCCGGCAGACAAATTAGACATCACCCCTGGAGTAACACCTATGTTGACCCTCAAGTCAACGGCTGCAGTCCTGATTACCTACTACACCATTATCCTTGGAGGCCGGGAACTGATGAGGACGCGCCCAGCATTTAAACTAAACGACCTTTTCCTCATCCATAACTTTTACTTGACGGCCATTTCTGGTGTGCTTCTAGTTCTGTTCGTTGAGCAGCTCGCACCAACGATCTGGAAACATGGTGTTTTCTTCACCATCTGTGATGCTGGAGGTTGGACTGGACCATTGGTGACCCTATATTACGTGGGTGACTAATCAATCCTTCGGATCGCAGACGATAATTGACAATGACCAGCTGAATTATCTAACCAAATACCTTGAACTTTTGGACACGGTCTTCCTCGTTCTCAAGAAGAAACCCCTTAGTGCGTGATTTCCGCGATACTCGCTTGCTCTGGCGCCAGCTGACCTCATCAGCTTTCCTGCATTGTTACCATCATGGGGCAACCGCCTTTCTCTGCTACACTCAACTAATCGGACACACTCCCGTGTCATGGGTTCCTATTACGTTAAACTTGACTGTACATGTGGTCATGTATTGGTACTATTTCCAAGCAGCAAGGGGTATCCGTATTTGGTGGAAGGAATGGATCACGAGACTGCAAATTGCTCAGTTCGTGATCGATCTCGGTAAGTTTCCACAGCTTCGGCCCCTCATCTCCGAGACACTGCTCAAACAGTATCTTAGGCTTCGTATACTACGCCACTTACAATTACGCGGCCAGCGTGTATTTTCCTTCTTTCCCCCATGTTGGAAAGTGTGGTGGTGAAGAGTTTGCAGCTTTCACCGGGTGCGCGACTTTGAGTTCTTATCTAGTCCTATTCATTTCCTTTTACGCGGCGACATACAAGAAGGCGAGCAAGAAGGAGAAGAGGTCAACCCGGGCAATGAGCACAAGCATTCCGAACAAGGCAGTTCGCGGACTCGAGACCAAGCAAATGCCCACGATGTCGGAGACGAGCGAGACTGCAGTCGACGCGCTGCACGCGGCCGAAGAGCTGATGAAAGCTGCAGGGACAACGCTTGCACACGACCTGCACCTGACGAGCAGTGGCAGGAAGAGCTGAATATGCAAGAGCCACGAGGGGGTTAACGGGGAAATAATTGCGTCGGTTATTGCGGGAAGGGGTCATGTCCGTTGAGCATGTGGCAACCTTCTCGTGGACGATAATCCCAGCTATTTAGTATCAAGGAGGGTATGAACATGCGGGTTTCAGGCGTTATACGATGTTATCGATCTTGATTTAGAGTACGAGTAGTAGTCAACCAATCTTCTTACACCGGTTGTGGCGGATAAAAAACTTGTCCAATTTTGGTTAGGTTATGCACTGGCGTTGGACCGTCACGGACCAAGGCAAAGCTGTTCCCCTTCGTGGCGCCGCTCCCTTTCGCCGGCCCCCGTTCGCTGGTCGTTCATCATCAAGACTACCTCTTTTAGCCGTGGATCTCAAACATACTCTATTTCGACCTCGCCAATGATGCAAGGGAATCCGCACAAACCAGTCAAGGCCACGCACACATTCGGGGGGCCTTGCGTGTAGCAACAAGACGGAAGGAATTATCATCATCATGCTGCTTCCTTGCTTCCTGCCTTGCTTCCTACCTCCCTGACTAGCCTGCAGATGCTATGGAATATCCTTTGGCGCCTTGCGGCAGCATGCATAATCTCTCCGATTTATTGTCTGGGCGACCAAACAATTACCATTCCGGCGAGGTATGTGTGAGTTGACCTTTTAACGGTTCGCCCGTCACTCTCGTCAATTGGAAAGTATGGGCACCTCCAATTGGGCTGAATGGAGTAAGTTGATCGTTTCAGGCTCAGCCATAATCAGCCATTATGCATAATATGTAACAACCCACCTGCCACTCATACCTGCATTTGGATCGTATGGTGTAGTATGCATAGTTTCAGGCATCCAATAGTATTGCGCTCTATAAGCGACCCAACCATGTTCCTTTACCGCTTTTTCAACGTAAGCAGTCCAGACCTTTTTTCCTCGAATGAAAAGCCGCCGACCTACTATTCGGTCATGACTCCTCTGGTCTGGAAGGGTCTTGTATTGGGGGTCCCTTCTGTCCTTGGCCCTCTACAGCTGTCCTTTCGTGAATCAGATCTGACACCGAGCAGGACCGAGTTGGTGGAAGATAATGAAGGAAGACGGTGACGGCTACCATGAGCGCGGAGCCAAGTCCAGGAAATCTAGTTCCTGTAGATTACCTCTTTCGATCCTTCCCCGTTAGCGTTACCGGTCCAACCGTACGATGGTCATCTCTTTACTATAGTAGCGGGTGGGACGGCGTAAACGAACCGACCCAAACAGTCTTAGTGCCTTTTAGCACGTTGGAAAGATCGCCAACGCATCGAGTAGCCCGGACCAGGGGTATTGCAGTCGTTCTGTATCTCCAGTATTCTCTGTACCGCCAGCGCCAGCCGTCATATCAAACATGCCCAACCATAAACACCTCACTTCTTACAAACCATCTGACATGTCTGCATCGCCCCATCGCCCATGATTTCAGTGGCTTTTCGTGGCTTATTCCCCATGCCCGTCATGAGCGCCAATGCCGTCCTTCCCACTCTATTGGTATCCTGCCGTGCAAGGTTGTGGCCTGTTTGTGGCCTGTCCCAATGCTAGCTCGCATGTGCCGGATCGACTCGTGCTTGCCTTGTTCGCTTTCCAATCTTTGCATGTACGCGTTCAATTTGGTGGGTCTCTCTGGAGATCCCATCTTTATGTTTCCCAATGCGTACGTTGTATACGACAGTGTAAATTACACATGTCCGGGGCTAGTCCAGTGACTGAGTCTCTCGTCGGCAATGACGTTTATCCCAACAGCTTGACTTTCACTCCTTACCTGAAGCTAGGTAAGGAGTATCCAATCTCCAAGGCTCTAATTTTCCTCTCACGGTCAGCGGCGTTCTCTGAGTGACTTCGGACAAGCCATCTTTGCTATCATTCCCCCCTTATAGCCGCAAAACCCCAAGCACTTTGCTATTCAAATCTCATCTGGTTTGATATCTTCTCATAGCTATACAGACTTAGCTACCAATACGCCAATATGGCTATCAAAATGGAGGTTCTGCCACTGCTGATTCTCTCAGGAGGGATAGCTGTCGGCGCTCAAAGACTCGCTGGTATGGATGCTATACGCGTCTTCAGTGCTGCATTTGGATTCAGTATATTGGTCTATCTTGCCTACTGGTCATACATTTTTCCCTTTTATATCTCCACTCTTCGCAAAGTCCCCACAGTCCCAGGATTCCCACTATGGGGCCAATTCTTTACCATTATCACCACCGAGGTTGGTACGCCAAACCGAGAATGGCATAAAACACACGGTCCAATTGTCAGATATTTCTTCCCCTTTGGTGCAGAACGTCTTTCAATTGCCGACGACGACGCTCTCAACCACATGTGCATCAAGAACCCATACAACTACCCCAAGCCGGATCGTGCCAAGCAATGGATGGTTCGAGTTCTAGGCGAGGGCGTCCTTCTCGCAGAAGGAAACCCACATAAGCACCAGCGAAAGGCTCTTTCACCCGGCTTCTCAATCCAGTCAATCAAGGCCCTGACTCCCATTTTCTGGCGCAAAGCCCTGCTCCTTTCCAAGCTCTGGGAACGAGACATGCTTGTAGCAAATACCAAAAGCATGACTATCGAAGTCCTCGAATGGCTCAACCGCACCACCCTCGACATAATCGGCGAAGCTGGTTTCGGCACCGACCTCGACTCCCTAGAACACCCTGAGACCCCCATCCGTGAAGCCTACCGCCTCGTCTTCGCCTTCGATATCCAATCCCGTGTCCTACACGGCTTGGCAGCCTTCATCCCCCTTACCAAATACCTCCCCGCCAAAATGAACCGCGACATCCTCCAAAGCCGCAACATCATCATGAGCAAAGCCACCGACATCGTCCGCCAAAAGCACCAAAAGACCCACGCAAAAGACAAAGACATCATCGCCCTCATCGTCAAAGACAACATGAGAATGGAAGCCGCAGGTGAAGCCACCCTCTCCTTCGAAACAATGCGCGACCAAGTAATGACCTTCCTCGGCGCCGGTCACGACACCACCGCCACCGGCGTCGCCTGGACCATCCACCTCCTCTCCACCCATCCCGAAGTCCAAGAACGCGTCCGCGCAGAAATCAAACAGCACTACCCATTTATGTTCGACCCCACAGCCCGTAACGACGTCGACCGTCTCTCCAGCCTCGACGCCGACAACCTCCACTATCTTGACAACGTCTGCCGCGAATCCCTCCGCTATATTCCCCCCATCCCCATGACCGTCCGCGAAACCATCACCGACGACCGCTTGGGAGGCTATGACGTCCCTGCCAAAACAACCGTCTATATCCATGCCAACGCCATCCACCGCCTCCCCTCTTTCTGGGGCGATGATGCTGACGTCTTTGATCCGGATAGGTGGGATAGATTGCCAGAGGGCCATACAACGAATGCATTCATGACATTCTTGCAAGGGCCGAGGGGATGTATTGGCCGGAAGTTTGCAGAAACGGAGATGAAGTGTTTAATGATTTGTCTCCTTTCAATGTATCGGTTCGAGAGGGATATGGCAGTTGATGATCCAGAGTCCTGGAAGATGTGGAGGTTGGTGCTGAGGCCTAGGGATGGCGTTCAATGTAAAGTTACGATGTTGGAAGAGGCGGAGAAGGCAGCTATTGGTGCTTGATCAGTGTATGGTGTGTGTGTGTGGTCAAATTGATGATAGTTGTTGATGTTGTCGTTAGGTGTTTAGTGTCTGATAGGATAATTGCTTAGATCGCTTAGAATACGCTTCAAACTTTGCTGATTGGCGCCACAAAGCTTCTTGATCAGATCATGCTTGTGATGAAACCTTCTTTTGATGTCTTTTGCTTTTTGAGAGTACGGAGATATATTTTTTTCCCCAACGGCAAGTACCCTAGAATCTTAATGCTCTCCCTTCTGTCAAAGGATGCATTCCTCCTATTCTTCTAGACGCTTTCAAACTCCACGGGCATCAATTTTAGACTATATTCAAGAAACATTCTCAGTCTACCCAACCAACAACCCCCCAAGCCCTGATCAGTATCCACAACCTGCTTCTCCTTCTCATTGCCTACTCCGCGTTCTCCCCGCCATCGCAGAATTGATAACCCTCTTGTAATAAAGAAATGAGTAGTTCGATCAAACAAACAAACAAACAAACGAACGTTATTCTCTTCAATTGACGAAGATTTTTGCATACCATATCTATCCTAGATAGACCCTTCTCCTCTAGATTAGTCCGAGTTCCTGGCATAATACATAAAAGTAACAGGTTGCATGGTGGTGGTGGAGGGTCAATCTGTATCCTCTATTAGTGGTACAGATAGACTCTCTGCATAAGATTAGTATGGGGACGCAGGTTGTGCCTTATTTGAACTGGACATGTATCGTGCGTGGGCATGGGAGGTGAATAGATCTCATGGTTCCTCCGCTTTCGTCGGGCAATTCTTGATCATGCATGCTAAATATCATCGTGACACAACGCTTCACCTGCCCCTCTCATTTACCGAAGATGATTAGATCCGTCATAATATCGAGCGCGGCGCATTTTGTGAACCGTCTGCTAGCTCTTGTGGAAGTCGTGACTGTTTCTACCGTCACTTGAGAAGCTGTGTTTGCGATTGTGTGATAAGGTAGGTTGAATATAGGATGTGAGATTTTAATTGGAAGAGGATACAGTGCTATTTTACACCACAGTATATTGTTAGAAGTACGCTGGCTCAGAAAGAGCAGCATAGTCTCGCTCGAAGAGGCTCTGTCAATGTCAGTGAGGACAAGGATCCTTTATCGGTTCAATGGAGGCCTTCGTATGACTCGGAGAAACGCAAGGCCCAATGTCACGTAAAGAAAACCTATCAAGGTTTGGGGGAAATAAGGCCTTAATCCTTTAGCAAGCAATGCATGAGCCATATTCCAAACCTTTGCGTTTGGGTATCCCAGAGGAGTGACATCCATATTATTAACTTAGTACGTGAATCAAGATCCACTTTTTCCGGGGTGAAACAAGGCGTGAAGGTACAATCTCAATGAAGAAGGAATGAGGGGGACGGCACGGTAATGACGTTAGCTAGTCAACCAAGGGGATAGAGGGGCAGTGAGCCCTAGGGAGACGACTGTAGTGAGGATGGACGGGAAGTGCCCAAACGAAAGAGGGAATATAGCCCGAAGATGAGGGTGTTCACCAGATTCGGGAGCATACCTGTGATATGCAAGGTTGGCCAATGAAACAGGACGGAGAAAAAGCCATGTGCTGATCCTAGACACGGAAGGAGTGGGCACTGCGACATAAGCTTGTATGATTCTGGAGACTTGTTGTCTTGTGAGATATCCCTTCGAAATGCGATGCTGGCAAGCACAGGTAGAGAATATTTGCAAAAGGTTAGAATGGCCTTTTGAGGCATTTCAAAGACATATATGCGTTCAACATATATTCGTCAATGCGGGGTTTCAGTCTGATATTTAGAGGATCGCTTGGATGTAGTTGGTGGCAATAAGGCTTTGTTCGGGTCGACTGCCCACATATCGTCAACGTCACCGGGTCTTTGCATCATTGGCTATACCGTTGAGACAGCCGTTATGCATGTGACGCGGGTATGCATCATGAGCGTTAATCGACTAACTGTTCAGATGTTCTACGCAGCGCTAATGCGGTGCCAGGTCTCTCGAAGTCATGGGTTTTACTCGACCCAGCTGATGCTTAGCCTCATGCTGATCAAAAAACTTCGTGCATTAGGCCAACACAAGGCTAACACATGGCGGTATTCAATGCCATGCTCCACGAGGTCAGGGCAGATCTGAACAGAGAATTTGGGTACGGGCCGTCTGCTGCTCATACCTAAGCATATGCAACGACCACGAGACGGTGACAGACAGCTGGGAGCATAGATGTGGCGGTGTCATTATTCCCCGTCAGTGAAACCCAGTGCAGTGGATAGTAACTGTATTTCCCCACCCCACCACTCACAGACGAGCAGAACCCGGCAAGGAATAGACGTAAGGGCAAGCATCCTAGAAGGTTCTTCATTTAACAACGACCTAGGACTGCTCTGTCAGATAAGTGTCGTACCATGAGTACAACGGTAACGCAAGAACAACCGAATCTCATGGGAGTGCCTTCGATATTTCGCGGAGCATACGGTCCAGGAGCACCCACCTACTGCCAGTACCCGCCTACTGCTCGTCAAAACTTAAGGAAGAGACGCGAGGCAACCCACATTGCGGAAAAGGACACGGTCAAACCGTTGAGTAAGTCAACAAGCATCACTGCGCATGCTTTGAGACGGCCGTCTACGAATTGTGATGTGATCTTCTCTGTGAGGACTTCGCTTAAGGTCCATCAATTGCCTATTTGGATGTGTGAGGTTTAAGGAGCCAATGGAATGCAGCAGAGTGCAAGACGTACCTCGGTAAGACCTCGACCGATCTCGGGAGAGCCATGAATATGCAGCTTTGGTAAGAGATATTCAGATCATATTCCCTTATTCATGCGACACCAATCAGACCCATCCACTGCTTGGAGTGCAAGGCATTTGTTGGCAAGAATGATAAATATCAGTACCAAATCCTTCGACTTCTGAAACAATTTGACATGCATTGCTGATTAAAGAGCAATATCGTCTAAACCTGCATTCCCGTATGTCGGGATCAGCATAAGAATAACCCCAAGCAGGCGACGTTATCTTTGGAGGCTCCGTCGAGGTAATCGATTCGAGGCCATATAGATGAATGAAACCATCGCGTCTCGCTTCGGGTAATGCTGCTCTCCCTAAGCATGTTCGTTATGGTGGATGACTAAGGCTGAGATCAAGTATTTGATATCAGAAGGCGGAGACATGTCCGATGGCGCGTGTATTTTCTATTAATCTGTAAGTCTTTGAATAACATCGCCATAGCTTGTAGGCAAATCAGTCGTAACATTCTCCAATTTGAAGCCAACACTGACCTATAAGCAGTAACAAGAGCAATGTAATCCGTACTGGTAGCAATGGTTCAATATACGCTTAAACACCATTGGATACGTACTTGTGCAGGGCAATTGCTGCAAGTAGTCTCTGGGCGTACTCAAGCCTTGTTTGAATTATTAGTGCCAGTATCGATGGTCAGCATGCTGGTGGTGCCGGTTTTCTTTTTTTCTTTGTAGCATATTCGTTCCTGGTCCTCGAAGAAGAGGCCAGTCAAAACCAGTATGAACATGTCAAAGTACCCAATGATAGCGGGATTCAGGGGTAGGTATCAGCTTGGCAGAATTGGGCTTAGCGTGTGGTGTACGTCACATTCCTTGATTCCGCCACAACATTAGCTACGTCAGAGCCTCTCCAGCCTCACTTACCCCAGATGTATCCCTTTATACACGAGACACTCCACATACATATAACGTGCAATTCTTTTACCACATGCAAAGAATCATGGACGCATTATCAAACCAATTGTTCTCGTTCGAACTGGGCGTTCAACCTAACAGAGATACCTTCCAAAATATTGCAGCAACTGTAAATAAAGGGTGTAAGTATCCCAAACGCACTTATTCGACTGGGGATCCCGACAAGAGCTGACCTTCGCCATCCACGCAGTGACCGCTCTCGCAAACCAAGGCAATGCCTTACAACAGTACACCGACACTCTCGAAGGAAACAAATTCATCTCAGGTGCACCAGTACCACAGATTCAACAACAGCTCACCCAACCTCAAATTCAATATATCAATGCCGCACCAACGCCGCAAGCTGCCCAGGCCCGTAGAGCCAAGGTGCTCAAAGATCCAGTGGTATGGCAAATAAGTGAAAAGCAAATGAAGGCGTTGCAGTGGAAGAGAAAGCAGCTGCTACAAGCTCAAAAAGCAGAATTGGAGCGCAAGAGACAGGAGAGAGCGAAGAGAGGACCTCCGCCGAAGTTGGGCCCGTCGAAGAATGGGAAGAACGGATCGAACGGGCAGAGTAGCGCATCATCACAGGCAAAGCCACCCCAGCCCAAAGCTCAGCAGCCCAAAGCATCACCCCCTAAGTCAACCCCAGCTAAAACCCAGCAGAACGGAGCACCACCGAAGCCAAAAGCACCTGCTGCTAAGCCATCGCAAGCGCCGAAGGCTCCAGCAAAAGCTCCGGCAAAAGCTCCGGCAAAAGCTCCGGCAAAAGCACCACTCAAGAAATAAGGTGAAGCCGCTAGCGGTGACATATTGGGGTGAAAAGGTGACTTGAATGGCACGTGGCTGCGGCAGGCTTGGATGGCAACATCTGTACAACCTCGTGTATAATATACTAGCAGCTGGAGTTTCTCTGCACTTGGCTGAGATGCGATGATCGAGCGAGATGTTCCACTTATGGACGAAGCATTCCTTGTATGATAGATGAGGGACGGAAGCGTTTGTGGCATGATACCAAGAATGACTCATATGAGCTTCAAAGTCTTTTCCTATTGATTGGATTGCATTTCACCCAAAGACTTGAAGCAGGACTGCATGATCGATAGGGGCTCGCTTCTCTAGTTAATTTCGCGATTGAACCTTCTTCTGTCTCTTTCACAAAAGGTATAAAATATCTTGGCAACCCCCTGAAGATCAGCCGACTGCATGCCCAATAACCATTTCAGCTTTGATAAGCACGTCAGAATCCATGGTGCAAGAGAGATCTCTACGTTTATAAATTCTGGCTCAAAGCCCGGAAAATCGTCCTCTTGCACTAATGATCAGTCGAACCTCGAAGAACTTTTCCGGGCCTTTTCTTGATAGTCATGTCTAACCCGGTCAGAGAAACCTGTATCCCAACAACACAATATCTCCTCCAAAAGATAGACCCAACCACCACCAGCTAAACCTCATATATACAGGATTAACCTCCCTCTGCAGACGCCACCGTCATACCAACCCTCCACAGCAAGACATACCTTCTCATCTCCCCCATCCACCCCAGTCTCCGACCCGTCTTCATCCTCGACACTTCTCAAGAAAACTGCCACTTCATAGCCATCTCCTACGCTCAATCAGGCGCCTCCACCTCGCCACCGGTGCTCGCTCAGATCTACTCAAAGCAAGACTGAAAAGACAGTTTTTCAAGCCGCAACGGAAGCGGGAGAAGATCCTCCAGAGGTATTGCAACTGTAGCATGACGTGGCGAATTTGGAAAGTGAAAAGAGCACAGCATCTACGCTTGAGAAGAACGTTCAGCTGTCTCGCTATCCTAAGGCACTGTGCTGGTATTGGAAGAGCGTAAATCCCCCATCGGCGGCAGTGATGGGAATGACGGCTGGGACACGATGGATATCAATTTGAGCGGTCCATATCTCATCACTTATGTCTTCCTGCCCCTATTATGAAAAGGAGGCGAGGAAGAGATCTTCTAGATTAGTAGCTTAGTATTTTCCCTGAAATTGCCCTGCGGGAGCGCGTGTGCGATATCCAAGGCTGCAATTCTAAGCCTCGGAGAGTTTGTGAATGTGGAGTATCGTAGTGAGGAGATCAAGGACGATATAGAGGCGCTGGAATTCGGTATGGTTGTCCCTTTAATACGGATATTGCTGCTTGGTAAGTGATGATGAGTGCTGAAGGTTTGCAATTGTCACGTCGGCTGAAAGTCCTATAGTACACCCGAGGAAAGAGAGGCACGAGTGCTTAAGAGGGGGCTATATTGACTGTATAAGGGATATTGGGAAATTGACGGCAGAGGAAGACAAGATTGTCAGAAGTGACAAAGTAAAAGTAGAATATTAGTGCATTGAGCTACGATACAGTGATTCATTTGGCGCTTTTAGCCGGATTAGCTGCGAGTGCTTGGATTTCGTAAGCCTTGTTGACTAGAGGGTTTACTCTTCTTTTCGCCTGTTCAGTCCATTTGGTTTGTCTAACTTCAGGGACCTGCCATTGGCTTCTGTAAAAATGGTGACCTTGCCATTTGATATGGCTTCATATACATATGGTACAATGGCATATCTTACATGATATTCATCGCAGGCGCAGGAGCAAGTTTGTGACTGGCTGCATGCCTCCATCAATACAGTGGAGCTCGCATGAAATTTTCGCTTACCCACCTCAAAAGTTATACCTGGCAATAACTCAGGACGTTTCAGCAGAAGACTCCAATGCTCTGCGTATTTTTCGTTTCGGTTCTTGCTTGCCCTGTCGAAGCTCCAACTTCTTCCGGGCTCGCCGGATGTCTGCACTGTCCACATGTTTGTCGTTTGACGTTTCTGATCCTGCAACCGTCGCAGGTGCCGATGGAATTTGTGGCTTCGAATCTGGCTGTTTCGGGACAATATTCGACTTGGGCTTAGACTTGAGATCTATCTCGCCTTTCTTGGTGGGAGCTTTTGTGATTGCCGGCTTATCGCCTGCGTCTTTCGAAGGGGTGGTGCTTGTCTGCGCGGTCTTCTTTGGGGTTTGCTGCTGTGGCTGTGGCTTGTCACTTGCCCCCACTCCAGTTTTGGTTGGCAGCTTTCGTGGTACAGCACGCTTAGGCGATGCACTTGGAGCAGCAGTTCCCCGGGTAGAAAGCTTCGGAGCAGATTTGGGTTTTGCCTTCGACGTTTGCGCTGTCGTCCCGACTGTGCTTGGTGCCTTGTCAAGTCCTTTGGCAGGAAAGTCTTCCAACGGCTTGCCATTTAGGGTGACAGGTGCTTTGCTAGCAGCAGCTTGGTCTAATCCTTTAGCAGGGAAGTCTTTGAGTGGCTTTCCGTTCAGCGTCACAGGCTTTTTGCTAGTGTTAGCTTTTGACGCAGGCCCTAGCTTGGGAGACTTCGTAGAAAATGCCTTCGCAACCGACTTCTCGTCAAGTCCCTTAGTAGGAAAGTCTTTTTGCGGAACTCCATTCAGAGTCACTACGCCATGAGACAGAGCGGCATTCCTTAGCTTACTACCTGGAACCTTTTGACGGTCTCGCAAGGCCTTTCTTGCTGCCGCTTTTAAGCGCTTTTGGTCAGGGACCTTGATTTGACCCTTCTGGTAGGCATCAATCTGTTTCAAGACAGTTTTCTGATCAATTGATTTGATCTGATTTAAGACCTTCGTTGGCAGTGCACCATAGAACATGTACAGCACCAGAGCGAACAGTCCAATTGGCGCAAACACTTGCAAAAATTCGTACCAATATTTAGGCCTGATCTGGGCTTCGATGTGACCGGAACCTCGAATAAGCTGTCCTTTCTCATCTTTGCTTACACCCTCATCCGCTGGCAAACGACCTGTACGGTAATAATCTTCGATAAATTTGTCCTTCTCCGTCCAACGCTGTCTTAGCCAAAGATCAAACTTTTTCGGATCATCTAACGGTATGGAGGATATAAGAAATCGCCGCCAATACATGTTAACTGATTTTGGAGGGCGCCCTCCAAAATATGAGGCGCCAACAGTGAAGATGTCTTGAGCGAATTGTCCCCGGGGCACGCCCTCATAGGCAATGGTGCAATCGTATACGTAGTCGACGGTCTGCCTCAACTCCTGGAGGATAAATTGTAGTCCAGTGCTACGTGGCAAGAGGGTATGCTGCATATCTTTGATGCCGTTTTTTTCTGCCCATTGCCTACTGGCTTCTCTTGTGCTGTCAGCAAGATTCGTTCCCTCCGGGAATATCATCAACCACATTGGATCTTTTCGGTTGTTGAACTTCTGTAAATGTGCTGCCATTCGAGGTTTATCCTGTTCCCATTTTCTCTTCAGGAAGATAAATTGGGAGAACTGCATCCCCCAACCGATGACAGGTATCCGCTTAAGAGACTCTTTGAGGACGACATATATGCGGCCGTGCATTCCAGCTGTATAACCGATCCACCAGAGATATAACCAGTCGGTATATATTTGATGATTTGCAATCATGATCATTCTTTCGGGAAAATTGCAGTAAAGAGATCCATCAGTGGTCTTTAATAGCTGACCTCGCACGCTGCTATCCCCACTGATCCTAACAACCGTTGGCGCCCACCACTGGGTCATCGTCATGGTAAGGAGCCCCCATGATTGTTTTGTGAATGCTATCCAAGCATTGTACCAATCTTCATTGATGAGGTACAATGGGGCGCCAAGAAACTGGGAGGCGTTGATTCTGAAGGAGTGTCAGCTTTCCATACTTCGTGAACAGTAATTTACTCAAAGCTGGGGGATATGGGGAGATAACTCACGCCATGCATCCTCCAACGAAGTATGAAGCTAAAGTCAATGCTCTCGAAGCTTTGGATTGCTCGGGCTGTGGCTCGCCACTGGGAGGCTTCGCGGGCTTGGTGGATATACCATAGCCGAAATCTCTTTCCACATTAATACCTGCGACAGTCCTAGGCGCTTCTGAAGTCATTTTCAGCTTCGATAATGCATTGGAAATGGGGTTAGAAAACAGCTGTATAAAAGACCAAAACTTGGTTGACAAACTGGGTGTCGCGTGTGAAACCGCGACGGGGTTAAGATGATGTCATTGTGCTTAAACCCGGTCACAGCTCGCAAGTCTCAAGACACTTTGAGCATTGTAATATCATAGCAAAAGAACCGACACGCATAGTTCACGAGGCATGACTTGCCCTTATCATCAAGACACCATGATTTCGGAGCCTCTCTCCCTGGACTGTGGAGCTCTGCATCCCAAGCGGAAAGCGTAGCACCCATGAAGCTGGGCCATTTGCCAGGACACTGTTCGATAAACCTCTGTTGAAAGCTCAATTTTGTGTCCTCTTATTCATTAGACCATTCGGGCTTCTTTTTCTCCGCGAAAGCGGACATTCCAATTTTTTGGTCTTTGCTACCAAACAGACCGTGGAAGACTTTCCTCTCGTAGTCCAAACCGTCCCTCAAGCCAACATCCTGACTCTTATTAACCACCTCTTTTGCTGCCATCACCGCCACCTTTGACATGCTTGCAATCTTCGCCGCCGTGTCCACAGCCCCTTGTACACATTCTTCCGCACTGTCAAATACCCTAGCCGCAACACCCCATTGTGTTGCTTCCGTCCCGCTGAAGTTCTTGCCCGTCAAAATCAGTTCCATAGCACGACTCTTTCCTATTGCTGCAATGAGTCTCTGGCTGCCGCCAGCCCCGGGGATGATTCCCAATTTAATTTCCGGTTGGCCGAACGTGGCGGATGAGGAGCAATAGATTATATCAGCCATTAAGGCAAGTTCACATCCGCCCCCCAGAGCATGACCGTTGACAGCGGCAATTATTGGTTTGCGGATATTGGGGATTGTAAAGGACCAGGAGGCAATAAAGTTGGTGTTGTAGGCTTTGCTGAAGGTCAGATCTTTCATTTCTTTGATGTCGGCTCCGGCTGTTGAGCATTGAATTTATTAGCAGACATCCCGTCCGTAAGTATGTCTAGACAATACCGGCAAAGGCCTTCTCGCTACCCGTAAGTACAATGGCTCCAGTACTGTCATCGCTGTCGAGCTTCTGTAGGGCATCATTCAATTCCTGGAATAGAGCGGATGAGAGGGCATTCAAGGCTCTTGGGCGATTAAGTGTGACTAATTGATCACTGACACGTCAACCCGTGCCTCGAGGTCAATTGGGAGAAAGCAAGGACAAGACTTACTTTTGCCCACGCCGGGCTTGGGTACGTCGACCAATATGTTCTCATACTGGTTGGGGACGGGTTGAGAGTAGAAGCGAATGAATCTAGGCAAGTATGGCGGTGAATATTTAACGGCCAATGGCCTTGTCATTAGTCTGGCAGCCATGGAGTGTGAAGCACCGAATCTTAGAGTCCGTGGGGTCTGCATTGATTCAGCGAAGAGCCTCAATGGCACCAACCCAAAAAGGTTAGCCGTCGATCAAAAGATTTATCGAATTGGCTGAATCCCAACCCGTTCTGGCCAACAGCCAGCAAACACTTCAAACGGAAAATCGCATTTGTCTCACGGGAAAACAACGCACTTTCCCAATCGCCATTTACCATCGTATTCATAATTCGAGTGCTTACGGAACTTGCGACAGGCGCTCAGCGCCCTGAAAAAGCTTGAAATGGACTCGGCCGAGCCAGAACAAACCCCCTTTGCAGCCGTATCGGCGCAAACGACGAAATTAGGAAGAGTACGCTCCCCACTGCCATATAAATTGGTCGAGAATGCTCAGAGTTCCGATTGTTGACTGGTACTGTCAGATATACCAATCCTACCTGGACAAATGCACGCCTTACACCGCGTACCGATGGATCAGCACAGCTGTCCTCCTCACACTCTTCTTCGTTCGCATTCTCATAGCCCAAGGCTGGTATATCGGTGCGCCCATATACTCTGAAAATGACTAAAGCGCCCTAACTGACATACATTAAAGTCTGCTACTCGCTCGGTATCTACCTTCTCAACCTATTCCTCGCCTTTCTGCAACCCAAATTCGATCCATCACTCTCTCAAGACGAAGGCCTCGAAGACGGTGATTCCTCGCAGCCTACACTACCTACAAAGCAAGACGAGGAGTTCCGCCCCTTCATTAGGAGATTACCAGAATTCAAATTCTGGCACTCGAGTACAAGAGCGATCGCCATAGCATTCGTTTGCACATGGTTTGGGGTATTTAACGTGCCAGTGTTCTGGCCGGTGTTGGTGGTATATTTCATTATACTTTTTAGCTTGACGAGTAAGTAGCACCAATCCATAGCCAGGGTCGCACAGGTGAAGAGAGGCAGATCGACTGACGCGCCTATCGTGTAGTGCGAAGACAGATTCAGCACATGATCAAATACCGCTACGTACCTTTCACTTTCGGCAAGGCGAGATACAACCAGCGAAGTGGGCACTAATTTTCAGCCCCAGAATGTGGCCTAGAGTGTCCTATTCTGAAAGGTCTTGTTGAGTATCTCGGACGAAATGAAGGCCTATGGGAAAGAAGGTTTCCCAATGGAGGCAAAAAAAGGCGTCTACATAGTTGTATTTGTAGGTGCAAAATGATGATCTGGCCTGCATAGCCGGACTTGTGCAGCGGATAGTCTGGGGTGAGGTAGTATAAGAAAATACACTAATTACATTCTTGATCCTTCACCCACCTCTAGCCATAAATATCATAGGGGGAATTTCAAGCGATCAGGAAGAGCGCTCGTTTGGGTGCCCACTTTCCTCAAAGAAGCTACAGTTCTAGCACTGCAGTGTCGTCGAACCGCTGAAAAGGGCGCGCGAATTTACGGACTTATGGCAAGAGAGTCCTAATAATGACATCTCAACGCATCATGCAGCCGACGTATTTGTTTACCTGCGAGGCCATCTACACCGTGCGTTGGCACTCGCGATGATGACTTTTCAACGTGCTCATGAAAATTGATATCACGAGTGCGAGCTAATTTCACTTTATCCAGTCATCAATTTTGTTCTCACGCCATGCTTCTACGTCGAGTGACATGAAGCAAGCGTGCAGAAAAGGTCATGTCACAGATCAACACCTTTTTCATGGAATTTATTTGCAACGAGTGTCTCATCAGACAGCTAGATACCACCGCCAAAAGTCCAAAGCATACCATGCAAGAAGAGTATCATAATCTCCAAAACATTCAATCAATCATCAAGCAAGCAATCATGCAGATGCTATTCGTCAAATTTCCCCAAAACTATGGCATTTACATCCCCCACACCCACCATTTACAATCTCGCCTGCGCACTTCCAGCAGCCTGGCTCTGCGGATGTGGAGCCTGCTTCTCAGTCTCCTGTTCGATCGTTTTGCCCAAGTCCTTGTTCACCTTAGTGAACATCTCATAAGTCCTTTGCCTCACGGCCGGCTTGGCGGCGCACAAGTGGCCAGCAACATTGCCGATGAAGTTTTCCTGTTGGCCGGGGGTCCTTCCCAATACCTCCCACAGCTTAGCTGGCTGGACGAAATCTTCGTCTGTGACGGGCAATTGCTGGGCTACCGCCGCGCCGGCCCACTTCTCGTGTTCCTGAGAAGGCTTAACGGGCTTGTAGGCCATGTTGCGGTAGGTGGATGGGTAGTTGGGATTCGCGCCGTAGTTGCCGTTGACGGCCATTATGCCGTCACGTTGGTATGGGTTGAAAGCGCGGAGAGGCTGGTTGACGGGGATTTGCTGGTAGTTCACACCGAGGCGGTGGCGATGGGTATCTGGGTAGGAAAAGAGACGAGATTGTAGGACGGGATCAGCTGATGGTTCAACGCCGGGGACCATGTGACTGGGGGAGAAAGCGACCTGTTCGATTTCGGCGAAGTAGTTCTCGGCGTTTCTGTTGAGGGTGAATTTGCCAAAGGGTCGCAGTGGAACCTCTCCTTGTGGCCAGACCTTGGTTAGGTCAAAGATGTTCCAGCGGAACTTCTCTGCTTGTTCGGGGCTAAGAACTTGCAGGTAGCAGGTCCAGCTAGGAAATTCGCCATCCTGAATGGAATTGAATAGATCTTGAGTGTGCCAATCTGGGTTCTCTGAGGCCATCTTGCCAGCTTCCTCGTTGTTAAAGGTCTTGCTACCTTGATCGGTCTTGCAGTGGATTTGAACGTAGTTAAAGGTTCCGTCAGGTTTGGTCAGTTTGTATGTGTGGCCTGAGTAGCCGTTCATATGGCGGTAAGAGTAAGGAGTGCCGCGGTCAGAAAACAGATGCATGACCTGATGAGCCGATTCCTGGTGCGTGGAAAGGTAATCCCAGAACCTAGTGCCAGTCAGTATATGCCTCTCCACAGACTCTCTCCTAATGGCTCACATGGTTGCATCCTTAAGGTTGGTTTGTGGGTTGCGCTTCTGAGTGTGTATGAAGATAGGGAACTTCGAAGGGTCACGGAGAAAGAAGACTGGAGTGTTGTTGAAAACCCAGTCCCAATTGCCTTCCTCGGTATAGAATTTGACAGAGAAGCCTCGAGGATCTCTGGCCGAATCGGGGCTACCTTTCTCTCCACCCACAGTTGAGAAGCGAGCGACGCACTTTGTCTTCTTCCCCACACCATTGAGCATATCCAATGAAGTCTAAAGCATGTTAGTAAGGACTAGAGTATAGCGCAATGACAGCTGAGCCTACCAGATCACTAATGTCATGTGTAACTTCGAATTCTCCGTACGCTCCAGCGCCTTTTGCGTGGACGACACGTTCGGGGATTCGCTCCCGGTCGAAATGTGCAAGGAGATCAATCAAGTGGAAATCCTGAAGGAGTAGCGGCCCATTCTGTCCCACGCGTTGAGAGGACTCTGGGTCTTGTACTGGACAGCCATTGGAGGTGGTGTAGACGGGCTTCTCCTCATACCTGAAGGTGCCGGGTTTATCGTTTGCAACCATTATGCTTTAGATGCGGGATGATTTGTTATTGGGGAATAGCTATGCGGGTAGGGAGTATAGGACAAGCGTGTAGCATGTACTCTAGGGAAGGCGAATCGTAAAATGAGATGAATGAAGCGGTCATGGTAGGGGCGTTGTTGTATTAATACTCCCAGTCCGGGGGATCTTACTAACATTCTCGTCGAGCTGCTAGGTCTCCCCGCACTAATACCCCACTAAGACTTTATCTGGTAAATCCGTTACTCAGATACTTTCAGGGTTCTCAAGGTCGGCAGACGGGCCAATCACGTTGGCAGACGTTGAAGGTCATCTGTCGGCTGTGTGGGTCGGCTGTTGTCGTAGAACATGGCCAAATGCTTCTACACTGAGTTTGAACATGGCATTTCATGTCATTGCCACCCATTATCATTACGAGCCGTTATCATTAATATCTTGTCTGGTACATTTGACCGTATGCATAGAAACAAGTCTCCGGTTGGCAGGCTAAAGCGACAGAGACTTCGGGAACATCCCTGTACATTTCCACAGGCAACTCCAAGCGGCTCAAACGCCGAACATGCGAGGCACTGGGAGACCAAGAAGGTCAACAGAGGAAAGACAATGGTTCTAGCAGAGTCTGCCAACAACGCATCGCTTACGAACAAGGGAAGCTTATGCAAAGTATCACTATCCATTGCCCACTTGTCCTCCTGTCTAGACGCTTTCTCTCGCGTTCAAAGTCCGAAATCGGAAATATATTGCTTCAAATTTTACACATGATTACTCACAACCTTCGCTCTGGTCTGTTTCGAGTAACAAAATTTTGGACATCGGGGCGGGGCGGTGCGGTAGTACATTAGTCGTACTAACTCACATCCAGTCAAGAAAGCGGCACTTGAATCGCTTAAAGACGCATTCATTGCTCCATAGAATAGTCGAAATCCTGGAATCACACTTAAACCTCTTTCACCGAAGGAACAAATTTTTGCCAGCATTCTCGTTACGGCAGGCTCTCTGAGAGCTTCGTATGGGTCACTCTGGTGTACTCTCAGGGCGACATTCTTCCGTGACCATCATGATCAATGCTCTTTCTCTCGCTGTCTCACATCACAAGATCGTCGCCGCAGTCCGGAAGTGCCTTACGGAAGCGACCTAGCACAATAATGCTAGCCTTTCGAAGTCAAACAGGCTCGCGAGGATGCTGATCGGCGGTGAGCGGCGAACTGGAGCTGTACCTGATGGACCATTCTCTGAAATCGAGGAGGGCGCCGTTATGGGGCCTGTCCAAAGGTCAAGGCGCTGAGGCAACAATGGTCGAGGCGTAGCGATTAGACTGCGGCATCTGTTGCTGTGTATAGTACCCTCAGCAGGGTAGACGGGCCGTGCGTGGGCATCTAGTGTATAGGATATATTGAACTCTTTTGAAAGCTGTCAAGATCTTCGGATAAAACCTAGGATGTCTGAACCAGTGCGTCAAAAAGCATTTTTCCGGTTGACGGTCGACTTGGCAGATTATGTTACTATGCCTGAGTGGGAACGTCATCGTTGCAGCGTCAACGTCTATTGTCACAAGAAGGTTAGCAGCCATATGGGCCCTTCTCATAGAAACGTGGGTTGCCAAGATATCGTCGTGAAACTGCGGGTTAGCGCCATAGAGTCACGGAAAATATGTTGTTCCGTGCCGACGCCAAACCCATAGGTCACTGAAACACTTCATCAACGTCTACTAGTCTGCTCTCGTTCAGACCTCTTCATTCCGTATGGCTTGACATTATCAGCTCAAGACCTCATATGGCTCAGGAGCTCTGTTGATTGTATCTGCTCATGCTCCCCGCAGACGCTGATTGCGATGACTGCAAGCCAAGAAGCATGCCGGCTTCAACGGCGATAGTCTTTGCCTCTCTGCCATTCATTGTTACCTTCCTCTTCGTATCAACCTTGGTCCTACAGAAGCTGTTTCCGTTCCTCTCCGGCGAAGCTCATTCGCTGAAGACCAGCGCATACACTCGCCCGTTCTCCAATGGGGGCCAGATACGACCAACCGTCAAACATCTCTCCGCGTTGACCTTCTCTTCAACCATTGCACTCGCGGCGGTGCTTGTGGAACTAATTCTATGTGAAATATCGAATACGATCAACCCTGTTGCTAGGGGGTTGGCCTTCAAGGCCACGGTCTCGCTGCTATTGTTCTTCCTAATCATCGCGATCCCCTTACTGGAGATACACTCAATCATATCGGCCGCAGGATATGAGTTCACAGGAAATGGCAAGGGTAGGCTCAGGCTAGCATGGATATTGCAAGTGACCGGATTTACAGCATGGCTTCTAGGCTTTTGGTGGAGTGGACAATGGCTCCTACATGTTGTGGGACAAAGCCCAACCTCGGAGACCTCACAAAGCTTCAGTGAAGCTGCCCTCGAACGCATAGGCGTCATGGGGATATCCGTCATGTCACTGCTATCTGGCTTTGCCTCCGTCTCCTCTCCCTGGCAAAACTTCTTCTCCCGCCCTAAACCTGTCACGGAAGCCACCATCGCCCGTAAGGGCGCAGGCCTTGAAGCAACCCAAGATATGCTCTCCGCCAAACGCTCTCGTCTTCGCGCTCTCGAGCGCAAGATCTCGGACGCTCCCACGGAATCCTTCTTCCAGCGCACCATAGGCTCGATACGTGGCAACGCGGACGCTACAGAGCGTCAAACACTTCTACTTGAGATCTCCGGCCTCGAAACAATGGCCGTCTCCCTCTCGACTTCCCACGCCAATCTTGAAGCCCGTCTGCAACAGCAAAACCGCTCCCGCACCGCAACAGGTCGCCTTCTGATAACCTCCTCCTACCTCTTCTCTCTCTTCTGCCTCTACCGCATCACCACAACAACCCTTACTTTCCTCCGCCGCTCCCTTTCATCCCACACCAACCCAACCGCCCCTTTCACCACCTCCGATCCTGTTGACAACATCCTCGCCATTTTGGCCAAACACTACGACCCTCATCTGGACCAAGCAGCCTGGGCTCGACAAATCTCCTTCCTGCTCTCCGGCCTCATCCTCTTCGCATCTTTCTCCTCCGTCATGCAAACTTTCTTCCTCTTCGCACGCTGGACTCCGTCTTTATTGAGAACTATACAAGCGAACCTCGCCCTTGTAGTCGCTCAAGTCTGCGGTACCTACGTGATAAGCGCAGCACTGATGCTGAGGGGGATGATGCCTGGAAGAGTGGTTGGTGAAGGCCTAGGCGCCTTGGGTGGGAAAGAGGGAGCAAACTGGGTAGACGGATGGTTTGAGCGATGGTTTCTTGGTGGGGTAGTTGTTACGGCGTTGGGTATATGGGTAGGGCGGAAAGTGGGAGGCAATAGTGATTTAGATGATGACGAATACGACGAAGGGGGTGGGTTGGAATGTGGAAAGAGGATCTAAGAGGATGTACATGGTGATGTGGTACGACCCAACCAATTAGAGTAGATTCAAGGCGTTGTGTGGTGCATTTGGTAGGGATTTTGATAGGTCTTAACAAGCGTTTGAGTGTCTCGAGCATTTGGAGGTTAGACAATGCAGGCTGTGAGCTCATAACTGGTCATAAGGTCTCATTTCAGATTCTCTGCTCTTCTTCGCGTGATACATTATGGAATGGCGAGGAGACAAGCCCAATTAGGTTATTTAGATGCCTTACTGCACAGTCCTTTTGAAGGTGCATCAGCACCCACAACGCAGCCAAGCAAGCCACCACCTGCAAACGCGTTATCTGAGGCAGGAACAGCCACTCGAGGGTATTGGAGAAACAATGTTGTAAAGCCAGGATATTGACGAGGCTGCTGTGTGATTGGAGATGCCGTTGCCAAGGCGTTAAGGTATGTATGCAAGGGAACTTTTGTAAAGGCGCTATCATCTTTCCGTTCATGGCTGATTTAGAGCAGCCGAAGCACTAAATCAGACGAGAATTGAGGCTGTGTTGGGGTATGGTGATGACTCCATTGGGCTAGAATCTTGCTGCAAGTATGCAAGATACCTTTTGTCGGCCAATCGGAGTAGAGGTCATGCCTCAGCTGTAAGCCTTGGGTACTTTTGCTAAGCGTGTTAGCCTTATTTGCCATTGAGGTATTCCAGACATACATAAAGCGGACCCTTCCTGTAGATTCTCCTTAAGCAAAACCAACCCTTCTTCATGACGTCTGTAGCTTCCATTGTCTTGTTCAGTGTCTGAATCACTCATGGATTCCAAGACTTATGCAATTTCCTATCACGAGTCCGGTGACGGTGGTATGGCACCAGACTTATCCTTTGAGATAAACCAGGATTGGAGCTTGATGGTCATGCAAACACCAGCGCCGCCAGGGACAGGAGGGCAGAACCTGGATGTCTACCAGAGCGCAAGCTTTGTCCCAAACTTGAGCTTAGCGCATGCTCCTCTAGAGCTACAAGAAGCTTTGACATGGCGAAGATTTGAAACGTTGGACGACTCTTACATACTTGATGAGCAATCTGGTCACGTTCAGGAAGATGTGACCGGGCAAACGGACTGGACTCAGTATCCGAATGAAGACGACTGGGAGCAACACAAGCCGAAGATTATAGCGCTTTATCAGAAGATGCCTCTGAAAGAGGTCATGGCCACTATGGCACGTGATGGTTTTAAGGCTAGGTATGCATCCGGATGCACTTGTTCTCCGCGCATGAGGCATTGACTTGTTGCGGGCAGCACCAAGACGTACAAGGATCGAATCAGCAAATGGAAAATCGATAAGAAGATCAAAGGCCACGAGATGAAGGCAATCATCCGCAAGCAAGCACAGCGCTCACGAGTGGGCAAGAAGTCATTATTTTTTCTTCGCAACTCGCAGGTGCCTGAGCACAAAGTTAATCGATATCGAAAAGCTATGAAATTGTTGTCCGAAGAACAAGCAATGATGCTCAGAGCAGAGACGCCTTCAGGACTTGTTTGCCATACACCTCCGGCTTCTCCATTGGCTACGCCAAAGGTCCTCGAGATTCCGGAACGAATAGCGAAACTGGTCCAGGATTTTATCGACGGCTTATTGGACTCTGGGACCTGGATTTTCCCAGAATCTGGCGACGCTGTCAGTACGAAAGGGTCACAAGATTTTATCTATCAATTTGGCCGCCAAGTCCAGACTTTCGTGGACTGTTTTCGAAACGGCGAGACCAGCTATGCATGGCGGATCTTGAAAATGGCGATGGCGAGCATAGAGCATATAGTATCAGCAGAGCATCCAGGTACCATTGTCATATTAGCCTCCAACCTTTATGAAATCATGCATTACCTGAACTCGTCAGAAATTGCCTTATGTCTCCTAAAACAACTCTCCGCCATGAGTGCCGTTATCCTTCCCAAGCAGCATCCGTTCAACCAGGTCTTTGCTCGCCTCGTTCGACTTGATATGTCCCATCTAAAGCACACCCTTATCATGGCTAAAGAGAGTCAGTCAGACGGCTTCGCTCGAAGAGTAGGACGCTTTAACTTGCATGCGTTAGAGATTCAGATATCATTACTGAATTTGAAGTCCTTGGAGGGGGCCGCACATATTACAGAAGGCTACTTGACACTATTGCAGGCAATGGAACTTGCCTTGGATACTTTTGACCCTCGGGTTCTATACATACGTCATCGATTGGCAGATGATTACTTAACCAAGGGTGAATTCACGGTGGCAGCTGATACTGCCCAAGGTATCATCGATTTTGATGCACAAACTGGTAACCTCCATCCGGACACGCATGCCAGCGCTTTATGCACACTTTCATGGGCTCAGTATAGACTTTCAAAGACGACTTTAGCGGAACAGAATCTACGCCGGGCCATACATACTCGAGCCAAATATTTTGGCTGGGAGGATGGTATCGTACACGGTTACATGTCAGATCTCGAAGAGTGGCTGGAAGAATGGGAAAGGCCTGACGAGGCAGCCGAAGTGCGCAGGCATAAAGAAGAAATTCTCGACTCGATGGAAGAAAGGATCGCTAGGGAAGAAGAGGAAAGATGTCAGCGACTCGGCATCATAGAAGCCTGAAACCACGACAAAAAAACGTGTGCACAAGCAGTTTGTCAGAAACCATGGATTTCGTCAAGGCGTTTACTCTTACCACGTTAAGATTCATGTAAGAGAGTGGAGCCTAAGTCATGCATAGAGACCTTACACTTGATGAATCACTCCTAACAATAACCTTAGAAATCGCTGCTCCAGAGGTCTATCACCTTTGATTATAGTTTTTTTGAAATTAATCATTATATAATAAAGGGAATATGCCGCTCTAAAAGACTTTAATAAGTGCTGAACCCGACTTCAACAACCTTTCCATATGTATGACTTATGCTGCATTCTCTTGCACTTCAACCAGAGCTAATGCATATCTTAATTGACTAATCTACCACAAGCTCAAATCCTCCATGGAGACAGAAACTCATTATACGCAAAAAGAATAAACCTCATCTGCACTCAACATATATCTTACATTTCCCTCGCATGCAATTCCAACATTTCACAAAGTACCAACCCAAAGCAACGAAATCATACAAATATCACTACAAACGAAACCCCGGGCCATAGCTGAAAACTTGATCATTCAAAGCAAAGCCAAACTCCAAACAAAATATCAACAAACACATACAGCCATATATCGATGTCCTAAAACATTACCGGCACCATTTTTCCCCCAGCCCACAACAAATTCACTACTCAATCCTCCCACCTGACTCCCTTCCAAACCAAATACCTCCCCCCCCCACCCTTTTCTTACCCCCCAAATCCCAAACCCCCAAGCGCCCTTCCCTCCCCCACCATCCTATTACCCCCTTCCACCCTCCAATCCCCCGAAGAGAAACAAAACACTACGTCCCCCTCTCACCACCTCCTTTCTCAGTAAACCCGAGACAAAGGAATCACCATTCATACAGCTCGTATGTTCGAGCTTTCCAAAAAACAAAAGAAGGAAAAGAAGGAAAAGAAGAAACGTTAAAGGAAAAGCAGAAAAAGCAGAAAAAGCAGAAAAAGCAGAAAAAGCAGAAAAAGCAGAAAAAGCAGAAAAAGAAGCAAAAGAAGCAAAAAAAGGAAGAAATAGAGAGGTCATAGAGTTACTAAAATTAGACAGAGGTAAGGGTTAAGAAGAAAAGGGGAATAGATAAGCTAGACCCATCTCCAAATATCCTTCACCCTTCACATAATCCCACCCCCAAACCGCTAGACTATACATCTCATTACCTCCCATCCAGCACAGAAACAGACTCATTCCCCCTTTCAGCTACCTACATTCCCCGCAAACCAAATCATAAACAAGACCAAGCATGGTCGATAGGATAGGATGTGCAGGAACAGGAAAGGATAAAGCCATAGGGTTTGTATCCGAGGGAGTAGAGAATGAATAATGTGGTTATGAATTAATCTTACGAACAATACTGGCTGGTATCATGGATGATTAAACGCTAAGAAAGGGATGCTTGTGTGGAATTATGAAGAGTGTCTCGTTCACAATAGAACCATCTTAGACTTTCCTTGCAGAGACCTAGGGTATTTCCGTATCTTTGTGTATACGCTCGGTCTCCTCTTGTGATACTCTTCAGATTTTTACTTCCCTTGTTTTTCTCTTTCCTCTTCCCGTCCTTCGTTCTCGTGAGCTTCCTCCTCTTCCTTCGGCTGCTCAACCTTCTTGCCATTCGCTTCCGCCACAACCTGCTGATCGTCCCCATCCTGATCTCCTTTCGTCGTTGCTATAACTTGTCCCTCCCCATCACCAGGATCATCCACCGATCCCGGTAGCCGCATCTCTGGCACCTCCTCCCCCTCATCATCAACAACCAGCAGCGGTCCCGTAGGACTCGGACTCTCGGTCTCATACGCAGTATCACTCCTCGAACTTGTTGTTCTGGTCATTGGCGGCCTTGAGGACTGGCCCCCTTCCGCACTACTTGGCCGATCTTTTCGATCCCCAAGAGACGTCTCACCATCATTCAACCCGATCGCCTTTGCTACAGCATTAGCTTCAGTCTCAGCACCAGTCGAATTTTCAGACTGCTGCGCCTGGGCGAAGGCATCAATACCGCTGGCGCTGCTCTGTTCGAGGATGAATTTGTAATTCTGGCGTTTGGGATCCTGAGTGCGTCGAGCCTTTTTCTTCATACGTTTGTCTTTAGGTCGGACGACGATGACAGGGACGGGAGAGTTTTGCAAACAGTATTTGCTAATGGAACCTTTGCGGAGGCCTTGGATGCCGCCAAGAGATTTGCCTTTCGTCCCGACTATTAGGCTGGCTGGAGAGTATATTTTGATCTGGGAATCGCGTCAGTGTACTTGCTGAATAGGCTCCAGCGGTCATTGGCTTTTTTAAAGGCGACTTGAATCGATGTGCTCACCATGGCCTGTATTGTTTCCTCAACTTTACCTACTGCTAGTTCCACGACCAAACTAATGGCGATCCCATCCTCATTCTTCTTTTGGAAATGATCGAGGAGTCTCTTAGCTTCTTCCTTGTACATTTCTTGCAGGACGCTGGGATCAACGTCGGTTTTGGTGTCCGGATTAACGACGCGGAGGCAAACAATTTCGTCGTCCTCGTTAACCAATTCTTCCAGCAGCCACTCTAAGGCGAATTCGGAGTAGTCGTTCTCATCTGTACCGCAGAGGAAGGTGCGGGATCGAGCTGTGGATTTGTAGTTCTTGTGCTTTGAAGACATGGTAAAGGAGAAATCGGTTACGTTCTTATTCTCGGAGGTATCAAAGCCGACCCGGGGTTGATAGGTTCTAATATAATCATTGGCATTAGGCTCATCAGGATCACTAGGCATGTAGATTGTAGCATTAGAGATAACCGGGGGCATGGTTTTGTCATCCGTGGGGTCAGATATGTGACGCCCAATCTCATGATAAGGCCAAGGCACCCGCGGGAACTCATGACTGTTTTCGCGGCTAGGCAGGCGTAGATTCCCATACCCAGATAGCTTATTATTGTTGGTAGGTGAAGCAACACGCCGGACTGCCTCCGGTGGCTTCTCTCGAGAGGGTGACAAATTGCCAGCTAGCTCGGACAATTTTTTCCATGGTGAAGGGCTCATCTTGTGTTTGAATTGAGACGCATGCGAAATTCGCAGCCAGAAAGAATAGTCATAGATGAGACGATCGAGCAAAAGTCTCGGTTCTTGGGTAGAGACTTTGCAGTTGAGGAAGAGGAAGGAGCGAACTGGGTCGTCCCGGTAGGCAGCATCGCAAAATGAGCAAGAATGGAAGTCACAACTTACGATGGCGGTGGAGGAGAAGATAGTCTTCTTTGCAACTTCATGGAGGGTGCTCTCTGCCTCACTTCGCGCACAGGCGTCTCCACACTGGGAGCGAATTGTATGGAGGGACGTCGTCCATCTTTCGAAGCTCCAGCATCTCCTATCCCAACAAACGCCAATTTCGGTCTGAATCCAGTCTCCTTTGCCTCTGTGTCTTCGGGCACTGTTTGTGATGAGATAGGCACATCTTTCAGGTTGGGCACTGAGGACTTTGGCGAGGGACTGGGGGTTGGAGAGGGCGATTGGGGCATTGCATAGGGGATGTGAAGTCGATCTTTAGTAGCTTAGGATGGCTTCGGATAGGAGCTTGTTATCGGATGCGGGATACCAGGGAGCGTCAGTGTCGTCGAACGGTGTGACTCAAGCTACCTGAGTAAGGAAACGGCTGGTACAGGCTAGGAGAAAGGGTCGGATGAGGCCGGCCTGGTGCGTTTGAAAGTCACTTGATGCATACTGCACACCCGGCAATAGTGAGTGCAGTGTGGGAGACGTAGAAGAAGTTGTTGCGGCGGAGACTGATAGCGCATGTACAAAGGAAAGAGTCACAGTGTGGGGTAGAGTGAAGTTGTTTGCTTAGCGATATAACGCGACACCAAAGTTATGGCAGATAAGGCCCTACCTACTGCCATTGCAACTCACGCACTGCTAGGTTACTCTTGTGATATCAAAGGTGTGTTTAGGAGATGTGAAACTGCTCTTCACAACTGACTCGGACCTTTGACCTCCCAATATCGACCGTCCCGGTCATTCATAATAAATAATGTCGATGATTACTTGGTGGTCTGGAACAATATCGTGCCGACCGCGGTCGCTAGAAATTGCCCCAGCGTACTCTTCGGCTTCGGTGTTTACAAAGCTCCCTGCCCGGCCTACCCCTCCAACAGGCACAAACCACGTGCGGGACCTAGCGTAGTGAATCAGAAGATCAGATAGGTAGGCGGTCCATGCACCGGTGAATCATCCGGCGCGGAAACAGGCGGAGGTACGTGCTGTAATTACGACTACGAGAGCATTGTGTCAATGACTGCATCATGATGAAACTACCTCATTGGAAATGCAATGTCGCGTGCAAGGCATGCTAGTAGAACTATGCATGCAGATGGCATGAATCATCAGGACGGATGCGGTGAATCACTAACGGGGAACGTCAATTGCATGTGCGAAGAAATGGATGGAGAGAATGGTGATGGTTATGAATTTTGGTATTTTGTAATTATCTGAGAATCTCAACCTCAATATGGAGGGAGAGCTAGCTAAATCTGTGCATTCTTTTGTGATGATGGCCGTAGCCCTGAGTAGAGTCTGTCCAAATCCGTCGCTTGCAAAATGTGTACAATGAAATCGCTCAATGCGTTTGGGTATCTCGCTGAACCGCTGTAATCCAATCATTCAGATCGTCCCTCGTCAAAAGGCCGCAATTGCTGTCGGTTGTCTTTGAGGAAGGTAGAAACCTTCGTCGAAGAAGGACGACTGTTCCGACTCTGGTAACGAGGCTGGATGATCTGATCTATCTGATTGGTAAAAGCTGGTTGTTGCGATTGCTTGTCGTTGTTTTTGGGAAAAGGTATCGAGAGGTATTTCGGTTTGTGGTGGTGAGGGAGGCATGTCGTCGTCTGAATCTGAATCCGAGTCTCCATGGAGTAGCTCTGGTGGATGTATTGACGGTGTTCGTGTAAGAGCCAGGCTGTCTTCGTAGTCATCATCTGTCATCTCCTCGTCCTCATCCAGCTCTATGCTGGAGACAGTGAATGATGTCTGTGGTGCCTTTCGTAGTGTAGGTTGAGGGTATTCCATCTCCTCCTCGTCCTCGTCCTCGTCCTCCTCATCAGAGTCTGAGTCACTGTCTGAGTTGTCTGCATAGAACTCCTCCTCAACTGCCTCCTCAATTTCTTCTGGGATAGTGTCTGCCCATTGGATGTGCTTAGGCTCTTCGGAGGCCTTGGTATTGCTCTTGACGGTCTGGTTGAACCAATTCTCTTGTTCTTGCTCAGCGTTGGCGAGGTCAAGCATGAGACCGTCAAGTAGGTTGGCGTGACCAACCAAGAGGCGCAGGTCATGGTCGCCCCTGGCAGCCTCCTTGGAGAGCTTACCCCGGGCGATGTGGGCGACGTAGTAGGTCTGTGTAAGAGACATCTTCTGTTTCTTTTGTGGTGGTGATGTGATGTATTTTCTGGTTATTGGTGTTGCTGGTGTAGTGCTCACGAGAAGCTGATTTCGGAGGTTTGAAGGCATGTTTAAAGGTTTGCAGAATTGACTCTGTGAGTCAGGCAGGCAGTAGGGCGGAATTAGAGTGGATTGACCAATATATGTCACGGTGGCAGACGACAGGAGGCTAATATGGAGATATGAGTTGGTTTATCTGTTTAGAGATATATGTCTTTGTTCTGGAATGTCTGAATGTGGGTTGCCTAAGATTGGAATGGGAGCTGACAGGAGGGTGGCATGGCTTCTTTATGCCTGATGCCTTTCGTGGACTTTTCGGACTTCTCTCGGATATTGTGCTTAACAAGGCCCGGTTGAAGCCAAGGCCCAGTGGTGAGGGTGCGACAAAGGAAAGTTCGGGACATTCGTAAGCGGGCTCTCCGTTCCTAGGCCGTTTAGGGTACTGTTAAACTTAATTCGAGCAGTTCTCGGGGGTAAGAACACACCGCTCCGCTTGACGTCGACCCCTCCATCGCGAATCACAATCACCCTTTGCGCCGTTTGGCCTATGATGACCTGACAGTCATTCTACTCATTCTACTCATTCTCCCACTACCACATGGTGCCATGCACCTAAAACACCTAAAAGCAGGGCTGAGTCAACCACAAGCGCATTTTGGCAGCAATGCACAGGCATGCAACCTTTGACCGCTATCACTCACCCAGGCATCTACATTTCGCAAATTACAGTGCGCCCGAGGGCTGCGCAAGTTGCGTTGCGAACAATGGATCTTGCTTCACAGTACTGCGGCCTACGGAGAGGTAGTATCTCCGTCCAATGGTCTGTAGTTTGTGAAGCTTTGGTCGCTTCCCAGTCATGTTGTTGATTACGGATCGCGATCTGTTCCGCTCCATGAGTTCCCCCGCCGCCTCGCTTAGTCTATGACCCATCATGATGGCTGGGATGGATTTATCAGTCGGGATTGGAAATCCAAATGCAATTCAAATCATTCCATATGTATGACTCTTGCACTACCCTTACATTTGTTCTTTTTCCTCGGCTACGATTGTGTAAAGTAATCAACATTGATTGCACCATGCAACCAAGCAATTTCATCACTTAATCTACTCAACTCAACAGAGCAATGCATGAGTCTTGCAATGGCCATGGGTAACATGAGCATCAAACGGAGACACCGACTGAATTGAGCCTTGAACGGAAGCCTAGAAAGTAAAGCAGTCGACTGCAGATGCAAGCAACGCGTTCACAGCAAGGCAACAGCATTAACTGCAGGAGGACCGGTGTGCGAAACGAGAACGAAAGCGATCCCGCACCTAGAACTACGAGGTACGAGCCGCATTCGGTAACTTTTACACCGACCAATTTCCCACTGCCAACAGCCAAGCCAACCCAAAGCCACAAAGAGAGCAGTCCGCTGAATCGTTCGGCTTCAGCAAACTGTCTAGGATAATGATAACGATTCATCGTCTTTGTCGTTGCAAGCGGGGCTCATGCAGCTGGTCTGTGAAGTATGGCTTTTCATCCCTATGAGCCTTGGTGCGCTTCGTGATAATTACTAGGTCGGGACTAATTCATGGCTTGGACGCCCTGCTTGTGAGTAAAGCGTTATCGAAGGTCTGATTACATAGAAGTAGCGAGGAGTCCTTCCTTGCGCTAGAACCCACCCGGGGCAATAATTACGACACAACCAACAAGAAGTTGTTCCGCGCTTTTGTCAGCATCCATCATCGACATGGAGAAGACATCTCGCTTGGAAATCAAAGCCAGTCTTAGGCGACCAGTGACACACTTTCCTTTGTCTCCCTCAGACGACACGTGTGAATCATGGGGGGCATGTCCATGGCGCTTTTTGGCTTTGACATTCAGGTGGGACACAGTCAGCCCCGTAAAACGTTATCCACAATGCTGGGTCTTCTAGAATCCTTCCACCGCTTCAAGCTCTTCGCTTAAGCCTTGCCACGTTTTGCCCTATGCACCAACTTAGCCGTCTTAGGCAAGCACAACCCTCTCCACTTCTCACCACGTGGAACGCTCACTCCTCGCAAGCCATACCCTCCATTGTTAGGCCTGTCCGGAGGCGCAGTAGGTGAGAGCTGAAGTACTACTTTGTACCTACTAATAAGAGTAACTGCTTGCAGGTTACATTGTCCGTTGCTCTCTCTTGACCTGGTCACTGCTTACGTTGAAAATGCATGTGTTTCATTCTCTCGGACCCCGCTTCGCAAATGTTGAGCTTATTTCTGAATCTCGTCTCGAAACGACCATTGGTCCAATGAGTATCGTCTTACGCATTTTGAAAGGACATCAAGTTGCAGCTCCCTTCAATGTCTTTATGATTCAGTCTTGGTACAAACGTCATGATCTTTGGCCTCATAATTGCCATTACTTTTCTATTAATGAAACTTACGTGAGACAAATATAATAGGCGTTTATGGAAGTTTGCAGACTCGGCCATCTCCTATTGTCCCAATAGATCCAATATTGACTTCTGCTGATCCGAGCATTCACCCAAAATACTGTGCATAGCCATGGAAAGAACATTCATCCTCGATATCGACTGCAAGCGCATCACTGATAGTTTGGAGGTTCTTGGATCAGGCATTGACCATCGATATGTTGCCGATCAAGAAATCGGCACGTCTCTGTGGGGTATTCAGCGGCCATGTCGAAACCTTTTCTCTGACTTATTGTATCCAAAGCGGTGAGCCTTAACATCCCCCATATCTAGGATATAGGGCCGATACTCTCATTCCAAATAGAGAGGCTACAGGCTATTGAGAGGGACCATGCTGCGATGAAGCTGTAGGTGATTTGTGGTGTCGCCAAGACAATGTCTTATGCCATGCCAGACCAGCATACGCAATGGTTAACTTATCGGAACCTTCGAAATGAGGGGGGGCAGAGATTAAAGCCAAAGCCGGCTGATTACATCCACACCTTTCAATGTGACCACGGATGGAACATAAAGGTACGCTGTGAAAATAATGGAAAGGCAGATGATGGCAGACAACACGACGATCGTACCATCCGATTTTGTCTTCATCAGTCTAGCCTTCAATCATAGTGGTTCACACTGCCTCTATGCACGGTAGTCCCAGGCAAACATGACCGCGAACTCTCTCATACTTAGGTGCTTGTGATAAGCTCTGGCTTTGAGTAGATGGACCCCAAAAGCGGTATCACAAAGTGATTGGAGTGGGTCAGGCAGTCGATACATCGTAACGTCAATATACGATATTGTTAGGCTGATCCCGAAAGCTGATGAAACAACAAAGCTATAACTCAGGCGCAAGTACTCAAGCTCACAGGTATCTCTGTCTGATCTGAAGCTCGAAAGCCGTTGATATGTCGACCAATCTATGGGACCATCTTGGCGCGAAAACTCGGGAATAATGAAGCATGAAACCTCTTACAGATTGCGGGCTACCTGTTCGATCGATTGAAAGAACCGCAAGCTATCATGTCCTTTCGGGTTTTTGGATGACCAGGGATCGCTTGGACTTCGAGCGAATTCTTATTCCCTAGTAGGAAATTGCGTAATAAATGTATACACACTTTGAAGATCGTGAGGCACGGCCAAGACAACGCAAGATCTATCCATTGTGCAGCATGCATAACACGCGGGTACCCAATCAGCTTCATAACCTCTACCTCCAGTACGGGCTATCGGATTTGCCTCTGAGCTAATACCAGGCTCACTGTTCGTTATCAACCAAAGGCTTTCGGATTGGCCGGAAGACGAGGACGAGTTACCTCCACAGACACCTGTCAGTGGTGATTGGACAGTCCAGCCCTGCGCGGTTTGGAGCCTTGACCGCAGATCAAGCAGAAGAAGGCACGTTGTCTACCATCAGATACTCAATAGGAAGTTGATCTGGACTCGAACGTTTAATTTTCAAGGCCACACAGGGACAGATGACGCTCACATTTGCATTATGATTGCAATTGTTAAGAGTTGATGGGTCCTGGATGTTTTCGAGCACTGGACTGAAGAACAACACCGAGTGATTAATTGAGTTGTGAAAGTGTACCAATCAGTTGATGGAGAGTCTTTCGACAGGAAAGACGAATTTTCACACGTATCACTCTATGTTTCTAGCCAATCTCAGTTCAGGTATCCACAGTGACATTTGTATTGTCTACTTACGATGATATCGCGATCAATGCACTTGTCGGCACTGCATTCGTAACTTTCTATGGAGTCAACCAAAATATAAACAGTGAGGATTAAGTCATATATATATTTAAGGGGCTATGAAACATACGATGTAGGATATTTGGAGGCTTCTGGCCAGCAAGATGTCTTTTCGAGCTGTTGTTGAAAGCAGGAACCTCCTGTAAAGGAATTCTAAACCTCTGGAAGAGCTTGTCTGGGAATGTTATTGAGCAAGTACTGGTAAGCGTTGACTTTATATGCATAACTTATGTTTTGTTCGCTTTACGCTTTGCTGTATATTCTGGATGTCAAATTGGGGGAGTGTACTACGAGCTTATGTATCTGGGTTTCCTGCTCACAATGAACATACTTAGGTCACCAAGGGACCAGTATAAAATCGGCTTTGAGAAGGTTTTGGTGAGCACATATGCATATGGGAAGAAGGAAAGAGGAATCTAGCGAACGTTGCATGTTGTGGTACAGATTCAAATAGTTTGAAGCTAGGCTTGTAACTGTCACAATCTATAAATCCACCATCCGGCTATTTCAATCTTATTCCATCCCTTCAACCGATATAGAATCAAAGACGAAGTAGCAATATGAATCAATTAGACCTATCTTGCCACCATACCACTTACAATCCACCCTACCTATGCCATAGCCAAACCTGCCCTCCACCACCACACCACCCACCTCATAACGACCCAACCTCCCACACCGAACCTCCTCCCCCCCTTCCAAAATCAACACCATGCCCAACCCCCCCACACCAACAATCCTCCTCCCCTCCCTCCCCCCCCACATCCTCTGCTCCATCAACCTCTTCTCCTTCACCACTACCCCCACTTTCCACGGTATCAAAAACCTCCCCCCAGGCTACCACTTCATCTTCACTTCCGAAACGACGTCGCATTCTATCCGCGATGGGTTCTGGTTTTATATCCCAAATGATAATGTCCCGGTGCTAAGGGTGAGGAAATGGGATGCGGAGAGGGGGGGCTTGATAGGGGTTGGTGAGGGTGGTGAGGGGGGTGGGGCAGAGATGGAGAGGTATAGAAGTTACGCAGGTGAGGTATGGGAGCGGGGATTAATGGCGTATCGGCAGAATGCTGCATCTCAAGAAGCGGTGGAGGAATCGAATCATTGGGCTTCTCTAACGCGGCATGTTAACGCGAGGGTACTTTCACATCTGACGCAAAATAAGGAGTGGCGTATTACTTCTGCGAGCTCTGCGCTTGTGGATCGCGATGAGATACCGGGGGTGAAGGTTGAGGAGGTGAAGGGGGAGGAGGAGAGGGAGTTGGGGGTGTTGGGGATTGATTTGGTGAGGACGTGGAGGGAGGGGGCGGTGGGGAGGGAGAGGACGGAGGGGAGATTGGATAGGAGTTGGGCGTTGGGGGAGGTGGTGGGGAGGTGGGAGGGTGATGGTGAGGAGGAGGAGGAGGGGTGGGGGGGGTTTTTGTTAGGGCAGATGGAGTGTTGTTTTTTGATGGTGGTGACGGTGGGGAATTGGTCGTGTTTGGAGGAGTGGAAGCGGATTTTGGGGTTGGTGCTGACGTGTAAGAGGGCGGTGAGGGAGAGGGAGGGGTGGTTTGTGGGATTTGTGGGGGTTTTGAGGGGGCAGTTGGAGAGGTGTGAGGATGTGGAGGGGGGGTTGTTTGATATGAGTGATGAGGGAGGGGGGTTTTTGAAGGGGTTGTTGAAGGGGTTTAAAAGGACTTTGGGGCAGGTGTTTGAGGAGGGGGAGGGGGAGGATGTGAAGGAGGAGATGGAGGCGTTGGAGGGGTTTTTGAGGAGGGAGTATGGGTGGGAATTAGGGGATGAGTTTGTGAGGAGGGGGATGTTGCAGTTGGATGATGGGGAGATGGTGGAGATGGAGATGGAGGAGATGGAGGGGGAGGATGAGAGGGGCGAGTATGCGCCTGTAGTGGTAGATTTGGACAATTCGTGATTTAGTCTTTCGTTCCATGGCAAGGACTAATTTGTGAATTTGGCAAGCTGAATTGCTGGAAGACCAGGCCGAAGCCGTTCTTCTCGTTTATTTTTGCTATCTCATTCCCATGTAGGCCACCAATACCCCCAGAAATTCCTTCTCATAGACGACGACCTCTGCGACCACCCTTACGACGTGTGGAGTCTGATGGTGTAGGTGTAACGTCTTCGATTCTCCCAATCTTCATTCCAGATCGAGCAAGTGCACGAAGAGCGGACTGAGCGCCTGGGCCGGGAGTCTTGGTGCCGTTACCTATGAATCGTATTTCAGCATTTCGATAATAGATCCATATGAGAATATTTCAGATTTACCTCCAGTAGCCCTGATTTTGATGTGCAGCGCATTGATGCCTAATTCCTTGCACCTCGCGGCCACATCCTGAGCAGCCAACATAGCAGCGTATGGCGAGGACTCATCACGATCTGCCTTGACTTTCATTCCCCCTGTCACACGGCTGATGGTTTCGCGGCCACTGGAATCACCCAGAATGTAAGCCTCTGAACCAAACACCGTATTGCTTTACTTATGTAGTTGGAACGAACCTGAGATCGGTGACGTGGACGAAAGTATCATTGAATGATGCAAATATGCGAGCGACGCCGAAGACGAGTTCACCTGTTTGGGAAATCGTCAGCAACTCTCTTGAAAACAGTTGAGGAGGGGCTCGCTGACCTTCTCGGACTTGGGGACCCAGAGAGATGTTCTCAGTGGCGGCACGCTCGACCTTCTTCTTGGGAGGCATGATAAAGAGCTTTGTATGGCCTTCTTTTAAATGTGGTTAGGGATTGGGCTGTAAATAATGTTCTTGGGTGAGAAATGTTTCCATGTCCGCAATTCTAGGCGCTTTGTGCCGCCCTAGCCGCTTTAGCGAGGTCAGCCTTGTGAGGACCACTCGGAAGCAAATTTCTTGGGCGTGGGTCTCGTGTCGACACCATGTCATGTATTTCTTGCTTGGGTTAAGACTCCACTGTCAAAGCAAAGCTAGGGCGTGGAGCGCTTTTGCAAGCTTTGTGCTGATTCGCCTGGGGTTTCATTCTATACTTGAATTCGCGCGAATTGGCCTACCTCCCTTTCTGTCAAAAGCGGTTGGGTGGTACCTTACCTTTACAGCATGGACGATATGTCTAAGGCTACCGTCGGTATCATCGGTATGGGAGATATGGGGAAGATGTATGCGAGGAGGATTAGCGCTGCCGGTTGGAGGTGAGGATTGATCATTCAATCAGCATTAAGATGCTTTGGTTGCATGCTACTTTGTGAGTTTGTCTTTACCCATGGATAATCACACTGCAATGATGACTTGAGTGCATTTGGCTCGAGTATGGCTTGTTAGCCAGCTAGGGCGCCATCCTGGTGTCCTGGTCAGCTGGCAGGTCGTCACTGATGTAAAATCTCAGCTACCTAATTTTTTTTGTCTGACGCACATGCTCTAATACCTGTTTAGTCCGAAACATGTTTTCAAGCATAGGCTGACCAGAGAACATGTATAGCATTTTTACTCCCTTGCTTTTCCCGTCCCGGGACTGACACTGTTATCCGCGCAGAGTCAATGCTTGCGACAAGCCTAATAGACTCGATGCGTTGAAAGAGGAGTATGGTGACGATGTAATACTACTCTTGGACCTTGAGTGCGGTCGATAGGCTAAGCTATACCTAGAGCAATATACAGATATACGCCGACGGCCGTCTTGTTTCTAGAGCGAGCGACGTTATCTTCTACAGTGTGGAGGCAGAAGGCGTTGAACATGTTGTGAGCTTGTATGGACCTTGTACGGCCCGATAATCCATGACGCTCATGCCATGTTGTACTCATGTAAAGTAGCAACTAAGCAAGGCGCTATTGTTGGGGGACAGACGTCCTGCAAAGAGATCGAGGTTGCCGCTTTCAGGAAACATCTTCCCGAGGACGTCCAGATTGTATCATGCCATTCTCTTCATGGACCTATGATTGATCCCAAAGGCCAACCTCTTGTCTTGATTCGAGAACGCGCTACCGATAAAAGTTTTGCACTTGTGGAAGAAATACTCTCCTGCTTTGGCTCTAAACATGTTTATCTCACCGCCCAAGAGCATGACCGGATCACAGCAGACACGCAGGCAGTGACACATGCTGCATTCTTAAGCATGGGCTCTGCGTGGCATGCGAACAACCAGTTTCCCTGGGAGATTAATCGTTACGTCGGTGGTATCGAGAACGTTAAGTGCAACATCATGTTACGTATTTACTCCAACAAGTGGCATGTCTACGCCGGCTTGGCAATTCTAAATTCATGGGCAAAACTTCAGATACGGCAGTATGCCGAATCTGTCACTGAGCTTTATAAGCTAATGCTTGGTGGACACCGAGAAGAACTCGAGAAAAGGATTAAGACAGCCGGAGAGGCAGTCTTTGGCAGAGAGGGCGATTCGCACAGGGAGTTACTCTTGAGAGATGATGTGCTTGACCGGTACTCCTTAGGAAACGTGCCCAAAAAGAGGGCGAGAAACAATCATCTGAGCCTTCTCGCTATGGTTGACTGTTGGTGGAAGCTGAAGATCGTGCCTTATGATCACATGATCTGTTCCACACCTGCAAGTCTCCTCAGGGCATTTTGGGGATCTAAAGTCTGACCATCTCATCTCAGCCTTTCCGACTTTGGCTCGGGGTTACTGAATACCTGTTTCGAAATGCCAACCTTCTTAACGAAATTATCGATACTGCTATCGAGGACAATACCTTTCGTTCAGACGATCTAGAATTCACCTTTGCAGCTCGTGTATGTCCACCTTCCTATCCTACTCTGCTCCTATCTTTTCGTCGGAAAATGACTTTTAGGGATTGTTTTAGGCTTGGTCAGAATGCGTCTCTTTCGGTGACTTTGCTTCTTACCGGGACCGCTTCGAGAACATACAGAAATATTTTGAACCTCGTTTCCCCGAAGCAACACGACTGGGCAACGAGATGATCAGGGTCATCTTAGCCAAAACTTGATAGCGCTCCTGCTCAGTTTATAGGCGTCTTTATCTACACCTTCCTATGCGGATGGCCTTGCTCCGCCGTCATGCGATGTCGCGGGGCGTGCATTATGCAAAGCTCGCGACATTGGCACCTATCATATTGCATTACCCCTCATAAACGTGGATGCGTGAGAGCCTGCAATCAGATTTCGGTCTCATTCAGAATGAGTCAAGTCTCGAGGCTCGGCTGGGCTCCGAAGAAGCCTGCTGATAGGGAGCACAGCATGCTAAGATCATGCCATTGTCAGGTGTGCCACAGGGTATATACGCTTATCGGCCTTTGCGTTCAATACGGTATGTGGTGTCCTGCCTCGGCTCGGCCGAAGAATCGGCCCGCCGGCGACCGACTAGCTACCAGATTGGAAAAGCATCGTCACAGCAGATTTCAAAATTCGATTCCTCCAGGTAAATTTGCACTATGTAACATCGAATTCTATTGGGCAATCTATAATAGATCGCGGATGGCGTCGATATGCTCTCTGGTTTTGGCTAGTGCAGAGATCTCCAGATTTGACGCGGATCTCTGAAGACCGCACAATTTATTCTCATTGAATGCCAAGATCGATCCAATACTCTTATACTATGCTGCTGAGACTCTGAAAAAAGAAGCTAGCTGAGGCATTTGACAGACATCACAGATTTCTTCCCACATCGAAGAAGGTGGTATCAGCTAAATCTGGAGTTTTCGCCCGGAAAAAATCTCAATACACCATCCCAAATTGGATGACATCAGCATCTGGTGCAGATCATCCCAACCACCCCGTCATGCACTGTTGGAATGGTTTGATACCCATTCCAATCCTGGCCGACGCGCCGCACTGCTTGCAGCTAGCTACCTTATTTTCAGCAGTAGCTAAACCAGTGGCCCAATTGCCTTCAATGTATGCCAAGTCAACCTTGGAAGCAGATCCTTACTGACGAAATGGACATGTCATGCACTGTCCTTTATGCCGTATTCGCGCTTGCGTCTCTCATGCTCTGAAGCATATGTTATCTGTGGCTGTCCGATGCATTGTTCTGTTGTTAAGTGCCTTCTTCATCAATCGCCACGCGCCGCTTGGGGCAATTGCTATTATATTCCACCAGATGTCATTGTCCACTTGAAATCATCTCCCGTTACAACGATCTCCTCCATTCGCTTCTGCGCCCCATAATCTTTAAGACTGGCTTGTGTGTCCACTATTATCCAAGATGAAGGCTACCTCTTTGCTTGTAAGCCTTTGGCTTGGTGAGCTTCCGGTAATTATCTTGTTTCAGGACAGTGGTTGACAAATGTCTTAGCGACCTTGGCCTGTGCTCAACATGGAGGAGACGAGGTCACTCGGCATAACTCAGCCATTGCTCATGGGACAATCATGGGCTTCGCCTTCGCCTTCTTATTTCCTGTTGGTGCTATTATAATCCGGACTACCTCATTCCGAAATTTGCCTTGGGTACATGCCGGAATCCAAATGTTCGCATACATTCTGGCCCTGGTAGGACTTGGTCTTGGTGTCTACATTGCTATCAAACCCCAGTCGCAGGTATGAGTATCTTGGTATCAGCGACGAGTTCAAAGGACGGATATGGTGCTGACGCTGTTCGTCTTCCAGCTTACTGCCAGTAATGGCCATCCTATTATTGGAATAATCGTTATCGGTGCCCTGCTCTTCCAACCCATTGGTGGTTTGATTCATCATTACAAATACGCACATCAAAGCAAAAAGACATTCTGGGCTCCGACCCACGTTTGGTGGGGCCGAGTCTTTATCACCGTTGGCATCATCAACGGTGGCTTGGGTCTGATGCTCAGTGGAAACACAGTAAAAGGCGAGATCGCGTATGGTGTTATTGCTGGTGTGATTTGGTGCATCTGGGTTGCTGTTTCGACATGGAGTGTCATCAGCACGAGAGGTGCTGTCGACGAGACAGGCGAAAAAGCTTTGGAAAGCAGTGCAGCTACTTCAGAGAACGGCACAGACAGGAACGGAGTGGCAATGACCGCTGCCTAGGCATTCTAGGACAAAGACACGGCTCGAGTGAGATTCAAGGGCTGCATAAGCAATGGGCACTGTTAGGCGTTACGGTCATCCTTCGTCGCGTTATGGACATACTGGATTTAGCCTTTGGATATATGATAGGAGCGTGAAATCCCCCGGCTCTACTGAGTCTAATAATATACACCAAATACAGATATTATTGAATCCATCTGTGCAATCAGGAATTCTCCGGAACTAACTATATTGTGTAACAGGTCATAGAAGCTGGGGTAAATACCATAATTGATACGCGCGCTATTCCATAAACCCGATCTAAACTCCGACGAGGCAAGCGTGATCCCTGGCGCGCTCAATATAGCTCGCCCAGGGAACCAGTAGAGGGAAAACCCACCGTCCCTCACCTGACACCCTCCACCCCTATATACATGTCGATTAGTTTCGACATTGGGAGGCATAATGGCAGCTACGGTCACCATAGATAAGTCATACTTTGAGACTCTGCTTCGGCGGTACGTGCAACTCACAACTCTCTTATCTGCAGCAGGCTAATTCTCGATAGAGCTGAATTTGTCTGTCACACCCATGACGATGAATGGTAGACCCAGACGAGGCTTATGGACTGTGTAGCATACATCAGGCAGGGATCTGACCACCCCTATGAATATCCCTGTCGTCAGCATACCTAAAGTGGATCATGACAATTTAGTAAGGTCTACCTCCATTGAAGCTTTTATAGCGGCTCATATGGCTCTCTTCTTAGCTTCGAGTGGCACAAGAATATGGTACGTCTGAGTAAAGACTTCCGGCACATATCCAAACTGCATCTTCAGCATTCGGGCAACCTCGAGCATGTCTCACTAACTTTACTTAGCAAGCCTCAAGCACGCACTATTCAATGGGGGCATCGAACCAGAGACTTTGGAGGTATACATAGACTCTCCGAGGGGATATAATCTGCATACTAATGTATTCCAGATCCTTATTCGGGGTGGATCAATAGGCCCTATGAACAATTTTGGCGACCAAGAACATCCAGGAGACGGAGGCGTAAGCCTCTTTTCGCGCCCTCAAAAGACTCAAGTCACAATGTCTCGACCACCCGATGATTCTTGGGCAGAATCGACATCTAATTGGCCTCCAAAGTCTGCTGGGAATGGGCATTACCACCAAGGGTATACCAAAGCAAAGACGCCATCATTCAGCCGCCACAACAGCTCTGCGCAAGAGGACGATATTTCATGGGATCCTGAGATTGATAAAGATGATCAAGGTCTTACTGTACCACGCATAGAGAGGAAGCGATATGCTAGGGACGAACAGCGGACGATTGTTGCGAAGAACCTCTCAGATCGGACAACACATAAAGACATCGTTGACTTCGTACGCGGTGGACTTGTTCTAGATATCTATTTACGCTCGAACGAGCGCAGCGCCAGCATCTCCTTTGTAGAGGGTTCTGCTGCTCAGGAGTTCATGAACCACGTCAAGCGCAACGACGTCTACATTCATGGCAAGAGAGTATGATCATCTTACATTGGCGGAGGTGGAGTACCGCTAACATTCAATCACAGCTGGAATTCTTATGGAATGATCGCCAATTTGTCCTACCTGGTCATGTGGCCAACAAGATCGGAATTGGCGCGACTCGAAATCTGGTGATCCGTAACTGTCACACAAATTTCACGGAACAACGCTTGCGCGAGGACCTTGATCACATTCATAATCTTGTCATTATTGACATCAACTTCAGTAATGCCGATTGCCACCTGTCCCTCAACTCGATCCACAACTCTCTGTTTGCTAGGACCTGTATGATGTCTCGCGCTGCCTACAAGGGTATGAGGATTGAGTGGTACCCTGATGAATGCGCCCAGCCTTTGCCGAAGATACAACATATATCGAAAAAAGAGAACCTGGCACCACCACCTGCGAAGAAGGCCAACGCCATGATGAACCGGTTCCAGATGCTCAATATGGACGACAACGATACTGAAGAAGGTTCTGAAGAAGGTGAGCTCTTGTCTGAGCTCTCGTCTCTGAACATCAACCATCGCTCACCATGGAACCCTGGCCCGGTTGCAGCTTGATTCATGTTACAACAAAAATTCAAGCATTCGATTCAAATCGCAAAAACGCGCGGGCCTCGTACACACACTCCGCTCCGGGCTTCGGAGCTTCGTTTCACGAACATTCTTATATGACATGGTTGTACTATTCTTTCGGACGAAATCCTGTTGGAAGGCGTCGATGTACATGGAAATACTGGGACCTGGCGAAAAGGTGTATTATTGCGTAAGCATACGGTGCGGGTTACGTACTACTTCGTTGCTGTGTTATCGTTCATATTCGCTTCCCGCATGCTTTCGAAGAGATACCCCAACTCGCAGTGTGCTTCAATACTTTAGCGGTAGGGTTGATGATGAGGGATAGGTGGCAGATAGTACACAGCAATGAATAAGCACATACCAATCGGACTTCGCGGCCTTCATTAAGATATGGCTATATACTTTACTACCAAATTTATGTACTAATCACCGAACACAGAATCTATCACAATTTGACACAACACCACACTATGTCCATTACTCCTGTTTCACTTCTCCCTGGCCAAAACTCTGATGCCGATACGTATAATGCCACGCCTCCCCATCGATATCAGCCCTAACCTTATAATTCTTCTCCGCCTCCTCCACAATCGCCATATCCACCTCCACGATACTCATTCCTTCCCTACTCGTCGCCTTCGTCTCATCCCCCAGACCCCCCACAAACGGAAGTGCTACCTGGCTTAAACCAGCGTAATGACTATCTTCATCATAGTTCGGAGAGGCGGGAGGGGCCGCGCCAGCGTTCACAAACACGATGGCGGCGGTGTTTTCGAAGGCACGGGCGACAACGGTGGTTTGGAGGAAAAGTGATTCCGAGAGCGGGTTTAGGGCGAGGGCAGCGGGGGAGCAGTCTGTTAGCGTCCAGAAGGTGGGGATTATTATCATTTTGGCACCGGAGGCTATGAGCTCGCGGAAGGCTTCGGGAAAGGCGAGATCCCAGCAGATGAGAAGACCTACGGGGCCGAGAGGTGTGTCGAATGTTAGGTGTGGGTGCTCGGAGGAAGAGGTTAGGTGAGGGCGTTCGGGATGCCTGTGGAGGGAAAGGTCAACTCGGCAAGAAGCATAGGGATTGGCATGTAGAGGGGTTGGGCGCAACGTACCAGATATTCTTCTTTTGATACCGTCCCAATATCTCTCCGTCATCGCCAATGAAATACGCTATATTATGCAACTGCTCTTCGCCCCCTTCTTCATGCTGATACGTCTGCACGATTGTGCCAGGTACAATGCATATCTTCAACTTCTTGGCCAACTCTTTATACTTGTTCAAATATTTCTCCCATTGCGTGCAAATCTCTCTGAACTTGGGGTCTTCGGGCGCCCAATTTATGAGGTGGTATTCTGGAAGGACGGCGAGTTGGGCGCCACGCATGGCAGCGCTCACTATGAAATTGGCGGCTTTGGCATAGTTGAGATCGGGCTCAAGAGGCTACTTACGGGTTGGATGTCAGGGTGGATGTCAGGGCGGATGCCGCTGGTAGAGGAGAGTGGGTGACAGACCTCAGGATAGAGCTGAATGAGGGCTATCTTGTAATGAGGCGCCATGATGATGGGGCTTCGCAGTTGGTGTCTTTTGTGCTATGGATCTCAGTAGCTGGAGAGCTGGAGGGGAGCATTGCTTTACTGCGGGGCTAAACTCCGCCGCAGATAGCGATAAGCACCCCTGCGTCGATCAACGTTGATAGTCGGAGGACGGACACAAGCGAAAAGTCTCAACGCCAAATCTTCCAGATCAAGTCAACGCGCCTTGTACCACACGACTATTCATTATTTGCCAATATGGCGCTCTACCAGCGAGAGCCGTACACGACGGCAGACCGCCAAAAGCTAGTCGACAATGAGTCGGATCAGGAAGAAGATGCACTGGTGGAGGACTACAAGGAGCAGGTCCATTTCGACGACAGTATGGGCATGGACGAATTGGATCGCTCAGCATCTTTTGGACCAAGTGGAGGTCCACAGGATATGCAAGCCCAGCTTGCCGCTGCTGCTACACCCCTGGAGTATGGAGCGGCTTTGGATACCAAGTTTGCTAGCTATGATAGTTACTGTAACCTCTTCCACTACATACTCAACTCAGAAGGGCCGGTGGAATTGGAGGTACCTACTGTAAGCATCTAGAATCCTCCTATTTCTGTCAATGAAGCAGATAAGATTGACAACAACTCATTTAGTACTACTGGGCCTGGGATGTAATAGACGAGTTCATCTACCAATTCGAGTCCTTCTGCCGCTACCGTAACCGTGTCGCCCGCACTGATCCCACCTCTGAAGATGCACAACTCCTCCGTGAAAATCCAAACACATGGGGCTGCTACTCTGTCCTCAACGTCCTCTACTCCCTCATTCAACGCTCGCAGATCAACGAGCAACTCGAAGCCATGAAGCGGAACGAGGATCCCAACCAAGTCGCTGGCGAATATGGTACAAGACCGCTCTATCGCATGCTGGGCTACTTCTCAATCATTGGACTACTCAGAGTACATTGTCTGCTGGGAGACTTTTCATTGGCGCTCAAGACGCTCGATGATATCGAACTGAATAAAAAGGCCATGTTCGCAAGAGTAATGGCTGCACATTTCACAACTTATTACTACGTCGGTTTCAGCTATATGATGATGCGGCGCTACGCCGATGCAATCCGCATGTTCTCGCATATCCTTGTCTACGTCTCTCGGACGAAGAATTTCCAAAAAAACGCACAATACGACTCTGTCTCAAAGAAGAACGATCAAATGTACGCGCTCATTGCCATATGTGTCGCTTTCAACCCCACGAAGCTCGATGACACTATCCACACAGCGTTGAGGGAAAAGTACGGCGACCAGCTTGTGAGGTTGCAGAGGGGTGGCCCAGAGGCACTGCCTTTATTTGAAGAATTATTTCGTTCAGCATGCCCGAAATTCATTTCACCTACGCCTCCAGATTTTGATGTGCCTGAGATGAACGTCGACCCCGTGGACCACCACTGCAGGATCTTCATGGAAGAGGTCAAGAACACGATGTGGTCACCCACCGTCAAATCGTACCTCAAGCTCTATACGACCATGGACCTAAAGAAACTGGCTGGCTTTTTAGAAGTCGAGCCTGAGAAGCTACGAGGATGGCTATTAGTTAACAAGCAGCGGAGCAGACAGGTGCGCTGGAGCGAAGGGGCGCTATTGGATGGAGAAATAGTCAATGGAAGCGACCTGGACTACGCGATGCAGGGAGACCTAATCCATATCAGTGAGGCGAAGGTGGGGAGAAGGCTAGTAGATTGGTATTTGAGGAATCTCGCTAGGACGTATTAGGGGACAAGCATGAAAAGCGTTTTAACGGCTGCATGGTGTTGATTAGAAGGAGCGACAGAAATACGGCAGCTTGCATGTATAGCAAACAAAGAAAAAAAATTGGAAGCGAGGAATGTGAGAAATCACTCTGCCAACTATTTCACATGCTTTACACACAGACAACAGATGATACCGATACGAGACGAAGGTCACTCCCTTGAAAATTATGCTTTAACACTCGCTTTCCAACTTTCGCAAGCCTACCTCATCAGATTCCATCTCACCCCACCAAACCCTGTCATGGCGCCCCCAAGAGCTCATACACCCTCCCGCCATCGCGCTCGCCAGTCTACGAAAGCAGGACCTCGACCAGAAGCTGAGACCGAAGCCGAAAGCTCTGCACCCAGAGCCAAAACACCCCATCGGCGCCGTCACAACCAAGTCATGGAAACAGACCCAGAAGTTGAAATCGAAAACGATGAAGCCGATGCAGCCAGAGCCCTAAAAGCCCGGCATTATCGTCGTCCAAGTCGTCCCACCGAAGTTGATGCAGAAGCAAATGCAGAAGCAGAAGCAGAAGCAAAAGCAGATGCAGATGCAGAAGCAGAAGCAGAAAATCAACTCGAAAACCTAGCCCAGCCAACCAATCCTACAAGAAACCCTCCAGCCCCGCGTCAATGGGCGCTGTATTTTGCGAATCTCGTACGCGAACCTTTCATCCCATCCTCCTCCCCTTTTTCCTCTAAGCATGGACACTCCCTTCTACCTACCCTTCTCCCCGTCCATTCTCACCGCAATGACACACTCACACACATCTGATCTAGGACTCCACCTCCTCCAAGAACAACTTGTTAGGCTTCCCATTGCACTGCTTCCTAGCATCTGTGCTTGGGTTTAGCATATCGATAGCTCTGGAAGTGTCAGCGTGTATGCTTGTAGGAGCGATGGAGTGGGGGAGTGGGTGGGAGGGGAGATGTTAGAGAAATACCATATTTATTGGGGGAATGGAGATACGCCGTTCGTTGTTTAGATATTTAGTTGGTTAGTGATGTGATAGATTATTAATGCAGAGAGAGCCACTGCTCGAAATCAATTCCGGAATCTTCAGGCCTGGGAATTCGAAAAGCTTTTATTCAACGTAAGATAAAGATACGCGTACAATCATCGCAGCTCACAACGCCCCAATAACCCTCCACCGTCCGTCGTACAACAACTCCTCGAAAGAAAATGTTTTCGCATACCAAATACAAAAAGAACTCCAACCCAACTTTTCCCATCCCATCCTATCCATGAAAACCTACCCACCCAACCCAGCCCCCCAATTTACCAAATTGACTCCCTTGCCCTCCTCCCTCCCTCCCATTCACTCCAACCATTCCCACCCCCCCTTACACCTACATCTACACCTCTCTCAAACCTCCTCCCCCCCCAAAACGCCCATCCGCCCAACCTCAACAATCCACTCCTTCGTCACCTTCTTCCCCCTCAGCTGTGGAAACTCCGTCTCCAACAAAATCAAGGTAGAGCCAGCGCATTCACCCCTATGGAGACATTGGCGGACGAATTGCGTCATGGGAGTTGTCCAGCCGGGGGGTTGGAGGCTGGGGTTGGTGGTGGAGGGGGTGGTGGAGCTGGAGGGGGCGGCGGTTGGTGCTGGCATCTTTTCGTTTTTTGTTTTTGGGTTCTTTCTGCTAGGATTGATTGGGGGAGTGGGGTGTGGGGAGTGCGGGGTTGTTGGATGTGGGGGATGGTGAGAGGTGGTTTTGATGTTATGTTGCGTGTGTTTTCTGCGGGGGACGCTGAGTCTGTGAGGCTGGGGAGGGAGCTGAGAGTGAAGTTTTGTTTTGGATTGAAAGAATCGGCCGTTCTCGCTTGAAAATATCGAGCGGGATTGGGGGCGAAGTGATTGATGCCGGTACCGCTTGATGCCGAGATCTGTTCACAGGTTTGAGTTTTGTAACAAGTAACAGAATGCGGATGAGAATGGTGGGGTCGAAGGCTGTTTGTCTTCAAGTGAAGCGAAGTACTTATTCCAATTGAGAGCCTTGCAGTGAAGACCAGGTGCTTTATAGTTCTTCCACCCTTACGGTCGTAGCTCTGCGCGCGTAAGCAACAAAACACGAAGATAAATTCTTTCAGATTTTTCATGTTTGAGAAGGCATCATGCATTATTGACGTTTGCTGGCCGAGTGCAGCTGGCTAGTTTGATAACCTCGTGGCAAAAGAAACACAGATCAAACGCGAGGAAAGCCAGAAGCCGTCGGCAAACAGCCCGGCATGCCAGATAGCCAGAAATAGATGCAGGTACACGGAACTCCCAAGCAATCGACACTTATAATTAGCCAGCCTTTTCGTTTGCACGAACGCAAGTGTTTCTTTCATCACTAACATTACCAAACATTTTAATGTTGCCCGCCGCCGTCCGATGCAGTCCTGGATCCAAAAATGCCAGAACGCCCCCCCGTATTCCTTTTTCACCGCCATGCTGATTAAAATCCTAATTCGTTGGATCCAGGACCATCGCTAAAGCACGAATATCCTGCATGATGACCAATTTGGCGGCTGCCGTATCTAGAAGAGGCCACCGACGAACCAGGTAAATGAAAGAATGGTTACCAAACACATGCCCAACATGAATTTCAATGCTTGCCGTTCCGTATCCGAGATGCCAGCACTACATACTGCACAGGTCCATTCTATTGCACCGAGATCAGTAAGGGCTGAAAGGAAACGGACAAACTCAGAGTCCGACGCTTACCGGCTCGCGGCGTGTACTTTTGTGGAATGTACATGCCAAATTCGAAGTTGTCTGTTGTTCCTAAACGACCAGCCGCAGCGGCTGCCGTAGGACCTGCACCAGCGTCGTAGATTACCAATGTGTAACTTCCCATCGGCAAAGGGGCTGTGCCTGTCGCATCAGCTCCGGTATCCCACACTACACTATCAGTAGCTTTGAAGGTTGCATTTGTCTGTAATGCATACGTTGCACTGTTCTCGGCGCAAGTTACAACGACATCGACTTTCGAAGGTGTAACTGATAGAGAGGTGTAATTCCAAGCGAAAGACACATAATCCCCAATTTTGTAATATGTCGTCTGCGCGAGGGCAGAAGGTGTGATCATGTTGACGCCACCTGGTGGTAGCACAGGATTTACGCTGATGCTCGAGGCTGCAGCTTGGCCACTAGTCTCTGCGGCACCTGTTTGTGTCCCTGAAGCACTGGCTGCTGCTCCAGTTGTAGCTGCTGCTGAATTGCTGCTTTTGCCTGTCTTGGTGGCCTGTGTTGCCGTCTTCGAGGGCAAAGAAGTTGCTTTCCCCGTGGCTGGTGGGGACGAAGTTGTACCTGTACTTATTGTCAGCTCTTGAGAGCCCCCAAACTCCTGACAGTAGAGCCATATATCTCCCATGGGAAACCCTTTACCATTTTTATTATCGTTTTGCCGCCTGACTATTAAACCTTCTATGCCTAAATCTTTCAATGATGGCGGCCATGGCCACGCTGAAGCAACAGAGCTTATGAGGAAGAGGGCGAGTATGATGCGGCTGAAGCGGAGGTTTTGGATCATGATGGGCTCGTCGTAGAGTCAGTAATACGGCAATTGCTGCGAGTCTTCCCCAATTCTCCTTATAGATCCAGTTATATCATGAATCTCCCCTTGGAAATGATTTTGTGAAAGAGTTTCAAAGTTGCGTCGTTGCCGGTTGTAAGGCAGTGTTGATGATCCCTAATCCTTTGCCCCTAGCAACTCCCAAAAATTCTCAGGACACAGTATTGATATGAAAGAAGGGAAGACTGATTAAGCGAATGTAAAGGCAAGAAACGAGTGTGTGCCTGGGTGTAGTTTGGTGACTGTTGCAGTCTTTTGGTGGTGGTTGCAAAGAGGTTGTGAGTTTAATGTTTTGAAGGCATGGCTAAGTTAAGCGTGAAGATCTATTGCTATTTTTAATCGTCGCCACTAGATACGACCATCCAAAGGGGCACGATACGAGGAATCACCAACAACCGTACGGACATCTTTACGTGACCGTCAGCGTTAGATAGTTTTCGAATTTACCATGAATATCAAGTATGTCTATAAAGGAATGGTGCGCAATCCTTTGCAACACCGCTGGGTGCAGCTGCAGATGCATCCCGAAGCTAATCTAGGCTGATGGGTATCATTTCTCCCTGATGAAACTCCGGATCATGAAGCATGTCATCGATATTCCTCCTTAAGCACCCACCTTCCTCTTCCCCTACTCGACTTCTCCAGTGTCGCTAGCTGTTTAAGCATAGCTGTGAATTCTTGCCTTTTCGCGTCCGTGTTACAGTAGCGATTGAAATGATCGATCAACATCTGGGTATGAACGAATCCACCGTGAGTCACTAGATAATCTCTTATCATCTTCATGAAGTCTGTACCCCTGGGCGTGGTGGTATTGAAACCCGGTGTACTGGCTCTCGAACCAGTAGCGGCAGCACTTGCAGCTTGCCGATTCTGCAGACCAGCTAAGATACTTGACGAAGCTGGTCCACCTCTACCTCTGCCAAAACCTCGATTTTGTTGTTCTGGTCTTCCAGCTATTCCAAATTGTCCTGTCCACGTTGGTGTGCCCACGGGGACATCTTTGGCTGTTTCGCCTGCTTTCCTCAGCTCCTTTGCTGCCTCGGCTGCAACTCTTTTCGCCTCTGTCTCAATTATTTTTGGGTCAGCTGTTATAACTTTCTTGCCATTAACAATCTGGTCATGCTCAAGAGCGGCCTGCACTCCAGACCGGGCAAATATGCCCTCCATGACACGAGCTTCCGAGTTCGCAGCGTTTCCAGAGGCAGCTTTGCGTTCCTCTTCTTCTTCGCCATAGAAACGCTCCATTGATGCTACACCAGTTAGATTACGGACACTGTCATCAAAATCGACTCCATTAGCTGATTTCTCATTGGTTGTGCCATTCATGGACCCCGTCGATGTCGAAGGGGCTTCGTCATCATTGAACCGCACTTCTGTCCCTTTGAATAGTTCGCTGGTCTCAGTAGCAGGCGCGTCAGCGCCTCCTAAAGCAAACAGATCGTGCAAATCCTTCATCTGAAAGGCATGACGTTGCTTTGGGTCCCTGAGGATCTTGTTTATAAGAAATTGCTTAAAGAGCTGCCGATGGTAAATCTTCTCTTCAATGGTGCCAGCGGTCATCAGTCGATAAATTTTGACCTCCCGCTTCTGGCCTAAACGCCATGCTCGTTCTCTGGCCTGGACATCGGTAGACGGATTCCAATCCGGATCATAAATGATCACCCGATCAGCTCCGGTAAGATTGACCCCGAGCCCGCCCACTTTCGTAGTCAGAAGAAAGACATGAGCATCGGGATTGTTATTGAATTCATCAACCAAACCTTGCCGAGCCTGGATCGGCGTAGTACCATCCATGCGGCGGCAATTGAAGCCTCCCATGGACCGGATGAACTTTTCTAGAATGTCTAGCATGATCCTATGCTGGGCGAACAGCAAAGTCTTGTGTCCTTGTACTTTCCATAATTCCAGTAACGCTTTTACCACTTGCATCTTTCCAGACTTGACTCCATTGCCGTAGTCATATCCAATCTTAAAAGAGAGACTCCTGTGCTCTTGAAGGTCGGGATGATTGCAGATCTTTCGTAAGATGTCCACGCCGTACAATATTTGGCGCTTGCCATTCATGATAGCCTTCAACTCGTCTGAACTAAGGAAAGCCTCGTATGCGTCACGCTGAAATTTAGTGAGCTTGCAAAATAGAACCTGTTCGCTTTTCTTAGGTAAGTCAGAAGCAACGTCAGCTTTGAACCTTTGCAGTAAATATTCGGAAATGGTATCCTTCAGTATCTCAGCGCACTTTCCTGCGGTCTGAACTTGAAGATTAGACGCATTTGCATATCCACCTTGCCGTATAGGAATCTCGAATTGCTGTCGAAAGTTGACTAAGGTGCCGAGTCGTGAAGGAAAGACAAAGTCGAAAAGCGACCACAGCTCTTCGAGATTGTTCTGCATCGGCGTTCCTGATAGTATGATTCGATTCGCAGTCAACAAATTTTTGCAATACAAGGTTATGGTGGCATTCGGGTTTCGTATCTTATGTCCTTCATCAAGGACCGCATATTCCCAATGCGTAGGTATCAAGAGTTTGGCGTAAGTTTGCAGACCGGAGTAAGTAGTAACAAGTATGTGGCCATCCTGAACAACTCGATCTAAAATCTTCTTTGCGGACTTTTGTGCTTTAGTCAACGGCTTTTGATCATTGGACCGTGGAGTTGCCGACGTTAGCTGTTCTTCTTCCCAAGATTCTCTACCAATGTCGATCATGCCGCTGCCAGAAGTATGTAGTACGGAAACTCGAAGGGGAGGCCACCATGTATGGAATTCATTGACCCATTGCTTCATAACGGTGGCTGGCGCGACAACAATGATAGGCTTTGTGAGCTTTTTGCTATAGTGCAGACCTGCGAGAAAGGCTATTATTTGTATTGTTTTGCCCAGACCCATCTCATCACCCAATATTCCACCAACCTTTCGCGAGTACAGTTCCCAGAGCCATTTTACTCCATTCTTCTGATAATCAAATAATGAAGGGTACACGTCTCCAGGAATCCGATAACCGCCTTCGAATACAGAATCCGGCCTAAGAGGGTGCGGTAAGTGCCATTCATCCTCATCTTCCAGTCCGTTTTCTGCTTGGCCAAGCACGCCGTTCTGTTGCATTTGGTCCAGTCCGTGTGCATCGCTATCACCGCCTCCGGTCATCAATTCGTTTCTGGCTGTCGCCCTAGCTCGTGCAGTCCTACGCCTCTCAACCCAACTGCGTAAACGATTCTGATAGAGCTTTTCGTTTCCATCGTCAAGACCACTTAGATCTTCCTTCTGCCGTTCGAGGATGCGGTTCTTGCCACGCTTGTTGCCAGTACGACGTGGCGGAGTCGTGTCCATGACGAATGCATCTTCCGACTCCTCAGAGGAGTCTTCATTGGATTCGGCTAGAGCTGCAAGACCGCGGTCGTCTAGATCCGGTACGTAGTTGTCCTGGTCGTCAGAAGAAGTCTCATCAGCACCCCCATACGAGCTTGCGGCCGGCTGCTTCCCTAGATTGGCCCTATCCTGTGCTGATGGGTTCCTCTTCTGTAGACGTCGACGCTTCTTCGGCCTATCCGAATCATCTAGTACCTCAAAACTAGGATCACTATCCCTTTCGTCTACAAAGCCAGGTCGCAGCAGATGACGATGGGACAGTTTCTCTGCGGCTGGCACCTCATCGGTAACAAGCGCCTCTTCAGACTCGTCCTCCTCGGCTTCCAATAGCATTCCCTGCAGGGTAGAATCGGATCGGCTGAGAGTCCGGCCTGGCAACTTGGAAAATGGGGTGATCTTGCCGGTCCGAATGAGGAAATCTCGTTGGCTTTCATTTGGCATCCTTCGATTTCCGATCTCTTCCTCGACACTTCGGTCGTTATGCTCTTCCGCCTCATGCCGCTGATCGATGCGTTCTTGTATCTGTTCAAGATCCATGCTCAAAGTTGTCATGCTAGCTTCAAGGTGCAATATTTCATTGTTCAGTCGGGTAGCCGTGGCAGACCCTGCAGAGCGACTTAAGCGTTCACGAAGTTTCTGGACTTGGCTCCGAAGTCTCCTATATATGTTGCATTTAGCTGATTGCGCTTAACACACTTGTGCAGATGCTTAATAGTTCACCTACTCCCTTTCTGCTTGGGTCTTCTCTAAACGTTTTCGGTCGCGCTCATCGGCTTGCTCCGTTAGTAGTTGGTCAGCCTTGAAAAGCTCATCAGCCCCCGGACGAGGAATCAAGGCGGCAATCTGAGACTCCTTACTTGACGTCCGATATCCCGCTCGAGATCATCTTGATCCCTGACCTCGGTGGCAAGTCCTTCGAGCCGGATAGCTTCATCTTCACCCACAGCATCCGTGCGTGTAGGGTTCGATCGAGGGTTCTGTGTGTCTCCTCTATCAACTTCATCATTCCCCACGATTTGCGGATCGTGAGTCAATTGATCCATGGTCTTTTCAAAGAATACCTCTTTTTGGAGCTACTCCTCTTCTAAGAGCCAATTAATCGAAAGCTGGGAGAGTAACACAGAATGGCATTCACGTATTCAGTGCAGCTAACCCGAAGAGGGTCATGCAACCTCACAACTCCTCCCCAGACGAAGCCCAGAAGCCTCTGTGATAGAATACATAGAGGCTTACATGGAGGCCTGGGTTGAGGTGTTGCCCTACCGATAGATCTGTACGGTGCCTGACATGTAAATTTTCGACATGTCATCCGAATGCCTGGCTACGTAGGACAACCAAAAGATCCTTGTAGGCGCGGGAACTTAGGGCGCTCCGCCCTAAGCGAGGTCCCTGCGCAGGGTGTTCGAACCCGTCTCACCTCATTATCCCATTGTTTGGCAGTCTCATACAACTCTTCCACTCCTATAACGCTAGCTTTACTCGACCCTGCTTCTTCTTTGACCGCCTATGGATATCGAGGGAGCAGAGGCCACCTGTGCCAGACTGTTTGATCGCCGGAATAAGCTTTGAGTGCATTAGCCGCCTACGCCAAAGCCACTATTAACGATCGGGCAGCTGGACGTCGCTCTAAGGCGCTCATGCTTCAGTCTCGGAACGCAAGACACGCAGCAACTTGCTGCTCCCAAACGCCGTTCAGGATTTTGGTGGTTATGCGAACGCTGTAAACGTCTCTTTTCGGCCTGCCAGGAGTTTGAATACATGCCAGCTTGCGACTAGGTGGGACAGAGAAGAAAACAATCATAGACAAGAGTAGCAGTCTCCGGAACCATCTGCACACGAGTGACTTTGTACACACTACAACGACGCGCCCTGATGGATCAGCAATTCTACTCGGAGGTGGCAGGGAATCGCCAGGCACGATTCCCACCAGCCCAGCAGCAGCAGCAACAACAGCAACAGCCCAATGGCTCCACACAACAACATCAGTCGCAGTCTGGCTACGGCTATGAAGCTTACCAAAGCCCTTCAGCAACTTCTCAGCCACAGTCCATGGCAGTCTCGCCTATTGGAACCCCGCATTCGCGTGCATATAATTCTGGGGATGGAGATGTAGCAATGGAAGACGCCGATCCCTACAATCGCATGAAATATCCCGCGAGACCCAGCCACCAGCATCGACCATCTGGACAATACCTAGGTCAAGAAGACTCTTCAGCGGCGCGAAGATACTCGCCCATGAAGACTACGCCCTCGTCGCCCTACGCTTCAAGCTCTCAGCAGCCCGCCCAAAGCCCGTATGGACAATACCCACCCCAGAGTACCTCTGCCCGACAATCGCCAACACGTTCATCTCATTACTCGACACCTTCTCAGTCTAGTTTCACTACACCAAGTAAGGCTTACCGCTCCTCCGTTATTGCATTCCCTGGAAATTTTTTTTTCGCATGTATTAATACTATTGTAGCGACCTCAAGGCAGCCGCCCCATCTTCCCCCTATCCAACCTGGGGACTCGAACTATGAGCAATACTACCCCAACTCTGCAACCGCACACCTCAACGCCGTTTTCGGCCGTGAAGCGAAATCTCCGCGCAATACTCGACCCCTTCATGCCGCTGGTACGCCAGATATGCCCCGCGGCCCAGTACCTAGATTCAAGAAATTGGACTCTGTGCAAGATCTCCTGCCCAGGATAAATCCCCAGCCAGCTTTCCGGCGGGCGAATCCAGAAGGGGGCTTCATTAGTGTAAGCCCAGTACTTAGGGGAATTATGGACCTCGACTGACAGAAGCTCTATAGCCATTGCAAGCCTTAACAACTCATCTCCCTTCCACTTATCGTATATGCAATCCGGCTTTCAAGTATGAGTCCTCACGAAACCCACGCCGAGTACTCACCAAGCCAAGCAAGGGAGTCAAGAATGATGGATACGATAATGAGGATAGTGACTATATCTTGTTTGTCAACGACATACTTGGTAATGAAGAAAATGGTCACAAAAACAGGTATCTCATATTGGATGTCCTTGGCCAGGGCACTTTCGGTCAAGTGGTCAAATGTCAAAACTTGAAGACACAGGAAGTTGTTGCCGTCAAGGTTGTCAAGAACCGGACCGCGTACTTCAATCAGAGTATGATGGAAGTTTCAGTACTCGACCTACTCAACCAAAAATTGGATAAGAACGATGACCATCATCTCTTACGGCTGAAGGACACGTTCATCCACCGGCAACATCTGTGTCTAGTGTTCGAGCTACTAAGTGTCAACCTGTACGAATTGATCAAACAGAATCAGTTTCGGGGATTGAGTACCACGTTGGTACGGGTATTTGCACAGCAACTGCTGAACGGGTTGAGTTTGCTCAACAAGGCAAGGCTTATACATTGTGACCTCAAACCGGAGAATATTCTCCTTAAAAAGTATGTGGCATCTACACTCTGCATTGATAGACATTAATCAGTCCGATCAGCCTTGAGAGCCCTGTGATTAAGATCATCGACTTTGGCTCCGCCTGTGATGAGAGGCAGACCGTGTATACCTATATACAATCAAGGTTCTATCGATCACCTGAAGTGCTTTTGGGACTACCGTGAGTCGAGAGGTCAAAGTAATACATTCTCATACTTACATTCGCTAGATACTCATCAGCGATCGACATGTGGTCCCTGGGCTGCATTGTGGTTGAGCTTTTCCTAGGCCTGCCTCTCTTTCCGGGATCCTCTGAATATAACCAGGTTTCTCGTATAACGGAAATGTTAGGGTTGCCACCTACGTGGATGCTCGAAATGGGCAAGCAGTCAGGCGAGTTTTTTGAGAAAACCCATGACGAATACGGCAGGCGTACCTACCGGCTTAAGTCGATGGAGCAATACTCACGAGAGCGCGGCTCAAAAGAGCAGCCTAGTAAGAAATACTTTCAAGCAACGACGCTGCCCGAAATTATCAGGAACTATGCGATGCCCAGGAAGAACATGAAGCAGGCTGAGATAGACCGGGGTAAGCAACTAGTTCCTGGCCGTCATGTTGCAGCACTAATATTCTGTAGAGATGACCAATCGTCATGCTTTCATCGATTTCGTCCGAGGTCTGCTCAACATAAACCCGCTGGAGCGCTGGTCCCCTCAACAGGCCAAGCTGCACCCGTTCATCACACAGCAGAAGTTCACGGGAGCCTTCGTACCGCCAATAAATCTGAAGTCATCTTCGCTCACTAAGTCACCCGCTCCTGGTGTGCAGCAGCAACAACAAGCCGAAGCCGTCAGCAAGCAACGAGCTCAGGCAGCCCAAGCACAAGCCCAGGCTCAGGCACAAGCCCAGGCCCAGGCTCAGGCACAAGCCCAGGCCCAGGCGCAAGCCCAGTCAGCAGCGCAGAATGCCTACGCTCAGAACTTGCACATGACCCAGTACGGTCAAAGTCCGCTCGGTCAAGCACCACCAGTGTACAACAATATGTACACTCCCCATCAACAGGGCGCGCCGCCGCCTTATCCTTCGCAACCAGCTGGCTACGGTCACCAGATGGGCATAATGCAACAGGCCCCTGGCCAGATGGCTCCGGCACAGTTTACACAGCAACAGAATCTATATGCGCAAGCTACAACAAGAGCAGGCCGGCAACGAGCATCGACTATGGATCAGTCAGCGGGAGGTATCCCTCAGTCAATTCAGAGAGTTGCGAGTCATCTTGATCCGAATGCGCCGATCAGATTGCAACCCAGCCCTGCATATTATCCTCCTCCACCTGACGGATATGTTGACCCCAACGCGGCGGCAAATGCGAGGAGAAGAGGTAGCCGGGCTACGAGCGGCCGAAATAGAAATTTCATACAGACTCTAGAAGATAGGACGATGGAAGAGGGGTTTGTCAACCAATCGCAATGGCATTGAAAAGGCGCAAGCACACAGCATGTTGTATCATCTACGACGTCTATCTCAGTATAGGGGACCTGTGACTTCAGATTGGCCCATGGCTAGTTCGTGGCAACCATAAGACCACAATACAGTTTGAACAGGTGCGCCGTTCAAGGGAGTCTCTCATTCATTCCTGGACCGGACAGGTAGGCATAAGCTAGCCACCAGACCTATGTAGAGAAACCTTGGAGATGTCCATCCAATGCTCTCTGCCAAAGGTCTGTTCACCTTCAGGACTGGGCGGGTTTTACAAACGACTGAATTTATTTTCGGAGATCTGGGCCAGTTTGGAAGATGCCCTGCAAATGACGTACAAACTGTTGGCACATCTTGGGTCCATTGTATTTTTCCGGGTTTGAGCGACAGGCATCGCACAACAGAGCGACATGTTCATTGACTGACGAGTCACGTGGCGAGGGCGTTTGGCTACCAGGTACATCTGCGACTTCCGTCAAAGAACGCCTCTTGTAATGTTTAGGCCGCAGGTACATTGAATCAGACTGAGTAAAGGTGAAAGAGAAGAAATTAAAAACATCTGATAACCCTAGCTTTGTTGATTTGACTTACACCTCAGGCCACTTGCTAACTCAAAACGAGCCACGACCTTGTCTTTACAGATGCAGATTTCTCTTCAAATATGAATCCATCATTCGGCCGCGTTCCTCATGCTGGAGCGTGTCGTCGACAGCATCCCCTCTTGGCCTCGGCATTCGAGGCTTAGCCTCTATCTCAAATGTGGGATTCTGAGGCCAAACCTAAAACATCCATCTTGACGAAGACTACTTCGTACTATCTTACGCCAACTGCGTTGCGGACACAGCCTCGATGGTGCATGAAATGCCGGTAGATCCAAGGTCTTATTGGCTTTGGTGCCATCTGTTTTTTCCTGAAACGGGTGAGGCTAGAGAGACTAATGACCTCAAGCAACGCTTTTTCACCATACTTACGCCTACGCACTGTGCCTTCTATCCCAAAGCCTGGTCATTGTCCGATCAAGAGTCTAGGTAGGGCTGATGCATATCATCTACGGCAGTCAAGGTTCTCCGCATTATTTAGTGCGTGCCCAAGAATCTCTCCCGGCATCCTAGCATACTGGAGTGACATGAACCTCTTCTCAACGGTAACCAAATTGCACAGAGATCTGCAGTCTCTGGTCTACATGCTATTTTCTCCATGAATCCGGAATACGTTCTTTTGAACTATGGGTTATGATTTTCAAAGCCGAGGTATCAGATCTCTTTTCACAGATGAATAGATCTTTGTCCTACAAGATGTAGTATTATACACTTGCTACCCATTATTCAAACAAGTCCACCGCAAAGCCTTGAAAAGTTTCTCCCTTCTCCATAGTCCCCCTTAGCTATATACAAAAAATGAAACTGCAAACTCTCATACCCTTCTCTCTCGTACTGATCACTCTCGCCTCCCCAGCGCCCGCCCGCGTCCAAATCAGAGCCACACCGACCTTCACTCTTACCAGGTAAACCCCTCCATCCCACTTCCATCTCCCTCCCCACCACCCCTCCAAACTAACCTCCCCACAAAGCGGCTTCACCGGCGTCCCCCCCACCGCCTACCCCACCTCCTGCCTCAACCTCGCCCCCCTCGGCGCAACCCGCAACGACCTCCTCACCCTCCCTTGCAAAAACCTCACCTTAATCTTCGCCCGCGGCACCACCGAATCCGGCAACATCGGCAACATAGTCGGCCCCCCCTTCGTCGCCGCTCTAAACTCCATGCTCGGTTCCGCCCAAGTAGCCGTTCAAGGCGTGAACAACTATGCCGCTGACATCGCTGGATTCAATGAAGGCGGATCGCCGAGTGGTAGTCAGAATATGGCGCAGTTGATTGCGCTGGCGCAGAGCAAGTGTCCAGAGACGAAGCTGTGTGTTAGTGGGTATAGCCAGGGAGCGCAGGTGGCGCACAATGCGGCGGGTATGATTAGTGCGAGTCAGACGGCGTTTGTGGATAGTGTGGTGTTGTTTGGGGATCCGGATGAGGGGGAGGCGTTTGGGAAGGTGAGTAAGAGTAGGGTTAGTACGGATTGTCATTTGGGGGATGATATTTGTTTGCATGGGGATTTGATTTTGCCGCCGCATTTGGATTATTGTTTGGATGTTAATACGGAGGCGGCGTTTGTGGTTGGGCTGTCGGGGTTGAAGACTGTGTAGGATTGGGAGGAGGCTGAGAGTGGAATTAGAACTTTTGTCAGCATCGTAGGAGACAGGTCTTAAAGTACAAAGAAACATTGAATAACAGTCAAGCGAAATTGTTTAGTAGGACGGGGAAAAGAAAGACCAAAGTGACGAGAATCGCAATATATTCGCAAAAGGATAGACGAAATTGGAGCTTTTTTCCCAGTACCCATCTCTCCGGCATATCATCCACAGTGACGACCGAAATAGATGTGATATCCAGGTATACTCGAAGGAAGAGAAAACATAGAGACGGTTCTCTTCTGACAGAGCAGGCACACATATCTCATTCACAATATGATATTTTGACCTCCATCCAGCTAAGTAAAGCTCCACACCATCCACCCCAGCCCCATACCCACAGCAACCTTAACGATACGACTTCTGGTATCTTGCTCTCGCTCCCGGTCCTATTCCCCACATTAGCCCTTTCCCAACCCCTACCCTCGATTAAGCCCAACATGTAATACATACCGCCAAACTTCTTCGGCTCACACCGCCTATTATCCGCCACCAGCAACGTCCGGTCGTATTGCACGAGCGCCTGCTTCAACTGATTCTTCGCATACTCGTCCACGTATTTCTGGTAGTAGGCGACGATTGATTTGGCAATGGCTTGGCGGATAGCGTAGATTTGTGATGTGTGACCGCCGCCGGTGACGCGGACGCGGATGTCAACGTTGGCGAACTTGTCGAGGCCGACTATGAGGAGGGGTTCGTAGACCTGGGAGTGAGTGGTTAGAGGGAGGGTTGTTTGGGGGCGGAGATTGGAAATCGGGGTTGGAGAGTACCTTGAAGCGGAGGATTTCGGGCTGGGTGAGCGCGAGGGGTTTGCCATTTACTTTTACAAGACCTTTTCCGGCCTAGAGGGGTGATTTGTTAGTATAGATGCAATAGAGAGATGGTGGTGAGGTAGAAGTGTACCTTGCAATGTGCGACAGCGGTTGCTGTGAAATTGGATTAGCTACTGAAATCGGAGGGGAATAAGAGATGCTCATACCAGTCTTCTTCTTGCCGAAGCACTGCACGCTCTGTGTTGTGGCCATGTTTGCGATTGATAATTCGGTAACAGGTCGTTGTTATGGAAGATCGAAGTGTAGTATTTTCCTAGCGTCTGTGGGACGCGCTAGTATTTCGCTTAGCCTGCTCGTAGGGCTGAGGCAAGATTCAACGGCTTAGACAATCAGGTGGGAGATACTAGCCTAAGGTAAGGATGATCAAAGTAGTTCTCAACCATGCAGCTCTACGCTTTTGGATCCAATGGATCCGGACAACTAGGTATTGGAAGCACTGACGATGTATCTACACCACAACTCTGCTTATTTCCAGATGATGCCGAGCTGCCTGGCCGACCTTTGAAGATCGTAGCTGGTGGTAACCATACCGTATTACTTCTGGATAATGGGACCGTCTATTACGCTGGCTCGCCCAGAGATGGTCAAGTGAATTCAGGGTCCCCTCTGCCCTTAACCTCGACTTTTCGAAAGGCGTACATTTCAAGACTTGGTGACAAGGTAGTAAATGGTTCGGCTTTCTGGGAGGGCTCAGTATTCGTAAACGCCGAAAATGAAGTTTTTACTGCTGGTTTAGGCTCAAAAGGTGAACGTGGTATTGGAGGCATCTCAGCTTCACTGGGATTGCAGATGTTAGAGAACTTTCCACCCAACCAGTCCCAAGACTGGTCCCAAATCGTCGATGTAGCCAGCGGTGTTGATCATACGGTGGCCGTCTTAGCTGATGGCGATGTTTGGGGCTGGGGCAATGGCCGCAAAGGCCAACTTGCTCAACCTGAAGAATTTGTTTGGGTACCACGCCGGTTCTGCGACCTTGAATTCCCCGTAATTCGTGCTGTATGCGGACGGGAATTCACTTTGTTAATAGGACATGGTGGTCGATGTACAATTCTTGGCTCCAACAAGCATGCTATCAAATCACAAACCCCATCCGCCATTCACGGATGGGCAGACATAAGCGCGAGCTGGGGGAGTCTCTTTGTGCTGAAGAGTTCTGGCAGGATTGAGTCTTGGGGCCGGAATGACCATGGTCAGCTTACCCCGCCTGGATTAACAGAGATTGAACAAATCGCTGCAGGGAGCGAGCACGTAGTAGCTTTGACAAAGGATAATAAAGTCATAAGTTGGGGCTGGGGTGAACATGGCAACTGTGGGAGCAATACTGACGCAGATGGAGATGTCAAGGGTAATTGGAACGAGATTTATACCGGTCAAGCTGAATGCCATCCAAAAGTACTGGGCATAGGAGCTGGTTGCGCTACCAGCTTCTTTTGGACAGAGTCCTCTGACATTGAAATGACTTAATTTGGACAGCTTGCCAGACTGACGTGACGCGGGCTTCACTGGTCAGGACCTGCGACTCTCAAAGGTACAACGTAGCAATCAGAAGCCGAGGTTACTTCTATTAGGAAAGTTAGTGTTTTATAAATCTTGGGCATGTATTTTACTGACCAAACTTCCTTGAGATCGGAATTGTACCCCTGATATACTAGGTGGACGCGGACTAGAATTCCGGAAAGCAAGAGCAGGAGGACATCAGTCACCAAACAATGTCTTGATCTGGTTGGGTATTAGCACCTCCGCCAAAGCATTGGAGTTCAAAAGACATACGTCTGAGATCCGCTGGGTTGGAGCAATACGGCTATTGGGATCTTCTGGCCACGCAGGATAAGGTTCCAATCTTGAGGAACTTGCAGAAGCTTTCCGCATGCCATTCAACTCCGAGACCTGGATTTCGTAGTCAACAAATGAATTCAAGAGTATTGAACCACATCGTACGTTTTTGGCACTAGCATTCCATCCGAGCGTATCCTCGTCATCATCGTAATTTCTCTCTCCCCATACTCGATCCTCGTCTTCATCCAGCGGCAGGAATAAGCTTTCCGAGTCTAGACTTGCTTTCGGTGGTGGGGGGGAAGGCCTTTGAGTCCTTTGACTCTGAGCTTCCCTTGTAAAACTGCGGGAGGCTGTCTCGGTTGGTGGTGGCATGCTGGTAGGCTTCTGTATGCTGGTATCTTGTACAGTAGACTGGCGGGATGGTTGATTTGCAGCAGACGCGGGCGACGCGTGCCTGACAACGGCAGGAGCTGGCGTCTCAGAGGCTCCACGATAGTCCCCAATTGTCATCAGTGTAAACTCGCATTGCATACCGTGTTCATTGTAATTCAGTTGCATAGGACGCGACGGGAAATTGTATAATGCTGTGATGCTTGTTTGCAATGTTTCGGCATGTGTAACAATGGCTTTAAAATCCTTAACGCTTATGCCGATGTGAAGCTGCTCTTGGACGGTAAAATCCTCAAAGTCGAGGTTGTCTATGGTGATTGAAGTCTGTAATGGCATTTTCAGCACATCTGTCTTCTGTCAATTCGACGATATCCTAGGAGGTAAAGTTTGGCTCAAACCTCTCCCATTAGTGACTTTCTCCGTATAGCTTGTGAAAGTTGCACGTCCATTTTCCGACGAGATGTCTAATTGTTCAGTATTGGCTCCGAAGTATTCAACAAATGACCTTAGGGTACCAGCACCAATTCTCCAGGTGTTTTTCGCAGCATTCCTATTGAATAAGGCATGCATGACCTCGACAGACTCGTAGGTGAGCTTGTAGGTCTTGATGACGCCTTGCATCAAGTCAGATCTATTCTTACAGCCAAAAGAGATGGCACACAAACCATGCCTGCATACCATTTTCACAATGAGACGGCACTCAGTCTTATCGGGCTGATCTTGAATGTAGCATTCGCACCGTTCCACAGCAGTATCTTTGTCTCGTACATCACCCAAACGACCTTTAAAAACAGAAAGAAGAGCCTGATGATTGTCAATAATAGTTAAGACCAAAGCATTACTGATGATGCCCATTACTTTATTATATAATTGGCATGTAAAGCGAGATTCGGAATTGTCAGTAGGATTTTTGCCTTTGTTGAGAATCGGACTGAAACAGTACTTTTCGAAGAACACATTGCTATCAAGGGAGAAGGAAGCATAAGCAGATTTGGAGGAATTCAGGGCGGTAAGGACCAACTGAAGTGTTTCGTCAGTTGCATGGTTTACAACCCGCGAGGCAGAAAAGAATCTCGCACTTTGTCTTTACGGGCCTCCAACGACACAACTTCGCTGAACTTTGCGAGACACAAAACGGCATCATGAACACGTACTACGCCTTCAAGCGTTAACGTGAAGCTCAAAGTGTGCATGATTGGTTCCGAGCAACCCCTGAATACATAAAAGACAGAACAGCCTGAGTAGAACTAGCTATACAATACTCCTATCTCGTTCCTTCGTACAATCTTTCCAGCAAGTCTGAGAGATACGGAAAAAGTCCTGGTATGGCAAACATGGGATTCAGAGGAGTTTTGGAGACGCGGTCAACTTCGCGTCTAGACCGCGCTTGGCCTGCCTGGTGACGTTGGGCTCTCTGCCTTCCCTCGCATACATCTCGGTTTCTTACAATCAATTGTTTATTCCTAAGCTAGTAGCATACTTGTAATATCATTTGTGGCAATGGCTGCTGCGCTCCCAGACGACCTCCTGCACATGGTGTGTGGGCAACTGTGGGAACAACGAGATTTCGACACTCTCTATCACTGCGCTCTCACAGGCAAGCAGCTGGCCATCCCTGCTCTGGCCAGCATTTATCGGTAAGGCAGGGTCCCCATCATGCCGTACACTTGTCCCGTATTTCCAGTGCTGACCTCTTGCAGGATGCATGATGTAGCTCCCATCACCAGTGCCCGCAACGACGAGATTGAAATATCAGCAGACGAGAAGACTTCGACGAGACGTCGAGCGCAGGTCTTCGAGAAAAGGGTCAGCATGTGGAAGACTATTATACTCTCGAGCATGGGCAAGACATTGTTTCTATACTCGAAGTATATACGCACACTCAGAGTCCAGGACCTCGAGGACCTGCTCGAGCCCCAGGACCCAAGTTCTAGGGACAAGATTGGCAGGTGCGTTTGACCAGAATTACTGTGACATCGCAGCATTACTGACAACGTCAGGACTTTCTTTACGGGCAATCTGGCGAAGTTTGAAGTAGTAAGGACCGTCGCAATCCAGAAAAGGAACCATCTACGCTTGGATATAGAAGCAACAGCAAATCGTATCACAGAAGGTACCGGACGCATGACTTTTGTAGAGGATAGAATCTGACACTCTTCTTAGTCATCATTAGGCAGACCCCCATGTTGGAAGAGCTGTCTGGCAATAGTAAGTTCTGCCTTTCTTGCACAAGACAACGGACATAAATAGTGACTTTCGAGCAGTTTGGCATGATGTACTATCTAACAGCATACCCAAATTACCCAATCTACAGCATCTAAACGTTTTCAAAGGCGAAGCTCTCGAAGGTACTGGGAATATCTTTCGCGTACACTGCCCTCTGTTCAAGTCAGTAAAATTTTATGGCTGGTATGTTGTACTGCCACACTCTCCACAGAGTCATGCACTAAGAACAATCCAGGCAAACCGCCGATGCAGATCAGCACTTTGCGACATTTCTCAACGATCTTCGTCCTCAGTCGCTAGAGTCGTTTGAGATCTTTAGCACCTCGCAAATAGGAGCTGAGAGTTTCCTGGCTCTAAACTGTCATAGGGAATCGCTTACTGAACTAAAGCTTATTGGTGTTAAAGCAGAGGCAATGTCCGCGCTCTCCATGCTGAAAGGATGCACGAACTTGACCTCACTCTTCCTCGCGGAGAATGGCGTGGCGACCCAAGATCTAGAGAAAAGACACCACGACATCTTCCTTGAGATTATAGCGTGGTTGTGCGAATGCAAGGGCTTGAAGTCAATCTCGATGGATAAGATGTTTAATGCACCAGGTCTCTTGACGCCCGTCTTGTTGGAGAATAATATTAAATTGACGAGATTGGAGTTGGAGGGATATCAAATGTGGGATAGCCGAAACTTCCATCAGGCATTGTCTCATCAAACCAGTCTCCAAAGCCTATGGCTGAAAGGGGAGTCCAACGAGCTGGGCCAAGATGGTCCAGACGTCGACATCCTAGTGGAGTCATTGAGCAAATTGGAGAACCTTACAGACTTACGCCTACGGGACATCTCTGACGCCTTTCTGGACAAACACTTGTGCCAACTTGCGCAAAGTCTCCCACGACTCGAGACCTGGTGGACAAGTGGGTGGGGCATCACGGACGCCATATGGACTGACATGGCTTCTTTGCGAGTTCTGAGACGACTTGAGCTTTCTGCTGTGACCCGATTTACCCCGGACGGAATTTTGAATTTCATTTCGAGCCTTGGTCAAGGAAACCATGGTTTCGTACTCAGCATTATGATGGGAGATCCTGATTATGATATGACCGACTACGAGCAGGTTATAATCAGGGAATCCATGGCTGCAGAATTGAACGGCCGATTCGACTTCACGCTCATTCGAGGTATATTACGCGGGCTCCCCCAAGGCGTACGGTATTTCCAAGCTAACACAAGTGCTAGATCCAGGAGAGGGTTATTCGGATGAAGAGGATTCGGACTGATGCGTTGTAAACATCTTGACTGGGATCTATGGAATGATTTTGCCCTTGCCCTAAGCATTCAGCCCCAGCCAATGACGTACTTTTGGCGCCGCGACGCTCTACTCAACGGTCATTTCAAACACTCCACCACCACGAAAGCATTTCCTAATAGTCTCTGTTGCAGATGGGAAAGAAACGAATACTGGTGATCGCGGGATCCGACAGCTCCGGAGGAGCGTCAGTACATCAGATGCTTCATGAAATTACCATGAGCTAACGCCTAATGTAGTGGACTAGAAGGCGATCAAAAAGTCATTGCTGCCCATGGATGTTATGCTATGACAGCAACAACAGCTCTGACTGCTCAAAACACTCAGGGAGTGTCCGCAATTCATCATGTACCGTCAGACTTTGTGGAGAAGCAAATCGATGCTTGTATCAATGACATCGGGGTCGACGTTGTGAAAATCGGCATGCTAGCGTCAGCAGAGACTGTTAATGCCGTTGCATCTGCGTTACGAAGGCATACTGGCCCATTTGTCGTTCTGGACCCTGTCATGGTCTCGACCAGTGGGGCTCAGCTCTTGCCGAACGACGCCATTGTCAACCTTCGTACTCAGATGCTTCCTTTAACCACTATTCTCACACCCAATATCCCTGAAGCAAAGCTACTATTAGAGAACGCCGGACAGGAAGTTCCGGAAATAAAGACTATTGATGATTTGGTAGACATCGCTGAGAGACTTTCAAAGCTTGGACCGCAATGTGTCCTTCTCAAAGGAGGTCACCTACCACTCACCAAAGACGGCCGTATCTCAACACAAGAAGCGGACCACCATACCGTTGTTGATGTCCTCTACGAAGATGTCTCCAACACCATTGTCTACGAAACAAATTACCTCCCCAGTAAGAATACTCATGGCACAGGATGTTCCCTAGCCTGTAAGCACTGCTTTGTCTTGTCACTGCCTTCATCTCCCGGCATTGTCTAATCATCCCTCCCCTCCTACTGCCCCAAAACACAATCCCTTTCTGCGCTCCTTCTCCACGTCGGCCTTACTAACAGAGCACGAACTTACATACACTCCTATGACCCCTTCCACTTCCCACTCATCACATCTTTCCCCAACCCCCCTCCTCATTCCTCACACAAACCCCAACTAAAGTCTATTCCCCCAACAGCAGCAATAGCTTGCAATATAACCCCCCCCAAGCACTCCTATTCCAACAACTTCTTCGACGCCGTCGAACCAGCCATCCGCTACGTCGAAGCCGGTATCCGAACGAGCAGCCCGCTCGGTAAGGGAAGCGGTCCAATCAATCATTTTCATCCAATAACGGTTAAACCGCAATCGCCGAAGGTAGTGGATGCGGACTCGAGTGTGAATTGGAATTTCTATAAGAGGGATTAGGTCCTTGGCAGCTGAGCGACTTGTGTTTGTGGGGGAGGGAGGCATCTCATGTCAGCGAGTGATAGATACTGAGGGACTTTGCGAGAAGGGAAGTAAGATACCTGCGAGTGAATCTGGTAGACATGACAGACCTTCCTTTCCTTCCTTCCATCCTTCTGCTAGCTACTTATCTAGAAAATTCACCCCAACTTAAAGCTACTCTATATGAATGAAAGCATACTACATGAGCTAGACTAATCTGCATAGTTTTAAGAAATATTTCGTATAATCAGTGTTTTGATATTCGTTTTGTATGGTTAGCAAGTACTATGCCAGTAAGAGGATATGCTACACCTCACCTTGCCTAAGCTAAAAGAAGCTAAAGGGAAGGAAAGGAATAGATATCCATACCTCTAAACTCTATCTATATATGGCGAAGAGTGAGAAGGGAAATTTGAGAGAGGGGAATGGAAGAGTTCGTTAAGGGGAAAGGGGACGGGGATATGATTGATAGACTTGCCTGGATAGGTGGTGGGATAGGTAACTGGAATGTTATGCTAAGTTAAAACTTCTGGATTTATCTGTATGGTTAATATCTTGGGTGATAGGTTTGATTTTGGGAAGGTTCGATTGGTATGGAGAGGGATATACTTGGTAGCTAGAGGATATGGATGTGTTGTGATATGAACACGCCTCGCCTAAGATAAACTAAATTGAACGAATCGATATATGTGCCTCCAAACTTCTATATATATATATATATATGTACGGCGAAGAGTGAGAAGGTAATAAGGTAAGGAAAAAGCGCCGTAGATAATCATACACCCATTAACTATTCATTATATTCTCATGTCACTCCTCATGGAATATCCATGCTTCCCTAGATCCAGTAGCACAGAACAAGGGTAGCTAGCTACCTCAGCGATGCACTCAACTCACCACCCCAGCACTGACAACCCTCCCCCCCCCACCCGCACCTGCCCCACCACCACCACCCTCAACAACCCAACATTCCATCTTCCCCATCTCCTGTCCCTCCCCCCTCGCCTCCCTCTTCACCCCTCCCACAGCCATCTCCCAATCATCCCTATCCCCCACCGTAATCAAATCCCCCTCATCCCTAACCTTCACCTTCCACCCCCCGCCTCTCTCTAAACTAAATTTCTCCCGCACTCGCTCCACGAAATCGGAAAAGGGTATGTCCGGGTTGAGCATCATGTAGCGGGTGTCGTCGCCGCAGTGGACTTTTATGCGGATGGATTTGAGGTGGAATTCGTATGCCCGGGGTTGGGGTGGGGCGCGGCGGGAGGAGGAGCGGGCGCGGGGGGGAGGAGGGCGGGAGAGGGTTCCGCCTGCGTTGTGGAGGATTTCGAATTCGGAGAGGGAGGAGTGGGGGGAGGGGGTTGTGGTGGGGTCTTGGTCTGTGGCGGTGGGTTCTTCGTCAATGGAGTAGTGGTGGCGGGTGCGGGCGCGGGAGCGGGAGCGCTGGCGGGTGTTGGAGGGTTTGCGGCCGTGGTGGTGTTTTTGAGTGGGGGAGGCGGTGGAGCTGATGAGGGTGGTGGCGCCGTTGCTTTGGTTGGAGGATTGGGAGCGGGCTTTGGGGCGAGGGTGGGAGGCGTCGAGCTCTTCAGGGCACTCGTCTATGTCTGCTTCGGCGCCGTTGGAGTGTGGACGAAGGCCGGTGGTTTCCCTGAAGAGGCGACGCGGGGGTGGTCCGGTTTGGTCGCGGGAGGAGTAGTTGCGGTAGGCGTTTGAGGGACCGCGAGGTTCGGAGGCGGTGCGGGTTGTGCCTATGCGGGGTTTGTTGGGGTCTTGCGTTATTGAGTCGAGGTTGAGAGGTTCGGGCCGGGAGGGTTTGGGGGGACTGCTGGGATGATTGGCTAGGATTGGAGGGTTGGTGGGTGGTGAGGTGGAGGCTTGGGTGAATGTTGGACGGATTGGGTCATGGTCGGGAGGCGGTGTGGGAGGGAAGACGTTACGGTTTCCTGGAGGTTCGGATTGCTGTCTTGACATGCTGTGTAGACCGACTTTGACGAGGTTGCTCGCAGCATATGATATTGAGTCGGGAGGACGATCATCCATACCTCTATTGTGGCCCGCCTTAAATGCTTTGGCCTCAGAACTCGCGGACCCAGCATAGGCAGCCGTTTGGTCAGCTGTAGCTACCAACCTCGCTTTTCCTAGATAATCTTTGCTTGGGAGATTCTTCACTTTGGCGCTGTTTGGCCTATAGACGGTTCCAGCCGGTATGCAGAAAACAGTGTATCCCTATAGTCGATGAGCGGAGATCAATATTCAAATTGAGTATGTCTAGACTGACCTCGGCCTCCTCTTTAATTGCTTCGTCAATGACTTCGTGCCTAACCGGGTCTTCTGTCTCCTGCGCCGCGTACTTCAAGTCACCCAATCCCGCCAATTTCTGTTGTAGGTAGATGTAGCATAGCCCTCGGTTGAACAGGACCTCGCAGGAGTATAGTTTGAAGTTCAGGCCCAATTGTTCGTAATTTATCCATCTGTTCCCTCTTAAGAATAGTAGAGTGTCATTGAAATTTGCCAGAGCCTCTTCGAAGTCTCCGATCAAAAAGTTCGAGACTCCCTGCTGGAAGTACGCTACGGCAAGGTAGTTGTCGCGCTTGATCGCTCGTTGGTAGCATTCAACCTGCGCTGGTCAGCGCTGTGATAGAGGTGGGGATTATAGCAGCACGCACCGCTTTGTCATGTTCGCCTAATGTCGCGTGAATGACTCCACAATTGAACAGTATCTTAGAGGTATCGGAGATATTATCAAAGACCTTCAACGCCTCTTCGTACTCGTGGTTGTCATAGAGGGCGAGGGCTTGCACCCAGGTTTCGATTTCCTGTTGGGAGATCATCTTAGCTTCCATGGCGACGTGGAGGAGTGACGGATCTCACCTGCTTCAAGGACATGGCTGCCAGTTTAAGCTCCTGTGGACATTGGGCGCTGGGGGGGCAGACTTGGCGGAGTATTGTTAGATGTTTATGCAGCTCGTTTGGTCGGGAAAATCCGTTGGTTCGGGGGGAAATACGTGGCACCGATGAGGTAGGGATCAATGTACGAAACACATGAAGCGAGTAATCTCGTGTTCGTGGTGCAATGGGCTGTACACGGAGATGGGGGGGGTAGAGGTGAAACGCGGTACACTGGACGAAAAGCTGTGTTCCTGCAGCTGGTACTCGTACAAGCGGCTCCGGCAAAGACCGCAGCAATCGAAGATGCAACAAGACAATCAATGGAAGATTTGGGAAGCGACTGACGATAAGAAATATTGGACAGTTTGGAGCACAGGAGACGTTGGGGGATTTTGGCAATGTCGAATGCAATGAATCAGGGCCAGAGACTCGACCCAGCGCGTAAAAGAGTGATTTCGCACACTACCATTTTGAAGAGCTAGCAAGGTACCGAATGCACGCTCTAAAGTGCCTGCGGACGGGATCATTTTAGCCTGAGAGATGGAAGGGCGTCATCACATCTGACTGGGTGGAAGAGAGCTCGCGTCGCAGATTCGGCGCTTCCACACCTGCCACTTGCTTACCCATTGGTCAACCCCCATCTCAATCCATTTCTCGGCGCTTGTAGTATGAAAGGTGAAAGGTGAAAGGTGAAAGGTGAAAGAAGAAATGTCTGGACAACGCATACTGCACCGCTCTTGCAAGCTTGGACCATCAGAACGTCCATGCGAGCATGTGTCACATAGGATGGTAATCTTTTGTAGGATTTCTCTCTACACTCTATCTACCCGAGTATCCGAACGCCACCATCTGATGTGAACGATCCGGCTACCCGACTTGTTTGATCTTTCGTGAACGAGCATCAGCATACATGACTACTTGCATCATTTGATCTGAGCCCAGCCTTGAGCGTCTTGTCCCTGGAGTCCCATGACCTCCTGATCACCTTTGCTTTGGCCGCTCTGGGCCTTGAAGCATGCATCTTTGAAGATGTGAACAAAGTCCCAAACTTCTGCAAAGGTATTGTACAAAGGTGCTGGGGCCACCCGAATGACATCAGGTCGTCTTTCGTCCACAACAACCCCTGCCTCCTCCAGAATCTGCATGACACCCTCAAGCAGTCCAGGTTTCAGGAGGAGGCTGAGCTGCGCTCCCCGCTCGGCTGTGTTCGATGGAGTTATAATCCGATAGGGCAACCCATCTTCCTTCCCATTTTCAGCAAAGGGCGTGTGCAGCAAAAGATCCTCTAGGTACTTTGTCAATGCGACTGACTTCTCACGCAGCTCTCCCATGTTGGTAAGCCTGAAAATTTCGAGAGATGCAATAACGGCCGTAGTGTCAAGTGCCGAAGGATTGCTGAGCTGAAAGCCTGCGGCGCCTGGAATAGGCACAAATTCTGCAGCATTGTCAAATCGGAGGTTCAACTAATGTTTCAAATTTGCACGAGATCATGTTCAGCAATACGAGGATTAACCTACTATTGCCCATTTCGAATCTGATAGCTTTGTCGCCTCCCCACCAGCCGCTCAGCCTGGGTCTGAAACCTACCTTGCCGTCTGTGGCTGCAGATATATCAACTTGACCATGTTTAGAATGGACGAAAAGGCCACCAATAGCACCGGGACCGGAATTTACGTATTTGTAATTGCACCAAGCCGCAAGATCAACTTGCCATTCATGGAGATGGACGGGAACATTACCAACAGCATGAGCAAGGTCCCAGCCTATGATCAAATCCAGGGAGTGTGCATGGGCGGTGATCCTTTCCATATCTAGATATTGACCCGTATAATATTGGATTCCCGGGAGGAGAACCAGAGCGGTAGAGGACGCATTTTTCGTAATGGTTGATAGGATGTGAGACGTAGATATCGTTGCCGATCCTGGCATGTCTGGTTCGATGAATATCATAGCGTCTTCAGGATCGATACCATGATGGCGAATCTGAGATTCCACTGCATACTGTAAGAGACCCGTTAGAACTTCGTCCCGTATATATCAGATGAGATACCTACATGGTCGCTTGGAAATGCCTTTCCTTCCAGGATGATCTTGTATTTGCTCCTGGTGGGCCGATAGAAGCTTGCCATCATCAAGTGTAGATTAGCCGTTAATGTCTGCATCACGGCAACCTCTTCTGACAATGCCCCCACAAGAGGAGACATGAGCTCTGCGGCTACATCGTCAACATGGATATATGGAGGCAGGGTTGAATCCTCATGTTCTTTAAAGTGACCATAGACCCCTTTCTTTGCCCATGATGTTAGATGGGAGGTAATGCGATCTGAGGTGCGCCGTGGTTGAAGACCTAGGGAATTTCCACAGAAGTATATGCAATTCTGATCTCCACTCTCACTGTTCGAAACTACTAATGAGCATCATGAGCTGATTTGCCATTGACATATGCATGTCTTACCAGGGCTATTCAATTTCTTGCTCTTGAGGTCTGCTATAGTAGGGATGATGAATTCTTTCCTCAGGTGCTTGAGGTGGTCTCTGTCATCCAACTGCGTTGCATATCCACGAGAATAGTCGTGGGTGCTCTGAGACATCGCCATTGCTGTTCTGCAGGAGCTGTACGATCATGTCATTGGGTTGCTTTCTTGCCCACTCCATACAGAGACAATTATGTAATGGTCCAAAGCTCGGAAATTCGTCAACTTTGACGGAAGCGTTCCGTTGTGGCGCCGTTAACCCATGCATTGATAATCATGGCTTCCATCGTTCTATCACAATCAACTTTAAAAACAAGACACGACATTAAGCTGCAGTAATGGCAGCTGATATTGTACTTCGGCGACTCACTCATGTAGCGAAACACCAGTGTACATACGCCAGCGCGGCGAAGAAAACGCTAGTCAACACCGGCAAATTCTTATCAACCAGCTACTATAGTACTCATACCTCCATACCTTATTTTTTGCTACCGGCTTTCTCGAGGGAGAACCCAGCAGTTCTACCATCACCTTGTGTTCACCCAGCTTTCCAGCGACACGTACCCACAAGACTTGGTCATGTTGAGCACCGCCGGAGTCTCTCAACTTCCCCAGCGACCAAAGCGGTGGTAGCAACGGCCAATCCCCGGAAAGATGTAGACGGTAACGAGATGCTCATTGATATCACAACTCGTGCTGCGAATGTATGTGGCTTGTTGACTTTTGTATATCTCCGTTGGCCCTCGCTGACAGACGATTCAGCGACTCAAAGAGATAATGGCCAAAGACGAAAATCCTAACCTAGCTCTACGAGTAATTGTTGAATCTGGGGGCTGCCATGGCTTTCAATACCTGATGTCTCTTACAAGCACGTCCACAATATCTCCCGAAGAGGATACGGTATTTGAGGCGGGTGATGGTTCCGGCGCAAAGGTGGTCATGGATGAACCAAGTCTGGAGCTGCTGAAGGGGAGTAAGGTTGACTTCACGATGGAGTTGATAGGAAGCCAATTCAAGATTGTAGGGAATCCAGCAGCCACGAGCAGCTGTGGCTGCGGCACGAGTTTCGATATAAAGCCGTGAGGCAAGATTGAATATACAAATTTGGTCAATCAGACCGCGCGCCTGTCATACGTGCTAATTGCATCTATGCAGAGAAATATAGGACGACAGGCTGGAGATAACTTGGATGCGTATACCCGTATCTACCGATCGCAGGACTATCGACGCCATTACATGATAAGACATTCTCGGCCAAGGTGCCTAAGAGAGGCGCGAGCTCTGCTGAAGCTAGCAGAGTCAGTCGATGTCGTACCCCGGAACGGTTTCGACGCTTCAGTATGAGGTAAAATTCGATTGAAGCATCAGGCTCCCAGCTGCGGAAAGACCATGCTTTGCCATACACAGCTATGGCATTGAGGTGTCATTCCGCCAACGGCGAGACATTTGGACGCTCCGTCGTAGCCAGTAGATACACAGCTTCTTAGTGAGCAGATTTTGCAAGAAGATCCATTATCTGTATAGTTATACTTGCTATGAATGAATCTTCACAACCTGGTAAAGTTTGGAAAAGACTAGTGAAGCTATCTGTTTTTGCTCCATGCATAGCCGACAAGATTTAATCTCTTGGCACTCAGCCCTACCTGAGCACGCTAAGGAAATTTTTGAGTCGTTCCTAACACAACTACGTTTGCGACGATCACAACTTCTCTCACCATCAACTACCTCCTACTCAACAGCCCTCTCCTTGATTATCATCTTCTTTCCCTACTGTACCTACAGATCAGAGCTTTCTGAATTCGACACACGATCAGACGCTAGGATGTCGTACGGGGGTGGCTACGCTGCTCGTGGTGGTGGTGGATACGCAAATGGGTACGATGACTATTCTAACCACTTCTCTGTTGGACATTCTGGGGGTCGAGATTATTCTACAGCCTATTCCAACGGGTATGAATATCCAAGGTTTAGAAGTTGCAGACCAAGCTGTGCCCACATGATATCCATACTTTGAGCTCACCTCAATGTCGTCTTTGATACTTTGACAACTCTCATCTCCCAAGACTCGCACCTCTTTGCTCCAATATTGGCACAAGCTGACTCGTGACTATATAGTGGCAGCAATGGCTACTCCGGAGGTGCCAGTAATGGCTATTCCAACGGCTTCTCAAACGGTAGTAGTAACGGCTACGGTGCATCGACAAATGGTTACTCAGGTGGTGGCGGTTATGGTGGAGCAGGAAGTTTCGGTGGTGCAGGAGGTGACAAGATGTCTAACCTAGGAGCCGGTTTGAAAGTTCAGCATTTTGGTATGTTTACTGCCTGCCTCGGCTGTTCCTGCTCTAATAGGACCTTAGATCTTGCGACGATGCCCAAGTTCGAAAAGTCTTTCTACAAAGAGGATCCAGCTGTCTCGGCTCGAGATGAACGCGAAGTTGCTGAATTTCGTAGGCTGAAAGAAATCACAGTCCAAGGGAACAATGTGCCACGTCCTGTCCAAACATTCGATGAGGCTGGGTTTCCCAAGTATGTTATGGATGAGGTGAAAGCCCAAGGCTTTACGGCACCTACTGCTATCCAATCGCAAGGCTGGCCTATGGCGCTCTCCGGGCGCGACGTAGTTGGGATTGCCGAGACTGGCTCTGGAAAGACCCTCACATACTGCTTACCTGGAATAGTTCACATCAATGCCCAACCTCTTCTTGCTCCCGGCGACGGACCGATCGTGCTAGTTCTGGCACCAACTCGCGAACTGGCTGTTCAGATCCAACAGGAAATGACCAAGTTTGGCAAATCCTCTCGCATCCGCAACACGTGTGTCTATGGTGGTGTTCCGAAAGGTGGCCAGATCCGTGACCTTGCCAAAGGTGTTGAAGTTTGCATAGCAACTCCCGGTCGTCTTATTGATATGTTAGAATCTGGCAAGACTAATCTCCGTCGTGTTACCTATCTGGTTCTGGATGAAGCAGATCGTATGCTGGACATGGGGTTCGAGCCACAGATACGGAAGATCATTGGACAAATCCGCCCGGACCGTCAAACCTGCATGTGGTCAGCAACATGGCCGAAGGACGTTCGTCAATTGGCCTCGGATTATCTCAATGACTACATTCAGGTCAATATTGGATCCATGGACCTCTCAGCTAACCATCGTATCACCCAGGTTGTTGAGATAGTCTCCGAGTTTGACAAACGTGAGAAGATGACCAAGCACTTGGAGCGTATCATGGAAGACCGTGAAGCCAAGGTTCTACTCTTCACAGGTACTAAGCGTGTAGCGGACGAAATAACTAGGTTCCTCCGACAAGATGGTTGGCCAGCTTTGTGTAAGTGTTCCCAGCTCAAATGTCTACATGGACGTGTCTAAAACCTGTCTAGCAATCCACGGCGACAAGCAGCAGAATGAGCGTGATTGGGTCTTGAACGAGTTCAAGACCGGGAAGAGCCCCATCATGGTTGCTACTGATGTGGCTTCACGTGGTATTGGTATGATTAACCACCGATTTGCACTCCCCTTTTCCCCCCCTCAATTGACGTCGTGTGGCTCTGATGTGTGAAGCTCTGTTCTCTGCAGATGTTTGCTCTGTAGCTGCTACTATCTGGTCCAGGCTCCTCATCATCTCTTTTGGCTTTCTAGCCAAAAGTTCTTGGATATCCGCTGCAGTGTGGCTTGCTACGTTTTCATTCCGTCTCATTATGTACCATAAGGGTACCGAGGCGGATTGGATTTCTCTTGACTTGTTCAAGCTGCATTCCCAGGATTATCCAGGACCATGTTGAGTTTCCGTGCTTTGGACCAGGATATTATGAGTTTCATCTCCATGCAGAGAGCCTCGCAAGAGTCTTACAGATACATATTGCCTCACGACTGTGATTGGGATCGTTGTACAATTGTCACGTGGTTGAATGCTAATCCGCTTGAAGATGTTAAAAACATTACTCATGTCTTCAACTATGACTACCCCAATAATTCAGAAGACTACGTCCACCGTATTGGGCGTACTGGCCGTGCCGGATCCAAGGGAACTGCAATTACGCTGTTCACTACTGAAAGTACGTCTACCCACCCTAATCTCCGCTAAAAATACTTGCTAATACCATTTTATTTAGACTCTAAGCAGGTGCGTGCCTTTCCTTCCGCCGTCATCCAATGGTTCCTACTAACATACCTTAGGCTCGCGATCTTGTAGCCGTACTCACTGAGTCAAAGCAGCAGATTGACCCTCGTCTCCATGAAATGGCTCGTTATGGTGGAGGAGGTGGAGGCGGTCGTTATGGACGTGGTGGTGGAGGCCGGGGAGGTCGTGGAGGAGGATTTACAAGCTCTAATGCAGCGCCCATGGGTGGAGGCCGCCGTTGGTAACCATTTGCACTCTCTCAGCCTTCCCCGGACGATTCGACACGATGCCATGGTCCTATGGTACTGTTCGTTATGCCCATTGCTCCCTTGTCTCAAACACTCTTGCCTGGCCGCCTAATTCGGGAACGAAACAGCATTCCGGCGTTTTCTATGCTGGTCGCATTGACTAGCTTTCGGGTCCTGCATTCACCATTAGACTTCACCATTATGTTCTCTCATTTGTGGCATTCATAGATTTGACAGGCGGAACCGAGCGATGATTTCGGGTAGGCACGATAACTGAAGCTGATAGTTCGGAGGGCGATGAGTTTATACAGTTCACTGGTGGTGGGCTGACGGAGGTAACTTGATAGACTGCTTAGAAATATCATATTCTAGAGACATAACTCTATGATCTGAAGCATATCCTGACTTGAGTGAAATTTTGTCCAAGCGTAGTGCTCACGTGTCTGACACTGAGACTGCTATTCATCGGCTCCACTCAGGGGCCCAAGTCATGGAGCATATGCCAAAATTGTCCATGCTCTCCGGAGGTGACTCTCATGTTCCTCCCAACCCAACTCGGTCACAATCTTCCATATTCTGTATATTATCGGGCCGTCTTATCCAGAATGTCACATCGGCTCGCGTCGTGTCCCTTGTGCAAGCCCCTGGCCCCCAACGGCCGAGCCGAAGGTCGTTTCAATTTCATTAAGTTACTGTGTCGCTTGGAGGTTTCTTTGCTGCAAGGAAAGCCATCAAGGACCGCGGCAGAATGTTTATCTTCTCTACCGCTCTCTATCATTGATTATCATGTCACGCGAGGGAAGGAGGAAGGAGGGGGGCCGCCAACAGTTGCCATGGCCTCCGGCATTCAGTGTGCCGGTGTATCTCCCCCCTTATCATTTACGTAATGCGCCTTCTGTTTCGCCATCACCCTTCCTCCTCCTCACAGACCACAAACGTCATCGCAATTGTTGTTGCGAAAATATCTGGACTTGTCAACTTATCTGATGTTGGATTTGACGACAGGAAAAGCGCAAAAGAAACAAGGTAGCGCCCAGCATAGCCTCAAGCCTTACTGTTCAAGGATTTGGGTGGCTCATGCGTGCCCTAAAGGCCTAGGGGAGACACTGCGCTGGGCCCACTAGCAATTGTAGCTGCCGTTTCTCGTGACGATGCGAACACCTTGATATAAAATCCAAATCGCACTACAACTCATCTTCCTTTCTTTCAACTCTACAGATTCCTCGGTTCTACATGGCCGCAACTGCTCGCTTCGCATGCTCGTTGCACTACCGAGCGTATGGCGACTCTAGATACGATTGTTCCCGATCCCACTGACCCACCACCAGTCGCACATGCGCTGATGCCCTTCGTCGTCCCATGTCTCGGACAGATGACCTCTTCCCCCCGGAGATATTCCCTCAACTATCAGAATGGCTCCAATGGATTCTGCCAGGACCTGCCCACCTCGCCAAAGCCGCCTTTCATGCAGCAAGCAGCGAACCGAGCAAAAAGGAGCGAATGATGATGTTACAGTGCAGGATGCATATGACTTGACCAGTGCTGAGCTTATTTCCCCTCGTTTTTGAAAGGGCACAACCCTGCACTTTCTGCATTCGAAGCAATCAATACCGAATACTCAGATGCCTGGACTCGGCTGGCGACAGCTAATCTCATTATCTACATGCTTCATTACGTATGGCCCTTAGGAGTGTTCCATGGACCGATAGGAAACGTGGGAGGCCTGTAGCGTGAATGGTGGGCTTCTGTGATAGCTCTACCGTCGACCGCATGAGGTCTGCATCTCTGGCACAGTAAGGCGAAATTTACTTCATATCTGGCAATCATGTGAACCTATTGAACCAACGTCCAGAGTGGCTGGTCCAGGCGAAGCACAGGCCAGTTGGTCAGTTCGCCTTCATCCAAGCGCTTTACTAAACGGCACTGAGAGCCGAGATGTCCTGAGCAATCTAGCCCCGCTCTGCCAATACGAATTCTCTATTGACTCGCGCCCCTCTTTTTTGCTCCTTTCCTCCTCCCTTTTCCACAATTATCCTCCCAAAATACACCTCCCCCCTGTCGCAATGACCAGGTCATGATGATGCAGGTGAGTACTCGTACGACTGTTGTCCACCGCCTTTTCACAATTGGCTTATTTTGTCTTTTGCCCCCTTTGCTTTTTCATTTCCTTTGTGCGAACATAGTTCTGATGGCTCGGAAGGGTAGGCCTTAATAAGAAGGTGATTCATGCGCTGTCACCCCATTAGCCAGCAATCAACGAAATAGATTACGCCACCCTTGCGTCCATTCGTTGCTGCTCATTCCTTCGACGACATTCTCCACACCAGTCCCACATGGTCTTAGTCAAATGATCAGATCAACATCGGACATCATCATGCTCTTCGTTTATGCTCGTATGGAGGATTCTTGAATCCCGTAGATTTGAGTTCAACAAGAACTCTGAAGTGGGTTTTTATTTTGGCTCATGATCTGTAGATGAGGAATCAAGCCTTGCCGTGTCCCCATGGTCCTCCAATACATTCAAAGCCCATGAGCACTGTAGCATGGGTCGGGTATTGCTGTGTCCGGGTCCGGGTCCATGTCCATGTCCATATCCATATCCATGTCCTTGTACATGTGCCATGCCCATGCAGGCCGTTGCATATTCCCGTACAGCAGTCTAGCTGCATGTACCGTAGAACAAGCATAGTTTTGGTTCAGCCTCATTACTCCATGCTGCGGGTCTGTTAGGTGGTGGCCCGGTAGGGGTCTGGTTGTATGGACTACTGGGGACACTACAATGTCAAGCTCCTCGGAATCCAACCGAAAGGGTTCAAAAGTTCCCAGGGATCTCCGCGAAAATTCCAAACGTTGAAATTGAGATCGGGCTAGGCAGGGCACTAGGCCAGATTGACGGGCGACCCTTGCCCCCTGGACGTCTACCCTGAGAGGTCTATCGTGATCTCGTAATCGTTGGTAGATTGTCTTCCTGGGTGAGTAAGCCTGGGAGGGGTGCACAGAGGGGGGCGTGACCAGGGGGACGAGGGCAGCCAAGCGGTCTGCCAAGAAGCAGTCCCTCTCAAAATTCCAACCCCCCGTCACTTTTTCCTGCCTCTAAAATCCAACACCAACAGGAAACCATCAGCCAGTCACGCTAGTTGCGATAGCTTTAACAGTAGCGCCGTTCAGCCTGCATCACTAACTACTCCAAGGCTGCCTATGCCCAAAAGAGCCATCCTCCAGATCGAGACTGGTCGACAAGGCCCTTGTTTACCATAAAAACAAGTGCCAAAAATTTGCGACACGGTCCTCACCCCCCACCGTACCGCTGTCCCAACAGAGGCACGGCGAAGAAGAAGTCGCGTCGAACTCCTCAACCACGAGGAAGTGAGAGAGCGCAAACACCCAGCTTTATCTATACTTGCCACAGTGCCACAGTGTAGATTCTGCAGCAATCCGAAACACTACGCTCTACGCTTGAAACCCAGTCGATCATCAGCCAGTACGTAAGACAAAAAGTCGCCATCAGATCCAGACCTTATCTCCCGCCCCCATCTATGGTCTGACTCAGTATAGCATCATAGGCCTGCAAAGGGGCCGAGGGAAGAATTTTTCCACGGTTGTTGTTGTCATCATTGAGCGCGCGTCTCTTGAGTCTTCATCTTGTCATCAAAGTTCATCCACATCAAATCAAACGGGGCACGGTCTAGCAGTCATTGAAGATTGAATAACATCTTGACTCTTCATCCTCATTTGCGGGGAACGCGGGCTTAGGCTTAACCTGAACAGCTCATCTCAGAGGATCCTTCCGGTATCGCGCAGCAAAAGAAAGGGAAAAGGAAAAAGGAGCCTAGAGAGGTCGCCAGCGGAGCAGCCGGCAATTGGAGAGACCAGCTGTAAGAAATCAGTCTACGACTAACGACTACGACTACGACTTTCACTACCGGCAACCGTCAGTGCGCCTTACCCTCGAACTGGTCGGTTCCCCCCAAAGGTGACGATCGTGTCGATCGACCGGCCCTCAGGCACTCCAGACTCGAAGCGTCTAGCGAGCACTCTGAGAAATCACACCTTCAATCACCACGCTTCATATTATCTTGAACCAAACTCAAAACTCCAAACCCCCCCCCTGAGCAGGAACGCCCATTTCCCCCCAATCCTGGCCATCCTGGCATCCGTTACCTTATAGACTTGCCCCACGAATAATACCTCTAGCTTCATCGCTGGCGTGGCAAGCCATAGCACTTGCCACTCTCACTGCACCTTCATAGGCATAGTCATAAGCAAGCAAAAAGTGTGTCGCCAATCCGCGACTCCTGACTCCTGCTCCGTCCCGTAAGTCCAGGCGTGCAGCGCTCGGCCAGCCATTGTCACTTTTGAATACACCTAAACACCATCACTCAACACTATCAAAAGTACTACCCCAACATATTGTATTCCAAGCTTCGCACTATCATACACCACACCATACACCGTTGACGCTTGACGAAATCTGGGGCTCTAATAGAATTTCCCGTCCTTGGGCTCAGCGCTATCCATAACCGCCGCCTTGCGAGCCAAGGTCTCTAGCCCTGAAGCTACTCCAAGCACGCTTTCTGTTGTTTACGCCATTTAAAGTTGCAACAAGAAGACCGTGTTGCCTCTGCCGTAGGACCGGGCGTTCGAGCGGAAACTTGTGCGCTCAGCGGTTCCTGGCGACTTTGTCCTCTGAGCGTACTACTACTTCAGTCCCGCACCGTCTCGTCGCGTGGTCTCTAGTCTGTCCTTGTCAGCTTTGACATATCGACTATTCCTAGCTGGAGCCTATTCGCATCAAGCTCACAAACATTCCACTGTCGCGATTCTGTAAGTGAAACCCAATCCAACAATGGCGACCGCCATTGTTTTGTTTCGATGGAGCATTGAGCTGATGAGTGTATTGCGACAGTCGCGATTGACGGACAAAGGTGCATCCGTCGAGCAGTCGATTCCTCAGACTTTGCTCTCAGACCGAGCGTCAACAGCGCAATTCGCATCTGAGCACGAAGTGCGTCCCTACAGCTCTTTATCGCCTTCTGAATACGGTGAAAATCCGTCTTCGGCGGGTTCAACAGATTGAAACGCAAGAACAAATCGCGCCGACACTACGCTCAACAGCAGCATAGTCACGGCCATACAGGAAGTATGGCTCAACAACCGCAAAGTCCGTCAATGTCCTTGCAAGATGGACACCAGAATGACCATCATCATCCTACTCATATTAAGTCTAACGCCGATGTTCCTGTAGATCCAAATATTGCCGCATCAAGCCCCACGTACCCACCGTACTCCCCCTACGCGGGCCACGATATGAGCCATTACCAAGGTCACGCGCCTCCTCCGGGGTATCCGCAACATTGGCCACAACAGTATGCTGGTCATCCTCATGGAATGCCTGGAGGCCCCTACAGTTCACCTGGAACAGGAGGCTCGGCCCAAGGAACGCCAGCCAGCGCGGGACCTCGATCCAGTCAGGTATGTAGACACACATTCCTTCCACCCCACTCACCTTACTTATTCAATCTGGCCAGCAGCCTCACCCGCTATCCCAGGTCTATTCATTCGTGCCAATTCCGGGCGCCCAGCAACACAAGCGTCCGCGTCGCCGTTACGAGGAGATCGAGCGAATGTACAAGTGTGGGTGGCAAGGATGTGAAAAGGCATACGGTACATTGAACCATCTCAATGCTCACGTAACCATGCAGTCGCACGGGCAAAAGCGAACTCCAGAAGGTCAGTTCCAGAAAATCCCGATGTTTGTCGCAAAAGTGCTTTTTGGGTTAGCTTGTGCATATTCCTCCTTTGGTCATTTTGCAGCCACTAGCCCTGTCACACCAAAAGGAGGTTTATTGTTGGCGGCGGCACTATGTTGCATATAGCCTTACGCTCGCCATACTCAAAATCTCTTGGGCCCGCTTAGCACCTAGCATGAAACTAGCGCCGACTAACGTGTTCGTGCAGAGTTCAAGGAGATTCGAAAAGAGTGGAAACAACGTAAAAAGGAAGAAGAGCAGCAGCGAAAGGCTGAAGAAGATCGGCAGCGTGCCGCCAACGGAGGTAGTGAACCTTCGACCGATCCCAACCAGGCTGGCGGGTCGAACTACCCACCTGGGCCAGGCCGTCCTCAGCTGCCTCCGATTGGATATGCGCCAGCCGGAAATCAGGGTGCTCCTGTTAGCTACCCAAGCGGAGTAGACCAGATGTATCAAGCTCAGGGTAATGGTCAGGTTTATCCCGGATACCCTCACTCCCCCTATGGCCAAGGCCAGCAGATGTAAGTATACCTACCGTGAGACTTACATTTATTTGATCCCTATCACATATACTAATTCAATACCATAGAAATTAATACCCGAACGCCTATGCTCCGCCATAGACACGCTTGCACAAGGTTCCTTTTCCTCGATGGTCCGCGCGTACGATACCCGAAACGTCTGGTAGAAAAGCATGTTTGGTGGGAGTGGAGGAAATAGGTAATAGGTGGCGGCTGTCTGCTACACATAGCACGAGGAGTCTCATCATGCATTGGGATCGGTGGTTGAAATGGTGTTGTTGAGTCGGTCAGCACGAGAGACGATTTTCTTTTCCTTAACACTTGCAATGAAATTGAAGCACCTCGTTTTTCCTTTTTCTATAGCTGCAGCATATATGCGTGCATGATATATGAGTGGCGAAGCAAGCTCTCGCGTCGGGGGAACCAGAGCATGGCAGTCAGACTCACAATGATCTCGGGGTTGTTTTCCGCAAGCATATGGAGATGGGAGGCTTCTGTCCTTTTCGCGAGTCAATCTTTTATTCACTTTATTAGCAGCGACGGTACCAGACCTGAAGGACATCAAAGTATGCGACGAGAGTTAATTGATGTCCTCAACAGAGACAGTTGAATGCAACTTATTTCCACCCCCAATGCAGCGTCTGCTTCATCCTGCCGTACCTAGAATGGAGCAGTAGTCACAATATTGAGTTGAACAGCTTATGATTTCATCTGTCTCTTGAGTCTTGCAAGGGTGTTCCGACGTTCATGTAGCCTGAGGAGGGGAGTTGAAGAATTGTTTGGAAGAGGTTTATAAACATCCGCGCTTGGGTTGTATGATATTATGCAGCTAGAAAAGGAATGCCCTGCACCCACCACTGCGCGCATACTATACTTCAATAGTGATGGTCAGGTCGCACGAGGGCTACTGCATCCCTAGTATCCACTTCGGCACTCAAGGGAGCCCAAGGAACTGGTAACGAGACAGATGCTTTTAGCACAGATATCTAGCTGCGGCCGCGAAGGAATCGCTTAGGTGCCATGTGCGCCGGAGCTGCCTCTCCGGGGCTTGTAGACGCTAAAGGGAGCCTACATTAGGGGCGGATTCTAAGGTATCTCGCGGACACCACCGCGGCTGTTTGGGGCCTGCTGGGGCTTGCCCATGCTGGCGTCGTAAGCCCATGCCGAAAAGGCTGGAGAAATTTTTTGCCATCCACACCACCCTTGTTGGACTAGAGGCGTTTACGTTACAAAGCTTCTTCCTGCTCGGATTACACTGCTTGATTCATTTTGTATATAGTCTCATATCGACTCGATGCTGGAATGCAGCGCTTGTATACGCAGGTGTATACGTACCATCTTCACGGACGTCTTGGACTCTCATAGACCCTTACAACGTTCCCGCCAACGCCTCCTGCCTCAACGTCCTAGCCGGTCAGCATGGATACCACGAGGCTACGCTACAGAAGCCACTTCATTCGAAAATCGCCCTGCCCAAACTCCCCCTCTTCCCACACCATATGTTGGCCGCTCGAACCGTCCTACCAAGCAAGAAACGCCCTTCAAGAAGAAGAGCCTTGAAGAAGAGTTGCGATGGCTGAAGGATCCTCTGAAGCTTGCAGAAAATGTTGTTGCCCTGCTGCGCCAGGATGAGTTCCAGAAAGCGCTGGAACTGGTCAGACTAGCGAGTAAAGACATACAATGCTCGGTGAGCTGGAATCATCTGGTGGATTATGAGATGAGTAAGGGGAGGGTCACGAATGCTTCGAAGATCTACAATGAGGTATATACCCCCTCGAGTCTTGAATAAGTGCATATCGCATTGATACTTGTCATAGATGAAGAAGCGTGCCCAGCAGCCCGACGCACATACCTTCACCACTCTTTTCCGTGGCTTCGCCTGGCATGCAAAACTCCCCTTGTCTGCCCCTCGCGCCCTTTCCATATACCACGCCATGTATAACGAGAATTGCCCCGTCAAGCCGAATGTAATTCACACCAATGCCGTCCTCAAAGTCTGCGCCCTAGCTGGAGACATAGACGGGCTACTAGGTGTTGCTGCAATGCTACCGTCTCGCGGCATCGGTGCCCCTAACAATCTCACCTACACCACTATCCTGAATGCTATACGTATGGCTTCCTGGAACGACACCAAGACACAGCCAAATTCTCCAGCTAAGAACGAACGAGCAAGTCAAGCGGTCATGCAAGGAAGAAGGCTGTGGGAGGAGATCAGGGATCGCTGGGCTAGTGGGGATCTATACATCGATGAAGAGTTGGTTTGCGCTATGGGTAGGATCCTGCTACTTGGCAAGGAGGCACAGGATTGGGATGATATACTTTCTTTGATTGAGCAGACGATGGGAATACGACGTCAAGCGCCACGATTGGGCGATCCAGCTCGAGCTCGTACATTACGGCAAATGGAACCTGCGGAGTCCATAGCAGAGGATGTCGAAGGCAATGTCGACCTTCAGACTTTACTCCCGCCTCGGGATCCTCCAGAAGACGAGCTCTCTGACCCAAGCACTTCGGCCTTCGCTCTCCTTCCGGGCGGTCCTCCGGCATCCCAAGCAGCTGTTCGTCCAGGCCGCAATACCCTCTCCTTGCTCATTGACGCTTGTGTCCGTCTCAATCTTGTCCGCCCAGCCCAGAACTACTGGGGCATCCTCACCAACCCCTCCGGCAAATACAACATCACCCCCGACAGCGAAAACTACCACATGTACCTCCGCCTCCTCCGCGTTCAACGAGCCAGTCGCCTAGCTGTCGAGCTACTCGATGAAATGAGAGGGAATCGGTTAGATACAAAAGTCATCCTACAAACGAAAACCTTCCGGATCGCCTTGAGCTGCTGCGTCCGCGACATGAAAAACCCAAACGTGTTGGCAAACGCCGCCAAGCTCGTCAGAATGATGACCGATACCCTCTCTCACCCCGACGCCCGCGCCCTCTCCATGTACGTCGAACTCGCCATGGCGACACAACGCAGTAACTGGCGGGCCCTCATGGGCGTGATTCGCGGGACGGAATTAGGCGTACGGAATCTGCGATCGTTGTTGGCTTATGATGTTAAAGCGCAGGAGAAGCAGAAGACAGAGGATGTGATGGCGTTGGTGAGGAAGTTGATTGGGGCGTATGACATGGTACTGGATTTGGGGAGGGAGGAGATGGACCAGAAGGAGAGCGTGAGGTGTAGGGAGCAGAGACATATCCTTGCGGCTTATGTTACTAAGAACATGAATCTGGAGAAGACGAGGGAGAGGAGGAAGAAAGATGAACAGAGGGAGAGGGTAGGAAGCTTTGATGAGGATGGAGGGGATGAAGAGGGGGATGTAGAGGTTGGGCAGGATAGGAGGGTCGACTCAAGGGCTTACACGCTGCCGGGTCGGGGGGACGAGTGGAGGGCACAGCATAGAAGGGAGAAGAAAGGAGAGAGGAGGGAGAGAGTTAAGAGGGCTATCGCTAGGAAGGGTGAGAGTGGTTTAAGATCCGAGCAGGAGGAGTGGTAGAGTGGTCGTCAGCTGTGAACTCTTCACTTTCTACAGTCCACTTGCTAGGAAGGCTTCTGTGTGAGGATAGGATAGGAGAATGCCGGATGAAGTAATAAACGGCTTGTTGGGAAGGCTGAGATCTCGAAGTGAGAACCGTTTTGGGAAATATGGTCGAGCTTAATAGCGCTGAGCCATGCCAAACCACTAACCCCAGGTCTTGCCAAATACAATGCCAGTGTATTATCAGACGGCCGTTTACAAGGCTGGGAACTCAGCACTCGATATCCTATTCCTCTCTACCATCTTTTAGGTGCAAGCCTCTGCAAAAGGGAAAAGAAAAGGGAAAGAAAAGCGAATTCCAAGCCTGCTTATAAGGCTGCAATGAGCTGTCACTCGCCCCGCCACTACTCAGCCACCCCGCCAAACTAGACTCCATGTCACCTTTCTCGACGCTATTGCTAAATCCTGAAAGGCTCCACGCCCTTATTATGAGACTTATGGTGCTAACGTAGGCTCTATATCTGAGCGATGGCGTTGATGGCGTCCAGTCGTGCTGCTTTCTCTGCACTTAGCGCATGTTTCACAGCTGTTGCACCTCGTATCCTTCGAGTATGCCTAGCCCAAGCTCCACAAGGCTGAAGTGCGAGCAGAAGGAGAAAGTGGTGGTTTTTCTCCCTCACCCACAGTATAAGACCCTCCTGCATTCTTTTCCTTCAAGCATCCGCCAAATCTGACAAGTTATATAAATGGTACTCGACTCCTTCAATCAAGCCAGTGGATATAACCAGCTCTCCCCCTGTGCCGCTAATGCTTATGATTATGAGTTTGGATTCCTTGGGATCTACTGTCCTGATGTGCAGGTTTCGCAATGCGTTTCTAGCATCTGCGCTGATAGCGCGTCTAATTGGTTAGCTGGCATGTCTGATGCGGCATCGGAGATGGAATGCCAATCTACAGACGCGGCGTCGGCTTCGATCGTGTTTTCCAACCTTTGTGATGCTAACGGCGTTGTTATTGCGGGTACGACGGAACAAGGTAGGTGTGTGACGGCCCATGATAGATATTGGGCTGCTTCGTTTGCTGATCGAATATTATATAGCTGCTTTGCCGTCAACGAGTGAGGTCTATCTATGCTGTCAATTATCAATATGAAAAGGAGTCTTATGTGAAGGATCTAGCTGTCAATGTATTACTCGCATCTCCAGCAGCGTCATTAACCAGCACCACGCCTATTCAAACCGCAAACTCCCTCAGTACGTCCCTTCTCCCTGCCATCGCCTCTCCAACTACACTCATACAAACACGAACACAAACCCAGTCAACTATTTCACCCTCAGCCAGTTAGCTACCCAATACAAAACTCTTATCAACACATCCATTTTCTCACCTACCCGACAGGTAAAATCCCCTCCTCCTCCGCCTCGACGCCCACGCCAACCGCATCCACACCCAGCACCTCCTCCAACAACTCCAACAATGGCGGCAACCAGTTCAACACCAGCACCATCATCGGCATTACCTTCGCCATCGTGGGCGCTATCGGCGCTATAGCGAGCGCGTGGTATGGGTATAAGATGTATAAAGGATGGCAGCAGAGGAGGAAGGCGAGGGGTGGGGAGGCGATTGAGATGGCATAGATGAGAGAGGGAGGGAGGGATGGATTTTTTTCTGACTGTGTATGATTAGAACTGAGAGAGGAGGGGGGGAGGGAGATGAGGAGGGGTGGAAGAGTGGGGGTAGAGAGGGAGGCCCTTTGATGGAGGTAGGTTACGATTCTGCGGGAGGATAGAAAGAAAGATGGTGGAGGGAGGACAGAAGGGGTGGTGATAGAGAGTACCTTATAAGCGAGTGGGTATATTAGGATATTAGGTAAGGGAGAAGTAAACTAAAGGTATTAAGTATATACAAGATACCTACATGTTCAGCGGGAGTAGCAGGGGAGCTTGTAGGATAAAGTAAGTAACGTAGTTAACAAGACTTAAATCCTCAGGAGGAGAGGTAAGACATTAGAGCATAGAAGGGTTCACCCCTCAACGGTATAAACCCATCAACCGTATTACCCTGTAGGGCTGGACCTAGAGCTGCTGAATCGGGCCCTGGAGATACCCTAAAACTAGACGCTATGGGCATGACGTTACCGGGACTTTCGGGGTGATCTTTTAGGGATGGAATAAGCAGCTCTAAGTCCAGCCCTATAGAGTTATACGGTTGATGGGTTTATACGGTTGAGGGGTGAACCCTTCTAGGTAAATCATCGGGGAGCAGCTCGGGTAGGGTACCTTTTGTAATAGGTGGAGCTAACTTCGTGATCTCGGCAGTTACGCAAATGTACCTTCATACGAGAAGACTCAATTTGGCTCTAAGAGATGGACCAGGAAGCGGCTTCTACCAACAACTGCCTTACTCAATTGGAACAGGGTTGTGATCTTCATGAACTCGAGCAGTGAAAAATTTACGCCCAGCTCCCTGGCCATCCAATTACGAACCTCAGCAGCCACCAAGCTATCTATCCCATACGCATCCATGTTCTTATGCAGATCAAAATCTTCCTTCGGCGTGAGCGATATCGCGGAGAGCTTGTTCACAAGGGCGTCGCACACAATGCGAACAGCCTCATCGTTAGAGGCACAACTCTTAAGCGCGTTTCGAACCAATGCCGCTTGGTCATCGTCACCGCCGTTGGCGGTTTTGTCTACAGTGGGAAGGATCTCGGACATTTTCGGATCCATGGCCCAAAATGGCAGCGGTTTTGTGGGATCCAGCTTGACGCCGGTGATGGTCTGGGTGTAATCGCACTCTGGATTCTTGTCCGCGATGGCGGCCTTAACCAGCGTATGCAACTCTCGTTCCTTGATTGAATCGTGCACAAGGGCGTCAGGGTTTATGTTCTTCGGTAGATTCCTGGAGACATAGCCTACCTCGTCAACCAAACCGACGTCGATCGACGAGGCTGGCAGTTGATGTTTACGCCTGAATTGGGCGAAAGCATCGAGGAAAGAGTTGCTGGCTGCGTAAGCACTTTGCCCTGGATTGCCGAGGATGCCAGAGGTAGAGGAAAGTATGACGAAGAAATCGAGCTCAGTCTCCGTGGCCAGCAGTACGTTGTGGAGATTCCAGGCACCCTGGACGCGTGGTTCCACGACCTTGCAATAGTCCTCGATTGTTGACTTCTCAAAAAGAACATCCTGTGTAATTGTGAAAATCAGTCGTCTGAAGGGGCTTCCACACATACCTGAAGCACCATCGCGCCGTGGATGACGCCTCCAATAGAAGGCAGACCATGAGAATTAGGACATCTGATGAGTCGTTCAACGTCGCTCTCCAATCCAATGTCACATTTTTGCACTATAATACGAGTGCCTATACTCTCCATATCTTGTACCAGCATCTGGATCCCATCGGCGGCTTGACCGCTTCGCGATGCGAGAATGATGAACTTTGCGCCCTCTGCCGCCATCCATCGAGCCATAGATCTACCTATACCGCCAGTACCACCTGTGATCAAATAACTTACATCAGAGCGCAATGTTAGGGGCTCTGGTGATGGGGTCGCCTGAAAGCATCATGAGCCATAAGGTCGTCGCTAGTTTGGCGAACAGCTTACCAATACGTGGTCGTCATCCTTCGCTTCGATGACAATCTTTCCCATGTGCTTTCCACCCTGCACCATTCGCATTGCACTCTCTAACTTGGAGATTGGGAACGTTGTGATCGGTGTGACTGGTTTGACAGTTTCGGGATGGTCCTTCAGAGCATCGAAGACAGCCTTTAGGGTCCTCTTGATGATCGGAGGATACTCTCTTGCTAGGATCTCTAGATCAACAGCCGCAAAGGTCAAAGCCTTCGTAAAGTTGTTCATCTCTAAGTGGGCGTTAAATTCCAGGTCTCGTTTGCCAATCTCAACAAGACGTCCCAACGGGGCCAACACATTCAAAGATAACCGTCTCATCTCAGCTGACACAGAGCTAAGGACTAAAGCGACTCCCTTGCTCTGAGTCGCTTTTAAGATGCCTTGTTCAAATATCGTCGCCCGACTAGAAAAGATACGATCTCGAGGGATCCGATACTTTTCAATTAGTAAACGCTTCTTCTCCTCAGTGCCAACAGTAGCAAAAACATCAGCTCCCGCATACTGAGCCAGCATAATGGCTGCTTGCCCAACACCTCCCGCAGCCGAGTGTATAAGCACAGCTTCCCCTTTGGCAAGCCTACCAACATCGAACAGAGCGTGATAAGCTGTACAGTATACGATAGGTATAGAAGCCGCAGTTGCAAAGTCCACATCATCGGGTATTCTGATCATGCAGTCGCAAGATGCTCGTGTGAAATTAGCATAACAGGCATCACTGATGGCGCAAACTCGATCACCAACGTTAAAGCCAGCTCTCTGGGCTTCGATTCCCAAATTCGTAATGACCCCACTACACTCAAAACCGAGTTCCTGATGTTGGATCTGTCCTAGAGCAATCATAATATCTTTGAAGTTCATGCCTGTAGTATGAACCTCGATCTCGACTTCATCGTTGCCTAAAGGTTTGGAGGTGGTACTACTATCGATGAAAGTAATCGACTGGAGAAGCCCCGGCCTACTTATGCTGACTTGCAGATTTCGATTTTCCTGTTTGTATGGCTGAAGGACTTGAGCCTGGCCATATACTTGCCGCACGATGTATTGATCCTTGTCTCCATCCAGAAGCAGTCGAGGTACCATCAACACTCCATCCACCTCCGCATATTCCATATCAACAGCTGAAGAGGTTTCCTTCAATACAACTTCTCGGAGAACCTTACAAAGTATGCCTGTCACTTTCTCATACTTCGTCATCGTGCGGGTGTCGATATCCAGAGTGATAAGCTTGACATTCGCTATCTCACACCGAAGGCATCGAGTCCAACCAACGCTCATACTGGATGCTGGGCTCCCAGCCTGAGTCCTCGCGCCGCAAGTCACCCACAAGATGCCCGCAGCCTTAGCAAAAAGTGCCTGTAGCAAAGACAGTCGCTGAGCATCTAGCTTTTGCAAAATGGGTTCTACGTGGTCAAGGAAGACGTAGTTGATACGCTGCGGGACAATGGCCTCAAGCGCCACGAATAATGGCTTCTCATCAAGGTCTTTGAAATTCCTCTTGACACTCTGGATTAATTCATCGCCGGGATGGCAGCTGTACGTGAAGGTCACCGTCTTTGAGTCTATGCAATCAGCTGCGTCAATCAGGTTCTCGTCGTGGAGAGATTCAGTCTTCTCTGAGCTGTTAATCACTTCATTCAGAGGTTTCCATGCAAGTTTGTAAGAGAGATCGCGCCTCGAGATCTGGTGACTCGAGTCGTCTCGTGGTATTGCGGCTCCTATCATATCTTCAAGCTCAAGGTAAGGCATCTGATCCGTGCGGCTGCCGTCAAAGACTCTAAGGGAGGTGCCCGAAAGTTGTCCCGAGCTTTTGAGATGACCTGTCCCATAACAAATGTATTCCTCCGAGGAGATATCATGGTCGTTGCTAGATATAGAGAAGCCCTTGATAAAAGTTGGAACACATAGATTATCAGGCTCCAATAACTCGCCTGCTAATAAGGTTAGCAGGGGATGGAAGAAGGCATCTAATAACGCTGGATGTATTATGAACTTGGTTTGATGTCCACGCGGCATGAACTCCGTTGTGTTGGGCTTTCTCACATGACCCACACACAGGCTCGGGGCAGATCGAGCTGCGCAAAGATTTTGAAACGTTGGACCGTATTCCAATCCAGCCTTTGCAACTGTTTTATAAAATTCTTCGCAATCGACAGACGTTTTACAGACCTGTTCTATTTCTCGATTAGCCTTTTGTATGGCCTCGTGTTCTTGAAGAATATATTCTTCATCGACACGATTGAGGCCTGAACTTTTGTTGACCAAACGGATGAGACCTTTGCAGTGCCCTGACCACCCTTGATCCTGAGTCCAAGAGCTGATGCTGAACTCATTCCACGAGGTTGCCGAGGATCTTGTGCCATCGGCTAGAGCCCTCAGAGCAATCGAGGTTTCTACATCCGAGGTTTTGGAAAATACTAAAGGTCGGCTTACCAGGACCTCCCGGAGCTCATATCGCGAAGATGTGTCAAGATCAAAAGAGACTATCAGAGTCCATTGCCGTAGAGCTTCAAGAGCCATGGTAACAAAACCAGCGAAGGGGAACACTGCCGTACCCTGTATCTTGTGATGAAGTAGCCAAGGGAGATCTTTCACTCGAAGAACGTTGCGCCAACGCGGCTCTATGTCGTTATAATCATCTACGAGCGAGCCCAGTATATCATTTCGCGGAAAGGGTCTCAGGCGATAATTATGGCTGAGCCGCGACTCGTGCCAGTATGATTCCTCATGTTTCCAAGCATATGGAGGGAGATCACCGAGCGGTTTGAGCCCCCGGCTGCCATGTGGGAAATTTACAGCATCGAGGTTGATCGGCTGTCCCTTCGCGAACAGGTTCGAGGCGAGTTGAAGCATTTGCCTGGTCGTATTTTCCCCTGTTATCAGAGACGATAGATACGTCACTTTATGGGCCCATTCATTCGATTTCACGATATCATTTATTGCAGCTTTCAGGCTGGAGTGTGGTCCGATTTCTACAATGATTATCGAGGCATTCTCTTCTTCTGTTTGGAAGTCGAAGCACATGTCCTCAACGGCGGCAGAGAACTTGACGGGGCTTAACAAGTGTTCCACCCAGTACATTGAGCTCAGCGATTTTTTATCAAGTGCTTGGCCCTGGAGGGACGAATAGAAGGCAACTTGTGACTCGGGCGATGCCTCAATCTCTTCAAGACAATCGAGATACTCGTCCGCGATCGCATGCATATGATGAGAATGATAAGCTACGTCGACCTGCAGCTTCTGGACAAACAGCTTCTCAGTCTCTGCAATCGTCTCCAAAGCCTGTGTGGCCGTTTCGTCACCGGAAACAACCACAAGAGAGGGCGAATTAATGCAGGCAACTGATGCTTTTCCGTGTTGCACCTTCTTGAGCATCGTGTTGACCTTCGCATGTGACGCGCCTACGGCCAACATGGCTCCACGAAGGCCATCTTCGATCTTGCTAAGGGATGATGCAAGCCGGCCTCGGTGATATGCAACAGACAAACAAGATTGTAGTGATAAGGCGCCGACGGCATGCGCGGCCGCAAATTCACCCGAGGAGTGGCCAGTAACCTTTGCAGGGACTATACCCCATGATTTGAGCAAAGACACAATACCGATCTGTACCGACGTAGTAGCGGGCTGACTGATCTGCGGGTCGTTGATGTCCGAGTATGACACCCCACGAAGTACATCTAGGTCTTTAGCGTTCAGGTTGAGATAGAATGATGTGTAGGCTCCTTACCTTTCAATGACCACGTGGCTCCGAGCTCCTGGAGGTACATGTCGGACTCCTCAATCACTGCAGCAAATACCGAGAAATCCCGCATCAGCTCCTGACCCATGGCTTGCCATTGTGAGCCTTGGCCTGAGAAGACAAAGCCTAGCCTAGCTTGTTTGACAGGAATCTTCTTTGCCTCGAGGTTCGAAACGTTTAACGCTTCGAGCAGAGCTTCCGTTGAATTCGCAGTGACGGCCAAGCGCCACTCCAGATGCGAGCGCCTAGAAGCTAAAGTGTGCGCGAGGCTATCGAACGCTTCCTCCGTTTGTACCTCTGCATTTTGACTTTGTACGTGGTTGATAAGATTTGCTGCCTGAGCTTTTGCAGAGCTTGGGTCAGCTGCGGAGAGAACAATGAGCTTGGGAACCGGGGCAGTGTCCGTAGTTGAACCTGGCTCTGATGTCTCGCTTGAGGGGGTATGGTCTAAGGATTTCTGATCTTGAGGCGGACCTTCCAAGATGATATGACTGTTTGCACCCCCAAATCCGAAGCTGCTGACAGAGGCTCGTCTAATGCAGTCGGATGGCCAATCTTGCAGCGATGTCGCAATCTAGCTGGTTAGCCAACTTCCGCTAAACTCCAAGGAGCCTCCTCACCTGAAGATTCCAACCTTGAAGCGGTATGCGCTTATTTGGCGACTGAAAGTTGGCATTTGGAGGCACCTTCGCCTCTCTTAGAACCATGCTTGTCTTTATGAGACCTGCAAGCCCACTTGCACCCTCCATATGGCCGACATTGGATTTCACACTTCCCATCAACAGCTCACTAGACTTACGTGCAGCTATTGCCTTCGCGATAGCACCAGCCTCAATAGGGTCTCCAACCGCTGTCCCAGGACCATGCGCTTCTACATAGTGTGTTTCGCTCGGATCAAGCCCGGCTTCACAGTATAATCGCTGAATGAGTTCGGTCTGAGCTCGTTGATTGGGAAGAACGATGCCACGGGTCCTGCCGTCATGGTTCAAACCCACGTGGCGGATGACACTGTGTATGTTATCATTGTCTCTGATGGCGTCGTCGAGGGGCTTGAGCACAACCGTGGCTACCCCTTCGCCTCGACCATATCCTGATGCGCGCTCATCGAACGAGAAGCAGCGTCCTCCCTCGGAAAAGAGCCTAGAGAGAATTAGTTTTCGGCGCGAAAGAGCGTGACGAACAGATAACAAGATACCCTAGAGAGCTCATACCTGACCACATGTCAGGACTCAGAAGGACACCTACGCCCCCTACAATTGCTTGCACGGCCTCGCCGAGGCGCAGGCTCTGGCACGCAAGGTGAACCGCAGTCAAGCTCGAGCTGCAGGCTGTATCCAAAGCGCAAGATGGTCCTGAAAGATTGAAGGCATACGACACGCGGTTTGCTAGCATACTGAACGCAGAGCCCGTCGTTTGGTATCTCGGCGCCGTTTCAGGATCTCTGCAAAGCAATGCGCTATAGTCGGAACCGCAAAAACCGACGAAGACTGCTGTTTGGGTCCCTGCTGCCTGTTGAAGCGGGATCCCGGCTAAGAAGGCGTCAGACAGAGACCGCGATTTACAGCTGCAGACACACCGTTTTCTAAAGCTTCGTAAGATGACTCCAGAACGAGTCGGTGCTGGGGATCCATCGCCTAAGAAATGCATCAGGCTCGTGAAGTAATATTAGGCCCATCTTGAGCAATTTGGAACAGACGCACCCTGGCTTCATTGGGACTGATATTAAAGAATGGAGCATCGAAAAAACTGACATCGTCTCTTAAGAAGTGGCCCCCTCCGCTATTGAACTGGCAACAATCAGCATACTGGCCAACAAGATCGGAACTAAAACGCACGCAACCTGGCCGTGTAGCCTCTGGATGCCAAAAGCCTTCCGCGTTGATCCTATCCCTTGGGATCTCCGTCCACGCGTTTCTTCCCTCGCAGCACATATCCCAAAGCTTTTGAGGGCTGGTGGCATCTCCAGGGCCACGGAATGCCATTCCGATGACAGCTATCGGCATAATAGAAGTAGTTAACCCGTCTTGTTCGGGATGTACAGAAGGCGTACTGCCATCCATTTTGCCCGCACTGGCTTCTTGACGCATACTGGCTTCAAGTATACTGGCGAAGTGTTACGAGGAAAGCCGTAACATGAGTCTACTTCCTTGGTAGACGTCCTTGTGAAAAGACTCATACATAGATACTAGAGAATTCCTACTATCGTCACTTGGTGTCATAGTCGCATTGAATGCAGACTCGCCTCGGCCAATGAAATGACCTTGTGTTCGAACATCGTCATCGTGCAGTGGCTGGTAGGGGTGAGCCCTCCTGCATTGCGACCCATCGGCGCTATTCGGTGCTGCGAGTGGTGGGTGTGGTTATTCGACGTTATGTGATTCTTACTAGTGAAAAGGCATGTTGAAGTAAGTAAGAGCAGCGAAGGTGTGTTGCATATGAGAAAGTTAGAAAGTTTTTGGCCAAGCAGCGTGACCTGGCAGACTCTAAGGAAAGGTGAAAGTGGATGTTGGCTGAAAAAATATATTCAATGTTCGCCCAAATCGGAAGGCCAAGAAGTAAAATATCCACCGACTTCGTGAAATTGAGGATGTTGAGGCATACCCTGTTTCCACGGCTTTATTTCTTTCGTAACACACAAAGGGATTCCAAACAGCGAGCATTCGCGACACAGGTCGAGCATGATCCCCTCAGAGGATGGTGCTTCTGGCGATCGATTGCAGATCATAAACTCTTTCTGCATACGCCTAGAGGTAGCATTGCATCGGCACTTGATGCAGGCATCTCACGACAGATATGCTCCGTGCATCTCCGAGATGATCAGCTCAAAGCATGCCTAGACAATCGCGTATCAATTATAAATCACAAGACATCGTCCCATGTTCACCATAGAGTCTGAAAACTGCAAACTCACCATCTTCCAACATGCAGACTCTAGGAGTTGAAGACTTACTGAAACCGATCATGGGTACCCCGAAAGCCGATGGCAGTAGTCCCACGGATTTTTTCAAGGACAAGACAATATTCCTGACCGGCGCAACCGGCCTCCTTGGAGGCTGCCTTCTGTTTAAATTGACAGCGATCCTGCAGGCACGGCAGATCTATGTGCTCTGTCGTGGATCAGCTGCTATGGCAAAGATCACGATAACAAAGAACATGCCGCTGCAAGCCGAGGATGTACTCTTACACCCAGGCCTGGTCTTCGTCCAAGGCGACATCAAAGAGCCTGACTTTGCCATTCTCAAGCTACAGTTGGAGCAAATGGAGAAAGAAGTCCAAATTATTGTCAACGCTGCAGCCGACATATCACTGGTCGCTCCATTGAAAAGTGTGATTGAAAGCGACTGCATGCCACCTTTGGAGCTCGCGCGAATGGCAACCAAATTTCAACGCCTGGAGCAACTCATACAGATCTCAACAGCTTATTGTAACTCCTTCTTACCCGACGGCATCGTGGAGGAGAAGCTGTACCCTCTCGGGGATCCTGAAAGCGAGTTGAACACGGCTCGCGAAACGGGCTCGACACAATACTTATCGCAATTCCCTGCACCATATTATTATGCGAAGGTACGGTAGCCATGTAGAAGTAATCTCATCGACTATTTGATGACTGATTTTGGCACCCTAAAATAGCATCTTATGGAAAGGCTTCTTGCAACACGATATCCCAGCTTACCGATCCTTCTGTTGCGTCCAACAACCATCGGTAAGAGCCAGTTCAAGCATGTCTCGGGACCCATTTACTGACCCAGGTCTGAATCAGCCGAAGCGATTCACCAACCGTTTAGGCTTTACGGAGTGGAGGGTTCTTGTCCCCTTACGACCTTTTACCACATCTACATTGACGACCCAGGTAACGCGACCTGGTACATTCCCCCGGAGACGGGACGGACGACAGGATCAAACATCCTTGATGTCATCCCTGTCGACTGGGTCGCTAATTTGGTGCTTCTACACGCCACGACATGCACGCGGGGTGTGGTTCACGCAGGAGGGGAGAGCTACCGCCTCGGCACCCTCGATAGTTGGGAGATTGGGGTTCGCGCGTCTGTGCCAAAGGAGATCAGGGATTGGATGGCACCGGTAAGATTTGTATGGAAATGCCCCTTTTCCTGAACACGTAGAATTAAACTTAATGTAGGTATGCTTATGCTGATCAATAACACAGACGAATGATAGTCTCGTTGGGGAATGTACAGCCGCCAAGTTCTTCAAGATAGGGACCCGGGACTGGCGATTTACCAACAAAGCTTCCGCACATTTCAGGTCCGTGGAGGGTCCGCTGCATATTTCGCTCGATGATCACGAGCCATCGGATCATATCAACGAGATGGTGGTGCGGATTGCGGGCACCGTAATAGAAAGCAAGACGAAGCAGAAAGCGAGGTTGCTTTTATGATCTATAGATTTGAGATCCAGTTCACGTAGCGTTCGTAGTCCCTTGGACGGCCTTTTGGCATTCAGAGATGATGTTATTTATTCAAGATCATGGTCACATTCATCACAGAACCATGCCTGTGCAATATACCATCATCCTGCTGTCAATTGCCACCACTGTTTTCGGCTTCCGAAGAATGACATGTGTTGTAGGTCACAAAGGTACATCTACAAAAGTTTTTCCGGATGAGTTTCGCGCAGTCACTGGAGCGATAGAGGGCTTCCTGGAGTAGCTTGAGCTACTTCAGCTCAAACTCAGCGAGTTCCAGTGAAAATAGAATAGCCTTATAAACTTATTTAAGCTTCCTATTTAAACCTAGCTATATTAAAAAACCTTAAAAAATTTTATATACTAAAATAGTCTAATATTATTATATAAAGTAATATTATTTCAATGTAGGATTTAGTTATGGGAGTGGAAGGAGGGGGGGGGGGGGATATAGTAGATGGAGATAAGAAGGGAAGGGGAGAGGAGAGAAAAAAGGGAGAAAGGAAGGGAAGGGAAGGAAAAGGGGAAGGAGAAGGGGAAAAAAAGGGAAAGAAGGGAAAGGAAAAAAGAGGAGAGAAGTAAAATAAAGGGGGAAATAAAGGATGGAAAAGGAGGGGAAAGGAGAGGGAGAGAGGAAGAAAAAAAGAGGAGGAAAGAGAGGAGAAAGGGGGTAGATATATTTAATATTTACTAGGTAGGAGGATGGAAAGGAAGAGTGTGTGATTATATATAGGGAGGGTGTAAGAAAGGGAGAGAAAGGGAAAAAGGGAAAGGAGAGAGAAATTAGGGGGAAGGGAAAGGAAAGGAAAAACAGGGGAAGGAAAAGGAGAAGGGAAGGGAAGGGAGGGAAGGAAGGGGGGGGGAAAGATGGAAAGAAGTAGAGAGGGGGGGGAATAGTTAAGATGGATTTAGGGTGCTATATAGAGGAAGGCGATTAATGGGGATGGTAGGCAGTGGATTGGATTGGATTGGATTGGATTGAATTTTCCTTTCTTTTCATTTCTTTTCTTTGTGAGTAGATATGAGAGGAGAGGAGAGGAGATGGGGAAAACGAGAAGAGAAGAGTGTGTGGGTAGAATTAGGTGATTTTGTAGATTTCGCAGCCATGGTGAGTGAGTGAGTGGGAGAGAATGATATGGAGAGGTTAAATTCAGGTGTGTATATAAGGGGAGGGAGTGTAAGGTAGCACTGGGGATTTCAGGGGTGAGGTTCTGGTGGATTTTGGGTGCAGAGGATATATTCATGGTAGATATAGTTGATTGCTTGATTGGTTTGATGTCGTGTGGGACTGTTGCAAGTGTGAATAATATCAAAAGCTTTGAATATATGGACTCGTAAGTCTGGGGCAGGTTTTGGAGATTCTTTACGCCGCCGAGTGGGCCGGGATCAGGTATCTGATATGCATGAGTTTTGTCCGACCATCCTCTTAGATTTGCGGATATGGAATTGCGGCTGAGAATCTATCTGCTGGAGAACGGAACTGTACTGGAGGGGGGACATGGCGTACAAATCAAAAGGCGTGCTCAATATTTGGAAAGCCATAGAACGTTATGCTCTGCTAGCCAGTCTTGTAGAAGAAATCCGGGGATGAGTAGATGTCAGGATTTACTAGACTAGTTTTTTAGAATTGTTCTTCCGTCTTACGGGATAGATATACTATAGACGCGAACGGCTCTTCTTCTGGTGGCCTCGCGATATATACTCAATCAAAGCCATCCAATCTACCCAATCCGATAGTCCATTCTCTGCTGTGCAACTGTCATTGCCAAGAATGCTGCCGTCAGTTGTTGGGTATAAGCCGGTAATATGTAGACGCCGGTTGCCCTATCTAGTTGCTGAGGGCATGCACGCAATTTCCCCCCTGACGCCCCCCCGCTATGATGCTGAGTATATATGTTCCACTTCCTCAAACGCCAATTGATTCCATAGAAGGGAAGAAGCCGCCCATTGGGTTAATATTCAATTTCTGTGTATACGTGTGTACGGTTGCGTTGCATGTTCATTGTTGTTGTTGTTCTTGTTGCCGGAATAGAGCGAGATAAAATGCCAGTAGTGCCAAGGCAATGCTCGGAAGTAGTCATAAGACAGTACAGGACGCACTTGAAGACCTGTTTGATGCCACATTAAAAATTAGTGTACTTATTCCTGGGAACTGGGTTGTGATTGCATAGAAACGTCTTGATCATCCGAGGTGGTCATTTCATCATCGTCATCATGTTCAGAGTCAGACGACTCTGTAACGGCCCTTTATCAAAAGACTCGGTTAGACAACGAGTAAACCCAAGTCGAACACGAGCGACAGGGTCGGTGGGTAAAAGAAAAGGAGAGGCTTACCAACGCTGAGCTTCTATACGTCGCACCCACCTTACGGTGATCTTCAGTCTTTCTCTCACACTGGTTGTAGGTAGTAGTTTGTATTTCTCGTCGTCGTTGATCGGTAAGATACTGGCAAACCAGTACGGGAATATGGCAGCATCATCGGGAGGCGGACCGTAGGCTCGTAGATAAGTTTGATGTAGCCAAGGAGCAGAAGCCGCCTGCATTCTGTCAATGAAATCGTGGCAAATCTTCAACAGATCCAGTGTTGAGGTGTGGTTGATCTGGCCGAGAATATCATTTGATACAGGAGGAGGACCACTCCTTTCGTTTGCTTCAATTTGCTCCTCTTCTGCAATGGAGATGTCGTCAACACGCTCCACATTTCCAAGAATATATCCGTCATGTAGACGCCAATCTTTGACCCGAAACCTTGATACCCCGCGTGTCTCAATGAGGCTCCGACCATCGGGCAACAATCGCATGTCGTCAATATGAAGCAGAGTCCCATATAGCATGAATTGAGTAGGTCCCAAGTCCCCTTGTGGCAAGCCCCGCATGTTATACATCAGCATCCCAAACTTGCGATCTCCGCTCTCCATGGCACGTCTAATCATGAGGCGGTATCGAGGCTCGAATATATGTAGGAAAGTAGGCATTGAGGGATATCCAAGGGTGCAGATGAAAAGAGGGACATTCATCTCTCCAAGCGTTTCTACCTCCTCTTGCGCAGCAAGCTCCGCTCTTGCAGCGACCAGTTCTGGACATAGTCCAAGGAGGAGTTTCGAAAGCCTCTGATTACTTGGCACATCTCGAACATCTGGCGGCATTTGGATCTTTCTCCGACAAACTGGGCATAAAGTTGAGTGATCCAACACCCTAGCGACACATTTCCTACAGAACGTATGTCCACATGGAGTAGTCAGTGGATCCAGCATCAGAGCGTAGCAGAGTTGGCAATCTAATTCGTTCTTTGTAGCTTCCTTGAGATGTTCCAATACCGCCACGTCAAGATGCTCGTAATTGTCTCCTATCGGCGACATAGTCTGATATGCAACTTCAGAATCGTACTTGAGCTCGCCAAGTTCAGCAAATGTGTATGTTGCGACCAAGCGTCCACCGTTAAGTATTCTAGACGATGGGAACCTTTCCACTTTTGAACTATCGACAATATTTCTCCAGCGTGGTCGTTCGTCGAGAAGTGCAGGCGTATCCGGTGCCAGAGGCCTGCATCGAGCCACCTCGATACTCACTCGGTCCATGACTTTAGCCAAAGTTACATCCTGACTGCAATCGTCGAGCGAATGGGGCTTTTCACACCCAAAGGGACATTCGAAGCATTCTTTCCTGCTTGGTGCCACGGTATATGTTACATCGGTCCTTATATGGGTTTCTGGCAAGCAGGCCCGACACAATGAATTGCCGCAAGGGAGTGTAAAAGGGTTTCGTAGTGGGAGGGAGCATTGAGAGCACTGGATCAGTCGGACTATGGCACGAGCATCTCGATAAGTATCCACGGCGGCTGAGGCTAGCGGCTTTTCGCTCTGGTTGAGTGCCTCACCCATTAAAGCAATGGCAGCGAGATGTTCCGACGCAATGGATTGAGCGTGTGAATTATCGACAGCACCTGAGGTTTGCCTGTCGAAAAGGCTCATCTATGCCGTTGTGGCTGCTCCATGAGAAGCAGTGGAGATCTTGCGCTGTGCGCTACCAACGGGGGAAGCCTCGTACGGCAATGCCGGTGATTGAAGGTATACGTTCGCGAACTGAGTAGGGTAGCAGGGCGGTGATTGGTGAAAGCGTTATATATCTCGGTCCAGATGTATGCGGAGGTTGAAGGTGCAGGGAGAAATTAGTGGGGTAACTTCGGTCGATATTAAGTGGCCAATGGATAGATATAGAGGGATGCAGGTATGCAGGTAGGATAGTACCCAGGCAGTGGGTCGTAATTAAGAAGTGAAGTACGGGGCGAGTATGTTGAAGGGTTGGAAGAGTCGAGGGTGGTATGACGATGGCTTGTTGTGGAGGATTAGTAGGTCAACGACGACATTGTGCCCCACGGATCGCGGGTCCTAAAGCTGTATTCCCAACCTTGTGTGACTTCACACACAAGCAGACCGAGTGGTTGTGATTGATCCGGCTCTCTTCTCTCTTCTCACTTCTGTAAAAGGATCACACGGTGGAAAGGCGTGACTTGGCTGAGCTGCCAGTCGGTTCGTTGGCCAGCCGAGTCCATCGAATCATCGGCCATATTTCGCGTGATCGAGAAGATTCTTATCGTCATAGACCATTTTAGATGATGAGGCCGCCACACCAGCCACACCCGACCTGAGGCTTGGCTCTCCACCCGGATTGCTGATTGGTTAGGAGCAGAGTTCCGCTTACACTTCTTGTTGGGGCTGAATCAATGTTCATCGTTCATCTTCATTCGCATGAACGCATGAACGCATCGAAAACAACAGCACCGCACCACCCACTGCCAAACCTTAACATTGCTATTATAAATTGTGGCCTCCGGCTGTAAGACCATTCATATTCATCTTCATCTTGTCTATCTATGAGTATGGTTATCGGAATCTCTTTTGAAGCCAACGTCTTGTCCTGATCCTGGCATTACCATCTTCTTCTGCATTCTCGGCTACCTTAATCGAGGACCATGCACCTTACATATCTAGGCAACGGGCAACCGTATTGAAGTATCGGGAATAAGGGCTGAACTGTCAAAACCATGGTACCTGCTTTAGGCTCAGATCTACGAAGCTTCTCCTGTCACCTTTTGTGGTCCTATTGGGGTAAATCTTGCGACATTTTTAGACTGCTACTGTTTACTCCAAGAGAGCCCTTCGATGGCGAGCACGAGTTGAAAGAAATGGCATATGGCTCATAATATACGCATGAGGCTAGGGCGACGTGATGAAAACCGGTTCAGACCGCTCAATGACAATGATCTTTCTGATTGAATACAATTTTCTTCTGTACATACCACATTGTAGTCATTTACCTGGCAAACTGCCCGCTTATATGCTATTCCAACCAGTTTTGCTTGTAGGCAATGATTGCTACGACATACCGTCAAACGTACAACATGAAGCCATGGGTATATTCAACCAAATCCATCAACACCGACGCTATGCCATAACAAACACCCTACCCCTCCAGATCCTCCCATATAATAACCCTCCACAACGAATCCCCAGCATGACTTCTGTTCTTAGGTAGCCGAGGGCCGCCTCGAGTGGTTTGGAGAAGTATCAGATTCGTTACAGGAGTCGTCGTCAAGTACTATGCGTCTCATGACGCCTTTATCAAACAGATCGATAACGAATCTGCGCACCGGCAACCGGAAGTTATGCTTCTCAAGAAGCAGCATGACTTTGCGGAAGAGTGCCACTGAGGTAAAGGGTGCGGGCAATTTGGTTTTGATACTTTGCGTAATCGTTAGCCAACTACTACGATATACAGGATGGTAACTTACTTAACAAGATCACTTGCTGCTCGCTTAGTAAGCACTGTATTACCTAGATCGCTGACGAGAGCGAGGATACGAGCATTGATAGGGTCCTCATCAGCCACAGAAGGCTCTCTTTTTATTGGTGGTGGCATTCGCTCTGGAGGCCTCGCTGTCTTGCGAGAGTCCATCTGCAATAAATATGAGAGACTGGAACACATGTAAATCATTCAGACATACCGAAAGAAGCTCATCAAGTGATGGGGGTAAGCAATATCCCAGTGACCTTCCCAGATGGTCAGTCGCGGCACTCCACCCATGTTCGGTAAGAATCTCCATGCCATGCAGGCTGCGAGAAATAAGGCCCAATACGAAGAAGGCAGTTCCTCTCAGTGTCATAACCTCTGAACCGGTGGCAATCTTGACAATCCATTGGACGACGTCTGTCTCTTCTAGAAACGGGGCTCCAAGTTCCATGGAGCCTACATTACCGACAGCCCAGAGCGATCCCTTGAGCTTGAGCATTCTTTCCGAATCCTCATGCTCATCCCAGGACTCTTTGATCCTTGTGACAAAAGCATCGAAGTGTCCTGAGTTTCGCAGAAGCCGGCACCCCTCCACGGTCCTTGTCAATTCTCTGTAGAAATGTGGTGGTACCGTCCCGTATGCAACCCGCTTCATGTGGTCGTCGTTACTAGACTTGGGGCGTTCTGGAAACACCATGAGTGCTCGGGAAAGCGAAGCCTCAACCAAAGTAACATAGCTATCATTTCGACCAAGGAACCAGTCGTCCATTTCTTGAGTGATGTAGTCAAGTCCATCTAGATATTGGTATCCTAAAGACGTAGACAAAAATCGGAGAAGCAATGGCGCACCAATTGCACCAAGATGGTCCAGAGCGGGCCGGCACTTCACGACATACTCGAGTTGCTCTTTCCGATTGCACACTTCTTCAAGTATCTGTACAGCTATCTCAGAAACCTGCACCTCAGGGTCATATAATTGTGTAACCAGAAGACGGATAGCCCATTCGCAGTCGCGACTCCCCGTGTTTGAGGTTGCGTATTTGCGGAGCAACCTTGTCGAATAGACGCGGATGCTCTTTGGGCAAGCGGTGAGCGCTTTCGAAAGCATGACTCGGAGATGGCTGTCCAGGGAAAAGTCCATGTTGCTGAGTAGAACTTTGATGAGATCTTCCCGACCATCTAGCTCCATTATATGGTAGAACATGTTGATCATGCGCCAACGCTCTAGCATCTGAAGACCCTGAGGATCACTGCTCAAAGCTCCAAGAAGGGTAAAATACCCTCCGGTTAAAGTCTGTTGTACTCGTTCTCGTGAAAAAAGCGGAGCGGTGGAGGTCAGGCCGCTCCGTCTATCCAGTTGCGCGAGACATTCAGCTAACTGCCTTAAGAGCTTGCTTTCTGATAGGTACACAATGCCCTCTTGATTTTGCAGTAGTGTCTTGAAAAGCGCACATCCAGTCCGCACATACCGTTGATTGGGCTTGGTATTGATGCAATCGGAAAACTTGTATTTAAATGGCCGGTAGAAGCCTAGCAACCTCTTCATAAATTTGCCTCCTTTTATTGATTCATCAAGTCGTTTGGGGTTGAGCAGAGGCCCCTCGATTAAATCATTAATAACATCCCACTTCCATTTCAGGTGGTTCGCTGTTGTGAGAACCTGCGTTTCTAACAGCAGGGAGCGGAATTGGACTTCATCCATATCCACGCTCAGCTTCGTCTTAGGAGGTTCAGGAGATCGCGAGGAAATTATTGGATCCGATTGTCGAGCAATCGCTGTTATAGATGGTTGTGATTTCGAAGCCAGACCTGAGCGTTGCAACGTGCGATTGACGCTGTCAATTTGATATATGACCCCGCTAGCCGACGGAGCATCTCCCTTCCCTCGGACAGAATCCGCCAGTAAGGTGGGTAGAACTTGTAACTTAGCACTGAGGACGGCCGGCAAGCAATGATCAGTAAGTTTCAGGACCTCCCCAAGGAGAAGAGTGCCCTTTCTCTTCAGCATCGCATCGTCTGCACTTTCGATAAGATCGGACAACCCCTAAGGAAAATTTTAGAACACTACGTGAAATGAAGGACTACTAAGCTCTAATCACGTACCGTTACCAGACCACAATGCATAAACATGGCTAAAAGCAAAGCGGTAAAGTGTTCCACAAGGTTGAAGTCGCTCCCTTCCTCTGTGTCTGCTTTGAAATGCACTTCCGTGCTATCTGCTTTCAGGTTGGCCACCCGACCATATGTGGTTAATCGTCGACCCGCCAGGAAAGACGAGGTCCAAGAAGGGGGCTGTATGTGTAAAACGTCAAAAAGAAGGTCCAGAATTAAATCACGCGTCAAAGGGACAGGATACTGCAGAGATAGCACCAGAGATTTCACAGCTATGAAGTCATTGCGGGCGACAGTGAAGATACCTGGCCAGGTTTTGAGTATTGCAGCAAGCAGGGTTGCGGCTGCCTTCAACCTTTCTTCATGCCCCTGCACAGTGAGGGGGTCGGTGAATGGAGTAAACGCTGATTCTAACTCATGGCCAGATTGTAAGTGTCCTCGTTGCTGTGGCCTATCGAGCAAGTGCAGAAAGTTCATCGCTAAGCTTTCGGCTCCATGATATGATCCATCGACGAGAGCGTCTGAGAGTGGACCAATTCCACTAGCGGCAACGATAACAGCAGGATCTCGTATTAGTATCTCAGAGATCGTTAAAAGGCCTATGTTTCGAAGCCGATCTTCGTGGTGCTCTGCCATGGCAACTACGGTACGAATAACCGCATTAGAAAGCTCGTGCACACCTTCTTTAACGTCCAAGAAGGCTCGGACAAATTTGAGCGCCTGCTCCCTTTCGATGCTTGCCTTGCTCTCTTTGACAAGCGACAATATCACCAAATGATCGGTGTTCAAGCCACGGATTGTCTTAAGCGAATTCCGGTCCGCAATGGCATGTCTCGTCACCCGATACCCAGCGGCGACCACCTCACGGCTTTCACTGAGGAGCATAGTTTGCACACGTAAGCCGAAGTCTGCCCAAGCAAGGTCATGCTTCAAGGTCGGATATCTCTTGAACAATTCCACCAAATTGTTGGCTCTCTCCACATAGTAGTCAGGTTGCATACCCTCTAATTCGAGGGCTTGGAGTATTTCGCCAAGGATGTAGGTTGGGGACTCCGACTCTTGTTCAATGAGTGAAAATTGATCTTGCGAAAGCCTCTCGTCTCCTTCGGGCGATTTCAACGGACTTCCTTGAAAAAGGCCAGATATTCGATCCCTTCCAGGTGTGGTTGGGCGCTTGGACTGCTCAATTTCCTCCTCAAGCTGCGAATTAAGCTCTAGGAGCTTACGATTAGCAGAGGTGAGCTCGGACTCAACCTTCTGCCTCTGATCTTTAGTCTGTTTGGCATTTTTGGAAATGAGCGCTTCCAGTAGATTCTCCGAGCCAATCTTAATCTTTGTCTCTTTGTTGATCTTTTCTCGCAGCTCACGTTGCCGTTGCTCGGAAGTCATAGTCTCGTCCGGACCAAAATAATCCCCTGTCACAAAGCTCCCTAGATCTGCTCTTGGGGTACCCGCTCGCGAATAGTTGATGCTCTTCAGATCGGAACTAAAGCTACCAGGAGGCTGGGCCGACGGGGCAAGTGAAGCACCCCGTGGTCCGAACGCCATAGCATTGGCCAGTGATCGTCCATCTTGTCCCTCTCTCGCTGGAATATATGTCCCATTTTTCGTTCCATATATTTCTCCCGGACCTTGTTGTGATAGCGAGCGCCCGTGCCTGAAGAGGCTGGCCTGAGTAGGGGTCACAGAGGAGCCCGGTCCAGTGAGTTGGCTCATTACATCCCTTTTACTGTTATGTGGACCTGATTAGTCTCCGTCGTACCTCAATGTCCCTTTCATGAGGTGCGTCCATTTGGTCCCTGGGCAAAGCGGGCAGGCTCAAGCGACACAGGTGGCTACGTGGACGAGGAAGGCCAATCGGGTCCAATTATGCGCAACTCCTTGGACACAAAAGTGGACAGTCCTTAATAATCAACAGTACTTCGCCCCCCGGTCTCGAGCGTGTATTGATGGTATCTTGCAAGACTGAATTGTTGAGTCGATCTGATTTGGGTGCACTTCAACTTCACTGTCTCGAAATAGAAGATCGTCGCTAGGATTGAACTAAGCCCAATCCACTGAGCTAAGCCCAATTGGTCCCTGGCTGGTGCAGCCCTATATCCGCCTGGAAGCTTGGACAAGGCTGAATTCAATGTCATTGGAGCTTGTCTTTGTGAAGCTGCCTAAAGCTCGGGCCATTCCGTGCTCCGAAATGGTCTGATACTGTTGATGGTTACACACGGCATACTGACGGAAAGTAACAATGCATGTGCCAGGACAATGTGACTAGAACTACTCTAATGGTGTGCTTCGGAGCTCGCCGTTTCACGCACCAGCGGTACAGGGTTCCGCTCTCTGGGGATGCCGTTATCGTCCGTAAGGGCTTCTCCATGATATATCTATATAACGGCGGTCACATAGCTTACTGTATCTTAACAGAAGGTCGTTCCAAAGTTGGGGATCAGTCCAGGCAGAATCCCTCACGATCTCGAACCAACTTTAGCCAGATCTCTCTCACTTCTCTTATCACCTCTTGAGAAGCATCATGGCCCAGGTTTCCGCTGCGCGATATGGCAAGGATAACATACGTGTTTACAAAGTCCACAAGGATGAACAGACTGGCTTTCAGACAGTCGTAGAAATGACAGTCTGTGTACTTTTGAAAGGCGACATTGAGACTTCGTACGCTTCTAATTCCACCTGAATACAAACGAGCTAATCACATGAAGCTATACCAAAGCCGACAATACCGTGGTTGTAGCCACCGACACAATGAAGAATACAGTCTACATCATGGCCAAGCAAAACCCAGTGACGCCGCCCGAGCTATTCGGAGCTATTGTAGCCACTCATTTCATCGACACGTACAAGCACATCCACGAAGCCGAGGTAAAGGTCAAGGTCCATCGATGGACACGATTGAATGTAGATGGGAAACCTCACCCACATTCCTTCTACCGTGACGGCTCAGAAACTCGGAATGTAGAGGCCACTGCCATCGAAGGCAAAGGCATCAGTATCCGCTCAGCGATTGGAGGCCTTTTAGTGCTCAAGAGCACAGGATCAGCCTTCCATACTTTCTACCGAGATGAGTATACTACGCTGCCTGATGTCTACGATCGCATCTTGAGCACTGAAGTCGACTGTGGATGGACATGGAACACATATAGCGGCATTGGCGAAGTAGAGTCTGCTGTCCCAAAGTTCGACAGCGCCTGGGAATCCGCTCGAAAGATTACTCTCGATACCTTCGCAACGGAGGTTAGCCCTAGCGTCCAAAACACGCTGTACAAAATGTGCGAGCAGATCATGGCTGCCGTGCCTGAGATTGGATCTGTTGATTATTCCCTGCCAAACAAGCACTATTTCGAGATCGGTAAGTCATCATTCAGCTTTTCTGAGGACGTAAACTAAGATATTGAAAAGACATGAGCTGGCACAAAGGCCTCAAAAACACTGGCAAGGATGCTGAGGTATATGCGCCCCAATCTGACCCCAATGGTTTGATTCAATGCACTGTGACACGATGAATACAATCGGAGAGCTCAATGATATTACTGTTGATGCTGGGGCTTGGGCTTTTGGTTTTAGCATTGGTAGAGCTTTATTTCTCATACATACATTGGAGTCAGGATGTTACAAGAATCTCTTATGGTTAGTCCTACAATAACGCCTAAAGATGCCTTTAACCGCAGTTACTCATGACTATATTGATTTCTTCTTCAATATCTCCGTCTTCACTTCCGGTTCTTTCCTCCGTATTCGTCCATCGAATCTGATTAGATTTTCCTTGTAAGGATGTAGTTCTCCCTCGAAGACTATACCGCGTGAAAATATTAGCACACAAGATATCCATCCAACACCGCACCTTGGAATAGCTTACCCTTCAACCTCGCCAGCCTAGGCTTCCTCAACCGGTTCTTAGGCAACATTCCATTAACCGCTCTCTTCAAGAGCTCCCCTCCTCCCCACTTTTTCATCATCCCCTCCATGTTCAAGCTCTTCAGCGCTCCCGGTCTCGTAGTCTGCTTATAGTAAAGCTTCTGCTGCATCTTCTTGCCCGTGACAGAGACATCTGTGCAGCCAGTAGCAACGACATAATCTCCGCAATCGGTCGAGGGATCCCAGATGGGCTTGTGCTTGCCCATCAAAATGAGGGCGATCTGCGAGGCAAGGCGACCCAAGGTGGGTGTTCCGGGTTCGGAGAGCGAAACGTGATGCCATGCTCGTGAATAGGCTAGACGTGTCTGTTTGGAAACCGACGATTAGCGGGTGTGCAGCTGGCAAAGCAGAGGGATATGTACTCTGCCCAGTGTTTGTGACATGCTGGGGTAGACGTCACCGCTGCATCGATATGGGATGTTGCGGGCCGGTCCCCGATTGCCTGAAAAGCAATAGAGCTGGTAAGTCTGGACCAGCTCTAGGTGGCAGAATCACGTTTGGCTATGAATGGTTCCTGGAAAAGTATTGATGGTAGGGCAAACATTGGCGGCGGCGAGGTTGATCTCGACATCCGCCCTCGGCTCAATTAATTTTTCCGATTTCCAATTCCCCCACTTGGCAGCAACAACCATGATGTGTACCTCTAATCTTTGCTTCTCGAAGAAAGCTTCCGTTGTCTTTCACTTCTTTCCTCCATAGCATTCTGTTATGAGCAGCTCGCTAGTAAAAAAGACTCTTTACACAAGCGCAGCCTGCGTCTCAACTGGAGCTCTATACTACGCCTTCAACCGCAATTCAGATACCAGGAAAATGGAAACCACAAAAGCACTTCCGGCATACCAAGCCACTTTCTCTGTCCCGATGACCTGTAAAGCCTGCACCGATGACATTTCTGGCGCTCTCAGCAAGATTCCTGGCATACGTTCAACAGAGTTCTCTCTTCCTGACCAACTCGTGACCACCACTACCACCACCCCTCCTTCGACTATAATTTCCGCCATACAATCTACAGGCCGTACTGCCATCATTCGCGGTACCGGCGCTGCAAATAGTGCCGCTGTTTGCATACTGGAAACGCCACCTCCGCCCACTCCAATTACCGAACCGCAACCATCACCAGTCAGAGGCCTTGCCAGACTGATACAGCTTTCTGATAGAATCACGCTCCTGGATTTGACGCTGACTGGTCTTACGAAAGGGACTTATACGGCGAGTATAAGACAAGCAGGGGATATATCGGCTGGCGCGAAGAGCATGGGCGGTGTTTTCACGGGGTTTGATGGAGATAAAAAGGGAGAATTGGGGCAATTGGACGTAGATGCGAGTGGTAGGGGTGCTTTGGTTGGGGAAGTTGACTGGAGAGTGTGGGAGATGGTGGGCAGGGGAATTGTTGTTGAGAAAGTTGAAGCAGATAAGAAGGGAAGTGAAAACGACGTTGTGGTCGGTGTTATTGCGAGAAGTGCGGGTGTATGGGAGAATGAGAAGGTGGTGTGTGGATGTAGTGGGAAGACTGTCTGGGAAGAAAGAGAGGAGATGGTTGGAAGAGGCATGTTATGAGAAAGCACACCACTTCTCATATCGAATGCACACTTGCAACGTCCAAGAGCCTGTACCGTTAGCCATGCTTCCTGAAAATTTCGATTCGTAGACTATACAAGAAGGGAACCAATCTTCAGGTCTTCTTGAGAAATCCCTGATGGCGCCAACGAGAATTCGCAGAGTAGTTGATCTATTGGGACGAGCGTGTCCCCTCCGAATTGCAATGAGCCAGCAACACAAATGCGCTTTGATGAGATGTAATTTAGGGCCACATGAGTTCAAAATTATCAGACATGTTCGAAACCGGATGGAGTATGGATGGGATGAGAGTATTGATTCCTGCTTGAAAGGCTTCAGGTGCCAGCCGATCACTAATGGCGATTGCGAGGCTTGATTTCGCTGCAAAGTGTAACCAAAACCCCCGAATGGGCAGACGCACAAAACAATCTGTGAGGACATTTATCTGAAGCATGCAGTGGGATGTGGACAGGATGATGTCCAGGAAAAACATAGATAGGCTATATGAGCTTCAATGCGAAGCCCCCACCCACCTCTTCTTCATCTCTATCTGCAAATATGCCACTGAAGTCTGCTGCATCACCAGCAATCTTGGGCGCGTCTCCGCGCTTCGGTGCACTTGGACTAGCCACCTGCCTTCTCTTTTCTTGCCCGGCCTTTGAAGGAAAGGTTGGGAATATGGCTGTAGATTTGGGCCTGGGATCTTCCTTAAAATAGGGATGGGTGAGGACCTCGCTAGCAGTAGGTCTCTGTGCCGGATTGAGCGATAAGAGGGATGTTAGAAGGGCAGTGCCAGCATTTGTGAGAAGTGGAAATTTGGCACGTATTACAGCGCCTGTAGTTTGAGAGGTGTTTGGTAGACGCAGTGAGCGGGCGTTGGGTAGACGTTTGAAGCCTGGCCAGGTCGCTTCGGTGGGGATACCACAGAGTTCGAAGATCTAGAATGGTTAGCAAGGTATCGGACCAGTCGCTGTTGCTGTGAATGAATCACCTTTGCAAGCTGATCTACTTCATTCTTGCCTTGTAACAGCGGCTGCTTCGTTAGGAGCTCGCCGAATATACATCCAACACTCCACAGATCGATCTCTGCACCGTACTTTTCTGCACCGAGGAGCAGCTCTGGAGCACGGTACCATAACGTGACGACTAATTGGGTGAGCTTTGGTGGTGGATCCCCATAGTATCTGGCCATGCCGAAGTCTGCAACTTTCATTTGGCCTCTATTATTCATGAGTAGATTCGAAGTCTTCAAATCTCGATGCAGGATCCAATTACTGTGCAGATACTCGACCGCAGACGTAAGTTGTAAGAGTAAGGTCTTGATTTCTGAAGGCGAGAAACCATCGAGCATGTCTTCTTGTAGGGTTTTGAGGTCGTGTTCGAGGAAGTCCATGACGAGAAAAGCACTGGTCTTGAAGATCAGCTCCTGCAGAGAGGTACAGAGCTTACAGAATCTCATGACTTACTCGTCCAGCTTGTCCCCCATGACTACCTCGCGCAGTGCAACAATGTTCTCGTGTCTCGAGGCCATCAACGTCTGTATCTCTCTTAAACCTGTGACCGGAAAGCCATCAATTGCATTGTCCATCTTGAGTTTCTTCAGAGCCACAATATCTCCAGTAGCTATCTCTTTTGCCCTTGATACCCAGCCGTAAGAGCCTTCCTCGATGTGATTCAGCTTCTCGAAATTGTCGACATGCCGACATGGGCCCCATTCTGGTGCTGGGAAACGTAAGGGTTTCGCTGCAGCAGGCTCGACTCTACTTTGACCATGCTCAGGTGAAAGCCTCCTCCGTTTAGATGGACGACCAAATTCTCCGTCAGCTTCGTCGTGCGCAGCTATGCCGTCTTCGCTAGCAGCCGTGGCACCTGCGAGGTTTTTCTTTCGAAGTATCTCTTCCTCTTCGAACTTTCGCTGCTTCTCTGCTTTAGCCTTCTTCTTTACTTCCTTGTCCCTTTTACGTTGAGCTTCTAAAGCCGCATCCTCTTCATCATCAGCCCAGCGCGACTTAGCCTGACTTGCCATGTTCGGCGTTGTTGCGTCACTGAGAGTTTGGCGCAATTTATGACCTTCAGAAAATGACCGTCATGATTCTTCCACCTTCACTCAAAACACCATGAGGTGACACCTCCTTCACTCCACTACCGAACTGTTCCTGATATGAACATTCGGGCTGGGGCGCGGCTAGTAGGATATTCGCAACCATTTGGGAATAATTTTCTCAGAGCCAAGCCGTCAACAAGGCTGCGATGGGTGTCAAACTCAGCGCGGCAGTGGTCCACACCTTTAGCCAAGACTATCGCTGAAGCTATTACTGTGAGAATAGGCCCCTTCCACTGTCAGTATTATTAGCTTACAAGTCTACTAGACTACAGGGCCAATATCTATAGCGGCTTATATGAGGCAATGCCTCACTTCTCCTGATGGTGGTTACTACACTTCCCGGACCGAGGGCAAGGACCAATTTGGACCGAAAGGAGATTTTATCACTTCACCGGAGATATCCCAAGTATTTGGGGAGCTGCAAGGGATATGGCTTGTCACAGAATGGATGGCACAGGGAAAAATCAGCAGTGGAGTAGAGATTATAGAGGTTGGGCCTGGTCGAGGTACATTGATGGATGATATATTACGGGTATGGTAAGACCTGTACAACAAACATATGAGAGGGTTGACTGATCAGCACAACAGACTATAAGTAACTTTAGATCGTTGGCATCGAGCATCGAGTCAATCTACCTTGTTGAGGCGAGCCCGTCCTTACGAGATGCCCAAAAGCAATTACTGTGTGGAGACGCACCTCTGAAGAAGGTTGATCTTGGCTTTCAAAGTACAAGCAAATACTCACAGCTACCGATAACATGGTGTGAAGATATACGCCTTGTACCGAACGGTATGTCAGTCAACGCTTTCAGAAATAGACTCGAACCCAAATGTTAATTTCTTTAGAGCCTTCCAAAACACCGTTTATATTTGCACACGAGTTTTTCGATGCTCTTCCAATTCATGCGTTTCAATCGGTACTACCAAATCCATATGAGGCTCCGCAGACACTAGTAACACCTACCGGACCATTGTCCGTCTCCAAACCGCCCAAAACGCCTCAATGGCGCGAGCTGGTCGTCGCGCCCACTCCTCCCTCGCCTCCCAGTACCCTCAGCGCCTCCTCACCCACCTCCTCGCCTCTACCCGATTTCCAGCTCTCCCCTGCGAAAGCTTCGACTCCCAACTCCCTTCTCCTCCCCATTATATCGTCACGTTATAAAGCACTCCTCTCAACTCCGGGATCCACTATCGAAATCTCGCCCGAGTCCCACTTCTACGCGTCCGACTTCGCCATCCGCATTGGTGGTCCACCTCCCTCAAAATCTCAGCCAAACACCCGAAAACCCAATTCTTCCGGCGCAGCCCTAATCTTCGACTACGGGCCCTCTACACATATCCCCACCTCCACGCTTCGTGGCATCCGTGACCACAAACCCGTCTCCCCCTTCGCAACTCCCGGCCTTGTCGATATCTCCGCCGACGTTGACTTCCTCGCCCTTACTGAAGCGGCGTTAAACGCTAGCCCGGGCGTCGAAGTGCATGGGCCTATTGAGCAAGGTCTCTGGCTGGAGAGTATGGGTATTAGGGAGAGGGCGGAGATGATTTGTAAATGGTTGAAGGAAAACGATGGGGACTTACGGAATGTCGCAGAGGCCAAACAAAGGGTGATGGGGGCGGTGGACCGGCTAGTGGAAAGGGGCCCGGGAGGAATGGGAAGGATATACAAGGTTTTGGCAATTGTGCCAGAGAGAGGGGGCAAGAGCCCGGTGGGATTTGGTGGAGGCGTGGAAAATTGAACAGGGTCGATGAGACCGACACAGGGTCTGAGGCCAGATAACTCATGGGCTCTGGTAGGGCTTGCCTCTGTTTTGTTTGCTTGGGGGCTTTGTGAACAGAGTCCTTACTGCTGCTTACCTGAATCTTCGATCTCACAAAGCTTCCCACTTATAAAAACTTTGCATCAATATCGACAGCCTTGTTGATCTTCTTACTTTAGCCAGATTGCTCCTAAACCTTCCCCAGAATTCATCGTTGTGGGACTGAAGTCCCCTGAATCCGAATTCTCAGCAAACTACTTGTGAGTCGGAAGTCCTTCTTTTGTATCCCTAGACCGAACAATTGCTTTGTCCGAGCACAGCTAATTCATTTTACGATTGGGCAATAGAAACAGCGCTTTACCTCGAAAGCCGGGCGGCTTTTTAGTCAATAGTTCAATCAAGATACAACTAAAACTATAAAGTATTTCAAGCGGCAAGCAACTCAAGCTGAACGCTGTTTTGTCACCGTAAGAGAGTGTTCCTCAGCTGGCGGTAGTAGGCAAGCTTTTTGAGAGTTTTCCCAGAGCTTCAGAACTTCCAACAACATTCAATGTCAACCTTGTGTTTTAACGGCGCGAATGGCAAATTCCCAAGGGATTCATGGACTCTGCCTCGCCAGATGGGTGCTGACGCTAGATCCATGAATGGTAGAATTAATCAGTGGATTGCATCACGCGTCTCATAGGATAAAGTCTTCCAGAACATTGACTCACCACCACTGCCAATTACCTGACCATCGCCGTTAACCACGTTCTCATTGCGCACCCGATAGGTATAGCTGGGGACCCGTTGGTGAGGCAGGTGGGAACTGTTGTGGGTTTTCTCTATGGCCATGGTGCTTTGTGCTTGCAAGCTGGTCCGCAAGGCTGAGAAGCGACGTTTCAACACCCTTGCTGGTCCATACTTGTGGGATATGTACTTGCTGGATGATCTCCGGCGTTGGCGGTGGAAACATGACCAAGTAGAACAGTCGGTGCCAAAAACGTGAGAGAAAGTACCCCACTGAATTTATCAAATCTTACATGGACTGATGTTAAGTCATACAAAAGTCCCAACTACTTGCATTATGAATGGTCCACATCAATCCATGAACTAGGGCAAGTGAGACGAATTAGACGCCATTAGAATATGGGTGATGTCTCAGTGCAGTACCGTGTCTACGCTGAGCTATGAAGGTGCAGTGTGATAGCTATGCTGCCGCCAAGTGCCGAACAAACCGACTGTGTACGCTGGGAAAAGCTTGGACTGGCAAATGCTGCCCTGTTGTCCTATGTAAGATATACTCGCTGTATTCTTTTTTCCCAATTCAAGGCATTCGGGATTCCTCTATAAGAGTTTATCATTCATATTGAAAGGCATATAAGGTCTTTAAGACGTCTTAAGACTCGTTGACAGGGCGTCTTGAAAAGAAGAAGGATACAGACACCGACCATTGTACTGCTTCATAAGCACTCGCTAGTAGGGCCCGAACATTCACAGAGCTTTCGACAATAATTCGGCCCCGAAAGATCTTAATCGAATGTGACGCCAAATAGGACAGGTAACAGAACTGGCGTCGGAAATTGACATCTAGGATCATATGGAACCTCGACAATATCCTTTCAGACCAGCTTGCCAGAAATTTCCCATCACAGTGAAGGGCTCTTCGTCTACGCTCCACGATAGCCGAAATCCTTACGCAACATCACACATGGACGGAGCGAAAGACCAAGAGGTCAGCTATAATGCTCACACGGTGACGTGTCATTGAGGCTTCGGCCTTCGTAGGATATTTGAAGCTTCAGCCCTGATATATGTGCAGGAGCACAATCTGTCTGCCCAACGAAGATTATGCACATTGGAACAAATGCTTGCGAAGCAAAGTAACCATAAGGTGTTTTGTCGAGGAGCCGCTCTCAGGAGGCAGGATTGATTCCCATCTGCCTACAATGGCCCGTCAATAGCTCCAATATAACGAGCATGGCCAGTCCTCAGGCCTCTCGAACGCTAACTGTATCTCGATGCCAGACTTCTTGCGCAGAAGCAGCCGGATCGAAGGGTGTCTTTTGCAATGTGGCTTCGCTTCCATAGCGAACGATTTTCTAGATCCCATTGGATTTAAGCCAGAGTAGTATGTACAGACAGTGAAGAAGACGAATTCGGTTGAGGATAGTTCCAGTCTCTTGAAAGGCTCTGGCAAGCACTCCAACCAAGTACCAAAAAATTTGGGAGATCGTCGTGGGGCAGAGGAGATTGACGACTTTAGGCGCATCTTGTATGGCTTCCGCGCCAACTTCTATTGTCGGCGAGTCTATATATTTGTTTGTGGTAAGGCAGTGGATGTGGCTCGTATCTGGTGGGACAAGGCGCCACTCCGGCCTGTCTGATAGATGGGGACGTAATATCAAGCGGCTCTTTTAGTGCCACCCTTCATGCGCTGATTGTTTCAAGCCTCCGAAGAGAAGACGGAAAGAACACTGTCGACTGGTTGCTAGCTGGAATACCGATGCTCGTGCAAGCCACTTAAGACCCGCCACAAGTCATTCCGAAAGGTCTGCCTCCACCAGCTGAAGTTTGGCGGGGATGCGTCTAGGCATGGAGTGTTTCAGGTACAAAATGTGAATGCTAGCTTGGTAGTAATGAGGCTATCGATTCTCCCGGGAGAATTTGACGGTGAAAGCATCATTGCAATTGATAGGAAGGAAGGCATTTGACGTCGATCAGGCTCGACCAGGTTAGAGCTGACTGCTTCTCCAAAGCAACCAATAAAGGTCTTCAGAGACGGAGACGAATCTCCGATAAGCCATAAAGCTTGATGTGGTGTTCGTAAAAGCGAGATTCTGGGGTGGCGAGGCGTCGGGAGTTTTGCTACAGACGAACCCACAACATTCTGCAGGGTATAAAATCTCGAAGTATGCTCAGGAGGCTAATGTGAACGGGTGAGCACTATGATCAAATGAATAACTGGAATGGAGCCGCTGGTTGATAACCGTGGAGCCTGGCTACGCCTAGCTTTCAGAATAGAAATCTCGGTCATCGAAGCGCCAAATAATCTGGGCAGTATCTCAATCCCTGATCTCGGTCGGAAGATTCAGTCTGCCAGTGGTTGTACGGAAAAGGGACACGAACAGAGTAAAACGGACGTGCGCAGGAGGCATAAGAGCTCATTTGATACCATCACCTTCAGCTCGAGTCCATTTCCGAGGCCTTAGTGAGCTAATGTCAGTCGTTATCGTATTTGGTATGCTGGGATACAGTTCTGCATTCAGGAGCGATGCAACCGGTCTTTTGCTCCGACAGCTAAAAAAGATCATCCATCGGAGGAACGCCTAAAATTCACTCTCATGACTGCGATGGCGGGCGCCAGGAAACTGCAAGGCTGAGACGTAGTGATAATCGTTATTGTTCCAATCTCGTTGTTGTAAATGGTATATGCTCATTGTTTCGATCCTTGGCCCTGTGAATGCACCTCCCTTATCCCGCTTTTCACTTCAGCAGAAGTCTGCCCGCCGGAGTCTCAAACTACTTTACACTACATACTTAATAGGCTATAAACAACGATAGTACATTTTCTCACATTTTCTCGTTATAAGGTAGTACAATTCATGACTCATAACTCGCTAGCAAGCGCTAAGTTCGCACGTATGTCCTACATCCAATGTGGTGTTATGAAAGTCCAGTCGACAGACTGGTATGCACTAGGTGGCAAAGCGCGAAGGCCAATGAAACCCTCGATAACAATATACGCCCGAACCAAGCAATAGATGGAGGCTGGCACCGTGACGGGAACGAGGACTCTTAGGGGGACGTCCATAAGCGGATCCCGTGGGAATGTAAGATTTCTTATAGTGTATTTCCAGGTCTTTCTTCTCGTCTTCGCCGCTGTCGATGTTGAAGCAGACGTGCTTGTTGGCAAAATTGCCTCTGTGGAAGCCGAGTTTGAAACGTCGATGGGCGGCACAGAAATTTTTATCCGCCATGCTAAGATTTCCACAGCCCAAGGAATAAAGATGCACAATATTATAGTCACTGTGGCAATACGCCACATGTATTTTTCTGTGTGAGTTGGGAATGGAAACCCCCAACCAAAGAGATGAACGCCACCGTAGCCAAGCTGAAATATCATGACAACCCACTGAGGCCATCCATCTATTCTCGGGAAGTTGTCATCCGGTATAGCCTCAATGGGCCGCCTCCTCTCATCAAGATCGATACGAAATATGATCCTGGCTAGACCCTTCCAATACGTCCAGTAAAGAGTCCAGGACCACCAATCATAACCAACAAAGTCCAGTGGGGTGTCCCTGTAGGGTTCTCGAGCGACATCGCCGGCCTGTCGAAGAATGAGGTCTATATCCGTGTTCGGTCGCAGGATAATGGCTCTTGTAATGTCGTTAGGTTTGTGCCACCAGAAGAAAAAGGTACAAAGGCTATTGAGCATAAATCCAACGACCGACAGCTCCAAGACTGTTACTGCAATATGCTGACAGGCTCTTGCCACGCAGGTGACAAAGAACCACGATATTTGGCAGACAGTAATTAAGCGCACGATGCCGTCCACCTTGTCTCTGTCCTTTATAAGCTCTTTCTCAATGCAGACGTCATTATAGCCAATATAATCGTTCTCGACCAAGTATAGAATTTGTTGTGCATTCAGTGGAAAGAGTGGGAAGGCTCCTTTATGCGCCACCTGCGTTTGGAGAGCAAATCCTCCCATGTTGGCAAAGAAGGCATGTCTCATGGTCCATGGCCGGCGGCCTGACAATAGCTGATTTGAGACACTGAACTCATGGACAGAGCGGCGTGCTGCGCAATATTGACCAGCAGCTAATTGTAGTATGAACTCGGGTCCCATGCAACCAAGAAAGGTCATGACGGATTTCCGCCCGCTGATCTTGAAGTAGTTGAAGCGTCGTGGATAGACATTGAGGGTCAGCACAGACCAGCTGCAGAGGAAGATGGTAATAACGCTGCTCCAGAGAATGTCGAACGTCCCACGGCCATTAGGAGCAAGCTTCCATCCGTACTCCAAGTGTGTTTGGTTCATGTCCGTTGCTAAGAGCAAGAAAGAAATCTTTAATATCGACTGATGGTGGAGCGCCACGTGAAGGTGGCAAAGAATATACGTAAGGAAACACGGAACATATATGGATGCAAACTCGCTTTCAAAGCAAGCCTAGAACGAAAATCAAAGACAGCTGTACAGCAGGATACTCAAACAGCGCAGGAGAAATACATATCGAACAAGACATCGAGTCCTATGTCCAGTGTCAATCAGTGATCTTAGCCATAGGCACGATCCGACGCTCCTGCATCACGGCAAGGCATCCTACCATACTCCATTTGGAAATGCAGCAGGGGCATGTCGCGTCTATCAATATGGACCAATGCTCTGAGCCAAAAAATGCAATAATGACCCCGAGTTGCATTGTTCTAAGAGAACTAGTCGCAAGCCTAATGTAATCCATGGCCTCTCAAGGGAACAAGCGTTTGCATGGGAGGCAAATACGGCGCCAATTGAGTTTCGCTATTGCAATAATTGAGATGGAATCGTGAGTAAGCCGCCATCGGAGACGGGAAAGAAGCGACGAGAGAGGGCGGGAAGGCCACGCCACTGAGCTAGATCCCTCGGAAAGGAAGTCCTGGGGCGCCAGGGAGGCCTGTATGCGCCCAATGCAACCATCGCACCATTTATTTTGGGGGCGTGATATGTGATGTCCCCTGTATTTTGATGTCCAATGGGATCGAGGCTTGCCCACAGACTACTTTAGTACTCGAGCACCCGATTAACGTTAGTCAGCCAAAACGACTCGACCAGATTCCATTCTCCTTTTTTCCCTTATTTTCTAGTTTCTTACCACGACAAATCTCTTCATGCATTTCGGCTTTGATTCTCGCGTGTGCCTTTTCTGTATATTCGTGATGTCCATAACTTGCCTAGGTTCGGTCTAGTGACGACACCTGTTCGACTCGACTAATCCCTCAATCTCTTGCTCGGTATCGGTACTCCACATTGCCATACTTTTGAGAGCTTTGATTCAGCTCATTTCCGCCCATCCCTGTTCCAGCTTATAAGCTGCTCAGGCCTATATTGTACATATTCCGGACTTTGGATCTATACATAAACCTCTTTCTGCTCGCGTCGCGGTATATGAAGATATTATACGACTGTTTACGTTTGTGAAAGCATTTTGAGGAATCACTTTCCTCTTGGCTAGACAGGAAAATATACTTGCGTATAAATACATATATATATATATGGAGACCCACAATCGTGCAGTGGCAGCCATAGCTGCTCGAACCCGGGAGTTTTACGAACGGGAGGAGCCCTTCCGCATCTACCATGGGTTCACAAATAGCACACGACCTTCCCAGCTTCGGAGAGACCAATTGGTTGATACCAGCGGCCTGACCAATGTTCTCCAAGTGGATGTACAGACTCAGACTGTCCTTGTCGAACCCAATGTTCCGATGGATGACCTCGTCAAGGCAACCCTTCCTTATAAACTTGTCCCGCCGGTAGTCATGGAATTTCCCGGAATCACAGCTGGAGGTGGTTTTGCGGGCCAGGCAGGCGAGAGTAGTTCCTTCCGCTATGGCTTGTTCGACAGGACGGTGACTTGGTTTGAGATCGTGCTTGCCAATGGCGAAGTCAAGACTGCTTCAAAAGATGAGAATGCCGATCTCTTCTATGGCGCGCCAGCGTCTTTCGGCACTTTGGGAATCACTACTCTGCTCAGAATCGGCTTGATCCCGGCGAAGACGTACGTTGAGTTGACGTATCACCCTGTCACTGATATGACAGATTTAGTCCAGAAGGTCAAGGCTTTGACAGAAGATCCTACAACGGAGTATATAGACGGGATCGTGTTCTCCCTGAAGAGCGCCCTGATCTGCTCGGGTCGCTTAGCAGACACTGCTGGACCTTGTGTCCGACGATTCACTCGTGCCACAGATCCCTGGTTCTATCGCCATGCCGAGAAACTTCTCGCCAAATCGTCCAGCCCAGTGGTGGAATCCATTCCAGTCACAGACTACTTTTTCCGCTATGATCGTGGAACTTTCTGGACAGGCTTATACGCCTTCCGGTACTTTGTCACGCCCTTCAACCGCGTCACGCGTTATGTTCTCGACTATTTTATGCACACCAGGGTTATGTATCATGCGCTTCACAAAAGTGGATTCCACAAGCAGTATATGATTCAAGACGTGGCGGTGCCTTATAAGGCAGCAGTTGATTTCTTGCAATATGTTGATCAGTCGTTCGGCCACTATCCGATCTGGATAAACCCCGTCAGCCAGAGCGGGCGAGGACCTAAGAATCGCTATGGTGGGCTTCTTCAGGAAACACCAGAGTCGAAGAGTCCAGATCAGATGTTAAATATCGGTATCTGGGGGCCTGGGTCCACCAACTGCGCCAAATTTGTCGAGCAGAACCGGAACCTGGAACAACAAGTACAAGCTGTCAATGGGAGAAAATGGCTTTATGCCCATGCATATTACACCAGGGAAGAATTCTGGAAAATATACGATCGCAAGTTCCATGATGACTTACGAGCGACATATCATGCTACCCATCTGCCAACTGTCTATGACAAGGTGAATGTGGACTTTGAGACGGAGGAAAGTGCTATCAAGGAGTCCTGGACCGTTTGGTTCCTGGCCATGTTCTGGAGTATCTGGCCTCTTAGTGGCTTGTATGGGGTGTGCTGTGTATTAGTAGGAGGGGATTACCTGTTGCCTCGAAAACCATTGCGCAGTGCTTTGGTCGACAGATGAGGATTGTTTGATTGATTCCAGCACATCTTAAATGCGTTTTCGTTCGTTTTCGCGACATCTGTTTCGCTATTGAGCAGAATTTCGACCAAGTAGCATCGTATTATATGCCAACTCAGTCGCTACTATATAGAGATTTTTGAATAACGGCGATAAAAATAGGGTGGAAAAGCTAGCAAAGTGACGAATTGGTATGTTCTTGGTAACAAATCATCTAGATATATATGTAATGAGTTGCCTGGCGTTTGAGTTGAACGTCCGCACTTCTTGAAATATTAGAATGGAGAATAACAGCAGTGAAAGGTTCTGACCTAGAATGTTGCTGGAGATCTATTGATCGTAAGCTGCTCAACGAATTCGATCTGGAGTATGAACCTGCAGCTCTTCTCCCAGCGGAATTGTTGAAGTTTCTAGGGATATTGAGTAAGATAGGGTTGAACCCTAACTCATTAGCTGTATCAGTCGCTTAGCCCCGACTGAGGCACGCACGGAATTTCCAAACAGCGACATTTACCAGTAGTACAGGACTTTATTACACTGTGAACAAAAGAACACCTCGTAACCCAGCAAAAATGTCTAGATTCTTCACTCAGGGAGATAGCTCCAGCGAGAGCAGTTCTTCTGACGAAGAGGAGCTCTACAGCGATAATGAAGGCGAGCAAAAGTCCGAAGAAGAGGAGAGCGATGAAGAGGATGCATCAGAAGATGAGACCTCCTCTTCTTCCGATGAAGGGGGAAAGTCTGGTGTCTCAAAATTCTTGCGGGATGTGGCCTCGAGCGATGAGAGTGAGGACGAGGACAAAGTCACTATCGTTAAAAGTGCCAAGGACAAAAGATTAGAGGAGCTGGAAGGAGTGGTCAAAATCATTGACAATGCTGTCAAGATCAATGACTGGAGCTCGATAGCAACAGGTAGGCTTCATTATGTACTCTGACTGTGATGGCAGGACTAACATGATCCGCTCTACCAGAGTTCGACAAGCTCAACAGGCAGGTTACAAAAATTACAGCGTCTGAGAAAGCGCCCAAGGTCTACATAAAAACAATTTCCGACTTAGAGGAGTTTATGAATGAGGCTATTGCGAAGCAAAAGGTCTCGACAAAGAAAATGAATGCTACAAATGCGCGTGGTCTCAACGCTATGAAGCAAAAGATCAAGAGAAACAACAAAGACTATTTGACAGAAATCGAGAAGTACCGAGAAGACAAGTTCGAATACTTGATGTCGGAAGATGAAGAAGAGACGGTTCCAGTGGAGAAAACGAAAAAGCCAAAGGCCGTTTACACGGATGGACTGGATTTGGGAGACGACGAAGGCTTCTCGACGGTAGGCCGGGGAGGCAAGACATTACAGTACACTCCAGAGAGCATTCTCAAGCACTTGAGGTCTATTGTTGAGTCAAGGGGAAAGAAGAACACAGACCGTGCCGAACAAATTCGAATCATGGAGAAGCTGCTGGAGGTTGCCGACACACCATATCGAACCATCCGGGTCCTCCTTACATTGATTTCCACACGTTTCGATCTGACTACCGGCTCAACAGCTACATTCATGTCCCAAGAGAATTGGAAGATGGCCGAGCATGAGTTCGCCGTACTCCTCGAGGAATTGGAAGCAAATCGGAACATGATTGTCCTAGAAAATGCTGAAGAGTGGGAAGACGATGAAAAACCACCTCAGCCTGCACCTGGGGAGACGCTTAAGATTCCAGGCAGTATTGTTTCTGTAGTTGAGAGACTTGATGACGAGCTTACCCGATCGCTACAACATATAGATCCTCACACCGCCGAATATATCGACAGGCTAAAGGACGAGCAGGCTCTGTACAACAACATCCTCCGTGCTCTTCTATACGTCGAAAACTTGAAGAAGGATGCGAAACTAGAATTGACCGATGATGGAGCAAATCGTGTCGTAATGAGGAGGCTAGAACATGTCTACTTCAAGGTATGTGAACTCCTCTGAGTCATGCCTCACTATACTGATATCTGCTGTCTAGCCTGCCCAAGTGGTGCATGTTCTCGAGGAGACCGCATGGAGGTCCATTCCCGCTAAGCTTGACTCGGAAATCACCCCTCGTGCCAACGATGCCGATATAGATTCCCTGGTTCAGACACTGAGCACCTATCTTTTCAAGCACAGCGCTGATATAATACGAGCGAGAGCTTACCTCTGTCAAGTCTACTACTTCGCTCTGCATGATCAATACTACAAAGCGCGGGATATGCTCTTGATGTCTCATTTACAAGAGACTATTGGCAACTTCCCTATCAATACTCAGATTCTGTTCAACCGAACGCTTGTGCAAGTTGGTCTCTGCGCTTTTAGGGCCAACTTAGTTTATGAATCACAGAATACTCTGCAAGAGATTTGCGGCAGTGGCCGACAGAAAGAGCTTCTGGCTCAAGGTGTTATGATTCAACGTTACTCTCAAGTCACACCCGAACAAGAGCGGTTGGAGAGACAACGGCAGTTGCCGTTCCATATGCATATCAACCTCGAGCTTCTCGAATGCGTCTACCTTACTTGCTCTATGTTATTGGAGATACCGTTGTTAGCACAGACTGGCTCGTCGCCAGACATCAAGAAACGAATCATCAGCAAAACTTATCGCCGCCTCCTGGAATTCCACGAACGGCAAATATTCACTGGGCCACCCGAAAACACTCGAGACCATGTTATGCAAGCGTCAAGGGCCCTTGCTGCAGGCGAGTGGAAGAAATCTGCAGAGCTGGTCAACTCGATCAAGATCTGGGAATTGATGGCAGAACCTGAAAAGATCAAAGCCATGTTGTCTGCACAAATCCAAGAGGAAGGCCTTAGAACCTACCTTTTCACTTATGCTCCCTTCTACGATACACTCGCAGTTAGCACCCTAGCATCAATGTTTGAGCTGTCTGAGAGGAAAGTGGCTGCTGTTGTGAGCAAGATGATCTCACATGAAGAACTTGCAGCAGCTTTGGATCAAGTCAACAGTGCTATCATCTTCCGGAAAGGTGTCGAACTGTCACGGCTGCAGAGCCTGGCACTCACGCTTAGTGATAAGGCCAGTGGGCTCATCGAGGCTAATGAGAGAACTTTGGAGCAAAGGACACAAGGCACGGCTAACGCATTCGAACGACAAGGCGGTCAGGGAGGAAGGGGTGGACGCGGTGGAAGGGGCAATCGGGGCGGTCAAAGGACTGACCGTGGGGGATCAAGAACACGCGGAGGTCAACAATTTGGTGGTGGTGCACTGGGCGGAGCGATCAAGGCCTGAGGGGTCTCTCTTCTCGTCTGATGCTACTACAACGAGCAACATGAGTGTATGTATGTACATTGACAGGTCATGGCGTCAAGTTGTGCATTGGATTTGGGGTATCATCGGTCAAAAATAGACAATTCTAAGCTTCCAAAACTCCCTATGCCATGCTCTTAGTCTTCAAAGTCGTTCATCAATGCTGGTGACCAGTACTCCTTTTCTGGAGCTTGGAGGTCCACCCAAACCAAGGAATCAGCCAACAAATCCTTGATGACTGTTTCTGCTCTTGCGTGTTCCCAACCCAGGTTGTCCTCCAACATAGAACATGTAACATATCCAAGAACTTGGATCGCTTCCAGTACGGCCGACTGATCCTTATTCAGTTCCTTTGGTATCGACCTTATCATTTGTTTGCTTCCAACATTCACGATTGAAAAACCAGAGCCCAACGGCTTGAGAGACTTCACAGCGCGGAGAATATCATCATCACTGACATCCATTCCCCCACCGATCGCCTTCCCTCTTTTGACCGACTCCTTACATTCATCCACTCCAAGTAGTCCTCCATTTTCACCTCTACTTGCCCTACACAGCTCTACCACTCTAACGGCCAGCTCGAAATAAAAATCATTGACATCTCCTCCCAGCACCTTGGCCCATAAACTCCCTATGCCCTTTGCACCTCCGCCTTTGCCTTTAACATTGCTTCCTGCTAAAGGATCCACGCCGATAGCATTGCACATACGAGCAAATTCGGCACGGAAGGTAGGATTTGACTTTATAGTATCGGCATGTTGGATGGCGAAGTTGTGGAGTAGGGATCGAAAGACTGAGAGTTGCGTCTGGAGCGATGTGAGATGCTCACTGCGAATGGAGGCCCCGTGAGAGGCGTATGAGGTGGAGAGAGAGGAGCGATTTTGAAAGGCAGAGAGCCCAACTCCACGGCGGGCTGACATGATAGAAGCACTCGTGCTTTAGCCTCTATGCGAGTGCTATTACTACACCAGTAGCATGGATAAGGCGAAAGGACGTCTTTACGCAACATATTGATAAGGCTGAAAAGCAGCTAGTCTAACTTAGAGTTTAGCGTCCAACAGCCGAGAGGATCTTAGCGCGCACATATTGTAATTGTAGACTTTTGCTGCTTGACAACTTTTCGACCCAACTTCAACACCTCTCGAGCGCCAGGAAACCGTCAAGATGGCGCCAAAGAAGCACCAAGCACAAGTCAAGACGTATGCCATCTCTCAGATCCCCCACTCCTTCAATCTGTCGCCCATGGTCGTGCCATAGTTGTCCGCTTTTTGGCTGGGTTCGCTTGTCCGCAACATATCGTGGCAGCACCAGCTCGATCAATCCCGCAGTCTGCTACCTATGATCAACCATTGATGGCAGGCAATGGGGTATTGAGGTTGAAGAACGTCTTCTCCTTGAAATTCAGTGCCGCACTCGATCTTCGACTCTCAGCTTGTACCCTGCTCGCTGCTTGTCAATGAAGCTTTGAATACGTGTGTGCAATCTTCCTAAGCTCTGCTTGGGGTCTTGTCGTTTGAGAGAAGCCTTTCACCTTGCCAAAAGCTCCCGCTTAGTAGCTGAAGGGTTTCTCTCATCGATTAAATTCATTCCGTCGAGTTTTGACCCAGTCCGAGAATGCTGCGCTTCAGCTGCACTTCTACACTCGGCGTATTTCTTCCTTCTATACTTGCGGACAGACTATGCTGACCTCGCCTTTCACTGGGTGTTCACAGATCAGTGCCAACTGAGGATGAGATCCTTGTCCCCGAGACACTGTTGAAGAAGCGCAAGAGCCAGGAAAAAGCGCGTGAGGAGCGCTCGGCAGAGCTTGAAAAGAAGAAGAAGGTGAGTTCTACACTTTTCAGCACTTTACAAGTGAAGGAAACTGCTGTGGGCGTGGGCGATGGTGATGAAACATACCAACTTTCGCGACTAGACCTCTGGGTCGATGCTGTCGCTTACATTAACCATCTTTCGGGTCTGAATCGTCCACGAAAAACTACGCTTCTTTTGCATTCTCTCCTGTGTCAAACATGCTAATGGTTTATTGCTACATAGGCTCAAAAGGAGAAGCGTGGAGTCATCTTCAAGCGTGCCGAAACCTACGTCAAGGAGTACCGCGACGCAGAGCGTGAAAAGATCCGTCTATCCCGTCTCAGCAAACAAGAAGGCACCTACTACGTTCCCGATGAGCCCAAGCTCGTCTTCGTCGTCCGCATCAAAGGGTCCGTTGCTCTCCACCCTATGCTACGCCAAATCGCTAATCTGACATCTGTAACAGTATCAACAAGATCGCCCCCAAACCCCGCAAGATCCTCCAACTCCTCCGCCTCCTCCAAATCAACAACGGCGTCTTCGTCAAACTCACCAAAGCCACCTCCGAAATGCTCAAAGTAGTCGAGCCCTATATCGCCTACGGCTACCCCAGTATCAAAACCGTCCGCGACCTCGTCTATAAGCGCGGCTACGGAAAGGTCGACAAGCAACGCATTCCACTCACCGATAACCAAATCATCGAGGAGCAATTGGGCAAATTTGGCATCATCTGTATGGAGGACCTGATCCATGAGATTGTTACTGTGGGGCCGAATTTCAAGCAGGCTAGTAACTTTTTGTGGCCATTTAAGTTGAGCAACCCTACTGGTGGATTCCGGACGAGGAAATTCAAACATTTCGTTGAGGGAGGTGATTTGGGGAATCGGGAGGAGAAGATTAATGCTTTGATCAAGCAGATGAACTAGATTCGTTGCCGGGGAGGTTTGTCATTAGAAAGAATTGAGCATGTTGGCGCTCACTGTGGCTAACATTCATGCATAAGCGACTGTGCTCGCAAAATCAGTCAAGTCTCTAGCACTTTAATTGCTTTTCACGCCCCTTCAGTACATTTCCACGATGAACTTTGCTTCGCTACCCAAGTTGCTTTGCTTATCCAAGCACATGTCAATTCGACAATTGTTCTGCACCACTACCTCTGCAACGCAAACGCAAACAATCCATCCATCTGCACCCAAACCCTCCCACACCTCTTCAAATACCCCTCCACAACCCCCCTCACCGTCCCAAATCTTTCTCTATTATGCTCCGCCACAGCCTTAACCTTCTCCCTCTCCTCTCCACCCTCCACCTTCACCACAGACTTCCCCTCCACATCCCACAATCCCCGAAAATACAGCAATTGATTATACATGTCCTTCTCGCCCATCTCGTACCTCATACGCCCCAGGCATCCTTCCGCACGCCCTCGTGGCCCTAAGCAGCGATGTCCATACACGCTCATTTGCCGAGTGCGGTTTCCGCAGCTACTATCGTCGCAGACAAGGTAGCCGTCGTAGTAGCAGGATGTCTGGAGACGGATGGCGTGTTCTAGTTGTGCTACGATTGTGATAATGGGGAAGAGGCGTTTGCAGTCTGTGTTTGCGCAGATGATGCCTTGGGGTGTTATGTTCGCGATGGAAGTAGCGAGACCTTCGAATGGGAATGCGATTTTGCAGTAGCGGCATTTGAGGGTCAGGCGGACGCAGTCTTTGAAGCGGATGGAGTCTGGAATTTGGCTTTCGAGAGGGGAGATTTCTTGGGCTTGGCTAGAAGCAGAGGCGGAGGCGATGCTGTATTTGCGGGTATCGAGGCCGAGACATTCGGCGAGATGGACAGCGTCTGTGCCTGGCATGGGCGCGCAGAGACGCTCGATGGGTGGGAAGATTTGCTTGTACAGGTACCATTCTACATCTGGTTTCAGCGTCGAATTGGCTGCTGTTACTTCCGCCGGTGCAAAGGCTCGTTTGGCTGCGGACTCGTGAGGTCCACCAGGTGTGGCAGCGGCGGTCATGATGTAGGAAATCACGTCGTTGACGCGGATAGATTTACCTTGGGCGAGTGCTCGAAGGGCGACTTGGACTTGTGGCATGCTGTCGGGGTTGGGGTAGTCCTTCGGATTTTTACCAAGTTTCTGAAAGAGGTCAGACAGCTCCAGCGGATTATGGAAGACGAAAGATAGAATGGCTTACTGTGAATATGATATACTTTTGGGCAGGAATCTTTTCTTCTCTCATCCTTTCCGATAGCTCCCTTAGATACTCGTGGACCTTACCGACTACTACTTCAGGCTCCTCACCGGATAGAATAAAATTGAGTAATCGTGAGGAAGCTTCTTTGGAAAGGGCACAGTACTCTCTTCGTTTCATGTCAAGACCTTTGACCTCGAGTTTGTCCATATATTTGCCATCAAGTTCCAACAAGTTGATAGCAGCATACTTCTTCTTAGCATGGAGAAGGAGCCTCCGGAAGATATTGTCGATGTCGATCTCTAAGAGCTTGTACTTTTCATTGACCGAACGCTTGAAGTCAACACCAATCTTAAGTGCCTCCTCGATATTATCGGCATTGGTATTTATCATGACCGAGTCGGTGTCTCCATAAATGACACGCAACTGGTTGCTTTCGGCCAGGTCCTTGGTACTTCTCAGGATTTCTCGTCCTTTGAAGGTTGTGAGCATAGCCAAGGGCCGGGCGTAAAATCTCGATTGCGTATACCCAAGACAGCCATACATGGAGTTGGCAGTGAGTTTGAGAGCCAATTGCTTGATGTCCCATGTCGCAAGCTGATCAGGGGTTGCCTTTTTGTCCTTCATGAGAGACTTGACCTGTCTTCGACGGCTGACAAGTGTAGCAATGAGCTTTGGCAGGATTCCTTGGTTTTGGTCTACAGGAATGTCCGGCACTTTCTCCTCATCTTCGGACTTTGGAAAATGTTAGTATGCGTGCGTTCACTATGTTACAGGAAGGAAAGAACGTACTTGGTATGACCGGTCCACCGTGGTGAAACAGATGTTATACTCCTGTATAATACTGGGGTACAAGCTGTTGAAGTCCATGACAAGAACAAACTTGTCATAGAGTCCTTTTTCCGGTTCGAAGACTAAGCCACCCTTGAACTTGTCCTTCTTCTTGACATCGACACCTTCTTCCCCTTCAGGGTTCTCGTCTTCAACGAGCGCCTTACCTTTGCCGAATATCTTGTCAGGACAGATGTACTTATTCTTATTGAATTCATGCAGTAGAATATACTCGTTCCGCTCCGCCCTGGTACCGCTTAGTGTTCTTGCCCAGGAGTTCCCGGCAAGGTTCGTGAGAACCTTGCTCAAAGGTAGGATCTGGACTCGCAAGGCTATGGCGGTAACAAAATACGTATCGGCCTCGCAGTGGTTGACATAATTTAGAAGACCCTCTCTTGACGTCGCCCAGGTCTTAAGAGCAACATCGTTATCGATCTCGCGCCGCACATTTCCACCACCCAAGTAAATTTCACACATTTCCGTCAAGCTCCATGATTGGCATTTGGTCATAAGCGACTGTGCTAGATGTCAGTAAATGAAACCATCTATTGGTAGGCCACGCATACCTTGCCCATATCATTAGCGACATCGCAGATTAGACGACCAGCTACGAGTTGTCTCTCTGTGAAGAAGCTGGCACCACCCTTGCCGATGTTCTTGGGCCATTGAGACCTTCTCAGCCGTCCAATACGGTGCCAGCCGGGGGTCTTTCGCTCTCTGAATCGACTTAGCAGAATAGGGTAATCCACATCTTGCAGTTGATGGCCTAACAAAACATCGGGGTCCGCTCTTTCTAAAACAGCAAGGAACTTCGCCAAGAGTATGTTCTCGGTCTTTTCTAAAGTAATAGAACCTCGCTGTTTCTTGGCAAGGGCATCGAAACCAACGGGGAATGATCCATCGGCAGGGCGCATGATAGTATACGTCTTGCAAGGCATAGCCTCAGGGGGCGTTGTATCAGTAAGAGAGACATTCTCGTAAACTCTGGCACTGGCGACAAGTATTTCCTGCTTATTTTCTTTCACACTCAATGCAGTCCTGAGTGCTATACTCATGAAAGTTAGAGGTGGTGCCTCCGTGTTGTCAGACTCTGTGAGTGCCGTAATGGCCTTTGGCGAGGCAACTTGGATTTCGAACTTGCACCAAGAAGCGTTATTGAGAGGAGCAAACTCGGCATCCTCGATCTTCAGCCAACAAGGGCCCATAATGTTCTTCCACAGGACGAATTGCTCGAAAAGTGCAGTCGTGGTACCGAAGACATGAGAGAACGTGTCCCCCGTCATACCAACAGGCAACGCAGGTTCTAAAATGCTATCTGAGTGTGGAATCACCAGGATTGATATTGGGCTACTCACTTTCGTAGGGGTACATCAGCTTCAGATAATCTGCTTCTTTTGGTATGTCCGGTAATTCGAACGCATACTTCCTCGAACACGGCTTGATCTTATGCATACCGACCTGGAGTTTTGACATTATTTCGTCGACTTCCTGGTAGACATCGCCCATTTCGATCTCAGTAGAAGTATCTCGACCATGCTCTGCGTCGGGTCAGCAAATTCGATGGCAGAAGTTAGCATGAAAACTCACTTTGGCGGTAAGTTCTTGGGAGGAAATAAAGCTTTCTCAAGATGTTGTCCACTTTTACAAATGCACTAATGTATGTGCCAGATTTCTTATCCTTTACTTTCCCAAAAAGGCACAGACTACCTTTCACCTCGGTATAGTCAATCCAAAAGAAGCGCAGACTACCGTCTTCCTCAATTGCATCTTCCACCTGGAGCTTGCCGAAGATCGCTGTTTCAGGTCCTTGGCTGCTTAGGACATTAAGTTTTGAAGTAACGTCGTTCCACGCAGATGCGTCAACAAGGTCAGCTGGTGGGCGAGTAGGCGAAGAGCTTGCTGGGGATGGATATGCAGGAGATTTCGCAATCTTGGGAGCTGGACGAGACCCAGACATGTTCACACTAGCAGACTTGACTTTATGGTCCCCAATTGCTTGAGCCACTTCCATGTCCTCATCGTCTTCTTCCAGCTTAATACTTTGCTGACCTTTGCGGTCTATCGCATTGGTGGTTGGTGACGACGGAACCGGATCACTAGGTGGAAAGACATCATCCTCCATACCGCCCATGTAATCATCGTTGTCCCCATATGCTGACTCCAATGGGGGAGTGTTTAGCAGATGACCATTGATATTGGCCTCAGCTGGCTTGGGGTGGGACAAGTTCTTTTCCCGAGATACTGAAGGGGATAGGACGCGGGTTTTGTGTCGGGAAGCCGTCCTGATTGTCTTGAGAGGCAGACGCGGCGCTACGTTGACGTCAACTTCACCCAGAAGATCGGCCATGAAGGCAGCATCTTCGATAGTGGCAACAGGCTGCATTCAAATCAGTACGATTGCGAAATGGCGGACCTGAAGTGGTTACTTTGGGCTTTGGAGCAGCGGCAACAGGACCATTGTTGAAGTACTTGTTGATGCTGTTGTTTATCCTCTCAGTCTTCTCCTTGTCTTCCTCACGCTTCCTTTTTGCTGTGAAAGTACATCAGTTGCCTGTTTAGAAATTTTGCCTTAGCAGACTAACCGGCTTTGCCCTTCAATGGCACTTCTAAATCGCTCTCGCTAACACTGTCGTATCTCCTCTCGCCCATCCATTCTTCCCGTCCATCATCTGCATATCCCTCTCCATTGTCATCCATAACGAAGTCATCTTGATCCAATCGAGCTCGGACGACCTTCTTGTAGCCTTCTTCGTCTACCTCCTCGTATAGGTGCTCCTCCTCTTCAACTTTGTAGGTGGAAAGACGTGTTTTGCCGGATTCGCGGAGAGCTCGTAGCTCTGCCAGACGAGAGGCTCTCGACATGCCAGTCTTCGATTTTACCACTCTCTACAGCATACAGCGTACTGTGATTGTCGTTGGTTAATGCGCAGACACAGTTGATTTCGCGGGTTCGAAACGCACGGAAACACGTCGCGTAATCAACGCGAACTTTCGAGTACGCGATAGAAGGGTTCACCTATCAAGTGGACACACCTATCAAGTGGACAGCCCTATAGGGCTAGACCTAAAGCTGGCGAGCCGGGCCCTAAGAGAGCCCCCAAAGACCCCCTCGGAATAATCCCTAAGAGATCCCCAAGTGTCCTAGCTCTAGGGCATCTTCGGGGGCAGTTTCGCCAGCTTTAGGCTAACCCTATAGGGCTGTCCACTTGATAGGTGTGTCTACTTGATAGGTGAACCCTTCTAAGGCTGAGCACGTTAGCTGCTGATGTCAGCCCTATGAGGCTGAACAATTACTTTGGTTCTTCCTGGAGATGGGCAAGCTGTTCACTGCTCTTCTTCTCATGCACCAGCTGCTCAAGAGTTGGCGAGGCCTACTCAGTTTCTTATTCTACAGGCTTGGATCTCATGCATGGTTGCGGTCCCCGGCAGTCGGTTCACCTGACGTAGAAGTGGTATCCTTGGTAAAGAATTGTCTTCCGGTGTATCGCCGCCCAATCGGAACCATTAAAGCTCTGTAAATCATGAGGTTTTACGAACCGATTTGTGCGGGGATGGTATGCTGCAGTGAATAGAATAGGATAACATCATTGAGGATTGCAAGACAGAACACCTTTTCAATCCTGTCTCTCTCCAGCTGGAAGTAGTGAAGTCTGATCATGCCTTGCGGAAATTTATAGCTGTTTCTCGAAAACGTTAGAGACAATCACAGGTACCCATATAACACACAGTCACTGGCCGAGTTTAAAATCTACATAGCAACCAATACTCGTTGCAGGAGACCTGTGCTAGTCGATAGGACAAGATCTCAGTGAAAATCGAGATATTCAATAAGAGAAGGCAGATGTGTATGGCATGCTGTATCTAGATTTCGTTCATTGCGTCGTTGGATAATTGCGCGAAGAGTCCTTCTTGGCATCAAGAGTCACGTGCGCATAAAATCCACTAGGACACTTGCGCGGTTAGCTTGTTGCAAAGCCCACCCCTCACCAAAGTTGGATCTCATCAATTGCCACGGACAGTACCGCAACAAAGCCAAGCCAGCATTGGAGTGTCAGGTGTTCTAGGCATACCATAGACCTGAGCGAGGGTACGAGGTCAATACGACCACTCGACAAAGGACAGTATAGGTACCACAGTGCCGGAACGACCCGGGTCCTGAGAGGGTTTGATAGGACGAGAACATTTCGGTGGTGCGATGCTGCAACAACGCCCCTGGTCCCCACGAGTGCGAGAAGATGAATCCGTATACTGGCAAACCTTGCAATACAATCTTCAGCCGCAGCTCCGACCTGACCAGACATGAGGACACCATCCACAACAACCGCAAGCAAAAAGTGCGATGCCACTTATGCACCGAAGAGAAGACCTTCTCAAGAAATGATGCGTTAACACGAAATATGCGCGTTGTCCATCCCGACGTCGATTTTCCAGGTTCGGGCATCAACAAGAGGAAAGGCAGACCTCACTCGTATGGTACTGCGCTGTTGTTATGGAAGCAGTCATGGAATGGTTGCGATGTCGAGCTCAAATCCCATTCATTGCTTCTCCTCGGTAATTATATTGTTAATAATATACAGACTCCCAAGGCTGGATAGGTGTGTCAAGCCCACCTAGCATTGGCGTAGTCGGCTGATACCATCGACCCATGGTGTGCTGAAATCATTCGACTGCGAGGCTCTGGCATGAAACGGGAAGACATCAGCAAGAAACTACGCGGCCGCAGTGCCATCAGCTGCTCTCGAGTAACAGATGAAAACGCGACGGGGCGAAGGTGAAAATGTTTATATAGAGGAGAACAGCTTCTATCCAACGGAAAGCGACATTCAAACACTGCGAATTAGAACCGCTTAGAACTGCAAGGAATTTCCTGATCTTCTCTCCGAGCTTCTGGATTCCCTCAAAGAAGAAACAAACGGGCAAGTTACAAGAGGAAAGCAGCAAACATCAACAGCCGTTAAGAAGCCACAAATATATGGAAAAATCTTTCTGACAAGGAAACATAAAGAGAATATAATGTCTGTCCGCCCTCTCCATGCCATGACTTGGAACACTCCGGCCTTACCCCATGCACACCTAAGACGAAACCCCCTTCGAACTGCACCAGCCTGGCTCTTGTTGAACGCCACGGCACCTATCCTCCTTATCATTGAATCATCATATGTCGTTTTTTAGGCGCTCTGGCCGTCTATACCGATAGCTTCCGACGCACTTCCTCCAGAGCCGCTTTCGTCGTTACTGACGACCATTTGAGAAGATACGGATGTAGGAATATCTGACGGCATGGAGCATTGATGGCTTTGGGGCGATGGATGAGAACGGGCCCGGGGGCTCTGTGGACGATGGCTGGGGTCATAGATGGGCTGCGGAGGACGGACGTTTGGGCTGTCGCTCAGGTCCGTATCGACCGTCAACGTGATCGTACTATCGGGTACGAGATCGTCCAGGCTGAGGTCCACAATGGGGGACGTCGTAGCTAAAGCACGATCAACAGCAGCGTTAGCAGAGAACACACAAGTTTCATGCAGAAATGGGAATGGGAGGTAAGGGAAGGAGGAGATGGTGAGGAGGAGGATGAGAGGAGGATGAGAGGAGGAGGAGAGGAGGAGGAGGAGAGGAGGAGAGGAGGAGGAGGAGGATACCAGGAGGAAAAGAGGAGGGGAGGAGGGGAGGAGGTGTGAATGAGGAGGAGGTAAGGAGTAGGAGGTAAGTAGGAGGAGGAGGTATTACCAGCGACCCAGGGAACGACATTGGCGATAGGCAATCTCTCCATCAATGGCCGTGCCCATTGATACAAGCTTCGAAACAAATAGGCCACGCCCACAATGACAAGGATTCGAGTGGTGGTGAGAACGTATACGTTGTTTTCCCAATCGGACTGTTGCTGAAGCGCGAGTACTGGCATAATGTATCGCTGGGTTTCCCTTTAATCAAGATAACAAGCAGATATTTATAACAAGTAGATATTTACTTTAAAATGCAAATTGAATATACAATTATCCTGTTGGAACCCTTTTGGCTGTTGTGTGCAGAGAATCAACTGGACCAGGCGATTGAATCTGGCTAAAGGGCCGCTCCTCCCACGGCTCCCCACTATTTTGGACCATGCGAATACGGTATAGAACTTAGTGTCTATTTTTTGATACCATCTGATATATCTTTAGGTAATCAATTTTACTACCGCAACAGTTGTGAAGGCATGAAACCTGGACAGAAGCAATTGCGAAGATTGTCTATAATGACCCTATATTTGGAATGGGATGTCTTCGTCCCAAAATATAGATCATTGCTACTATGATACTGGAGGTATTACCTGGACGTGAACGGCGCAAGGCTGTAGAATGGGCTTTGCTTTCGTACGGAAAGACTTAGTGATGTCGCAATTTAAGGATCGAGGTTGAAACACAACTAATGTGGAGCTAGTCGGAGCTAGTACACTAGGTACCTCGCGACGTTGTCACGTGACGACGTCGCGCGGTGTGCACTAGAGCTAGCCTTACGCTACTTTTTGGGAAACCCTACCCGCGCGACAGGCCTAGAAGTACGTAACTAGCACAAACAGCAACTTCTAGCCTTACAACCGTAAAAGCATGAAATTTGGACGGAAGAAGCCGCGAACATTCACGATCATGGCCCATGCTTTAGAATGGGCATGTTTTTACCTCATTATTGCAACAATAAAACTTGATTAAATACCTTTAAAGCAGGTAGTCTCTTACGGGGGCAGCTACTAGTGCGAATTGTACCCGCATAAGACTTTCGCTTCGATTCGGGAGAACGATTCTTGACATCTGTCCCTACTTCAACTTCCAAACCTAGTGTTTTTCTCAAAATCTTTGGAGGCTTCTGCAGCTTGCATACATATAGGTGCTTATTGCCATTCTAAGCGTACCTTAGGCCCAAGTGGGCCTGCACATTATACGCAGCTGAAATCCATCATTTGGCCCAAGACGATGCCCCCGAGCTTCTCTAAGCTGAACACTCGGTAAGCATACATAGCCTGGGCTCTGACTACCTGGATAACTGCCTTCAGAATGCGCACGGACTGTGAGCAGGCTGAAGCACACTACCATAAGGAGCATGGTCTGTCAACCGTACCTCATACAAATTGAGCAAGGCAGCAAAAGGTTCGACGGCATGACGGACCGAGAGAGAAAGGCTCGTTATTCTTGCTACAAAATATGAAACCAACGCGGCGCAATTTCGTATTATCTGACAAATTTTTAAGCTACTACGGAAATAATCCTATCGTCGCCAACGCGAGCCGCTTATCAACGCAACATACTGTCCTTGTGTCTCCAAAACTGCAAAGCCTCTGCAAGTCAGGTTCCTCACCGTATCATAGAGTCTTCGCTGCATATCTTCTGAATCTTTCTGAGCACGTTCACAGCGGTGGCTGGCGACCCACACCGGACTCGATATTGCCCGTTCGACTGGGTGATATCGCCAATGGGCTCATAGTCCTTTGGGGTTGGTGTCCGCGTGGATGTTGGTGTGGGTGAGTTTGAGGTCTCAGTGGGCGTTGTGATGGTCGGTAAATGGGCTCCGGTGGGTTGAGAGTCTCATTGACGTCGATGTTGAGTGTCAATGCGCTTGGATCACCAAGTGCGAGACTTTCAAGGTCCAGATCAGCACCCGTTGCTAGCGTAGCTTCTAAGGAGCAGCACCCATCAGCGAAGAGTCCTCGGAGTTTCATTTGATGCTAAGAGATCAGACGAAAGCGTACCTGCAATGGAGTTCCCGTTGTTGGATGACCGCAGCCTTGTGACATATTGGTACACGCTTCGGATGAGGTAGGTTACACCCACAACTACCAGTATGCGAGTGACCGTGACGACGTAAATGTTACTGCCCCAGTCAATAGACTGCTGTTGTGATGGAAGCACTGGCATTGTTCGGTCGATGGACCCTTTCACGCAATTTGTGGAGGTGATAACTGATGGTTATCGATGATTGTGATAATAAGACTATTGCAAATGCGATCTCTGTTCCAAAATATTTTATAAGGAACGAGAACATTGTGAGATTCAAAGTTTTAAGTCGGCCTAAATAAAGGGGACTCCCCAATAATGGGGAGGTGCTTACACCTCCCCATCATTAGCTGGTTGCCAAGACCTTCACTTTTATCAGATCGGATGCCAAGACTTTTATCTGATCATGCTCAGCCTCGAGCTAACGCTACAGCCCTACAGATGTCATCCGTATCAGATCAGACGGGCGCTAACCGCAAGAGGTCTTTGACATGAGCATTGCGGTTTTTTTGGACATTCGCTCCTCATGGACAACCTTGAAGCAACTCTGTGCTTGGCGAATAGTTTACTCTCGTCCCATATGTTAAGCCTTTATTGATACTTGAGTATGTAATTGGTGGCCGAACGGTCTATGCATCGAGGGGTACAAACTTGTTCTTCGGGTTCTGGGGCACAGATGGTTCGTCTTTGAGTAGTTTGGTATGGAAAAGGGAGGAAAGGTGCCAGATACTGCTTTTGTGGACCCGGGAACTCCAGTGAGGGCAAAGTAGAGGAAGATTATCGAGGTTTTAGTATTATGTTTTGGTGTGTAGCGGTGGTTAAAGGGAATGAGGAAAGAGATATACATACATTGTACGACATAGGATGGAATCATTGCCTATGCGATGTATTTAAGTGGCCTGCATATTCAAATGTAAATAGTTACATGTTCCGATTGACGGCAAGATCAGCTGAGACCTAGTTCTTCACTTCTAATAAATCTTTTCTGTTGTCCTTTCGCCCATGAAATACTCAAGACGTGGGAAAAGTCAAGAACTAAGATCGCCACATGACATAAGAACGACGCAAGCACAGATTTGTAGTCATAATAGATATACAAAGTAGATTTGTCTCGGGGCAGGACATCAGTTTGGGTAGTTCATGACGAGGACAGGGCCGGCGAGACTGCACCCACGGGACGGTAGTCAATTGCGGTGGGCTAGGATAGGACGAAGTTCTGATATTGGAAGCCACCATGCTTGGTCCTTTCCATTGCTTCACCATCCATGATACCGTGTACATAAGCCTCTGCTAGGAAATGCCATTCGCCGTTTTCCTTTGGACGCACAACGAAGGGCGTATCGCCGCCTAGTAGTATACAGACGCAGTCGCCATCAGTGGGTACGCCCATGACGACGCCCATATATGAATCTGGGCCATCTTCGGCAATGAAGAACTCGCGGTTCGACATTACCTTTGTGACATAGATGTCGTGTTCTTGGAGCACTTCAATTGGTGCTGGGCTTGGGAAGCCGGCGTACTGCCAAGCTGTATAGGCTGGAAATCCTTCCTTGGCCTCTTTGTCAGTCAGGCGCGTGCTACTTGGCCTTGGTAAAAGGTCGGCAGTTATTGTTCGGCGGTATGCCATCTCAACAGTCTCGTCGTTGCTAAGCGAGTCACTGATTGTTCGTTCCCACACTGAAGCCGTGATTCTGTCGGCTTGCTGCTGCTGCTTCAAAGACGAGGCCGGGAATTGGATTTTCTTGGCCGCATTGCTGTACATCTCCTTCCATTCCTGGATTTCGAACCTCATTTTTGGAAATCTTCGATGTCCCATTCGGTAGATGCCAAAGTCCAGCCACCTTCTTACCTCAGAGAACTTGGTAAGTTTAGCTACTACAAAACCCCTCAATATCAACTTTTTCGGGTCCGCGTCGTCAATAATGTAGGGCAGTTCTGAGTTCGATGCATCATAGAATTTGCTCCCGTCTAATCTTCGCATGCTAAGGTCCACTTCCACAGACGTCCTAGAGCGCCAATCTGGTACCCAAAATGGCATTTCGCGGCTGCTTTCTTCTGTCCTTCTGTACTCCACAGAACCAAGAACTGTTAGACACATATCCTGCTTGATGCATACCCTAGCAGCTCTAGCATAGGTGTCTCCCAGTCGTTCTTGGTAGTTGACTTCAATACTGACGGCCACCTGCTTATCGATGACAGCACGTAGCCCATACACCATATCTTTCGGCTCACTTGACTCTCGATTCCTATTCGCTTCCAATAGAGCCCGTAGAGAAGATCTCTTTCCCTCTCGAAGCCTAAGCCTTTGCATCTGAATGGTTCCAACGGGCCCTTGAGCTTGATCAAGGAATATGTCAAAGCTGGCAATGCTGATGGCCTTGCATGCATCCGAGAGATCTAGCCACTGCATCGAGTACGTGCCACAATAAACTGTACACTCGTGGCTCATTACTACTTCTTGGAACGTCCACATCCGAGAAAACCACGCCCTGTTAAAGAATCGCTTGACAGCCTCCCATTGCGGTGCAGAGCCTGGAGGTAATTGTGGGAGTCTTCTGGATGTCCTCGCCTTCGCTTGTGGCTCAGCATTCTGGTCCATAGATTGAGGTCGGGAGGCATATGTTGTTGTAGGAAATGCCTGCTCAGCTAGCGCAAGATGGTAGGTCTCATGAGCTTCAAAGTCCCGCAGCTTAGCTACCTCATACAATAAATCCCACACCAGACCTGTCTCATCATCATGAGATCCAAGCCAAACAAGTACTTGTTCTGCTTTACTGTAGATTTCACCCATCATGGAGACCTGTTGACTTCGCTCGCCAGGGGCTTCCTGGTTAATGCAGAGCTGATCAATCCAGAGAATATGATGCTCGGTCTCTCGCCGAAGTTGAAGCAACGCCATATATAGATTAGGCGTGACATCAATGACGTCGCAATTGCACTGGATCGGTTTCTTGTCCAGAGTCGAACCCCAGACATAAGATAGCGCGTCATAGCTCGGTGGAACACCTGGTGCGTCGAGCGTAGCTGTGCAAAGTGTAGTGACGATAGGTTCGTCAGACTTTCCAGCTAGTATCCTGAGAAGTCGAATGTCCTTGGCTTCTCTCAATACTGGATAATGCATCTTCGGACAGTTTCCAAGGTACATACAGAGACATCAGCTATTCGACCTGATCCGTAGCGACCTTGGCAATTTAGTTCTCCGGTATTGGTTGGGCAATTACATGATGCAATTCTCTGCCTCAGCAATTCTTGGCACATAGCTCTGCAATTGGGAACAAGGAGTGGCTTTCTCCACTCCAGCCAGAAAAATGAAGATCCATCCAGATTATAGGACCCTCTCTCATTAGGGAATCAGGTACTGAAATTAGTTGGCACGCCTTTCCTCTGGTCCAGCTTTTGAGAGATGTTTTACCGAAAACTTTCAGAGATTGGCTCCTGGGGAACAATCTAATCCGGACACCACAGGATTTCGTAAAACCATTGGCTACGGGCGCCAGTGATCGGATAAAATGGTAGATATTGGTCCCTAAATGTCATGAACAGGACTAAGACGCCACAGTTTGTCCGGACGAAAGGCAACCCACACGTAGAGAGACTTTCATTTTATGTTACAAAAGACAAGCCATCTAGACATAACAATTTCACCAGAGCCATCAAAGATCACACTAATGGGACAGAATGACCTCTCATATCCTCAATATAATTGTAGTTGGCACCAACCCTCTCTCAACGGGAATTCTCCGCGCTCTCTTGCACGCTAGCCCCTCCCCCAAGCCGCATGCCCAGAACCACGCCTCTCCAACCCACTACACGGTTACTCTGCTCGCCCGCCCCAATCAATCCCCGCCCCACGTCCACAATGTCCACCACCGGACCTCAGACTACACACTCTCGTCCCTTACAACCGCCTTCCAAAGCCAACACCTCGTAATCTCCACCCATGCACCCGCCGACACTCACTTCCAGAAACTCCTAGTCGATGCCGCCCTTGCCGCCCACGTATCCTACTTCATCCCTTGTGAATTCAGCTACGATACGCAGAGTACCAAGATTTGTGATGCTTTCCCTCCATGCGCCGCGAGAGCGGAGATATTGAGTTATCTAAGGGAGAAGAGTCAGGGAAATGAAAAGTTTCAATGGACGGGGATAGCAACGGGTTGCATGCTTGAGAAAGGCCTAGTGGATGGATTACTGGGGTTTGATTTGGTGTGGAAGAGTGCGACGATATATGGAGATGGGGAGGAAGAATTCCCCTGTAGTACGCTATGAAGTTGGGAGGGCTGTGCTGGATGTTCTAAAGGGTTTGGAGCAGGAGAGGTATGCGAGGGAATATTTGTATAGAAGTGAATTTGTGACGAGTCAGAATGAGATTCTGATGATTCTAGAGAAGGGAGGGAAATGGGATGTAGGGAGGGCGGAGGTTGAGGAATGTGTTAGGGAGGGAGAGAGGAGGATGGAGAAAGGGTTTTTCGAAGGGGCGATGGTATTGTTGGAACGGAATGTTCTCTTCGGGAGAATTGGGGAGTTGGAGCGCTGGGGGAATGACGGAGAAAAATCCGAGCTCGAAAGAGTTGTGAAGGGGGTGTTTGAGAGGCTGGAGAGGGATGGGAAGGCGAATTGCGGGTGTGGATGATTGGCCTCCCTCTAGGTGCTGCTGGACTTCTGAATTTTGCAAGCAATGCAGTTTTTCAGCGTATCTGCTGCAAATCCGAAATATGAAATTACCCGCAATCAAAACACAAATTCTGATAAGGTTTAAGGGTAGGTAGGAATCGTAGACTGTGCGAATTATATAATAATGCCTCAGTGGGCAATTATATGGCGGAGAAGATGCGGTTTTTTGCAACGTATCATAGGACAGCGCAGCATTTCATATTAGACACACAGGATCATATGCGTTTGTGTTCGAGAGGAAGGGGAGGAAACGACTTAAAAGATCAAGCGGAGGTATAAAAGCCGGCCGAAAGTTAGTCCGAGATCCGGGTAGCGCTTTCGGCGTCATACCCAAGAGTTTCAGGCACGACAGCTGCGTACTAGACACACGTTCAAATATACTTCTTTCAGGACCTTTAGCCATACGCAACCTCCCATCCTGAATAGATAAGGTTCAGGATCTTCCACTATGTCTGGTCTAGAGAAGGTGAATCAAACTACGAGGAAGCAATGATAAGGATCGTGCTGACGCTTTACAGTCACTGTTCAATCTCAAGGTGTGCGACCCTCCTCTTTGCTTTGGCGAGCACAGGAAGAGAGCCCACATTTACTGATGTACAACGTTTGTTCATCCTAGTTCACCGCCAAACAACTGAATCGACAAGCCGCCAAAGCCGGGAAAGATGAAACAGCAGAGAAGAACAAGCTCAAGAAGGTCCGTCGTGATTCCCTAGTTGAACTCTAGTGATCTGCTACCAATTGCCACAGTAGCATTATTGCTCCAGAGATAACAGCTAACATCGCTCCCCGTGCAGGCAATACAACAGGGTCATCCGGACATTGCCAAGATCTACGCCCAGAACGCAATAAGGAAGCAGAATGAGAAGCTCAACCTCTTAAGACTAGGCTCGAGGATCGATGCAGTGGCTAGCAGAGTACAGACCGCAGTGACGATGCGGCAGGTTACGGGTAGCATGGCGGGCGTGGTACGAGGGATGGAGGGGGCTATGAAAGCTATGGACTTGGAGAAGGTACATATCTCTCTCTTTCCACATACTCAAAATTGTCATTGCTTGGATACTTATTGCGAGGCGATCTCAGATCTCAGCAGTCATGGATAAATTCGAAACCCAATTCGAAGACCTCGACGTCGCAACGGGGTATTACGAGAACGCAACATCCCAGGCCACGGCTGTGGGCACGCCGCAGGACGATGTGGATAAATTGATGCATATGGTTGCTGATGAGGCGGGTGTGGAATTGGGGGCGGAGATGAAGGCTCCGGAAACGGGGGTGCCGGCTGCGAAGATTGGGGCGGAGGACGAGAGGGAGGAGGGGCTGGGAGAGAGATTGAGGGCTTTGAGGAATTGATCTTCAATTATTGGGAATGAATGGAAATGACTGGGATTGATAGAGCCGGGCTGGCATGGCGTAGGGAGTTGAGATCGTGCTTGCTGGTCCTGGGTTCTTGTCTGGTCGGTCGAACTTTGCGCGGAATAAAGGTTTTCTGCTACATCTTGTAGATGTGACCTTGATCAGGGTAAGCATAGATATTTCTGATGAGTTTAATGATTCCATAGTGAGATATGATCTGCATACACTGTGCCTATCGTGCCAAAGTCATGTGGCTAACTAGTTCGAGCCGTTGGTCTATAGAAGATAATGGAGCACAAGTTTTGCACATAAAGGGGCTGTTGGGCACGAAAGTTAAGAAATGTTAAAGACTTTACGCAGCGAAAGCATCTTCTAAGAGCGCTAAAATCCCTCTATCAGGTGGATCTAACTGGGCTAGAATGAAATTTAAGAAAGCTTTTTTAGTATTATGTGAGTTGGCAGGTGTTCGCTCTATATGCATAAATTCGCTTCAGTCCCTTAAACTATTGCCCAAAGCAAGAAACTGCAGACCCAAAGTATGCCCGTCAACGGCCTCTAAAGCATGCACGCGTAGCTGCGTCAATCGGATCCAGCATCAGAGTTTAAAAAACCATCCAGAATGCACCATTGCCAAAATCTACTTCCCCAGCACCTTCGTGTCTCCGTCCTTGATCTTCCCAGCATCCACAAGCCTCTTTACCTCGTCGCCCCAAATGCGACCCACCTCGTCCGCAACCTTCAAACCATTAAGCTTACTGGCCAACAACGCCATCTCCTCGGGTTCGATCTTGGCCATCACGGCTTCTACGTCGTTCAGCACATCATCAACCCTTCTGGCTCCTGCTTCTTCTCCAGCAGGAAGTAGATAGTTGGCGTCTTTAACGCTACTCTTCAATACTCTCTTGTTCTTCTTGACCGCGTTCTTAGCGGCTTCTTTTGCTTTCTTACCCTCGACCCTCTCAGCCTTTGCGGCCTCTTCGGCCTCCTTCCGCAGTCTTTCTTGCTCCTCGGCTGCCTTGATTTTATCTTCTTTCTCCTTCTTTTCGGCTGCTTCACGCTCAAGACGCTTTTTGTTTTTCCCAGCCTGCTGTTCTTTCTTGAATCTTTTGATTCGCTCATCCCCTTGCATACAATTGTCTACCAACGCCCTCAGCCTCGCTGTATCCTCTGTTTTCTTCTTTTTCCTTGCATTGTTGTTTTTCCTCTCAACGTGACGTTTTTGATCTCGGTTCTCATTGTCGTCGGGAACGTCCTCATCCTGGTACTCGAAGGAGCGCCAGCTGTCAAAATTATACCAGAAATTGTAGAATTCTTCAACCTCCTCTTTCGTGCTATTGTCGTCACCCAGCCTCGGAACAGGCTGGTCTTTGCTGAATCGACCTTCGGCTTCAAAGACAGGGCTCCAAGACTTGAAGAAGCCTTGCTTTTGAGCTTGCTTTTTGGAAGGAGGTTCAACACTCGCAGCCTCGTCAACGGAGTCGAATTGACGGCGTTTCACTGGGTCAAGAAGGATTTCGGTGGCTTTTTGTATGCATTTGAAGAAAGAATCATCTTCGGAGGAGCCAGCAGCGGCCTTTTTGTCAGGATGATGACGGAGAACCTTCTTGCGATGAGCACGCTTGATCTGGGATTCGGTAGCTTTGTATCGATATTTGGAAAGACCGAGAACAGCGTAATGGTCTTGTCCCTATAGACAGAGTCAATAACAATGAACAGACCCAAATCCAAAACATTCCACTGGAGTCATCCTATACCTTCCAATCCTTTGCATCACGTTGTAGCATCAACGGATCTTCTGGTTCACTGATCTCTCCCGCATCATCATCTTCAACCTTCTTGACATTCTCCTGGGCTTGAATGCGCTCATCTTCGGAGAATGTGCGGTGATGGCGTTTCTGGAAGCGCTATTAGTCCACTGCCACCCCAAGATATCTCCATTAGAAGAGAATTGAATGACATACTCTTCTAGCATGAGCGAGGAAGTGAGGTCCCACAGGCTCAATATTTCGCTGTGTAGCAGATGAGAGCTGGCCGATGGGCTTGAAATCTTTTTCCTCCGACCAGCCTTGAGGCAGGACGGGTAATGGCAGGGATACTTGAACAGCAGCCATGCTGAAAATTATGATTACTCGAGCGCTAAGCCTCGAATCAATGTCTTCAACTTTTTGGACGCTAGGCAATTATTCGGCTAAACTTCGTGTAGAACTACTCTACGTTAAACCCTGTGTTGAGAATCTCCAATAATCGAGTGCAGCCAGTATTCCTTGACTATCGCTTTCTCTACATCGATGGCATTAGCAGCGTATCGCCATGTGCTACGGTCGACTCGTATTGCCTTCCAAGGTACGTATCCCCAACCACACGCTCCCGACTTTGTAATGCTTCTGGAGACTTGACGCGTTCTTCCGTAACAGATGACGCCTGGATGCTCTACGCCGCCAGGGTAGAAGCTCGCTCTAAATTTGATAACGACCGGGCACTACCTGTCGAGAGCATGGATACTCAGCAAAAGATCAACGAAGCGGAAGAAGTGGCAAGGATCTTGAGGCAAAATGTCGTCCAGGGTCAGAAGGTAGAAGCTACTGGGGATGGGGACAAAAGGTATCGTACGTATGATCTTTACCCCGAGACTGGTGCAACAAGGCTACTACAATGGATGGATGGAACATGGGTGGAGGAATATTGCTAAGTCCAGGGGAATGTGCAGGACTTCGCATTCACGACGAGACCGAGAAAGGTGACAATGAAACCATCAAGAAGGGAACAGGCGTGGCTCCCGCTGGCAATGTGTGCTGTGGCGGGGCGTCCAATCTCGCCCACCGCTAAGCAGCTCCTAAAACACTCGAGGAAATCGAAGAGTTCGAAAGTCAACGGTCTTATAGTATCCTCTAGTCTGTCCCATGTCCAGATGTTGCTACACACTACCCATCGGATGAGACCCTTGGACGCGGTCCCAAGTTGTCTGAACAGGCAAGGACTACCATCGGAGAGGGCGAGAAAGCATGTGAGAGTCTTGCTGTGCAGAGACATATCACAGTTCCAGAACCGAAGGCAATAGTCTCAAAAGTCTAGTATCCATGACACGCCTAAGGAAGGCCCGACTATAGATCGATTTCGATCTCGGTCGCTTTCTGATCTTCTTCGACTCTCGCTCTTTGATTCGCGATGACCTCAAACCAAGTTGCAGCCAAGATTGGCCGATACGAGTGTGGACGCAGCAGTGGTGACACATTCAACCTTGTTCAGGGCCGACAGAAATATTTGAAACATCGATACGTCGATTCGAGGGAGTCAAGAGTGTAGGAGAAGGCTCTTTTAAGCTTACTCACTGCTTGCAGCTTCCATATTTTCAGTCTTGAGTCTCAAGGTGGACCAAGTCAAACATAATGCGTTTCAAGGTCTTCTAGTAGTCGATTGGCGACTATGGCGGGTAGCCTTATTAGGATCACGATGTATTGGTGTGAGTTGGGGCCCCGTTTCATCCATGCATGGCCACGAAGCAAAATGGCCAGTTGGCCTGGGGCCAAGTAAGATGTTACTGAGCACCAAATTTAGCCTAATTATTGTTGCATTTCTGTATGTGGCTTGGGGGTTGCCAAATATCCGGGACCTACCAGATTTCACTGATTATTAAATTATTGGCAATTCAGTGTAATAAGCGCGCGACGTTTAAGTCAAGTCGCGCTCGCTTTAGTCTATGTCGTACGTACTTACGCGACGAACCTTGTATTGCGATTTGGGCCTCCTGATTGGAGGTCGCTACAAGATCCAACTCTTGTTCGTTTTGGATGGGTAGAAAATCTGGTCGAGAAGAGCTGGCTCCAGGGCGTCATGGTAACACTCACAGCCATTGCAACCTGAGAATTTGAGCAGTCCTGCTCAAGCGCAAAGGAATACGCATGAGAGCATGGTCTCTGCAAGGTCTCTGCAAGGTCTATCATCAGCTCGGAGACCGAGGAGAATGAGACTGCTGCAAGGTTTCTGAACGTCAATGGCTTATATGGCTGGTGGTCATGCCCTCTTCCAAGTAACTTCATCTAGAGATCTATCGTTGTACGGAAGCTTCCACCTCGCTTGGATTTCGACCGTCTGCAAATTCTCACAGTCTTGGTCCTTTGTCAAGATTGCTAGAAGACCTGACTGCTGCTTGAACTTGGGCATTTCGATACCTATGGGTCTAGGAGAAGTGTTTTGCATGCACAAACCCCTCTTGTTGGCTTTGCTAAATATGTCTTGGTCTACTGCGTCAAGTGGAAGCCAGATTGCGTTTGGTATCCTTGCCATTGGCATTAGCATCATCACTATCTGGCAAGGCCATCGATTTTGGAGGGTGTGGAAGACGTATCATAGTCAGCTCGGGGTCTCCGCAGGTATTTGTTGCCGCAAGTTTGTAGAATGGACAAGCTTGACATTTCTCTAGACATTGAGCTTGGTATATCACTCTCGCACTCGCCCTGTCACGATCATGATCTAGCTCAAAGTGCTATATCTTTCGCCGCTATCACAAATGCGAGGCCATATCCGCCTGCCTTGAATAGTCGGACTGCCTGCCCTCCGACCGGAAATATGGCTCAAATTGGAGAACCTATCTCGCCTCTAGACCTCAATGATCGTAAAGAAAGCTTGGCGAACTTGGCAGATCTTTTCAAGTCATATGTGATGATACCACGGATACGACCAACTTCTTCATGCTTAGATCTCGATCTGAGCCCACGCTCCAAGCCTGCATTGTCACAAAGCTCAAGAAGCCTCGATGGCATTCAAATCGCGACACCTTCAACCGAATTTCACAGATACGAGCATGATCATATCAACTGTCTCAACTTGAGCTACCACTAAAGGATCAATATTTTCCTGTTACCCGTCTCGTTCGCAGGTAAACCTTCCATTGCAAACGTCTTTTATGCTTATTGTCGTTACCGATCTCAGTGGGTTTTGGGCTAGTCAGGGTCAAATTCTTTCTTCGGGAAGTAAAGAAGCGTGGCAGATTGCTTTCGGGATCTCGGATATTTGGTATACGTAGGGTTTCTGGAGGCTTTCTGGTAACTTTTGTAAAACCTTGTCTGCTATCGTCGCCATTGGGAAGCTTATGCTAGTTACGTATGTCGGTGCTAAGACCATCCTAAGCTGAACAGAAATGCTGTCTTTCAGTGATGCTAAAAGCTGACAGTGAAGATCAAAAGAAGCAACCTGCGCTGAGTTGCGCACATCCTGCTTTCACCAAGGCCTGTTTTCTATCAATCCCGCCCTTGATTATAGGACCTCAACATCAAGTCAAGCTCCGCAGAAACTGCTTAGAAGGAAATGACCTTTTCGTAGCCAGAGGTACTATAAGCCCGCAAAACCCTATGCAGGGCACGTTCGTATTGCAAGTACCGATATGCATAGATCTACTGATATGCATGGAGCGGCAGAAACGGCCCCCACTAGCTCAGAGCAGCGACTCAATATTGCATAATCATGAATCATGGTGCGAAGATGTCGAATGCAGATTGACCAATAGACCGTCTTGAGAGTAATAACAATCTTTTGGACTACCGATCAGATGTGTTAGAGCTCGAATCTTGTCCGAGCTCTGGATGGATGGCTTCGTATAATAATGTTCCAGAAGGTCGAACAAATTGGGCTTCATCTCGTTGTACATTTTGAGTGATTGGTCGGAAACCACTCAACTGGCTTGGGCCCGGCGAGTCTGCATCTCCGTATCCTTACTCCATGGAGTAGACGGGCTAGATACTTCGGGCACAGACTAACCGCAAGAAGTTTGCCTGCAGGACGTTTGCGAAAAGCGTCCGCCTTGGAATATAGGCCGCACTACGCGACAATGAGAGACATAGGTATGCTGTGCTGCTACGCAGCTTTTGTTTCAATGTGAAGGATCGTTACCTACCTTCAAGGTAGTTGCTATGGTCAACATCGTTTCGTGGAACCAATGGGCACACTTTCACCAGTCGCCCGTTCAGCCAGAGCTATAGTTTGCTCATGGTATCAACCTCATCAACTGCCTCCAGCTCCACGGAGAACGTCGTCACTATCGTCTCTGGCGTTGTAGCTAGCGCTATAAGAAGCGTCACAATACGACAAGGCTATAAATATACTTGAGCAAACCAACTCAAGAGACTCGGAGAAGGCATCAGTTACATATACAGCTCAACTTCTGTCGCCGCTGTCTTGGTATGAGACTGACTGCTGTGCACTCTAGGCTTGGAGTACGGTCTGGGTGCCCGTCCGTCTGCGCTAGAAGACTGGGCAGTCAGATCAGCAGCTCCACCGATGGGCCCCACCGACCCTTTTCTGAACAAGTCGAGTCACTTTCTATTCAGCAATTTACAACCTCGATCATCGAGTCGAACTTTACAAAAATGTCTGGCACGATTCAACAGTCATTGTCTGCAATATACTACGCTGCGGTAGAAACATACGCGATGAGGGACATCGAATTGCACCTCGAGATACCACCTGCAAGAATGACGATGACACAGGACATTGCTAGCGGAATCGCCGCCAACATAGAATACGGTTGGGCAATAGATGTTGTAAGAGACTGCATTGCCTAGCCTAAGGAGCTAGGATCCATGGGAATAAGACTCCCAATATACATGATAGCATCAACGCCTATAAAACACTGGTAACGGAAGACGCTAGAATGGCAAACAGCAAACAGCGTACTGATGCTAATTGCCCAACAAAAAGTCAGCTTCCTCCAGCTACCTTTAAAGACCATATCATATAAGTCCGCCCAGAGTGGCAAGAGGTTGGAGCACAAACCTTGTATATGGCTGAACATCTGCTGTTATACTGCTCCACAATATCAATTGAGAAACGAGTTAGGACTTGAAATTCTCAGAAATTGGGCTTTCCGTACTTAATGAGTCTTTCACCGGCCAACTCTACATATTTTTGACCCTGTTACATCAATCTGTTGTTAACACAGTAATTATAGCCTGGCTTATGACAATTTTGGCCTAGCCCTCCCCTTGAGGGTAGAATTCTGCACGAGACAGAATGCAGGCTCGGCTATAGGTCATTAACACAACTTCATCTGCCTGCTCATACCCTTCATTTGTGGAATGTCATATGACCAAGCGTTTGCATCTGCGCACGTTACTCTCCGGCTCGTACGGGAACAGCAGCTTGCATGTAGCCCCACAGTGCGACGTCACGTTCCCATTCGGGTTAGGTTAAAATTGGTTATTTTGAGCTCAGCACAGCCGGACAGAACGAGCATTATAGTTACACTTCTATCTCCTGACCAAGCCTGGTCCAGCAGACGTCAGAAGGAGGCATATGTTGATGAGGTGAGGTCAAAGTGCCGTGCTGGTCACAACCGTTTCCCATACCAGACACTTGCATGAATAAGTTACGGACAGGGTGGGACCAGGCATCTTCTAAGCGCTGTTTTCAGCAACATTCAAAGTCAACAAGATACCTACGGAACATAAGTTCCTTCTATGACAACGATATTTGACAACCATCTTCAATATGGACGAACAAGACGACACCACAGGCGTCAGAGATTCTTCGAGTTTTACGAGGTTGTACCGTGCTGCCCAAGCTAACGATGAGGCTACTGTGACAAAGATTCTCGCATCTCCATCCGCGAGACATGAACAATTGAACGTCATCGAGACGGCCAATGGTTGGACACCATTGTTTGTCGCTTGTGTCAATGGTTTTGCGCCAATTGTGAGACTTCTTATCGGGGTAGAAGCGAATCAAGGTCTCCTCGATTTTGCCGGATGGACCGCGAAAGAGCATGCTGTTTTCAGAGGCCATCTGAATGTGGCGCAACTTCTTGCAACGCAGGCAATTGGAGAGCACAGCGGCGCTTCAGCTCGTCTGCAGCCGCTGGCAAGGCGCCCAGTAGATTACCAAAGACAAAGTAGCAGCAGTCAGATATTTGTCTACCTTGGTCCTTCTCACACGAGGAGCTACCTGGAGCCTGTCGAATTGGATGTTCATTCACTTAATCGGACAATGGATGCTAGCGGTACTACAAACTTCGGTGTGATGATTAAAGCTCAAGGGACGAATAGCAACTTGTCATACAGCATCCAACTTCCAATACTGGAGAATATGGTTAACAGACCCGTATCATTCTCTACTGATGACTTTGAAAAGGTCACTTTAATATTTGAGCTGTTCCGCAGCACTTCCGCCAGCGATGAGAGTGTCCAGGTCATTGGCACTGGGATTGCTCTTCTTCAAAGCCTCCGGCAAGGTCTTGCACCGAAACGCGAAAGCCTCATCAGACACTATACAATTCCTATTCTCCAGAATGGCGTAATGACCTGTATAGGTGCAGTGACATTCAGCTTACTGGTCATCACCCCGTTTCAGCTCGGAAACCCTCTCCCGAAAACATCGCCTGGCTTTTGGAAAGAAACGGGTTCTTACCCAGTCATTGGACATAGGGGATCTGGTGCAAACTCGACTCTACGCACTGAACTTCAACTTGGAGAGAATACATTCCAGTCTTTTCTCACAGCAATCAACAGGGGCGCTTGTGGTATAGAATTTGATGTGCAATTGACCAAGGACTACCATCCCGTCATTTACCATGACTTCCTCGTGAAGGAAACCGGTGGGGACATACCCCTCCATGGGCTTACATTTGATCAATTTGAGCATTTCAGTCGATCGCAAGCACCCAGGGGTGATCTTCTCAGCTCAGCCGAATGGAGGTATCTGGAAACAAGCAATGGGGATGGAGAGCTCCTCCCAAAGCCACGTTCGCACTCTGTCAACAAGTATGACGATTACCGAAGTCAAGACCTCCTTGAACGAATTAAATACACAGAAGAGGGTTTGCGCGGCAATTTCAAGGGCAACCTCAGAGGTTGCTCCATCCAAGAACCCTCAACGATACTGGAGCAACTTCTTACCGACATACCCGAGTCCGTTGCATTCGACCTCGAAATCAAGTTTCCCATGCTCTGGGAAGCTGAAGACCGCAACATGGAGTTCTTTGCGATGGAGCTCAACTTCTACGTCGACACAATCCTGACAATGATCTTCCGCCGCTGCGGTAATCGGAACATCACTCTGTCGTCGTTCAGTCCCGAGGTCTGCATCGCACTGGCGTGTAAACAACGAACCTTCCCCATTCTTATGATCAACAAAGCTGGCACCGTACCTGTCAGCGATATCAGAGCAGGCAGCTTACAGGACGCTATTGAATTCGCAACAGCTTGGGACTTGGCTGGGGTCGTCGTGATCTCGGATCCGTTCGTCATGTGCCCGCGGCTCTTGACATACACGAAGGACTTGGGGCTAGTAGTGTGCTCGTACGGAGACCTCAATAATGATCCGGACTGTGCTTTGGTAAGCGCTCACTCACATTCAAGACAGAACCGAAAAAGGCACTAAGAACCATGCTGATTCGTGATTGGTGTGTACGTGCAGATTCAGGTAGAGGCTGGTCTGGATGCTATCATCACCGACAAAGTACACCTGATCTCAAAGGTCCTTGCGAAGGAAAAGCGTTGAGATTCTGTGTGAGCCAAGTTTCACTTTGATGCTCTGTCATCCAGATAGCTATCTGGATTCCCGAGTTTGAACATTTGCAAGCCTGGCTCATAGGCGAGGTGACATGCTAGATTTATCTCCTTGGATTGCATACCTATTTCACAGTACCCCTATCTCATATGACAGGTTCTTTTAACAGCGATGGCATTGGATCATACTATAGTAGATTTTCTGACTAGATAGACAAGGTGATCATAATCGAAAAGAAATTCCCCAAAAAAGAAAACATGCCGCTTCCATGTCATTCCATCTCCTATCCGCCAATTATCCATTTTTCTACCATATTCGTCCAATTACCTTGCTTCCATCACCTCCCCTTTTGCTTTACCCGTATCATCCAACAACTCCTCATCAATAGCTAATACCAGCCGCCGCTTCTCCTTGTTGCCCTTGGCTCTTAACAGCCAAATGCCCCCACTCGCTGAGACAGCCCAAATATCCTTCCTCCCCGCCGCCCCACATACTTCCCCAATGGGCTCAGCCCGCTTCCATCTACCAACCTTGTTTTGTCTACTCAATTTCCGCAATTTAATGACTGCAATTACCATACTAGAAGATACGACACAATACGTTTAGGTAGGGCGCGGGGATTTCGGCGAAGTATTGTGTTCAGGTTTGGGTGGTGAGGTCGGGGATGAGAAGGTAAGAAAGAGGATTTGATGCAAGTTGGGCTATTGGGGAAAGTGTGGATTGCGGCGGCGAGAGCCAAGCCTTTTTTTAAACTCTGAAGACAGTGTTGGAGGAGCTAAAGGCTGCACAGGCTGTGAGAGCGAATGTGAAAGGGAAGGAGGGAGTGTATTGAAGAAGACAGGAAATTTCGGATCATTTATATGTGGTCTGGATCAATATCATAATGTGAGGTTTTAACGTGGAGGTTTTGACGATGCCTGATTAGTAAGCAGGAATTTTTGTCATACAACGATGCCATGTTCGATCGGGGTGCACTTCTCAGTAGTTCTGTCGAGCTCCTTCCGCGGGCGCTGGAAGAGCCAGAGAGTGCTTAGTTAGTGCTGTTGGATTATTAGGAAGGAGCATATGCGGCTATCGTAGACGACAACGAATGTAAATGTGAGCGATGAGATATATATTCATACCATTATAGACGATATTGAGAGGAGCAGATGAAGGATAGTATAAGCATGCGGTTCCCGGGAGTGTCCCAGTCCCAATGGTTCGGAAGTTGCCACGCACAGTATATCTTGCGCTTCCCGGTATGCTATTCGAGAAAAGATTATGTGTGCTCCCTCGAGGCGACAATACCAAAGCGACCCACCGTATTCCTGATGTCTCCAGTCAGTTTAGTGCCGCAGCGCTGATCATGAATTATGCTTTGAAAGTACATTGTACAATTATCTTGAAAATGAGCCCATGAAGTCAACATTAAGGTTTATATTTCCTGGATCGAACAAACGTAAAGCTAGAGATAAGGCTATCCTTCATGGTAGAGCAGCACATCGAAGTGAAGATTGGCTCTGCGACGAAAGGCAACTAGATCGGCTTTCTGCACTGTGACGAAATGGAGATCTCTTGCCACAGTTGATAAGTGGTTGCTGGCAACACGCCCACGTTTCCTGCATCAGTCAGAGGCTAGAAGCATGTCTGAAGTGTCCCTGTGCGCTTTTGGTGCTCTAGCGGGCGCTGCTCACTTAGAAGGATCTTTCCGGACTAGGCAATCCGATGCCACTAATTTGACAGGTTCACCGTAATCCAGCTCTGTGAGTTGGAGCTATCGAATTGTACGAAGACAATCATAAAAATCTTCAAAACAGCACCATTTCTTTGCAGCGAGTTTGAAACTGTTTCGATTGGCCCATGGCTAGCCCAGCCTTGTAAATCCGAAATCGGGAGACGTCGCCAAGGATTCCTAGCCCTCGCCCAGGGGTTAAGGACTGATGCAAATTGTGAAGGATTCTTACCTCTACTATGTTGGCGTGGAAAGAATGTCACCATTCTTACTGGCTGGTGTTTGCGCGATAATTCAAGCAGATGATGGATCCCCCTGAAGAAGTCTAAACGGTTATGTGGGCGCACACGCCATGCTACCCACGCCGCTCGACTGTCCATGCTACCCACGCCGCTCGACTGTCCATGCTACCCACGCCGCTCGACTGTCCATGCTACCCACGCCGCTCGACTGTCCATGCTACCCACGCCGCTCGACTGTCCATGCTACCCACGCCGCAAGATTGGGTCGGATACAAATGCACCAAAAAAAAACCACTTAGCACTGCGCCATCATACGCTAGTGTCTCTTACAGGCTGCTAGATGTATCTATTGCTCAGATTGGATAAGTGGATACAGATACTGCCGGAGCATCAGGTTTCGTAGCAAGTTCTAGCAGCGGTAATAAAATGCTGTATCACGGGGGAGCCATTAGCGGGCCACTAAGCCTCCACATGCACGTTGGCTCTGTGGACGCGCGGGCTAAGCGAAGGGTGATCCTCAGATTTGTGAAAGATTTCATTCATACGAAAGTGTTTTTACCCTGCCTACTCTCTCACCAACAAGGCAACATAAAAAGACCTGTGTCCCAGACGCAATGGCTCGGTCATTGCTAGGACTCTCCTTAGTCTCGTTCATAACTCCAGACTCCAACAAGAAAAAAAACCTCGACCAGGCTCCCACACCTAAGCAATGCCTCTCGATATCTCTTCGAACTCGGCTCAAATCCTAACGACCACCATCTACGGTACCGCTGCAACAGTCATAGGAGTTGTTGGTATCTATCAAGGTCGCCGCGCCTGGATGACATGGTATGCGCACCATCACGGCCAAGAAAGCCATGATGCAGGTAAATAGCCTCGTCGTCTTTTGACTTCTCAATTATAAGCTGACCCTGAATGAGACATTGAGCTCGGTCAACCTGCGTCCCCACCTACCACGCTGCCCTACGGAAGCACTGCACACGGTGCCACGATAGACTCGTCCCCAGTCATACATGAAGAGCATCTAGTGGGCGGATCCGTGTTGAACTGGGCTGCTGAAGGCGACCATGTCATTGATGACCAGAACCATACCCCTATTCCTTCTCCCCAACGGGAAGCGACGTCAAGTCAGTCACCAAGTTCTCCGCCGACCATCACGATCGAGAGCGATGTGGTCGCAGCTTAGCCTGAGTTAAGCTTGACAAAAGGGGACACATCAAGGCGTTGGAAGTTATGCTAGGGTAGGTGTAAGGCCTTTAAGCGGGAAGTTCCTTACACAGGAGTTTGTAGGCATTTTCATTCCTAAGATGTTGGCTTGATATAGACATTTGATAGCGAATCCAACGCAACGTTTGATTGAAGACTCGATAGACTCTCTCTTCGAAGTGTGGAATTCCTGTCGAAGCCAGTTCTTTTATACAGCTTTCCGTAGTTGTTGTTTGCAATTGTAGACCACCAAGGTTTCCATTTGTCGATCTCAGAAACCTTGGTTGACCAGTTAGCTCTACCTTCGAGGATGTGGAAGAATGTAAACAGGATCTCACCAATATCTGAGACTCAACGGAGCTTGAAAATGCCGTGTGCGCCTAATAGGATCTTATATTCAAGGTCCAAGCCGCAAACTAACGTTCAAAGCTGCAAACTAGAGATCTGTCAGTTATTGGTGGGGTTGTGGGAGGGATTGCCGACTGGGGATATGGATTGCGTCAGTTGCCCTTCTTTGACCCTTGCAGAGCTGGCGCACGCGTCAGATTTGACGCATTGCTAATTGGTGGTTAAGTCAAGATCTTGGGTGCCGAAACCTTTGATAACCAATCAGCCCTGCTAGCGTTCCCGCAAAGGGGGGCTATGATGCCTGCAGAGAAGCTTTGACACCTCTGAGACACCCTTTGACCCCCTACAACACCTCCCTCCCTCCACCTGCGCTAAAACGCCCCCATCTGCGAGGCCTGCGGTAATTAGGGTGAGAATCATTCGCGGAGGCGAGATTGCAGGTTGTCGAAAATATCCCGATAACTTTGTTGAAGCGCCTATTGCCATCCTAAGCGTACCTTAGGCCCAAGTAGACCTGCATACTATAGGCAGCTGAATCCACCATCTTCCAATTGTCGTCATTCTGCTATTCTATGTTAAGTCTGATTCTTTATAAATTCAGGCACAACCCCGAGTATGATGGCCATAACCACCCCAGCATTCTGCTTCTCCATCTCATCGACGCTTGATTCCCTTGAATCGTATCTCTTGAATCCTTCGTCCTCGAACAATGCCGCTGGACATCTCCTCGAGTACGGCTGAGAGCCTTATGACAGCTGTGTATGGCTCCGCTGCAACAGTTATAGGCGTCATCACTGTGTACCAAGGCCGTAGAGCTTGGTTGATGTGGTATAATTCTCATCACGTAGGAGCTGACCACGCTGTCGGTGCGTTTCCAAGTGCTTTCCCTCTTCGCAGCCTTTTCACCATCACTGACTTGACATGAGATCTTGAACTGGGCCCGAATATATCTTGCGCTACCACAGAAAGATCCGAGAACCCTCAACACTCAGACGTCAACGTGTTTGAGGATCCTTATCATGACAGCGCCCTCTCTGCCCCAAGGCCCACGCTTATGCAACCTCATTAAGCTGTCTTTCTGGACGATGACCACGCTGCTATAGAAAAAAACGGCACAATCCACACATTACCGTTCATTGTTATGATGTCTAACACATCCGCAAATACATCCCATGGAGCTTGGAAACCTGGTAGTTCTATGGCACCGATAGACATCAAGCGTGGGCTCACAACTTGACGAAAGCTTTAACGACATTTTCTTCTTGCGGTGGCAGAGTTTGTTGAACCTCAATTTTTGCATAACGAAACGAGAGTTGGAGTTTGGGCGAGGTTCAAATAAGTTATAGCACTTGCAACGGCGCCCGCTCATCGGCGCTCATTGGCGCGCGGGAGCGTAAACATACCTTACGCTGGGAAGCTAGCTTGGAGCTTATCTATTAGATGAATATTTGAATCGATCTGTGAAGCAAAACGTATCTTTTACTCAATCCTTATACAAAGGTTAACTGATGGTTTTTAATCTATGTTTCAATAAAATAAACATGACATCATCACATACATGTTGATATGTACGAGCAGTTCTACCAAAATTCTTTTAGTATTTTACCATCACGCCAATTGATAGACTCTGACCTGCCATAGAAGAATTCATATCAATAAACAATCAACCAATTCCAACTCAGAATCTTCGCCTAACCCCCACACCCCACCACCACCCCGCAAAAACAATGACGCAACTCACCACCCCCACCACCCCTCCCTCCCCACCCACCACCTCCCCCTCCTCATCCGTCGACATCCTCATCCTCGGCGCCGGCTGGACATCCACCTTCCTCATCCCGCTTCTCACAGAACAAAACATCACGTACGCCGCCACAACCCGCACCGGCCACTCCAACACCATCCCCTTCACCTTCACCCCCACCTCCCCCTCCCCCGCTCCCTACACCCTCCTCCCCACCGCAAAAACCATCCTAATAACCTTCCCCCTCGCCGGCCCCAACCAAAGCACCCTCCTAACAAACCTCTACGCCCAAACCCATCCCCAGACCCCATCTACCGTCCGCTGGATCCAGCTCGGTTCCACAGGCATCTTCACATTACCGGGCTGGAATGATTCAAGTTCCGATTACGATAAGGGGAATGGGAGAGCGGTGGCGGAGGATGAGTTGTTGAGTTTGTGGGGGGAGAGGGCGTGCGTGATGAATTTAGCGGGGTTGTATGGCGGGGCGGAGAGGCAGCCGAGGGGGTGGGTGGGGAGGGTGGCGAGGTCGAAGGAGGAGGTGAGGGGGAAGGGGGGGTTGCATTTGATCCATGGGAGGGATGTGGCGAGGGGGATTGTGGCGGTGCATAGGTGTTTTGAGGGGGTGGGGGGGAAGAGGTGGATTGTGAGTGATTTGAGGGTTTATGATTGGTGGGAGTTGGTTTTGAGTTGGGGGAGGGGGGGGGAGGGGGAGGGGTTGCAGTATGAGAAGTGGGTGCTGGAATTGATGGAGGAGGAGGGGGTGAGGGCGTTGCCTAGGGATGGGGAAAGGTTGGGGAGGAGGTTGGATGGGAGGGGGTTTTGGAAGGCTGTGGGGGGGTGGCCGGAGAGTGGAAGACTTAGTTAGAGGGGAGTGCAACCAATTAATTAATTCATCAATCCATTCATTCATTGATAACTCCATCCTCGAAAAATCCTATGCATACCTAGCAGACAGTACTTATAGGAGATAAATATCTTCTATAGAAAGGGAGCACGCGACGTAACGTAACGTGCATTATTGGATTATGTGGGGGTTTCAGTGGCGTAGAGGATAGTATCTAGTACCAAGAGGGGAGGCGTTGGCGCGGATATATATCAGCAGTAGGTAGTTCTATATGGGAATGTGATCCGGGCTTCCAGGCAGGTTAAGGGTTATGGACCGAGGATATAGGAGTTGATATGGTAAGATAGCCAGTATCAATCTTTGGTTAGGGGTTATGGCCCGTGGATAATGGAGATGAGATGGTAAGATAACCGGTATCAGTCTTTCAAAGAATCGTATTTGAGTGAATTGTTACAGCATGAGGGGTCATGAGGCCGTGGCTCATTGCTCGCTCAAGGGTCAAAGTAACTAATAATACATGGCAAATGCCCTTCTAAACCACACTACCAACCAACCAACTGGTTATACGCCCCAAAACGCCACGAAAATTTCACCTATTTTCCCTTTTTTGCCGATCCAGTATGCTTGTTATTAGCTCCCTTTCTGTGCCTACCACTCCTTAATGAAAGGACCTCACCACCACTCCTACGACTAAGACCAGCCTGACGGCGAACTACACTTTGGATGCTCATTCTCAAAACTCCGTTCCTACTACTCGTCGTGCTGCCGGTCTTGAGTCGCGAAGCCCAACCCGTCGCTGCCCTAAGGGGGCGCGCCAAGGAAGGGCTGCTGAGCAGAAGACGTGCCAGCATTCTGAGACGAAGGATGGGAGTTTGAGAAAGAGTGGCCGTCGCTGTAGTGGGCGAGGTCGTCGTTATTGTTGTTGTGGTGGGTGTTCTCCTGGTGGGTGGAGTTGGAATTGGATGTGGCAGGAGGTTGGCAGGCGTCGAGATCAACCATCGAATCAAAGGTAAAGCCATTGGCATCGATGTCATCATTTCCGTCGTGAGCGGCGAACCCGTCTTTAAAGAAATGAATATCATCTTCAATGGACGCATCAGCTGCAAATAGACTTGTGAAATCAACGTCAGACAGAGTAGATTCGCCGTATATAATTGGATCGCAGCTGCGTGGCGAATCGTAGGCCGAATCGACGCATGACATGCTTCCTTGGACTGACACTGCAGGTCGCACAACATCGCGGCAGGATGTTGTGTCATGTCCGGGGAAGCAGTCAAGGCGTCGAGACCTAAACTGATTGTCGCTGGCGTTGAGGATTCCGAGAAGGTGGCTGTTGAGGGAGATGAGAAGGAGGTGGATGAGGCGCGAAGGGAAGTTTGGGGTGTTGGTAGGGCGAATTGGTAGTCGTCAAACTCCTTCTTGATTATTTGATCATGTTCGAGGAGGTCTGGTTCGTGAGGTGGGGTGGAGATATCGGGTGTCGACGACCCTCTCTTGATGGCTTCCATCTGGGCGGTCATCTTGGCGACTTGTTGACGAAGGAGCCATTTCTCATGTTCGACAGTCATCAGTTGCTGCTTGAGAGCTGCATTCTGCTGTTCTATCGACTGCTTCTCGCCTTCAAGCTTCTCAACCTCTTGTCGCTTACGCTCACGTGATGATTGGGCTGCTTGACGGTTTCGCAAGACTCGCTCGATGCGCCGCTGCTCCTTTTCATCTTCCGTCTTTGCTCGTTTTCTAAATCTATCGTAAGCAGATGCGCAATCATTGAACATGATTTGCGCTGTCATACCGTGGCGGGAGGTTTGTCTTTGGCGTGGGCAGTTCCTGACCCCATGATTTCCTTTTCTTTGTTGGTTTCCTAGACTCTCCATCCTCGTCTCGCTCCTCCTTGAGATTGTAACAAGACTCTGGCGAGGTAGGACCAGGAGTCATTAGATTTGTATCCGATAGAGAGACGGTCGCCTGAGGAGGGTATGACAAATCTCGTTGGCCGAAAGCCATCGCTGGCGAGAGGGTACTGGCCATGGTGTGCTAAAGTAATCGAATGTACTTTGGGGAGTACTTCACAGCCACAAAACGATCTAACGCTGAACTTTGTCTCGACTCGTTGTGTGCGAAATGTTAGTCGAGGAGGGCGTAGGGTTATTGTTGAAGGAATTCGTTGCCTGGCGAAGCCGCTAGCAAAGAGGACACATCGCCTTTTCGCTCTTCCGCCGGGAGTGTCCGGCCGCCGTCAGCTAGGCAGAAGTATTTGTCCCTGGTATCCTCCTTGATGCTTGATGATGATGCTAGATGATGATGATGAGGATGATGATGATGATTCACAAGACGTTGTAATGACTGGATGGAGAATAGGGTGGAATGATGGAGAGAGGAAGGGAGACCCGGGTTTATGTAGCTGAGAGGGAAGAAAATTCAGGGGGTCTCATAGTCTCCTGGCGAATTGGTGGGAATTTGACTAAGCCGTGCTGATACTTAGCGCCAACTTTGCGGATCATCCGCTAAACCATTCCGAGCTTAGCAGGTGCCAAAAATGGCATCAATCCGAAACGACGGCTAGCCCGCCACCTTTCGCATTACTTTCCGATCATGCATGCGCAGTCATATTCCACAAAGAGGGACATCTGCCTACGTAACACACACAAGATTAAATGCAATGCAGCTGCCCCATAGGGCGCCCTTCCGCGAGGCTATGGCTGTCATCAACCGTTATGGCCCCCACCACTAATCGTACGAGTACGAATCATCCTGTCCACCAAGCAACAAAACAGCGACAATGGGCGTGTGAACCCATGTTTCACTGGAGCGGCACAAGTAAACACCAGGAAACGGTGGGAGGCCTCGAACAGAATTCAGCATTGGTGTGGTGACTTCTTTCATTTCTTCGTGAATACCAGTGGGTGTTTATGCCTCATCGAGATCAAGCACGGTGAATCAGGTTAAGGCCCAAGGAAATTGCTTCAGCTCGCTATCTTCCGTTCGCAGGTCCGAGGACTGCGTCTGACTGCGCCATCAACTTTACTTTATAACCAAGCGTACCATGCGTAATAATGCTGCCCCCACGATTCTACCTGTCACCTTGAAGTCGTGACTCTGAACATAGATGCTTAATTTCAAAGATAACTTCCATAAAGAGCTTAGAGTATCCTGTTGACTAGTTTCACTTATTCGCGCACTTGTGAGTTTGCTCCACTGAGCCTTATTGTCCATGCGACGCTTCTCCGTGCGTTTAGCCAGGCAAAGCGCAAATTCTCGATGAGAAAGGTAACACCACCGATTTGTGCCTTGATCTGTGCAGAAATGGCCAAGTTCTTCTCCTGTGACCTCCCTCAGGGGCCTAATATGAAGTCGAGAGACCCACTTGAGGACGTCGGAACATATGGCCTTGATGATTCTTTGAATAGCTCACCCTGTTATCTGCTAGACTTTCAGGCGACCTGCGTTCTCGCCGCACCGCCAGGCAATTGATTATCTGATTCGAGTGAAACAACTTACTAACGGGCTTAGACATCCTAATCTCACACGATGTGATCGATTCTCTAGCGTACTCAAACTGTTGGATCAGGAAGCATGATAAGTGCATTTGGCGGCGACTCGATGCTCTTTCGTTCGAAATCATTCTTAACAGTCATAATTGAACTGTGAAGTTGGGCACTGCTCCCCCTAGACGTAGTAAAACATACTTGGTCAGGCTAAAACATGACGCATGAGGCGTAGGTACTCGGCTGCGCGCAATTGAGGTCTTTGGACTCCCGGTAGCCAATAATTAGTAATGAAATATCAAATAGCTAGGCATGCAAGTAGACCGTTTGGACCCCACTCCGATCTCGGATATTGTTCTTCTCGACTTTACACATCGGAGGGCCAAAACTCCTCAACTGCATGCACAAAGAAGATCCTCTATTTTGCTCAGTCAAAAAACGAAGTGCCCAAGTCAAGCTGCAATCTTGGACTGGTGGTACTGATTATGGTTCTCGTGCTGTGCCGGCGTCGAAGGCTGTTAAGCTTCGAGACTCCAGTCTCACATGTAATGTGTGGTATCGTGGAAGTGAAACGCGATGCATCCAAGGAAGATAAATCTGATTATTGGCTCACGCAGCGTCTAGCATGGTATCATCGCCTTCCATGTCCCGTGGATCTTCGACGGGCACACCTCTCCCTCTGCCCTCAAGCAGCTCTCTTCGTATTTCAGGACCGATATCTTTATGCCCTCTTACTAATAATAGATCTAGTAAGGCTTCTCGCTGATCCTCCGTAATATCATTCCTGTAACGCTGTGCAAAGGCAAGGAGACACTGATGCCATATCACTGGTAATTTAGCATCCCTTGCAGCTAGGTTAGGTGCGTCAGAAACTCCGTTCGTCTCGGCCGATGGTGTGGCACGGAATCGAAGAAAATGAAATACTAAGCCATCAATGACTTTGCTTTCCGTTGGTCAGCGACAAGTAAGTGGGCGGAGTGGGCAGCTTACTATGGCAGTGCATATTTCTTCTCCAAAAGTACTCGAATAAACACATTTGTAGCTCCTGCTGCCTCGCTTGACATTGATGACGTTTGCTCTGCTGCTATTTCTGTCAAGCGCAGAAGAGCAGCCGCTGAATGGAGCACGGGTATTGAAACCCGAACGAGGACACCAGATATGATATGAGCCTCTCTAAGAGTACATTGACTATCGACCAAGGGAAATAAAAATCCTTTGAACCACGCACTTGGTTTGTAGAGAGCCTTCTTCAATGCGTTGAAAAGATGTACATTGAGCCTCTTATTTTCATGGATATCTTCCCTCACTCGGTCAAGAAGTACTGTTCGAAGAAAGATCTGGCTGATGTAAGGCTTAGAAGAAACGAAAATTCTGGTGGCTTCGTAGCATGCGTTGGGTGTCCAAGAGTCAGGCCTTGTGATGGCGAGGAGATCCTCCCACTGCGGAAGGGTGGGTATGATCTTGAATGGCTTGGGCAGACTTCCTGACTTGTACCGGCTTAGTAGTAAACCGATCCTGCACAACAGGAATTAGAATAATCCGTAAAGGTTCGGGAGTTGTAGGCGGCCTTACTTAGAGTACACCTCAACGACCTTCGCCGGCAGCTCCACCGCATCCTCTGGCAAGCCTTCCCCCTGAACAACCGGCTGCCCATCCTGCACAGCTTCATGAGCCGCGATTTTTTTCAATATTAGATCAGCTAGACTTGTCCCTTGTTCCTCGGCTTGGTCATTCTGGGTAGGTTCAAAGACAGGGTCGGCGGTGTCAGAGGGCATAAACTTGTTGAAGAGATTGAGGTCATTCGGATCCACTTCCTGTATTTCAGCATGATTAGGGAGAGCTTCTGATCACGGGCCTCGGGACATACGACTTCCTCCACAACATCATCCGCTTCGTCAACCCACGCTTCCTCCTCACTATTTCCTGCCGCTCCCTCCTCGGAGTCGCTCTCCGCCTTGAACCGCGACTCGAAAGTGAACGCAGGATTTGGTGCCGAGGCCAGGTTCCCCTGGTGCTCTTCATCGACTAAGTCTTGCCCAATCTTTAGAATCTTGCGCGAGGATCTGGAGTCGACATATCCTTGGTCTTCCACATCTGGCCTTGCTTTTCTCTTTTTCGACCTAGCTCTCAAGGGAGCTGGAGCTGTGAGATCTTGGTCTAATGGAGCATGTCGTCTTTGAGATCTTGATCTAGAGATGGGCGCCATTGTTGCTAACATGGAGCTGAAGTCGCTTTACCAGAGTTCGGAAATTTTGGCCCCACAGCGTTCAGTGCGGGAGATTGTTATCTTATCTTAGCGTCTCTCTGCCAAGGTGACTTGTCCTCGCGCTATCGACAAAGATAGCTACTTTGATAAGGGGAGGACCGCCCCAACGCAGCCCCTATCAGCCACACTTTGCCGCCTTAGCGCTGAGCTTAGGGATAGCCAGGGGCCTAGCTCCGGGGAACCCAAGGACCCAGCGGGTAGGAGCTTAGTCATCATCGTACATGGCTAGCAGGCTTCGACCTGATAAAATCACCGATCATTCCTACCCACCACTACACGCCTGGTACCCATCTTTTTCTCTTACCTTTCATTGTTTGATACCCATCATGACTCGCCTGCTACGTTCAACTTTCTTGTTCACCCTTGAGATACCAGTGCTTGCTATCTGTTATACATTTGTATGTAATACTCCTTCACTACTTGCCTGCACTGCAGAATATTTCGTGGACTATGCGGCTTGCGGAGTAAAAACTTCTAGGGCTTGACCCCAAAGACATGGAAAAGTTTCAGACAATCACGAATCCATGTTGTAAGAAGATCCCTACAAAGTGACTTGATCATGTCGAATCTGAGGAGATCCCTGCAAGAGCTGGGGTGTGTCAGCGCCGGCCCCTCCCCGCCATTCCAAATTTTGGAGGGGACCCTACTGTTCCTTGGGTGCTTCCTAAACCAAAAATAGGAAAGGATTGAGCTGCGAGAACGATACCAGGCTGGGGTCTCTACAGTCGCTAGATACTTGATAGCTTCTGTCCCCTGCAGTATATCATACCTGCTGCCTATGCTGTTGCCTTTCACTTTAAATGGTCCAATCACCCACCAGGGGATCAACAACGCTCTCTGCCGACGACCACTTCTGAGAGTCCGCTCCCATGGGGCCATAGGACTCCTACAATTGGATGGATCAGAATATATAAGACGTCGATGGCTTCGTCAACACGGGCGACTATTGCAGAACATCATAGGCTTCGTAAATGACCAGGATATCCTGCGCAATGGTATTCATATATGCACTTCGCCTCTATAATTCGAGAATGCCGCGCTTAAGCGTTGATTGAAAGAGCGTGATCGGGAACGAAAAATATGCTTATACAAGGCTGAGAGGCGTCATTAAGCTGCATCTGGGGGCCACATTGTCCACAACATTCGCAATGGAGAGGGCTGACTAATATAGGGGATGGCTTCAAGTGGCAGGAGAGCGCCTTTTTGCAGAAGTCGGATGTTGGCATTGTTTTAGTAGCTTATCGGGACTGCCCTGGGACCAGGTTTAATGCGCTAATTTGACCGAAGAAGAGCAGTCTCTTATCGCCAGCACGTCGCAGATATCGAATTTGCCAAGATTCGCCACTTTTTCGTCTTGCGCGAGATTGTGCGAAAACCTATCCCCAAATCACACCAATCCGAACTTGAATATTCGATCAGACATCTTAGATGCTATTGATGCCAATGGCTGGACTTGTGTCTCATGGGCAGCAGCTCGTGATGATGAAACTTCACTCAAAATCCTGCTTGAGTATGGAGCCGATCCTGACATCGCGGACATTCGAGGTTCGATACCTCTTCATCACGCCAGAGATGTCGCATGCCGCAAGCGACTTTCTGACTATGGCGCAAGCACTAGCTTATACGATCTGCGGAGACGATCGAGGTGATGGCACATTAAATACGCTAAAGCTCGTGGAGATGGGTATTGATGTCACCGCCACAGATTACGCGGGAGATACGACCTTTATCGATGTAGACTTTTATGGATGCAAGGCTCAATCGATATACCCATTGTGCATAGTTCTTACTGGATAATTGGGCCGAACCAAACACCGTCGGTTCACAAATTAATGCCAGTATCGGATTCCGCCACCGTGTATCATGCACACGCGATTCTGCATCAACTTCTAGCTCATAATGTCAATGACCTAGCGAAGAAAACGAACGGCATACCGATATTATATCTCGCTGCATTGGCCAATACGGAAACAATTTTCGTGCTCGGACAACAAGGGCTCGATGGTATTGACGTCTCAGCCTCTACAATGTAAGCAAGTCCACGGGTGACAGTCAAGAATGCCACACGACGTTTGCATTGCGCTATATTTAAAACATAAGCAAAAGATCGTCATCATTGGCCTGAACGTTCAACTCATCGAGTCGTGTTTAGGTCGTTCTTGACTCCTAATTGCTTTTAACGCCGCTTATTAGTTTCACGAAAAATCAACTATCAGGAACGTGGGCCGGTTAGGACAATTCTTACAGCCTCAGCCAGTTCTTTACGAGATTGATTCGTGCACATATATCAATTTGTTTCAGAAAGGCCGTCGCGGCAGCTCGTCCATAACCAACATCCATCCATCATTACAACTTCCTTCGGTTTCGAATGACGTTTTTCTTCTTAAATTACGGCAGCGTTCATCACGCCAAGCCCGCCTGGCCTGCATCATCAACTCATCCCCCAAGCACAAAAAATCAATGCTGGCTTTCGCAAATATGGTACCGCCATCCATTCCTACTTTCTAGCTCAGCTCTGCTCTATCTCCCTTTCACGCCATGATCCCTTGACCAACAGTCCTGGACTACGGAATTTCAAAATTCTTGCATTCTAAGCTCGCCTAACTATCCAAAACAACCCTCTCAATTCTCCTAAGCATCTCCATCTACCCAAATCTACCTATTCCATTACCCCTCCACCGCACTATATCTCACGCTTCTCATCAGCCATCTCACGCTTCTCGTCAGCCATCTCACGCTTCTCATCCACCATCCCTTCCTTCTCATCCACCACCTCACTCTCCGGCGTAGGCGTACTCGGCGGCGCTTGAATCCCCTCCCCCTCTCCCAACTCCCCTTCCCCTTCTCCATCACTCGAATCCGAATCACTCGAAAACCTCGAAACCACACCCATACTCAAATCGCACGTCCCCTCCTCTTCATCTCTGTCTCCCGCTAAACATCGCGTCGTTCGGGTAGACATGCCATCCTCATGTGCGGGGGGCGGAGGAGGGAGAGGGTGGGGATGATGAAGATGATTATGAGGGGGGATGGTATAGATTTGATCGACGACGGGATGGAAGGACGTTGAGGGAGTGGGAGTGGGGTGCCATTCTTCTGTATCTGTAGTGGTAGTAATAGTGGGTAGGCATATGGATGAATCTTCTTCTGTAGTAGGTAGGCAGACGGATGAGTTTTGGTGCTCTATATCTATAAAATATCAAATCAAATCAAATAAATCAGCAATGTTGTATTGCAGTGATTTGGTTTGATTTCGTTTTGAGAATAAAAGGGAGAGGGAGAGACAGAAAACGTACCTAACTCTCCGCGATTTCCCTTGCCTTGATGATGGTGACGATGATGATATTTCACCCACAAGCTGTGCACTTGATACATAGTAACCACACCCAGGACCGTTGAGATAATCCCAAAGAAAGCCGTCATGAGGATCCCAGCTAGGGGCGAGGAAGTGTCGTTATGTGCCATTCTTTCCTTCTTTTCTTTTCTTGCTAGTTGGCTTCTGTTTTGAGAAGAAGAGGGGGAATTAAATAGACAATTTGATCGTAGTAGCAGCAACTAACGTGGATACAAATATCGATACGGAAATCAAAAAACTTTAGAGAACGAGATCTGAACTACCATCGTATCTATAAACGACTTCCTCCTCCCCGTTTATATCCCCCATTCCATCCCATTCCCGCTTCTAGGTAACAGGAAAGCGAACCCCGCGATTCCCACCACAGCGGAACCTTTTCACCAGCGCGAGAGGTGCTCATCCTGGACCTGCAAAAAGGAGAGAAATATTTGAAATGTTTTCGATGTTTTTCCGGGGTGGTGGTTCAGCCGTGTTCATGGACAAAGAGGAGGGTTTGGGCTAGGACTGTTTTGGGCGGTGGGGCCGAAGGGATGGGGGAAAGGTAAGGTAAGGGGAGGGCGGGAGGGGAGTTGAGTTGAGTTTATTATGCTTTGCTGTCGCGGTACCAGAGACGGTGGGGTGAAGCTAATGGCTAGCTAGATTGAAAGGGGGGATGGAGAGAGGAGAGAGTTGTTATGGGGTTTGGTAGGAGGTTGTTTGTGGAATAGTGGAAGAGTGCGATAAGGAGTACCATGGTTGGCGGTATGCTTTCAGGACGGAGTCCTGCTCCGCTCCGTCAGCCGGAACTTTGAGTCGTTGGCAGGCGCTTCGAGGGGTCATGAGAACAGGGGAGGAGGAGGGATTAATGATTCGCTTACCTTCTCATTGGGTACGATGTCGAAGCTGGGTTCATGCCTGCCGTATGGAATAATGATCTGTATCTCGGACCGGTGAACCCTCCTGATTGAAGACATGGCGGTTAAACAGCAAAGATAGACTTGAAAACGACCGGAAAGTCACGGTTTACGGCGGATTATTGCCGCTCGGCCCCTTCATCATCCATGGAACCATAGAAGCAGAAGGACATTAGATAATAAAATGGCTGGTTTTCGGCTTGATGTTGAAGGGATGTTAAGGCTTACAGCGAGATTATGCCCGATCGTCCCCTCTTTGACCCATGGAACGACAAAAGCAAAAATTGGGGGAGAAAGTAAGAATATACAGCAACTGTGTTTACCAATGGACACCCTCAGGTTTCTGATCTTTGGGATAAAACGCCAATATATATATAAATTATGCTTCATTTTTCTATGGGTGGACATCATATCATTGATTGTGAGCGGAAGTTGGGCGTGGTGGTATGTATGAAAGAATGTAGTAATTGTAAGTTCATTACATCGTAAGTCATATGTAGAGACCGGTCTATCTATGTAGATTTGTTACAATATATCATGATGGTGTCGATATGGCTTAGTGAGGTCGACATCGCATTAAAGAAATTCGTTGGAGGGAGGTTCGGACTTTTCATGACAGGCTGGGTGACTAATGCGTGCTCGTCTGTTGCGCCAGGGATTGCGTCACTCTATTGTCGTTTGGGATGGATGGTGTTGGGGACGGATGGGGTGATAGTGGAAGTGGTGTCGGCTTTGGTTGTGACTAGGTAGGACGAAGTGGTACTCGCAGGAAGGCAATGTAAAAGCGCTGCCTCTGTTGGCAAACCTCAGGACCCACCCGTGGTGTGCACGGGTATATCCGGACTTGCTGGAACGTTGGGAGGATTCAAAGTAGGATAGGAAAGAGATGGATCCATCGGGTTGGCAACGGCCTGAGTTGATATGGTGTCGTGAACTGGCACAACATCAAGTTCTGGCGTTTGCAAGGGCTCCAAGGGCAGAGCACATGCAGCATCAGGGGCAATGCCTGGACTGGCGGCAGCTTGTGACTCGATCCTGAGTTCGGCAGGTTCAAGATCAGTTGTCAAGTTGTTTGAGGGTTCTAGCTGCTGAGAAGAAGTGGGTGCAGTGACTGCATTGGCGACAGGTCGAAGGTTGTTGGTGTCATGGACAGGTGCAACATTAGTACTTGCTGTATTTGAAGGCTCTTGTCGGACGACTAGAGCAGATCCTAAGGCGAGCTCGACATCTGTACAAAGGTGTAAGCAAAGCTTGTCTGTTGATGCTAACGGCGACGATGTGTTAGGCACACCTTGAGATGACTGGTTTGAGCTGTGATGATGCTCACGCCAAAATCGCCAAGCCTTGTAAGACTGATAGATAGTGACGACGCCGATAATCGTTGCAGCAGTGCCGTAGACGACCGTGGTGACGATATCAGCTGAGATGGAAGGCATTATTTGCGTATTGCGTAGGACGGGTGAAGATCCAAAAAATCAGTCTTCTCCACGACCGAGAGCTGTAGGGAAGGTATATGACTAGAAAGGTAGGAAAGCACCGCTGCTTGTATGCCAGGACTGAGAGTTATAGGGAAGGGATATGACCAGAACGGTGGGAGAGCGGCGCTTCTTATATTCCATCTTTGGACAAGGCTGAACACTACTGGGCGGTATTACAATGAGAAGATTGAGCACAGAAGCGTAGGGTTACAGGATCTTGGGTTATGGTGAGAGAAAAGCGTTCTGTTGGAAAGAGAGAATCGACGTAATGGTAGGTGGAAGAAAGTCACGACAGCCAGCCGCAGCCTCCTGCCATGGCTATTAATTCTTTTCAAACGGAAAAGGCCGGATGGAATTGAGGATAAATGCGCTTAGTTTGGTGGGCGAATGTGTATTAATTGCACCTGCCGGGGATTAGCGTGTTCGGCTGACGAAGCGAGCAGTGCTGGTGGCTTGGGGGTATTATTGAGGAGGAGCGCACCAGCGCGGAGGAGCAAGAGTTTGATAGGTTAAGGGGATATAGGTCGTGCAGGTCGTAGCCAGAACGGGGGCACTGACGATACGAAGGAGGGTGATGTGCATGAGGAAATGGGTAGCGTCAGTTACGACTGAGGTATTATTGAGAGGGAGCGAACCAGCGCGGAGCAGCAAGAGTTTGATAGGCTAAGGGGATATAGGTCGTGCAGGTCGTAGCCAGAACGGGGGCATTGACGATACGAAGGAGGGTGATGTGCATGAGGAAATGGGTAGCGTCAGTTACGACTGGGGTATTATTAAGAGGGAGCGAAACAGGGTGGAGGAGCAAGAGTTTAATAGAGAAATAACCTGTGAGGGTCCTGAGGCTTGACTCCTATGAGGGTGTTGGGGGAGGAGGGAAAACCAGTCAGTGGCCCGTGCTCCGTCTCCGCTACCATCTGCTCTGCTCATCAGTTGACGCCCGTTTTCGCCTGTAGATCAACAATCCTTACGCGCACTCCACCGTCTCTTGCCAACTCCCCAGCCCGACCCATCTCCAAACCCCCAACCTCGTCAACCATGGATGTTGGCGCAGTTCCTAGTGCACCCTTCTCCACCTCACCCTTCCTGTCTACCATCCCCTGCCCTTTGTCATTCGGCATGCCCCTCAACACCCTCTACTCCTTTCCCAACTGCTCATCCTTCCTGCACCTATGCTATCCCTTCTCCGACTGCTCGTCCCTCTTGCACCTTACCCTATCCTTTCTCAATTTGCTCATCCTTTCTGCGCCTTACCCGTTCCTCGCTCGCCACCGCTAGTGCCGTACAACTCCTACCCACTCAACGCTTTGGGCACACAACCCCATGCACCCGCAAACTCCCACGCGCAAACCATCCCACACATTGAATGCCGACGCGCATTGTTGGACACAGGCTGCAGGTCGAGAAACAAGGTAGATCTAAGATCTGACCCAACATTGTGCACAATGCATAATCCTACATTCCCGGCAACCACCGTAATTAATTGTAAGTTGTGTTTCTTGAGGGAATCTGCCTCGAACCAGCGAGACCCACAGTCGAGATCAAGGCGCAGGCTGGGCCTTGCGCTGACCTTTTGATGTGGGAGAGGTAGGAATGGCGGTTGAGCAAAAGTACGTTTCTATGTCATAACCCGGTGGCGAAGAAAACCCGGTGGCGTTGACCGTTTGTGGCTATTTTGTGTGATGTGTCACCCTTCTTACTTATCACCCTCCTTACTTATATCCCTCTTACTTATCACCCTTCCTACTCTAGACCTCTTGGAGCATTGATCCCCTAGACTCTACCTATCCACGTTCTGCCCATCCATATTCTGCTGCACGGAAGGAATAACATTTTGCGCACCACGAAAAATACCTTTGAAACATTTCTGCCCATGGGAAGGAGTGTGCTTGGTCTAGATTTGTTAAATTTAATAATTTTGCGCACTACGAAAATTACTTTAAAAACGTTTCACACCTCACACCCTGTGGTTATTAATGTTCTGCTCAATCGTATTCTGCTTATCCATGTTCCGCCCTTCCCTTACCTATTTATCCGTGTTTCCCTCAACGGGTTTCTGCTCAGCCGTATTGTGCTCGTTCACGTCCTGCCTATCAATGTCATGCTGTCCATGTTCTGCTCATCGATAGCTGCCTACCTTTGCTCCGGCCCAACTATTCTTCGCCTTTGAACCCCTCCGATCCCGCCTCTTCGTTTCTGCCCGGGCATACCTTTTGCCTATCTCGTTATCTCATCGACCTAACAAGGAACATAGCAATCGACCCCGCGAAGCTTATACCTCAACCTTAACATTCAATCAATAAATGGAAGCCCGTCCAATCAATAACAGCTTATCCCTAGATAAAGAATACTGTGAAATGAATAATCTTAACAGTTCTTGCTTTTCAAGCACCGTGCCCGAAAAGCAGTCTATTTTCCGGCTTGTAGCTGTCCAAAGTACTCACACCTTCCAGACAGAATGTCCTGCTGTTGTTATCCAACTCCTACCAGATGAAATTGCGTAAGTCGACGAATCCGTGGAAGACACTTGACCATCTCTCAATATTCGATGAGGCAGCACGTTAAGGAAAGGTGGTGTAGTAGGCAAGAGTGAGCAGAGTCCGGAAGAGAATGCGCACCGGACTTATCGTTCAATGCTCTTCTCCTCAGAGTACGCATATTCTGTGAAACAACAGAGAAACAAATTCTGAGGTCCATCGCTAGCATCGCTTGTAAGACTTGCACATGTCTTCGACGCTAGCGTACCAGTGCCGCTATTGGTACTATTAGTTAGCAAGGATCTCATCATACTACAGAAATTGAGCCAGATTCGACTGCTTGAAAGATACCAGCAGCGATCCGCTCGATGCGTGTTGCAGAAGAACTTTTTCCAGAAGGAAGTCATCTATTCAACCTAGTACTTTTCCCTACCAAGAATGTACCTCGTTGAGATAATGGACTAAATGGGTATCATGTTGAAGGCCGAATGTTGAAGAAGGCCGGTCCAATGCAATCCTTCTAAGACTCCAATTGTATGCTAATGTCCGAAATCACTGGCGATCTCCCATCACGTCGGTGCAGGTGCCGCCGCCCCAGTCATGCCGTCTATAGAGTCCACAGGCGCACAGGAGCAGAAGAGATTCATATCGCCGTAAGCTTTTACAGTGTTAGCAGACTTAAACTCGGTTTGGTGATATGGTTGACGTACCATCGTCAATCCTAGTGACACTGGGCCAGAACTTCTTCTCCTTCAACCAGGGCAGTGGATAGGCGGCTTTCTCCTTTCCGTAGCTTCTATTCCACTTCTCGCCTATAAGCAGATCCTGCAGCGAGTGCGGTGCCATCTTCAGAACATTTTCTTCTTTCGGCTGGTCCCCCTTCTCAATGTCCGCAATCTCTTTGCGTATCTCAATTAGGGCGTCACAGAAGCGGTCGATTTCAGCCAGATCCTCACTTTCTGTCGGCTCAATCATTAGCGTATTTGCTACAGGCCAGGACATGGTTGGGGCGTGGAAGCCAAAGTCCTGTAGACGCTTAGCAACGTCGATGGCCTCGATGTTAGCTGTGTCATGGAAGGGACGGACGTCGAGGATGAACTCGTGTGCGCAGCGGCCGGCAGTGTTGGTGTAAAGGATCTTGTAGTGAGGTTTCAGGCGAGACATGATGTAATTGGCGTTGAGTATAGAGATTTTCGTTGCGTGAGTGAGTCCCCGCCCACCCATCATCTTGATATATGCCCAACTAATGGGAAGAATGCTTGCAGAACCCCATGGTGCTCCACTTACAGGCGCAATGCTCTTATCGCCGCCAGTCTGGACAAGTGGATGGCCAGGTAGGAAAGGTGCAAGATGAGACTTGACGCCTATAGGACCGACGCCGGGCCCACCGCCACCGTGTGGAATGCAGAAGGTCTTGTGAAGGTTCAAATGACAGACATCAGCACCAATTTCGCCGGGCGAACATAGTCCAATCTGTGCATTCATGTTCGCTCCATCCATGTAGACTTGCCCACCATGGGCATGTACCATTTCGCAGACCGCTTTGACTTCTGGCTCAAAGACCCCATAGGTACTTGGATATGTGATCATGATTGCCCCAAGCTCCTCGCTGTATTTCTCGCATTTCGCTTTCAGGTCTGCCATGTCCAAATTGCCAGTTATTTTGTCGCACTTAATCGTCACTACCCGCATGCCACACATAGCAGCGCTTGCAGGGTTGGTGCCATGTGCGGATACTGGTATAATGCATATGTCTCTCTTCTTCCCGGGCTGCTCCTCTAGGTACTTGCGAATCACCCGCAGACCAGTGAACTCACCTTGAGCCCCAGAATTAGGCTGGAGGGACACCGCATCAAAGCCGGTGACTTCGGCTAGGTTGCTTTCGAGCTCATTTATCAGAGTTGTGTAGCCTTTCGCCTGGTCTACTGGAACGAAAGGATGGATCGAGGAGAATTCCGGCCAAGAAACAGGTATCATCTCAGTGGTTGCATTAAGCTTCATTGTACATGAACCCAGCGGAATCATTGAATGAGTTAACGATAGATCCTTGGATTGGAGATGATGAATGTAGCGAAGGAGTTCAGTTTCGGAGTGATGGGTGTTGAAGACAGGATGCTCAAGGTAAGCAGAATCACGCTTCAGAGAGTCAGGTATCCCTGTGACCGTCGATAAAGACAGCGAAAGATCTGTGGCGATTTGCGTCACAGAGGTGGTTTTCTGTCCCGACGAGAAATGAGCGAATACCGACAGGATATCCTCCAGATCTTTTGTCTCCACAGTTTCGTCCAACGTCACTCCAAGTCTGTCAGCGTCGAGAATCCGAAAATTGATACCCCTGGCCTCCGCAGCCCATGCAGCAATTTCTGGCGCTTTTCCAGTCCCTACATATATGGCTACCGTATCGAAAAGTGACCTGCCATCTCCGCCTCTGCCTTTTGAAGTGGTACGGTAACCCAACTGTCGAACGCCTTCTTCAATGATACGTGCACTATTAACTGCTTTTTGGGCTATGTCCCGGAGTCCCTTGGGTCCATGGTAAACTGCATAAAACGCACTCATGTTTGCAAGCAAAGCCTGAGCAGTGCAAATATTACTAGTAGCCTTCTCACGTCGAATGTGCTGTTCACGGGTCTGTAGTGTTAGCCTCATGGCCTTATTCCCAAGCCTATCCTTTGAGACCCCAATCAATCGGCCCGGAATCTTTCTCTTATACTTCTCTCCACAAGCAAAGAAGGCGGCATGTGGTCCACCATATCCGAAAGGCACTCCGAGACGCTGGGCATTTCCAAAAGCAATATCTGCACCAAACTCCCCAGGTGGTTTGAGAAAGGTCAAAGCTAGCAGATCTGTAGCCACACACATTGTAGCACCCTGGGTGTGCACACCGTCTGCAAGTCCTTGAAAGTCTTCCACGCCACCTTCTGTATCGGGATATTGCACCAAAACACCAATCAGATCATCTCCTGTATCTTTCACCCGCTTGCAACCATTCTCCAATATATCTGCCACTACTATCTTGATGCCAAATCCATCTGCACGCGACTGCAGTACGGCAATTGTTTGGGGATGGCATAGATGAGAGACCAGAAAAGACTTATCCGGCCTTTTCTGACGAGACACAGGTAAAGCGTTCATCGAAAGTGTCATAGCTTCTGCAGCAGCAGTGGGCTCGTCCAAAACTGAGGCATTCGCTATCGACAGTGCCGTCAGGTCGGTAACAACGGTCTGGAAGTTTAATAACGATTCCAGCCGTCCTTGACTTATCTCCGGCTGATATGGTGTATAGCTTGTGTACCATCCTGGTCCTTCGAGTACATTCCTTTTTATGACTTCTGGTACTTTTGTACCAGCATATCCACAGCCAATGTAGCTTCTCATGACCTTATTCCCGCTTGCGATTTGACGAAGTCGTGCTATTAATTCGGTCTCCGAGTACCCTTCCGGTCTCGAGTCGAATGCCGGGCCATTGATGTCGATGTTTTTCGTGCTCACTATATTCCTAGGCAGGACCTGATCTATGAACTCATCCAGTGACCCAATTGGAGGGTCCAAGGTCTTGAGCATTTGTTCTGCGTCGCTTGAGGATGGGCCGATGTGCCGCCGTGAGAAGGTATCCAAAGGGTCAAGCACTGAATTGCTCTGTAAGGTAGGCTTTGTGCCATTAGTATTACCGGTTGTAGCGTTGGTGTAGAAAGGCCTTTGCAAGGGTTTGATAGCAGACCTCGTGGCTCGAAGGCATTCGGAGCACGTCGTTGATGGCGAAATTCGCCGGGGCAAACTGCTCGCGTGCAAAAGAGATCTGCGCAGTACCGGCCGCATAACTGTGAATTTTGCTGTGCTGTTAGATGCTTGGGATTCTGTGCGGTTAGCCCTTCTCCATCGGAATGAAATGAACTCCACCACAACCACAATATTATGTTTTTGCGAGCTCGTGTGGTCGGCTGGAGCGTCAGTCGGGAGAATGCGGGGATAAGAGACTTTTCAACGATAACCGCGTTATGACGTAATAAAACAATTAGTGTGATCGCTAATGGCAGTAGATTGCGATTTCCATACACAATAAAATCCCCCATACTATCCCACGTAGTATAAAAAGATCTATATTGTGGTCACCTGTTCTAATTTTCGAATGTTTCACTATTGAGATACTCTATGATTCTACCTTGTATGCTTGCCCGACTATGTCCTCAGTAGTCCTGACTAATATTTTAAACGCTTTTTCCAAGTGTTCCTCGTCTGCTCTTTCATTTGCAGAGACAACTCGAATAGTGTATACACCACTTACGATGGTACTAGTCAAGAAAATCTCCCCAGAAGCATTGATCCTCTCATAAACGCGTTTGGTAAGAGAGTTTGTGTGATCCAACGCAGCAGTGGAAGTATGTGGCATAATATTAGATGTTGCAAGACCTTCACTGACCTCTGTCCCCGTCTGCTCGTTCAGAAGCCCCAAATTCATATGCTTAGGTGTTGCCAGGGTGAACACAGTCAATGCAAATGCTGGTGGCGCAATGATTCGAAACAAGTCTTCTCTTCCTTGTATCCAGTCGGCGAACTTCTTGCCTAGAGTGATATGCCGCCGTATGTGGGCCATTAGTCCGTTGACACCATATGTGCGGAGGACGAACCAAATTTTCAGGGCTCGGAAACGGCGACCAAGTGGTATCTGCCAATCTCGGTAATCGGTCACAAGGCCAGTATCTGAGAACGGGTTCCGAAGATAAGAAGGGGTGACACTTAGAGCGGATGTCAGGTCTTTGCGGTTGCGAACAAACAAGCAACTTGCGTCAAAGTTGGTTAATAGCCATTTGTGCATGTTCATATCGAAGCTGTCGGCGGCCACGAAGTCTTTTGCTATGTGGGCGTACTCCTCGCACACAAGAGCTGCGCCGGCATACGCAGCATCAACGTGGATCCAGATATTTCCTATTGAGCGAGTCTCCCTTATTACGCTTGTGATCTCATCGAATCGATCTACCGCACAGGTCGATGTTGTGCCAAGGGTGGTCAGAAGAAAGAACGGCTCGAGGTTTTCGCATTTACATTGCTCCAACGCAGCTTGAACGTCAGCACCTGTCAACGCGAGGTCGTTCTCGGAGCTGCAGGGAATAGACTTGTACCGGACACCAGCTATCAAAGCTGCCTTGGCCAAGCTGCTGTGGCTTTGGTCGCTGCCAAGAACGACCAGACGACTCATTGTTTGGTTCCTCTTGTCTTCTCTGTCTTTTCCTTCAAGTCTCTCACAGGCCGTAGTCAAGTATCTTTCTCTTGCGGCTACCACGACCGTAACAGTCGCTTCACTTGCGCTTCCCTGTATGACCCCACCACCTTCGCCTTCGCTTAGAAAACAATTCGGAAGATGTAGTGTCCGTGCAAGCCAGTCGAGGACCACGGTCTCGAGTTCGGTTACAGCGGGGGAGCAAATCCAATTGAAGGAAGGGGCCGTAAAAGCTGCTGAGTATAGTTCACCAAGCATAGATGGATACGTTGCATTGGCAGGGAAGAAGGCCATGAAGTTGGGGGATTGCCTTAGTCTTATTAAGCTTGATAACCGAGACATGATATCTGACTGCGCAACATACCAATGGGTTAGACCTGGCATTATCTTCGCTTCGATGTCTCTCTGTATGTCCGCCCATTGTTCTCCTTCTTCTGGTGGAGCGGACGGGAGAAGCTTGCGTAAGTAGCCTGGTTCGACATTGGAGACCACACGACGGTCTTGGATGGTATTATAGTAGTAGATGACTATGTTTGCGACACTTAGCTCTGCGCTTGGAAGGATTGGGTGTCTGGGCAGATCCTACTCTCCTCAATCGCTGCATGGGCTGCTCTGCGGAATTCTTCTGCATTCATGTCCACCGTCAGTGAAGGGAAAGATAATTTTGAGTGTGGAAAAGTACGTACTTTAGTGCTCCGTCCAAACTTGACTCATAGGTGTATGATGTAGCCCGCGGGGACAGAGAGACCAGCAACCCCTTAGGCCACTTCTGGAAGGCGGTGCCGGGGTTTTCCGTCCCCGCCGAGGCTAGGTGCCGTTGGGCACACCGAACGCGGAATTTGGCCCGCACCATTGGTGTCCCTTGGATGAGCATTTGTCCTGTGTTTGGTCCCAAGTGCAACAAGCGTCAATCAAGCTGTTTGACAATATCATTCGGAATCTCAATGAAAACCTTCGATGCTAGGTCTTATGATCGAAAAGGCGTCATTGCTGCTCTGTGTCCCCAGTTTATTTCTAGGGGCCTCCAGCCTTGCAGGTACCATTAATACTCGCATGTTCAATTTTTGTTGGGAAGTATTAGTGGCGATGTTTGACGGACTCGAAGCTCTGTGCTCGCGAAATATTCTGGAAAAGCATGAACGATGCAATATCCTTACTCACAGAGACATGATATAGGATTTTGAATCCAAATGACAGTTTTTGACTACTTCAGAAGACGCCTAAACAAGGGCATTCTTGGCAGAGCTATCTCTAGTGTCAGTGATGATCGTGAAGAAGACACAAGAACTATCGAAATTTAGGAATGTTGATATGAAAGGCTTGGACATACCGAGTGGCATTCTGTGGCGCAGTTGATAGTTGATGACAATATACCCAGCCAACAACGCCGGCTGCAGCCTTCTTGGTGGCAACATATAAAAGACTGGTTGTTCTGGTCTGTGAATCGATGCGAATGGTGTAATTTCCTTTTCCATGTCTGATTCCATCAACATCCGAAGTGTAAGCCCAATAAATAGAGGGAACAGACTGACTTCATTTGAGGGGCGGGAACTGCGGGGTTGATTCCTCATCAAATAAGGGCCCCCCAAAGGCCATCGCGCAATTTACTTGCAGGGTAGACTGATCAAAAGATATAAAGTCATCGCATTCCTGCACATTTCAGACCCTGTTCCACTACTCTTTTGATTTCAATTTAAAAAAAAGCTGCAGAAACCGACTCACAAACATACAACCGAGATGCCTCACGCAACCGCTACGTTCAACGGCAAAGTCATTGCCGAAGCTGACAAATGGGAATTTGTTGAGGGAAATGTTTACGTGATTATACCGTTGGCAGTGGACAATACTCCAGGCTGACAAGAGCAGTTCCCTCCAGACAGCGTCGACAAGTCGGTCTTGAGCGACTCCACTTTGACTACCGTTTGCCCTTGGAAGGGTACGGCATCTTATTACAACATTAGCGTGGACGGTAGGATTTGAGTAACACATCCCATAGACAAAGATTGATATGGAGAATGATAGGCCATGAAGCCAAGGACGCTGCTTGGTATTATGCAAGCCCGAAGACGGACAAAGCATCCCCTCTGAAGGATCACGTTGCCTTCTGTAGGTGAAGTATACTCCAAAACAGTCACAATTGCTGACACTCTATTAGACAAGACCAAGGTCGACGTCAAATCGGAGTAAGATGCACGCTGTTTGCTTGGAGATCTTGTGGATCTGACTTTGCAAAAGCAAAGCCAAGAGCGAGGCAGGATGCTGCACTGTCTGCTAAATCTAGGCGCTAGATTTCGTGGATAGAAGCTACTGAGTTCCTTTTCGAGCGAGCTGTCCAGATCATTAAACATAGTGCAAGATTTTGCAATATAAGTAGGTCCCAGGAAAGTGCCTCTCAAGCCTGTTGAAGTGATCGGTTATTGGACATTGTCTACCATTTTGCCTTTTTGTCTAGAATTGTAATCACCCCCATGGATTAGAGTCAGAGCAACGTGATCAGTCAAGGGATGCGACGTTGCAAGGTTGCACTTGAGAATTATGGTGCTTCCAAAAACCGGATCACGGGAGTAATCGGCTAAACTAGAAATACTCCTAGCGTATGACCTAGCGTTATATGAACTGACGAATTGACGCGACGCGTCTACGTAGTATATCAGATTCGACTTGGGCTTCTTGATAGTGCTACGAGTACCATCTATTTCGGTGAATACCCAACATGGCTGAGTACGAGGATAGTCAATACAACAACAGCAACCGTGCCTTTTTACAAGCTTTCATTGCCAGGAATCCGCTTACATTGGAAGATGCCAAACCCATCCTCGCATCTATCTTCTCGGCTCATGGTAAGTACAAGTCCAGAAAGGGCGATCGCATTGCCTCGCACTGAAATACACCAGAAAGGCGAGAAATCCTTGCCGAAGATGTGACTCAATCTGACTTCAACTCCTACATCTCTGCTGCAAACAACGCAATTTCTCCGTTTGATCTAGAGATAAGAAGTAGCTACCACCAAATCACCCGAACCCGCATATTCGCTCTCGTCAATTCTACTAGCGATCCCATCACTCAACTGGCTACAACTCATGCAGCGGACGAGATCAGCTTCCTCAAACGAGTCCTAGATGCCATGTTCGAAACCTACAACACCCAGCGCCATGAGATCATGGCAATCACATCAATGCAAGCCGTCCATTTAGCCAAAGCACCTGCGGAGGATAGAAGGCAAACTCAGAATGGGATCGATACACAGGGAAGCTCAGGACAGAGCCTTACCCAGGTACAGGCAGAGAAGACTATGAACACACTGGTCGAGGAAGGTTGGCTCGAGAAGAGTCAGAAAGGCTTCTATAGCCTGAGCCCAAGAGCGCTAATGGAGCTGAGAGGATGGCTTTGGGAGACCTACAATGATATCGACGAGGAAGAAGACGAAGGAGACGAGGAAGAGAGTGTGTCGAAAAAGATCAAATTGTGCTTTGCGTGCAAAGAGATCATCACTACGGTGAGTATGAAAAGGCAGCTTGGTGGCTATTCAGGCTGAAGACATGTTTAGGGTCAACGATGTCCGAAGAAGACATGCCTATGCCGACTACACGATATATGTACACAGAGCTTCTTCCGAACACAGCAGTCGAAAAAATGCCCACTTTGCAAGACAGACTGGACCGGCAACGACTTTGTGGGGGAGAGAGCAGCTGTTGCACTCAAGACTAAGAGGAGGAGCTTGGGCGGAGCAGCGGCCAGGAGGCAGACGCCAGTCGCTATGGAGGAGGAGCGTGCAGAGGTAAATGAAGAGGAAGAGGGAGAGGGCTAAGACTGCACCAAGAATCTGTCCGTCAACTGTTACCGAAAACACTCATGCTTTTCCGGGTCCAAAGTCAGGGCCGTTAAATGTCGACCTTGTCGACGTTATTGGTACCAGGTCAATGCGCATCACGTGGGCCCAATTCATAATCACCGTCATCAGGTGTGGCGTCCAGTGGGGAGATGGAAGCATGGCGCATGGCGTCAAGCATGATTGGTGTTCCCTTTCGCTAGGGGTCACCCACCCTGGCCAAGCGGGGAAGCTATCGAGGTTTAGGCCATCTTCAGCCTCGCTAAATCTAGGTACCCCACTTTGCAGCGGGGAAATCCCCGCCTTCGCGTGGCTTGACGCCTAAACATTCCACTCTTCCAATGGAATCCCTTCCTACCTGCCCGATCAAGGCAACTACGACGTAATTCCGCCACTAAAAATTAAAAGGCTGGCTACCAAGCTTCCGGAAGCTTACAAAGCTTTCAAGCTCTGGTTCCTGGCCATTCTTTTTTGACATCATGCTTGTACCGTGCATTCAACGCTTACTGTACATATTCTTCCGCTCGCCCCACAATCTACAAACATGTACCTTCAGCAGGTTTCTATCTGACTCCTTGCCGCTGAATCGCAGTCAATCTGCAAGGGAGATCCTGCTATCTACTTCACCAATTGACATGATGCATTGCCTGCGCTCCTTGCTGCTTTCTACGCTCGGTTTCTTTCTGTTCGGCATTCATGGTGATGCACAAGGCGTTAGCCCCGGCCAGGCTTTGAACTCCACTACTTCAAACTCGATATATAATACGCGCTTTGAGAATGTGACATGGGACAACGCTGCGTGGGAAGTGCGCACCACCAATTTGGATCAAGGCCATTTCCAGTCCCGTCTAAGCATAGCCAATGGCTACCTAGGCATCAACGTCGCTGCAGTCGGACCTTTTTTCGAATTTGACACTCCAGTCGACGGCGACGACATCAATGGCTGGCCTCTGTTCGACCGAAGACAGACTTTTGTGACGATTGCCGGCTTTTTCGACAAACAGCCCACCACCAACGGCACGAATTTCCCATGGCTTAATCAATATGGAGGTGAAAGCGTCATAAGTGGTGTACCTCATTGGAGTGGTATAGTAGTGGATCTTGGTGCCGATGTATATTTGGATGCTACTGTCGATAATACAACTATCTCGAATTTCAGCTCTGCATTGAACGCGAAGCAGGGTATCGCGACCTGGTCATACACATGGGCTCCGGCCAATATGAGCACGTCGTTCGAGATCAGCTATACTATGTTCGCTCATAAGCTTTATATTAACCAGGCATTCGTGCAGCTACAGATCACGCCTTCCGCAGATACCAATTGTACCATTGTTAACGTAATGGATGGCACAAGCGCCCTTCGAACAAACTTCACAAGTAGTGGTATGGAGGGGTCTCGGATCTACTCAGCTGTTACGCCCTACAATGTCCACAACGTGACCGCTTACATTTACTCCACTATGGAAGGATCTGCTGAAGTGGACATGTCATCACTTGCAATCGTGACGGACAAACTGTACATTGGCGTGAATGATTCCAGTATTGCACAAGGAGCGAGTGCGGCTCTGAAAGCTGGACAGACAACGACGGTGACTAAGTACGTTGGTGGAGCTTCATCCGATGGCTTCCTAGATCCTCAAAGGACCGCTTCAGGCGAATGCATGCAAGCTATGCAAAATGGGTTTGAGCAATCTATGGCAACACATGTGCAAGAATGGGCTGTCGTCTTCCCTGACGATTCCGTCGATAATTACACTTACCCTGAGAACGGCACACTTCCAGCGGATCAGTATATTATTGAGTCAGCAATCACTGCAGTGCTGAACCCGTACTACTTGCTACAGAACACTATCAGTGCGAACGCTCTTTCCAACGCCAGCTACGCTCCGATCGATACTTGGAGTATCAGCGTTGCAGGGCTGACTTCCGATTCGTATGCCGGATTGGTCTTTTGGGATGCCGAAATCTGGATGCAACCTGGTTTAGCAGTTGCACATCCCCAAGCAGTAAAGCAAATTGCCAATTACCGAGTTGAGCGGTATGGACAGGCAAAGGCCAATGCTCAGACTGCATACCAGTCTTCAAAGAATACTACTACCTTTTCAAGTGATGCTGCAGCCTTCTCTTGGACTAGTGGAAGGTATGGGAATTGTACTGGAACTGGTCCCTGTTTCGGTGAGTACAATGAGTTGGTCATAGGAGATTCATGAGGCTGATATCGTATACAGACTACGAATATCACATCAATGGCGACATTGCTCAGGAATTTGCGAACTACTGGGTTGTCTCAGGTGATACAGAATTTTTCAACTCATCATTGTACCCCGTCTATCATTCAATTGCCACGTTCTACTCCGAATTAGTCAACAAGAATGGTTCGTCATACATGTTGACCAATATGACGGATCCGGATGAGTATGCCAACGCAGTCGACAATGGAGGCTATACAATGCCACTGATTGCAGACACGTTGACCAATGCAAATACGTTTGCCGGATTCCTTGGACTGACGCCCAATTCAACATTCGCCGACATCGCATCTAACATCTTTATCTCTCGGGACGGAAGCGCTGGTATCATCGACGAATACACAGGCATGAACGGCAGCATCTCCGTCAAACAAGCAGACGTAGTCCTGGGTACCTTCCCCTTGAATTTCCAAGTAAATTACACAGCGCAAGACTCTCTTAACGATCTTAATTACTACGCCGGCAAGCAATCCCTCAACGGCCCTGGCATGACCTACGCCATCTTCAGCATCGTCGCCAGCGAAGTCGAGCCTTCCGGTTGCTCCTCCTACACTTACCAGCAATATTCGGAACAACCCTACGCCCGCGCCCCCTGGTTCCAGCTCTCGGAACAACTCATCGACGACTTCACTCTTAATGGTGGCACCCACCCTGCTTATCCCTTCCTCACAGGCCACGGCGGCGCAAATCAAGTTACTATCTTCGGCTACCTGGGACTCCGCCTCAATCCCACCTTCACCCTTAGCATCAATCCATCCCTCCCCCCTCAAATCCCCAATCTCAAATACCGCACCTTCTACTGGCAAGGCTGGCCCATCTCCGCCATAGCAAACCAAAAACACACCACCCTCACCCGCCTGCCAAACCCCTACATAACCGCAAACATGACCTTCGCCAACACCTCCATCCCCGTACAAATCGCCAACAGCAACTCAACCTCCTACATGCTCCCCCCCAACGGCACCATCACAGTCCCCAACCGCAACATCGCCAACATCACCGCCGTAGCAAACAACATAGCCCAATGCCTCCCCATCACCTCCCCCGACGACTTCCAACCCGGCCAATTCCCCATCTCCGCCGTCGACGGCGCCGCCTCCACAAAATGGCAACCCAACTACTCCAACATCTCCCAATCCCTCACCCTCACCCTCTCCTCCCAACCCTACCAACCCATCACCGCCTTCTTCTTCGACTGGGCGCAAAACCCCCCCACAAACTTCACAGTCCTCTTCCACAATACATCCTCCCCCACGGATCCGTCCGCTATAACAGCCACCGCAGTCTCCACCGTCGATATCAGTGTTCCTTATAACACTTCGCTCGTTGCGATGGTTACGCCTTATATGAGTAATACCACGAATGTAACTCTCAATCCGCCCGTGTGGAGCGGTAATTACGCTACGCTGGAGATTCAGGGGAATCAGGCTAGTAATTTGACTAATAGTACGGGCGCGACGGTGGCGGAGTGGGCGATTATTGGGAGTGAGGGGCAGGTTTTGCCGGTTGCTGGGGGGGTCTGATTTGTGATGATGGGTGGGTGGGATGTTGGTAATGGGAAAAGTGTTATTAAAGTGAATGGAAGTGGGTGTTTATCATATTGTAAATAGCGTGTTGAGAGTGTTGGTGAGGTTATACAGAGTGAGAGAGGGATATACGAGATATGAGCGGGGTGATTGTGAGTAATGTTTACATATTTAGATAATGGAACGGCATATACTGGATATACGGCTCCTAAAGTCTTCACTTGTGCATGCACTCATTCGCTGCATTGGGGTTGGGCCTGTTGTTGGATGGATAGCTGAGGTTACGTTGATTCGCTTTGAGGTTTTGTATCACGTGGATGGTAGACCGATCACTCAGCTACTTTTTGAACTGTGGAAGAGATGTGCGGATGGGGTTTAGGACGGAGGAGGTGGGTTTGAAGGGTATCATGATGTTTGTAGTATACTTGATTTATTTCTTTAATCTTCAGGATGTTAGAGAAGAAGTGTAGACCTCTATCGTCTCGCCTTCTCGCCTGATTTGCTGTGAGCCAAGCATGTGGCTGTCAAGCCTTATGGCTGTGCGTGCGCTCGGAATATAAGGATCCGACTCCGAAGCACTCAGCCGATAGGCAGCCATACTTACTAGCTACAATGACGGTCAAGCCTGCTCTGGTGTTAAGAACCCTATCCCGGCGGGGTGAAACACCCTGCGTAATGGAACTTGGTTCGGGTGCTTCGATATCAAGCGTCTAACTTAAAGCCAACGTTCAGCAAGAAATAGTGGTCTCGATATAAATTCGTATTTATACTATTTCGATAGTGTGAAGAGAAAAAGTGTTTACGTTCTTATCATGATCTGAGTCTACAGGAAGTAATCCATTAGAAACAGAGAGAAGCATATCTTTGTCGAGCCCACGCAGCTTTAGCAACCCGGATCGACGGTACTGATGGACACCGTTACCGGTTTTTTCTAGCAGGAGGCCAAACAATGTATTTTCGAAAGGTCCAGAGCTGTGAATACTGCTTCGCATTGGTAGGAAAAAAAATGAGTCCTTAGTGGAAGATGACAAACGCGTATAGGAATCGTTATCCAAGCTAGCGCTGCTAAATTTGTGGGTCAAGAAGGGGCCCTGCGTAAAGGACGCCTTCCATTCGCGGGTACGGTACTTCGAAGAAGTATCTTGGCTGGAGGCGAGTTCGACGTAATATAGTGAGCCTCGGATGATAAGGAAACCACTATTAACAGGACCATATTGATCACCTTGGGGGAACGTTTTCACTTCGACTATATCGGCGTAAACACCAAGTTGATCCTCCTTGTAAACTCCTAACAAATAGTACGAGATACGACCGCCAATGGAGGCCCATGACCATGATGGCGCGATGTACTGAGATAAATGATCCTTATGGATCACTTTAACTTCTTCTTCGAGCGTGGATCTTTCCCACAGGAGCTCAGTCATAAGCTCAGGTCTCCAGAGTCCGGCAACGTAATCTTCCTTTGGGCTTTTTAACACTTTATGAACCATACGGGCAATTCCAGCGAACGCGGTAAGTTTATCAGTCGCGACAGTCAAGTGCTTTTCCGAGTATTCTATCTTAATTCGCTTCCAAAGGTTGGACGCATCTTCGGATTCGAGTAGCTTGATGATACTTTTAGTCGGTAGCCCAAGGTAGTCTATGTCGTGATCTTCTAGACCTTTAGGGTAGACTTCAGAGGCAGCTAAACAATGACATTCCCAGCGGACTTGATCTTTTGAGAGATGAATTGTTCGCTTTGACAATAGCCATTCTTGAAAAGCCCAACCGCGGGTGCTGAGCGGTTCCAGGTCTCTCTCTTCTGCCCACCCAGGTCTGTTTAAAACCAGCTTACTATCAGGGAAACAGTACCAACTTGCTGTGATGCGACAGGGCCATACTGATAGGGGGCTTCTAGAATGATATAAGCCCCCATCGGAATCGGAAGAGCCGGTCGCTGATATGGTGAGAGATGAATTCGCATAGAAGTCGCCCATCAAGGATGCTTGATGACTCCAGTCCTGATGTGAATCCTGTACAATGCACAAAGCATCGATCCATAGATAGCGAATACCGAGTTTTCTGGTCAAGAGCACCGCTTCTTGAAATGTCCTAGGAAGGGTATTCAACTGAATGCTGGTTTGAAATTGAGCGAGGCTGCTCGTTGTCAAAGAGGTCTTGCAATGCCCACCCCAACAATGGCTTAAAGTCACATACATCGTATGAACTGGGAGTGGCTCAGTGGATTCCAGTTTGATTAGATCTGTGTGCAAAGCTGGGGCCAGGTCAAGCAGTCTAAGGGGGAGTATGTCTCGTGTCGCAGTGACGGTCTGAATGTCAAAGCATTTGCTATGAGAAGTCAGACACTCCCCCATCCAGTGTGCAATCTGCAGGAGAGTTGCATCTGAACAATTCAGGTAGGAAGTTGAACGCTCTTCATTAGTATAATCTTGTTCTTCAGGGTTAACATCGAGCTTAGCAATCTTTGACCAAGCTTGCTGCTTAGTAAAGAATATATGGTCGAAATCATCAGAATCATCAGATTGTGCGGATTTGTAATGCCTCCAAGCGTTGACTTGCAACTCATAAGAATCTCCGAGTTGATAATAAGAATCTCCTATTCGATAAATTAGGATCCCTATTTGTCGGCAGGACGAAACAAAAGCTTCGTCAAGGTCTTTGCGCATCATTTCAAGGTCTGGTAGGTTGATTTGACTCAATATCAGATTACAAAGGTGGCAACCTGCATCTGCCGAGCTTTCTAATGTTCGTATATCATGATGAAAGCGGTAAGAACGGTCATTGTCAATTGTATCGGGGCGATGTACCCCCCATACGGCTTCGCTATCAAATAGGGTGATGCATAGCTCGCATAGTTTATCGAACTGAACACTTCCGCCGAAGTCCTGATCAAGAGTATGATATGAAAGTGACATTATCAGTAAAGAGTAATCCTAACTTGTTCGCATATAAGAGGGTTCCAGCTGGAAATAGGTCGTTGACGAATCAGCACCGGATAAAAGCTTTGAGAGAGGAAAGGGCTCCTAGAACGATCGACAGCCTTGTGAAAAGAGTATAGCTGCGCTTGAATCACTTTGAGAGTCTGCTTTGAAAAACGAGTAATACTCTACAGGATAAGTTTGTGAATGCAGTTGCAGAGCGGGGAACAACAGAGACCGACACTAAAAGTCTTGATTTGCGCTAACTACTTCAAACGAGCCCTAACCCTAGCTAGATATCGGTGCCCCGGAATGTGCCCAAAGACTTAGGAGGCCTACAGGCCCTAAATATGATCTCTTAGCGGCTATTTATAGGGGACACCCGACCCTATAGGCCCAATAAATGGCTTGAGGGTACGCGATTTAGAAGTACTACGCCCAAGCGGCTGTTGTCCGCTTTAGGCATCCCTCTTAGGGGTGGGCTTATGGTGCTAAGAGCTTGGCATGCCAAAACCGTTAGCGCAAATTAGGACTTTTGACGGTCTCTGTATCACGATAAGCCTCATCTTATAATTTACCCCCTCACACCCCCTCACACCCCCCCCAGACAACCCTCTAAGCACCCCTCCTGACCTGCTCCCACATAAATCCCCGGATATCCCCGTATAGATGCCGACTAAGCGCTGACTAAGCAGCCTTTTTGATCAGGGGGTGATCAAGGGTGTAATTCGGGGCATACAAGGGGGGATATGAGAGGGTGTTTAGAGGGGTACTCTGGGGAATACTCCAGGGGGCACTTGGGGGGGGTACTCTAGGGCTGCTTAGGGGGGTGCTCAGGGGGTCATCTGGGGGGTACTTGGGGGGTTATCTGGGGGTTTATTTAGGGGGGTGTACGGGGGTAAATTATGAGATGATATCTAAGGGTACAATAGGTATTCAACGCGTGAAATTTATGAAAATTTTGTCCTATGTAATGTAGTTATGTTCGGTAATGGAATGGAATGAAAGATACTGAGGTGGATATACGGATTTTAAGTCTCACTTGTGAATGCACTCATTCGCTGAGGTGGGGTTTGGGACTGTTGGCTGATCGATAGCTCAGGTTGAGATTTTATAACGTGGATTTATTTTAGACCCACTCAGCCCACTTTTCAAACTGCGGAGGAGATGTGCCGATGGGGCTTGGGACTGAGGAGGTGTGGGTTTGGAGGTGTATCAGTTTTGTAGCATAATTGATAATTCTCTTCAGGATTTTAGAGAAGGAAGTGTAGACCTCTGTCTCTGTCCGATCTTTCAGTCTGTTCTGCACCATCTGTACATTTGCCCTCTTTATGATGTATATTAAAACATCCACAGAATGGATGGAATCTTCTGCGGCCAAGCTTGAAGGAATTGAGTGCTCAAACGCCAAAGTGATATTAGTGCTTAGACTGGATGGGTGCTATCGGTAATTGTGATCGTGGTGAGGTAGCTGAAGGAATGAGATTGAGTATTCTGTGTAAGCTCGGATTAAGATTATATACTATCTTTCCATGCACTTGTAGCGAGACCTCTCAGATATGATTCACATGGAAGGGCGCCTCAGCGAATGGACACACTTTATTATTGACCTTGTCTCAGGAAGCTATTCGAAGGGGTTTACTGGGTATGTTCCGTGGTGTTAAGAGCGATGATCGTTTGAAGCCCGGTCCCAAGGATTGGTAGTTGAGATAGCAGTGTTGTTCCTGCTGATGGTTTCCGAGAGCTAGTCCAATTTGAGGTTTTGAGGAGTCACTATCCGATTCTTCGGAGCTGGATATTTATATAGGCTAGTCTGATTGGGTAGACCCAATATAGTTATGCGATTGCGAAGGCAAGACCAGTATTCCGCGCTTTTCTCAACCAATCTGTGGCTCAGCACTACTGACGTTCGAGATGTCGCCAAAAGTCCTCGTTCCTGCAATTCCGAACTTTGAGTAAGATGCGTCCTAAGGTGGGTACGGCCCCACACATATCTTTTCGGCTTCCACGTTTCTTATCACCGTTTCTGTCGTAGCACCGACAGCAGTAGCCTCCAGAGCATTGACGGCCATGAAAAACCAGGTTGGCTCCGTCAAGTTCATCCCTTTCGGCTGACACAGCAGGATCCAAAGCCATGGTCCCATATCACCTGCTCGATTCGCTAGACTTGCCGCTGCGATTTGAGGTACATTAACCTCCAAGGCGAAGTCAAATGGTTCGCTATCTTCCTGTTTGTATTCCCAAATGTGGGCCCAGTAATGAGGCCAAGTACCCCACTGTTCCCCACCTTCATAAAATCCGACGAGAGAATTAAGTTGGTAATTAAGGAAGTGAATATCGAGCTCGATGGTTTTGAAGTCCCACCAGTTACTAGATGGACGTAGCGTGACGTCCACTGAGTTCCATACCCTGACTAGTCGCATTTGTTCATAGTGTGCTTGGAATTTTGATGCGGCTGCAAGACCTCGTATTACGTTTTCTTCGAGAGAGGGAACTCTTCTTGGGTCAGCGCAACTTGTCAAGTAGATGAATATGGCAATCATATAAAAGGAGATAGGAATCAGCCGGGTTTGCATCTTGGAATGGGAGGTAGGTGAAAATCAGAAAACGCGTTATGCGCAGCTTCTGTGTATAAATTCTGCTGTTAGAGCGCCTGTCGGCAGTCGTCTCGAAGCACGTCTCGCTGACGCAGTGGCAACGTTTATAAAAAGCTGGGATCAGACCTGACCCGATCGTCTGAATAGCCCCGCCAGTGTTATTGAGTACTTTGGCTCAGATGAAAAGTACATTCAGAGCACATCCTAAGGTAATTGTAAAACTGTCCTTCGCGCTTGTCGCAAGTTAGTACTAATGGCAACATATCATTGGCAACTACCTCCTGCAGTAAGAGCAATATGACGATTCACTCCCGCGGCGACTGATCCTCTGGTGTCAATGCTCTGTATACGATAGTAGGCTACGGTCTGGATCCTTAGAATTGGGCAAAACAAACGCTTGAGCTGTGGTAACGTTATGACCACCTACAATCGTCTTCAATCAAGAATGATGCAATAGTAATCAGAAGATTGATAGTCGGTGAATCAGATGAAAAGTCCACTTGAAAGCCCTTCACTAAAGCCCCCCTCGGCTAAACCTTCCCTCCCGTCCCCAACATCCTCATAGATAATCTTCACCCTCACCCTTCCCCTCCAATAACACAACCACACTCTTAGCCATGTACCTAACCCTCACTCCCCTCCTCACCCTCCTCCTCCCTCTCCTCGCCCTCACAGCAACTTCCCCCCCTCCCTCCATCCACACCCTAACCCTCCACCACCTCCCCTCCACTCCCACCTCCACCCCCCTCCCCCTCGCAATCCTAACCTACCACCCTCACCACCCACACCTCTCCACACTCCAATCCTTCACGCCCCCCTCCAACACCACCTCCTCCTCCTCAGACGCCATCACCCAAGTCGCCATCCTCCCCCCCCAAACCTCCCACCTCACCAGCAGCGCAGTCGCAACCTACGCCTTCCACCCCCCCTACGTCGGGCGTTTCCGCATCCTCGTCGACCCCATAACCGGAGAGGCAGTAGCAGCTTCCTATCATGCTTGGCTCCCTAAATCATCATCGACGTCCTCAAATAGCATTAACAAACAACCCGGCGGAAAAGGAGATTTCGATATCCTAACCATCAAATCACCACCCCCCATCGTTTTCGATAAGCCCGCAAAAGCAAAGGGCAAGAGCGCAGCTGCAGCTGCGGGTGCGGGAGAGCCCGAAGGAGAGGTAGAAGAGAAAACATTTTTGCAGAAGTGCGTTCCCCCCCACTCCCCTTTGACCCACCTTCTTTACCTTGAAAAATACTGTTTAATAATCGGATCGCGCTATGGGAAGAGAATCATGAAGATGATGGGCTAATGCTCGATATTATAGGTATTGGTGGGTCCTCCTTGGCGTTGCGGTATTAGCGGTTTCGGGTGGTGGAGGGGAGAAATGAGAGATGTAGATTATGGAATATAAGATTTTGGTCGGGATCGGAAGATTGGAAGCGTTATACCCCTTTACTTGACGAGCAGCCGCTGTACAGGCAGGTGCTGGGTGGGAGGATGAAGGGTTGAAGGAATCATGTCAGAGGTACAGGGATTGAACAATCTAGCGAAGGACATTGTCAGTGTTCTATGGAATCCAATATTGACGCGTTATGAAACGGCGGTTTGGCACGTGGAGAGGGGCAGATTTTGGTCAACACTTGAGCTCTTCAAAGAGAATGTCATTTCCAGAGCGTTGTGGGCGCCACTGATCCTTCTATATATATCTAGGCTATGCTCTAATCATGCTTATATACAGTTATCCGAATATGTACAGCTAATTCATGCCATTGTCTGCGCTAGCTTTATCCGCCACACTACCGTCATCGGAAGTACCTTGACTGGAATCACCAGAATGGCTATCGCTAACGTTGACTGCGAGGAAGCTCTTAGGGAGTTTGACACTGCAACCGGTCAGTCCGAAGCCTTCACTTTTGGCACAGATTGGGGGAACCTTACGTGTGGAATCGTGCCCTCAATGTTTCAATAACCTCCTTCCAGTCCATATGCGTCGTCAAGCTCCTCCTGGGTGCACACCCAATGGAGTGCTTCGAGTCCAGCTGCACGTCTAGTGGATCAAAAGTATGGCAGCCGGGCGTTATAGTAATACGAATACTGTAAGCGAAAACATCTGCATCCGTATCTTCTGATTCGTACAATTCGAATGTAATGTGAGAAAGGTAGTCTAATTCAGGAATTGCGTTGCGCTCGATCTTCGTCTTGATGCCTCCTTCAAGAATACAATTGAGCAAGGTATAGATATGCGATTCTTTTGTAAAGTAGATGAATGACTTGGCATCTTCAGATGCCTGGACTTCTTCGAGGTCGCGGACAATCTCTTTCAGTAGAGGTAAGGATGTCAGGAGACCTATTTCGAGCTTCTCTTCATTACTGATGCCGTATTCCTGTGGACACACAAAGTCGAAGAGGACCTTTGCCAGTTTATACAGCTCACGAAGGTTTTCTAGTCGAACATCAAGCTTGGCCTTGGTCTGACCCGTGCCTCTATACAGCTTGAAGTATGATTCTCGAGATTCCTCTGGCATTGGCTGTGGTGAGGGAGGATTCATCCCTGACTTCCGTCTCAGTCCCATGCGTTGCACGATATTGGAATTTGATTGGTTGGCCTCCGTGGTCTTATCAGCAAGCTTGTCACCCAGACTGTTCTTCCGTTTATGTTTCATGAGGTTAGTCGAGCTAGGCGACGGCGTTGGTCCAGAGGGTGTATCCGTGGGGGACTTCGTCTCCTCGGTCACCACATCTTCTGGCATGTTCGGATCGGGCGTAAAAATCCATTCAAGAAATTGCCTGTTGTGTAGGGCGTCGAACTTCATGGTATCGTAAAGCTCGGAAATCTTGCTGGGGTCAATTTTGTCGGAATCGCAGAACTCGCTGAAGAGCTTCTCCCATCGTTCTTTGAAAAGCTCAGGATCTTCGCCGCAGCACCACCTGGCTTGTATAGTCGAAACTGCCTGAGCCTGTGCAAGGGCGCCAAAAGCTCCCGAAGCTGCTGTATGAGCTCCACCGTCACCTGATTTGTTCAATGCATTGAGGGATGCGGCAGCACCACTGTTGAGCTTCTTAAAGTTGTATCTCATAATATTTCGATGAATAACCATTAGTTCTGCCACTTTGCGAACAACATCAGAGGGCTCTGGCATGTTCCGTGGCCATGCAAATTGTGGCGGAGCTTGATGACCCTTGCGGAGCAACAGTTTAAGCTTCTTTTTGACTTTGTCCATTACATCCTTGGCAGCATTTGAATCATCTAGGAGGTTCTTTCGAACAGTGATGGATGATTCTGGGACCTCTTTCTTGTCCAAGAAGGATGCCGCCCATATTTGCGCTAAAGAAATCAGCAGTGATCTGACGAGAAAGCGTCTAGTACGTACCACTTGTGCTGACCCTTCTCTCAGAGCTCGTGAATACACGCACATCATCAAGAGCTTCCTTGTTCATCAGCAGCAGATCATTTCTCATATTCTCTCCAAGATCTTGGGACTGGTAACGAGCAGCATGGGTAGGCTCTCCACCCCATTTGACGATCAGCTGCAACTTCTCTATCACCAAATCATTCTCAAGAGCTGAGAACCTTGATAAAGTAGTCTCATCTACAGAATCGCTCCTCGTAGGTGGACGGGATAAGGGTGCTCCTCTTCCCTCTGGCTCCTCGGTCTTGGCTCCGGCGGCTGGCTGCACTTGTTGGCTGTTGCTCTCCTCTAGCTCACGTTCGATTTGGGTCCGAATTTTGGTAATCTCTTCCGGCTTCCTTTTCCGAAACATGGGCTTAATCTGAACCTTCGTGCCGGTCCAAGCACCTTTCCTAGCTAATGATGTCCTGAGTAATTGCAGCTTCTCTTGGTCCTCTAGGCCTTGCTTCATAGCAACCTTGACCGCATCTAGAACTTTGTTTAACGCTGCTTCACCTTTTAAAAGGACTTCCTCTTGATGGCCTTTGAGCAGCTCAACGAAAGGTTGACTATGGAAAGTGAATTTGAATTTTTGTTTCGGCGTACGGTCGGCATGCCTTATTACAGACACCATGCCTTTAAGCTTCCAAGAATGCTTAGAGGAGGGTTGGGGAGCGGCCTCCACAGGCTCCGAATTGAGAGATGGCGACGGTTGTGCGGAGTACTCAGCCGCCAGCGCAGGCGGAGGGTGTTGACTATTGCCAGTTTGATGATTGTGCCTGTGGCCCCGTTCAAGGGTTGGTGGTGATGACATTGATGCAGTACTCCTGGGCGCGTCTGGGGGGTCATTGTCATTTACGTGCACCCCAGGGTGACCAAGATTTTTCAATTTGGACATGCTGGGCGACTTCATTAGACTCTTAAGGGCAGCGCGGTGGCTGCTTATCGTGTTCTTCCGGTGCAAGCCTGTGTCTGGCTGAGTCTTCTCCGCCCGAGCTTTCTCAGAATTATCTGCTAGGATGGGGCCCACTGCCGAAGTGGTCCCTTCACGCTTTTGCTCCTCGTTCATGAACATTTCCTTCAAAATGCAAGCACACTTGTCGTAATACGCGTTATTGTCCTTGACAAAGCTCCACCCGTTAACATCGATAACAAAGCTTTCGTTTCTCACACGGAGCATATCAAATCCGCAAATGCGTTGCCCAAAACCATTCGCTATCTTCGTCGCTATTAGTTGTTCTTCAGGAGACAGGTTGCATATGTACCGGATCTCTTTCCCATGAGTATTACGCCGAACAAGCCCATCCACGACCGGAGAAGTCCGGGTCTCTGCATGGCAGTAATGGGGCCCAACTGTATACGCTTTGATGTCTTCGGCATTATCTACGTGCAGGAATTGTTCGTATAGATAGCTGCTGTCCTTCTCCGTAACAGCTCGCGGGACGATTAGATCTTTATCCCATTCGGAGCTTTTGTTACCTATCTTCCGGAAGAGTCTCCTACCACCACCACCACATGCATGGTCTTTTGGAAAGTAGATGTAAATGTTATGATCTTCACCGCTGGTTGGCTTTTCAACGAAGGGTTTCCGCAAGCTTACTCCATCCACTACTAGAGTATCTCCGTCATCAATCAGCTGTACATCTTTGGGGGGTGATATTCCTCCGCCAGTGCCATCCTCAGGCCCTTCTAATTTCACTCCGCTGAACTTGTAAACATGTTCAGCAAGCTTGGTGGATTCCAAAGTTGGTCCACCATCCCGATTGACTTCGATGCGTTTGGGAGTTGGCACGCCCATGCTGTCAAGGATGCGTAAGCAGATCCTGCGATCCCACAAGATCTTCTGCATTGGTAAGTCATTGACGCAAAAGGGTTTGCGGAGATTTTGGTACGCTATGGCTTTATCGAGGGGAAAGCCAGCCGAAAAGAAAGAGATCAGGAAGTCACTATCAAGCTAATCAGTCCTGCCACTCAATGTGGTGGCATGTGCCGTTACATGAGTGGGCCTAATCTTTGTGACCCAGAAGGACTGCCTAGCTAAGAGAACAGTATGTGAATCGCAACTTACCAATCAGGCCAATTCTCCACCTCTAACAGTGATGTTAGCAAGGATTGCGATAATGCAAAACGACACTGACCTTCGTCAAGTATGACCTTATCTCCGAAGATTACAACCTCGTATTCTCCGTTGGATTTCAGACGCGTTAAAATATTCCGACTGGCTTTGCTGCGTGCTTTGACATCCAGCGCGCATACACCTACACGTCCAGCCGTGACAGGTCTTGCTGCTTCCGCGCTTCAGTAGGGCAGCTCAAAGATTGTTGCCACTTAGGCCCCAAGAAGACTTACTCCGATCACTATTACTAGGACTGACGGCGTTGCTTGTAGCATTGCTACCAACGGGTTGTCTCTGCTGTGCTGTTCGACTGCGCGATCGACGTGGTGCGCTTGGCCTTGCTAATGGGCCTGAGTTCCAGGAATCCAAGTTTTGAGCAGTAGCATTCGGTACATTAGATGGGGTTTCCTTGAGAGCATTCAAAGGTACTATTTACGCTTATCAGTTCATTTTCGACTTAGTAGGGTAGGTTCATAAGAATTCAGAACCTTGGTGTAGCGGCTGAGAGTTAGCAATGACCGACACGGGATCTGTGGCTGTCGTAGGATTTGATGCAGCTTCTGCCTTCCCAGGTCCTAGTGTTGGAGACAGATGCATAGGTGTAGGAGCCGGTATCTCAGAGATGATTCCCTTGATTGAGCCAGCCGTAGAACTTGCTCTGCTCTGAGGATTACTGGCTATTCCTGTTGCCCCATTGTAGATTGCCGAGCCTATGGAGTACAATGATGAAAAAGACAGACGATCTCCAGGCTTAGTCAAGTTGGGTGTAGGAGGTTTCAGGTTGGCATCCAGAACAGCAGAGGGAATTTGCTGATCAGAAGCAGACGTCCTCTGAGAGCCCGATAAACTTATCGTTCTTTCTATGTCATCTAGCACAGCCGAGTCTCTTGTCGCTCCCTCTTCAATTGTTCCATCTATTCCGGCTTCAATTTCTTTGATGTCCATGCCAGTATTTTGCATTGCTGAAGGACGACGAACAGAGGAAGGTTTGTAGATTGACGAAGGCTTTGTTGCGGGCGGGGGCATAGATATACTTGCTCTCCCTACATTGTACCCAGTTGTTCCCACATCGGCAAACCTGCTCTTGCGGTTGGGTAACGCCGCATTTTGGGAGGATAGCAACGAGTGAGAAGGTATACGTCCGGTGGAGGCCAATGACGGGCCTGGTCGCGGATTGGAGGTGGGAGAAGGAGCAACAGAAACATCTGTGGCGGCTTTTTCTTGTGCATCAAAGTCTATCGACCCAGTAGGTGATCTCTGATTGGAAGTAGCGCTTTCGTGGCTAGTTGTTCTTGATAGAGTCGCCATTGCCATTGCTTCCCTATCTGCTCCGACGGTCGTCCAATCTTTTGACAGCGCGTGACGCTGCAGCTAAACCCCGCATAAGACCGCATGAAGAAAGTGTGCACACAATCACTTCACCCTGGTTGTCAGCCAAACATATAATTCAGGACAGGAACGTGCTCCCAGTACCCAGTCTGGGTCACTGGGCTAATACGAAACGATCCATCCTGGGGAGCTGGGCGGAGATGGCGGCAGTCTTCTTTGGTGGGGTTGACGCGAGCAGAACTAGACTTTTTGCCCCACGTCTGGGTCGGGAAACGGTCATCGTGCATATAATCTAGCAAATTACTTGCATAACGCTACTATGTGATTAATCCTACCAACGCTTATATGATTTATAGACCCTCGTTGCAATAAGATAAGGACTATAGACTCGTTGTGGAATCACTCTCCCAGAACCATCCACTGACCCAGTTTATCCGCCCAGGATGAGACTACCGCAATTCTTCACAAGGATGCATTCATCCTGTCCCAAAACTATCCTCCCACAGCTTCATTGTTACTGACCAGCAGCCAATAGTTAGCGCTGTCGACTCCGTGATCCAAACACCATCCTTCACACCGTTGATGCTTTATCGTGTCATCCCTGATTCAAAGCTCAGACCCATGTCCTCCACAGTATCTTCTGTACCTACATCAGCTATGACGCACAATACTCAAGAGGTGGATCTATAAGAAGCATACTTGAGACGTGAGGAGTTCTTCGGCAGATAACACCCTTGGGCCAGCACCTTGTCTGTGGGCTTCAGTTCAGTGGCTATTGAGTTCGAAGACAGTACGAGGTGGAGTTGTGAAGCGGATAAAGGTTGCCCAACCTCTTAAGACCGCTCGGAACCTGTACGGTGTGAAGGCTGGTCACTGCAAAGATGCACTCGCAATGATTGCAAAGGTACAGAGACGAATGCCAGCGGACAGCCATGGAGCGAGCTCCAGATATGATGCCTAATTTATACGCAACCCACCTTTACAACTATCCTCATTCATGCGGGATACCCAAAGGGCGCCTCCCTGGTAAACCAAAGACGAAAGCTTCAGGATGGGAGACCCACTGTCAAGAACAATGACCGTTGGAATCTAGCCGCCCAGGAGCAGCCGCCGTTGCCATTTCACCTCAGAGCTGGCAAAGGCGAGGTTTGGTTATATGAAAGAGAATTCCGGTGTTTGGCAGGTTTTTTTTAACTTTAAATGCAGCTGCGTTCGTAGCTTTTTGTCGATTGATATTTTCCAAAGAAACGGGAACGCGTTTGTCTGATATAACGGAGATTCTCAGTTCGAAGGTCAGTCACGGATTTTAGGCTTTGGTCATAGTTCCGTTCGAGATCTTTGACGGATTGAATGTTTCGCTTATCGCCAATCTTAAGCATGCGCAATGTCTTTGATTCAATGGCGAGTTATACGCACGGGTACTTTTGATGGAAAAAAAATTGTCTGACTTGTCGTGATTATAGTACAGCCGCTATATGCGATATTCAGACACAGTTGCGAGAATGTACCACGTTGTCTTCCATACCTCCGTCCTACCTGCCACTCTGGTGAACCTTTCAGAATGCACCTTTTAGTGTTCAAGATGCAATCATCCTTGACATTTTTCATCTCTTCTTCGTTTCTTGCACAACTTATCATCCCTGCATACGGCGCGACATCAGCTAACGATCTGATCACATCGTGCGACAACTCAGATAATTGGATTTCACCACGTTGGCCAGCAAATATTATGGACTATTGTCAAGGGGTATTGAACCAATTGGAAATCATGGAGCTGGAAGTGCACCAAATCTCAGGACCCCTTCACGAATTTTTACCCGTGGGCATGGCGCAGAAACCTTACGGAGGTCAAATTTTAGAACCAGTACGAACGCCCTGGAAACTTGTCAACGGTGCGTTATTTTCTCAACCCCATACTATTCCATATTCCGATCTAATGTTGGTCGGTGTTTCAGGCCCATGTACCTTGACCGTAACACCACTTGATAGAATAGATTCCGAGTTTCTACCCGACGGAATCCCCGCTTATCCATACCCCGAAAGTGGAGTGCTTACCTGGCGCGGTGTATTCTATTCTGCAGTCGCACTTGGCAATCTTTGTGTACGCCGAGGCAGAGAGGCTGGTATTGTGTGGTTGGATAGTTCGAATGACCTTCCCCTTTATTGGAATGTGTCCCAGTACTGATCAGTATCAATAGCGCCTATGCCGGACGCAAGAGGATTGGCTATCCTTTTCTACGCAACAGACGCATTGATTGACCTCATCATCGGTCCGAAGGCCAATGGTGACTTCGTTTCGCGTGGGATGGATGCGACAAATTACAATTCGACGTCTTCCGCTGATGCAGTCAGGATCTAACACTTGTAAGAGTTACAAACATCTGAAAGCACGATACTTCACCAGTATCGGCAGGCGACCTGAGTACTTGCTTTGGTACTCTCCGAAGAAAGCAATAAATTGAGCTGCTACACTAAGAACCTCAAAGTATCCAGAATTCCAATGCCTGGCAATGATACGGTCTCATGGTGTTTTATTCAGCTTTCCAATTCTACGAAGCGCACCACCTTGTTGCAGGTGGTATAATTACAAAATTATAACGTGTTCTAGATGGAAGAGACAAATGAATCTGATTTAGCGATGGCTTGAGTTGTTCAAGCAGACAATAATGGTAGCATTTGTAGCCCTTTGCCCTATGATCTACACAAGGATTTAGATTAGATAAGCAAGTCTCTCTTCCTCTACGCATAAGTTCTCTGCTAAAGATCAAATATAAATTTGCACAATTCACTGATTGAGAGTGCCTGATCGACGCTTTTACCAGGGATTAAGTGCAATGATCAATTGGCGCTGATAACCGCGCAGCATGTCTCGGGGATCAACGAATCTTACAGCGGACGGTGTCCCTGTTAAGCGTCGGAAGCTTGCAAATGGCAGCTCTCACTATGAACACACAACGCCACGAATTTTTGCTCCATTTAGGGCAAGGATCTGTCCCCAAAACTCATAGTACAAAGATGGCTAACTTAGGACCTAGTAGACGGTAGGACTTGTTTCCTCCACTACTGTGCCTTTCACCTCTCTGCCGCTCGGCAAGACTACCTTCCAAATCACCACTTCTGTTGAAAGATGCCTTCATACTTATGACCTCCTCAAAGGCTTGAACCTTGTTTTCCTTACGCGACCTCAGACCCCAGCCGATATCACTTCTACCGTTGCATGGAGGGACCGAATTATTGCGGCATGGGGCGGTGAGACTGCGAACGGCAATGTTGGCGTATGGGTATTCAAGAGGGGGAAGAAGGTTGCGGAACTCGAGATACCACGCGATCTATCGGAGCCTATCAGCAAAATTGCAGTATTCGGGTCTTGGATAGTGGGCGGCTGTCTTAGTCGGATCGAGGTGTGGAAGTCGTCGACGTACGAACACTACACCACTCTTACGCCCACTGCCCCCAAGGATGGTGAAAATGGAGCTGTGCTCTCAGGCGGCATATGCAACATGCCCACATTTCTGAACAAAGTATTCGTTGGGAAGAGAGACGGCAGTGTTGACATATGGAACTTGAGCACCGCAAAGCTGATATATACTATACTGCCGCCCATTTCTCATTCAGGCCCTGTCACAGTACTCGAGCCTACACCTGCGCTATCTGTGCTTGCAATTGCTCGAGCAGACGGATCTGTCGTCTTACATGACATTCGGACCGACAACACTATAATGAGACTTAATACACAAGGATCTAAGGCTTCGACCATAACGTCAATATCTTTCCGGACTGATGGTCTTGGCGCTGGAGAGGATGGCAGCAAGGCGGGAATCATGGCAACAGCAGGATCAGGCGATGGAGATGTCACTTTTTGGGATCTCAACGATGGCGGTCGGGTCAGAGGCGTGCTGCGAGGCGCACACAATCCACCTATATCCAGTCATGGTGGTGATCCTAGTGGCATAAACAAGGTAGAATTTCTACCCGGCCAAGATTTCATGATTACAAGTGGACTAGACAATAGTCTGAAATCGTGGATCTTTGATGCAAATTCGCTATCTGCAACGCCGAGAATTTTGCATTCTCGTTGCGGCCACGCTGCACCAGTGACTAAGCTCAGCTTTGTACCATCTAACTCTGACGGCGCAGATACAGACGGCAAATGGCTCATGAGTGCTGGAAGAGACCAAAGTCTGTGGGCTTGGAGCTTACGGCGCGATGGACAGAGCACAGAGCTAAGTCAAGGCAATATAAGGAAGAAAGCAAAGAACCTTGGTCTCCTGGGAAAAAGCCTGGAAACTGAGAGGAGTACCACTCTCGAGGATCTCAAAGCACCCGAGATCACAAGCATGGCTTGCTCACTCAACCGTGATGGTGGTATGGGTGCTTCGGGTGGTGGAGGACCAGTGTGGACAAATACCACGTCTAAAAAGGGACCGGCTGATGCATCAGAAAGTAATGCGACTGGCTGGGAAAGCGTTGTGACCGGTCATCGAGGCGACAAGTTTGCACGAACTTGGTTTTGGGGAAGGAAGAAAGCGGGAAGATGGGTCTTTGAAAGTGGTGATGGTACTGAAGTCACAAGCGTAGTTGTCACATCATGTGGAACTTTCGCACTGATAGGTTCTGCGGGTGGAAGTATATCTATGTACAATCTTCAGTCCGGCATTCATCGTCAGAAGTTCCCATCCTCGCTCAGCCCCGCCCAAGCTAGGAAATTGAAAATGAGCCTCGCTGCTGGAGAAGCTGGATCTTCCCAGGCTGTCAATGGTACAAGGAAATTTGCATTGGGTGAAGGTAGACACAAGAAAGCCGTGACTGGCCTCATGGTTGATGGCTTGAATAGGACCTTGATTAGCTGTGGACTAGATGGGAAGATCAAATTCTGGGACTTTCACACGGGATGTCTGCAAGACGAAATCGACTGGTTCCCAATGACAGCCATCATGGCCTCTCAATATTACAGACCTAGCGACCTGGTAGCTCTAAGCTGCGACGACCTATCAATTCGAGTGGTGGACACTGAGACCAAGAAGCTTGTTAGAGAGCTCTGGGGCTGTCTTGGTCAGATCAATGACTTTTGCTTTTCCAACGACGGACGGTGGATAATCGCAGCATCCATGGACTCGGTCATTCGCGTTTGGGATCTACCCACAGGTCACCTCATTAACGCAGTCCGAACCGAAAGTCCATGCACAGCTCTCGCATTTTCAGATACCGGAGAGTTCCTAGCTACAGCCCATGCTGACAGCGTCGGTATCAAAATTTGGAACAATCGGACATTATTCACCCACGTACCTACCCGCCTAATAAAAGAAGACGAAATCACTCCCGCCACCGCTCCCACATCTTCCGGCGAAAGCGGCGAAGGCTTAATATCCGCCGCCTTCGATTCCTCAGAACTCGACTCTCCATACGAGGAAAACATCGACTACAACACCCCCACAACCGTCGACCAACTAAATCACTCCCTCCTCTCCCTCAGCCTCGTCCCCCGCTCCCGCTGGCAAACCCTCCTCCACCTCGACACCATCCGTCACCGTAACAAACCTAAGGAACCCCCAAAACCCCCCGAAAAAGCCCCCTTCTTCCTCCCTTCCTCCCTCCTCAACCAAAACACCACCACCCTCTCCCCCCACCAATCACCCACAACAGAACCAAAAACCCCCCAACCTCCCCCATCCTCACACTCCCGCATCTCAAAACTCGACCCCACCGCCCCCACAACCACCACATTCACAACCCTCCTCCACACCTCCTCTCTATCAGGGGACTACACCCCCTTCCTCACACACCTCTCATCCCTCCCCCCCTCCCTTGCCGATATCGCAATCCGCTCTCTTTCCCCCTCTCCCTTATCCTCATCCTCCTCCTCATCCCCCTCCCCGTCCTCCAACACCTCCGTCGAAGATAATGAACTCACCCTCTTCATCCGCGCCCTCACATACCGCCTACGTCAAAAACGCGATTACGAACTCGTGCAGGTGTGGATGAAGGTTTTTTTGAGATGTCATGCGGATAGTATTATTGCGGAGGAGGCGCGGAAGGAGGGTGGGGGGGCGGGGGAAAGGGGTGGAAAGGGGGAAAAGGGGGAAAGGTGGGATGAGGGGGAAAAAGGGGAAAGGTGGGAAAAAGGGGAAAAGGAGGGGGGTTTGAGAAAGGCGTTGAGGGAATGGAGAGAGGAGATGGGGAGGGAGAGTGGGAGGGTGGGGGATTTGGTGGGGTTTTGTGGGGGGGTGGTGGGGTTTTTGAGGGGGGGGATGTGAGTTGGTTGGAAGATGGAGAGAGGGAGCGGGGTTGTAAGTTGCTGTTTGGTTCGGGGGTATATTGTTCATAGAGGAAGAAGGGGGTTGTAGGATGGATGCCTTGCGTATGTACATAGGATGACGGATAACATGCGAGATTTGAGGAGGAAAAGTAGAACAGTCGAGAACACTTTTTGAGATTAAAGGATGTTGCTACGATACGGCATTGTTGCGAATGCCGTTAATACTTCACCTGTAACCATAGTTCCAAAAACCACCAGGATCGTCTGATAGTCCTTTCAAGTATATACTCCATAAGAGTGCTAGTGCAAGTAGAACCATCGATCCCCCACATACGCATTAACCATGCCCAACCACCTCATTTACATACCCATCCCCCTCACAGCTTTTCAAGCATCACGCAACATCCCCAAACCTCTCCCCCGGCTCCAAAGTCTTACAAGCACAAGCCTTCCAATCACATCCCTATATCTCTCACATGAGCATCACCTCCCTCACTACACATGGAGTATTCGTACTAACCTCCTTATAAACCCTCGTCCCCCACCACTCCAACCCCCCCAGCCATCCCCACCCCGGATACAAAAAGCAGAAAAAAACCACCACAACACCAAACGCGAGGCCGGAATCCAGCGCTGCGGAAAGCGTCATCGTGTATTTCCCCCACCAAGCGGGCGCGCGCCGGCGGAGGTGGGAGTTGAAGAGGAAGCAGACGAGAGCCCAGACGGAGAAGTTGAGGCCGGTCTGTGGGGAGGGAGGGGGGCGTTAGTTAGGTTTATGGAGGGAGTTGAGTTGGGGGAAGAAAGGGAGAGGGGAGGGAGAGGACGTACAGCTGGTGGTATCCAACTTAAACTGCCGAATAAGACAGGGAGGTTGATTTTTCGCCAAATGCTACCGGGACTGCTCCTACGACCGACGAGCCATATGAGGATCGGGGCTATAAAACCGATAAGGAAAGCCCAGATCAAAGGACGGTATAAGGCTCCTTCGCCGAAGAAGCGGCGGGGGCCAACAACGCCCCATAAGATGCTTCCGTTGAAGTGTACGCGGGCTATAGGGCACGTGAAACCATTGATTGCGTCTGGCGTGCAGATGTTGGGGATGTAATTGAACATCCAGCTTAAGACTCCGATTTGAGTGATGCTGGAGATGAGGGTGGCGACCATTTGGACTTTGAAGAGGAGTTTGGGTGGGATTTTCATGTAATGGCCTAGTTTGAGGTCGGAGGAGAATTTTATACCTTGTGCGGAGCTGATGTAGCAATATGTAACGAAGACCTGCAGCGAACGTGTTAGTTATGATGACGATTGCTGGACATAGTGCGGGTGCTCACCATGTTTGCGACTGGTCTGCCGGGGAAAATTACGCCGCAAATAAGTTGGCATATTAGGTAGAGGCTGCTGTGCTGGTTGGTGATGGCCATGACGATACCCACTGGAATGAACAGCACAGCTGTGATTGATAAAGCAAGTAGAAGGCCATACCAGGGAAGGTAGACTGGGTAGTACTCGACCACGAAAATGCCGATTGCGAGCATTGCTATAAAGGTTGCCAGGTACCAGCTTATAGGCGCATCCTCGTAGTTGCGCATCAACCGAGAATGGACGTCCTCCCCACTCATGCTGATACTGGAGTCTGGCTCTTCTACCGAAGTATTAGTCCTGCTGCTCCTCTGGAAGCCATTACTGCTTTGGCTCTTGACACCTTGATCAACGGGCTGATATTCAGATTTGCCATCACCGCGATCTTCTGCAAGGGATTTCTTCGATTGCTGCCAGATATCACTACCGTGCCAGCATACTGTATGAGTGACCAAAGCCGAGAGACTTGCAAATTGAACGCCGTAAGAAAGAACGTAAGTAATAGGCAGGTAAACTTTGCTATACTTGGTGAACGCCTCATGATCGAAATGGTAATCTGGGGTCAAGATTCTGCTGACATCGTAAGGCTTCGCTGTGTCGTCGAACACCGCGGATGAGATGATGGGCATGAAAGAAGAGTAGAGCGCGTTGCGGTAGTCTGTGCTATTTCAGCAGGGGCTCAGCAGGTCTAACGAAAGCAGAGACGGACATAAGATTGGAGCAAGGATCCACATTACAATTACAAGACCCCCTACGACATTGGCGGCTGCCCACCAAGGCGTCAGCAGAGGAGACCCAATATACGCTATCTGAGCCCAGTCGAAAGTCATTGGAAAGAGACCCAAGCCAGAAGAGACCCCAAACTGTAAGAGCTTAGTGAAGGCTTGTACATCTTTCGTAGAAAGCTTACCAGATTTGCAATGACAACATTTTTGGGCGCAAACCATGTGATAACATTGAAATAGCTCAATGCGGGCATCAAAAGACCGGGAAGAAAGTACCAAGCAAATGCTCCAGACCATGCGAATAAAAAGAATTTCCAGCGTGAGATGATCCATCCATTAGCGGATTTGTTCTCCGAGCTGTGCAATGTAGTAAACATTGCTGTAGACATGAGTGTACCAGGCCATATCATACTGGGAGGTCGAACTAGATATCGGCGTGTGAGACCCGCAAAAGAATAGCCAAGTATTTGAGTAGATATGGTAAGAAGAAGTTGATAGGTTATGCTGGGATTTTGATGATAAAATTTAGATTGCTCGACAATGACATCCGTGGCAAAGGCAAAACCAAATGAGACGTTGCTGCTAATATATACGCAAGCGTGCTCCTTCCCATTCCAGGCGCCTTGAGCAAGCCATAAGCGGAGACGGGGCTTGGTCGAAGGATTTGAATCACGACCTAACTTCGTCCGCCTGACCAAATTGCCGTTCTCAAAGCTTTCTGTGGGGTCATCGCTATGCTTGAGTAGTCTATCCCACAGGCGTCCTAGTGGATGAACAATGACCAAGGCAATGACAGGGGTAATAGCAACGCTGGGGTATCGTAGAGAGAAGAAAAGATTTGTAGCAGAGCCGAGTAAGGCACATATTAGAGAAAGAATCCACATGCGCGGTGTGTTTATGGAAGCACTTGTATCATCAGTCGCGGCTACTGAAGCGCGCACTTGAGCGTAGGGCGAGTTATCGTAAGGGTCGTTGGCATCCAACTCGTCTATGCTAATCGCTTCCTCGTTAATCTCTTCTTCGTCCTCACTGGTTGCGAGCGGTACACCGCCACCCAATTGCCCTCCCAGACCCGCAGGATGGCCAGGCTCAGCAATCAGCATTGGGCTGGAGGCCCTCATGCTTGCCCTTCGGAATCTGCTCCTCGAATGTGACGTGCTTTCTCTACGCCTTCGAGTTCCGAAACTGGCAAACGATGCCGTTGGTCTGATGGCACGGCTTCTTGCCTTTTGTGTGTTGTTTCCATCTCTCAAAGCGTCGGATTGAGAGGTCTGTTGGCTTGTTCTCGGACTAATTTCGGGTAGAGCTCCATATGAAGCTGTCCCCTGTGCGGAAGTTGAGCCTCCCAGCAAAGGCGAACGAGACATGAATGATAGGAATCGCTTGATGAAGCTTCGGTTGGTCAGGGTGCTTTTGATCTCGTCTTCCTCCTCGTCCTCGCCGTCATCATATGATCTATGTCTACGCAGCAAGGAAGCATCTGAATCTGGGTGAATCTCGTCGCCAGACTCGTCATCCCGACCTACCCTTGCGGATAGTCTCTCGGTGAGAGGGAAAGATTCTCCGAAGTTAGGTTCTTTGTATCTGCTACGGGACCGACCTCGGGGTGTCATGAAAAGGTTGCGGAAGAATGCATGCAGGCATGTAACCGGCGGCGATCATCCGTCATAGGCGTGCATACGATACCTGTGCGCCCCTATGAAGTGATCAAGGACTCTTGCCCAGACGTTCAGCACTTTACAGTGTACTCAGACAGATATATGAGACTTCGCGTGGGGCACGGGACAACTGCTCAAATGACATGTTGATCAAAAAGGATTGTGAGGGCTAGCTCAATAAAGGATAGTGCCGGTCTCGCTTCGGGGGTAACTCCGGCGACTTTACAAGCGGTTCCCGGGGCAGCCCTGGGGGCCTGCTCCGGTACATAAGCCGGCAACCCTACCTACCTAGCTGTACACACACATGCATTAGTTCCAAAAGGCGAACCAAATGGCGAACTGTGGGCGTTAGAGGCTGGCCTGTATCGATAAATCATGTACAGAATACCAACTTGAATCTGGTCATTACATATGCACTTGTTTCGAATTCTAAAGACACTTCTATGTAACACAACGAGCAAAACCGTACAGCGTCCACCATTCTATAAGCTCAAAATCTTCAAGAGGTCAAGTCGGCAACGACATCCAAAATGTCTGCTGCAGAGCTGTTCTTCTCTAATTCCACCCATCCGCCTTCTCCAACTCGTACGATCCTACCGTCTACACAAATACGTCGCCAGCGACCATCAGGTTCATCGAAATCAATTCTCATTCCCTCAATAACGTCATACCCCACAGCTTGATCCTCAACATGCCGACCCCCTTGAAACGCAAGACCCAGAATCTTTAACACCTCTGGTGGCGAGACGGGAGGAAAGCGGAGTAAGCGGAGCTCACCATCCAAGGGCTTTGAGCTGGGGGAAATTATAAATTTCTCTTCTAGGTTAGAAACCAAGGTTGCTAGGAGGTACATATACTCTCTCGCTTCCAAAACTTCCTGGATTGGCTCGCCAGTCGCATCATGCTTGGTCAGGGTAATCTTCCCTCTGTATGTGTGCGGCGCGGAACCATCAGATGGAGCGAGGAGTTCTTTGGCGGCCATTTGGAACCGCGCGGTGCCATGTTTGCGGTAGGCGGTTGTGTCGCTGTCGGCTACGAGGGAGGCATGGAGGGCCCAACTGCAAACGACCGCGCCGTATACTGCGCTAGATTCGCCTAGAGGTTCGGTATTCCTGCCTTCGTCAATGAGAAGCTCAGAGCCTGGAGAGAAGGTCGCCGTGAAGGTTGGCAGAGGGCGAGGCTGCCCTCTGTAGAAATGCCGCAGGCCGCGGGTTAGGTCGCGATTCAGACCCGTAGAGTTTGCCAAGGCATTGCCTGTGCCCATCGTTACAAGACCGAGGACCGGTTTGACGTATTTTGGACTTCGGGATGAGGAGAGCAGGACGTTGAGTGTGTCTGCGACGCCGCCATCGCCCGAGAGGAGCATGATTGTTTGATGCCGACCCTCATTGGCGCGGGGGAGGATTAGAGTGTTGGTGAATTCGGAGATACTTGTACTTGAGTAAGTAGTATGGACGTAGTAGCCGTACTCGTGGATGCCGCTGGCGGTGAAGGCGGGTTTGACCACGTTGTCAAAGTACTGTTGCGCTTGGCCTATGCCGGATCGGATGGATAGGACCACATATAGAAGGACTGAGTCAGACCGGTTAGAGAGACTGGTAATTCTTGGTGAGACCAGGTTTGCATCTACAAATTCTTGCGGTAGATTTGTTGTATGTATCTCCTCGAAACTGTAGTCCTTTAGTGGAGAATCCGGAATTGATGACCTGGAGCTCGATAAGACTAGGATCTTCTGGATGGATTTGTTGCACTCTTCTCCGCTCTTGTGATCAGTGATGACAGCAATGATACTCTGATTACTAATGATCTCGTCCTCTGAGCCAGATACTTGTATCTTCAACGAGCCCCCATCATCCTTGGGATCGTATGTTACTTGGGCCTCCTTTCCACGCACAGTCCCTACCGTCATCAAGCCATCTGGCTGAGACGGCGACATCTCTGATGGGGTAATGGAAGTGAGACATCTTCGAAAGATAAGCAATAAAACCACCTGGGTAGGTTGATTTGAGTAAGGATTATATGTTCGCGGTAGAACCAATACTGCAAGTCCAAGACAGCAACTTTAGCCGAGCTCTGGTAACGGCCAGCTGGTAGTAAGCATTTGCCCGTCAGCCTGACATCCTGCGCTCAGCTCCTTCAATTAATGCAACACAACATTCTGCAATTCTCAATAACGACCCAATTGACGAACTCAGTCATGTCAGTCACTTTCCCATAACCTCATCTCTAAAATCACAGCATCCCCACCATGTCTGGCTGGGCCTGGTTCATCCTCGTCCTCATCGTCGTCATCATACCCCTCTCTATCGCCGGCTATATCTTCTATTCCCGCCACAAAGCCCAACGTGCTGGCCTCGAACCCCCTCCCCTCTCCTCCTACAACCCTTTCGCGAGACGAGAGCGCCACACGGATATCTACCCTGCCTCCGGCGGCATACTCGGCTGGGCTAAGAATAAATACCACTCCCTCCGTAACTCAGCTTCACGGACGGGCGCCTACGAACAGCCGCTTGGCGCAGGGGTAAGTGGGAGGAGGGGACTAGATCCGGATGAGGCGTGGGATACACGCGTGGGTACGGAAGCGGATGGTTATGGAGGGGGTGGGTTCTACGAGGAGCAGGAACTAGGACTGCACCCCCCGGCGGCAGGGAACACGAGTTATGCGGGTGGAGGGTACGGTGCGCAGCATGACGTGCCGCAGTATGAGGCCGAGGCGCCGCGGGGGAGGAGTTTGAGTCGCAATGAGGGGCCGTATAATCCTCAGCATGGTGATGAGGATCCGTTTGGGGATGAAGCGGAGAGGAGTGAGCTGAGGGGCGTGAGTCCGAGACCGCATGAGGAGGGGCAAGCAGAAGCGGAAGCGGAAGGGAAGGTGCATGCTAAGAAAGGGAGTTTGGAGGCGAATGATACGAGTCCTACGGAGAGGAGAAGTATATTTCATGAGAGCGTGTAGGAAAAGAATGATTGTGTATTTATAGGAGGCGTTTTGTAAGGGCTTTGCGCAAGGGGAGGGGTGGTACATTGCTGGTCTATTGCAACTTGATTCAATACCGACACAGATCTGGATTGTGTCACCCATTAGGGGGTTTGGGTGAGGCATGATAAAATTGCCTTTCTGTTCTTCCAATTGCAGTTGTGGACGATGCGTAACTCAGTAGATATTCGTGCTTTCCCAATCTTACCAGGCGTTTTCAAAAGTATCTCAAGAGGCCTGGATTTCATAGGAGCGAAATGAAGCCTCTACATCAACTCGATTTGGTCCACGCACGTAAAAAAGTCAAGTGTTTGAGACTCCTTTGGAAAATCCAGGGAGAAGATCTCTTTGGCGAAGATTGTCACAAAATTTAGAAAAAAAATATGTTTTTCGTTGGAGATATGGGGAATCGAACCCCAGACCTCTTCTATGCTAAAGAAGCGTTATACCACTAAACCATATCCCCAATACAAGAGGAATTCTTATCAAATATAATAATCTATTAAAGACCCTCCACTTCATGGCGCTCACGTAAGAAAACCGTCGGAGATAAGCTCGAAATATTATACTTCCAGATGAACGCTATGACCTGCGACCGCACAGCTAGGTAGTCGACGGTTTTGGAGGCACAGAGTTGTGCGTACAAACTACATTTTTTTCGGATACTTTGACGTTTACACATGTAAAGGGTGGCTTTCTGGAAAAATAATCGTAATGACTGTAGATAGCAATGTTTCTTTGTACCCCGCCAAGGCTGGGCTGGCCAGTGCCTGGATCCTTCAAACCACTCCAACATCACGCGCTATAAGCTCACGCGACACGAGCGGTGAGAAAGTAGACCTAGCAATGGCTTTTCAGGCTGACTCCGTACGACTTCTGCGAGCCTTGTCAAGACTGCAGCCTTCACAAGACTCAGCTCGCAGAATTACCGCTTCAGCCTCCGACACAGCCGATACTTGACCATCCTAGCTAAGAACCGCCCCATTATGCTTCAGCCGTCGCTCGAATGCTTATCACCCCACGAACATATCAGCAGCTTCAATCCTTACAGCAAGGATCCAAACCTGGCAGCTTCGGACCTTCCCAAGCAAGAGGCTGGAGCGTTGCTCCTGATACAGTTCGACACTGCGAGAAAATGCTGCTTGTTCACCAAGTCGGTTCTGTGCGCGTTGGAGAGGTAGTCCGGTAGACTATCACCATGACTATCTTTTGGCTTCTGCGATCTAATATACCATAGATACACTCTAACCTACACGCCCTCCCTAGACCGTATCCTCCCGTCGCCTTCCCACCTGTATGTCAATATCAAAAACACTTCAGCTATCCCGCTTAGAGCTGCATACCTTCGTGGCCCATATACTCTGTACACTGCCTGCTATGCTTCTACCTTCGACCCAAATTACAAGCCCGAGACATCTAACGAAGAGGACGCGCCGGATTTCGAACCTAATCTCAAGGCTGGGGGAAGTTGGTCTAGCCGTTTGACCGTGCCACAGAATATACGTGAGACTGCCGGAAATGCAAATGTCAAAAGGAATACAGATGGATCCGTTCCGAGTTCTACGTGGATCATTGAGATTTCATCACAGATCGTTTTTTCGACATCAGCGGTGGTTCACTTCGAACTTTTGGTGGGTAGGGACGAAAAGTCGGTAGAGCTGGGGTTTTCGTCTCTCACAGGGCATGCGAAGGCTACGCCGGGACAATTACAAGATCACCAGCAAGGCAAGAAAAGCAAGACTGGCCACGGTGCTGCACAGCCCAAAGGAGTTTTCTCACATGCTGTGAATCTGACGGTTGATGACACCGAGAGCTTGTGGAACAAGCCTACATTACCAGAGTGGGATGATGAAGGGAAAAACCGAGGCAAGAGGTGGAGCTTAGCAAACCCCGGAGAGCAGGAAGATTGCACACCAAGCAAGGTCAATAGCAGAGTATCCACGGGTGGTGAAGGCATCGAGGAGCAACCCAAAGCTAAGAAGCGGAAACGCGTTCACCTCGTTGTGCTGACTCATGGGCTGCACAGCAATCTTGGGGCGGACATGCTATACTTGAAAGAGAGTATAGATGCCGCTGCAAAGGAGGCTCGTGAGAGTGCCAGAAAAAGAAAGGCAGATGCAAGGTCTGACAGGAAGTCTAAGGCTACAGACAATGCTGGGCCTGAAGAACCGCAGTCCTCTACAGCGCCACTTTCGGGCGGCCAGGATGACCTTGACCCAGGCGTTGAAACCGACGAAGACGATGAGGAAGAAGTCATTGTTCGAGGCTTTGCTGGTAATGCTGGACGGACGGAAAGGGGCATTCAGTATCTAGGCAAAAGACTCGCCAAGTGGGTTTTATCCATGACTTACCCAGATCAGCCTTTTTTGCCAGCGAAGAAATCGTTACCAAGGAAGCTGTCGAGAGTCTTTACTGGCGATAAGAATTCAGATCCAATGCAAGATGGACCTAGCCAGCACAATCACAGCAGCATACATCGTCCATCGAAGAAGCCACCAGATCTAGCCTACAAAATCGCTAGTATTAGCTTTATTGCACATTCTCTGGGTGGCCTGACGCAGACTTATGCTATTGCCTACATTCATAAGCACTCCCCTAATTTCTTCAATGAAATCAAGCCAATCAACTTTGTTGCCATGGCTGTTCCTTTCCTAGGCCTTAGTAATGAGAATCCCTTGTATGTGAAATTTGCTCTGGATTTCGGTCTTGTTGGAAGAACCGGTCAAGACCTTGGATTGACATGGAGAGCTCCGACCATGGTCCGCAGCGGTTGGGGAGCCGTGATTGGTGGCATTGGACCAGAAGGCAAACGTGCAAACAGACAGCCGGATCCTGGGGCGAAGCCATTGTTGAGAATACTTCCAACTGGTCATACACATCAAGTGCTCAAGCTCTTCAGGAATAGAACAGTATACTCCAATGTGGTCAACGATGGGATTGTCCCGTTGCGAACTTCTTGTCTTCTTTTCCTTGATTGGAGTGGTTTAGGACGCGTGGAGAAGGCCAGGAGAGAAAACGGACTAGTCGGTACCATGATGGGCTGGGGGTGGGATGAATTGACTGGTGCAAACAAGTCATCAAATCGACATCTGCGAGCTGAGCAGAACAGTGATGCGTGGTCGCACTCAAGTGTAAGCGATAATGAGGGAGGAAATACTGGCTCAGGCCGATCGGAAGTGCCTCAGCCAGAAGAAAATGCTGTAAAGGATGACACTACTGTGCAAGAGACTCGGAATGTGAAGCACCTGCCTAACGGCCGAGGGAAGCCTATTGAAGATGGAGAACCTGGCTCTACGAGAGCTAAAGACTCCTCGCCTCAACAGCCCTCCCATCCATTGTCTGGATTTCTTTCGTTTGGCCTGGGATTGCTCCGCCCAGTTCAACCCAACAATAATCAGCCCTCACCCAAGCATACAAAAATCTACAAGAGGAGCCAGACCAACAAGACTGATTCAGACGAGGTAGCGAGTCCATCATCGGACGGCTCGTCTCCGCATAGGCCTGCTTCGCCCGCAAATCGACCTGGAATGGCCAGAGGTGACTCCGTCCTTGAAGACCCTAACAATGTCTTCACACCCCCAAAGACAACCATCTTCGAAGCCGCTGGGGATGTTTTGAACCCACCCCTCCCAAGCAAAGAATTCCTCCTGAACCCGCAAGGCCGTCCGCGGACAATATTCCACGACCGCGTCTACCACCCCGAAGACATTCCCCCACCGCCAACCAAAAAACGCCCCCAAGGCCTCCGCCGCCAATTCTCCAGCGATTCCCGTCGAAGCCCAGGCCGAGCATCAGATACACCTTCCGATACCCAATCCGACGATTTTCAACCCGACACTTCCGGCATGAAAGTCGAGGAGAAAATTGCTCGCGCCTACCACCACGGCCTCTCCTGGCGCAAAGTCCTGGTACGTCTTGAACCAGATGCTCACAATAACATGGTTGTGCGCCGTATGTTCGCAAATGCATATGGTTGGCCAGTAGTTAAACACCTCGTCGACACTCACTTCGCAGATACCTACGCCGCTACCACCGCTGATGCGGATGAGCCTAGTGAAGAACGCGCGAAACCCATAACTGAGCACGTAGGTGTTCATGGTGAGGAAGTCGAAATAGAAGGCCACCATCAAACCATCAAACGCAGCGAGAGCGAGCTGTGCGAAGCTAAAGATTCTGTCTCCGAACTCGCGGATGTGGGAGACCACAGCATGAGCAGTGCTTCCAACCGCCCTACCGTGTCAAGAAAAGAATCTGCGACGTGGGAGGATAGTATGTTCGATATCACAGACGACGAAAGCGATATGGGCGATCCGCACCACACACGAAATAGTGGTCATTTTTCCATCCCTCGGGATCAATCTGCCGCTGATGAAGCTGAAGATGAAGCTGGATCTAAGGGGACGTCGGAGGCAGAGATTGCGGAGTTCTTGACTAGGAGTCCGCCGCCTCTTGAAAAGGAGAGGAGTGTTGATGAAGCTTTCAAGAAGGCGGGAGGAACGACGGGTGTGGGGCTAGGGAAATCAGGGTTGAAGAGTCCGGCGGTGGGGAGGAGGGCGTTGGGAGGTATTGAGAGGGAAGGGATGTGGGAGCTGGATGATGAAGTGCAGAGGGTGAGGATTGAGGATGGTCAATGATGAGTGCATCGCTTTTTGGTTGAGCCGCATTACATGTGTTAGCGGGCATTTAGCGTTGGAGTTTTGATTCAGCTTGATTAGTGCATATATCTATGACTTTTCAGATGATCCTATCCTTACATTACCAATGACTTTGCACCTAGGATCACCAATTCAACAGCCCCTGAAAAATAGCCTAAGTGTTCAGCGTTGACGATAACGCCATGCGGATGAACCCCTTTCCACCCAACACATTGTCCGCCTCCTTCCTCCTATTTTCACTATTCGACCCGCTCCATCTCAATCCAAATATCCTTAGGCCATAGGTACGCAGCTTACCATCTCATTCCCCAGCTCCCCAAATCCTCCATTTTGGGAAAATCGATTGTAATTTCTCCGCCCCAAGATCTGTGACGCAGTATTAGAGCGGACTGCGAGTAAACTTTGTTGTCCGTTGTCTCCTCATAAAAGAAGACCGCCATCCCAAGTTTTGAGCGGGGAGATACTGATTTCGTCCAATTCTGTGGTTCAATGATTTGCTGGTCATGTGTATACACAAAATAGCGCTTCCCCCTTACCGATACCTCCATGGCGTGCCACGGAATGCAACCTGGAGTCTTGCATGGAACACCTGTTTGTGATGTTAGAACACGTTCGCTGTTAATCCAAATGAATGAGCTTATGGCATGAAATACTGACAGGCCAGTAACGGAAATCGGCATATGATAGACTCATCTCCCGTCCCAAGATATCCACAAAAGTGATATTATCCGAGAGGAGCCTGGTAGGGACTGCAGGTATATTTCTCAAACATATGACGAACGCTCGCCAGTAGGGTAAGAGGAGTCTATCGATAGGGACAGTTAGCCAGCCTGGGATCTTTGTCTTCTAAGGAATTACTTACAGGATTTGAATAATCCATTTACGCAAAGTAGCTGCTTGTGAGTCGAAGCTGAAAGCGAAATATGTTAGGTGAGGCATTATTTTGTTAATAGTGTAACTTACACTCGTATTAAGTATTCCTCACGTTGCTCTAATTCCCCAGACTCATCAGACCCTTTCCGAAATTGAGCAATAGCCTCGATAGCTCCCGCGCCTTTGTAAGGCTGCAAAGAATCTTCAACAATGGTCCTAGTGACGTTCTCGAAACGGGAAAGTTGAGACTCGATTCTCGAAAGTTGAACGTTGCTATGCTGAGCCGAATTTAATGCTGAGCCGAATTTACTGCTTCAACCCTGCCATCATGGACGGACCTCTGGACTGTCTCCATGACGAACTGAACGTTCGAAAGACCATCCTTCACTATAGAGTCTATCTGGGCGACTTGATTGCGCTCGCTGTGCTCAATTTGCTGCTTAGTGGCCTCGGTACTGGCTTGAATGAGAGCTGAGGTAGTCTGGTGCGCACATGCGATGCTCATCAACGCTTTGCTTCTCGTGCGTCAGCAAGAGAGATTAACGAAGAACAAAGGCCACTTGCCTACTCTCTAACTCTATTAACAGACCTATTGCGGCTAATTGTGGCCCAATACCCAGGCGTAGTTCCTCCACAGTCTTCTTCGCCACTATGGCCCATTGAGCCTTCCTGGGAAAAGTGCGTAAGTTTCGAGCTGTATGGTGGACAAAGTCCTGAGAACCTGTTGGCTTTGTGAGGCTACATCTGTACTTCTCGACCTTCGTCAGAAATTGCCGCATGGGCTGTTCACAGTTTGAGGCCAGTCTATTGATCTCGGTACTCGCCGGGACATTTGGATCTTGAAGTTTGCGGAGAATAGTCAAGTACGTTTCAAATTCAAGCAGGACTCTCTCATATTGAGATGAAGCTTCGTCTGCGTCCTTGCAGGCCTTGATAACATCAATCGCAATATTGATCCCAGAGATGAAGTCGCCGACTGAGAAGCCAAATGGAGGAACAACCATAGTGCATCGTACAACAGACTGTAGAATAAGGCTGCAGGTTTTGCGTGGCTCACTTGAACCCAAGTATTTCGCTCCGCGACGCAGTCAACAATAACAGGATAAATAGAACGGCCAAAATCGCCACAGAACGTATCAAGGGACGTGTGTTGGTAGGTCTATCGGGTGCAGTGGAAGAAGTTTGGGTGCCGGGACTTTTAGAGAGAGGCAGTGGCGCAGCAGTAGTGGCAGCCTACACCTAGGGCGTCCCGGTAGGCTTTCCATACAAAAGTGGAATCACGCACAAAGCGGCAGTCAACAAATCAAAATAGAGCTTTGAAAAGAAGCGTTTGTCTCCTCCTATGGATGCTCAATTATTTACACCTCGTTGTCGCGCCTGCCACCTGGCTCGAGCATGCCAAGCCGCTAAGATAAGATAAGCCACATTTATCCAACCTCATGGACCTCGCAATATGTCCCTCAAGCTCCTCACTCTCACGCTCACCTACCATTCACTCCTTCTCTTCAATCCCCTCGTTTGACCCGCCACCACTACCTCCACCATGACCTCCCCAACCCCCAACCTCCAAGACATCCACGACACCCTCTACACCCTCGCCCTCCGCGCTGGCACCATGGTCACCACCGCCAATCCCCTCCTCTCCCCCATCTCCACCAAAAAGAACTCCTCCGACCTTGTCACCGAAACCGACCGAGCAGTCGAAGAAATGATCTCCACATCCCTCAAATCCCTCTACCCTACCTACGCCTTCCTCGGCGAAGAAACATCCACATCAGGGCGCTTAGGCCCGGAACCAACATTCATCGTCGATCCCATTGACGGAACCACGAATTTCGTCCACGCACACCCTTATATTTCCATCTCAATGGCTTTCGCATACGAAGGCAGACCGCTGGTGGGTGTGGTGTATAATCCCTTTCGGCAGGAATTGTTCCATGCAATTCATGGAAAAGGGTCTTTCCTGACGGCACCGAGTATTCCAACGAGTCAGCCGCCATTGCCGGAAACGGGAGATATAACGAATGTTGAGGCGGTGGTGAGCGCGTATTCGAGGACGAGATTACCGTTGAGGAATCCTGCGCCGCCGTTACAGGGCCTGAGGCAGGCGCTGGTGGCGGTGGAGTGGGGGAATGAGAGGAGTGGGAATAATTGGGAGGTTAAGACGAAGACGTTTGGGAATTTGGCGGGACAGGAGGGCGGGATGGTGCATAGTTTGAGATCGTTGGGAAGCGCGGCGTTGAATTGTTGTAGTGTTGCGAGGGGGGATTTGGATGCGTATTGGGAGGGGGGATGTTGGGCGTGGGATGTTGGGGCGGGGTGGGTGATTGTTGAGGAGGCGGGAGGGAGGGTGGTGGGTGGGAATGAGGGGGAGTGGAAACCGAGTGTGGATGGGAGGAGGTATTTGGTTGTTAGAGGGGCGGAAGGGGGGCAAGAGGAATTGATCAGGGAGTTTTGGGGGAAGGTGGGGGGACGGTTGGAGTACAAGGTTTGATTTGATGTGGAAGAGGATTGGTATGATATCATGAATTATGCATCGCATGGGCTTAGAAGCTGGAGATAGACTTTGATAGACAGCGTTGGCCATATGGAGCAGATCTTCGAGAAGGTTTCATTTTCATGAAGGAATTTGGACGATGACGGAAAGGACTGTGGAAGCTTGATTAAAATGGTAAATGTTGGACACACACAATCTCTTTATATATTGATTTACAACGCCCAACTAACGTCTTAGGCTACGGAGTGTAGTACGGAGTACTTGGACGCAAGTACGCACGGTTGGGGTGCAACTCCCCGAGACACAAGAATGACGATGCTCGAGGTTCGAAACCGAGATACTACAGGGTCGGACTAATTTTTTTAAGCTCTCAACATAGTTCTACTTTTGCCATCCTCTTCTTGAGCTTTTACACTTTCATAGTTTCAGAGTTCCGATCTCATTTATTAACGCCAACTTCATTTCTCTTTGAAAGCCGTTCTCTTGGGTGTTCCATATGGTCAGTCGAGGAGGTACGGTTGACCGTAATCTATGAGCTTTTGGTCATCTCCAATCGATTCTCCATCGTACATCAGCATGAAAAATACCTTTTCAGATTCACCAAAGAGATTCATTCGGCGGCTCCCGTAAGCCCCAGCACTTCGTTTACCATCGATGTTCGCCAGAGTCGCTCGTTTCCGCCTTTGTCCATCTATCGTGGCAGTCCATGGTCCCTCAAGCACTACAGTATAAGCATAAAGGATCGATTCATCCCTACACTTCCCTAGCGACGGTGGCAAGGATCAAACCCTAACCCGAGTCTACGTACAACAGGACTTTCGAAACACAGGCAAGCTTCATACAAACCCAAGTGCATGTGAGTCTGATGAGCCGCGCATGTCCAATTGGGGCCCCAGCATCAAACGCTTGAATTTTGAAAACTGACGAAGTTAGGGTGCAGACACAGAAGCAGACAGCCATCATATGTCCTCCGGTGGCCTCAGGTTCTTGCAACATTGATGATGGAAGGCGAAACGCAGTGACGACGTGCTGCCTTCAGCGATCTGTCCTCGTAATTAGCGATACTCTACAATGAGCGTTACCTCGCCTCTAATCGGCTCATTTCTGGACAATTGACTTGGTTTGGTTTCGTTGGCTTCTTGCCAGATCTCGGGATGGCAGCGTGCTACTTCAAGCATAGCGCTTGTCAGGAAAGGACAAGGGCAAATGAGGTGTACGACTGCGAGGAGACGCCATACATTCACCACATTGTTGATGAAGTTGCCGCGACCGGTGCTCATGGAAGACCAGCTGCATCCATGGGCGCTCCGAGATACAATGTCTCGCTCTGGTGGAAATACGCTACGGATCACGCTGATAGCGGAGGAAGTGCGTAATTGGCTACATTTGTCAGTTGTAACAAAGGTAAATTACCAGCAAGCTTCCTAAATAAGGCTTTCGAGGAGCTCAATGTTAATATGGAGCTTCCTAGGGTATTGTTCATCGACCGTTATATCGCTGGCTTCAACAGTCCAGGCCTATCCGATTCCTTTCAGTATGGCCTATGTCTCCAAGCCAAACCCAGGGTGATATTTATCGAATAATCACCATTTCCAGACTTCCTGCCGACATCACGTTGTCCTCAATCTTGCATAGAGTGAGAAGCGGAGCCATTCTTCAATCTCAGCTTCTTAATACACTCGCAATCACATGTTCTATTACGACACGCATCATCTTTCTGCACGAGTGTTGTGCTTTCGCCTACGAAGAGCACGCTCAGAAGCATCTCATCATATCCAACAGTCTCTCTATAGACGAGACACTTTTGCCTGTCCCCACTTGACCCGTCAAGTATAAACACAAAAACAGCCGATGCCTACAAGTGCACTACTTCCTCGGCCAAATTACGCCTCTAGGACTTCGAGAGGCTATCGGGGATGATTCAGACCATGCTATGCATACGTACAAGTGAAATAACAGGCTTCTTATCATACACTTCTCATTGATCGAGAGCCGGTGCGCTTCTGGGGGTGCACGATATCTGCCAATAATATTCGGCAGGTCATGCAGCTGGGATCGGGCCCTGATCTTATCCTGTTCAGGACTTTCTCCGTTTTGCGTTGTCTTGATGAAAGTGTTGATGACATTGGGCTTTTTTCGCAAAGACATACTGTGGCTGCAAGCCTTACTTCATCCCAGACCCCTACTCTGAGCCTCTGGGGACTCTGCTTCCTATCGTTATGACAACTCAAATATTGCTGCAGGAGCATCGACGCGCCGAAAGTGAAAGAGCCATCGCTCAGTGACAATCACCCAGAGACGATGTTCTGGCTGGGTCCTCCTTTTAACAGTGCACGGAGACAAGCCTTTGCCCGATTTTCCAGGAGTAGATGCATCCTCTGAGCTCCGATATGAGCTGGATGGCGGCGACGATGCGGACAAGATGATGTTGAGGCTGGATCCTCCTTTGTCGATTAGCCTCGAGTTTTGCGGAAAGCGATACAAGTGTGCCTATAGATACACCACGCACATAGATAGAGCACTTCCCGTTCCTGCAAAAAAGAGAATTACTTCCCGAGCCTCCGATTCGTGACAGCTATGCCTACCTCACCAAATTTTCACCGATGGAACAGGGGCTGGTTTCTATTGCTTAGGCCGGAAGTTGCAGATATTAGGAAGATGTCTCATGAATGAGGCCAGGGTCATGCAAGCAACACGGTAATATACGATCCATCAATTACGGTGATAGGCCAGATGCTGATCCAATTTATGGGTCAAGGTCACTGTTGTTGTTTATAAGAAGCGTCATCGCATCTGCTTCTCCCCTCCCAGCGACCCTGTTGCCGACAACAACGTGAACCCAATGCCCGGTACAATCGTGGATCATGATGTCACCCATCCCTTTGAAAACGACGTCTACCCAGCTTCCTATGTCGCTGTTTAAGGGACTGCTAGGCCTAATCACTATCGTGTTTGTGGCCTGTGCATGGATACACAGTGCAGACTGTGCCATTTGACCTCTCTGGAGCCACGGTGCAACCGGATAGGGGAATTGGTTATTCAGACTCTCGACACTTAGCTCAGCAGCCGCGGCATAAAACGAGTCTGCTGGAAAAGGTCTGGTGGAACCTGAAGAGGACGTGGTGGGCATATTGACTACAGTCATTTCAACTCCTTTCCTATTGACGGCTGAGGCCAATGTGCTAGTGGATAGCTTCCAGGCTATGCTGTACGAGCACTGCTACCAGTAGCGTCCTAACTTCCTACTTTCAGGTGGTATTGGGAAGGATGTTGCCATATTCGTTGATCCTTCAAGCAACAGCGTTCGAGTCTCATATTCGGGCCCCGTATTTAAATAGAATCGTTCACAGCCCAAAGACCATCGCTAAGGGTATTAGCCATACAAAATTGATCTTTACAGATCCGAAAAATGAGGAAGCATTGGAAAGCATGAGCCGCACGACTGGAAAGCAGCAACCGGGCGTCAACATAGCGCAACCTCCAGTAGTCCCAAATCTACAAAGAATGTCGCAAGCGTTCGAGGACCAACTATCGACGAAAGAAGCCGTGCTTGGTGGTCAGAATATCCTCTGTTTCCGCTACGATACTGCGATAGAGGAGCTGCGATGGAGGAAGGTGATCGCAAGCAATGTAGAACTCAAGAAAAGTACGAAGACGTAAGAAAGCAGAGCAACAATCGGTCCAGATAGGAGATTGACAGATGCTTCATTGTCCCAAATATGCAGAGCATCCTATTCCGGCTTTCGAGGGCACGATCTGTAATGATCCTGAAAATGGTCTCCAAATCGAGCCTCATCGGGTAGTGAGCCACGACATCGCCGTCGGTCAACATGAGCAAATGCAGTTGGAACAGGCGCGTCGATGACACTTGGTGGACAGCCAGGATTATTCTCTAAATTGGGCTGTGTGGAGGTAGCAAAATTCTCTTTCAATTTTCAGTGATCAACTGTCGGAGGGTTTCAAGACTCCGCTTCTGGTGGCATGATCCCCCAAATTTTAGGCCTCCTCTTCGGTGAGAGTCCTACTTCGCTTGAGATTCCGAAGCCATTTCGGACTGAACAATTTCCTCAGGCGCTTTAAAGGGCTTTGAAGCCACTCTAAATTCGGCGCACCGTCGTCGCGTTGGAGGTACACTCTAAAAGCATCCGGATACTGCCAGTAGATCAGTGCTGGAATAATGAGCCCCTCTATGCCTATACACATGAACGCCAATGCAGGGTACCAAGTACTGAGGCGATGGCGGAGCTTTTCATAGACAATCGGCATTCCTGGGAGTGCCACACCCCTCAATCCCCACATCGTATAGCAAGAACAACGATTGAGTACACCAACTTGCACTGCGATAACACCTCCTAGTGTGGCAATGCTTATGATTACGTCTTTCGTAACCGTCCACCTGAATAACAAGTTTTGCTTATGCTCCAAAATCTCTTTCAAGGTCGCCTCAGGAATTATATTGTTTAATTTCTGGCTCGTATCGCCCAACGGAATTATAGAATTCAGTCTCGTGTCTAGCCAGGCGCTCAAGACCCAAAGCAGGCATGTTAGAAGTTCCCCAAAGTGTCGACAGTCCGGACCGTCTGGCGATACTAGCCCCGATATTGTCATACCAGTCATGGTCCCTAGGATTACGATTGAGTATGCAGGAAGCGCATGTCGTTTCCAATCTCCACTACCAAAAGGAATACCATCAATGTGGCCACCGAGTGACAATTTGTGGCTCTGGGTTCTATCTCTTGACCTTTGAGTCTGCTCTCCTTGGTGAAGTGCAGTCACGGTTTGGGCATTATCCGAAGTCTCCCGCTGCCATCGGAATGGCTGCCATGAGTAAATGCCTCCGTAGGAAATCCTTCTCCGATCATCGAGGGACTCGTTTAGTTCAATGACTTTTTCCAATGCCTTGCTTCGACGAGTGAGGGATTTGTATCTTTTGATAAGTTCGTCCATTGTTTTCGTACGATCATTATCCAAGCTTTCGTTGATGTTGGCAAGTTTTTCCTCTCTCATGTTGTGGTCGTCAAAGCAGTTACTCAATTCGGCGAGATTCTCTTTCGCCATCCTTCGATCATCATTTATATATGCAATCACTTCGGCAAGTTTCTCCGAATGAGACAACGGAGGCTTATGCTGAATACGTCTTAAGATGCGAGGGATTGAAGCTTCCGTCTGTGACACACCAATAACCGAGCTTAGGATGACGGCTGGAATGATCCAGAAGTAGAGCGCGGAATACGCGATACTGTGCGCTTCAACATTGATATAAACTGTACCACTGGATATGCTCGCTGCTGACGCTGTCCTACCCACCGCGATGATAATCGCTGCAACGAAGAAGGTTTGAGCTACAATGATAGGAAGGAATGCAGTGGCTCTGTCAGCTGCAAGTGCGTCTGCGGTCTGCTGGATTGCATCTTTGAGATCATTTTTCTCCTCCGAATCATCCCTGAAGAAAGACCTAGCTCGTCAGGCTACCCTTCTTGTAAACTGGTTAGTATACTTACAGCACATCATGTAGAGCGTCAGCTGCTCGATTTTCTTCCCCCCATTCTCCGTACGTATCTGTCAATAGAACTAACGCCTTCCAGTCGCGAAACTTTTCTGGGTCTTCATCGTCAGTCGAAGTCCCCCGTAGTTTTGGATGATAATCTCTCCAGTAATCGGCCGATCCCTGACAATTAGAGAGCTTGAGAAGTAAACACCTTATCGTGTCGATAGGGTCTCCTAGTACGTGGACGATCACGAAGAATTCGACTCCAAGGCCGAGGGGTGGACGAGGGAAAGTCGCAACCAGCTGAAGCAGTGGAAACTTCCACGTTGTCAAGCGGGTCCAGATATCTGCTGCCGGATACCAGCTCCATTGAGATCCGGCAATCGCAACGCACGATGCCTGTGTCAATGCGGCATTATCTGGTGTAGCAGAGGTACCTTGAGCAATGAACAATCGGTCATCATTAGCGCAAGCATTCTGGATGCTTAGAGTATAGCTCCAGAGGCTATTGAAGTCGAAGTGTTTGGCATCTATGCAATGCTGACCCCAAGGGTTCCTACAGCTGTACGAGACATTCGACGGAACATTGCTGCAGTCAAGTGGCATGTTGTCTATGACTATGTGCCTGACGGGACAATTCTCAGTGACTGTCTTGAATCCAGTATTACAAAAGGAGAACAACGAAAAAGCTTAGAAGATCGCATTAAATATTAAAAGAAGGGGATGGCTGGAGACCTAGTGGTTGAGCCTTGGTAGGGCGAACTTCTTCCAATAAACTTGGAAGTGCACAAGGCTGACAGTTTTGCCTTTTTCAAATTTGGGGACCCTTTATATCCACGTTCGACGTATCAAGATGCCGTATTCCAGCTAGCTCGGACGGACAATAACTTGATTCCATCATCATCATCATCATCATTATCATCATGCCGTATTCCAAAGCTATTTTTAGACCGTCCTCAGTACCTCCCCTGATTCGCTGGGAGAGGTGCGTGGCTTGCATATGAGACCAGTGAAATGTGATCACCGTACTTATGGCCTATCCATGCTTGGGTGTGGGGCCGTTTTGTCCCGAGCGCAAGGCGCACAGATCCTGCGGGCTGGCATCCATTGCAAGCGAGCTTTCGGATTGATCCAAGACGCTTCCAGCCTTGTCATAACTCTCTTTGACAAAACATGGGATCATCCAAGTATGATTCTAGAAGGCCACCAATCAAAGTGCAAAATTTCTCGCTGTACGGTGTACTTGTTCTGGGCCGTCGCTTCAAAACCGCTCTGACCTGGATTTTCCAACCACTAAGCCCTTAAGAGCTTTAGTGCCGCGCTAGCGGAGTTAGCACTTCCAAAACGCCTGCCACGCCTGCTACAATGGGCATGATCCATTCATCAGTAGAGGGATGATTTGGCAATGACCAGTCGAATGCCTTATCGACTGAGTTAGCCGGCCAAATGGTCTAGAACACGAGGCACATTATGGTGGCTTCGCTAGACGCTCTCATAGGTCAATTATTCCACCAATAGGCTTGGGTTCTTCGCGCTTCCTGCCGACCCGGCCTTACCTTACCTTTCCAACCTCCAGGCCATATCTCCATACCAACTTGACAATATCCGTCCTATACTCTCCACGTCGATCATTTGAAATACCCTCGGTTTTATAATCTGTGTATCGTTGCGTTGCTATCCTTCAGAATGTCTGGACAGTTGGTGCCTCAGAGCTCTGGCGCTGGGAATGCTGCTTTTGCGCAGCAAGGCACCGTAGATTGGACAGCTCTTTCTAGATCCTCGTTCACCTTTTCTGTCGAGGTGATGTCTCGGTTCTCGAAAGCGGGAGTTGAAATGATCACCTGCGCAATGGGCCAAGCGATGGCTTCCAAGTTCGATGTCCCACAAGAAGGACAGAAGCGGATTACAGATGCCATCTCCAAATTGAAAGCCTATTCTTCTTATGGCCAAGTTCTCTGGTTCGGATTCGGGGTGAAGCATATAGTCAGATCACTATGTGAGACTAAGCAGGGCGCCACATGTGCAGCTTTATGCGCTTGTCTGAGAGTTTCATACAGCACTGAGATGAGCGCTCGAGTGCTATCAGTGCTATGTGATGAACTGCTGCCCTCTGATGGACTTAGTCCGGCTTTACCGCAGTGGGCTGCACTAATTGATGTCTGTTCTGGGGCCCTCAGTCCCTCGAAGTTCCCAGTCATGGTGGACGGATTCTGTCGATTGGCTCTTGCGAATCCTCAACGTCGCTCATATCGCTATAACGCTACTACGGTTGATGCTCTAGCTCATGCACTTGCTGAACTCTCAAAAGTCTCTAGTGCGAGTGTCTCAAGTATCACTTTCGAAGGCGGCTACGATTGCGGCTGGATCGCTGCTGTGGCAGAATGGCTGCTTTGTCTGAAAGTGAAAGTACTCACGGAAGAAGGCAATTGCCTTTACTGGCAGCATGGCAGTCACATGAATGGTTCTGCCCAAGTGATCATCATATTCAGGACCGACAGTCATGATTCCAATCGAAGCGAGACAAAGGGACTTAGAGTTGTTAATCGCTCATTCCGCTTGCCGTCCAATGGAGAGGTCAAACTTGTTGACCGCTCTAGTGATGCTGGGGAATTTTTTGGCATGGGTCGCTCGGATTGGTCCACAGTCCTGGAGGACACATTCGGCAGTACCTTCAAACTCTTGCTATCCCCAAATGTCATAGAACATTTTGCCAAACTCCTGCTATCAGGTGCGAGAGTACTTCTTCCCGACGAACCTACGCCGTGGTTCTCAGCCAGGGGCGGAGTTATACATCCGTGGATGCATTACTCCTCCAGCCCGGCTGCTAGCGGAGAGCGTGCGTTCTTTTTAGCTATAGCAGACCGACTACCAGAATTAACGCCATTGCTCGGTGCTTTGGGACACTTAGAGAGGTCTGTAGGCGAGGAGGCCAGTCCTGACGGCAGTCCACTATGGACGACCTGTGACTGTGATAATCGTGGTAGTGACATATGCCTCTTTCATGTTGGAGTGACATTGATACATTTGATCTGGTTACTTGCCGTTATCAATTTTGATGAAACCCTCCGGCCAGCATCTACAGGGCTCTTATTGCTTTACGAATCTGTTGGAAATCATAGTAATGTCATCCAATCCCTTGAATGCGAGAGCCTCTGGTGGGTCGCTGACCTTGATGCCACTTACCAAAGAACATTTGAGCTTTTTACAGGGTTACCTAGCCATAAAGCTCTACACAAGCTTGGAGCTGCATCTGCTATCTGTCATGGTGGCATTTGCATCTGGGTACCAGCTCTCGAGAATCCACTCTACGATCCCACTAAGCAAATGGGACTCCGCGTAATTCCAGGAAAGTTGAACTTTCGCGGCCGCCTTTACAAGGGGGTAGTGGACATGGAAGAGGACGACTTTTCATTCTCTGTCAATTCGATCATGCCTAGTATTGCTGCTCACGGCACAACTCGTGTCAGTACACTAGTTATCAGAGAAACGCTTGACGCGTCGCAGCTGGAAGCTTGGATAGAGCTGACATCTGGGAGAACATCAAACGCTTTCAATACCTACCTTGACCATCTTGGGATAGAGCGTCCGCAAACTTTACCATCGGAATTCAGACTGCACATCAGAAAGCTCTATGGCAGTCTGCCTGAAAAATTTGAAGATAGCACCCGCCACGTCAATCCCGGGCGTGCTCGGCTCCAAGGTCTTCTCAAATCTGACGTAACTTCCAGGGTGGGCCCGTGTCCCATTCCGGCACTTCTTTTGGAGTCCACTACTTTCCCAAAAGGGTCTTATGGCTATCCCGAAGCAGGTGAATGGGTTGTAGTAATGGTCGATAGAAGATTAAGCGCCCCAATAGTTAGCTTGTTTCGTGGTGACTTCTCCCTCCTATATTATCTCATGAGTCTTGCGGACGTGAGCGAAGTAATCAAACACCTCTTGTTGTTCGACGGATGTATCCGTTGCCTCGCGTCCAGCTATTCCATCAACCCGAGTCGCGAAATTCCATGTCAAATTGAAATTCATACTATCACGGAGAATGAATGTACGCGTTGGTTGGCAAAAATGACAGGGCTTTTGCCCGAAAAGGAAGAAGTGGATTCCCAAAAACGAGGCAGATATTATGCACCCACGGCAAGAAGCGGATGTGAAAGCGGGAGAGAGCAAAACCCTCGTATTAGAAAACGTGCAAGGTCGAACCCACCTCATGGCTTCAATTGGGAACCATTGTTTTCTGAGCATAATTGACCGGAACAGAGCCTCGCGCTCAAGATGATCTCTTATATATGCATAAAAATGGAGTAAGGGGTCCTCAGTCTTTCAAAGCTGCATTTGCTACGAGTGCGTTAAGAAACAATGATCGGATTCCTTGTTGGGATGATTTTGGATGATATGGACGTGGCGTGATGAAATATGGAAGTCGCCAGGGGCATTATTTCTTTGAAAAGCCGATAGAACATGTAACGACGTGACGAAACCCGAAATGAATATACGAAGCATTACATGCACCAACACTGTTGACATATATTCGCTATCCTTCAATTGACAATCTAACCACATTTCCTGCACCCACAGAGGATCCAACTTAGAATCACACCACGTCAACAAATCCGGGAATTGCGATAATTGAGTCTTCTGCTCGATTTCCAGGAACATCATTTCCCATTTGCCTTTGACGTGGAAAGAACCATCTACAGAGGCCATATAAAATCACACCACCTTGTTTTTTGAAAAAGACTAGTATTTCCTTACCCCTATACTCACTACTAAACCCTAGCAAGGTCTACTTACTACCCGCCAATCTCCTGAACCACATATAAAGATCGAACTCTTAACTCCAAGCTCCTCAACTCCCGCCATACCCAAAGCCACTGTCATTAACATTAAACAATTTGGGCAACAAAAAATTACAAGTATTGCATCTAACCCCGTAGTCTCATCACATTCACACAGCGCGGATGATGTGAATGCTAATATAACTCATACGCTTGGATGCGTCATCAGTGTATCACAAGATATCATTCATCTGCATCACAACGTTTCTTCAACACTTTGAGTTTTCCCACTGCTATAGCGTATTCATATCGATATCCAATTTGATCATCGCAGCTTACATTGTTGGTATATGAAACATAAGCCTCCTCCTTGCTAAATCCTCCATTGTCTGGCAACGGGGAATAAGACAAGGCCGGAAGCGTCTTTGAACAATTTAGAAAGCTCACTTGCAATTGATACCAGCCCGTAGGATCTTGCGCTCGGGGCAAATTGGCCCCATATCCAAGGATGGACAAGTGACAAGTACCGTGGTCACATTTTCATGGTTTCATATACATGCCACGTACCTCTCCTAGCAAATTCGGGGATTTTTCAATAGTGGTCTAAGGACAGCCTTAAAATACAGAAAATTTAAATTGCACGCCAGAGGTGCCCTATTCTAGAATAGCAAAGTTTTCAGCTGAAGAGCGCGATCCCGTTCAAACTACCGGGTTGTGTAAGGTGAGTGGGGATAAGTAAGGAGGTAAATTCCAGCAACTGGATGCCATCTACGATTGAGATGTCTACCATGATCATTAGGAAAGGTACAATTTGAGTAAGTCATTTTCTACGGGCCAATGCTAAAAGTAGATTCCATGGAGAATAGAGAATAGCATGACCTCTCTCGCTAGCCGAGCCAAATTGGTAACAGAACAAAGAAATGTATGCGAAGAAGCCGAAGTTGCACCCCCAACCCAAGCAAGACCCGCAACAGCCAGAGGAGCGAGAAGCAAAAGCCCGGAGACCCAAGCAAGTCCCGAAACAGGCAGAGGAACGAGAAGGAGAAGCCCGGAGAGCCACCCCGCCGACGACGCAAACCCCCAATGGAAAAGGTCGAGCCCAAAGCGCCCGGATACACATCCTGCCTCACCGACCATGCTCGTCACAAATGTGATTTACCGAGTCCAGTAATGTCCTTGGGTAGTCGTTGTCGAAAGTTACCGGCTGTGATTCCCTATTGTCGAATAGTATGGCCTGCTGGGAGCGGGCATCCACAGGGCGGATGATTGCAGGTGTGGGGACGTATGCACGGATGTTCGCTTCTCTGACAATGAATGTCTCCATGCCGCCGTGGTTTTGGTCCGAGAGAAGGGCCAAATGAAATTTCTTATGGAGGCGGTCAGCAATGGCAAATTACAAATAGACAAAGAGACATACCCCGGTACCTGCAAGCATGAGACCGATTTCATTTCGCAAAGTAGGCTCGTCATCAAGGACGCCCATGCTCTCTAGATTTCGTATTATTGAGTGGTCTGTCCTTGTCGCCCTTAAATTCATTCTTTTTAGAAGTTCTGCTCGACGTGATCCCCATTCCATCTCTGCATTGGTATGAGCAGCCTCTAGATGTTGTAAGAGCTGCTTTTGGGTTGGGCCCCCCCATTCCAACCTCGGACAGCGTAGAATGTCCGTGGCGTATGACGATAGGATGGATCCGTACTTGAGGTTGGTGAAAATCTGGGCGCCTTGCGTATCATGATCAGAGAAAAACACGAACGGCGTAGCAATTAGTAGGCCATCTAGCATGTTTAGGAACTCTCTTGTGGCATGCGTTGAACACCCTTGAGTCTAGTGTGTAACTTTTCAGCTATAGTAATTTCAGACATGAGATGAACACTTACCATAACAACGACAGCATTGGGGAGGTCCTTTCTGATTGAATCCAGTCTCGTCCCAATATTGCGGTGTTCCACGACTATGATAATTCCCACTTCTCCCCTTGTGATTTTGATTTCCATAACCTTGGATGGTATTGTGCCCTCGGAAGTTAATGTCATTTTCTTACATGCCGCAAGGGCTGCTTTCTTGGCCAGAGTTTTATCGCCGGTCTTAGCCAGCTTTGCTTCTCTCTCCCGAGCAACCTCGTACAAATTTTCCGCAATGCGTACGACGATTTTGATACTGTCCGGAATGTATATTCGACCGTCACATTCAGATTCAACGCCGAGCGATGCTGGATGTAGACCGACTGTTAGGGCAATGTCTTGGATGTTCTTTCTCATCTGAGCATTTGTCAAAGACAACGCATTTGCGTAAAACGCTTGTCTGAATTTAACAAGCTGACGTGATCCGATGTGTTGAACGAGGTATTCGATCAGAAGTGTCAATTTTGCAAAGTACAGCTATTTGATAGTCAGTCATGGCTTTTCTTACAACCATCTTAGGGAAACTCCTTACCATATTGCTTTTCATTCGCTTCACTGTCAGCTTGCTAAACCTGACAATGGCCTTTTTGCCAGCGTAGATCTCCGCATGTGAAATGACGTTCTTTGCCTTGGATCTCGTGAGCTCCATATGGAGCTCGCCGGTCGAGTCTAAGGTCGTCAGGAGCTTTTGGAGTCTTCCGAGAATATCGGACCCCGATAGTAGTTCTCGCCAGTCAAGTCTTAAGCGGTCTGAAGGGCGGAACTTCTCGGCAGCTAATGTAGGATGATTGTCAGTTACAAGGGTCGGAGAGTGCAGCCTAACAGATTGGTTTGAACTGACCAGTGGGAGCCATCACGGACGAAAAGGGGATTTTCGAGACAGGCTAGCTCCTGGAGAAGTGAACAAGGACCGAACGAGTGTAATGACGGGCGTTGAGCCCGGAAAAGTCAACAAAAACGAACAGAGTAAGACGACCGGGACCATACAACTAATTGTTTGAATGGAGAGATGGTATTGTTATGCTAAGAGACTTGTTCACTGTAAGAGAGGATTCGACCTTTGCAGAGTAGTTGAAGATGAGAGAGAGAGGTGGATGTCAGGGTAGAGCAGATGAAGGCAATTGTTGAGGGAAGTTGGAACTGTTGGGAAAACAATGGGCAGGCTTCATCGGATCGGCCCTGCCAAATCAAGGGTACCTGCCTACGCTTCAAGAAAAACACTAGCCTCGATCAGGCGGAAACTCATCCTAATGATCATCTTGGATGAATAACGTCACTATGACATTTCAGATCTGCCATTGACATCGCTATTCTAGCTTGCCATCGTCAGATGTTGAGGCATCATTCGTATCAAGAACGTCATACCCACACATCCCAAATAATCTAGCCTCAGTCAGACGTACACTCATCCTAGCCTTGATCAAGGAATACACTCATCCTAATCGTGTTTGATGAACAGCGTCACCATGTCATTTGAGATCTACCATTGACATCGCTATTCTAGCTTAACATCGTCAGATGTTGAGGCTTTCTTTGTATTAGGAGTGTCAGTCCCATAGATCTCAGACCATCAGGCAGGCAATGCAGTCACAATCCATCCATATAGCAAGTATCACGCCTCCGACAGATCGTTCGGCTCGGAGCTGTCATCTACAGCGTACTATTCAGATCATCAAGTCATAATCCAGCGTTCAGAAACGGACTCAGTCTTTGTTCTAGCAAGTCAATCAATGTATTTAAGTAACGAGTGGCCTTAGATATTGGGATACGTAGAAATGTGAGAGTGCAGTATGTGCCATCGTAGAAAAATTTTGCTAGTACAGATAGACGCTGAGCAACCCAGAGCACACTGCCAAGTGTATGAACGTCGTACAAGGAACCCTAACCCTTCTGCCTTTTATGATGATGACACCCCAAATATGGTACAGAAGTTGGTGAGGGGAAGGAAGGTTGCTTAGGATGTTGGGATGAAGTAGATTCTGGTATTTTACGTTTCGGTCCTGGTTGACCATGCGTTGCGTCTTTGGCCTGGGAAGGACGCTTCGAATTTGTTGTTGGCGGGTCTGTAGCCTCATGAGTCAGCTTGATGGGGAGATTGATTGGGTGTTTTGAAGGTGACCACTTCCCTCCAGACTCTAGACCTTTGCTGATCCCACTTGACAGTTTCCGTCCCCCAGACACCGGCTCAGAAGCCCCCGGAACGGGCGTGGAGCAGGGGGACATGGCCTTGGATGATTCGTGTACGGGCAAGGGGCCTGGAGACACAGCTCTGGGTAACGATTCATGCTCGTGGCTATCCGTGATTTGCACTGTATAGCAAGCAACGATTAAAGACTGACTGACGTTCATTGGAGGGATATCGTACTGCTATTGTTTGCGGAAGATATTTGATCACCAGCAGTCTCATGATCCGAGGCATCGTCGGGTGTGCAGGGAGCTAAACACAGTGAGAGCGAACAATTGAAGAAGGGGAAATGGCTTACGAGTTGGATCTTGTCCGTCTCTTTCAACAGTGTACTTTTTCAGCTCTAAGCCCAGAATGGGAATAAGCCATTGGGCAGCCATGGACGTTGCTGTAACCAGATTGGTTGATGATTGTGCTACGCACGCAAGATGATTGGAGTGTGAGAGAAATGAGCAACAAGAAGGAGGTTTTCCAAATCAAGAGTGGGTGGTGCCTTCCTTTTTTTGATTCGGAGCGGCTTAAGTCAATTCCGAAATGGCACCTTCCGTTCCGGTCACGCTCACACTGCGTGCAGCGGAATGCGAGGGTCAGGGATCCTAACTGACTCGAATGGGTATTGTAGCCCTAGGTCTCTATTTCATAGTCATCTTTGTAGTCTCGTAGCCTTGTCATTGCGATAGGGGACGAGGCTTTGCGGGTGACGGCCCGCAGGTCATCGTGCTGTGATGATGAGGTGATTTGCGTGGCTGTAGCAGGCGAACCGAAACAGACTTCGACGTAACGGAATGCTGTTAAGGGTTGTTATAGCTAGACAGTTGCTAGCCACGTGTATCATAACAATCTCTCATTATGTTGTCTCAGCGACGTGAACCTTGCTCCATATATTTCTGAATTACCGAAAAACCATGCTACACAGCGGCTCCATCTCCTCCCGTCACCTACCAAGTCTCCGTATCCGAACCACTTATAGTATTCCAATATCCTTCCTTTGAACCCTCATGACCCCACTTCTTTCCCTCAACCATCACATCTTTTGCCCGTCCGGGGCTCGACACCAACCGCCAAGCATTCGTTCTCACCATCCCAACACACCACTCCTTCAAAGCTTTCAAAGTTATCTGAATGTACAATTCATACAACTCTAACTCGTAAAGCGCTGCGAAAAGATTAGACAGTAGAATTGAATCAGCTGGATCCAGATCCGAGGCTTCCTTGTGCAATTTGAACGCTGCTCAGCGTTTTATCTATTAGAGCGGAGCGTAGCAAGATCGTTCTATATTTGCAGGCACGTTGAAGCAAGAGAGTTCAATGATCCTGAACACACAGAGAAACATAAACGGTCGGTCCCACACTACGATGATCGACATCGCATGATAGCCTCAGGGCAGACTACTATAGGTAGAGATGGGGGTTCGAAGATTGAAGTTGAAAGGAGGTAGTGGAATTGACGACTGTGAACAATCCAGATTCCATGCGCGTCTCGAGTCATGCGTCAATGTGCGCACGTTACACTACTCCCAACTGCTGATGTATACGTTGCAGACTGTACGGTATCTATCGTTGATCCGGTCATGATAGCTTGTTCATTGAAATACTCCTCCAGAAATGTATCCTCCGCCAGTCAACTAATCAGCAAAGGATTTCTTGGCTCTCCTTTTCTCCTGCTCAAATTCCGGATTGACCCCTTTCTTTCCAACTCTTTGCGTCTTCCGCCCGATTTTCTCTTTTGCAAACCACCTTGGGTGAAGCTTCCCGTCCACAAAACGTTAAAGGAGGTAAATTACCTGCTTCTCTTTGTTCCATATCTCTTTCCTAGCTCCACGGCCTCTGTAGTTTGGGCAATGATATTCGAAGAACCCAATGCGCTTGTAGCAATTTTGGAGCGGTGCCGCAGGTCCATATGGCACGAGCACAAGACCGGCTATAACACCAGAATTCTTGAAGAAAGGAGACTCCGGGCGGGAGTAAACTTGAATGCAGTAGACGAGGCTTCCTTGGGCAATGTGTTCTTCGCTAGCCTGGTGAAACTGGTAATCCGCCCACAGTAGCAATTTCTCGGCGTCGATGACGGGCGCATCCCCAGCTCTATGAAAATTGAGATTCAGTGGACGCAATCCATGACTTGTATTGTCGACCGAATATTCCAGGATTGCCTTCGCCAGAGGAACGAGTAGCTTGAGGTAGCGTCTTGCAGGAGGTGATGTTGTGTCTCTGGGTTTAGGTTGTACAATCTCTGTTCCTAGCAGAGTAATGTACCCTGTGGCATGTTCTGAATAATTGTATATAGCTTCTCCTACAATGGAAGCCCAGGACCATGTCGGCACATTCGGGTTGGCTCGCCTCGGCTCCAAGGTCCGAGGCATGGTGCGCCAGCACAGGTCTCGCGACAAATCCTGAGCCCACACACCGTCAAGGTAGCCTCCATCGGGCCATTGAAGTGTACTTTTGCTGTCTGGGCTGTGAGTATAATTCCCACTCACTCCATAATTACTCCGGCGAATCTGAGACGCCACCCCTTCAAGGGCATACAGCTTATCCTTTTCAAACGTTAGCGAGAGACCAGAGTACTCTTCGACTATGTACCGCCACTGCTGTGAGAGCTTTCGATGATCACTGCTGTGCTGAAGCGCGAGGCTGTGAGCCATCTTCGGGGACAGCGGAGTGAACACATGACGTGGCCTTTGTGCGGGGTCGGGAGAGCATTCACACTTGTTATGCTCCATACACTCCCACCAAAGCTCGTCTCTTGTGAAGTGCAGAATACGTGGGCTGAGGAGACGTTCTTGGTAAGTCCAAGCACGAGTAAGCAAGGGCCACTGGTCTGCATCATTATGTATGTTGGTAATCTCCCAGAATTCGCAATGTGATAACCGGCGTCTGGCGTATACCTGGTACTCTTCTCTAGACTTTAATGCAAAATTGAATGCATGAGCACGATACACGGAACGAGATGGATAAAAGCAGCCTCCATCAGTACTGGAAGAGGCTGTGGCCGCTATGGTCAAGTATGCGTTTTCGTAGATCGAGGCCATATCTGCCGCTTCCTTTCTCCAGTCGGCTGCATCGTCTTGGACTATGCATAGTGCGTCAATCCACAGATAGGAAAGACCAATTCTCCGCACAGCCGTTACCGCATCTTGAAAGGTTTTGGGAAGTGAAACCCAAGGGATGTCTAGTTTTCTTTCAGCCAAAGTCAAGGTCGTGGTAGTGATCGTAGGTGCTTGCCCCCAGCAATGGCTCAGACATGCATAGTGCTCGTGTTGGGCGTGAGCTCGTTCGTGGAGTCTCACAGAGGGCATTGTCGAGGAGCCTGTATTGATAATCTCAAGCACTCGGGATGGAAGCAGTTTGGGTTTACCATCTCCGCAGCGACTGTGTGCACTGACACACTCTTGGATCCATTGATTTGCATTTGAGAAACTTGGGTCTGAAGATGTGTCACCCGGGGTGAGTGCTTTCTGTGGAAGAGTGAAGAGCTTGCCAGACTGGTCTTTGCTCGATACCACAGCTGCAAAATTGCAGTCAGCATCAGAGCTTGTAGGTGAAGACTCGCTGGACGACAATTTCAAATAAGACCGCTGCACCTTCAACGAGAGTAGTTATGGCGTTTATCAGATGCTTACATGACAAGGTAAAGAACTCAATCTCAATAATCCTGCCCCCGATAGGTTCCCAATCCATGTAGAATGGCGAAGGGTGGAAGCTTACGGACCCCTCCAGTTTCTCTACCGGTGTCCCGAGGCATGCTTCGAGGACCTCGCGAATGAACGAACACGTTTGACAGCCACGTGCTGAGCCTCCCAAGATGCTAGCAATTGAGGACGGGTTACCCTTATTCTTTAGTCCGCCAAGTGCCTGACGATCGCCTTGGTTCCATATGATCGCGTCGGAGTAATGGGCCCCATAGAGTCCTGGTATCGCTTCACATATCCTACGTGATTGTGACGCCTCTGCTATTGTTCGTGACTTCCTGGAAGCTGACCATGTTAATCTTCGAAGTCTCCCTAGGCCTTTTGTGATATGGTCCATGACCTATGAAGACGGTCTCGAAATCGGATTCGTACTCGGCTTGGCTGCAGATTTGACTCCAGCCAGTGATTGGTTCTAGTTCTTGGATACTTGTTCAGATTGCGGTGTGCAGAAATGGATCCGTAGAAGAAATACTCTGCTCCGTACGCCACCGACATCAGAATTGAATCAGACGACGATTGTTTTCCATGATAGAAAATTGTGTATCAATTTCAATATTGGGGCATTGCTCGGTTATTCCAAGACGACTGTAGCCTGTTGCTTGACGCTGAGCAAGCAGTACCTGATCGCGTTCTGCATGATTAGAATTCACATAGACGAACCGTAAACAGCTGATTTGTGATGTTGTTGTCTTTGTTGCGCAAAAGCGCAGGCGGCGAACGGCGCAGGCGACAGCTGCGGATAGTCTAGCCTAAAGTTGACTAGCGAGCTTCTCTACCGTCTCGGAAGCCGGCCGTGGACAAGCGCCGATGCTCCTCTCAAATGACGCTGTCAGCCTAAAATATCCTCGTATTCGGAATCTCCCGTAGGCGCTTTCGGGTTTGCCAAGCGGTCTTGACAAGATGCTTCGCAAGCGGAGTATTCTTCGTGGACCACCACGGATTAATAAAGATCGATAAGAGCGGTCTTGATCCTGGATAGAAGCATTGTTAGCAATGGACTTTCCCTTGTTCCGCTGCGAAATTATTTTCGATGCTTTATGAACTCTCAGCAGCAATAAGCGTCCCGATAATCAACGCCGATGTAATCCTGAGTATCAATTGCAGACACAGCAAGCTACATAGTTTCTGAATGCGACCCTGATGTCTATCAGACAATCTAGACCGTGGCGGTGGTATCTAGAGTGATGCGGCAGCGCCAAGCATTCACGCCGGCTTTTTCGTTATGTGTGGATAGAGGTTGCATCTGACTCGGAGCCCATCGAAAGAAGAGCCGACGCAGACTAGACCCCATTTCTGGGCTACATAGCTCAGTCGAATCATGTCAAAATCCCAAGAAGGCTTCGTCATGTTCTGAGCATACGCATGATGTTCGTGCGGCAGATAATGATACATTCGTGCACGATCTAGTCCTGAAATGGAGAGTACCGGAAATGGGACTTCGAGAACGGGGAAGAAGCCAAATTAGCCTGCGCTGAAGAAGGAACTAGAATCAGACGCCATTAGGAAAGATGTCGATCCGCATACCATAGCTATGCGCGATAGAGGCGTCCAATACCCATACCTCAACAGAGTAGTGGCTAAAGAGAATTTGACTGCACCGGTCCTTGAAAGGATTCGGAGAGACATGAGGACCCGTCTTATTTACCTTTCGAAAATATTATCCTATTGCGTTTGGCCTGCAGTATTACGAGCACATTTACTCCATACGATCTCAAGATTATTCGGCAGGGCATGCAGCTGAGATCGGGCCCTGATCTTGTCCTGTTCAGGACTTTTTCCGGTTTGCTGCGTTGTCTTGATAAAACTGTTGATGATATTGCGCTCGGAAGGTTCATACCAGGCGTTACCGACTATTACGCTTCTCGGGCCCATAGACTTTCGCTTGACACGTCCCGGACTATTGACCAGCACAGGTTGGATGTAGTTGTGCTCCTCCAGGGGACATTGGGACGAGCCCAGCAGGCTGTCAAAGCCTTCAATCTTCGTCCTCATCTGAGCTATCTTCCGAAAGGTCTTGCTTCTCGGAAGCTGGTCCTGGGACAAGTCTGCCGGTTCGCGGGCGACACATCACTGCTTTGAACGGGAGTTGCCAATTATTTCACATAACCAATGAATCACACGTGACCCTCATGCTTGGTGTAGGTCCAATTATTCTTGTTCTTCAAGCAATGTCACTCGTACTCTCTTATGTGGGTCTAAATAAGCTGGGGAACAGATTTCTTCTTTTGTTCAAATTTGGACTCACCTTACAACTCTGATCAAATGGACGCGTTTCAGGCTTGTCCTCCCCAAATTGCTTCGCAAAGCGTCAAAACTAGGCCTTGAATCGTCGCACTATGGCGATGGGTACCGAGGTAATATTATCGCTCTAATCTAAGTGCATTCATCCATTCCTGACCACAGAAGAAACATCTCAGAAATATAGGAAACCACCTAGGGATTGTGCTATGGCGACGGATCTTGCCGTCCACGGAGATTTGCAGCAACAATCTTATCATAGCAATTTTGCAATTCAACCTGAAGCTGCTGAAGGGTCTTGTTGTCCCTAAATCCTGCTCTTAGCTCCATTGACGATGAGAAGGACATCGCCACATCAAGTAAGCGCTCAAAGAGGACCTGAAAGTCCTTCGTCAGCCTTCCCTCACTCTGTAGCGAAGCCCGGAAGCTGGTGACCTCAACCATTTCAGGAACATCCTTGCAATGTTCCATGGTTTCTGGATTCACTCCATATAAATTCTGATAGACGCTACGATCTGTTATTTGGTTGGTCAGGCAGAGCAACGCATCGACCACAGGCCGCCCACGATGCGCAGCACGATCACCGCGTTTAATGCGATCATAGCCGAGCTTACCGATGCTTCTTCCCATACGCTGTCGATGTCGTTCCAGGTACCGCAGCCGAACCTCCTTTCCGATATTCGTTGCAGGAGCCTCTTGCAACGCTTGCTCTTCCAGGCTCTGGACTCTGCCATTCAGCAAACTCAGTTCATCTTGGTAAGATCGGGCTTCCGATTTGAGTGCACGGATCTCATCCTGTTGCAGCAGCTTTTCCGTTTGGAGCTTTTCAATCTCCACTCTCATTTGTGCCAGCTCATCTCGAAGATCTGACTCGTTCCAGGAGCCCATATTCAACGCTTTGTAGATTGACGAATTCAGTAACAATCGATTGCGGGGACATGTATTGATTACACAATTGTTGAATTCTGGAAGAGGGTATTTTATAACAAGGATAGGATGAAGTGTTGTTGCTATGAAGTGATGTTGCTACGAAGTGTTGTTGCTATGAAGTGTTGTTGCTATGAAGTGTTGTTGCTATGAACTGATGTTGCTATGAACTGATGTTGCTATGAACTGATGTTGCTATGAAGTGATGTTGCTATGAACTGATGTTGCTATGAAGTGATGTTGCTATGAAGTGATGTTGCTATGAAGTGTTGTTGCTATAAAGTGTTGTTGCTATGAAGTGTTGTTGCCATGAAGTGGTGTTGCAAGAAATGAGCGGCGTAGCTTCGGGCCAAGACCCAGGCTTTGGACCCGGAATAAATTCCAAAGCTAAGATAAAAGTGATTTCACGAAACACCTTCATCAACTATTTAAAAGAGAGGACAAAACTGTGCTGCGGCTTCTACACCAATAGTAGATTGCCACAGCCCTCCTTGTGTTCGCTGACAAAGACGGATTGAATCAGCTCATTGTTACAGTCTATACTATGTTGATTTGCTCTGGTATAAAATGATGGGGTACCTTTTGGGTTGTCTGCACGTCGCTGACTACCCCATTGCAAGGTAAGGATATCTGCGATGGCATCCTTTGTACATCTTATCTTCACTGACTAATGAGAAGTCCATCCCATTGCGGCAATTATCTCCCTATCAATTTTTGTGGCTTACCTGGCTTGACAGCCGCCAGACCATTCGCTGCCGCAGCCACCCCAAACTATGATTGCTATGCCTACCTTATTCAATCCTATATATATGGCTTACGATCTATCCTCTTCTTCGCCTCCTAGCTATTGCCATGGCACTTAAGCTATTTGATTATTCATACAGACTGACCGTCAGTCCCTGGAGCGGGACAATTCCAGATATGGGTTGTCGATGCGCGACTAGGCAGCCCCGAAAGCTGACATTGCCGCAGGGCTGACTAAGCCAGCTCAGTCAGCTTGCAAACGTTGTTAAGGCTGACGACTATCTTGATACATGAGGGAAAGAGACATAAAAACTCGAGTCCTCTCCATGAATGGATAATGATTTTTTGATTTTGTAACACTCATGTCTTCGGCCAGACCGTCACCCGGGGCTGGTGCCCAAATCCTCGCGCCTTTAATTCACGGCGTATTTACAGCTTCCTTCGAAAACCCTGGCCTCATCTCGCCCACAGAAGGACCATTAACGCCACCCTTTCCCCCAAATCAGGCGGTAGACAATTTGAAAACAACTAGTGCGAATACCGATGCGGATACCGATGCGGATAATGGCAATATACCGCTCAGCGGTTTCCAGATAGCGAAAAGTCGCGATGAATGGCTTCTCGACTTCAAGGTCTGGCAGAAATTCGCTATTGATGTCCACCCTGCCGCAGGGGACAGAAGGTTGGGCCACACTATTGGTCTCGTGCAGACGCTTTCCAAATCCACTAGAAAAATCACTTATGCTGGAGGTGGAGCGAGGTTCATACCTGGTGGACAGCCGCCGGCGGGCAAGCCTGAAAATTTGGATGGGCCATGGTTGGATGCTGATCAGACGACACCCAAATGGCACCCTTGGTATAGGGAATCGTGTGCGGGGAAGGTGATGAGAGCGGGCCAGACGGAGACTTTTGTGATCGAAGATAATCCTACCTTCAAGTAAGTCCTTGCAGCGTTATGCCTCCCCACTAGTGTGCCAACTGTAAGACAATGACGCACCTCTTGGTCTCGTATCATATTATACAACCTTTGAAAACCAAAGCTGACGTCGAAAACCCCCCACAGTGTACCAACTGTTGCATATGATAAAGCAAAGAAAGCGCACGCTCTCGAAGGTGTCTATGTGAAGGAGGTCTTCCTAATCAGTCTTTACGATACGGAAGACCTCCAAAGCATCAAGGCTGAGAAAGTGGGGAGCCCCCAGTTAACCACACCTGTCATCAAACAGTGGACTTGGGAATATGAATACAGGGTGACGGTCACGCCGACAGAGCCGCTGGGATACACGCTCGACCCTCCTGCACCGGTCGCGACGAAAGCTTTTCCAGTGAAAACTATAAAACAAGATATCCCGGTTAGCGGAAACGTTGCGAATGAGAATCCGCCTTGGTTCAAGTTTAACGATCCAACTTGGACTCGCTATATTGACTAGGCAAGTACTGTACTCGTGCTAGAATTTGCGCCTTTGTGGGCTCTGAGGATCGAGAATCGATCTTCTTTTTGTCTTGCTTTGGGATCCGAAACACATGGGCATGAGTAATTGCGTAGTGCGGACATTAGGGCAAACAATTGCCATCGGTTGGTAGAAAATCTTACGGGGAAGGCCATTGTATTGTGATAACGCTGAAATTTGTGTCGGTGACGTCCATCTGGCTTTTCGCCTGCATTCATCACCGTTTCCCACTTTAACCGCTCTTCCTTGAGTAAATTCGTCAAGTCCGGCGGTTGGCAAAATCTGATAATTTGTGTTGGTGATGTCCATCTGGCTTTTTGCCTGCATTCATCTCCGTTTCCCACTTTAATCGCTTTTCCTTGAGTAACTTCGCCAAGTGAGTAGATTCGCCAAGTCCGGGGCCGGTCTCTCGCAAAATCTGATAATTGGGACACGAGTTTTAGTGAGGAGTTTCGCTCCGTATTGAGCTCTGGGCTCTTGCGTGAAGTAGAGAAGAATTACCAATGATGTCGAAAATGGAGTAGATCAGGGAGTAGTGGAAGAAACCACGCAATAATGACCCCCTTCTCAGAGCTCTATTGTTAATAACACCTGTTGAGTACTCAATGACGAATGGTACATGTCGCAAGCGTTTGAGGAATCATCGATGAAAGAAACCGTCCTTGATAGCTATAATATCCTTGTTTTTCCACAGCGAAACTGCGATAGAGGAGCTACGAAGGAGGAAGTTAATCACAAGCAATGTAGGAGGCAGGCTCGCAAATGCCAAGAGATCAGCCGCTGCCAAGAAATGATCTGCGCTAAAATTTGCCACCGCGGGCAATCAAGCTCCTGTCAATTTTTTCCGTCACCGTACAGCTTCCTTCATTATATCGAAGTCTCCGGACTCTAGAACATTCATATAGTTCCAGCGTCATGATCCAAGTTTTGCGAGGATCCCCTGGTCTGACCACCATGCTGTGAGACGTTGGCAGAGATTTCAACGCTATGCTAAGAATAAATACAAAACACCGACATCGCGTTTGATGATAGTGCACTCCATGTGCCCCATGTTCTTTTCCAATTCCTGATCTCAAGCACGACCTGCTGAGCGAGCTACATGCTTCGCAGGTTCATAATCCGGCTGCATGCGGGGATCGAGCCTTTTAGCTGTTTCGCTGTAATACGCACCGTCATGCAGAATATCATCGCTGTTACCACCAGCAGCCAGATCCTCTGATTCTTTAGTAATTGCAGGCATAGGAGATGAGCCCCTTCGACTTGCTTTAGTCGCGGAGGCTGGTGTCTGCTGCCCCGATGCATCAGACTTAATCTGTCCCAAGGGAATCTCTTCCCGTCTATAACCACCAAGTGTATCTCCAGTAATGGGTCTAGATTGAGCAGCCGGCGAAGCATCTGGATTGCCAGGTGCGACGAAGTTGACCATTGGCCGGTCAACGTCCCTTTCTGGGTCAAATATCTTCGTCTCATTCTCGTCGAAGTCCTGCCCGGGATTGGCGGTTTCGTATTCGAGCATCTTGATAACCTTGTAAAAGCCAGCCGCTAACAGCGAGCCAAGTAGGGGGCCAACCCAATATATCTAGCAAAGTATTAGCACAGATCCCAACAACAATAGCGGTTCGACACTTAAACATACCCAATGATAATCCTCGAATTGGGCGTTGATGACATCAGGTCCAAATGATCGGGCGGGATTTAGCGAGCCACCAGTGTAATAGACACCTGTAAGCGTTGTCAGAACGCAACGTATACCGTATAATGGCTACAGCCTTACCTGCGAGCTCAGCAATGAACAAAGCAAGACCTATACCAATTGGAGCAATGAAGGTGCCCTTATGCTTCTCTGCAGCCAGCATGAAAATCGCAAATACCAACTCTGCGGTTAAAAACGTCTCGATGAAAAGACCCTGTGTCTTTGATGTACCTGCCCCTAGAGACGTCCGGACATTGAGCTGACCTGGAAACATGACGCTCACGATTCCGGCAGCTGCAATGGCACCAATGATCTGAGATATGACGACGAGAGCACCTCGTACAGGAGGTACTGCACCGACAATAACCATACCGAATGTCACAGCAGGGTTGAACAGTCCTCCACTAATTCGGAAGAAGACCCATGCATTCACGGCCAGACTAAAGCCAAAGCAAAGACTGATATAGAGCAGCTGGGCCGGGTTAGATCCTTGTGCAATCGTAGTAGAGGTCGTCCCTTGAGTTTGGGAATTCGCCACCTGAGTGCCAGTGAAAGCAAAGAAAAGGAAGAGAAAAGTGCCAACAAACTCCCCACACATTGCTATGAAATGATTACGGACAGCATTCGCTGGGCCGCCTGGAAGAAATGGTACACGATTTCCTTTGGCAGAGTTTGCTCTGTTCTGCATACCCCCGAAAACATAACCTCTCGTGAAGTGCTCTGAGTCCCTCTCCATTGTATTGCTCGTGAAGTGTAGAGGATAAAATGAAGAGCAGCAATAAAGGGACGGCCAGTTAGCCAATTACACCAGTCATTCGATGGAGATTGTTTCAAGAAAGGAGCAGAAAGGAGAGGATGCAAGAGTTGATCTTGGCGTCATCAGACGCTAGTTAGGGCCAGAATGTGAGGAATGACCTGTGGAAGTCCGGTACGGTGGGGTATGATAGCGGAGTGTGTACCAAAGCTTTAGTACCAGTCACTGACTGATCCTACACCATAGACCATCTATGATAGGTCACATGGTGACGTCTAGCGAAGACCAAAATATTCAAGCCATTGCCCCTAGCCCATCGATATAAGGTTGAGCCGCATGAACTACAGCCTTTTCGGGAGCGAAGAGTGCCGATGAAACGTCCATTTTGGCCACCAGATCTGCGTTTGCCACGTACGGGTATACTACTAGCAGTCATAGTTAGAGATCCGCGTAATGAAGAACGCGCAACTGCGTACATACCTGAGAAGTAAGGCAAGCTCTCATGACCTTCTTGACTAGTTTCCTGCCGTGCTGCCTTGATATCTCCGCCTGCGTCTCACGGCATGGTGGTCAGGCCAGGGGATCCTCGCAAGATTTGGATCATGACGCCGGACCTATAGGAATGCTCCAGAGCCCGTTGAGACTCCAAAGAATAGGTATCGGAACGGTAATTTAAATTTTAGCGCTGTATAAGTTTCCTCTAGTGCTATCAGATCCTTACTCCAAGAAAACTCTGGAGTCCCACCCAATGATCGAACATTCGACAAATGTTCAAGGAATACCTTTATAATGGGCATCCCTGGCTTGTCGAAGCCTCTAAAACCTTACGCAGTGTCAACGACTGTGGGTTGCAAAACTCCGGACTGCGAAGAACATAAGTCTGCTTACAGCGATTCGAGCAGAGACATCATTGTTGATGGACCCTCCTTCGCATACTCCATATACCACCGTTTGATTATCCAAAAGCCAGAATGGCTGACAGCCGTAGAAGCCATGCCAAGTTATGAGGAGATTGGGCAGGGTGCAATAGCTTTCCTTGACGAGCTTGAGGATTATGGCTTGAAAATGTACGACATCAATCATCGCGGCTGAAGAACAAACCGTGTTACCCATGGCTTGAGCAGTGCATCACTTACATCGATGCAGTAAGCACATCTACTTTGACGGCTACCTACCCCCTCACAAACGAGATATTCGGCTTGACCGATTGCAAAGATCATTGCAAAAATTGTCTAGCCATCACGCAGTATCCCAGAAACTTCAACCTTGCAAGAGAAAATGGGATGGAAAGCCGCTTCCGCCGGGTGCAGTCTTCCCCTCAGGATCCCCTACCCAGGCCGCTTTTCGGGGTCTACCTCCAGCGACCTTCGTTGTTCCAGCCGTTCTTGACGCACTCGGCACTAGTAAGTATGCAGCAAATACGGCAGTAGTTCCTGGCGAGGCAGAGGTATACTGTGCTACGGCTGCAAGAGAGAACGGTGGAATCGTTTTGAGCAATGACTCGGACTTGTTTGTGCATGATCTTGGTAATGGAGGGTTCGTATACCTCGATTCAATCGAGCTTCGCCCAAATGAATCCAAGGATCAAATACGTAATCCAAGATGCTGTAAGATATTCAGACTGGAGGTGATTCGGCCGCCAGATATTGCCCAAAGATTAGGCGTCAAAAACCTTCAAGAACTCGCGTTTCAATTCGTTAGGAGACATTCATATACTCTCTCAGAAGCTATCAAAGCAACAAGAGACCAACGGGACAGAGAAGAGGAGCTCGCTTACCAGAAATTCTTGCAAGAATATAATACCGAACCGTCAGTATCAGAGAACCAACGATTCTCACCACAAGCACTAGCTCGTCTCCATACGCAAGCACGCTTCCTGGACCCTCGAATCTCAGAACTGATTTGCCAACTCGAATCAAAGCACACTCATGAAGCAGAAGTATATCTATTACCCCTAATCGAAGATCCCACCCGCTCCTCCGCCTGGTCCGTCTCCTCCTCCCACCGCTCCTTCATCTACTCAGTCCTTGCTCTCTACCTCACCCGCACCCCCAATCCCCCACCACCAACAACCCCAACAAAAATAACAATAACCGAACACCGCCGCCGCGCCCACTCCTACACCCCCCACCCCATCCCCCTCCTCCCCCCCCCCTCCCTCCTCTCCTTCGCCCGCACCCTCCTCACCCACCTCCACCTCCTCACCAACCACTTCCCCACCCTCCCTCCGCCACTCATCTACCGCCTCTACGCCCTCTTCACCATCCACCTCCACCACCTCAACCTTTCCAAACAACCCCCCTCCCTTCCCCTCCTCCATCGAGCCCTGGCAGGAAAATACACCCCGCACCCTATCTGGGAAGATATCCACCTCTTGGCGCAAATACAGGCCGTGCTGTATGCTCTGAGAATGATTAAGCAGGTTCTTGGGTATGTGGCTGAAGGGATGTTGGAGGAGGAGGGGGTTGGTTTGCCGAGAGAGTTAAGGGAGTTGAGGGAGGAGTTGAGGGAGTTGCCGGGGTTGGGGGGATGGGAGGTGGGGGCGTGGGGGGAGGGGGAGGGGGTGGTTGGGGTGGATGGAGTGGATGGGGTGGATGGGGAGGGTGTGTTGGAGAAGTTGGGGGGGTTGCTAAGGGAGGAGGTTGGGGGGGAGGAGGGTGGTGGAGAGGTTGTGGGGGAGGGGTTTGGGAAGGAGGTTGAGGATAAGGCTGCTATGGAGACGGGTGGGAAGAAGGGAAAAAGGAAGAGAAAGAAGAGAAAAGAGAAGACTAGTGAGGTCATGGATAAGGGGGGTCAGGGTAATATGTTCCAGATGCTCGCGTGACGTGGATTATGTGCACGATCGGTCGCGCGAGAATTCGATAAGGTGGGGATCTGATAGGTCATCTCACCTGCATTTGTCTGTTCAGTGCAACGTTATCCCTCAAAATATCGGCACAATCTCATTGTCTTCATCATCATCCTCCTCCACATCCGCCTGCGTAACCATCCTTCCCCCATCCCCAATAGGCCCATCTTCCTGCTTTCCCGTCCGCTCAACGCCCGCTGCCCCAATCTTCTCATGACTTCCTCCAACAGCCTCATCTCCCATGACAACATCCACCAACCTCTCACACCCCCTCCTCACACCCTCCTCTTCAACATCCAAATGCAACTCCCTCACCACCGGATACGTTCCCCCTTCCCTAATTAACCTCCTCCCCTCAACCCCACCCCTGGTAGCAAGCAGAAACAGCGTTTCGAGATGAATCTTCAAGATCTCCATATCCTTCTCCTGTTGATGCTCAGGGGTGAGGTATTGGCATTCTTCTGGTAGCGCTTCCATTTCTTCTTCTGAGATGTTCTCCTGGTTTGGGGAGCAGAGAGGGAGAATTATGGGCGGGAGGATGCTGTGAGCTGGTTGGAGGAGGTAAGGGATGTCGGGGTGGAGGAGGGCGGTGTTTTTGAGGAGGGAGGCGGTGCCGAGGCGGCGGATGGGGGAAGGGTGCATGGTGTGGGGGAGGAATGTCGTTAGGGGGTCGAGGGTAGTATGGGGGGGTGGGGTTGTGAGGTACGTTACGAAGGTAGGGAACTAGAGTGGTTAGCCAATTGCCGTAGTTTAGGCCACGGTGGGACAACGTACCTTGGCGAGATCGGCGAAGAGGTAGGCTAGGTAGTCATATGTAGCATCTTTGTTGTAGCTGCCATTTGCCCCTCGATTGAAAAGCTCAATCAGCTGTGCTATGGCGAGTTGAGAGGGCGAGAGGTCTGGGACTTTGGACCGCTTGAGAGCTATGAGACGTTCGATAGAGGGGGATTTGGCAATGTTGGCGAGAAGCATTGAGAACTCATTGCCGTTGGGTTCTTCAGGGTTCTGGACATAGTGTTAGTCTCGTGCTCCAGAAATCGGCGGAGAGGTAGCGAGGGCTGTTGTGGGGCAACTAACATACTGTCACTCGACCAAGCAGCGTTTCGAGGAAGACATCATCTTCAGCTAGCAGCTTTAAAAAGTCATGGTTGACGGATATGTTTATGAGGATTGTTAGGGCGTTCTTCGCTATTGGCTGAGTGCTCCAATTAGTATCAACTCTTGTCGTTCAAGCTCTTCACGACAGCACGCACAGAATAATCCCTAACGAGTAGCTTCAGATCCTTCACTGGAGTGTATTTTTCTGTCTTAAATATAACCGGCTGGGTCTTTGAGTAGGGGACCAAGTTCTCTGCCGCTGCTGTGGTATGAGGCTCTTGTCGTGAGCGATGGAAATGGTAGAGTGATGCATACCGATTTGGCGGATCTGGGTATTACCGTGGTGGAGGAAACCAACGAGCTACCATCATCAGTACCAGTTAGATCATGTGGAGGGAGATATCTCGTACTTCTTCGAGTTCTGTAGGCATGATGGGGCTACTGCTTCCTGGGTGGAAAAAATGACGATCTCCATGGTACGCATCACGTGCGGCGCCAAGTTCCCCCAAACGCCGCAATAGCCCCTCCAGCTGTGTGGCCGATAGGGCTGAAGCTTAGAGGACGCATTAGAGACGCCCTAAAGCTAGTCGCCTCGACAACACAGTCAATCCTAGGATTGACCAGTTTAGGCATCAAAAATAGGGTCTCTGGGGGGCTTCTAGCCCTCCACTCTCTCGGCCATTGATACAGTAACTGGATGAAGCCTTCTACCTAGGTAGCAAAAGTAAAGCATCGGTTCATGCAGGAGCGGCTGTTAGAGGCCGACAGTGGGCCAAATTATGCTTTGCCACTTCAGAAGTCACTCAGAATTGCAACAGAGAGCTTTGTCTTGGACGAGTGGAAAAAGAGAAAAGTCCTCGAGTTCTGCGTTTTTTGCTGCATTTTTGCTGTGGTTTGTAAGGTTGCGGCAGGATAAATGTAATCTCGCTGTGACGGACTGATCAGCTCCGTGTCATGCAGAAACTCTTCCATTACCCTCGCAAGCTTACCTTCATTCAGAAAGACGTCCACATATGGTTACATCTCGTGCATGGGTATCGTAATATCTACACCTCCATCGACGGGCTCCCCACACGGTATTACTTGCAACCAGCCTACTCGATGACTGTACTTCTCCACTCCTACGTCGTCCGTCCCGAGTTTCCTTACACTTATTATTCATCGCAATCAAGCGAGTCCGTGGGAAACCGGACCCAATTCAACATCTATTTTGTACTTGTACCATCGCCTTATTGTACTGAAGGTCTTGACCCACGCCAAATTTTCTGGATTCTGAAGACCTCGTGAGAAACATTCAGATACATATATGTAACCCTATCCTTGGAGGCAGAGGCCGGAACTCAATCATAATCCGAACGAAGTGAACAGGGCGACCAAGGCTATCTGCCATAACTAATAGCGGATGATAGGTTTGCAAGGAACAAAAGACGTTATTCGCGCGTGACTTGCCGTGTGAACATCGTGCCAATCACAGGTGACGAGATGTTTCGTGCAATCACCAGCAAAATAGATAGGTTCTCAAGGCTGGGGGCCTCGACGGCTGCGGGCCCTTCACCGCCGTGTGAGATTCACGAAATGCCAAATCACAAAACATATTCTTTACGAAACACCAAATCAACACCACGGAATATCTCAGGATTCCGCGCCACACGCGTGTTTCGGAGACTGAGATATGCCGCGCCGGTACCTGCGCTCCGTATAAGGACCAGGATACAAGAGCTCATTGGGGCTGATTCCACGCACCTTCTTGGCAGGAACCTCTCACCAGCATCCAATCTCACTCCAATCATTGGACATAGGTCGTTTCAGTGCTGAGTGGTAAGCCTTATTAAATATCATCACGTCAGGTGTCAAATCTAAACGGGGCCGCGTGGACGAAAGGACGCTCCTGCAACCAATCGCTACTTCCGAATTGAAACAGTATTCTTGTTTCTCAGAACCGCTTACCTTTGACTCGGATACCAATACTTCGAGCGAAAGTATGGAGCACCATGATCAAGTTCTATTGAATGGTGGTGATGTGGAAGGGGGTGGATATTGGCCTTCGCAAAATCTTTGCCAAAAGGGTAGGATTGTCCTTCTGCTTGCAGCCACCATTGCGAGGAGCGCAATACTCACTTGTTGCCGTGCTATCCCTTACACCTGACCGCCACGTTAGAAGTAACAGCCGCGAAAAGCCAAACCTAACATGCTGTCCCGTTGAATTGTCAGGCAGCTTGCGACCAATATTGAGGCACGGTCATATTCCAAGAAACACGGATAGCCAAATATTCTGACCAGCAGATATCTCATATGGCAGACCTTGCGAGCAGGAAGATGCTTAGTCTTCGCGACCCTGTGACTGCTGAGACTTTATGGGTTGAACGAGGCACGGCTGAATGCCGTGCACGAGGTATGTAAGCAACATCGGAGGGACGACATATATAACAACTCGATCAGTTCCTTCCTTTTTCCACAATCAGACAAGACAATTCCCCAATCGAACATTCAATACGACTTCTTTTCAGCATTCATATCTCGCCAAAGCACTGCTCCAATATGTACTTCACCACCGCACTTGCTGCCCTCGCAGCGATGGGAAGCTCAATGCTCGTTTCAGGGGCAGCAATCGAACTGTCTAGCCAAATCTCGATCCCTTTTCCCACCGGTGCAGTGGCTATCACCGCTGCTCCAGCTGTCCCTACCTTCAGCACTGGCTCCTCCGTCCAGGCAGATGTCGCCGATGACGCCACCCTTGGAAATTCCAACGTCGACAACTTCTGCTCCTTCGACGTATACCTCTACTCCTGCAACCAGCAAGGCTGTGGCTCCGAAGTCACCGTCGCAGCCAACGGCGGCAAGTGGAGCGCCCAACTCAGCTCTACTACCGACGACGGCGTCTCTATCAAAATCGGCACCACATCCGGAGAAGTCGAAAAACCTATCTTGCAATTAGAGTACACCAATTCTGGTGGCTTGGTCTATTTCGATGCTAGCCAGATTAACGGAAACCCTTTCAGTGCTTACGGTTATACCCTTGGCGATAACGTCGGCTTACAGGCCTACTGTGCTCCTCCTTGCACGGATTGCGCGGGTGTTTATTACTCGGGTGAAGATGGGACTGTGTATGCGATTTCTAATACTGATAGCATTGGCTTCAGCCTTTGTGCCGACTCTAGTGGCTAAAGGGGCTTGGCACGGGTGCAGGAGATGCAGCTAAGGTATGATGCTACATCTTGGGGGATTAGAGAGCGGAAATGGATCATTGGCGATAGATAGGTTGTAGGATAATACAGCATAAGTCATGCATATAGAAGAGTTGTTAAAGCCGGGCTCAACACTTATTAAGATCTTTTGGATCAGGCATATTGCTTTTCTCACATACTTGTTGAATAGTAAGAGAATAGAGCATAAGTCATACATACAATAGAGGTATTTAAGTTGAGTCTAATACTTACTAAGCTCCTTTGGAGCAGTGAATATCTTTGTCACATATTTATTAAGTACGACAAGAGTATATTGACGGGTTAGAAACCCCTAGGGTTACGATTTCTGAGAGCATTATTAAGATCGTTTTGTCAAGTCTTAGCTGCTCCATACTCTTACATTCCTTTTTTCATACACTTGTTAAGTAGCATATGTCAATTATTGCACACCTGTTAAGTACGAAAAAGCTATAATCAAGGGTGATGAACCTCTGGAGCTATTATTTCTAGGGGTATTATTCCGGATATGTTAGGTATAATGCTTTCGCACTCAGTCGAATTGGTTAGTTACTACTTAAGTGCTACTTGATAATATACATTTGCCCTTCGAAGGCTAGAAGCCATGGGCTTGATGTTGGGCAGCAGCCCCATAGCTTGTCTCAGCGCCCCTGGGATCCTAGCCCTTGCGCACTACCCGTACCTGAAGGCACATTTGCTGCATTCTCAGCCCTCGTTGTCTCTTTCGAAGGGCCAGGAACCCTTCTAGGCCGGGGACCGAAGGCTCTGTACTGTAAGTTCTCCTTATCCTCCGCTTCTGTGAAGAACCCTTCCGCCCTTTTGCCGGGCACCATGCCCCCATTCTCGATCAGTCGATGCGCACGCCTGAACTCGTCCCGTATGGCAACGATACCGTTATGGACGACAGTTCGAGCGATATTATGCTCAATCTCGAAGGGATCTTCGATTGCGAAGAGGTAGCGTTGCCGAATTTCCTTCGTTTGATGGGTTCCTGGACCAGACATATCGACTTTCTCCGTCTTAGCTCCTGTCCATCCCTTCGATTGTTTGGATAGAATGCCGCCCACTGTCCGTAATGACAGTGTATCTTGAGTCCATTGAAAGCCGCCAGCGGGGGAGTTGTAGCCTGTTTGAGCGTAGTAGTGGAAGAAACCACGCAATAATGACCCCAGGGATTCTATGTTGCTTGTGATCGATTTCCTCCTCCGCAACTCCTCTATAGCAGTTTCGTTCCGGAAAAAGAGGATATTGTATCCGTCAAGGACGGCTTCTTTCATCGATAGTTGGTCCTCAAACGCTTGCGACACCGTTTGCAGATTTGGGACTACTGGAGGTTGCGCTATGTTGACGAGGTAGTGAAGTACCATGAGAACATAGCCGTACGATGAAAGTGTACCGTGGTATGGAGAGTTGACCTTGCGTTTTTTGGACCAGGCTTTGACAAAGAGAACCATTCGACGAACACGAGCATCACAGAGCGAATAGCATCTGAGTAGATGGGAGTTGTGCAATGCGAGTAGGTTCGAAAAGTTGATGTCACATTGTATGCCAACACCATCTTTGGGGAATTCAAGCCGGTGCGCTTCTGGGGGTGCACGGTATCTGCCAATAATATTCGGCAGGTCATGCAGCTGAGATCGGGCCCTGATCTTATCCTGCTCAGAACTTTTTCCGTTTTGCGTTGTCTTGATAAAAGTGTTGATGAAATTGCGCTCGGAAGGTTCATACCACCCCTCCTGCATTGCAAGCTTGAATAGACCGATAAGTTCCTCGTCCGGTTTATCCATGGGTCCCGTACCCGACAGTGAGACAACCTTTGAGGCATCTTCGCCCTTTGTGGGCTCTGAGGATCGGGAATCGACCTTCTTTTTGCCAGAATTCTTCTTCGCTTTAAGCTGCGTAGCGCCTGCATTCATCTCCATTTCCCACTTTAACCGCTCTTCCTTGAGTAAATTCGCCAATTCTGGGGCCGGTCTCTCGCAAAATCTGATAATTGGGACACGAGTCTTAGTGAGGAGTCTCGCGCCGTATTCGGAATCGAGTAGCGCCCTTTCAACCAATCTTGGAATTTCCGAATCCGGCGAAGACAGTACGGGCTTTGATTGAGGAGATACCAGTACTAGATCCATATCTGAGGACTTTGTTGCGAATGTGGTACTCAGGCTGCCAAAACACTTCAATTCCACCGTGTCAGCCTTGAAATTAGCATCTTTCTCAATCTCGTATGCTGTCACAACTTCGCGGCAGGTGGCTTCCAACGATAATCTTAGTGCATGTTTTTGATCATATTCCTCTCGACTGATCTCAATCTTGGGAATTTCGTGAATAGCTAATGTGTCAAGATATGCGATTTGGTCCTGGAGATTTAACCTTGGGTTGTAACCCTGGAGAGAATTGTTCTGCCGCGTCTGTCCAGCGTTGGGGTTATATAGCTGCCTCTGTGGAGCTGGCGAGCGGAGAATGGACTGGTTCTGAGCCATTTGCTGATTGGTCTGAGCGTTGTTCGATCTTCTTTGAGCTTGATTTGGCCTTCGAAAATGAGGTTGGTCCGGGATCTGACCCTGGCCCCAGGTCTCTTGGTGGGTGACATGCCCTTGGGGTATTTCATTTCTCAAGATCATGCCGCGCATTCTGTTTTCGATGCTATCGGCCGCCGATTGCTGCGATTCGTTCAATGGGTACTGAACCTGCCTTTGGGCGTATAAAGGCATGTTTACCTGGGGCGATGGTGCGACCGGATACGGGTATTGGTTATTCAGACTCTCGACCCTTGGCGCAGCAGCCGCGGCATAATGTGAGTCTGCTTGAAAAGGTCTGGTGGAACCTGAAGAGGACGGCAGATTGACTACAGGCCTCGGTAATTGGACCCGAGGTCGCTCGCCAGGGAAGAGCGTCGTGCCATCCGACTGCCGCATGTGGTGGGGATAATCCCCCATAATTACCTCAGGAAAAAAGAAGTTTAAGTCTGAATGGCTTGTATCAAAACATGTATTAAGTGAACTTATATTAGGGAGCGCGTCTAAAGGCCCGGCCCGCCAGCGTAGAGAATGAGTGAATGAACGAATATGAGCATCCGAGTTCGGAGGGAAACCACGATTGGTGACATGCAACTTCCTCACATCAGGATATATGGAATGAAAGTCTTGTTATTTGAGAGCGTTCAGTCGTTTTTAGAAATGGCGTGCCCCCTCCGATGACTAAATAGATTGGCACCACCATATTCTCTTGAATCTTTGCGAAATAATTTGCCCATATGAACATTTATGGACGAAAAAGAAAAGCAAACTTTCGAGAGCCGCGCTAGCAGGCGGTTAGACTTGGGAAAGATCTAAGCGCCATAGGGCTGATCAGCCTCATTGTGATGTCGCAGGGAATGCAGAGTGAACAAAGCGAATTGCATCCTCCTCTACGCATCTAGGCTCTGCAATCATCCAGCTAACTTTTGTTGGCCTTTCAATCTTACTCAATGCTCTTCAGAGGACCGCCTACTGCGCCCTAATTGCAGTGATCCCCGGCGCTCATTCCTCGACTCACAACAGTCTTGTACTACACCACCGGATGACTTGTACAACAACACATGCCATTACTCTTACAGGAAGCGAGGCGCCTTCATCTTGGGTGCGGAAATCTCACGACTTTCAACCGTCTTCGGCCTCACAACGCATTACACTGCAGTCGGTATGAGCGCTTCGCCAGCCGATGGTACACCAGGGCGAACTCCTAACGGCGGAGTCGCTCCTATAATGCGACGGCCGAAAAAGGTAGATCCTCTTGTACGGCCAAAGCCACGGAAGCCACCGCAGGCACAACGAACCCCAGCCACGAACGGCGTTCCCGGTCTACAGTCAAACGGCCTGAGAGCTCCGTCATCTGGAAAGCCCCACGTATTGCCGCAGCACCCGAATCGTCCACTGTATGCGGCTTCGGGACCCTTCCAACCCACCTCGAACTCAGAAAACATTAGTAGTGGATTCAGTGCTCCTCCCCTTGGCCCCTACCATGACTACCCTTTGGTATTATCGAAGAAAGCTCTGATGGAGGGGTTTCGACATCATGTTGCCCGATTTTCGAGCAAGAAAACTGTCGATCCCAGGAATTCCGAGGAGTTTGTACGTCCTGTTCGATTGCACCGACGTGATCCTCGAGCACCCCCTGCAGGAGGCGGAGGCGTGAAGAATGAGGATCAGCTTATGGGTGGATTGGACGACATGGACGACAAAGAACGCGAGAGGCAGGACTTGCTGAAAGCTGAGCGAGACGCTCAACGGGAGGCAGACATGGCTCAAGTAGCACCGGCAGCAAGCGCAACTGGGCACAGAAAAATGGGGCATAACATGAAGAAGACCGAACAAATATGGCGGAATGATCAAACTGAGGAACAAAAAGCACAGTCAAAGTTACGGTATGAGGAGGCACTACCATGGCACTTAGAAGACTTCGACAATAAGAGTACGTGGGTGGGAACCTATGAAGCTGCCTTGTCAGACACATATGGAGTAATGTATCTTGGACAGGATAACGTCTTCCGTATGATACCTCTGGAGAAATGGTATAAATTCACTCAGAAGAATCTATTCAAGACTTTTACCATCGAGGAAGCGGAAATTCATCTTGCGAAGAAGACCACAGACCCGCGGTGGCTCATGGATTTGGAAAAGAGAAAAGAAGACGAAGAGAAGAACTTGAGGACGAGGCGAGAAGGCAGGAAATTATTCATTGGAAGAACGGAGAATGATGGTGGGGGTGGTGAAGATGCTGCACCAGTCCCTAAGAGGGATCCAGACATCGATGACATTGATTTCCAGGAGGACCGATTTGCAGACGACGAAGAGAACATGGTTTTCGAGGAAGACGATGAGACTAAGGAAGCAGAGGAACGAATCAAGAAGGATCAGCTGAAAGCTAATGTCTTTGATCTAAAACCAGAGAAAGAGTATGAGAAGCAGGAGGAGCTCGAGAAGCAGGAAAAGGAGGAGCAGAAAGCCTTTGGCAAGCGCGTTAAAAAGGCTCTTATGAAACGAGAGAAGAACTATAACTACGATGACGATACTTCAGACAATCCATACTCTTCAGAGGTACATTCTAGTGGAATTTGGGTTTTCGCAACTACTGACCTAGTTTAGAGCGAGTCCGAGTCGACAGAGACCGAACGCCTGAAAGAAGAAGAGCGCAAAAAGGCGGAGGAGAGCAAGTCATCGCCAGAAAAGGACAAGCTCAAGGTCAAGAATTCCGGTTCTTCCTCTAAAGGCACAAACACCCCCTCCCACCGTCCTTCGAAGCATTCCGATCCTCTGAAGCACTCCGCATCCTCCAACAACCTCAAACGACCCGGTTCACCACTCAACTCTGAAGCTAGCGGCAACGAATCCACTCGCAAAAAATTAAAGAAGAAACATCCCCTCACTTCTCAACCCCAATCGCAAGCGAACAATACCCTTCAGCCTCCCTCTCGTCCTGACTCTCCAGCACTTGCGTTACCTGCTTCACAGCCAACGTTATCCCGAAAATCATCCAATATTCCTGCCAAGCGTCACCGCGGTGGCGGTTCAGGTCCAGGCAGTGATAGTGAGGGCGGTGCAGGCTCCGGCGGCGAGATGAGCGATGGCACGCGAAGGCGTGTCAGGTTGAAGCTGGGCATGCCGAGCAAGAATGGAACGCCACAAGGTAGCCGAAGCGGCAGCCCCGAAGTGCCCAATGCCACAGCTGTTGTGCCTCCCACAAAACCTGGAAGAGTAAATAGTCGGGGGGAGAGTCCCGGTATTTCTCTTCTTTCCTTTCTTCTGCTCTTCCCACAGTATCTTTGCTTCTCTGAATTTCACCACCCAAATAGCTTGTTCTCGCTTCTTTGTGCCTCGCAGAAACTTTGGAGAAACAGTCACTAACAATAGCTCCAGTCTCTACTGTCCCTGAAGACTCGGTACCCTTCCCAACGGGCGCTGATATCCGTGCTGTAGTTCCAGCCACCGGCCTCAGGATGTCGGAATTACTTGCACATTTCAAAGGCCAGATCAACGGCGACGAGCGGAAAGGGAGGTTCATAAAACTGATGAAAGAGAACACACGATTTGAGAAGGTTAGGAAAGTACTACTGCCGTTGGAGAATCCATAGAGGGCATGATACCACAGGTGCTAGGCAACGTGGCGTATGCGTTCCTTCCAATACTGAGCGAGGGTGTTTTCATCATCCTCATGCGTTTTCACTAACAACTAATTGACATGAGAAAAGACGCACTGAGCAAATCATTCAAGCTTGGAAATAACCTACGTCTTTGTCAAGTACGTAATGCGAATGCATGCACCATTGGTTCCATCCAACCCTCTACACTGTGTCCAAGTATAATTGTACCTGGTAAAATTTTCATCCTTAACTCAACCTTGGTCTCATATCACGGCCCCCAAAAGATGAAGTGGGATCTGCGGTAATGAGGGTTGAAGTGATAGCTGATAAGGATCGTCCTCCTAAAGATGGATTCTTTCCAAAATGACTTAGTGAGGCCGCTTGCTCAGAAGTATATATGCAACTGATACCAGATCTTTTGCAAATCGTCCCTAGAGCCTCGAAATATGTACGGTATCTGGAAATAGGCGGCTTGCTAGACCTCCGAACCGATGCTGCTAAATTTCGATGCAGGTTTGCGAGCGTTTGGAATGGACCCACAATCCGAAAGATCGCCCCTCCCTTCATATACTAGACTATCACGGCCTCGGATGACAGTTCGAATGCCTGAGAGCGTGGCAGAAGGGATAGTGGGGAAGATTCCTAGTTCCAAATTCTGTTGCTTGCGCCTCCTGATCTTTGCAACGGTGGAAGAGTACCACAGTCTGATGTTGGCACCCTTGAGATTGGATGCTTCTGAGGCAAAGACAGATCGGAAAGCGGTAAAAGACACCATGCATACTGCGGCACATGTCTCGACTTCCAACCAAAAGAGTTGCCAGATTAGAATAGCTGAATTACCCTGCCGGACGCCTGGGGATCGAATACAAGCAATGATGACCATGCAAATGCTCAAACATAAAAATGCAGCAATCTTCAATTTCTGGAGTCTCTTCATCCTAACTTGCCATAAGATACTCACTGGAATACTGATAACTAAGGCACTTGGTTAAAAATGCTTCTTGAAGGTCGACAAAACCTACTGAGAACATCTGTCAAGATATCAAGAGCTGTTGCTATGCCAACGATTACAAATTCAGTAGATGCGTGAAAGCGCCTATGACTAAGGCATTTTACTATAAGTGGAGTAAGCTTATGGAGTTGCTGTGAGCAGGGAAATCCACTTACGAGGTTCGAAATTACTCTGAGAGCATTCGAGAAGATTATAGCTCAAAAAATAGATGAGAGCAGCTATATTGAGCAAGACAATACTCCTCCAATAAAGAAGAAGTCGAGGTAGCTTGTCAACGAGCTGGTGGAAAAATGATAGAAACGAGAACTTGACGGAAAAAATTGCCAGCCAAAGGATGGGTACAATCCACCGGAGATGCCGCTGGTACCCCAAAAGTAGTATTACAGCTCCGGGTTCCACATCGTCGGCTATCTCTTTCCGGTGCTTGACAATGAAGTCATCAATCTCCTTTTCAGCAATGTATAATATATCAAATCCTGTGTAAAGGATGATGGTTGCTACAAGAAGGCATAGACAAGCGAGTCCCATAAATGCGTCATCCAAATATAATCGGCGACGGATCTTCAACCGAATCCCCAACCGAATGATCGCTGTGGTTACTGCTGTGCCAAATAATATTCCCGTCACGATCTGTGACTTTTCAGTGCTTTCCACGGCATTGTCCTTAAAGCTATTCTCACCTCAAACCATACTCGAGAAATTCGTGGCACCATCCTGACGCCAGTAACAATACGACTTGCCTTCCTCTGGTGGTGGATTTGGCGCTTAGAGACCTGAGCTCTCTTCCAAACCAGGGGCGCATGGCCATGTCTTATATTCTACCACACATGGCATTATGAGTACTTCGCAGGAACAGACCGGAAGTCACCGTCTTATCCACTTTTTCGCTCAATTTATCGAACGACGGCAAAATGAGGCACAGAATCCCCGTTTCGACGAGCGGATACTCTACGCCGGCTATGCTGCGGGCACCGCGGGCTATTGATAGGAAAAGGATGCATGAATGGTAGATTACCCGATCTGAGTCAGCTGTCGGGACGTAAGCTGCATTCTGGAAAGTATGTTCGGGGTGAGAAAGCACGTCATATCGAGCCAAAAGAAGGCCAGAAAAAAGTGGCAATGGAGGCTGTATATTGAATGTGCTTATGCTCGATCCTGCGGAGATGATTTGAAATACGGATTTCAGATTGAGAGGCTGAGTATGTTCGGATTCATAGATGAGTTTGGTCGATTCATAGATCAATGTGATCAAATCATCAATAGTCTCGCTAGGCTTTCGTATAATTTTGATTTCTGCCGATTTACCTGGATAGGATATATGGTTGGTCGTCCACAAAATAGTTATCTACCCCACTGTCGCGTACCAAAACTTCTCCGTCGACCACTAGTAGACCTCACCATCGCCTACTATTGAAACTTGGTGTTGCCTAATAGACTTCGCTATTTCAATGTCGCTCACTAATAGGTTGTACTATTAGATAGGAGAACATATTCTTCAGAAGGAATATTTATACAGTCGAATCACGGTTGAAGCCTTTCGTAAACAGACTGGAAATTTGCGAAAAGACAGTTCATTTACAGATGTTCTACTCCGTAGTCTGAGTCATTTCAACCACTGCGCTGAATTGATAGGAGCTCATCTCGGCGTTAAGGATGTCGACGTCCCCCTAGAGCATGCCTAAGTCTTTAGGGGGACTACCGGGCCCAGATTTTAGCAGTTTAGCGTGTGCTTTAGGCGCAAGGGCCCTAATACACCCTTATCAGGGGCCCCGAAGCGACTGCCGTCTAGTCGTCCCTCTAGAGGCTGGTTCATAGGGCTGAAATCTTGGCACGTCAATATCGTTAGCGTAAATCAATCATAAATTCCCAAAGATAGACCTGATGGGACGTACGTAGGATCCTGCCGGGAGCGCATACTACGTTATCCAGGTTACTTCTATATCCACTGCAAGTAGGGCCCACCTGTGAGAGTAGAAGGAATATCCATTCACATTCTGCCCAGAGAGCCGCAACAATTTTGGGGCAGCACCTCCGCACGGGCAAGTTCCCAGCCTCAGAACGCACAATTCAGCTTCAACATTCGAAATGGACAATGTTCACAAGCTCAAGATGCAAAAAAGTTCATTGAAGATACCAATTCAGCTTTTATTTGCAGAGGCTTCTTCGATTCTGTCTTCGGGAATGATGATTGTTCAACAGGTCTGAAACGTCAGTGTACACGCACACATTTCTCCGCATGGATTTAGCAAATCCTCTCAACCTATTTCAATACGCCTCAAGTTGATCGTAACGGGTTCAGCGGATTTGTCTGCCTTCCTCACATTCAACGCACTATTCTCACGATTACCCATCTCTCTCCAACGCCCGCGCCTCCAACCAACCGGCACATCTTCTAGATCTCTTCATATGCTATACTGTTCCGGCCGTGATGAAAGTCCGTATGCCCGAGACCGTGGACCGTGATAGACCTAGGTCTCGTGGGTAAGTCCCCTAGCTTGAGAGCACGCTGTCTACGCTCTCTGTTTCGCTCTATGGTAGACGATTCCAAAGGCCTAGCCTTGATCGCGTTTGCGTTGTCTAAATTTGAGGCGAAAACTGCTCGAAATGCAGTGAGCGAAATCATACATACAGCAACACATGCCTCCACTTCTAACCAAAAGTATTGCCAAACGTCAACAGATGAGCCTTTTCTTTGAAGGCCGGAGAACCGAATGCCGGCAACGACAATCATGCAAAAGCTTAGGCATAGGAAGGCACCGATGCCCAATTTTTGAGTTGTCTTCATTCTTACTTGCCACAACATACTTGTCGGAATGCTGACGACTTGGAGAGTTAGCTCTTGGCTCTACATATTTAGAAAAATAGTCCCGCGAACTTAGCATATCAGTCAGAACGTCGACCGCTATACCCATTATAATCATCGCATATGCCTTCGTGAATCCTGCATCATTGAGACAATTGACTTCGAAAGAAATCAGCCCGGTCAGACCTTCTTCAATCGGCAGAAAAATCTACTCACAGCCTCTGAAACTTGAGTGTGGGCATTTAAGGAAGGAATAGCAAATGCAGTACATGCATGCGACCACATTGGCTACAACGACCACTTTCCAATACAAAAGGAAGCGTGGTAACCGGTCAAGGAGCTGATGGAGGAACGACAAGAAGGTGAACTTGACCGAAAAAATGACTATCCAGGACAGAATCCCTGTCAGATAGACGGTTCGCTGGACTTTCCCAACGATCGCTGCGAAATTCACATCTGCTGGCAAGTCCACCATATCTCCCGAGAGAAAAGCTTGCATGAGAAGTATGGCTAGGTACAAATTCCCGAGCTCTACATAAAGGATTGTAGTTGCGGCGGTCAGAGCTAAGCAGGCAAGACCGAGGAACGCATCGTCCAGGTATACGCGACGTCGCAATTTAACGCGGATGCCAGTGCGAACTGTTGCGGTAACGATTGCGAAACCGAACAGGATGCCCATCACGACCTGACAGAATTCAGTACTCTTGCGGCAGCTTGGTATGAGAGGGCAGTAGTGTTCACTCACCTTGAATACGATTGCAGGGATCATAGGTGCAGTCGCTACCGCTAGAAAAGATGTTATTTCACACGTGTCGAATTTCGAAAGACCGAGAGGAGATGTTTGCTCTATACTTATATAAAAATTGCACTGCTACTACAGTGTCAGTCAATGTCCCATTATCGCCTTAATCAACGGCCCGGGTTAGAGTGGCCTTTTCAGCTGAGCCGATTGCAGGATTGTCACATGTATCGCATGGAAAAGCCGCAATCCATAGAGAACATCCAGACACAGAGGAGTGACATCAAGGCGTCGCATTTTTGCATTCCCAACCCTGCGTGTCGGGTCGTATCCAATGGTTCCAAGGCGCCTATATGCAAGCTTACAACCTTCGTCCGGCTTGTGCATAATTGGAGAAAGATACCCCATTCGTTAAAGAGCGGTGACTAGGCGCACTGATCTCCGGTTTTCAGCTCATCTCACCATCAGGCTCAGCGAATCTTATCCCTGGGCGCAGAGACATTGTCCGTTCCCTATATCGACCAGAGTGGCCAACAAACTTCATGATACCAATTCACGAGCTGAACCGCGGCAACTCCAAACGCAGATAACGCACAATGACCGCATACTTCCAACCGCGAGCTACTCCGCCGTTAACAGTAAAGCATCGCTGTCATTCGCACCAATATCTCCAGCTCTGATCTTTGTGGGCGACAGTTGATCATCAACCATACTTTGGTCAGTTTCAAAGACGGACTGTTGATGAAAGAAGCTATCCTTGATGGTCACAATGTTCTCTTTTTCCGCCACGAAGCTGCGATAGAGGAGCTGCGAAGGAGAAAGTTGATCGCAAGTAATGTAGAATCCTTGGAGTCATTATTGCCTGTCGAGGGCGACAGTTGCTCGTCAGCCATACTTTGGTCAGTCTCGAATAATCAGCTGGAAAGTCAAAAACGACTGTCTCAATTGGTCTGAGGTTTTAGCGCTTCACATATAGAGGTTGTTGTTCTTTCTTGGTTCAGTCTTTCTTCCTGCTTCATTCACTGACATGAGACCTTCTTGACTCGCGGCACTGTGTTGAACACCAAGTTCCTGAGTGTATCAAAGATGATTTGTACTCCATTGATCGCACTACTGAGGTTATGATACGTCTAGTAACCCACGTGCTGGAACGCTGCGAATAGCCTACTTGCCAGTTTGGAGCACTCCCACCCATTTTTGCGGTCACTATTTTACGCTTTCAGGCGACAAAGCTATTAAGACATACAAGCTGGCCTAATCTCTAGAAGCTCATTGTACCGTGGCTTCCTCTGTCATCGACTTTATAATCTGTTCTCGATAATCCCTTGCTTTACTGCGTGCCTTGCTCATCTTCTGCCTTGGGCCGTTATTTAACCTATCAGTATCTTTATCTCTCTCCGCCACGTGCCAACCGGCACCTTGCCATTCTTTTGCACGGTTGTTTAGATCTCCCGACTTCCCCAACCCCTCAACCTCCAACAATCCGGAAGTGTTGTCCAGACACCAGAGAACTGCTTTGAAGATACACCACGTTACGGCCACGAAAACCACTCCTGCCACCTCGGACGGGTGAGATTCGATAAACGACCAGCCTCGGGCGCGAAGGCGGACAAGGAGTTCGTCAAGATAGAGAATAGGATCGTGAGGCGGGATGGGGGCACCGGTCTCAATTCTTTCGACATGATAGAAGACGAACGGATATATCAAATCACCAATTCCCGTTGCAACGAAGAAAAAGGTAGCCAACGGCGTTCCAATCCAATCGTAATCAGCAGGATAATGCCAATATTTCCACTGACACAGCGCAGTCACGCACAAGGTCCCCAAGAAGCGGCACCACCTGCATTCCCACCAAATCATCAGCAAACCAATCCCACAACTCCACAAGATCAAAGAAATCCCTACCAAATCCCCATCGACCCCCCCCTCACACTCCCCCTCCCCACCACCATCCCCACACTCTCCCAACTCAGCACAACCTGACACACATACCCACTCCAAAAACACGCCCTCCCCCTCCCCCTCCTCCCCCACCTCCTCGCAAACCCCCACTGCCCCAGCACTCCCACCCCCACCCCCACACATACCACCACACCCATATACTCACTCATCACCACACTCCACCCTTCCCACTCCCTCCCCCCATACCACCCCGTCAGCCCAGCCAACACCCCATCAGCAACCACCCACGGCATAAACGCCAACATTTCTGGTACGTTGGGGGGATAAATGATCGTGTATGTTATTTCCCAACCTAGGTTTAGGAAGAGGGAGAGGAGGGGCATGCCGTAGGTGGTGGAAGCGAGGGAGTGGGCGATGTAGAGGATGTAGACGAGGGTCCAGAGAGTGCCGGCGAGGAGGAGGAGGGTGTTTTGGATATGGAGGTAGAGGGGTGGGGGGGTGTTGAGGCTGTCGATGGCGTTAAGGGGGAGGGACATGATAAGTGGGTTTGGAGGAAGAGGATAGATGTAGAGCGGATGATGAGGTTCGAATTTCTGCGATATGCTGTTGGTGCGGTTGGTGTGAGGTTTCCCTTCATCTTCGAATCGCTCCTGGGATTGTTCAAATTTAGATAGTACTGTCTAAAGCCGTTTGCGTGCAGGAAATTCTCTTTTAACCCTTTGCGTACAAATTCTGTTCTTGAAAACCTTAGCAATCCTTTGTCCTTGAGATAGATTAGGGCGAAGGGCTTTACTTACCTATGCAACACGGGCAGGAAACGACAGACTTACTCTTGTATAGGAATTGATGCGATAAATCGTCAGTATGATTGGCGCATGGCTAGTGCCAAGCATTGAGTAGAACACATTCCATGAAAGAACAAAGGGAATGTGGCGGAGCGATGCTTGGAGAGGCGAACAAAGGAAGAGAATGCCGTTTGGCTTCCTGGTAAAGTGGCAAAGTTGGATGATTACTTCGGTTGCGAAACCGAGTCGGTTGAGAGCCAATGCGAAGGAGTCTGGAAGATGTTAACATGGTTGTCATCGAATCGAAACTTGATTAATATTCACTACTAAGTTAACTGTCTATCTGCGCATCAAGTAGTAGCAACAGTTGAGCAAGGCCTTTTTAGAAAGCTCATCTAATCTAGAGCAAACCTCTGGTAGTACAGCCTGAACGCCACGCTTCCATCAAGTGCCATCACATCTGAGCTTTCAATCACCATTTACCATTACACTGTCTCTCCTTGGCGTAGCTTCCCGTCCAGTCTCCTCATACCTCTCCCAATTCGCCAACACGTTGCCAATACGCGGGCTATTCGTTAAGCGATAGACCTCTTCAAAGTACTCCTTGGAAATCTCAAACGGTTTGGCGGTTACGTTAGGAATGTACTTGCCGACCAATTTGCTGGGATCGATAGATGTCTTGTTGATCTTCTTAAGCAAGAAGCTTCGGAAGGGCTTGACGCCAGAACGCAAGAAGGTAGAGTGAAAGGGCACGTCGATACCCTTGAGAGGAATAGTGGCAAGGCCACGCTCGAGGTCGATGGGTTGAGGTTTTGCCTTTGTCTTATTGGCGCACTCTTTGATGATGTCGACCAGACGGGCTTTGACGTCTTCTAGAGAGAGAGTCTCCATGAGGGAGTTGATGTCGATCTTTTGCATTTTGATAAAGTTGGTCACATGAGTCAGGCAATCCAAAGCGCGAATGTCACCAGCGCAGACGTATTGCGTGTTGGCAACATTGTAGTTAACGATTTCGAGGAGCCACCTGGTTTCTTCTGCAATATTCTCCACAACATATTGTAGAGCTTGCTCGTTGAAGGTTTTCGATATCCTACTTGGATTGACGGCACACATAGCGTAATTTGAACGGCCCATGTCGTCTCGCTCGACAGCTACTTGCATGGTCAGACCACGGTAGAAAACAACAGATACCAAACTCTCGATTGGCATGACCTCAGCAAGAGCAGCTAGCGCAGAATACTCGCCAAGTGAATGTCCTGCGAAGCTGCTGTCACTCTGCACAAGGCCTTTTGATTGCATATCTTCAAAGCTAGCTTTTTCCATAAGTGTCAACGCAGGTTGTGTGAATTGCGTTGCCGAGAGAAGGCCGGTTGGCGATTGGTATGTGTATGAAGTAGTGTTTTCATTGACTTCTTTGAATATTTTCTCCGACTTAAGAGATCCGTCTGCGTTAATCGATTCGAACGTCATGGACATGTAATTCTCCCGGATAGCCTTCCCTCTTGGACCACCAAAGTGGATAGTAAGCTCCTTGGGATTGTTCTTCACGATGTTGATAATCGATAGACCTGTTGGAAAGACTTAGCATCATCGAGGAAAAAGCTTCGCCGCAGTACTTACCATAGTTCTCCATGAAGTGCCTATCCGCACGATCCCAGACTTCTTTGGCCACTGGGCTACTGTTATAAAGCTCCATACCCATACCTTGTTCCTGGGAACCTTGGCCAGTGAAGACATAGGATGAAACGGGCTGTTCAACTTCAGCCTCACCAACAAGGACCTTGGCCTCTGTTTCCTTGTTGCTCGCTTCGACCTTGATGATCTTGCGACCGGAAACCATGCCGATATGCTGTAGCTTGACTTCAATGTCGTCATTAGGGAGAACCATGCCAACCATGTTGCAGCTGAAACTTCGGACGCGGCCAACATTGTTCTCCGCAGCCCAAGTCTCAACTAAGCTTCGGACGGCAGCGCTAGAATACATACCATGCGTTATCGTGCCAGGAAGATTTGCATAGCTAGCGAACACTCGAGACACGTGGATTGGGTTGTAGTCTCCAGATACTCGAGCGTATGGCACGTTTGATGACGGAGCTCGAAGGACTAGCGGAGTCTTGCCGCTCAAAGGGATTGGATTCTCGAAGTTGACAGGCTGTTCAATGGACGAACCGTACCGTTGAAGGTAGTCAATCACTGGGTTCCCGTGGGAAACACCGGCTTGGTAGTCAACGGAAGCGACTTGGATGATTTCCTTGGTAGGCAATTCTAGCAGGACTTCTCCAATGGTCTCAACAGAGCTGAAGACGGTCTTGTTCTTGAAGTGAACCAATGTTTGTAGACGGAAAGTCAAGGTCTGGTCAAGAAGCGGAATATTAGGCTCCTCCATATTAAACCATTCCTTCGATTGTAGCACGGCCACGTCTTTCGATGACCCTAAATGCAGTTGCATTGGCGTCTCATCCTTGCGCTCGAAAGTGTTGTCGAAATCTGAGTATGCACCACGGTATAAGAATTGGGTTGTCACAACCATCACAGGCTTGCCCTCTCGCTTAATGGTCCCACTGACCTCAACCATCTTCCCTGAGTCACGGTTGATGACAGCGTTAATCTGCGCGGTAGTGCTGACCTTGTCACCCTGCTTTAGTGGCTCTGCACCAGGCACCATACGGAAGCCATTAGACAAGTGCACGAGTTTGAGAAGGTCACCGTCGATTGATCGCGGGAATATGGGCTTCGTGATAGCCTTCCAGCCTACAACAATGGCAAAGTCCATCGGTGCAAGGACCTCTTTACCAGGTCGTTCAACATATGCCTCACTTGTATTACCAACTGCATGAACAAAGTCCGCAATAGCTTGACTAGTAACGGTAGCTTGACCGCCCTCAAAATTACTCGTGGCAGGCGCATCGAATGGAACTTTTTCATTTCCGAACCAGATCCGGTAATAGAATTCCTTTATCCGATCATTCCTGCCCTCCATGACCTCCCGAATTGGAGCGTAGCCAGCTTCCGGATGGTAAGTGAATTTCAGAGGCAGAGGTACAGCTTTGCCTTCTGCGGTCCTCTCCTCAAGGAGATTGATGGAAATCTCTTTCTGGTTCGTCATGCTAATTTCGACAGTCTTCACCATCCTACCAGAATGGGAAGGCTCTTTCACAAGTATCACGGTCTTTTCGGGATCTTCTGGGTGGATTATCTCCACAAGCATGCCCCTTGTGGGTGCGAAGATCCTCTTGAGTGGATTAGTCTGGAAGCGCTGACCCTGAATGAACACTTCCACAGTAAACAGAGCATATCTCCAAGAATATGCCTTGCCAGCGAGTAGATGTAGCCACTCTTCAAGATCAGGTATAGTGGCGTTGGGCGTGGATGAAAGACGGTGACTGATACGTCCATCGTCTTCCGATGTTGTGATACCGTCCCTGTCATCATCAGCAGCGCCTTCAAGGATCAAATGTCCTCCAAAGTATTCTACTGTTGGGATCGTGTCATCCTTTCCGTCATAAACGTCTTTCGTCAATCCTTTGATATGATCATTATGGATACCGTCAAGGATTTCTTTGACTGGCTCATCAATGGTGTTCGAGTACTTGGCTGCAGCTGGGCCTTGAAGAATGCAGGTCCTTCCAACGTCTTGATCTACCACCGCTTCCAGATCTTCCGATTGCCAGAGCGAGTCTTTCTTGAAAAAGAATTCGAAGTTCTCGTCAAGAACAGGAACGAAGGGCACTGGCTTCTGTCCGCGCCTTTGACACAATTGCAGGAAGTGCTGCACATCTTGAGCGGTAATCAACTGCTCATTTGCCTCAGGATAGGTTTTAAGGACATCCTCGACGATCTTGTATGGCTCGTCCAGCTCGGAGTAGCTCTGGACTAGGGAAGGTTTACCTGGGGTGGAGGTGAATCTTCCCTCAAGGCGTCGTATAAAGTCGCCTGTGAGGCGCTCGAGAGAAGGGTCGATCCATCGGGACTCGTGCTTCACATACATGAGGTCAACCATGCGCTTCACAACTTCACCGTAGGTCATATCTTCTAGATCCACAACTTCGCCAGCTGAATTGCGGCCAAACCACACTTTCTGGAAGTCGTCGTTAAGCTTCTTTATTATGTGTTCTCGCTGCTTCTTGAGCGCAGGTACCCGTTTAGCTTTGTCAAGGCTGAAGATCTTGTCATCCATCTCCGCCCAAAACTTGACACCCCGGGTTGCAAGCTTGTGTATGGGTTCGCCCATTTCTGATCGAACTGTAATGACTCCACCGGCTGGTCCTTTGTAGGTTTTCTCCCATTCGCTGTCGTCGACGCCTTCGGCTTCTGCAATGGCCTTCTTGGCGTTCTTCGATGTTTTTGCTTCTTTAGCCGTCATCATGCGACTTCCAAAAAGGCAGCCATCAAATGGCATGGGCGGATACCCGAAAGACTTAGACCAAATTCCTGTCATGTATGGATAGGTGTCTTGTGACCCACCAAAGCCACTTCCAGCGACAAGGACAATGTTCCCGCAGCTTCGGATTCTGCCGTACATTTGTAAGATAGGCTGGTGGAAATCTTCATACGAATGATGGCCTCCACCTCGTCCGCCGGTCCACTGGAGCATGACAGGAAAGTGGGGATTCGCCTTTGCAATATTGATCACTGCCTGAATGGCCTCAACGGACCCAGGCTTAAAGGCGATGTGTTTGATTCCCAGTGTCTCGATATATTCATTAGCAATTTCGATAGAAGGCACACCAGCTCCTATGGTTAGACCCTCAATAGGGACACCATCAGCGCGAAGTTGACCTATAAGGGGAATTTGCCATGCCATTGCTCGAGGGTTCACGTAGATCAGATTGATAGTAATGCCGCGGCCTGCAGGTATGTCTTTTTCAATTTTTGTCAGTGCTTCAGTCATGGTCTTTGCGTTATAGTATCCTCCACCAGCGAGCTCGATGTGATACCCGGCTCTCATGGTGGCTGCGACGAAGTCCCAAGGCACGGTACATGGTGTCATACCAGCGACCATCACCGGGGGGACACCTAGCAGTCTGCTCATCTTCGTATCTACGAAAGTTTGACCGACCGATGTCTTGACCAGTTTTGGACCGTGTTCTTTGACCCAGTCGATAGCATATTTCACCGCTTTCTCTTCATCGCGGTCGAAAAGCTCGCTCTTATAACCGACTTCAGTATTTGTGCCATCAATGGCCCCAGCGAGAATAATTCTTACGCCAGTACCTTCTTTAATACGGCTAGTAAGAACGCCAAGTCCAGAGATACCACCGGGGCCAAAGTCAACGATATGTGATGCGGCGGGAAATACTGTTGCCTTCTCCCAATTGACAGGATCTCGGGTAATCATTCGTACCAATGCTGGCACTATATTCGCTTGATCTTCTTGTCTGATGTCCACACCAGTATCTGTATTGTAGACCGGAATACCAAGTTCCTTAACACTGATTTCCACATCCTTAAGATCTTCTACGATATGCTTGTAGGCGTCCTTGAGATAGACGCTGTGGAATGGCGACGTAATGGGTAAGAAACGATTTACAAAACGAACCTTTCGTTCCGTGAATGGAATGCGTGTTTGATCCAGTCCAGTAGGGGCCTTGTCCTTTCGCAGTCTAAGATTGAGCCCATAGAGGGAGAGAGGAGGACCAGTCACGACAAAGTTGCGAGCGCTGTTAACAAGCGAGATAGCAATATGACGATCTTCCGGTAAATGGTGATTCGTAGCATCGATGTGGCTCTGTAGAGCGCGCCGAGAAAGATCCCGGACGGACAACATAGGGCTCGGATTTCCCTCGCCATTCTCTATCGAGTCTTGGAGGACAGAAGGTGCTAATGATGTTCTTGGGTAAGCTTGCTGACTTCGCGAACCGATCCAAAAGAGTGTAGTTATGGCTTTATTTGCGGCCTTTTCGAAGGACTCCCAGCTATCGGCAGCTGCAATCGCAGCAGCAGTAACGATACCCTGAGAGTGTCCAGTGGTGCCGATAAATTTCTGCCTGACGTCTCCAGGCGTCAATCCGCACGCCTTGCAAGTCACGGCGTAATGGCAGAGCTGGACGAGCCCGATGAGAGGTAAGCTAACGGGCGCAGAGACTAGATAGTCTGTATCTGGTTGCGAATCTCTGTTGTGCAGCCAGCGCATGATATCAAGACCTTTCGAGTAAAGCTTCTCGGCCCGTGGGTCTCGGGCTAGTGATTGTAGAAGTTCGGCGGAATCCTCGACAAGTTTCTCGACAAACGAAGGATATGTGGTAAAAACCTCGCGCAACTCATCGAAGTATTCTTCGATGTTGCCTTGACCTCCAAAGATGGCATACACACCGGCTTCTTCATCTTCTGCTGCTCTGAACAGTGCTGATAAATGCGATCTCATTGGTCGGTTGGCCGAAGCTCGTGCCGAATAGTATGCGGAAATGACTGCCTTCTTCTTCTGTGTGATGCCAGGTAATGATGCAGCTAATGCATGCACATCATTTCCCTGGAGAAATACTCGTTCGACTTCGTTTAGTACGAGTTTGAGTACCTCAACAAAGTCCTCCCCCTCATCTACCTCCTTCGAAATGTGGCCAAGGTATCGGAAAACGAGCTCGGCCCCCGACGAAGGTTCATCATCTTGGGCCAACTCGTCTGTAGGGATGGGCAAGGTTGCCCTGAATCTGTCGTACAGCTGGGAGGCATAGTAGTGTTGCGCTGTGGGTATAACGAGATTGTGCTCGAGGGAGCCATGTGTCAAAGTGAGTGGTCGATAGGATTGGGAGGATCTGGGAGTTGAGATGCCCGTCTGAGGGCCCGTACTCGGGGCTCCTAACATGTTGGGTGACGGGGACAAGAGGTAGGATGGTGACCTGCTGTGAGGATGTGACTTGGAAGGGATACCAGCACAGATATTCGTCTCTTCCTAGAAGTCGAGCTCTCAAAAGTAAGGTAGAATAGGAGCTAGTAAGGAATGACGGAGGAAGTCATTGACCAAATTGCGTCAAATGCGCAGGCTCTGTACATTCAAAAGCTATGCATAAGCTTCAGTAACTGAGGAATCCTGGAGCCTATAACCACACTTACAGAGCGGGCGGGGGCAATTGATGTAGGAACGAGTCCGGCGTAGAGTAGGAGATATGGGAGAAGGTGGAAGCTGTATGCACTCGGTAGATTTGCAGGTAAGCTATCTTCCTCTATCATGAAATCTTTAAGCGTTGGGAAGCTATTGGCTTCCGCATGCCTGGGGAACCCGAACATGCCCCAAGCCACTGGAAAAAAGTTGCAATGATCGACCTCACCAAGCTTCTTCTAGCCAATCATGGATCCATATTGAGCGAGCTATCGGGCACCTTTCCCATTATAGGCTAGATTCTGTCAACACCATGACGGAAGGGACGAGCTGTTCCGCAGCCCGCAAAATCTTCCCCCAACGCCCAGAGAAATGGCCCCAAATGCCCGCCATAATCCTACCGAGCTATCCATACTTTGAGTACTACGAAGCACGCTCTTTTCTATAGCCATTGGTGTTCTGCAAAGCCATCAGCAACCCATTCGCCCGTCTATTACCATACTCTTTCCAACCCCCAGCTATTCGACCCTTACCTTACTCTCTCGACACTCTTTGAGATTCCTTCATACCGAACACCCTCTCCAAGCCTCGGCATCAAATAAGCTCAGACTCAATTGGAACAAAAGCTACACCATCCAGCAAAGAGCTCAGATCCGCCATGTCCTAGGAAAAACTATAGTTTAGGCATCGTATCAGACCAAGACCTCTACATAGTCGACTCACACCTACATCTATTCCTCCAGCGTCTACCCGTCTTCTGGACGTAAAATCCTCTCACTATGCCCATGTCACCTGAAGTCCAGCAGGAGCTGAGTCACACTCTCTTAGTCGAATTATTAGCATACCAATTTGCCAGTCCTGTCCGATGGATCGAGACTCAGGATGTCATACTCGGAGAAAAGGTCACAGAGCGAATCGTCGAGATTGGTCCTGCAGATACCCTTGGGGGTATGGCTAAAAGGACACTCGCTTCCAAGTACGAAGCCTACGATGCAGCCAAATCAGTCCAGCGGCAGATCTTATGTTACAACAAAGATTCCAAAGAAATCTACTACGAAGCCGATCCCGTCGTTGAAGAACAGGCAGCAGCACCAACTTCCGGCGAAGCTCCACCTCCAAGCTCATCCTCGGCTCCCGCTCCAGCTCCTTCAGCATCTGCGGCTGCACCAGCATCAGCCCCAAGCGCAGGACCAGCAGCTGCTGTCGCCGATGTTCCCGTCCAAGCTGTGGATATCCTTAGAGCTCTCATTGCACAGAAGCTGAAGAAGTCCTTGTCAGAGGTCCCACTGAGCAAGGCAATTAAAGATTTGGTCGGCGGTAAATCGACATTACAAAATGAGATTCTAGGAGATCTCGGCAAGGAATTCGGGTCAACGCCAGAAAAACCGGAAGACACGCCCCTCGACGAACTAGGCGCTGCGATGCAAGCCACGTTTAACGGCCAATTGGGCAAGCAATCTTCATCTCTCATCGCCCGACTTGTTTCTTCTAAGATGCCCGGCGGGTTTAATATTACAGCTGTTCGCAAATACCTAGAGACCAAATGGGGACTGGGGTCAGGACGGCAAGATGGCGTTCTACTACTTGCTCTGACGAATGAGCCTCCTTCAAGACTCGGATCTGAAGGTGATGCTAAGGCCTACCTTGATGATATATCGAATAAATATGCGTCAACTGCTGGAATCAATCTCTCAGCTCCTACTGCCGGTGGAGATGCTGGCGCAGGCGCTGGTGGCATGATGATGGACCCAGCCGCAATCGATGCGCTTACCAAGGATCAGAGAGCCCTGTTCAAGCAGCAACTAGAGCTCTACGCGCGATATCTCAAAATGGATCTACGAGCAGGGGACAAGGCGTTCATTGGCTCGCAGGAATCACAGAAGGTACTCCAGGCGCAACTGGACCTTTGGAATACTGAGCACGGCGAATTCTACGCTACTGGCATCGAACCCTCCTTCAGCCAACTCAAGGCCAGAGTCTATGATTCCGCTTGGAACTGGGCACGTCAAGACGCACTTTCAATGTATTACGACATCATTTTTGGGCGGCTAAAGGCAGTCGATCGTGAAATCGTTAGTCGCTGCATCCGTATCATGAACAGATCGAACCCTCTGCTTCTCGAATTCATGCAGTACCACATGGACACCTGCCCCACCGATCGAGGCGAGACATACAAACTGGCCAAGCAACTTGGCGAGCAATTGATCGACAATTGTAAGGATGTGCTTGATGAGGCGCCGGTATACAAAGATGTTGCAATTCCCACTGGACCACAGACTACCGTGGACGGACGCGGAAATCTGGACTACAAAGAAGTTCCGAGAGCCAGTGCACGCAAACTCGAGCATTATGTGCGAGAGATGGCAGAAGGCGGCAAGATATCGGAGTATGGGAATAGAAAGAAAGTGGAAAATGACCTCAGCCGAATCTACAAACTCATCAAGCAGCAACACAAGCTCTCTAAATCATCGCAGCTTCAGATCAGGACGCTGTACGAGAATGTGATCCGCTCGCTTAACATGAATGAGGGGCAGATCATGCCTCTAGAGAATGGGAAGGCGAACGGCAAACCCAATGGCAAGGTAAATGGCAAGATGATGAACGGCCATGCCAAAAAGGGAGGCAAGAATGGATCGCGGCTGAATTTGAATGGACACGTAAAGCAAGGCAAAGTGGAGGCAATCCCGTTCCTGCATCTCAAAAGGAAAGATGAGCACGGCTGGGAATACAGCAAGAAGCTTACAGGACTCTACCTCGATGGATTAGAGCGGGCTGCCGTATCCGGAGTTACTTTCCAAGGCAAGCACGCCCTAATGACAGGAGCCAGCGCCGGATCGATTGCTGCCGAAGTCTTGCAAGGCCTCATCAGTGGCGGTGCGAAGGTCATTGTGACAACCAGTAGGTTCTCTCGAGAAGTCACCGAATACTATCAGTCCATGTACACCCGTTATGGTGCCCGCGGTTCGCAACTAGTAGTCGTACCTTTCAACCAAGGCAGCAAGCAAGACGTGGAGGCATTGATTGATTACATCTACGATACTAAGAAAGGTTCGCTTGGTTGGGATCTGGACTACGTGGTGCCTTTTGCCGCAATATCCGAGAATGGACGCGAAATAGATAGCATTGACTCAAAATCCGAGCTCGCACATCGGGTTATGTTGACTAACTTACTCCGTCTCCTGGGTTGCATAAAGACCCAAAAACAAGAGCGTGGCTTTGAAACCAGGCCCGCTCAAGTTATGCTGCCTTTGTCGCCAAATCACGGTACTTTTGGTAACGACGGTCTCTACTCGGAATCGAAGCTCGCCCTGGAGACACTTTTCAATAGGTGGCATTCCGAGCACTGGGGCAACTACCTCACCATTTGCGGAGCGGTCATCGGGTGGACTCGTGGCACTGGGCTTATGTCTGGCAACAATGTTGTGGCAGAGGGTGTCGAGCAATACGGCGTCCGTACCTTCTCACAGCAAGAAATGGCTTTCAATATCCTTGGGCTAATGGCCCCAACTATTGTTAACCTTTGCCAGGTAGAGCCTGTGTTTGCAGACCTAAATGGCGGCCTGCAGTTTATTCCAGAGCTCAACACCGTTATGACTAATCTGCGAAAAGAAATCATGGAAACTAGTGAGGTTAGGCAGGCTGTCACCAAGGAAACGGCTATCGAGAACAAGATCGTCAATGGTGAAGAGAGCGAGGCTCTATATAAGAAGGTCACTATTGAGCCGCACGCCAACATAAAATACCAATTTCCCGAACTACCGGATTGGAAGGAGGAGATTGAGCCTCTTAATGCCAAGCTCAAAGGTATGGTCGATCTTGACAAGGTCGTTGTTGTCACTGGCTTTTCTGAGATTGGCCCTTGGGGCAATGCCCGTACGAGATGGGAGATGGAGGCCTTTGGCCAATTTTCGCTTGAAGGCTGTGTTGAAATGGCCTGGATGATGGGTCTTATCAAGAATCACAATGGACCCATCAAGGGTAAATCGTATTCAGGATGGGTAGATGCGAAGACAGGCGATCCCGTCGGTGATAAAGATGTCAAGGCCAAATACGAGAAGCATATTCTCGAGCATTCTGGCATTCGCCTTATCGAACCAGAGCTATTTGCGGGCTATGACCCTAACAAGAAGCAACTTCTGCAAGAAGTGGTAATCGAGGAGGACCTTGATCCCTTCGAATCTTCCAAGGAAACCGCTGAAGAATTCCAACGTCAGCATGGCGATAAAGTGGAGATCTTTGAGGTTGCCGAATCTGGAGAGTATACTGTACGCTTAAAGAAGGGAGCCACCTTGATGATTCCCAAGGCCCTAAGATTTGATCGCTTTGTGGCAGGTCAGGTCCCTACCGGCTGGAACGCGAAAACCTACGGCGTTCCTGATGATATTATCTCTCAGGTCGATCCTATCACCCTTTATGTTCTCGTCTGTACTGTGGAAGCGCTCGTTTGCTCTGGTATTACCGATCCCTACGAGTTCTATCAGTATGTTCATATCTCTGAGGTGGGCAATTGCGTTGGGTCAGGCCTCGGAGGAACCACCGCTTTACGTGGAATGTATAAAGACCGCTACTTGGACAAGCCGCTACAGAAAGACATTTTGCAGGAATCCTTTATTAATACAATGAGTGCTTGGGTTAACATGCTTCTAATATCATCCACTGGTCCAATTAAGACACCAGTTGGTGCATGTGCCACAGCAGTCGAGTCGATCGACATCGGCTACGAGACGATTGTTGAGGGTAAGGCCAGAGTGTGCTTCGTTGGCGGTTTTGATGACTTCCAAGAGGAGGGCTCCTATGAGTTTGCCAATATGAAGGCAACTAGCAATGCTGAAGATGAAGTCGCACACGGCAGAACACCAAGAGAAATGTCTCGCCCTACCACAACCACCAGGAACGGTTTTATGGAGTCCCAAGGATGTGGTATGCAGGTAATCATGTGTGCCCAACTTGCCTTGGATATGGGCGTCCCTATCTACGGAATACTGGGGCTCACCGCAACTGCCACTGATAAAACTGGCCGATCTGTACCAGCTCCGGGGCAGGGTGTTCTTACCACTGCTCGAGAGACGCCATCCAAATTTCCCTCGCCTTTGTTGGACATGGGCTACCGGAGACGCCAGCTTAATATGAGAAAATCACAAATCAAGCAATGGCATGAGTCTGAGCTCATGTACCTACAGGATGAGGTTGCTGCCATGAAGTCCCAGGGCTCAGAGTTCAATGAATCTGAATACATGCAAGATCGCGCCGAACATATCAACAGAGAGGCAACTAGGCAAGAGAAAGAAGCAACGTACAGCTTAGGCAATAACTTCTGGAAGCAAGACTCACGGATTGCACCATTAAGAGGTGCCCTTGCCACTTGGGGGTTAACGATAGACGATCTAAACGTTGCATCATTCCACGGAACATCGACAGTTGCTAACGATAAGAATGAATCCGATGTTATATGCCAGCAAATGACGCATCTTGGACGAAAGAAAGGCAATGCTCTTCTGGGCATCTTCCAGAAATATCTGACTGGTCATCCCAAGGGTGCTGCCGGTGCTTGGATGTTCAATGGCTGTCTACAAGTTCTGAACACTGGTATCGTACCAGGCAACCGTAACGCAGATAACGTCGATAAGGTCATGGAGAAGTTTGACTATATTGTCTACCCTAGCCGCTCTATTCAAACCGACGGCGTCAAAGCTTTCTCGGTTACCTCCTTCGGCTTCGGTCAGAAAGGTGCTCAGGCTATCGGCATCCATCCAAGATATCTATATGCCGCCCTTGACCAAGCCCAATTCCAAAACTACAAGCAAAAGGTACAAGCGAGACAAAAGAGGGCGTACCGATACTTCCACAACGGCATGATCACCAATACGCTTTTCGTTGCCAAGACACACACTCCATACTCTGACGACCAACAAAGCCAGGTATTCCTTGATCCCACTTGTCGTGTCATCATGGACAAGAAATCCCATGAATACAAGTATCCAGCAGCCAAACTTGAAACCCCAAAGAAAGACCCCAAGACCGAGCAAACAAGAGTAATGGTCGAGTCCTTGGCTAAGGCTACTGCAACCGAGAATTCGAAGGTTGGCGTCGACGTTGAGAGCGTCGATGCCATCAACATCGAGAATGAGACATTCGTCCACCGTAACTTCACAGCTGCCGAGCAAGCGTACTGCCACAAAGCCCCTAATGCACATGCGAGCTTTGCTGGAAGATGGTCGGCGAAAGAGGCGGTGTTTAAAAGCTTAGGCGTCAAGAGCCGGGGAGGAGGCGCTGCCTTAAAAGATATTGAAATTGGAGCGGATGAGAAGGGCGCACCGATTGTTACTGTAAGTTATATCACGCAAGATCTCAGGCAAAAGCAACAAGGACTGACTATTGTCTAGCTACACGGTGATGCCAAAGCAGCTGCTGAACAGGCTGGCGTGAAACGCGTGAATGTTAGCATCAGCCATACCGACGCCCAAGCCATCGCTATCGCTGTTTCACACTTCTAATGTAACAACTGATGGAGGATTCTTGGTATCTTAATCCACACATGCATGGGGAAATATGCATACACTAGGGTCAGCTTACCAGCTTCTGGAATGGCGTTAAGGGGGATACGAGGTGCTATTCGCAAGCGCGGTTTGCTTGAAGTGATCGTTTTTATCCTTAGGCGGGTGTATGCTACTTCTCTGTTGGCTTGGTGGTTTTAGATTGAGCATACAGATATAGATAGAGTTCTGTTTATTGCTATCCAAAATTATAGAGGAAAGCTGATACTGTTTTTCCCCTGCGTGGTTCCGCAATTTCTGCTTGCTCGGTTGCGCTACAAAAGTAACCCCCCGTAACGAAGTAAAGACTTGCAAAGCCATGCTGCATAATTGATTACTTGGTGTGTAGAGAATTAGGTCGAGGGATGCAGAAATAGATAGAGTGCAATCGAGTAAATCCATGTTCCATACTGTTCGAAATATAGAGGAAAGCTGATATTGGGTTTTCAACCGCGTGGCTCAATACCTTCCGTTTGCCCTGACGAGATAGAAACATCCCATCCCACAAGCTTCATTAATCTCCTTCCTCAGTGTATGTAAACTCTGGGTATATCATCTTTATCTGAATAGAATACATACACCATACATGCCTATTCAAATTCTCTATCCATAAATCTTCAATCATATTATATCAACCAACTCCACAAATCTCAAGCATATCAACTCAAGTAACTGGAATTCAACTCCCACATATGGCCACCCACCCTGGCTTTGATATTCACAAAATATGGTATGGGGGTATATATAAGAGAACGGAAATATACTCCTTCCTTAGCAATCCAAGATCAGATATTCATTCATTCATATGTCCATACATCAATCTCCCTCCGGTTCATCCATCCGTCCGTCGAGATATTAATTTTAGATCAAATACTCGGGAACAGCCAGCTGTAATCATCGTATTCTTCCCCTCCATCCCCCCTCTCATATTGTTTTTACTATTCACTCCCCCCAACTCCCACCCCCCACATCAACATGTCTCCTCCACTCATCCACCCTTCCGGACCCCGTCCCTGCCCTCGTTATCCCCGCCAACTGACTCGTTCTAGGCTGCGCCGCGGGTTGTATGGGTGTAGGTAACGGTCGATACCGTTCTGCTTCTGCCGCGTAGTTCAAATTTTCATCTCTGCGAGGAACGACGCGCTCGCTAGGGCGGGTGGCGGGCCGGGCGTTGTAGGCGCGGGAGGCGGTGGTGGGGCGGCGGAGGATCTGGGGTTGAGGTTGAGGGGGAGGCTGGGGGCGAGGTGGTGGGGCTGGAGGGGGGGCGCGGTTTTGGTTTTGATTGTTGTTGGTGTTATTGTGTTCGGCTACAAGGCGCTCTGCTGCATCTGCTTGTGCAGGGTTGTATGTTCCGTAGAGGATGTTGTGTGCGCGGTTGAGGAAATCGTTGTTCAGGAAATTAGGAGCTGCATTGCCGAAGCCTTCTTCCCTGGCATTGAAGAAATTATCAGGCTCGCCGTATGGACCGAGGACCTGAAATCGTCGCGCTATTGCTTCGTCGCGGAGTTCTTGCTCGCGTCGCCGATCGAGCTCTTCTTGATAACCGCGGGCTGGATTGGGATTGTGTACGCGTTGGGCTACGGGGACGGGGATGTTCATGTGATTCAGGCGGTCTGCTTCGACGGCCTCATAGTTGAACCAAGGACAGTCACACGTTTTCCATTGGAGGCCGCAGATCATGCAGAATTCGGCACGGCAGCGACATGTCATGTGGTTACAGCCTTCTTTCAGTTCGACGGTGGCTTTGCAGTTGTAACAGCGTTGCCAGCCTTCCTTTTTGGCGATCCTGATGAATTCTTGGGTCTCTGCGTCTTTGGGACATTCGCGCGAGGTGTGCCATCTATTGTTGCAGAGGCAGCAGACTTTGGTCCCACATCGTTGGCATTTGCCGTACTTCCTGCCATGGTTCGTACCACCACTAGTATCAGTGTGGATATTTGTAGGCTTGATCCACTCGCCGCATTTTCGAGCTGGGCAGTATATGCGATTCTTAGTCGTGTATTCTTGATATTTTCGGTTCCATAGATTCTTGAATTTGTTGTCAAATAATCGATCGACGTGTTTGAGGGGGATTACATCGGCTGTGCAGCACGTGGGAGGCATGTGCTGGGGATCGGTGACCGACAAATTGAAGATGCGGCGTAGGCAGGAGAAGCACATGCGGTGATCGCATTTGAGCTTAACAGCCCTGGATACGAGTATATCGTCTGAGAGGCAGGTTACGCATTCAACACTGCACGGCAATCAGCTCAGTGAGCACGAGAGTAGATCAAGTGTAACTTAGACATACCGTCTTTCTGTCATCTGCCTTTTGGGAGGCTCTGCTTTCCTTACCGGTTCAGGCTTTTTAGCTGGCTCTGGCTTCTTGGTTGGCTTAGAAGGCCCCATGAAAGCGCCGAATACGCCAGAGGATCGGTCGCCTGCTTTCCCCGGTTTGGCACTGGGTGGTCTTCGTTCTGTGCTCCGATCTGTTCGTGATGCTACCGGAGCGGGCGGACGAAGTGGTGTGAAGATTCCAGAAGATCGATCACCTGCCTTGCCAGCTCTGGTATTAGATGGCCTCCGTTCGATACTCTCATCTTTCCGTGGAGGGCCTGGAGAAAGCCCGAAAATCGAGCTGAATATGCCGGATGACCGATCGCCTGCTCTTTCCGGTCTAGAAGTTGATGGCCTTCGCTCCCTGTTCTCATCCACTCGTAGCGTTACGGGAGCAGCATATGAGTTTCGGTTGGAATTTTGTGTTGCTGTGTTACTCCGGAACAGAAGCGGTCGAAGAATTGACACAGAGCTTGCGTTATGGGTGGGATCCGTTCTGAGGTAGATATTATTAGTACCATTCTGAGAGCCTGACATTGCAGTGTAGTATTACCTCCTGACTGGGGTGCTATTCCGTTTTTCCACCGCCTTTTGTGGGATCCTGTTCTCGGCCGTAGAGCGCTTGTCACGTCGTACTGTATCGTAGACTTGTTCATCTCGATAAATGGACCTTCGCTCCGAATGTCTGCGTAAAGGTACTCTATGACTTGGTAAATTCCTCAGGTGTTCATCGTCTCTTCGCGGCCTCGACCTGCTTGCGTCGCTCGTCGTTGTAGTCCTTCTGATGATGCTTGGTGGATCCCTGTCTGCTTTCTTACCGCTTCTGTGGGATCTTTGGACATAACGTATCTCTTCACTATCGTCATCGTCCTCATCGGAGCTTCCTACACTGTGGCGATGATGCCGCCGCCCAGAGCTGGGCTTCCTGCGTACCTCACGGACCTCTCGAACCGTAATTGAAGGTGCTTTCGCCCCGTATGCTCTAGAGTCCGAATGCTTTCCCCGCGCTGTATGTGCTGCCATCATTTTTCTATTGGTTTCCTCCTTGCGCTCCCTCCCGGACTGGCTGAAAACTTGAGCACGAACGCGTCGTAGTTCATGGACATCTGGCTGATCTCGAGGATCCCCAGACTCCGACGCAGTGGTCCCAGAGTCGCTGTCGTCCTGAGAGCGAGATGAATAGGAGCGAGGGCGGCCGGAGCGAGCAGGCCAGGGTCTTGCAGAAGTGGAGGGTAATCGTGTGGCGCCCATGCTTGTCTGCCCAATCTAGAACGATCTTAGAACAGAGCAAACATTTCTTAGTCCCGTGTGCCGCATATATGGGCCAACCGCCAGGCTATAACGGTTGCCTGCTCGCCTTAATGAATGGTTGGGCTGAAACAATTTGGCGCTGCATTTGCAGAACGTTTCTATTGGATCCCCTCGCAGACGATCTCAACCTCGAACACCTGTCATGCAGGTTAGCCAACCAGATGCGGACGAGTGTCAGGGCGCTCGCACCGACTTCACGAACCTGTCGACGTTATTCAGCTGATATTCAACCACGAGGAAAAGTTCCATCTCACTCAGCGCAGATAATTTTCCGAAAAGATGGTGGCACATGCCCCCTGTGGACCTAATCCAGTTAGCGCACTGCTCAGCTGGGGCTCTACATGACGAGCAGTTGCGAGCGATTGCCTTGGAACATGGCGACTGCAGCTTAAATCTACTCTGAGATGTCTGAATCGTCGACAAGATGGAGACCCAAATGCCACATCCAAGAATGAGATCTCTGCAATATTCATGTGAAATAGCGAATCATTTTGTATTCACACTACCTTTCATTACTCATTAATGAGAGCTAAAACCTCGAGTTCTACAGACACTCAACCCAGATATCTAACCTAAACCCGCCGAATATTTAGGTATTTAAGCAGGTTTCCACCTATCTACAGCTCAATCCACCTATGCTTTCACACATTCCTCGCTCAAACATGCAGCGTTATACAGCCTATCCTGCTTATACTGCTTATAGAGTCCTCTCAACCCATCCTTTTCAACCTGGCAAAAGCCATCCTCTCTTGCTGATTTGGCCTACACAAATCGATGCTCGCGGGATTGCTCGCGCGCGAAAGCTTGAAGCGAAGGTAGGCTCCCCCTAATCTGTTATGCTCCAAGTCCTCGCCATCAATGGTGTATAGCCCATCATAGCGATAGCCACATGATGGGGCGAATGCGCCGTCTCCCGCCGAACTCCGAATCACGCGTATGGGACGTTTGACTTTCATTGAAAGACGAAGAGCCTTGACGCCCCTGGTGAGATTTGGGTTCACTGGGTCCGTGTTCACGCTCGAGCCCGAGCCTGAGTAGTACAATATGTCACCAAAGTCGCTGTCCATTCCTTCGTACTCACCTGGGCTGCATGTTAGTAGCGTTCAGTTGAAGCGAACGTAGACTCACCACCAGCTACAACAATTGCATAAGCCCCGCTCTTCTCTCCGCCGTCGATCCCGCCTTGTGAAGCCCCATGCGCTCCATCTCTTATCATGCAGGTACGAAAAGGCCACCATTGCCCAACGCTGATGCCATTGTGGCCTACCACATTCCAGGGTTTTTTCTGGGTCAGGTCACGGATTGCGTATGCACGAGATTGACCGCTTCCGCCGCCGGTGAGGTTGATGTTACGCATCAATGCGGTGGTGAAAGGGTCATCGACAATAGGCCGCTGATGACGGACTGAGCGTTTCCTTGGGGTGCCGGTGGAACGGCTGGTTGGGGTTGGTGATGGGCTCATAGGCGGCGTGACCGGCAGTGGTGTACTTGGTCTAGGTAGACTCTCCAGCATTGCAGTGATGATTGCGGCTTGCCCCTGGATGTCGTCAGGATATTCATACGGGTGTTTGGCCCTGGGGCATTCCCCCTTGAGCGTGAGAAGTATCCAATCGATGAGTTCATACTCGCGTTTTGACCCTTTGTCACCAGTAAGGGGAAGGCTGCAGATATGGGAGAGAGCTCTCATCATGTTTATGACGATGTCATGGTCCTTGCTTGTCAATCGATAGCCAGACTTCTGCAAGTTCACTGTAAGTGCGCCGATGATCTTGTGAGGCCCCTTGTTCTTGTTTTCGGAGTCAAAGGGCATCTTAAAGAACTCGCCGAAGGTGTGAGGGTGTTCGTGAGAGGTAGGCTTGTTGGTGATAGCATCATACATAACAGCAACAGGGGCAATGAGATTGTGCACTGGCGTACGGAAGTCTGACAGTCATTTAGTGATGCAATTTGTATTGAGAGGCTAATTGATGTGATCTACCAACATCCTCAGACTCCGACCTCGTAATACCTTCCACAGCAGGATTTGTTTGCTCTATATGCTCAGACATATTGATATTGGAACTCGAGCTGAGAGCCGGCCAATGATGCTATGGCTTGGTGAAAATATCTATATAAGAGTCAATTGGTCAAGTACAGTATGGGTTGAGGAGATGAGCTTTGCAAAACAACAAGTGAGTTTAACTATCACAAGCTACGACGAGAGCTCATTTGAACCGGCTGAGAACGGGGAAAGGCGCACGGGCTCTTGCTGAAATGGCCCGAGAAGCGGGGATTGGTGATTGTTGTCACTCTTTTCAAGCATAAATCAAGCATGCAGTTAAAGTGACACGGGCTTAGCAACTAATGGAACCGTCCATCAGCTAGATTTCTTTCAAAGAGTTCCAAGTGGTTGGATGGCTTATGAGCACAGCACGTTTCATTGAGAATGCACAATTTGGCATGCATGGGACATCCTCTTAGTCCTGAGGTCTACGAATAGGTGGATGTCTGATCTCAGAGAAGCCTAGCCTTTACGGCTGCGGATCTAAACGTCATGTCGAACCATTCCACTCTCTGTAGGGTAAGCAGGATGGAGTTCTGGTAACGATGTCCTGTGTTATTGTCTTCATGCATATGCCCATGTATTTTGACTGTATGCACGCCCGTAACGCGGAGCTGTCCTCATGGCCAGATTGCCAAAGTGAAGAAAGCGGACAGATTTTATACCGGGTAAGTTTGTTCATTACCAATACCTGGAGAGCACCCATATCCCCAACATTCTGGCTGTGTTGTTATATTCCTGCATGCTCACATTACCTTCGGATAGCAACAATCTATGACCTTCACTCAATATGCGACGTCGTGATTTGCCACGAATGCATCAGGTATTGGACTTCCAGGTCCCCAGCCGCCGTCCCCGCAACCACGCTGTTACAGTTTCTTCTATCAAGATCTAAAATCACCTGGTAGCAATGATTTCCTAGGACTCGTTGTCCAAGTCCAAATGAGGCAATGGTGATCTTGGTGCCATTGGTGTTTGATGGGCTAGCTTCGACGCCTCTTCCTGAAACAGGGATAGCGGCACAAGTCGTGCGGGATGACGACTTTCGGTGCATCCAGCCAAGAATCGACTGGGCGTGCTCACGAACTGCCGTACCTTGCACACCTCGTCCTACCCTATCTAAAGACCTTTCATCAAGTCTTTTCTCGATATTGTAGCTTTTAGACTTGGACTTTACACGTTGCACGCCAATCCATTCCATTGTGCTGCTACATCGTTTTTCAAGATGCCTGACACCAATGGCAAGAAATCTAAGTGGGGTCTTGGGGGCATTCTCCATAAAGATCGACCCATATCCAACGGAGACTCGACCTATGGCAGCGAGGGCGGCTCCGGAGCTCCCAGCCTGACAGGGAGCGACCATTCTCAGCCGACCAGCACCTTCGTCAACGACCAAGGCCAAGTGGTTACCACGACCACAACTACCACTACCACAACCACCTCCGGTGGCGGCTCAGCGCAGACATCAGGGCCTCACACCTCCAATCTTGCGAACAAAATGGACCCAAGAGTCAACAGTAGCGCTGACCAGTCCGAGGTCACGGAAACGGTACAACGACGCGAGAACGATCGCCCGCATATTCCGCAGAAATCTACGATGAGAGACCGCAGTCCCAATCCGCCTCCACAAAATTTGAGCGGCCCACCGCCGATCCAAACGGATGGGAATTATGGTAGCCCCTCAAGCCCAAGTGGCAGACAAAACTTCTCGTATCCGGGACGCGCCCCGCTGAATGCTCCAGCACAAGGACAAGGCCAACAGCCAAGTACGCTGCAGAATCTTAAGACGGCGGCAGTAGGAATACACGTATGGGCCAACCCTCTATTATTTTCACTTCAGTCGCAGGAATGCAAGCGCTAACACGCTGCGTACAGGGCGCAGGCGAAACCCTCCGTGGCACCTTTAACCAAGCGATCGACAAGCGCGTCGGGCAAAATCCAGAAGCGATGGCCAAGAATAACCAGGTTCTCGATGGAGGGAGACAGGAAATTGAGAGCGGGCGGTTGAGTGATAACAGTAGAGCGCAGGGAGGGATGAATCCGAAGGGGATCTTGCGGAAGAATGGAGGGCAAGGGCAGTTGAGGGTGGTGAATGAATGAGTGTTCTTCTTGTCGTGAGAGCAGGAGCAAGATGAAAGGCGCAATTGGAGCATTTTTGCCATCAATGAGTTTACGCCAACCAGTGGATGCCATGGGCGACCAAAGATTCGCCGCGGCTATTATCTGGCAAAGCATTCTAGCTGTTTGATTTGGAGCCGTTCTTGGTAACAGAATTCGTTTTGCGGGAGTTTGGCTTAAGCAAATTGACTGGTATATAGCTAGTTGTTAGCATAGGGCGGGCGCTGGTTGAAACAATGCTCAAGCATTACCCAGGATGACTTCTTTGATTAACTTCCCTCATGTGATTGTATCCGTCAGGGATTCTAAGTAATGCTGACACTCGTCAAAAAAAGACGAAATTCCGTTGTAGTGAATTGTTCCAGGAGCATAAGGGTCTCTGTTGCCTGTGCTCCGGAAACTCTTTTGAAAGCTCTTTCTGAAAGCAGCGAAGCCCAAGTCCAGGGATGAGTCTAATTGTAAGTAACGCAATCCGTTGTTATTCAGCATCTCAAACCAGCTCATAAGCTCGCGGACACGCCACAGCTCCCGTGGTGATATAGATCCCACGCAGTCATTTGCCCAGCTTTGACCCCAAGAATTCCAATGAACAACGTCCAGGCCAGCTAGGAAGATCCTGGTGACATAATAGGTCTGCATGAGGCGGGCACGCTCTGTAGAGGTAAGATTTGGTTTCCCGGGCCTTCTGATCTGATTGGGACCTATTGTCGGGCCACCCTTGCTTAGTGTTCTACTGAACAGTTCACATACATCAGCAGCTGCATATGAGTTGGCTATCATAAGTTTAAAGCGGCGTAACGGATCCGTCTCATGTCTGTGCGATTTTTCTGCAACGATGACCGACGACTGAATGTCTACTAAAGTCTGACCGTATTCGTAGCAATCTAAACTTCTTGGGAGGACGTGCTGACATATGGACTTCGCGTGTAATCGCCAGGTTTGCTGAAACAAAGATCCGGTCTGAGCCAGGGCGAGGACAGTTTCAAGACTATCACAAGCCTCCATAATTTGGCACTTCATCTCAGTGGGAAGTGACGAAAGGGTTGGTGGTGACATGGTGTTCGATCCACGTCTGCACCTTGCCCCTCAATGCAAGAGGTACCCCGTCTGTATCGATGGAAAAGGCTGACGGACTAGTGACTGTCAAGTCTCTTAATGAGCAGATTTGAGGCAGCAAGTTTACGCCTGCGTAGCACAATGCATGTATTAGCTAGCCTCCTTTTATTAACACGAAGAGAAAGAGTTGCTAAAGGGCCGAGCATACCACATTTGAATAGTCTCTAGGATGTCACTGTGTGAGATAGCAGAATAGGAGCTGGCATAAAGTTCTAATGCAGAGTTGATTTCCTCAGTCGACATGGATGTCCGATAGATAAGCAATTGCACATAGTACCTTCCGTACAGAAAGAAAACGAGTGGTTTAAGCATATCTTATCGTACATTGTCCTGCGAATACAAGGCCACTGAGATATCCGGACAGGACACACTTTCCTACCTTCGCGGATTCACATTAACACAGTTGACCATCAGTCCTGTCTTTACTACTGAACCCAGCAGTCTTGCTAGATCAATATCAGACGTCTCTCTCAGGGGATGAATTGTCGTTGAGGACGACTTTGCTACTACCCGATCTGCACCCGCAATGAGCAATGAATTTGAATTGAAGCCAGTCATTCGAGAATTGGTTCGCACCCGCGTCTGCTTCCCCGATATCCTACTCCTTGTCGACAAGATTACCGTCGTCGACCTTACTGACTCGGATCCGAACACCAACACCGGAGCCTACCAATTGTATCTGACTGACGGAGAAGTGACCATCCAAGGTTCACATTCTATAACGCTTACCGTTTATAGCTTGGCTAATTATGCTACACCACAGCCTTGTTAAAGCGCCGCCTGCATAAATACGTTACGCGCGACGATGTCTACGAAGGGTCCTACGTTGTCTTGAAAGAGTATAGTCTAGCCTCAGCGAAGCGCTTGAACGGAGACGGACACGTCAGGTAAGCTCTCAATGAGAATCGATACCTCTCCGATCTAGAAATCACCAGGTACCTCGCCATATCTGACTTCTACTCAATCGGCGAGGCAAGACGTGGCACAGAACAGAAACTTTCTCAGAGAGGATGAGTTCAAGTGAAACATCCGCCACAATATACTACATTAGTACAACGCTATCATATGACAGCAAAACCACATGGCTGAACAATATGCCGTGAACCACGAGGTCAAGGTATTGACACTTTTCCTAACGGCTGCCAGGAAGGCCCCATGTTGGGCAACTCTTCGCCTTACACAGTGCGGATTCCTCCATTCGATGACATCATTATCCTATAGTGTCATATCCTACAGCACATTGGGGTTCCTGCTTATGTCTGCTAGCTGTAATACACAGGCCGCTCCAAGTGTAATGCTGTGCCAAACATCAATGGTGAGTGCAATCTACTTGGATTCGTATTTCTGCAAGAGCGATGACTCGCTCCGGGAGGTTATTGGCATCTAATTACTAGGGCCTGCACAATCCTCTCTTTCTGACTTGATGATCCTCTGTTATGATCGCTTTAATCGTCTTAAATTCAATGGTTTGTCATATATATGGCTGCCGATGTGCATAAAGAAGTCTCTGCAGGCATGAATAGTAGGTCTTGGCGTTTGTTCCCAAGCTTTGAAGGCGTATCTGTACGTGCTTGCGCGTGACTCTGTCAATTGGCCTCTTGAGAGAATTTGAGAAATGCTAGCATGCGTGACTGAACCGAATCTTCTCTATTCCATGGTGGTTTTCTATTTCACGCAAATCTGCTCGTGGTGTGGAGGTTGCCAAATTCTGTTTTATAGAAAGGCTCTCTTGGTCTAGGTACAGTCATGCATTTGAGCAAGTTTGAGCACCCTTCTGGAGCCCCTCTCCTGTTCCAAATGCTTTCTGAATGGTTGAACGCTTGGCTTGGCAAAGGCTCTTCCATGGTCCTAGGGCTTATTCTACACCTTCGAAATATAATGGGGCTTTCACATGTGAAAATACGCTGCCGCTTGAATATGCCCTCATACTTACCATCGTCTCGCTCAACCATTCTCTTTAATACATACACCAGCAACAGTCAATTGTCTATACATCAGCATCAGTCAATTGTCTATACACCAGCAACAGTCAATTGTCTATATACCAGCAACAGTCAATTGTGTCACGTTTCTTCGGAACGACTCATCTCACAGTAAGGGCAAAGAAGCAAACTTCAACATTCTACTTCACGAGCGTCACCTACATTAGCAGCACTCGCAATCACAGCCGACACTATGTCGAGGCCATTGCAGCAATTGTGCTCCCAAGCTGACGAGGATTTGAAAATATCGATGTTGGATCATTCTTTTGTCCCCACCTTTGGCAAGCTGAAATTACCTAACAGAAAGATCCCTGTTGATGATCAAGCTGCACCGTACTACCGGCTTTGTGCCCGCGAGCCATGTAGCGAATGCTTGCGTAAGATATATGTGCTGTTGGCAAGATATCCTATCGATTATTCGGAAAGCATGGACGAAGCCACCAGAAACGCCAATTTCCTCGAGTTCTGCTCCTTGGCACAAGCATTCCAATACAACTATGACGAATTCAAGGAGTGGGAAAGGGAGATAGCCCTTGAAAAGCATGTGTTAGACCAGCGTCAGATGCTGGATGATGAATCGTTCTTCGGGTGGGTAAAAACTCATGACCAGAATGAGATTGAATACAAGCTCGCGAGGAACAGGGCTGTCCTTGATAACCTGGACCCGGAAAAAGCTAAGGAGACTCAGGAGCACATGGACAGACGGTATAGAATTCATGAACAGCAGGTCGAGGCAGAAGAGAAACGGAAGGATTTCCAGTGCACTATTGAGGCCCAGGTTCAGCCCGCGGGTAACCTGAGGCAATTCGCAAAAGTAGAAGACCAGAAGGGGTCCTCAAAGACTGTCAAGCCCAGGATCGAATCTCAAAATTCCATGAAGAGAAAGGAAGCTGAGAACCTTACAAGAAACTTTGAAGAAAACGAGTCTCCAAAAGGTCGTAGCATAGAGGAGATACAGCAGGAGTTTAGCGAGAAAGTGCGAATGGCTGCTACAAAGTGCTCGAAATCAACGCCTTTGGTACCGACGTCCACGCGAGACCCCATCGCGCCTTCTGTTCCAGCAACAGCAGCTCCACCATTATCCCTTCCCGCAGTCCCATTGTTATCAAAATCATGCGTATCAGCGCGGGCCTCTTTGTCTACTTCATTGATACCACCGAGAACATCGGCAGGGCCGCCATCTCCATCAAGAAGTCTATCGGAAACACCGTCATCAGAGGGGGCATCACGAGACTCACCATCATCTGGTCCGGCTTTCCCCCATCTCCTGTCGACGCCAGGCACAACACCGCCATCGAAGCAGCACATATCACCACCAAAAGCGCCGTTAGCCATAACCCCGCCATCTAAACCAGCAGCGGAACCCGCGTCATCAGCATCAGCAATGCCAGTACATAACCCAGTCTACGATTCGCACTCGGAACCCAGAAGCCGACCATCGCCTCTCTCAATAGCATCAGCAGCGCCACCCCAACCTCCCCCGTTCACGCAATACACGGCCCCCAGACGCCGACTAAACCCCCCAGAATGGGTCTACCCGCTATCTCTATTGGCTCATGTCATCTCACATATGCCTTACGTCCCAGTAGAAGACTCAGAAGCAATGATGCCGCCCACGGAAACCGTCCTCATGCTTCCGCACACCGCAATCTACCGCACCCTCGCTGCAGCCATGCATGTCCATCCCTCTCTCCTATTTCAACAATGTCCCCTTCCGCACCATGAAGGCAGACCCCGCGAGGCTGACGCCAAGGACATCGAATATCTCATGTTTGGCCTGCGTGCATGGTGGATGGCTATTTTCCCAAAACCTACGACGAGAGAGGCGGCCTTTGCTAGGATGAGTGAAAGGAGGCAATTTGAAGGACCACTAAGGGAGGCGTTTGACATGGTTGAGAAGCGTGCGATTAAGGTAATGGCGAAGATGGTGTGGGGACTTGTGAAGAAAAGGGGACCAAATGTTAGCCTGACCCCAGGGGCTGGGGAGACAATTAGGGAATGGTTGGGTTGGGAGAGGGGGGAGTTGGGGTTCTGGGATTGATTGCCGCCTTTTCAGACCCTATTTCAGACTGTATTCGGGTTGGGAAGAGGGAGTTCAGATTGGTCAATTGCATGTTTTCCTTGTATCGCTAGTCACGCGTCTGCATTGGGATGGGAACGAGAAGTCCAGATTGGTCAACTGCATGTTTTCTTTTCTATCGCTTGTCATGAGTCTGCATTGGGGGGTGGGAAAGGGGAAGTCCAGATTGGTCAACTGCATGTTTTCTTTTCTATCGCTAGTCACGCGTCTAAATTGGGATGGGAAGGGGAAGTCTAGATTGGTCAACTGCATTTTTTCTTTTGTATCGCTTGTCATGGGTCTGGGTTGGAATGAGTTGGGGAGATTAGATCACACGATTGCAGTTCTCTTTTGTAACGCTAGTCAGACATACATAGATTGAATAAAGGGATTACCCACCATGTCGATGTGCCTCAAAATCAAATCCATCAATTGAGCAATGACTACGTTTCTAAATACAGTTCCTTCCTCACATCTCCAACATCCTCACGTCTCACCCCCAATCTCATCCCCCACCCCCACCTCCACCCACAACGGAACATGATCACTCCCCCCCCTCTCCTCCTCACAATCCAAAATATCCACCCCCCTCACCCTCCCCTCAAGCCCCCTACTAACCAACACCATATCCACCCTATCCCCCCCCTCCCCCCACTCCTTCCCCCTCGGCCTATACGTAAACTTCCTCTCTTCCCCCCTCACCATCCTCCACACATCCCTCATCCCCGCCCCCTTCACCACTTTCTTCTCGAAATCAGCCCTATTCTTCACATGCTCCTCCCCCATACGCAGCTTAGGATAGGAATCCAACTCCGTACGGGAAATATTCATGTCGCCTGCGACTATTACGTCCCATCCTTGTGAGATGTGGGATTTTATTGAGGATGCGAGATGTGTGTGAAAGATGCGTTTTGCATCGTGGCGGGTGCCGAGGACGACGCCGGTGGTGGGCGAGCGGTAGGGGGAGGGAGTGCCGTTTATGGCGTAGATGTTGTAGATGAGGAGTTTGTGGTGGGGGAGGGTGGTGAGGAGGACGCGGCCTTCGAGGTCCCAGGGGAGGGGGGTGGTGGTGGAGGGGTGGATGTCGCGGCGGATGAGGGTGCAGACGCCGTAGATTTTTCCGCCAAAGCCAGTAGCATTGTGTTTATCGCGAGGGAGGCAGAAGTGGGTGTCGTAGAGGTGGTTGGGGGAGGTTGCTTCATCGTCGCTGTCGAGGGGGGTGTTGATGGTGCGGCGGATGAGGGATTGGGTTTTTGTGTCTGTGGGTGCGATTTTGACTTCTTGGAGGGCGAGGACGTGAGGCCATTTCCAGCGGCGGAGGCAGGCTCGGAGGGAGGGTTGGGCTGGGGGTGGCTTTGATGGGGTGGGAGTGGTGAGGAAGTTTGTTATTTTTGTGGTTTGGGAGGGAAGGAAGGGATAGATGCCGTTAATGTTCCAAGAGTAGATGGTAAGGTGGGTGGGGAGTTTGGCTGAGGAATGCACGGGGGGTGGAGTGATGGTATGCGAAGTCAATGGATCTGGATCTGTTTGGGGTGGAGAGGCGAGCCGACGCCGTTTAAGAGGCGGCGGGCTAATTCTTTCTAAGGAGGACATATTTCGCAGAGAAGTGCAAAGTGGAAGGAATTAGATTGATAAACAGAGGTTCCTGGTTTGAATGTTGATTCTGCGCTTTAGATTTTGGCCTTCTATAATGCATTTGCCTTTTTCCACCATGTCATGGGTATTTGCATGCCCCTCCCAATTAAAGAACGCCACTCATAGTATCTTAATACATATCACCTGGTATCATATGATCGAACAAGACTTTTCACAGGCAGCTCTCGTGAATCCCCTGCGGTCCCATCTCGTTGTACTCCGTCCTCGACATGAACCCTTTGCTCAGCCCTTGATCCACCACAAAAACAACCTTGGCAGCAACTTGAGCGCCCAAGAAGCCCGCTTCCTCTGTCCCGATGTCTTTCCACTCAGGGAAGTAATCCGGCATCTTCAATAACTTAATACTTGTTGGAGTCTGTGCATGGCTTGAATGCTGGTGATGTTGCTGCTGTTGCTGGTAGTATTGCTGCTGTTGGAGCTGTTGATGTAGTTGCGGCTGTGACTGCCCAGGCGGAGCAAGATTGGCATTGGAAGCTGTCGTTGCTGCGAGTAGAAGAGGGTTAACACCTGGTCCGTGATGTGAGGCATGATGTTGTGGTTGCGGAGTGTTCGCGCCAGTTGCTACAGGAGTCGTGAAATTCGAGGGGAGCTCTGATGAGAAAATAGTAGCGCTGGAAGGTGAAATGAGATATCTCGCCGTCAAAGTCGCAAGCAACGCTTCTTTGAACCCTGCTTACACCAGTCAGTGTCATCCAGCAGATAATCTAAAGGTCTACCTACCTTTAACTTTACTGCCGTTGCCTACAATAATCAAAGAATCCCAAAGATCGCTGCGTTTGTTAACTTCCGGGACAGCGAGGACAGAGCGATGGACTGCATCAGCAACTCCGTCAAGTATTCCACCACTTGCTGCCTGTAGTCTCTCTGGTCCGACCTCCACAGTCTTTCTTATAAAAGCAGTGCCTTCTTTATTCCGCCGTCTCTCCTCCTTTCGTTCCTCTTTACGCGCAGCAGCAGCGATCTCTGCTGCTTGTGCCTCGTTCTGCACGCCAGGCTCCGGGGTCTTTTGTCTCTTCGTCTCCACGCTATCTTGCCCACTTTCACCATCCGTTGCTCTCTTGCCGTTGCTATTAAGGTCTTCCAATGGCCTGCGCTCGTGATAATGAAACACGGCCTTCGTACGCTTCGAATTCGGCAACGCTCTTTCTTTGGAGGCTGCTGCGGCGTCAGCAGCGTCTTTCTTCCTTGCTGCCGCCCGCTCTGCCTTTTCTCGCTCTTTGCGAGCCAGGAACTCGCTGGTCTTGCCACTAGCGACGATGGTGGCGACGTCTAGAACGCCCTCATCATCCTCTCCATCTTTGAATTCTCGATCCTCATCAGCGTCCCCAGCCTGAGTGTTAGGTCCTGGCCCACGTGGCACCGCACCATGCGCCGCAATGCTCCCTCTTTGCCCATCTCCGGACCCAATGGCCCCCGTGGAAGCTGCGGCAGCTGGATTCCCTGCCTCAACTTCGACCGGCAGTTCTGCACCTTGCGGCAGTACCTCGCAAATTGGGTTCTTTTTCAGTTGCTCGCACATATCCCGCGTGAAACCTTTGCCGCCAAGTAGCTCCAATAGTCTCTGTGTCATGGCTTCTCCGCCGCAATTCAGCAACCCGACTGCCCTCCCTGGATCATTGATTGCAAAGTCGGTGATGGTGGAAACATCACACTTTCCAAACCCAACATCAACAACTATAGCTGTGGATGTGGCGAATGCATAGCAGGCGGCAAGCGCTGAGTCCATTAAGCAGAATGCTGGTGTCTTAAACTTCTCAAAGAAGAACTGGGTCAGGGTCTCATGGTCTTGGGAGGTCCATGTGGGCTGTGAGATGACGAGGATTGGCGTGTGGAACGGCGGACTTAGAGTATTGTATATATGTGTGAGGAGAGCGAAGAAGCATGACCAATCGGCCACTCGACCATCTCGTAATGGGTATACGGCACCTTCCTCGTTGGTAGGATCTTCCTCATATAATATCTCGTCTTCTTGATCGCCATCCACATTTTGGCCATCGCCGTTGATGCCGTTCGCCTCGCCCATTATAACATCTCCACCGCTATGTCCATTGAGCGCATCTCTAGACGTTGCTTTCGTAGTCCTTCTCTCTCGAACTTTGATAGGCTCCCATTCTCCTCTCTTTTCGGCAGGAAACATGCGGGTAGGTATTCGTAAGCGGGCGGGCGTAAAGGATTCTGGGAGACCTAATTGAGCAAGGGTGGTTTGTGAGCCTGGAGATACTATCTGAAGAGATATAACCTGGTCAGTATAGTTCTCGGTCAACGACGCGACTAAAGGGATCGCGACGCGGCCCGGCGCAATTAGAAGAGGCTTACTAAGACGTGCTCGTCTTTAAAGGGAGGCATAATAATTCGGTAGCGGATACGAGTAGAGCAATAACAGAATATAATGTTTGCAAATCATACAGTCTCCGGAGACTGCTGGAAATTAAAAGCTATCAGTGGATCACGGAGCTATTGCAGCTTTGATGCCAAGGCGGGTGCTCCCGGTGCTAGAAGAGTTCACCCTTCAACCGTATAAAACTATCAACCGTATAGCCATATAGTCCTTTGAATATTATATAAAGATATGTATTCATTATATAGTAGTAGAATAAATAGCTAGGGTATTGTTAATAAGTAGTGGTTTCGGTAAATATAATAAGAATAATGATTCTACCGTACGCAAGAAGCGCAAATATACACAGGGGTAGCGCCGGAAATACCCTAGCCCTCATCCTTAGCATTAATCATCAAACCATCAAATCACCATAACACTGAATGTTCATTCCCCATTATACTCGGTTCATGTTTTCCTTGTCACTGGCCCCTGATTGACCTGATTCTAACACAGGGCACTAAGGCTGAGGATTCGACCAACCAATAGAAAACGTTGATCGCAAGCCAGCAGAGCACTAACGCAATGCGACTAAGCTGTATTGGGCCTAGCTTCGCTCCGGAGGTTGCCAATGGTGAAAGTAGAGGGGCGAAGAGGGACGATTTTGTTTTTCGTTGAACAGTTTAGGATCAGAATCTTGGAAATAATTTGTCCGCTCTGGGCCTGCCGGCCCCTGTATAAAGCTGACGCGTTTGAAATCTGCGTTGGTCCTAGCTACGCTTTGGCGGCGTAACATGCTATTCGAGATAGCTGGAGGTTGCCAATGGTGAAAGTAGAGGGACGAAGAGGGACGATTTTGTTCTTCGTTGAACTGTTTAGGATCAGAGTCTTGAAAATAATTTGTCCGCTCTGGGCCTGCCGGCCCCTGTACAAAGCTGACGCGTTTGAATACACTAAAACTATCTAAATCGCCGTGCGATCCTTCCAGTATGGTCTCAGTCGTTGAGCCTAGCTCTTGAAGTTTAGGCAAAGACCCTGTTGGCTTGGATCTTTTTCTTTCATCGAAATGATGAGAATTGCACTCAGGATCAACTAGACTTTTCCGTTTCTTGCCACCACTTTTGAACCAAAAGTCGCATCCTACACTGCGAATTGTCAGCCACTAGCGCCGTGGTACTTATGCCTGGCAGGTTTGCCTACCAACGTTTTCCTCCATGGATACCAATGATATCACTAGATTGGCAATGCGCGACTGGGCACCTGTTTTCCTCTTTGACTTTACTCTCTATGATAACAGACATTGAAACTGACATTCCAGGGCGCAATATCGAACCAGCGGAAGCCTCAAGTAGCTCGTTCGTGTTTTGGGAGTTGAAGATTTCGTAACTCCCAGCAGCGACTTCAGACTGTCCAGGACCTTGTTTGAATCGGTTCAGGATGTCCGCTTCGAGCGTCAAGATGCTGAATTCTGCGGGAAATGGGAATATGCGCCCAAGTACATCTTCGACCTGTACGGGGGTCTGGAAATAGGCGAATCGAGTATCGATGCCACGGGTATTTTCGCGTATCTCAAGAACAATGTTGTAGATCTGTTGTGTTGATACGCTTTGAAGTCTTAGCAGTTATCAGACATAAACGACGATACCCAGAGAGAAATGGGATATTGCAAGTCCTGGAGAAACATACCAAACTTTGGTTACCACTCCAGTTAATGCTTTTAATGGGGCATCGATATGGCCACCAACCATATTTAAGAGGGTCTGTAGGATCGTCTTATTCTCCCGAACGGCAAGCGCCTGTTCTTCAACATTCTGTCTGACGTCTCTCAGATCTTGCAACGAATCCTTAATGCTTTTCTCCAGGGAGTTCTGGTTTGTCTGTCGCTGTTCCGACGCAATGTCTAACTGCTCAAGGCCCTGCTTTAGAAGCAACATATTGATAATATTAAGATGAACATTCAGATAATTCCGGAGTCTATTGACTTCACTATTTCTTCCACCCCCCAGTCCCCATTGAACTCGGTGTCTTGCATCTTTCAGTCTACCCTCACTCTTCCCTAGACCAAGACCCTTCCCGTGCTTCACTATCTTTGCTTGAAGTTCTTCTAATGGATGACGGCAGGTGAGGGTGGCTAATTTGATGCTGTCGATTGTTAGAGCCTGGCTAGGAGACCCTTTGAGTTTATCGACATGGTCGAGAGCTTGGCGCAGACTAGTCACTGGTCATTAGATATCTTAGACATGCCATGATCAGCCTTACCTTTCAAGTTCACGTACAAGTTCTTGGTACTCTGATTTGGCCCCGCGCAAAGCGTCTATGATATTATAGAGTAGTTTCCCGACTTCAATGAAATCGCCAACTGCAAACCCAAAGGACATTACTGCCGAGGATGCGATATATACACGTAGCTAGAAGATATAGGAGTGTAAGGTTGTTAGTGAGGCGTTACGTTTCAATTCTGGGTCGGTAAGTAAGGTAGTTTTAGAGCCTTGGCGAAAACCAGAATAACTTACTTCTCCCGCTTCCTATTGAATCCTACTTATGGACTACTTAACAAATCAACTTTTTTCTAATATCCATTTTAGTTATAGTAGAAATTATAATCTTTTAAGTAAAACTTCAATTATAATAATTACATATATTAATTATTTATAATAGGGTAATTTAGCTCCTTTGAAGGCGTATACTTAAAGATACTATGCTTATCTTTTTATTCTAAGAGTATATATTTAGGGTGTGGTCTTTATTTTAATGCCTAGGTAGTGGGATGCTCCGAACTTAATTTTTTATCAACGGAGTAAAAGGCCACCCTACCCAAGCTGCTATGAGCTTGATATAGTCAAGGTACGATTGTGGACTTGCATGGACAGGATGGGCAAGCTGCTGTGGAAAAGTGCATGATGTGGCTGTGATTTTGTCTGGGAGTTAGCGATATCAAGGGAAGTGGCTCAGGTCTTTTGCTAATGTCGAATGCTGATGAAGTTGGTATACAAACGGGAGTAAGAAACCACAATCTTGCAGAGTATACGCGCTGAATCCTAAGAGGTTTCATTCAAGTAGGCACGGCTGACTCCACAAGCATTTCCAACGCCTTATCCATTCCAAGATGCCCGCGGTAGCTAACACCCCATATCCTTTTCTGCCCCTTCCACTTTTTGTATCTCAACTCGAATTTTCGGCCGTTAGAACCCGGGATTACCCCATTGTCTTCTAGTGCGGGAAATTGGATGTGGACTATTTCATCATTGCTGTACTCCTTGGGCCATCCGACATCGACTCTTTCCAGAGATGGGAGACCACCTCGGAGTTGCTCCAAGAGTGCGGCCCATGTGCCTTGTTGAAGGTAGACATGCCAGAATGAGAGCACAAGGAGATTTGACCGGGAATCAATGAGGATGCTCGACAGCATGTTGACTGTAACCCGTGCGCATCCAAGTTTGAATTCTCGAAGCCCCTGAAAGACATGTGGGAAAGCCAGAAGGTCGTCAATGAATGAGGTAGTGTGGTCGAATTCGAAATGCAGCGAGAGCTTTTTCAGACCGGTAGTCTGTAGTACGAGATCCTTCGCCCAGTCGAAAGTTTCTGGCGTCAGCGAATGCTCAAGGCGAAGCTCTTCTACGGTTTTCCAGGCGTTTCTGAAAGTTGGTCGCTGACAGAGTGACATCTGTAGTCGTTTTGCATCCATGCTGCCTGATCCTCGAGTTCTGAAGTCCACGAAGAACGATTTAATCTGCAGGCCGGTCTCGGCGATAATAAAAAGTATTATACCAACAGCATCGCTCGGTAGCAGATACTCCGTCTCGTAGTGTTCTTCCAAGCCACCGACGCTGTGGATGTGGAAGGAGTTACATTTCGTCATCCCCTTCAGAATATCCCGGAACATTTGAACACCTGGAGAAAGCCAAGCGTCTACACAGCCTGAACAATTCCCACCTTCCAATCGATGCCAGTAGAATCCTCGGCCGAGATCATTATTTCCATCTTTGATGACTAGTGTTCGGACAAAGTGTCTCAGTTGCCCGTTCTTGGAGATGGATAGAAGTCTCTGCAGGTCATCGTGTGTGAGATCCGTTCTCAACGTGGTGAAGTATGCTTGACCGAAGCGGTGAAGAGTCTTCTGGTTGATTTCTTTGCACGAGAGGCGGAGGGAGAATAGATCCGTGGGGTTTAATCTATCAGAGATGGCTTCGATGACTTCGACAGGTAGATTGGAGAGAGAGGAAGCCATTCTTCACAGATAACTTGAATCACGAGACTGAACTAATTCGACGACGCGTCTCGTGAAGAAAGAGATAAATGAATCGCCAAGGTTGCCAGGAAAGCCTGCAAGACCCGAGAATATCCTGATTGTTGTCCCTTGGTCCACAGATACTGGACCAGTGCAGAACCCCGGTCTAAGCAACAGCCTCGTCTGGGGGCAGTGCAGGTACTTGGAATGCAGTATGTGCCACTTCCGTCTGGCGTAAGATGCAGCCCTGCTATGTATTTCTGAGATGAAACACGCAAAGACATCCGTTAATAGCGGGTCGTAATTCTAGTCTAGGCTCTATTGGCACTATTTCATTCTATAACATTTACGGCCCCCACATGATTGCCGAATCAGGTGTGCGATTAAAGATCCCGACCAAGATCATCTTATTGCGACGTCAGGTGCCCCACTATTTTCTTACACAAACTAAGAGCTAGCAGCGTTCACAGTTCAGCACCGACGTAATGCCGACAAAAAACTTTAGTTGTACAGGTTTCAAAGCTGATATATGGTGTTGTCAAGTGCTGTCTGAAAGTGTTGTCCGCTGGTGTTTTCTGATGGTGTTGTCTGATAGTGCAAGAACCAACAACGAAGCTTTTTCTGACAGCAGCCGGAAGTCGGAAGTCCAGGGTCCCGTGGGGAACCTAAAGGTACCTACCTTAGGTACCTAGTTCCAAGTAAAACCAACCCGTAAGCGCTAAAACTACCCATTCTCCAACAACCTTCAGGTACCCATACCCATGCTCTACTCTACCTCATTCCATCTCTTTGCATCTTCCTTCAGAAGTGCTACTTTGCAAGTCTACCTCGGCTTGGCATTATTCTGCGCATGTTTAACCCGATAACTTATTCTATTTTTGAACGGTAGCAAATGCTTTCTCCTGGGCCACCGCAACTTTCAGCCGCTTCTTACCCTTCTGTAACGCCCTACGCCACAGTGCCAATTCTTCCTGCTCATTGGGTTATTCGTTCAGTTTCATCTTTGTGAGATTGTCTCCGCACCCTCTGAGCGTGCTCCTCCGTCATATGGCCAAAAGACGTCCAATGACATGGTGAGGAGGTATAACACCAATCATCTTACCATCAACCTAAGGATGGGGGCCTTTTTCTCGCTTATACTCATTATGGAATATTCCGCGAGCGACAATGTACCCACTAGTGTCAGAGTATTCTTTCTCTGTGCAATCAAAGGCTCTCGCTTGAGATAAGATGTTTTAAGATGGCACAGATATCCTTCATACCTCACTGACAGGGATTTCTTCTGTACTTCGCCACTCCGCGAACTCGTCAGGAATGAATCGAGGCGATGATGATGATGTTGGAACAACAGCGTTGACGAGGGAGTCTCAACTGGAAATGAACACCATGCCAACAGGTTCTACTAAGTTGGAACGACAGCGTTGACAAGGGATTCTCAAATGGGAATGAACGCCATGCCAACAGGGCCTACTAAGAAGAACTATTCTGTGGCAATGCCATAATTTCCCTCGGTAGGTCTCCATCTCTATGTTCCAGCTGTTCAAGTATAAATACATGGTCCTTTCCAGCCTCTATCAATTTCATTCGTGCAGCATTTGGCGTCCATTACAATACTCTTTCTGCGCGGACTGTACTACGCTCATTGAAAGGCTTCGTGATTTCAACTCCGTCCCTAAGGACGCACTTACATTCTTTTATCTCAAACCACAGACTGTGTCTATCAGTCAAGCTGCAATGTTCACTCATTCAATGTTGAAGCTATGCTTCAACTTCGTCGTTGGAATCATTTTACTCACCCCTCTTATGAGTGCAACCCCGCTGAACAGGTTTGGTTTTACCCTAGTCCACAGAACAGGGACCAATGAGGCTAATAATTCTTAGAGGAGATGTCTATGACGCCGCTAATGACCTAGAGAAGCGCGTCACTGACGTCGATCTTGGAACTCTCTGGAATGGCATCTCAAATAAGGTCCCTATGGGCGGCTGTACTCCCTATACTCTGAACCCGACTGTGGCCGCCAGTTTCACCACAGCCTTATTCTACGGCTGCACCGTGGTAATCGTTGTGGATGGGAAGGGCGTCATCGTAGGGCACTTTGCCCAAGAAACAGGGACTCCGGGAAACCCCTCAGCATCCTGCTATTCGATGACCAATACTCAAGTCGTTAACTCCCAGATCATTCCTAAGCTAGTGGACGCGGAAGCGATGGTCGATGGTGATGAGAACACCCAGGCATATATTATCACTCCTGCAAGCACAACTAGCGTTGGCTACCAACTTATCTCATCAAATCTCCAGGACCATGGCGTGGAGCCTGCGAACATCCATTATGTTTACTATCCAAGTGGAAGTGCTTTCCAGAATTTTGATGGACCGGTGGGCAAAGCAGTTGTGACGTGGGTTCCTAACACAGGGGGTGGGGCCACCCTGGACGTCTACATTCAAGATAACAGCCCTATCTTCGAACAAGCCTATGACAGTAACGGAAATCCAGTCGCAGCACCGGCCTGCGATGTCAATTCCAAACATAAAAGACAAGGGGTATGTGCTTTACCTGGAGCCGCTGCCAGCGTTGGAGGGAGCTCAGCTACTGCTACCGCAACAGCAACGGCTTCAAGCACTACAGCAGCAACTACACCTGCGCCAACATGCTACCAACAAAATGAAGACCCCGACCAGGGTATTCAACAGCAAGGGTGTATCTGTAACCAAGGTACAATCACTAAGACTTTGCCTCTCCTGGCTACCGGCGTGGATTACTCCTCCAGCTGTGCCTACACTGCTCTTTCAGCAGCAAGTACCATCGCCATCACAGCAAATTTTGGTCCTGCTGTTACCAACACCATGATCTGCTCAGTATGCTCTCCAATTCAAGACAATGGCGCTACGTGCACATCATTATCCAATTGCCTCCCATCAACGCCGACGGCCACCATTCAAATCGGCTCCTCTCCTGTTCTTGTCGGCACCCTTACCTCCGACGCGCTATCGTCCGCCATCTCGTCTGCCATCTCATCACTCTGTCCTCCTGTTACTCAAACCACAACCTCGACGACATGCGACGAAACAAGTAAAGTCACAATCCCTAACATCGCCTACATCGATGACGGAACCTTAGCCACAGATGGCGAACTTATTGTACAGATTGATAGCAGTGGGTACAACGACACGGCACTGCTCGCCCCATTGGCCGGAATGGCTGCCTTGAGTATCTCTTCTTCTGCTACGGGAGGCAACTGTTACGAGGCTGAGTATACAGTTGAAGAGCTGAAGGCAAAGCGCTGGTACTCTTCTGCTCTTGATGCAGGTTTAGGATGGATGCCTTTCTATAAGCGCGACCATCCCTACCCGGTTCAAGAGAAGATTGAGCTTTGTAATTCGGGGCATTTCGCTTCGCCACAGATTTATTCCCAATGGTACGCAACCCCTATTTCTCCTTTGCGATCCATGCAACGTCCATTACTAGGAATCAATCTATAAGAGCACATTGCTGACTTTTACCCCATGTAGGTGGCGAGAAGCTCCAAAACCAGGACCAAGCGATTATATCTCTGTTGCTGTAACGTTCGGCACCGGCCCCGGGGGCGAGCTCCTTTGCGCTTTTATTGAGGGTCTTATGGAACTTGTCGAGACTACCTTTACGCCTGAATTATTGCCCGAAGAACAATACCTGGACGACGAGATCGGTATGTGTTTGAAATCCCCAGTCTAGGAAAGACTGAATCTCGGTGAACGAATGCTGACTTTGTGATGTGCAGATATATCGTGCGAGGAAGCTATGTCTTATATTGGCGGTTGAACGATGTGATTGCATGATTGGTATAGAAGGAGGATTTTCAGTTGAATAGACCGAAAAGTACTAGGCACTATTCGTTCTCCTTGTCTCGGGCAGAAACTCCGAGTATGAAGTTGCGGGAAAGAACAGCGTAAACAAGTGATGATTCAAGCATTGCGAGCATTCTCGGAATAGTAACGCGGATTCCGGTTATAGTTTTACCTTCTTCTGTCTATTAGATATTTCACAAGAGCTCAAGCAAATTCCGCGGTCAATAGATGCATGGAACATATGGCCTTCAAGAGTTTATCCTTACTGGAATGGAAGAGAAGCTTAAACTATGAGCTCTTTCATTGATTTTCATGAAGCTTCGGTATGTTGAGCTTGCTTGCAAGACTTGGAAATTTTTGCGAAGCAGTGCCATTTTCTAGGAGCAGGCACCGGCAGCCCCCCTGATCTAGAAGGACTTACCTATTCAAACTTGTGGCCCTATAGGGCTGTCCCCTGGAGGCCCCTGAAGCTGGTTCCCTAGGGGTAGAACAGTGCGGGCCGCAGATACCCGTAATTTACTAGTATCTAAGACATATTTTAGATCCAAATTCCAACATCTTCACTTCCTCTTCCTGCGCAACTTGTCAAATCTACTCCTACACCGAAAGTGCCATTGATCCTTTTGAATTGCGGGCAGCGATGTGCAGCCGGAGGTCACGCCACGCGGTCTGAGCCCGATCTCCACGCTCGCGTTGCCGGGCCGGTAGTTCTATTAGAAGCGGGCAAAGATAGGCTAACGTGGGGAAATCGACCGGTACTTACCTCTGTACGCTTTAATGTCATAGGACTCTGCCTACGTCTTAATATGTGCGTAGTGCCAGATGGCTCTGCGTAGTGATGCCATTCCTTTACCCCCCTTTGAACGTTAAAAGGAAGATTACTAACCCTATCGTCGCTGTTGCGCCCGATTTGTGGAGAGCCTTATTTCATAAGGATATAAGATGTTGGTACTACAGCTCCACTAATAAAATCTATTCACTCCAAATGTCAATAAAAGATTTTGGTATGAGCCTTGAAGCCTATTGACCGTGGTAGGACATTATTTCTAGCTTTCTGGTGGCCGTGGCGTCGCTTATTTGCTCAACGTCACGTGCTATTCGGTACCTTCCAGTCGAAGCGGCACGATTCCGGTTGGTATGATACTTCCGTACTGTCAATTATCGTCCGGCATATACGCCTCCTACAGAGTCTCGCAGTGAGCGAGAGATCCCGTGCCAAGCCCCAGAGCTGAAAGCTGAAAACTCAGCCCTGCGGGTATGAAACACATATGAGGAAGCGATCTGCTGCTAGGAGGGAAGCGAGATCTTTACATAATAGACCTGGCTCTCCATCTTAAAGCTGCTCCTTCTCATCCTTTACACCCTCGTCTTTCACCCGCAACTATGCCCTCTTCAATCTTCCCCCTCCTTACCGGCTTCTTCTTCCTCCTGACCCTAGATCTCTGCTCTCCACAACCGCCCGGTCCTACTGGACCCCCTGCTGGACCCTCCGGCCCTACTGGACCGAATCCACCCGGCTACCCCTGCAGCTTCGCCCCTGTCTCGGGCGAGGGTCCCGACACTACGACCCCAGAATATAACGCTGCCCTTGTATCCCAGTACTCCGTCTCCGAATTCATCCAATGCGCGGGTGAAGCCTCGACACTACAAACTGGCGATGATGATGATCCCAAGACTAGTACTATCAGTGCGCTTGAGGTACTCGTGAACGCGACGATGACGTGCGGGCAATACAAATTAAGCGAAGTCATTCAGAATTACTCAAAGACGGATCCAAAAGTGAAATTGACAAAATACTTGTGTGGGGCGGCTAACGATAGTGATGTCTGCTCTTTGAGTCGATGTCTTCACGTGAAATGGGGGGAGAACAGTCTGCAGGGAGTTTGCCAGAATGATGTCAATTTGTTCAAGAATCCCGGGATATGTGGTAGTAGCGATGATGATAATCAGCCGCCACCTGCAACCACAGATGAGCCTAATGGGATGGTTGCTGCGTCCTCATCTATGACTGTTGCCGAGGCTTCTCAGTCGACAGGGACGCCCTCAACATCCTCGAGTCCTGGGCCAGCGACGACAACGTTGCCGACTCAGACAGCGAGCAGCAGCCCAGTCGGGAGCCCGAGTACGAGTTTGGGTTCAAGCTCAAATGCTTCGTCAACGATGCTGGCGGCCGGTCTTGGAGGATTGACAGCCGCGGGGCTATTCCTCATCGTACTAATGGCGAGTTTATAGGTCGAATCATCTGGGACTGTGACAGTCGTTCATGGGGTATAAAAGCGAAGAACTAGTAAGCGTGTGCGTTGTTACAATAGAACCAAGGCTAGACAAGCTTAAATGATGGGACATCAATCAGTGCACAATGATCTGGCACGGCTCTAGTACGGGGGTGGCTGTTAGCCATCAACTAAAGAGAGCATTGAAGGAGCACGGGGGAGCATAGAGGAAGCATAGGAGAGGGTCCCCTAACCTTCAGCTCAAGCTTGCCTCTTGCTCTCCCACGCTCCCTCTCTGCTCCCCTGTACTAACCTCGTACTCCCCCTCAGCCACTTCCTATTCTATGATTGTTCAATCATGCAATGCTTTCCCCTACTCCTTTCCCCTAAACGGCAACAGCAAAAAGTTTTGAAAAAGAAATACCAATATTGCTGTGAAAATAGATTGGGCTTAAAGGAGATAGACTCGTATTGCGAATCGCTCGTCGAGCTTATACCTTTCAGGAGTAAAAGGGTCGGAGAAGGCATTATCTATCTTGCGAAAAATAAGCACGGCTTTGCGTACACGTTTCAAAAGCGCGATGGTATGCACGGCAATTGTAAGGAACAACTAGGTCGCATGGAGGAGGGACGTTACTGCTGCTGAACACGACTCTGGACATCTAAAACATCTACCCTGTTATCCCTCAGGGTCCATCATTTCCACTGTTTCCATCATAAAGGATCTGTGCGTCGCATTTTGGTGGTTTCAGATGCTGATCTTGCGGCAAAATACGCAACGCACGACATTCCTATCCGGCGGACCAAGACCCTCAACCAGTCGCTTGGTCGTTGCTTCTCCAAAAAACAGTCATTATGGATAGGGGAGCGGGTAATTTGCTAGGGTTATGAAACGCTGCAAGTGTGGGAGCTTATGATTAACCGGAGAAACAACTGCTAAGCGGCTGGGAAACTTACCTGTAAGCGCTTGGTCATCTCGACCTCGCTTGCTCTCTACTCCTAAAGCAGAAGAAAAGGCACGTTGAGTGTTATAAGAGATTTTCAAGCTTCATTAACCCTACTGGCGATGGCGGGACCGCTTCAAGCTTCGATTGCTCTTATATCTGGAAATTATGAAAGGCACCTTCAATTCCGGTCTTCGTCCGGAATGCTTGTCTCCAATTTTCGGACATCGGCCTGGCTCCTTGAAGAATTATGATCGGATACTGTCATCGAAAATTTAGAATTGAAAGCTTTCGTTTGCATTAGGCTCATGCGTCTAGCACAGAAGGCGATGCTGGTAGCCTTGCCATTTGGCAATGTGTACAGCTGGAACCTGACCCAGGTCTCAAGAGCAGGAGGTAAAGACTCGGTGACGAGGCTTAAGTCGATGCTAAAAGCCTATAGACTCAGTAACGCCGACTTCTAATATCACTAACAATTCTTCAAACGCTCCCTTCTTTGTAGAAGAGTGCGGGCTACTAGGAGCACACGTACTCGAATTCGTTAGAGCAGCCTTAGACACTTTACCAGCAGTCATCAAGGATCTTCAATTCGGTATCAACAGCCGCTACGGTTACAAAGCATGGTTTAAAAGCAATGATTACTCTTATTATGTTATAGCATTGCTACAGAACATCTACACGATCCAACCCAAATGGGGCCTTCTACCTGCACCCTACATCCTAACTGGGCCTCACTTTACATGCGTCACTCCGCTCACTATTCATATATACCCCTGGCTGGGAATCGATCCATTCGTCGCTTGCACAACGCTATTTCCCACAATGGGAGCTTACTACCATTCAGGATCAAGTTATATCTTCCTGTGCCCTACTTTTTGGTCCAGAATGTCAGAACCAACAAGAGAGAACTGTCCTAGAGTGATTCATAACCGATTTGTAGGTGATGGGGCATCACTAAGCGACTATAAAACATATATTCTTATCCACGAGATGGTGCATTTCTACCTTGGCGCGGAATCACTTACCCCGAATTCCTATCCCCCCGAGAAATACCAGCTCAATGAATGTGTCGCTTTGGATCAAACGACTTCGTTACGCAATCCATCAAACTACCAGAATTACATAGCTAGTAAGTCATGATATCCACTCGGCAGCGATTCGACGGATTTAACAGCTTCAAGTGGTCCAACAATTTTGTACGAATTACCCAGACCCCGATCTGCCGCCTTTCCCACCAGTAGAAGGAAATTCTACTGCCCAAATCACCCCATTGAATACTTCTCTACCTCTGGCGAGCTCAAATTCAAGCCTGATGCCTTCGAATAGCGTGCCCGTAGCAAACTTACCGCAAGCGACCTCATTGGCTCTACCAGATAGGCGGATTCCCTGCACTCAGGTTCTAGGGCAACCATTAGCTTGTGTATCTCCACCTATTGGAGACAGCTAGTGCCCGAAGATGATTGTTTGGCATCTCTAGGCATTTGATATAGTTGACTTCGGGAAATCATAGCGATCATACACTTACTGAATAGAGGGCGAGCTTGAGGCCAACTAGGGACAAGCAAGTACCTGTAAGTCACAGGGGCTGAACGTATTTCGACCTTTGGACCACATAGCTGGAAAAGTGGATGATCAATTCAGCCTTGCATCAAGAATCAATTACTATCAGGTGCTGCCAAAGCTCTTTTTGCCAATCGTGAAAATGAGACTGGCGTTTTGCGTAGTAAGGACATAGAACTCCCGATGACACTGTACGAAGTTGTTACCGAGGTAGTCCTCAAAGACAACAATTAGACGGTGTGATGGAGTAAATGATGCTTGGCAATCGTAACAACCCGGGGAGCGAGCGAGTATCGAGCTAGCTTAATATAGTTAGCGTGGGTATTAAACTATCTACTGGTGCAAGCATTCCAGACCATAACACCCCATTATCACTTGATTCATCGTCATCTATAATTACGCAGGCGCCGCTTATCAGCAGTCCTTCATGAATCTGTTGGAAGACATCAACGGAGTGAAGATGACATGGGGCAACGTTGACGACAAATTCTAAGTTCTCTAATCTGTAACGGGAACCGAACCCAGTCTTGAAGATGACGACGCGATACCGCGTCGAGTACGCACTCAAAACCCATCGTAGAGATCAATTGATCGAGTGGATCAAGGGTCTCCTCGCTGTCCCCTTCGTGCTTCATTCACAACCCACGGCATTCTATGACAGCGGCTCTCGGTCCGATGTCCTGGAGAAGATGGCTTCCACTGCTCATAGGAGATATGCTGAAATCTTGCATGACGTGGAAGAGCTGATCAATGATCATATTGCCCACCAGAAAAGCGGCACTCATCAGCGCTCAAAATTAAAACATCTCGTACCAAGCGTTGGTGTATTCTTTACACCATTACTGCTGGCAAAGGCGTTCGAATACCAGGATAAAAGACGGAGAATTAGCTCGCGTCGCTTCGTGCCACCTTCTTTCAACGACATAAGATTGACATTGAACTCAGCCCAAATAATGAGTTTAGTCCAAAGCGGACCGCTTGAGCTGGTAACGTTTGATGGAGACGTTACACTTTATGATGATGGGCTATCCCTGATACCAGACAATCCGGTCATACCACGTATCCTTAGTTTGCTCTCAAGAGGAACCAAAGTTGGTATTGTCACAGCAGCAGGCTACACTGAGGCCTCCAGATATTATGATCGACTGTACGGTCTGCTGGATAGAGTAAAAGAAGCAGTCATTGAGCAAGAGCTGGTCTCTCCAAGCCTCATCATCCTTGGTGGAGAGAGCAATTATCTGTTCAAGTTTGACGTTACTCAGGAATGCTGTCTGAGTTATGTCCAACGTCGGGATTGGATGCTTCCAGAGATGGGAAAATGGACCGAATATGATATCAAAACCTTGCTCGACAGTGCAGAGAAGGCACTAAGAGAATGCATTTCAAACATGAAATTGTCTGCTCAGATCCTGAGAAAGGACCGTGCGGTGGGTATTATTCCTGTTCCAGCTGGTCACAAGTTCACACGCGAACAATTGGAAGAGACGGTACTGGTCACTCAGCAACAAGTCGAAATGTCACCAGTTGCAAAGAACTTACCGTTCTGCGCTTTCAATGGTGCGTATTCCCAAAGTGACCGCGTAGGGAATTACTGATAGCATCAGTAGGAGGCAATGATATCTTTGTAGATATTGGTGATAAAGGGTGGGGAGTCCTCGCATGTCAACGGTATCTAGGCGGTATCGGGGGAAACAAAACGCTTCATGTCGGAGACCAATTCCTTTCAGCCGGTGCCAACGACTTCAAGGTAAGTCCTACCTTCGCGTCAATAAATGATGAAGTTTCTGAATACCACAGGCGAGGTTGGCTTGCACGACTGCGTGGATCGCTAGTCCAGCTGAAACGGTCCAGCTCCTGGATGAATTGGCAGCCCACAGCTTATCACAGTCCTAAACTTCGGAATTACTTTTGGGAATAAGTAACTTAACACTTCGAACAATCTTCTGCTCCAATTACTGCCGGCGTTCTATGACAGATCCTAGGTTGCGGAGATTTCATGTCCACGAATGGAAGAATCCTAACCCAAGTTCCAGGATTTAGTGGCACGTGCCCTGAGTGAGATCCGGATTGGTGACCGATATTGTTTCACGCATCAAAGACAGTTAAACCGATCAATCCAGGCTAGAATCAGAGTGTATAGAGTTCGCTAGCTTTCAAATTCTGGATACGCTGATGAGACTCTATTGACGATTGCCAAACGGCCAGACTAACAATGACATGGGTTTACTCTTGCTCACCAGGCTAACACAAGGCTAAGACCGGAAGGAGTCACGATTTTATTGGGCCATTAGCTTGGAAGAGAGCGAGATGAGCCCCACGAACACACTCGCATTTCATCGAGGTTATATAGTGCTACTTCTAGAGTGCCTGGGAAGTAATAAGCACACTGGTGATCCTACTGAAAGGTTAATCTCACTGTGACCTGCCTGATATATTATGAGAGGAGATGGAAACATGGCTGCTTTGAGCGAAAGCAGACTTGAATTAAGCGCGTGCGCCAGATTGGGCTGAAACTATGCTTGAATCATCTCGTCTTCATTCTACAGCATATGAGCACTATAGAGGAGAAGGAGAGTCTCGATGACCTGGCACGTTTCGCCCAATCATCTTTTGAACACCACTATCAGGACAGTGTTCTGTTCAATTGAGATTGTAGTCACAAACGCGGTGGATAACCAAAAGTACATTGAACAGGCCATAATAATGGTGTTGGCCTCTAAAAGCGGAAAGCACGATCATCAGATCATGCGTAATCGTCCACACGGCTCTTTCTCTACGCGGTTCTTTACAGCTTCCTCCGATAACCCGCCTTCCTCATCCGACCTCCTGAAGGATCTCGACCTGTTCCCCTCCTCTCCAGTGCTACTAAATCTTCTAATTCTTCTAAGCATCCTAAAAATTCCTAGCAGTATTCTTCTACCGTCTCGCCTCTCATGGCTCAAGTCATGGTACTTCTTCCTGGCCATCCCGCCACTCAGGAGCCTAGTGACTCTAGGAGTTACTGCCAATCAAATATCCCCCAAGAAGCCCGTAGGAAGAACTCATATGGACTTCAGCGACAGGGAATTGAGGACCCTCCTAGTTATGATGCCAGTACCTTTCAAGAGGATGCCCGGCAACGATCCCTGGACGACAACGGCTACTCGAGGCATCCAACAGCGTGGCCACCACCTTTTTGTCATTATGAGACGCCTATAGATAAAAGCGATCCCGGTTTACCTAAGATTGCCGACACAGAAGTGCAATCCATCCCCGCGAACCAAGACGTGTCCATTAACCCTCGCCCTCCAAAGGCTGTGCTCAAAAGAGGGTTGCAGATACCTACTCGCATTAGTTATATTACCTCAGGCTTCCACCTGCCGCCAACCCTGTGCGATGCAGGTGTGGACCGGGCTCAGTGGAAGGCTTTCACCAGAGAGGTGAAAGCGTACGGCTCAATGAGCAAGTCACAATGGGCCACTGTGCTTGGAAGTAGTTTCGCTGTTGGACTTTGGGTAGACTTACTTTTACCAGGCGCGGGCCAACTAGTCGTTGTGCCAATTTGTGCTCATAAGAAACGGAGGAACAAGGAAAGAGATAATTTCAGGGTTGCTTCCGCCAGTGGCGGACTCCAATTAGTGGCAGAAAAATGGAACAGGGATCTGTTCAAACCTTTAGGTCTCCAAGTCCGGATTGAACCACCTAATTATTTCGAGGCTAGAGACATGAGTACCATGGATGTATCTTCCACGAAATTATTCAAATACCAAGAGAAGAAAGGCGTCTATCCTTCCTCAACCGGTGGAATTTCCGAATCTGCAGATAAAAAGGAGGTGAAGTATGCAGGCAAGGAAGGAAAATACCGCACGAAAGCTGCAAGGAAAGGCAGAATTATCATTTTTCCTATCCAGCCACAGACTCTTCAAGCAGGAGTTGATGAACCAGCTGCCGTCAGTTCGAAAGGCTCTATAGGACAGCTGGATGGGGGTTGCATATCCGGGACACGGAATGGTCAGGAAAGTAGGGGCCCAGGTACGGTATATACCTCTCTACCAGCCGCACAACCTTCACAAGCGTTACCTACTCTCGAGGTATGCGCCGCGACTGCGAAGCTAGCTACTGCCGGGCATGCGCTCTTCGCCGCCTTCACATGATATAGGTTGTATAAATCTCCAGATGTGTACCTAGAGACTAGTACCAAGATCGGTAGTGTTTGAGTGCGACTGCCGCCTTAGCAGTGTCTACTACTAGGGCAAAACTCATATCTTTCAGCCTGTGGTATTAAAATTGATTATTCTATTATTAGCAGTTTGTGGAATTGTTGCATTGCAACCCCTCCCCATGGATATTGATACAATACTGGAAGACGTGGATATGACGGACTTCTATATACATGATGCTCTGCAGGTAAGATGCGCAGGAATAGGGGTAGAAGACGTTAGAATGCTAATACTATGTGGAAATGAGCATAAGTTGGTGGAGGCAGCTAAGCGAGGATGGTAAGCAAGGACGGAAGATGGAAAAGGAACATCCATACTGCGTATCCATGGATGGAAGAGTTTCATCCATATATAGCAAATGAATACAACATAAAGCTCGGAAGAAACATCCCGCAACGCTCGGGCTACGCAGGGCTAATTTGAACCCTAGGTTCTAGCCCTAATCGACAATCAGTGGATCGTCACGGTTCACGCTTAAGTCGCGCTCACATGTTGGTCCTCTCCTCTTTGATAGGTACATTTGCTGCACGCCTCTCACATTCTCCCCACACTTGAACTCTGCCGCTCATATGCAAGTCATCTTACCCGGAGACATCTCCTTTAGTTGAACTCCCAACCTTCTTTCCGTTATCGGGGGCGAGTGGGGGGCTTCCCATCATGAGACCGGACGACCAAAGGGGGCCTTTTACGCCATGCCTACCCTCTCTTTAGCTGACCTGTCCACCCATTCACCTGAACCGAGCACGCTCCTAAGTACGGTAACGACAACGGCCTCTGCCCAGGCCTCTGCCTTGACCACGGCTCCGCATATTCCTCCAACATCATGGCTGGGTTTGCTTGGCCATGCTTTACTTGCCATAGCCAGAGGACTCCCTGGGATGCTGATTTGGATCATTACCTTCTCCACTATTACCTTGCCTACTGTCCTCTTTGCTCTCTTCTCCACCAGTCTAACGTTCACAATGAATTTCACCACACTGTATGTGTAGTTGACTTCATATGGAAGCCACGGCTAATGCTTCTCAGGATGCTCATACTGTTGGCCTTTGCGTCCTTGGTGTCATGGATCGTGAGGTACCGCTATCTCAATATGTATGCTCGACTACCTCCGGAGCCTCAGCGCAAAGAGCCACAGATCGATCTCTTCCCGGATACTCAAGATGGGGACTCGAAGCCAGGACTGGCGAACTACCTTGATGAGTTCCTCAGTGCTATCAAGGTGTTCGGCTATCGTGAGTAGGCAGCCAAGCAGGTGATGCTAGATGGTGGAAAGGTGCTGATATGGGAGGTAGTCGAGCGCTCAGTCTTTCACGAACTTACGCGAACAATGCAAACAAGAAAGCTCATTGCTGGGGAAACACTGCTTTTGGAAGAAGAGAAGGGCTTTTGCTTAGTGGTTGATGGCATGGTGCAAATCTTTGTGAAATCCACAAGAGATGAGAATACTGCAGATAGGAATTTCTGGACCAATGATGGAGAGGCACGGTATGAGGACGAAGGGGAACGTTCGGATGGGGAACATCAAGGCTACCAGCTGCTCACGGAGGTCAAGAACGGTGGACCTATATCATCTCTATTCTCAGTCCTTTCCCTGTTTACTGAGGATGTCAAGCTTCGCCATGACCAAGACCAGGAACTCAGGCCTGCGTCGAGCGGTTCTAGTGGTGGTTTCTTCCCGCTGCAAATGACCCCTGCATCCGGCCCTACAAGCCCACTACTCAATGCCAACGGCCATCCACATTCGATGTCGATGGTCTACCAAAATCGCCCTCGAGCCTCGTCATCTAACCTCCCAGCTGTTCCGCCCCTCTCCTTAGATCCCCCTGCTAATGATGATCAACCACATCGATCAGATTCTGAAAGAAAACACACTCGTCGCAAACCAGAAAAGAGAAAATCTGTGCATCCCGATATTGTAGCAAGGGCGACGGTAGACACTACCATTGCCATCATTCCGGCTACAGCTTTCCATCGACTAACCAGGGTTTACCCCAAAGCTACCGCGCATATCGTCCAAGTGATCCTCACTAGGCTTCAACGTGTGACGCTTGCAACAGCTCATTCATATCTGGGCTTGACGTCAGAAGTACTTCTTACTGAAAGACATATGAACAGATATACAAGCTATGATCTACCCAATCATCTTCGAGGCACTGCCCTCGAAAGACTCAAAGACAAATTCATGCAGGAGAAGGAGCGCCTAGACTCCCCAGAGGATAGCATGAAAGGCATTGCATTGCATAACCCAGGATCCGTTCACAAAAGACGATCTAGTAGTAACCTGCGCAAAGAACTCGCTGAACAAGCAAGACTAGCCGCCACTCGCAAGGAGGGCCCCACCAGACCAGCTCACCCTCGTGGGAACTCGTATCAACGACCCGGTATTAGCGCTGGTGACCTCCTGACTAATATACAGATCTCCCGTTTTGGGACTAGACATCCTGATCAGCTCGAAATGAGTCCTCAGTCACCAGACAAAGAGCAAGAGATTGGAAGTCCACTCAGTCATATGGAGCATCTGCCATTCTTACCATCACCGCACCGTAATGGCTTCCACATACATCGTCAAGACTCTCTAGACGAGGACGATATTTTTCGACAGTCAATACTTGAATGCATCCTCAAAGCTATTGGACTGACTAACGCCAAAGATGCGATCCGAAAACCGGTCGACTCCGTAGAGCATTCGCCACGTATGGTATCTTACGATGCAAAGAATCAAAAGGCTACCTTTACTAATGCTTTCGGTTTCATCGATCCTTATGATGGCTCCGGAGATGGCGACTCTGAATCCGCCCACTCTGTATCTGGCGTCGGCAACGGAAGCGCTTGGAACCCTCGAAATCTCACTAGTGAGCTAAGAGACGATCTGGAGATTGTATACTTCCCTAAGGATGCCGTCCTGGTCGAGCAGGGAGAACGGAACCCTGGTCTCTATTATGTGATTGACGGCTTTCTGGATGTCAGCATCCCTGCCGATGATAAGGACGTGGAAGATCTCTCCTCTATCAATGTGCCTCTCGGCCAGGGTGCTGGTGCACCATTACCTCCAGTCAAGAGAGTTGGAACACGTTCTCCAGGAAAGGGCGTAAAGTCACCTGGGAAAAGAAGGACGACTTCACGCAAGAGTCTGTTCCTCATCAAACCCGGTGGACTGGCTGGCTACGTGGGTACTATTTCCTCATATCGATCCTTTGTGGACGTAAGAGCAAAGACCGATGTCTACGTCGGCTTTCTGCCTCGAGCATCTCTGGAGCTTATGGTCGATAGGTACCCAGTAGTTCTATTGACTATGGCGAAGCGTCTGACGAGCCTCCTACCGCGTCTCATATTGCATATCGATTTTGCTTTGGAATGGGTGCAGGTCAATGCTGGCCAAGTCATACACCATCAAGGCGATGAAAGTGATGCCATTTACATTGTGCTAAATGGTCGACTTCGGGCGATACTCGAGCGAGAGGACGGCGACATGAGAGTCGTTGGGGAGTACGGACAGGGCGAAAGCGTGGGCGAATTGGAAGTAATGACCGAAGGTGTACGGCCAGCTACTCTACATGCGATCCGAGACACAGAGCTGGCTAAATTTCCTAAGAGTCTCTTCAACAGCCTTGCGCTTGAACATCCAGGCATCACTATCAAGATATCTAAGATTATAGCACAGCGAATGAGGGCTCTGATAGAAGATCCTGTCTTTGAACAGGGCAAGGATAGAAGTTATACCTCGTCAAAACAAATCGCGACGTCCACCATGAACCTCCGGACGACAGCAATATTGCCAGTTACGGCGGGAGTCCCTGTCGTGGAGTTTGGAAGCCGACTCCTAACTGCCTTGAGCCAGATTGGGGTGCCCAATGGGGTGACCTCTCTCAATCAAGCGGCAATTCTCAATCACCTAGGGCGCCATGCCTTCTCAAGGATGGGCAAACTAAAGCTATCGCAGTATCTAGCCGACCTGGAGGAGCGATACGGGATGCTGCTATATATTGCAGACACTAACGTCAATTCTCCTTGGACGCAGACTTGCATTACCCAAGCCGATTGTATATTGCTTGTTGGCCTTGCTGAGGGATCGCCGAGTATCGGTGAGTATGAGAGGTTCCTTCTAGGTATGAAGACGACAGCAAGGAAGGAGTTGGTGCTATTGCATGTCGAACGATACTCTCCGCCTGGTCTCACTCGCAAGTGGCTGAAGAACCGGGTATGGATTAATGGCGGCCACCATCATATCCAGATGGCGTTCCGTACCAATACAGAGCCAGCTCACCCCCAGATCAAACGCTTTGGCACGGCATTGAAGCAAAGGGTGCAAGTACTTCAAGCCGAGATACAGAAGTATACGTCCCGAAGGATACGACAGACACCGTTATATTCAGCAGAAACTCCATTTAAAGGTGACTTCCATAGACTAGCAAGGCGTCTTTGTGGCAAGTCCGTGGGCCTTGTACTTGGTGGTGGCGGTGCCCGAGGCATCTCGCAAGTTGGTGTTATCAGAGCCTTAGAAGAAGCCGGCATGCCTATTGACATCATCGGAGGCACATCCATTGGCGCCTTCATCGGAGCACTCTACGCTCGCGATGCCGATGTCGTCCCAATGTACGGTCGCGCAAAGAAATTCGCGGGCCGTATGGGCAGCATGTGGCGCTTCGCCCTCGACCTAACCTACCCCTCCGCCTCCTACACCACCGGCCACGAATTCAACCGTGGCATCTTCAAAACCTTTGGAAATTCCCAAATGGAAGACTTCTGGCTCGAATTCTACTGCAACACCACCAACATCTCCAAATCCCGCGCCGAATACCACTCCTCGGGCTACGTATGGCGCTACGTCCGCGCCTCCATGTCCCTAGCCGGTCTCATTCCCCCCCTCTGCGATGAGGGACACCTCCTCCTCGACGGCGGCTACGTCGATAATTTAACCGTCGCACACATGAAATCCCTCGGAGCCCACGTCATCTTCGCCATCGACGTCGGCTCCATAGACGACACCCTCCCCCAAACCTACGGCGACTCCCTCTCCGGAACCTGGGCCCTGCTTAATCGCTGGAATCCCTTTTCCGCCTACGCCAACCCCCCTACCTTGTCAGAAATCCAAGCTCGTTTAGCATATGTGAGTAGTGTTGATGCGTTGGAGAGGGCGAAAACGATGCCGGGGTGTTTGTATATGAGACCGCCGATTGATGCGTATGGGACCTTAGAGTTTGCGAAGTTTGATGAGATTTATCGGTTGGGGTATGAGTATGGGAAGGAGTTTTTGGGGGGGTTGAGGGAGAGGGGGGGGTGGCCTGTGGGGGAGGAGACGGAGGAGAAGAGGAAGTTGAGGAGGACGATGGCGCCGAGGAGGGCGAGTGTGTGAGCGTCTACCTGTACAGATTGAGGGTGGTGGGTTTCGTGTAAATTATTGAGGTGAGGTGGTGGGAACATGTTATATGCATAGCGAGAAGGATAATAAAACATTTGTTACACTGTCAAATAGAAATTCTATCATCCATTCATCCATTCCAGAAATATATCAGCCACACATATATCATCATCAACTACAAACACATCCCCACATCCATCCAACAAAACACAATCCACTACATCCTTCATCCAACCTCGCCCATCCTCCCCTTATTCTACCTACCCCCGCTCCCAAACCAACCTCCCCCTCACGTACACCTTCCTTGTATTCCGATCATCCCCACAAAACAACCATTTCGCAACCTTTTCCCCCCACGTCTCTTTTCCCCATAATTCTACCAGCCCTTCGTCCCCATTTCCCATTCCCATCTCATCCCCCTCTCCCTCTCCCACTACACCTTCACCTTCACCATCACCCTGACCCCGAGTCGTCGGATGAGAATAAGACGGAGTTAGAGGCTCAGGAGGAGGTGGGGGAATAGTAGCTAATTGTATCAACTGCGCATCCCACTCCATACCTACTTCAAACGCGCCTATTTTGTGAGAAAGGTTTAGACATGCGGCGCCCCCGCGGGTGGCGAGGTAGAGACATTCTTCTACGGAGAGTTTTGCGCGGTCTTTGAGGGGGGTGGAGTAGCGGGGTGAGGATTCATTTCCATCGCCGTCGGCTGCTTTGTCGGTGGCGGGTGGTGCTTGAGTGGTGGATGGAGTGGTTGGGTCCTGGTCCTGGTCCTGATCGTCTGGCGTCAACGCAGCAACAGTCCTACTAACCATTCCCGCTTCCCTCGCCGCAGTGAGAATGGAGGATGAATATCCCCCACTTACGTCGGTGCCCAGACCGACTGTTATTCCTTGATCTAATAGCTCGCGCACGGGACAGAGACCGGAAGAGAGGGACGTGTTGGAGACTGGGCAGTGGGAGATGGAGCTTTGGCGCTGTTTTATGAGGGAGCGCTCGGAGGGGGAGAGATGGATTGCGTGGGCGAGGACGGTGCGGGGGGTGAGGAGGGAGTGGGTGTCGTAGACGTGGGCGTAGGAAGTGTGGGTGGGGAAGAGGGAACGGACGAGGGAGATTTCGGAGGGGTTTTCGGAGATGTGGGTTTGGATGGGGAGGTGGGTGTTGGTGGATGCTAGGTGGCCTAGTTGGTGGAGGAGGGGGGAGGTGCAGGAGGGGGCGAAGCGGGGTGTTAGGATGGGGGTTATGAGGTGGTGGTGAGGGTCTATGGTGTTGATGTGGGCGATTGTAGCTTTGGTATTTGCTATTGCTTTTTCGGGGGTCTCGTCTCGTATGTATTCGGGGGAGAGGTCGGAGTCCATGCATACTCGGCCGATGAATGCGCGTTGGCCTTTTTGGAGACAGATATCGGCTAGGAGGTTGGTGGATTCGACGTGGAGTGTTGCGAAGTAGGATGCTGTTGTTGTGCCGTGGGAGAGGGTGCGGGAGACGCAGCGGGAATAGACGCGGCGGGCGAGGGGAATGGAGGAGAGTGAGGATTCGAGCGGGAAGGTGTAGGTGTGGAGCCAGTCGAGGAGGGTGGTTTTGCCGAAGATGCCGGCATTGGGGTGTTGAGAGGCGTGGATGTGAGTGTCTTGAGGGGAAACGGCGTTAGTGACGCTGGACTGGCTTTGCAAGTATACGAACCATAGGAGTTCAATCATAGACGCGGACTGCGGTGACTCTTTTGTAATGAAATTTTGTTTTACCGTCATATCTGACTTTTTCTTACGTGGTTCGCTTGCTTGTAGGAGGTATTGCATAATGACATTTGACTCAAGAGAAAATGGACAACTTGATGGAAACAGTACGCAACAATTCCAGCCTCAACCCACTCTTCCAATATTCATACGTGAATGGGGGTCTCGTTCACCGCGTTTACAATTCCATTCCACGAATCTGGTATTCTCCTCTTTAAAGACCGATCATCCTCAATCAACTTATACACAATAACGCTATAACCGTAGGCTTTCTTTTCAAAGAGAGTAAAAACTAGACGGGCAAAAAGCATAGTCTGCGCCTTCATACGAAAAAATTGAACGAAATGAAGAAATCAAAGAAATTAAAAAAAAGAAAATCTCCAACCCACCGACAAACCCAGGAAACCACCACCCATTCCCCTGATTCCCCCCCTCCACAACCCTACAATCCTCCATCCTCCACCCCATCCCCTCCACCTGTTCCCTCACCCCTTTTACCTGCTTTACATCCTTTACCGTCACCCCATTCCCACCCCCATCTCCCTCTTCCTCCTCTAAGCTACAAATAAATCTAATAACACCCTCCTCATCAACGCCAATGGCATGGTTTTCAAGGACTTGTAAGGAGGAGAGGGTGGGGGTGTGGATGAATGTGCCGGTGTAGATCGTTGGGGGAAGTGGGAGAGGGGGAGGGGGCATGTTGAAAGAGTTTTCAGACAATATGTTGTAATCAGAAGCGAGAAGCGAAAAGCAGAAGGGGGGAGGGGGAATGATATTGTTACTTTTATATATCGACGTTTTGGTCATAGGGCTGAGGAATTGACCAATCAGGAGATGGGATGGTGTCGGTGGACGCCGGCTACCGCTTAACTATTTGTTCCCATAAAACTCTTTCATAAATTCTCTAGTTCAGAATTTTGGACCTTGAATGATTCAATTTATTTCACCACAACCTTGACTGTAACTTGCAGGGATATGGAGCCATGGCCAGTGCTTCAGTCATCCCAAAGGATCCTGTTTACTTGAGCAGCATACAGTAGTGCAACAGTGATACGACCCGAACAATTCATTCTTTTGATCCTATACAAAATGTTTGTCTGGCATATAACGTGAAGTAATAACCCTAAAAAACAAGACGCCAGTGCTTTTCATTTGATATCCTTGAACAAGTCTTCCCCACCCAGTGATCCCCCGCCCCCAATGAACGCTGGCAATTGGGGTGGTGGACTCCATGATCTCTGCTTTTCGAGGTCTAATGTCGGTGACAGTGGTAAGGGTTTCTCATTCTCTTGTTCGTCTACAGTAATGTCCTCTTTATGTCCATTCGTCCCGTTGTGTCCTCCATTCATGGTACCGTTGGTGGCGCCGTTTCCGTTTTGCCCGCCACCCGTGGAACCGTTTGCGCCAAATGCCGCTGCCAAGCCCATTGAGCTTCTTCTTCGCCAAAATGTTCCACTCTTTCTCTTCTCCACTGTTGGATAGGCACTTCCTGGTCTTGGTGTAGGTGATTTAGCTCCCTCGTCCCCTATGTCACCGATTGCACTGGGTGTTGATGGTCTCGATTCTGTCTCGTCTCCAGCGGGAAAGCTCATCCCCAAAGAACTCTTCCTCCTCCAGAAACTTCCGCTCCTCCTCTTGTTCAGACTTGGCTGGGAGCTAGAAACTGAACTGCGCCCAGCTGGCGAGTCTGGTCGAGACGCCGGCGCCTCGGGTGATGTATTATCATAGCTCTTTCTCATTGCTTTGAACGAAAGAAGGTTCCTGATACTACTCGGTCGCTTTGGGCCCTTGGAATTCGGCGATGATGGCTGGCTGGAAGCATAGACATGTGTAGTGAAGGATGTGTCTGGTCTAGAAGAGCTGGGCGATGCAATTTCAGGCGGTGACGTAGGAAATGCGCCTGGCATGCTCGAAGCAGGGCTGGCAAAGTATGCCTCGTTTGACAGTGGGCTTTTCTGGCGCAGGACGGGTTTGCGCTGGGGCGTCATTGGACCGGACATGGTCGAGGGGTCTTTGGGAGGTGGAACGGGAGGTAGAGGAGCGGGGGCGGGGGCGGGGATGGATGTCCCAGTCGTGAGGGAATCCGTCGACGGTGGTAGTGGTGGTAGTGCGTATGACCCTGATGATAGTCGACGGTCACTGTTGGAAGTACTTGAGGATGCTCCGACAGAGGGGTGGGGTTCATCGAAAGACTTTGCCATATTGTAGGCTGTTGTTGGGCTTCCGGAAGCGACTGTAATTAATTGTACAATGAAGATAGTGTGAAGCTCAAACGATAGAAGAATGTCCTGTTGATGGAAGCAGTGTGGAACGAATGGATGGAAGAATAGCTATCTAATGAAGATGAAGCACAAGAATGGGGATACAATGAATGGGAAGCAACAATGATTGGGGCCAGAAAAAAGAGACAGCACCTCTGTCTGGTTGCATTGTAAAACGCTGACGCTCGGCCCCAGTTCGTTCTTTCCCGTTCTAGGTCCCACCAACGCCCAACCGACCGTTCTAACCACGCCTTTCTTCTTTGGGTATAGCTGCCTTTTGCTAGGGGCCGTCTCCATGTCTTCCTGTCCTGTCTCGCGTGCAATACTGCACTGCTGCATACACCTCGTTGTCGCTGCATGCACCACGACATCATTGGCGAGCTGCCTCAAGAACTTTGTTGTCCACGTACGCCATATCACCTTGTTCGGGCCAGAAATTGCCGGTGTGCAGGGTACGATGCAGGGACGGGGAGCCATCCTCCTACGCAGCGAGAAACAAAACTTTAGAGGATCACAGAAGCTGCTATAAGGTTGAGAGCCTGGTCAGAATCAAGGTTTTTGCGGTTACTGTGGGTGAGACCTTGATCACGAAGGTCCTGCCTATGCGACCTATCCCCCTCCAATCATGTTTAGAATCCTCATCTAGCGCATGCAAGAACCTACATCCTTTACCACTTCTGTATATATTCTATCACTTTCCTTCTTCCCATCTGAGTTCGAAGGATAAGAACGTTGTTTGGAAACCTATAGCATTGGGATGTTAGGATATTGCAGTTGCCTGGGTCCGGGATGTTAAGAAAAGCCAATGGCTGCGACACTATGCAAGGGCTGATTCCGACCTGTGTCTTTCTTCATCCTATGACCAAGAATTCTGATCATATTGTGCAGCCTCAACACTGTGTTCAGTAATCTGACTTGTGATTGGAAGGCATACTTCATTTTCCACGTTCTTGTCGCGAAGCCTTGATTTTTACATTCAGTCTCGCATGGTTTGAGTGTAGTAACATCCTCGTCTACTCAGGCTTTCACCGCCAGTTGTCAGCCCTTGCTATGAGTGCTGTCTATCAACCCTTTCAATCTTACAACAGTGTAAGCGCTTCACAGGGTCTTCAACTTCCAAGCAACGGCTTAGTCTAAAATGCGGTCAACCTGCACGCCTAGTATCCTTCGAGCATCGCATTATCTCTGTAAACTTTCAAAAAAGCCGTTGCCTCTGCTTTTCGAGATAGGCATTGATGCACCATAGAGCGACGTCATCGCCCCCAACCGCCCCAGCTGACCTCTTGGTAGCGCTCGTCAGCAGACTCATGCGTCGGGTCCGCAATCGCGCAGACACCTCCCCAATTTCTGTTACCCTCGAGGATGATGTTATGCAAGATTGTGAGCTCTGAGTAAAGTTCTCGTTGACTCCACATGGGAACTGATGGTACAACGAGGGGCTACATGCTCAATTTCTAAACATATGTCAATCAGGAATTTCACTTCTTCGAGTCCGCCTTGCCATACAATCCACATGGCAGCTGCCTGCAGACTACTGGAATTGGAGGACAAGGCTTTTAGATGGCGCTGCCAAGCCATGTCTGGAGTTACAACCTCTTCCCTGCGATGCATGGTCGCCTCCGCGGACAATCATTGGCACTTCTCAAATAGCTATCACACTAACGCATTGCAGTGATACTTTTCTAATCCTACGTTGGCTCAGGCTGCACGAAACATTTATAGATGACCCTGGCAATGCTTTTGAATTGAATAGTATACTGCCTATCACAAGCACTGCTGACTCTACCCTGCACTTGTGCTAGGCAGCTTCAGACTGCAGCACACGAGCCTAGTACTAATTGGACTACAATTCGATGGACCTGTACTTTCCTAAAAGCTAGGTATTGGGGCGGTGTGCTTTCTACTGTGGCCCTAAAAATGATAGTTCTCACCAAATGCTGTTTTGAACTGTAGTTTCAGCTATGGACTTATAACGCCAAACCCATATGAAAAATAGTTTCCACCTTGAACCTGCTTTGGGGTTCGTAATGAAGTCGTTGATATTGAAATATGCATCATGTGCACCTGCCGGTACCTAGTAGCGGTACCTAGTACTACCGCTGGCGCTAGGTCATCGTAAAAGCCAATGATGCGGTCTTTTCCTCTGCAAATATACAACCTGACCTGTTGTTCATGTCTCGGACATCTCGCTCGTTGAAGTAGAGACGCTACTTTTCTTTTTGGGTATTATACTACAATGAAAAGCGAACTAGAAAACCCCCCACCCCCATCCGACCCAAGACCCATTTGCCGGCTTCTTCCAGCCATTTACTTATTCAACCTCCCACACGCCTCACAACAATCCTCCGCCTTCGGTCTCCCACTCAAAATATCCACAATGCTTTTATACTTCAGCCAACTCTCATTCTTCGGCCTCCTATCCTTCCAATTCGTCTCCTCCTTCTCCAACCTCTCCATCGCCCCAAACACCACGCTCGCTCCCTTGATACCAATGACTGCCATACTGAGTGGATCATCGCAGATTTCCTCCTTGGATTTTCCGGCGTAGGATTCCAAGGCTTGGATGCACTTCACTGCTAGTCTGACGGCTCGGACGCGGTCCATAGGGGAAGGCGTACCGCCTTGTTGGACGTGTCCGGGGATGGCGAAACGGGATTCGAATCTGCCTTTGGACTCTTCGCGGATCATGTTCGCGATTACTTCTGTGGTGTAGGTATCGGAAGCGTGTTCGTTGCGGAGAATTAGTTTCCCGGCGCGGTTCTGACCGGCGTCTTTGGCGAAGCTTTCGCGTAGATGTTGGATATCCCGTGCGAGCATTTGGATCGTGATTCCTTCTTCGGGCGTATAGACGGCTGTGGCGCCGATGGCGAGGCCGGCCATAGTGGCTATGTAGCCGGATCTGCCACCTTGGGTTTCGACGACGAAGATGCGTCGGCGGGAGGCCGAGGCGGATTGTTTGATGGCGTCGCAGTAGCTGATGAGGGCGTTGAGACAGGTGTCGCTGCCTATGGAGTATTCTGTTCCGGGGACGTTGTTGCTGATTGTGGCGGGGAGGAGCATCATTGGTATTCGGAAGGCGGAATAGGTTGGTCGTGCTTTACGGATTTCGCTGACAGCTGTGAAGGCTTCGAAGCCTCCTATGATGAAGAGGGCGTCGATTTCGTACTTCTTGAAACATTCTGCTGTCTCTTCCATGCCCACCTTGGAGGGAAGTTCCCGATTCGTACCGATTTCTGAGCCCCCACGGCCGATCCATCCTTCTACGTCTAACCACTTGACATCTCGTACTGATCCCAGAGGCTTGTCGTCATGATGTCGGACGAGACCTGCGAAGCCGTTATGTATGGCGATTGGTTTGTGGCCTCGGGACAAGCAATATGCTACGGCTGCTCTTGTGGCTGAGTTCATGCCGCCAGCAGGAGCACCTACGTGAATAATGGCAATATTCATTTGCTGCGGAGTGTAAGCTAAACCTGTTCAGGACCAGGACAAGCCCGAGACTTACCTTTTCTTTTGGTAAATGCATTTCAGACTGATTTGTGGCTGTAGTAGTCATGTATGCTGTATAATATTCTGCGAATTCGGGGCCTCGAAGGTCCATGGCCCGCTTGAAATCTTTCTCCTTGATGGCTTCGGCGACCTGCCCGGTTGTTGCAACAGCTTCGATGAGGGGATTTCGAATGATTTTATTCTCAATAACGGCAATGAACTTGGATGGGGTTTCGGGTGTTGCTTCGAGCACAGCTTTAACAGCTTCAACGCCTTGCAGAGTTGCAAGTTGTCGATCGTAGGCGCAGGGTGTACCACCTCGCTGAACATGCCCAAGTGTCGTAATCCGAGTATCCAATTTGAGCTTGTGAGCCAGAAGGTCTCTTACTTTGTTAGGGGAGATCTTGTTCAGCTCCAAATCATGGGCACCTTCGGCAACTATGACAATCGTTTTTCGTTTTCCGAATTGTCGATGCTGAAGAAGATTCAGCATATCTCGTGAATGAAGTCAGTACCAAGCTTACCCTTTTAATTATTCCACACATTTGCTCTTCCCAGTCCGAAGCTGGTGGATTCTCTGGGATGAATATGAAGTCCGCCCCAGTGCTCACTCCTGCCATTAATGCTAGCCAACCACAATGCCTCCCCATGACCTCTATCACGAAAGCTCGTTGGTGGGAAGACGCTGTCGCATCGATTGAGTCGACCGCTTCGCATATCCTGGCTAGCGAAGAATAGCAGCCAATGGTAGCATCTGTGTCAGCAAAGTCATTGTCGATCGAGCCCACGGTACCAACGATATTCAAGTATTGGAACTCCTTTTGTTGCTCTTCTGTAATCTCTCCACTCTTCACCAGATCCTCAAGCAATCCCGGCCATTCTCCTCTGAACTTATCAGCTCCAGTCAGACTTCCATCACCACCGCATATGACCAGAGCATTGATCCCATTGGCTATCATGTTCTTCGCGGCCTTTAAGCGGCCAGGCCTTTCTGTGAATTCTTTACACCGTGCTGTGCCGATAGAGGTGCCTCCTTCCGACAGGAGACCTCTGACATCTTCCCATCGGGTCGGTTGTATGAGGTCTCCACCATTCACCAATCCTTCGTAACCCTCCTTGATGCAGTATGCTTCGCAGCCCTGGTGGATGGACATTCTGACGACAGCTCGAACACAGCCGTTCATACCTGGCGAGTCCCCTCCGCTTGTCATTACTGCGATGCGCTTTTTGGCGGGAGGTGCCCCGTTGACTATGGGAGCCATGGTGTATGGATACGGATCTCAGTCCTTAGTTTTGCAAGAAGTTGGGCAAAATTGTAGTAAAAGCAATTGAATAATTTCTAGGCAAAGAATAGGAAATTATAAGAATAAAAAACCAAGAGGTCATGAGGTTGGGAAAAGAAACGGTGAACCATTTTTAACGTGAGAGAATTACTCCGTACAGGCCGGAGAGCTCCAGCTTATCCGTCTTATCTATTGGCTATGGTTAACCCCGATTCCAGGGTCCTAGCTGCCCTGGAAAATAGTTCTGCCGCACCCCGGAAATGTATCGGAACCAGCCTATTGTAACCCCGGAGGTTGCGCATCTCAAATGAGTTGTGCTGGAGGTACAGAGTACAATATCGTGTCCGAAGGGTGGACATGCCCTAGCTTGACACCCCGAGCTTGATATCACGAGATCGAGTCCAATCCGTCGCCATGGCTGAATCACTATCTCTGTCTTTGCAAGCTCTTCCCACTGTCAACAAGGACAAGAAATCGCTTGAATATTTGATTGAGCGAATCAACGAGCAGAAAGGATCCTTTCGAAACGTGACAGAAGAGAGTTTAGAAGAGGAGAATCAAATTTTACACAATGGTGAAGCCGAGACCAGCGAGAACGATGTCCTGGAAGCAGTGGAGGATGTTGAGGATCTCAAGTCAAAGAGAGAAGCGATCACCACCGCAAGAGAGGAGATACTCAAGCAAGTCTTGTTAGCTATTTGCCAGTCGCGTCGAAGAGACATCAAAGCTTACGGTATCTAGTCAGGCGCATTCCGAAAGCGCTCAAGCCCTTGACTTTGTGTCCCTACTCCTCTCGAAATATTCTCCCAGCCAATCCCAAACGACTCTGTCCACTTTCCTCAAGCAGAACCTTCCTCTGGGCTCCTTAGGTGGGGAAGTTATCCAAGCGCCCCAAGTGTCGGAAATTGAAAAGCAAAATGCAAAGCTGGCGTCGATTGGGTGGAGAATGAAGTCTTTAAACAGCGCGGCAGATTCTCTACTCAAATCCGCCTCCAGGCTGGAGGAAGAGGTGGAAAAGGAGACGAGATACTGGAGTCAAGCCCTGGCAGTAAAGGAGAAAGGCTGGTCTTTGTCGCGGCTGCCACGTGAAAACCACGCGCTCGGGGTTCGCTACGGATTTGCTGAAGGTGAGACTTCGAATGGGGATCTGGCATTCTAAGTCAGCATTGTTAATTTATATGTATAGCGTATTCCGATTTTCGGGACCGTGGTTTGGCTGCCCTGAGACGTCAAGAGAATGGCAGCCTTAGTCTTGACCGTGGCTTCAGATCAATCGGGGACCGGACAATTCGAGTGCGTCTGCTTCACCAGGGGAAGCAGATTGCTTCGAGCATGACTACCGCATCGAAGTCACCAATGGCTGAATCCGTAGAGGCAGAGATTTTGAATGCTAGGAATAGCATATTCGATGAAGAGCTCCATCACGAAATCCATCGGGAGGCACGTAATCTTGTGAACCAGGGTGTTCGCTGTGTAGGTACCAGCGTACTAATCCCATTCGAATCAAACAAGCAACTAGAGATCGATCTTGTATCCGCTGAAGACAACGGCCTGGATAATGCGGCAGAGGACGATGTTAAGAGCAGCCGAATGGTCGAAAATGCTACTCTTGTTTTACGAATACTCCTGTCTTACGTACATCGCCAAAATCTTCGAAGTCGCTCGAAGAAGCCTCCAGCCTTACGAGAGTCCAAACCGCCTCGGCCTCTCTACCCTATCCTCAAGCCTGTCGTTGAGTATCTTCAGCATCGCTCCCAGGTCCGAGCACTACAGACATGTCTTGCGGAAGTACGGGCAACAATAGAGAAAGCAGGTCTAAGTTTAACAGTCGGGACACCCGAATCCTCTTATGATATCGCCAGTATCTCAGCCGTAGCAACCAAATCAAAGGACTCCTCAAAAGTCGAAGCCTTGGTCCAACAACTCACTTCCCCTGTTCACTCGACTATGGCCATCAATATAATCGATGGATTTACTGTCATTAATCTTGATATACAAACAACACTGTCTTTACCAGAGGGCACGACTTTCAACGTTGTAAACAAAGAGTTCCCACTCCAGAGTCTAATTTCTCAGCTACCACGATCTACACAATACACGACGCTTGTAGACGTCGAGAATTGTATCACACATCTCACTACGTTATCGACCCTACATCATCTCCTATCGAAATTCAGCGATTGGCGTACATGCTCGACCCATGGAACCTCGATCATGCGCAACCGATCAGGTACAAGGGACAGAGAGCTTGTATCTCTGGAGCTTGCGAAGGGCCAGTTGAGCATGACCTGGCAGAGATCTGGAAGTCTGAACGAACAGGGACTGTGGACATGGGAAGCCGAAGATCTGGAGGGCACTGGGGAGACGAGTTCAATTATTGATGTGTTACAACGCCTTCAATAGAGGCATATTTGGACAGCAAGGTACTGAGAAGCTGCACAACTTGTACCTTTCTCAGGCGTTCAAAATCACTACGGGGACGATCTTGAAGTTTTGCCCATCAAACCCCCGTGTGCAGTTGGGTCTCGACCTCAATATGCTGACCCCCTTGTTCGAGTATGGTGAGAGAATCATGGATTCGTGACCAAAATACTAGAAATCTCGCTATCTCTATGACCCTGAAAAGAGTACCTGCGGCTTTTGGGTCCGACACTGAGCGCCCAATATACTGCAGGTGGACAACCTGCCGCCCAGTGGTCCAGGCGGCTACCTGCTATGGCAGCAAGACAATTCGTAACAGCTGTTGTGTCAGCACGCACAGGCTCGAATCTACAGGTGTGGATGTCTCGTTCTTTTAGCCCTCTGTCGAGATGATGGCTTGGACAAGTCTCCGATTTCCGTTCCTGACCCACAAGCTCTTTCTGTGCTATCCACGCACAACACTTTTGCTGATGATTCTCAGTCTATCAAACCGTTGACAACGTAGCGTACGCTCTGTTCATCTTTCACGTGCAGTCAAATACTTTGAGATGCTAGTTGGAAACCTCTGATATACATCTAAAGATGTCGAGTTGCACTGCTGGTCCGCGCCGTTCCTTTGGCACAGGGGTGCAGTTCGGTCTGCTGCGAACTTCACTCACGCCTACCAGCAACTGCACCTTCTCGCCGACCGGCATCTCCTCCCGCCCTCCTCACTCTCCTCCCCGAGGGCTACCCCACGATGGAAGCCTTACGAGTCTAAGATCCTGTGCCGCCAAAACTAGACCGTGAAGGCTCTGATGGTGTTGATAGTGTACGGCGGTTTCCGGGGCCAGGAACTATTTGATTAGCGGTTAATTGTTAGCTAGATCAATAGTATTCTCAATAGGTAGAAGCAACGAGTCCTCTTTATTTGTAAAACAATGCAATTACCTTTCCATTTCAAAGGCAGTGGAGGCTTGCTACCGGAGTTTTGTGCCTGAACCCGCTCGAATCGAGATCAACTTGGCCATCATTTCCAATTTCATATTATTTGAAGCACTAGTAGTCTATGCTCTCAGCGCGATGATGGTCTAGTAATACTGCATTTATCCATGGACGACCGGAAATAAATACCGCACTGAGGACCATATCACCAGTCCGATTCCAAGGTGGTCGAGCTCATTCCCTAGCTTCTAGACTTCCTTACTGTGGTTCATGAACGTGTGAAAGCTGGACATGGTCAGCGAGAAATAGCCTCACAATGTGCCAAACATACGACGTGGAGAGTGCAAAACAGGTAGTAACTCCAAATAAAAAGCTGGCGAGAGCAGCAAAATCGAGCTCACTGGCCTCATTATAGCGAGAACGCATTTTTGTGTACCCGTACAGTGGGACAAGGCAGTATAGAATCGATCCTAGGAGATGGGTGCATATGTTTACTATCATTCATAAGTTAGCGCTGACTAAAGGGTTAGAGGAGGTCTAAATTTACTTACTAGTTTCCTTATGAATCCTCTAGATGCTTTCTAAAGAATTTTGTAAGGAATAGGAAATTCGGCTGCACGAAGGAGGTCAATTTAAGGTCTCCGAAAGCTTGCATACTGATAGCTTGTCAGCATACATTCTTTATCTATGACACAGATCGTCAGCTGAAAATGCCACTTGAAATCTTACGTTGACTCTACTAGTGCTTACGCATATATGAGTAGCGGCATTGAGTGGACAGGTAATTGAGGAAAACGCGGAATTCCACTTTCTTACTCAGGTACCAGAATTAGAATCGATGTTCCTTCATCTACTTGAGCGCCGCGAAGACCTGATTGCCGTTGAGGACGTCAGTGACTCGTGTGCTATACCACATTCCCAGTAAGCCTTGGTTGGGCCTTACACCCTGCCCTTCTCCTATGGTTGAATTAGATCGACCCTTTGAGATCGAACAAGTCGACCATTCCATTACTTCCAGTACCCGCCTCGCTCCTCACAAGTCCCAGGCTTCCTTGCTTTAAGACCGGTGTCCAACCATCAATATCATCCGCAAAATTCTCCAGGTTTCTTTCGACGGTAAGCGGTAATTGCTTGCTGACGATGTTATGCAAGACGTGAAGCTCATCCCCGTTGAGCTTTTCGAGCTCTGTTGATCCATGGCTCTGATGCTGAACTTTTTCGATGACGACCCTTTGCTGTTCAGGTGTAGCTTCCTTGAACGTACTGAGGGCGAAGTTAACACCGGAAGCGACTTCTTCCTTTGTATGTTTATTGTTCATATCGGCATCCGCTGTTCCTTGGATGACTAGAGGCATGTCAGCATTGCAAAATGTATGGCAGCTACCCGCAGAGGGCATACCTGGTCGTATGAACCCGAAAGCGGTGTCAAAGCCTTCCTCATCCTCGCTACTGAGGAGATTTTGACTCTGCTGTCTCAATTGTCTCAAGACAGTCATAACTATAAGCAGGAACCGAGTATAGCCTTCGGTGACTTTATTTGAATGCCATTTAGCAGCAGTAAATTCGTTGCAGTCACCTCTTCTCACTGCTTGGATGGTCATAGCAGCAGAAAGACCGCTTGCAACAGCCAAGTGAACACCAGAGGAAAAGTATGGGTCAATGAAGCAACCTGCGTCGCCGGCGAGACGGTAATGCGGACCAGCGTATGCGGGGGCACTGTAAGACCAGTCTGAAGCCTGCTTGACATCCGAGACGATCTCAGCTTGCTCCAGGAGCTTCAAGATCTGCGGTGCAAGCTTGATACATTCCTTGTAATGCTCCAGGCTTGACGGAGACCCTGCCAATTTCTTCTTCCCGAAGAAAATATCTTGTCTCATGACTACGCCAACAGACAAAGTCCCATTGTGCAAGGGGATAGCCCAGCACCAGCCACTGCCATCTAAGACCAATGCAGTCAGTATCATCCAGCCAGCTTGTAACAACGTAAAGGAGAAAGTACCTTCGAAAGCTTCGAAGAAGGGCGAGCTCTGCCTTGGTGTTCCCTCTCCATATGGGGCAGCACCCTTCCAATAAGCCCAGTTCGCAATATTCCTCAGTCCCTCGTTAACAGTGCGATTCTTGAGATACTTGGTCGATATCAAGCCCGCACGACCACTTGCATCTATGATATAGTCGAAGTTGATCTTTCCAGAGCTACCATCTTTACGAGACCAGGTAGCCGAGACTGGGCGTCCAGTATTTGCGACTTTCGGGTCCGTTGGGAAATCCTTGTCCTCGTAAGGTGTAAATTCTAGTTCATTGACCTTGGTACCGTCGAAAACAAGTGCACCGCACTTTTCTGCGTGTCGGAACATCAACTCGTCTGCCTCGGAACGAACGGTATTCCATACATAGCCGCCGGCTCCGAGGAAAGCCCCAAAGTCGGTATCTTTGCAGGCTTTAGTACTTGTTCAGTGATTTTGAGTGCCAGGTGAAACTTACAAGCCTCACGCTTAGCAGTGATTTTGAATGTAGCTCCGAACTGGGCCAGGGATTTTCAGAACATGTCCCTATCATTTATAACAGCGAAGAGCGCCTACTTTCTTTTCGAATCCATGATTGTCGAAGGTGGATTCAAGATCAATGTATCGAAGAAAGTAGCGCATGGACGCGAGCATACTCTCGCCGATATGGTATCTATGATGTCTTAGTCGGGTCCGTCACTTGAATATGGATGACTACGAGACACAGACCAGAGACGTACCTTGGAAATACCTCTGCCTCCAACAAGACGACATCTACACCCTCCCGTGCCAATACTGCAGCTGCGTACGAACCCCCAGGTCCGCCGCCCACAACAAGCACGGCACAATGAGTAGGTACAGACATAATTTCAACCTCAAATTTGGCTAGAACGTGACGCAATAGTAGTTTCACTTCAACACGATTAAAGCAATAACGGTAATGATTCAAAGGCGAGTTTACACCGTTAGACGCAAGCAATATATCACGTTTCAAGGGCCCATCTGACTCGCGGATAGTACAGCCAAATGATCGGCTGCTGATAAGGATGAAAGAAGGGACCTGATTCGCTGGCTCGCTGATTCCTAAGTCAGGATCCTACTCACCTCGTACATGCTGTCTTAAGCGACATAACTAAGGCTAAGTCAAGCGGCCATCCAACGATAAGTGGTGACTGAAAAGCCATCACCAGGGTATTACCATCATAAGCTTACTTTCTCGTTAAAAATTGGTCTGGACGTAAGCATATAATTTAGACATGCCATAAGATAGGTCGCATGCTGCGCCTAGTTAGGTTTGGTGGGGACGGCTCATGGAGCGGTGAGAGTGGACGACTAGGCGGAAAGGGTGATCACTAAGCCATCAGAGGATTCCTACAGCATATTACCGATACTCGTCTCGATAAAGGCCGAGTTTAGCGTCCGCAAAAGAAGTTATGGTAATGTTTGACATCTCTGTGGGATTTCGCTGTGTTTCTCACCCCATCCTACCCCACCTTACAGCCACCATACTTCTGTAGTTTTTAGACCCATCATGTATCGAACGGCGAGGTACATATGGAATCATAAAGTAACCTGAAAGATTACCAGTTCAGGTAGTCCTTAGTAGAATACCGCATTATCAAGCCTGATACTAAGAACCCACTGGAGCAAATTCCGTAATTATTACAAAACCTGGGCTTATATTGAGCCCATGGATAACGACACCTGTTTACCCTGTCCCTGATAAGCAATAGTCGGCGTTTCGCTGCTCCATTGGACTGTTCGGTCGTCAACGGGCCGCACTGATACCACTGTATCGTGTCATATGCAAATGCGCCACCAGTACTCTACCAGTAAAAGATATGTCAGAGTTGCAGCCAAGGGATAAACCCTGCGTCAAACAGATGGTATCCCTCCGAATCCCTAGTAAGCGTTGTGTGCTGATCCTTTCTCGCTGCTCAACCATTTTTTATTCGCAGATATCTATCCGGATTTTGACATATTTTTAGCCAGCCATAGCAGCACTTAACCCCCCTAGCCACACGTCCAGTGAAAGCACGTTGATCGACAGTTCCGGCAGATCCCAAGCTGTGAGATAGCTGCAATTGAGGGGAGGAGCGAAACTTGGAGGGCGGACTATGTTGCCATGTTGAGAGATCAGTCAGAATGAGACGTACGGGATCGATGCGTGACTTTGCAATATTGATAGTCAGAGCCCTTTCAGTGGTTTTGAATATGCACCATAAAAAGAGAATTGGATGATATTTGCGTGCCGGCTTTTTGCTCCCGTGCAATGATGTTGTTAAGAACAATTAACTACCTAATCCTGACAAGCCAGCGTTCCCTTCGGAGCGGTCGGGTCAGCTTGAGAGTTCCGGCCGCATTCCCGGATTCCGAACATTGTGCAACTGGTGGCTGACGAAGGTGGGCGAAACACAAGGGCCTTCTACCGATGATAGACACAAGAGGGAAGACGCAGCAGTTTATTTTCAGCTTACTTGAGTCAACCTTTCTTGAACTTCTGTAACGAGAGGACCAATACCGCAGTAAGATAGGGACAAGACTTCAATAGTACTAAAGTAATAAGACAACTTGGACCAACTGGCTGATCAGACTCAAGAACGTCTTGTCAGAAACTTACGCATGGTGTTCAATTCGCGAAGTGGCAACTCTGCCTGTGTGATTGCAGCGAAGGGCGACTCTCAACCTGATTGTATTTTGAGCAGACAGCACTCACGTTTTATAAAGAGAGGCTAGTCATCGGCAAGCCTTCACGAGGGAGTATCTGAAAACCCCGTAGTTTGGAACGATTTACTATCACCAAGTGCTACATACGCCAGATATTTATGACTTGAAGGTCTTCAAAGCAGGCGAGCCCTCAGCCGGTGGATCCGAAAACCTCGTCTGGACAAAAATCTTCTGCATATGATCTCCCCTGGCATCATATATCTTGTAAATCTCATCCATCTCCTCAACCTTGACACGATGCGTCAACATCTTGTAGGGATCTGTCTTGCCCTCTCTGATCATCTGCAGTAATTGTTCCCAGTAGAGGTGCACAGGTGCTTGGCCGTTTCCAATGAGACGAATACCACGCTCCATCAGGGAGCCAATGTTGAAATGGTTGGTATAGCCAACGTAAACACCAGTGATACCGCAGCGGCCGTAGTTCTTGACGGACTCAATCATCTCGTTGACGATTTCCGAAGTATCCGTCTCCACGCCTAGCAGCATCTCAAAGTAATGTGCCCACCCTTTGGCATACTCGCCTGCTACACATTCCAAAGCCACATCTGGACCGCCGTGTTCCATTTCCTTCAGTTTTGAAACAACACTTGTGCCGCGAGGTAGTTTGGTATAATCTATTGTCTCGATCTTTGGCATTTTCTCCTTGCAAAAGTCTAGCCTCCAAGCTGCGGGGCCGCCATCGATCATGATCACCCTCGAAGCACCCTGTGTGAAACTCATCTCTGCAGCCATCTCACCAATAGGGCCCGCACCCCAAATAGCAACGACATCTCCCTCCTTAACTCCAGTGTCCACAACGCAGTTCCAGCTCGTAGCTAGCACATCAGAAAGGTAGAGACCCTTCTCATCTGGCACATCATCTGGCAGCTTCAGGAGGTTGACGTCTCCAAGTGGTACTCTTACGTACTCGGCCTGACCACCCGCGAAGCCACCCGTAAAGTGACTGTAACCGAACATGCCGGCGGTCTTGCCCCCGTACATCATATGCTCGGTGCTATTGCTATTCGTACGCTCGCACTGGCTTGAAAGCTTCTTCTTGCAATACATACATTCACCACATGCAATTTGGAACGAGGCCACAACACGTTCTCCTATATTCAGGCCTTTGACACCAGGGCCCATGCTTTCAATTCTGCCGCAGAACTCATGCCCCAGAATGTCACCTTTTTGCAGCTGAATAACGGCGCCATGTAAGAGATGGAGATCGGAGCCGCAAATGGTCGAACCGGTGACCTTCAGGATGACATCGCGATCTTCGATGATTTTGGGCTTAGGAGTGTCGACTGTTCACAATTGAAAGTTAGAGAGCACTCGTGGGAGGGGGTTGGGTCTGACTGACTGACTTGGACATCGTTCTTGCCCATCCATGCCAGTGCCTTCATTGTCTCGGATTCATCGCCATACTTCGCTCGGTCACGAGCTGGGTTGGTCATATTCTGCTCGGTGATAGCATTGTCGTCGTGGCCCATAGCCTTCTCAGCCAGGTTGGCGGCCTGTGACATAGCCATGTTGAGACAATGGAGAGTTTCTTCTGTGTAGTATTACCTTAAAAGGCCCTTGAAATGTGTTCGTATCGCTGGGGAACGATAGGATCGTGACTGCTGGAAGATAGTGATTTGTGGCGAGGACGCTGGGCTCAGGCATTATTATGTGCATCTCGTCACCAACTCCCTCCGTGTTAAACATTTACGTCATTACCATGTCATATGCTAGCAACGGCCAGCCCCGGCCGCGATTGCCGGCATCGGTTCGCAAGCGAACTGCCGACCATCCTGGATATTCGTCGTTGATGTAGAACATGGGTATTGGTGATGCGCTGGCTGCTTTGATAATGTAAGAGAAATTTATGGAGTCGAGCTTTTATGAGAACCGAACTGCTTCGGCTGTCCGGGATGCCAAGACACCAAATCTCCGTTCAATGACACATTCTTTTAAACGCCACATATTTTGTCAATGTTGTGTAAATAAGGGTCGGCTTCATATTTTATGGGGAAACGGTGCCGTCTAAGTTCAACGGTGGCCAATGAGCTATCTATTGCTCCTACCTGGCATATATCTTCAATCTCTCGTCTTTCTGCCCACCGGTTTCACCAATGCGCTGTCCAGGGATTGATACTTCAATCTTGAACCCAGATTCCACATGGGGCCCCTGTAACATGCCTGTGTCTTTGGGGTGCTGTAGGGCCTAGACTTTAGCTTTATCAGCAGGTACTGGTGTCTCAAATACTGTAAGACACAGGCGCTTAAAATCTTGGGAGTCCCCTATCAGCGGCCCCGAAGCGGGTGCAGTCTAGGCGCCCCTCCAGGGGTGGGTAAGGTAAGGTACTACGGTAGGCTTAGGCAGGATGGGGCTGACAGTTTAGCACGCTAAAATCGCTACAGTACCTAGCGCAAATCAAGATTAATTGTGACAACCTCAGTCATCAACATCTCCTCGATATCGAAAACAATCGCCAGCGTATAATGTTCCGCAGACAATCTTCCCTCATGAGGACCTGTTCTTTGTCCTTCGCAAATGCTAGGTCTCTTTCCGGATCCGAAGTCACCAAGCCCTCGTTCGCCCAGCTGATTGTACCTTCGACAGTGACAACATCCACTGTTTTGACTTTCACAGAAGCCTTGAGCTCGATACAGCCGATGATGTCGCAATAATTTCATGAAATCCTAATAGACTATACCATTGCTCAAGGTCGTTTGATCTAGTCTGCATAGTATCTGGAGCATGGAAAATGGTAGGGGGTTACGCAAAGCAGCGTACCAATACCTTTCTTCTGCTTAACGATTTGTTTTCCTGACTGCTAACCCACTTCTAGCCCTTCTATTAGCTATAGTTCTATGAGATGCTTTGGTCTTGATATGAATGTCCTGGGAATCGAAATATACATAGGGGTTTATCAATCAAATCGTTGCGCGACATAGGACTTTATAACGCCTCAAGTCCACGGAGAAAAAGCATCAGGATCTATTCTTATGGCTTCTCTAAATAAAGTCAACAGTATTCTATTTCAAAATGTCCGAAACACATGGTCCCAAACGGAATCCGAAAACCGCAGTACACAACTAAACCCCCTGATATATCAAATGTTGCCCGTGCAAGCCTCTCCTGCATCACCGCCGTCATTCTATCTCTCCTACTTTGTGTTGTTAGTGGCCGACCCACTGGCAGAAAGACAACTCTCAATACAATATGGATTCGACACGTAGTTGAACGTCAAAATCCCTTCATCCGGATTATTGCTTCCTTCGTCCACGTAATGGACGGGCACGCTCCCACAAGTCGCGCAACCGTGCTCCAACAACGCATCCGCCAGTTCTCTGATGGTTCCCAAATCCAAAGTCGCACCCGAGGCCATCTTCTGCGGAAAAACGCAGATGCCGCCCTCGTGGATAGTACCACTCAGTGTAAGCAATGTACCGAGAGATCCTCCGGCCGTGGCACCACCCTCGCCAGTACCGCTGGCTTGAGCACTTGCTGTGATGCCGACGCTGATAGGCTGGCTTTCAGAGACGCAGATGACGTGATCACCATTAGAGAAAGATGTGGAGTTGTCGTCTGTGGAGCCCCAGAGGGCGTCGCGTAAACCCTGAGCAATACTTTCGGAGCTGGTATCGTCCCAGCTTGCGAGGGGGCAGAGGCCGGAGCCGCGGCAGTTGATTCCTAGTGAGGTGGCGAGGCCAAGGAGGGCACTGAGGCCGGTGAAGCCTGTGATGGAGACAGGAGAGCGCATTGTTGAAATATTTGAGAAATTGGGAAAGTGGTGATGCAGGATAGGTTAAGTCTTTTCTGTTTTGTCTTTTGATTGTCTTGGATTGATTTCTGGGTGCAAGCTGAGGACTGAAGGGAGGTAGGTGGGACTTCTTATATCTTGTTTCTCGCTGCAGCCACACCGCTCCTGAGGGCGGCGCCTATGATGTATACAGCCATGCCCGTCTCTGAAATCTGCGAGCATCAGCATCATGGGACGCTGACGCGGCAACAGAGATGATCAGGAGCGTGAGGTAAGATTAATGGAGTCATCTCATGAGTGTTTCACAGCCCACAGGAATGGGGTATGTCGAGTCAATGAAGGTGTTTCTTACTCCAAATAAATCTACCATGGCACAGTCATATTTTGATATGCCACGGAGTTGCCTTGGATGAGGTCATTGTCCCATATTTTTCTGATACCATTTAGGGATCATTTCCGAGGATGGGGGCTGATGCACCTATGCCGCGCTCTGCGCACCCACAAGGGAATTACAGTATGGCTATGGATGATTGTCTAGCCGCAAATCAGTCGTGGCATGATGTTTCGTGAGTCCAGTCTCTGGAGCTTTGCATGCCTCGCCACAGGGATAGACCAAAGGATGTACTTGCATTGAGTCAGAAGACTCGGAAAAAACTGCCCAAAAGAGACTCTGTAAGACCGATAGTTCCTTTGGACCCTTGGTATTACAAGATCTGTGGCAGATATTCGTACCACATAGAACAGAAAAGATTGGAAGAAGCAAGTGCGGGAAATGGAAGGATAATGGCCAGAGAGCTGGCCGCCTGATCATTTCCTGGCACAGTAATAAAATAATGTCATGTGGGAAGCAATGTCTACGCCACAGCTATGCAACGGAAATCGGGAAATTGATGGGGCTCTTTTGTGCGGCGAAAGCGAAAAGCGGAAGAAAAAAGCCCGATTCGCATCGGCGAAAACACTTCTACAGCGGTGGAGTTCTTCACGTGGTGTGTGGGGGCCAATACTTCAGCCGCGTCTTAGTACATCTTTCCGGTGTAACGTCACAGGAACGGAGATAAACGATATATGCAGTTATAGTCGACTTAGCCTATCCTGGACTTTGCGAAGTGAATCACAATGAATAGGCGGTCTCCGAAAGGAATGGTAGCCTGGAAAGCTGTGTATCACATGGAACATTTCGTTCTCGTTCGTACTCGTGTTACCGATATCTCAAGGAGGTCCGCGCGGCTAAGGCCAGGATCATGCTATAGATGGAAGTTGCGATTGGAGACTTGAAGTGGACATTGCCGTTACGTGTTGGGGGTGACACTCCTCTAGTTGGGTCGCATATTGGAGTCATACCTACCTTGGTCAGCTGTTCTACTGTCAGCGATTGGATCCTTTGTTTCAACTTGAGCCGCGTGCTTAAGCCGCGTGATTTGACAGCATCAGATAATTACGCGCAAGGTTTCCCGTCAATTTCCCTGCGCTACCATGATAATAATGAAAGAGGAATTCTAAAATGGCAATTATCGCACAACCCCGACAAATTGCTTAACGTAGCGATCAGCAAGGAAGCTGCTACGAATATCGTAACATGTATGTACCGATCACTGCATGCAGAGATTTTATTGTCTTGGTCGTTTCGAGTTATGAGGTATGCCGATCGCGGATTGTATGACCATCCCGTTCGTCGAATCATTGTCATCTTATCTGATCTTACATATAGAATATGTGTTGGGCAGTTTCTCAAAGCGATAGGTTCCGACTCTTACGAAGGACCCAACACGAATCCCAATGCTTAGGTTATCAACCAGCTAACGCCCGATTTGTACACTCTTGCTAATATGCAATAAGTGGATCCATTTGCGAGTCATAGCCGGTACATTAACTCCGTATCATGAATAAAAGCCCCGTTCGGAAGGTAGCTGCTTCGCTCCCTCCGGTCTCATCAATCCTCTTTGTAAGTGAAAACGAAGATACCGCTCCTGTCCCCACTGCATCATCTGATCCTAGTTGCGACATTTTCGGTCTATGCTGAGATCATGTCACGGATGACGTAGAGTCTCGACCCAATTATGAGTGATCACATGTGCATCGGTATGGCATAATTGATCCTGCATCAGCATGTCTATGCAATACCGGAGATGCACACACCAGGATCTTCCATGTCTCTTCTTGACAGGCCATTTTGCCATATGCCTCGAACGTCATCTTCCATGAGCTCATCAAGACAGTGTGTCTTATGAAATATATCGAATGAAGCTGAGTATCTATCTGGTCGCAGGCAGAATTGCTCGTCCCGGGTGATAGTGAAATTAGGACCTTTTTCCAGAATCATAGCGTCCTCTTGGGAGCTGGAAAAGATGTCCCTCGCCTTCTACATTTCCCATATGGCGCCCACCTCTGGCTACGTTTTTGATGCATCCATGATGTATACCCAAGTGCCCAGAGGGTACTGTTGAAATTCCACATTCTCGAGCTTGACATTCTTGTCTTTAAGTACAGGACCTTTAAAGGCGAGCTTCATGTAACTTTGACAGCACGTTAGAAAAGTCTTCCACTAGAAGAATTGGCGTGTCCAAAACGACTTCGAATGTTGGGCACACGCATGCACCTCGCCTTAAATGCGCTTCTTTTCACGAGGCTCATCTACTGTCTTTATGTGGCGGCATTACTCTAGTAGTAGCAAGCCGCCATCACACTGGAACCCCAAAAACCCTAGGTACGTTTCAACAGCAATCAACCTAACCTTGTAATTACAGGCAGATGAGAATGCTAGCTGTGTAAGTTAATTTATATAGTTCTATATTTTATATAGTTCTAAAAATCATTAAATTTGATTAAGAATTGATACTGTTATAATATAGATAAGATAAGTAGCAAATTCACCCGAACTTAGGGCTTTGGGGGCCAAAACTTAAGGTACTCTACCGGCGTAGGCATAGGCCTAAGCCAGGCGCGGGCGCGACTGAGGCTTAGGCGCATTGACTGCATCTTGGTTGTTACCTAGCTAAACTCTATAATCGAGGTTATTATGAAATCGCAAAGCCTAGCTATCTAACTTGCGCAGGTAGCATTTCTATCTTTATATGTGGTTATGGTTATCTAGGTACCGGTCCGGTAACAGTCTGCAGACAGTCCCTAAGGTATTCCAGGCGAGCTAGCCAATGATATAGCGTATCGTCTGTTAGCGGGGGGTAGCAGTGATAAGGGTCTCTTAATAAAGGGATATCTGGGTCTATGCTTCTTACCTTTTCTGAATAATTCGCTATTTGAGCTGAGCATGCTGTTCATCAGAAACGGGCTGAGCATCTAGCTAAGGAGCCATGGCGGGGCGAACGCTTTTGCAGGGTTCCCTCCATACTGCCAAGCATTGCCAAGGTGACCTGTAACACGATCCAATACTCCGTAACGCATCATCTCGATGATATCGTAACTATTCGGCAACTCATTGCTAACGCGGTTAAAGTCACCAACCTTCTGCAAGGCACGATTTTCAGCCTATTCGAAGGCGTTGCTTGGGCAGGCAGGCACCAGGGACTGGCAGAGGCTATCTACTAGCGAGTGGCAACGACAACTTTTTCAGGGTTGTGTTAATCTATAGGGACGACAATGCTTGCTGCCAGATGGATAGCACGCAAGTATGATGGCTAAAGATAATCGTATTGATTGTTTGAGTCAGCATGGTCTAGGTTCGTACCATCTCCATTAGGTCTTTTTCATCTGCCTTGTGTTTGTCTTCAACAGACCAGTAGAGCTGGAATCGCGTGCTTTGCTGTGCTTTTTTCTTTTCTTGAATAGCATTTACTTTGATATTAATTGGTCTCGCAGATTTGCCAATTGCAAACTAGAGCTTGATGAATGATGAACATGAATTTCATGAGACTGTAACAAACTCTACATAAAACGGTCGAAATGTTCCTGCAATGGTTCATAAGGAGACACTTGCATGCTGTCTAAGAATGGCCAGATCCGTACGATGTTTGGTTGGTGCTAAGGGTCTCAATAAGTGCAACTTCCTGACTAGCGATGACTATTTTCTGAAGCCAAGCGTTCGGTACGTCAAGCTCGCCTGCTATCTCCGCTGACGCCGTTGCGACCCTGCATCATTTCGTGGCAGTGGTAACACTTGTACATAGATTTGTCCAGAATATCTGGCCGAGGAAGAATGGCATTCCGTTCCGAGAGCCCTTCGGCGCGAAATCGATCCATTGGGCTCAATCCCTGGGTAGACCCGAGGCTCACACGACTTTCTCGGTTGATGCGGCGATGATGTGGGCAGCCCAACGGATCCGAGTAGCGCGCATGAGGCCCATGTTGTATGTTGCCACTGTCATAGGTATGCGAGCCCACGCCGAGAAGGTCGTGTTCTATTCGTTCGAATTTATTTGCAGAGCGCTTGTCTGAGTCTGGTCGTTGTGGCTGAGGGCTGGGGCCTTTGTAGGGAACATGTTGCATGCTAGCAGTATTACTGGTGAAGGTGGCAGAGTCTCCAGGACCTCCCTGCTGTTCTTGAGTCGCTCTTGTGGTAGTCAGGCCAAGGCTGGAGGGCTGCGTTGCCGTGCTCATTTCTCTTTCATATTGGGTATTTCGAGAGGGACGGCTCCTGTGATGATTCGTTAGTTCTTTCCATTTTGACATAACTCGTTGGGGTAGATCCTGTTACCTCCTTGACTTTGAAGAGCTCCTGGGTTGGGCCATTCAAGCGGCTCTGCTGAGACAATTGGACTTGGTGGCTGGGACTCGAGGGAAAATGAGCCGTGGCAAGAATACTGTACGCGTCTTGTGATTTTCCACTTGATCTGCGTATCTCGAGTAATTACTTCACTGGGGCGGTCGTACGAGCTATATATTCTTATAACCTCTACTGGGATCGCTGCTTACACGTGAGACATAGCCATCCAGATCAGCCGAGCCCCACTCCACGAAATCATGGCCGTTGACAGATACGAGATCCAGTTACATGGCTTTGCCCCGAATTAGCCTTAGGGTACCATGCATACAGGTTGGCTAGACATGTCCGATCAATAATTTGAGGCTTGATGCTCGTTATGGTGGGATGCTCGTTCAACCATTGGCTGGTATTCTTTTGTACACCAACCTGCACCAATGAGTACCGATATACTGCTAGGATAGTATGCATGGTCCAGCTGCTCGGCCCTTTCATTTATTGGGTCGTCTCCTTTTGCAAGACATTAAGGGTCAAAGGCCTAGCGGCATCTCGTCATGCTGATGTTTCCCGAAGGATTGAATACCCGAAGAGGTTCGATTACTGGCCAGTCTACTTTTGTTTACATGGCTCTCCATGGCCTGCACGAAAGTGGTGGTGGCCAAGCATGGATTTGCGTAGATATCATCGGTCCCTGAAAGCTTTGCATGGAAGATTATTGGTCAGTGAACTTTTGTTCAGCATTTTGATTTGACGACAAGCGACGACTTCAGCGCTAAGAAGATTGCCCGGCCATGGGATGGCAGAATAGGCGGCGGCGGCTAAAGGGTAGCTTGCTTTGCTAGCATGAGGCTTGAACCTTGTACGGGCTATTTTTTCATCTAGTCAAAGTGCTGCGCTGCCTTAAATCGCCTTGAAACTTGTCTGTCACCGCATTGCACACCTTATGATTGGTTAGTCCCCTTTTGTTCTCTTTAGCAATGCCTGACCACAGATGTATCGTTGTGCGCCATCACTAGATACGCGTCACACCTGCGTCCACTGTTCTCGATGGTTGCCTAACGTGGCCTTACCAATGGAACATGGCGCTCTGCCGGCCTCGCTTCTGGCGGGCTTCTCCAACTATTCAAGTATGCGGCTATCCCAGATCTCTTCCTCCCTCAGCAACACTGCGACTTTATCACGAGCTCAATACTATCAGCACCGACATTGGTTAGCTGCTGCTTATTATGGATCCGCCGGTTTCATTGGATCTTGCCGTACCGTTCGACCGAAAATGGGAGATCCTCAAACCTACCATCGAACGTCTATACGTTCATGAGGAGTACAAGCTACCAGACCTGATGCAAATAATGAATGACCAGTACGGATTTGTTGCAGAGTAAGTCCATCTGCATACCCATATCACTAAAAGGTCTCTTTTTCGCATGCTTAGAACGCTAACCTCTGTGATCTGACCAGTGAACACCAGTACAAATATCATATCAACAAGAAATGGAAATTGAAAAAAAATCTTCCTACCTCAAAGAAGGCAGTCCTATGCCGACAAATCCATAATAGAGCACAAGTGGGCAAATCTTCGGTTATCACACGCGGTGGAAAGAATGTTGACACCAAAAATGTGCGGAGATATCTCAAGACGGAGGCAAGGAGGGCTATTACACTGCAGCCTATTGCAAGAGCCACAGCTGGGGATGCTCTCTCTCTTTTGGGATATAGCCTTCCTTTCGGCAACAGGATGTAAGGTTTCTCCAGCCCCGCAGCCGCTTATGATCTACTGATCTCTGCCAGATTCATGAACTGGACCATGCCTTACGGAACTATCAGATCTTTAGCGCCTAGCGCGGTAGATCATATCTCACCACTCAGTGATATCAGTGTCAACACTCCGCCATCCGCTAGGGGAGCGCCATCTCCTACGGCTGTTGCTATCAAAGCAATGGAGCCCATCAATAGAGCTCGGCTCTTCGTTGAGGGGAGACACACCGAACTACTAGGATCCATGGACCAGCAACAGAGGATGTCAGTACACCTCCAAATTCGTTGATGGCGTATCTGACATGTGCCCAGCACCATGTCGACATGGATGTATCAATTTTGGCTCTTCTCTTATAAAACAGCAAAGGATTGGGGTCGAGGCCCCAAGGACTGGACCGCCGACATTCTTGGCTTCGACAATTACTATCAACGGACGACTATATCTATCTCATCGCCGAGCACGCCGGATGCCGGTATCGGTACTCCAGCATCGCAATTCACTCCTGGGGTTGAGGAAACGGCGAATCTCGACCTGGAAGATGCTGCAAGAGGGCCATCGTCCTTATGTCGATGGAGTATTCATTGCAGGATTATAGATTTTGAGAGGTTACCTTCACCCCCACGTTCCCCACCAGAAGCTGTGAATCTTCGCGACGAGAAGAGTTGGCCAGAGTGGTCTGCCTCTGGTGGCCCCATAAATTTCACAAAGAAATTGTGCGATAACCTAGAGAGCAATAAGTTCAGTAATATTGAAGTCGATAAACTGCCGATAGCGGTAAACCAGATAGCCGGTGCTGCTCGACGCTCACCTGAAGAGCTTGCCATCGAAGCTCTTGGCTTCATCATCATGGGCCGAAACATGGAGCTATTATCTGAGTATTTGGCGGACGATGCTAACGACCTTGACTCTAGCGGGCTCTATCCGTTTCATCTCGCCATCAGTTACTTAGATGGAGCGAAGACATGTTGTGACCTTTTCGAATGCCTTATATTTTTTCGACCACTCTCTTTGCGCAAGCTATACGTAAACGACCTGGGTCATACAATTCTTGATCAGCTCATGATTGCTATTCTCAAAGCTCACACATCTTGCTTGCCCAGCGTAGTTGACGTTCACTTTAGAAAGGACAAACGCTTTGCAGGGGAAGACGTGGATATCTGTGGGCGATGGGATGCTGACTCCGACTGCATTCGCACGCTCTTGGCGAGTGGAACTGCGGGCATACCCTTTGAGTGGAAGCACATGTTCTGTCACACATCAATCCAGACCATCTGTCATTGTATAGGAATTGTCTTCGGGCCTGAATGGGGACCAGAAATCAACACGCCTAGTGGCCTATTCTTGAGACATTGCTCGTCTTGTGGGCTTAAGCTGCAGCTTTTGCCATTACATACCTTGGTACTGGTCGGACTCCATCTTTGCCAGTCTGGTTGCAAGAATGAGAACCTATTTGGCATACTCGCCTGTCTGCTCTGTATGTTGAGCAATGGAGCAAATCCCAAAAAAAAGGCGACCATATCTATTAAGGCTCTTCTGACCGATGATGGAGTCACTGATTGTAACCACGAAGAAATGGACCCAGCTGAGTTTGCAGAAAGGTTATTCATTAGCTCACCATCAATAGGCTCTGGTGAATTGAGGATAGGTTGGCAGGTTGTATGCCAAGTCCTAAAGCGTTCACGATCAATATGGAATGCAGATGGAGAGTATTTTGATGAAAGTGACTCATCTAGTGAATCTGGCGATAGCGCGATGAGCATTGTCTGGGAAGATTTCAAAAACTCCAGCGAAAACGAGATGAGCGTCGAAGAAGAGAGCGGTGAAAAGCCTTATTGTTCTAGGTGTGACAATGGTGAGGACCACCTCTTTGGTAGGAGCAAAGTTTTGGCATCGCTTTGGGCCTCTGCACAAACAGAGTTGCTGACCTACCGACGTCTGCAAGAAGGAGACGGATGGATATCACATAACTTCGACATGAATGCTTTAAATGAGAGCCTTGACCGTGGAAACAAGCTTGATATTGCGCTGGTGCGCAACAAGATGATGAAGTCATACTGTTGGGGCGGTGAGTTTCCAGACGCAATCCCAGCATGTCCAATCCTCGAGGATGTGGCCGCTTACTATTTCTCGAACTTGGAGGACTGGAACCGAAGTACTTTCCTGTTGCTGTCCGACGAGCGCTTTCATATTTGGCGCAATGGATGGGGGCTATAAAAAATTGAGGAAGGCGAGGATTTGTGACCAGAGTGGTTGAGCCTTCGTTCTAAAGGCTGTTTCCACAAAGCAGATAACGCCTCTCCATATACATGGTTCGATATCGTGCTTACCTATTGTTAACCTTCTTGATAGAAAGCGTTGTTGCGCTACGCACGTACCTACTTCCTTTGCGGTCCTCTACGCTTTCGCAGGGCCCTCATTCTTAAGATCCTTCACTACAGCCCAAGAACTACAGCCCAAGACCTATTGGGACAGCCAGAACCATCGGAGACAAAGGCTGTTAGATATACTCTAGAAAGTAAATGTAACTTGCAGGTCAAGTCAGCCTCTGAATTCTTCATAAACCCGAAACTAGTACATCAAAGCTAAGATACATCATCTCCTGAATTGCATGCATGGCAAAGCTCAAGTGTTGTTTCATAACATACTCCACTCGACCTCGACAATATTCATTCATCTTCACTTAAAGATCGTAGGAGTTGGCGTAAATGAGACGTTTGATCTGTGCCATGAGTACCAGCGAATTGGTGAGCGAGCAAGATCTATGAGCTGCAGGGGTCTTAGCACCCACAATCTCACCAAGCTGCAAACCTAGGCTATATTTCTGACAAAGCGAAGAGAGGTCTTTAAGTTGATGAATTATGTAAGTGGCCGTACATGTTCGGTAGAAAGATCTTCATAGGCAGATTCTATGTGGCTAACAATTGTCATTCATTGCCATGGTTTCTTGCCGGCTATCGTTTCAGTACCAGCAGTGCTGCTTCCCTTCGAAGTACTAACAAAAAAAGGCAATCTGGACCATTCCTTTCTCATTATATTTTTCTCATTAATCTAAACGTGTATTAGGCAGTCCTCAGATATCGAGGACCCAGGAGTTCTAGGACTTTAAGCACTTGCAGTTCCATTTACAGGAAATTGCGCCTGACAACTAAACCAAAGTATGAACTCCCCCGTCTTATATGGATCAGCCTTCCTCATTTTCTCGTACATGTCCTCGGCATTCTTAGCTTCACCCGCCAAGTAATCCCAGAGTCTGATGTAATCTTGAGTCGCATCCAACGTCCACGATCCGTCGACTGCTCCTGGAAGCTTATGGCCAACAACTACCGTCTCTGGCTGGAAAGATTTGATTTTCTCTATAGCGTCGATCCACTTCTGACGTAGCGGAGCTGTCAGTGACTCTGCCAAATACGAATATGCACCGTTGTATACAACGTCGCCGGCGACAGCCATCTTCAAGTCAGGAACCCACAGAAAAGAGGAATCATCAGTATCGGAATGGCCCACAGGAACGGCATGCAGGGTGTGGCCTTCGAGGTCGATGGTAAGGTTCTGCGAATCCAAGGCTTTCGCAGGAGGAGATGCTGGGAATAAGATCTGGTTGTTTGGAAACCAGGTTGACCATAATTCCTTGGCGGATGATGATAGTTGCTCTTCCATGTGGACCAAGGTCCCAGCAGTTGCAACAACGTTGACGTTGGGAAAGCGGGCGAGTATCGTTGACAAGCCAAAGAAGTGGTCGCCATGGCCGTGAGTGACGTACATATGGGTGAGTCGTTTGTCCGGATAAGTGTTTTCGATCCAGTCTGCCAGAGCGGTGGCTTGGGCAGTAGTGAGAAGGGGATCGACAAGCACGGCTTCGTGAGGTGAACATATCAAGGTCGATGTGGTGGCTGTCCAAAGTGGTACTGTACCGTCGGGAATCGGAGACGAGACGACAGGTATGGCAGGTGCAAGGAACACGTCTGCACGCAATGATGAAAGAGCCATTTGTAGAGATGTGACGCGACGTTGAGATTCTGTGGATCAGTGTTGTTTCTGGTATTGGTATTAAAGAATCGATTGTCTGCTGGAATGTTTTGAGATGTGCTCCAAGGATGGCGAAGTTATAGCTATTGTGCCATTACAAACATACCCTCTTCCTTCCAAAGGCTTGGGCTTGCAATTGCATCCTGGCTTACTGATCAATCAACAAAAGCGCATGCATCCATTGATAAATAAAACGATCTCTTCTGAAAATAACCAACCAGAGTACTGCATTCTCGCCATCCTTTAGCCTAAAGAAATTCTGTTTACTGATCGAAGTAGCCTGCGCCTCCATGTATTAAACAGTCAGCTGGCTGCAGACAAGAATTTGTCAAATTTTTGCTGACTGCATAGATGCTGAAGCGAGACGTTCTTAGCAGGTCTTGCCATATACCTTACCTGCTTGCGTATCTCGGTAGATCAATGTACAATAGTTTCATGTTTACTCAAAGACTGACTATTGGTACGGAGTACTCCTACGGTTGTTTGCCAAGAGCCTAATCAACAGGGGTCCTAGCAACTTGCCAAGCTTGACGGGTATGGGCTCACTATCAACTCCCTAGCCCAGGTGGTTATCTACTACACGTGCAAGGTATATTCCTTGATACCCCAAATGGCATCTACAGCTCCAAGTCCTTCCAATCCTAGAGCACTTGTCTTTGATCTTATGGGAACATGTTGTGACTGGTACTCTTCTATACTTCCCGCTCTCCAATCAGCGCCTGCTGTTCCTGCTCTCCCTGCAGAAGCACTGTCCCAATTCGCAGTCGAGTGGCGCGCAGGTTTCTTCAAAGAGGTTGAAACTCGCCGCGAAGCTGGCCAGCCCCTTGAAGACATCGATGTCACGCATCGGAGGGTACTCAGTTATCTATTGCATGCAAGAGGAGTGACACCAGCACAGTGGAACGATAGCGTAAGGAATGAACTTGTGCAGGCATGGCACAGCCAAAAATGTACTCCTCGCTTTCTGTAATTAATGTTTCAAGATTAATGAGCTGATACGCCGGGCATGATGAAGGCTGGCCCGATGTAGAGGACGCGCTTGAGAGATTGAAGCGTGACTACTTTGTGTAATCGAGACATGATGTACAGAAAAGTGTCCTTGCCGCTGACTAGGACAGAGTCGTGCTCGCCAATGGCTCTACACGCTTGCAGCTTGACATCACCAAATCCTCAGGCCTTGCTTTTCATACATTGTTTTCATCTCAATTACTAGGAAAGACCAAGGTGAATAACTACACCAGAGTCTGTTATGCTAGTACTTATTACTATTGAAACAGCCAGATGCTGGAGCTTACCAGAAAGTCCTTGAATTGATGCAAATCCCCCCAGCGAACGCGATCATGGTTGCAGCCCATGCGTACGATCTCAGCGGGGCAAAAAAAGCGTGAGTGCTGTTTTTACATCTTCACGAAACTGCTACGCATCTTAGAGACGGAGCAACATGCGACTCATAAGTCCCTAACCTTCCAGTCTAGAAGACCACCCTCCATTTCTTAAGTTTTCTGCAAGACACAAGCGCGATTCTGACTCAGTACCAGTGGCATGAGGACAGTCTACATAAAGCGGAGCACAGAAGACTTGACCGAGGACATGAGTCTTGTACGCAAAGACGTCGACTTCTTTCTAGACGGCACGACTGGCAGCAAGGACTGCGGGCTAGGAGAATTAGCCACGATCCTCGGCTTATAGGCCATGGACATGGACGGTGTAATTCCTGTATGCAGGCACAGAAGCCGAGCCAAAGAACTTACTATCTGGCTCGGGATTCCGGCTCGTTTCCCCGAGGAGCAGAGCTGAGCGCGACAAGGGTGAACGAATCCTTTGGAGGTATCGATTATTTCTAGCTGACATAGAGGAGGATGCAAGAGGATGTGAGCAGGTGAAGTCAAGATGAGTCGTGAATTGGTGCAAGTAGTCTTTTCTGGACGTGTTCATCTCTTGTATACCCAGAGTCTCGTAAATACAGCATTTCTGGCATCCTGGTATATGGACAATCCTTTTATCATCATGTCATGAAATATAACCAAGAACCTTCGCACTTCTATCGAGCAGAACGAAAATGTTCGGTTCCATATACTAGTCATCAACGACACCCACCAGGTGAATCCCTTGATTGAAAGAAACTCACACCTAAACACCCTCCCCAGTCGCTGGCATATCAATGCATCTCCTTCGCGTATCCATGAAGCAGACTAATCCAGCACTTGCCCTTCTCTTGCCGTGTAAATCCGTGATCCTAGCCGCTTATATAGCGAGCCTATTCAAGACTAACCCCCGTACCCCAAAATACCACCAGGCTCTCAGATATTGGATGAAGACCTGTAGTATCTTCATAATCCTCCAAAAACTCCTTGTAGGTTTTGCCGCACCAATTGAGCACAGTATGTGCCCTACCTGCACTCCACCATAATGGAACGTAATCAACCATCTCCAAGCAGTGCAAGGGCACTCTCGAACGCCTGGACAACCTTGATATCTATATGATCGTTTAGCCAAGCTCAAGAAACAAAATCCCCCACCAGGAGGAAGGAACCTACAATGCTGTCGTTTCGCCTCCAACGCCTCCTCCGAATTCTGCGTATACGCTATCCTTGTCCTCAGCCGTTTCGAAGCTCGATCCTCATCATGCACAGAGATGGTCGACGCCCAAGCTTTAAAGACCTGTGAAGATCGAGCTCGTCAGCTATCATCCATGAACGTGGGGAGGGGGGTGAGTGTGGTGGGCAAAAGCGACGAACCTCGCCCCAATCCCTCCACTCCTGCCATATATTTTCTTCCACCGCTTTGAATGCCTCCATACGCTTCGAGAACTGCTCTTCTAATTCTTCCCAGTCGTATTCTTCAAGGCGCACTTGGGGATCCATGGCTGGGTTATCAACGTAGCTGTTCCGTACGGAAGCGCTGGGGGACTGGTCGAATTGGTAGCGAATCCCGTTTTTGGGGCTGTTGTTATCTTGTGCTGTCATGTTGGATGCCATGTCGATACCGCCGCTACCGCCGACGGGTTTGCGAACGACTTCTGCGGTGTTTGCTGACCGGATTGTTAGGGAGGGGGACTGAGTTCGCTGGATGTTGGCTGGGTTATGGAGCATGCTTCATCCAAGTGATTTGGCGCAATTCGTGTTCAGGGGGAAGTGCACTCTTTGATCTCTTATTGTGACGTGGCCATGCACAGTATGCCGATAGGAGTATTTATGAGAGATTGGAGATCTAGAGCTGCAGATCTAAAGGGGAGATTCGAATGTCTAGGCGCCAAGCGGGGGCACAAGGGGGGCACCGTATGGGGGGTGGCGGGTCCCTGAGAAGGTTGAGGCGCGGGAACTTTGAAACGGTCCCAGGTACAAACTTAAGGTACCTTGGGCTTGATTCGCACGTTTCATCTCTAGCTTGTCATCATCTGAGAGCTCCTGCCCCTTAGGTGTGCTGCGATCTTATCCCTTACTCCCCACAGCGCTAAGTACTTGAAGCTCACTGCTTGGAATAGCTCTGAGCGTCTGATGGCACAAGACCAGGTCAGGGGCTGTATCATGTAAGACGTTTGTTAAGTGAGGCGTATATCTATCACTACATTGAGAACGGTCTACTCTGGAAGGGTATCTACTTGCGAGAAGGGTGCCTCCAATGTAACGCCAGTGTCCCAAGTCATCGTTACTCCATTACTCATACCTTATCGGACCCTACTTTTGATAGAAGGGTTGACCCCTCAAGTGTATAAACCCCTCAAGTGTACAGCCCTATAGGGCTGACCAGCCAAATATTGCAATATCTTCATTTTTTACGATTTTTGAAGCTATTCAAACTGCCAAAGATCTAAAGCTGTTTAGACGATTTAGAATGGCATAAGCTACACAGCTCTACAAGGCTTTCGGACACAGTGGCCTCTACCCATAGGTGGTATACCATCCAATCTATCTGCCACTTTCTGCTCATCTAGTGTTCTCACCCCCATCTTTAATGTCCATCGCCCATGGTTGAGCTCTTGAGTAGTAACGCGGATAGGCAATCGGATGACTAATCTTAGAACCCTTAGCAGAGCTTGCTCTAGTTGCTTAGATGTAGTTATCTTTGCGCGAGGCTGCGTCTTCTGCGGTGATGCGAGCGCGATTTGACGGCGTCTTGCAGCTGCTTGCGATTCCTCGAAGATAGTAGGTTTTAGGACTTGGAGGCGATCCCATTCCTTATTCCATGCCTCCTTAGCAAGCTGCCGACGCAGCTCATTTTGGTCTAGTATTTTGGCATTGCCATAGTTGCCTTTAGGACAATTAGCTTTGTTTTCCTTACACTGCTGTAATACCATCAGGTCTGCATTAGTATGTTCCTGAATAATAACTTCAACCAATGCAAGACTCGCAGCCTTACCACATTTCTTTATAATCTCCTTAAGATCATCACCCTCATGCACCCTCTTTAGTATCTGTTGAACTTGTAGGGTAGTCTTAGGTGTCAACAATCTTGAACTCAATCCATTAGGCCCAAAATAGTTGAGCGTGCCCTTTGCTAGAGTAGCTGACAGAATCGATACGCTGTAATGCTCAGCTTGGGATTTGGGAAGAGCTAATAGTACGGAGAAGTGGTCGAGAATTAGGCCCGGATTGTATAGCAAAAGCCCTGCTTTCTCCTATGCTTTCTGAATATTTGAAAATGTAAAAGCGCTGGTCCGAGCTTTTTGATACTGCTCTAGGAAATCGACTTTATCGATTGAGTAGCTGGCACCGAGTCGTGTAATACTGCGAATATTTGCTTTGTAAGCAGTTGCCAAAGGAGCGAAAAGACCAATGTCAAGCGGCTGTAAAATATGCGTAGAATGCGGAGGAAGGCAAAGAAGGATAATGTCATTCCGAAGACAAAAATCGACTGCAGCAGTGCTAACATGCGAAGCATGGCCATCAAAGATTAGCAAGCGATACTGGCCTTGTCGCTCAACTGCTGTTTCCTCCGCAAAATATTGAAGCCAAGCAAGTCCAATCTCATTATCAGTCCATCCATTGAGCGTACAAGCGATAGTTACTTCAGGAAATGCGTGAGTCCAGGCGATTTGGTGATAAACGGCTTTGAAGATGATGAATGGCCGAAGAAGCTTGCCTCTACCTGATATAGCTTCAATAGTAGAAACCCACTCCCTGTTACCAGGCTGCGTCATGTATTGCCTCTTTTTATGCCTTGAAATCATCACTTTAACTTTTCCAACAACGCCCTGCATAAAGCCTTTCTCATCCATGTTGTAGATATCTTCGTCCGCGATAGCGTACTTCTACTTAGTTTGTTGAAAGAGTTTAAACCAATCACTGAGGATTTTAGGGTCTTGGGCTATTGCTCGCTCTTTATCCAAAGGAGGAACATATTTGGTTTTGATATCAGGGTGCCGACTAAGGAATTTCTACGGCCAATAAATGCCTAGAGACTTTGAATCACCCTTTACCTAACAAAGGCTTTGAGCTATTGCCTTGATATGGTCTACTTGGCCAGGCCAGCCCTAAGTTTGTAGACGGTAGATATAATTGACCAAGGCAGTTTCTTCTTCAGGAGTTAACCGTTGTCGACGATGTCCGTCTTCCTTCTTTAACGTGCCATTGGTAATACGCTTTTGAAGTGTAGAAGGCCAGATATGATGTTGACGAGCGAGTTTATTAATAGATGTAGTATTGCCAGGCTTTTTCCAAGCTGCACAAGCAAGGTCAATCCGCTCAGGTGTTGCGGGCTTAGGAGGGTCGGAATTAGATGAACAAGAGGTGCTTGGATGGGGGATTGAGGCCATAGGGCCTGTATAAGGTATATAAGTGTTTATAGACGTTCTAATGCAGTCCTTAAGTTAATATAGTTGAAATATGTAGAAGGAAAGGAACTCAATGTTAGGAAATAAAAAAATTCGCTTGCTCAGCCCTATAGGGCTATACACTTGAGGGGTTTATACACTTGAGGGGTCAACCCTTCTAGGCTTCACTACTGCAGCCCCAGCGCTCTTCAACCTACCCAGCTCCAGCTCACATACACCCCTCTTCTTTTTAACCCACTCCTCGCGCTTCGCGATCTGCTCCTCCATTGCTTGTGCCGCTTTTCTCTTCTGCTGACGGGCCTGCTTGAGTTTGCCCATAACAGTTTGGAAGCTGTCCAGTAGCAAATCGCCACACTCTTCGTACTGCTCAATCGTCAACGATGCGAAAAATCCCATGGCCCGAGTGCCCTTGTCTTTCTGAGTTCTGTCATTGAACACCCGTTGAAGTTGGTCGGACAGTGATAGATTACGATCTGGTAGATCGCGCTGAGAGGTTGTATTCGACGCGGCGGGAATGTAATCGAACGATTCGTCCTTTAGCTTTTGGTAGTCCATTTCCGTGAGTTGACTGATACTGTAATCAAGGTCCCGTGAACGTTTACGTGATACCCCGTGACCGCCATCACTAAGGCTGTTGAGAGAATCGGTACGACTACCATCAGGGCTGCTAGCCACTTTAGTAGCTTCGCGTTGTCGAGGGTCCATCTGGTTTCATCGTTAGTCAGAGCATTCGCAATAAAGATCAATAGCGCTCACCGCGGAAGGAGTCGCGTTCTGTGTTTTTGGGGATGATCGCGTAGCTCTTTGATCGTCTGTGGTAGGCAGTGGCTTCGATGAGCCTTTGAGGGATTCTTGTCGCGGTTTGTGCTTCCGATCTTTGGCGTAGCTATCCCACAAATTCTTCTCCGCTCCATAATAGCCCCCTTCGTCGGTGGGATTCGTCACAGACCTGCTACGACGTCTTTGGTGGGAAGGCTGAAAAGATTGATCCTTTGTTTCGAGTGGTCTCAGCGCAAGATGCTGAGTCAGGACAGGTGATAACGCTGGTGATTCCCCCTCTTCGTAGAACGAGGACCGGCGATTTGGGTCCGCTGCCCCATTGCCAGGCTGTAGACTCATGTCTGTCTGCGAGCGAAAGGGTTGTGGTCGATATTGATTGTCGAAGCTATTGTTTGTTCCGTAGGATGAGTTATCAAGGCTTTGCTTACGCAACAAAGGATGTTGGTGGGAATCGACGTCACTGAACTTCGAGTGAAGAGGTCTCGGGTCCAAGTTCCTAATGGACAATGACTCGTTGGGAATTGGTGGGGAAATCGAATACCCCATTGCTTGCATTTTGGCCTCAATTTTTCTTTGCGTTTCTTCCGTATGACCTTGAACCGAGCTATCGTCCTTTGCAGGGATCGCCCTCGTGTTAAAGAATTGGCGCACAGCAGCCATTTGAATGTAACGAACGAAAATCGACTCAGCGATAAAAGAATGTAATTTCTGACAGCCAGCTGTATAAAAGAAAGACGTATTATATAGACATGTTCTGGCAGAGCGCAGAGGAAGGAAGAATGTTATAAGCCGGAGGCGGCGAGGAACAAGCTGATATAAAAGAGAGTGCTGATTAGAGACGTTCTCGACTGAGGGGCTCAAGGGTATCATCTCGCCTTGGCGGGAGGCGGGGGGTGCATCTTTGGGGGGTGTCCTGTGCAGATTGGGTGCATCAAATTTCCAGGCTCCCGCAAGCTGAAACACTGGGGGGTTTTGACATCCCGGGGATACAAAATTTATCCTCCACGTGCCCCTCCGTGCCGTTGTTCGACGTTATATCTATCGCAATATCTGGATTAATTGGGACGCCTCTTACTGCTGAGCTAAATGATATTTTAGCTGCCCAGACAACTGAGGGTTCACCTTTAGGGTTACTGAGTATTCAGCCTCCACAGCCACCACGATGGGATTATCTTCCGATAAGATTTGGAGGATGTGGGTCCTTGACGTGTACTATAGGGGTATTCCGTCCATGCAGGATTTCTTCTGGCGGTAATATAGACTTTCTCTCCGTACCCTGTCTGTGCATACTACCGTATGCCGCTGATAGGCTGGAAGGTCAATGTATATCGAGGGGCTGCCGTGTGACCAGCCGCCGCGAGATTAACGTAGCATGGAGACGGAGAAAAACTTTTGGGTTATCGAGATAAAGCAAATGAGAAAGATCTCTATAACCGCCGTTAGATCAGACAAGGTGCTGGGTATCAACAGGATTACTTGGACCGCTCATATCATTATCACTCGTTCTATTGATCGTTTCCTCACAATTGTATCTATGGAGAAATTTTCGCTTTAGAAAACCACGACGAGCCTTGGCTCAACTCATGCAGCGTCATCTACCCCATATCTTACCATGTCACTTTCGAACAGCGAATCGCGCTGAGACCTTTCGGATTTGCCAAGGTTACTGCGACCTGTATCCACATGTCTAGGCTCTGTCGCAAGTATTCCCTCTCTCACCAGCTCGTCTTTCATTGTATCAGGGTGTTCCACAGAATCCATATGTCTCTTTCTTGTCGTTTCGCTGGAATGTTCACTATCGCTGCGTTGTCCAGCATGCTCGATCCAAGAATGTGGCTTGTTTTTGGTGAGTGGAAAGTGTATATTGGTATCCAATCCTGCGACTCTTTCGCCTCTCATTCTCTCCATAAGCCACTTATATAACGGTCTTAAGGTTGGAATACAAGCAGCAATTATACCAATCTGGACCTCGAAGAGTCGCCACAACCAATTTATGATGCCATCGTATGTTTGGTCAAGTGGCAAAGCCTGATGGTTGAGGACTGTGCGAACCAAACAGCATGCGCCAGTGATGAAGCCCAGACACATCAGCACCCAAAGTCCCATCTTGGTCTTAAAGTCGATCTGCACTCGCCACAATACGAATATTGGGAATGCGGCGAACGTAAAGTCGGAAACCACAGATATGATGGCCTGTGCTAGCACGACGGCGTCTTTGGTTCCCCGTGACATGCATGTACCTTGGTCGTCCCACGCCGCGTGCAAAGGCTGGCACTGCATGATCCACATCATAGTGAGGATCGTATTGGAGAACAAAAGGAAGACGACAGCCCATTGTAAGGGTCTCAGGATTGCTTTGCTATTGGGAATCCGCATCAGGAAGAGGCATATGGAGACTTTGGTCCACATGAGCGTTGCAAATGTCTGAATCCATTCTCCATATGTGTATTTCCTGAACTCTTGGAGATGATGGGGACTAGGATATTGTTGGCGCTTGCCGAAGCCATAGTGTACTTCGACGAAATCGAGACCAGCTCCTATGGTTGTCCCAAGCTATCGGTCTGTCAGCAAAGCGGCAATTAGGGCCACTTGAGCTTTACATACAACAGCTAAAATGATGGTGAAGTCATCCCACCAGAATGAATGAACTATCCAGACACGTGTGACAATGCGGAGGAAGAGAGCGAGAAGGACGAGGACGAGGAACGCAATTGTCAAGCCTAAGATAGCCGAGCCCCAGCTACCCTCGTCGACAGTGGCCATGATTCGGGTTACTCTGGGGTATGCTGGGAAAGCATTCGTAGAAGAGAGTGGACATCGCAGGAGCGTCACTGATGGAAATCTCAGTGCTTGAATGTTCCCACAAACAGGGCTTGTGACCCTGCGGTGGCATTGTCAAGAAGGGGGGCGCTTGCTCCGCAATTCCCAACGTGACGGTCCGGCGGTGTCATTTGGTTGGATCGGTGTTGGAGGATGAGCTCGTTCGCCTCAAACTTTGCTACTTGCCCAATCGCTTTCGTGTCAGCCTAACGTTTCGCTTAGCTTCGACGTAGAATAGCTCACCGCCTACAATGCCTGCCTACGCCACATCAATGATGTATGTCAAGACTTTCTGCAAGGATTTGGCAAATATAAGCCCATATCCGAGGGTTTTATCTTACGTTTCAGCCGGCTGGACGCAAATCGTCGATCTTGACATCGCTGGTTTTCCTAGTATGACACCTTACCACTTGCCGCCTAGAGACCCGCCAAGATGTCAAGTCCGTTGTGCCTTCCTACCTATCCTAGTAGTTTGATAGCTCCTACTGCCTCTCTTTTAGAGCTTGCGTGGCTGTACCAAGGTTGGTCCTTAAGTGGCAATGAGAAGTCGACAGCAAGGACTGGAACTTCATGAAGATACTCGGGATTGACTTCTGAAGAACTATTATCCGGGACAGTCGACTGCACAAATAGGAGAGGCTGTAGATGATAATGCAGGGTCTCTCCCTCGTACAAAGCAGTTCTATCATTACGTATTCAACGATCTTGAATAGTGAAGCCCAAAGGCTTGTTTACAAATGAGTAACATGTGCGACAATCTTCTATTGATTTACATTCATGTTGGTGATCTGTTAGAAGTTAAAGATTGAATCATATAGTTTATGTGCATGTGCTTGTGCTTGTTTGGTAGATTTGAGTGCAGTTGGGATATCTGTGCTGCCGTTAGAACTATGGGGTTGCATGGCTTCTGCCCGAGTACTCTAGCCCCGGCGGGTCGTTCCCTAGATAAGATGAGGCCCGAAACTACTGCACCTTGCTGGGGTGGGTGCCCCCACATTCTGCTCTTAAGCAATAAGCTGACAATTGAAAGCTATTGAATGCAGGTCATCGCCACATCACGACTGTTGCCGTCTCCACCATCTCGCGATTCTTTATATAGCTGAAAGCTGACCACGTGCTTGACAAGATTAGAGAACGATAGGCGCAGAAAGTCGCCGGTAAGTCCTCTTCACATTCCCTGTCTATGTGGAGCCAGGCTTACTCACTCAGTCCGCTTACTCCTTCCCACCTCTATGTTCCTTCGGAGCAATCGTGCTATTTAACCACCATGGCACTTTCCAGTGGGATAATGAGTGACTTCCTCTTGTCATTAGGATATCTGAGCAGGAGTTGTCTCGACCTCCCACCTTGAGCGTTTTCTTAACTCCAGAACCCTCAACTCCAAGATGCGAGCCAACATGCTCTTGCTTGTGCTAGCCAGCACTGTGCTACCAGCCTACAGTCATTCACCCAAACCCCATAAGACCCCAAGTACAACAGCCACGACGGCCACATCATGCTCGCCTCGCAGCATTGCCGCCTGTCCTACACCCTTCGACCCATGTTGCGCATACATCTGCGACGAAGCCCAAGTGCCGTTCGCAGTCTGTCAGCCAACGAATCAGACAGTGCTGGCCGTTTGTTCCCAGTGTCCTTTGGGTCTTGCAACACCCAGCTCGACCAAACCTACAACGACGTCTTCGCATACGATCACTACAGCTCCAACACCGACCTCTTTGTCAACATCTACTTGCACTGGAAGACTGCTTAGCACTGCAGGCTGCCCTGCGCCCTACGATCCCTGCTGCGCATGGGTATGTGAAGAAGCTCAAGTGCCGTATGATGTCTGCTCGCAGACAGATGGGACAGGAGAGTATGCCACCTGCTCGCAGTGCCCATCACCAGCACCAAGGCTGTGAGGGTGCAAGTGGAGGGTGGTCCGTCACAGGAAAGCGTTGGTAAGAAACATTTCAGACGGCGCCACCGATGCTAGAGCTACAATTGGGATGTTCGTGTGAAAGGTAGAGGGACCGGTATTAAAAGTTAGTTTCGAACGCCAGAAAAAAACGTTATTGCAACATCATATATATTCAATGGGATTCGTCTTCTTAAGGGCAAAGCTCTGAGCATTCATATGGACGTGTGTAACGACCCACGCAACCTACCTCATCGTAGCCTTTTCTTTCTAATTATTAGTCTTGCGGTCGACAACATTAGCTAGAAGTCAAACCTAGTTTGAGGGGCTTGCAGGGCTCGTTGACTGGTACAATTACCGGTGTGTCTTTCCGATTTAGTCTCGAAAAGTGATAGCAAAGAGCAAAAGATGGTTGGTTTTATAGGATATCATCCCAGAATATCAACCGTTCTCAACCCTAACCCTAAGTGTGATGTTATTACTTGCATAAATGAAGCTGTAGATCCTGTTTCGAAGAAGAGTTGGTTGGGACCTTTGGTTACCAGCATATCAGCAAACAACTAGATTCACCGTCTATCTTTATTCCTTAGATGTTTTCGCACTCAGGTATTCGGCCCGTCAATTTTGCCGCGGTTTATGTACCGCTCCTAAAGTCTATCAAAAAGAAACAATCTACGACCAATCGACGGTAAATCCGTTCATCGCCAACAATGCAAACGTAGATCCCAGCGTTGGCCTTGCCCTAGCTTGCACAAATTCTCCAGAGTTCGCACCGCTCACATGAAAGCAGTCAGGAAACGGTGCCGTGTTCTTCCCATTATCGAGGAAAGCAACCTCATCCGCGAACAATTTCTTCTGCAAGTCACCTGGGCATATTGCAGTAACCCACATATCCCACATGCCGTTCGCGATGTCGTCCTGACCACTAGCGTATGGTAGGCCCACACTCGTCAGTTGCTTCGAGTACCAGTCACATTGCATGGTGACTGCCGTCTTCGGGAAGATGTTGAGGCCTAGTCATTGATCTGGGAAGAGGTCGAAGACCGTGCCCTAGGAGCTCGCATCATGGTAATTATATGTGAAATGCGTAGCGCTGCTCCCCAGCTGATCTTGTCGAGACCATTTATGTATATCTCGTCGACAAAATTTTGTGCGACTTGCATATAATTTTGGTTCCCGTGACAGCCCCAAAAGCGTTGAGGCCAATTGCGGAGACAAGAGCCAAGTTTGTTTGATTTGCCATTGCTGGAATTGAGTCGACTGTGTCAAGCTGGCTGGATGGGTACAAGCCATTGTTGATGAGGTGGTTGGCGTATTTCTCATAGAGCGCCGCATACTTCTGAGCCCAGGATTTATCGCCAGCGAGCCTTTGGTACGCATAGACCATGATAAAGAAGCTACCTGTGACTTCGAGGATAGTTTCATGCTATTAATAGCATCATCCCAACTCAGTCTTGAGATTATTCAGCACAAGCGAACATCTGTGATTGTGATATGGATCTGTATCGCAGCTCTGTATGGCAAAATCAAGGCGGTTCAAATCGCCTATAGAGCTGCGCGGTGGCTTTTCAGGTCAGCCGGAGACGAAAGTTGCCAAAATGAAGCAAAATTGTCAGAAGCCTTTGATCAAGCTTTCGAAATATCTACAAGAAGAACTTGCATCTTCAATAAGTTATACCACGTTATATGGTGATGCTGCTTCTCAACAGATGAGCATTCTTTTGCCGAATCGCTTTACCATTCTACAACCTCCACCTCCGCTGTCAACCGTACTTGTACTTGATGGCGAACTCGAGGCTGTAGTCGATGGCCTTTTGTCTGAACCTAATCCTGGTATACTGAGCGGGTAGCAGTCTGAAAACAGAGGCTTTGATATGCTGAATAGTGTCTTTGACCAGGAAGGTTTGCTACTGTCGTCGTCGCCTAGTGATGCGTCTATCTGCAAATCGACTTCTATATCGACTTCACTGCTCAGCTGGACACCTGTTTGTGACGCTCCAGGATCCTGGGAGCATACGCCTGCCTCGTCTACAAGTCCACATCAGCGGATATCCATGCAATGGGTAGGATGCTAGCATACCGTAAGCTGCAGTCAAAGTAACAGAGACTTCGGGTAATTTGACAGTCAAGCCGACATCAATTTTTCCAATCTCAATAAGTTCGATACCGAATTCGAGCTCTGGTTGAGAGAATGCGGCAAGAGTCAAGGAAGCTGATTCTTTCTTTATATCGAATAGTGGAGTTAATGAGCCTCCGCCAAATCCAGTTGCTGAGCTGGAGTCTGGTTCCTGTATATTTGCTACGAGCTGTGCACTGTCGGGTAGGCTGGCATGAAGACCAAAGTCTACAGTTGCCGAGCCAGCGAACGATGAGCTGACACCTGCAGAGGGTCAATCTCAATATTGAGACAGCAACAACAGCGAATTTGCTTACCAACAGAGTAGGACAACGTTGCCCCCAGATTGAAAATTCCAGAAACCGAGATTCCAGCGCCAGGTACAGGCGCCGAAAGGAGCTGTTTTGTGTATTGCAGCGAGTCTGGTTCGTCAGTTGAAGTTATCGTCGCTTCAAGCTCGAGCTCGGCCTGGAATCCCTGAGGGGAGGCTGTCAATGTAAGATCCTGCAGATCAAAGTTCTGGACGGAAATATGACCCGTGACTCCGAAGCTGCCCGTAATGAAACAGTTGATGCAATCAAGTGTGAACCGACCCCTGGGCAATCGTTATTCAAGATTGCGTTTGCATATAGATTTGCTCAACACCTACTCGTCATCGGTATATATATTCGTTCGCTGACCTTGCTGCCCAGCACTCACAGGGAAAGTAACGGTCTTGCTAATATCTGCGCTTCCAGTAGCAGCATCGAGGACGTCCTTTCCGACGTTTACGATGTCACCCCAAAATCCTCGATTTCTCAGACGCTGAGGCTGTTGAACCAGAATAGCTTGACCGAAGTCAAGGTCGTAAGTTCCTGCAATATCGGACCATGGGGCTGGCTGTGCGGAGAGATAGGTGGTGAGAGTAGCGCTATTTTCTGTGATTTTAGATATCCTGCCAACGGTGAGCGGATGCACTATGATTCGCTAGCATTCAAATCTACCCACAGGTAAGGCTGTCTTTCGTCATCAGGTCCACACCTGTGCAATTCATAGTCAGCCGCCCTTTCCCAGCGTAACATCGTCAAATGAAGCTGAAAGAGGCAATTACCCCTCATGATTGGCTATCAGTAGAAATTGTCCATCGTCATTCTGGTTGACATAGTTCCACTCCTGAAGTGCATAATTGAAGGCATCTTGTGAGTTGAAGGTCAGGGACATCGTTCCATCATCGCCGTCACAGTCCACAGAAGAGGTAAGACTGTCGAAACGTTCCATGAGAATCAGTAACAAGCCATCAGCAGCGTAAAGCGTCATGTTGGCCAGAAGAAGCTGGCCATTCTCTAAGCTTCTTTAGCTTCAAGTACGATCGATCCACACATGAGTCTGCGCACCTGCTGGGCTACCATAGATCAATTCAGCTTGAGTCTGGGGACTTAGATCCGAGAAATCCTCCGAGTCACGGCGTTGCAGACCAATCGCGATCTCATATTCGTCGACATTGATAGGTCTTAAGACTGTATGTCCCAATGACCTTGTAACGTCAGGAGAACTGGACTGGATCGAGTGTGCAGAGAGGACGAGTAGAAGTAAATTCAGGATTCGAAAACATCTTTGGCATATGGTGCTATTGACAATGGACATATTGGCAATGGAGGCTGATAATTGTGTCTACATGAACTGGATGAAGGCTTGAAGTATGCTCTAGGAAGTAGTATCTTGTTGTAAAGCAAAGAACCGAGCATCCATCTGGTGTTCATGAAGCAAGAAATAGATACTGGTCAAGCCGCTCCCACGAAGAATGTCATAAGCTATGTGAGGCAACCCCAGAGCAGAACCTTTGGAGGCGGACACCATGTACTTGGGTGCGCCAGCTTCATCACAGCCAAAGGAGGCAGAAGCAGAAAATGACGTTCGAAACGCTCTAATTAATCTTCGTAAGGGCTCGCGTATGTTTTTAGAAGGAGGTAGCAATATTAAGGGGCGATATGCACTGTTGCCAGGATATTCAATAACCCATGAACCCTTCGTCGTAATTCGTGCCGCAAAGATCGTTGCATACACGAGCTTGGCAATCATCATGGCGTTGAAACGTGCAGTAATGGCGAGGGTAAGACCACAGCTACGCCGTTCACATTGCCTTGGCATAGCAATAGCTGAATGGTGTGCCGTGGCAATTGGGTGCGGAGGACATTGAAGGGAGGTGCGGGATGGGCGGGATGGTGGGGGCAGAAACTTGGGGAGGACTTGGCTGCTTCATGTTTCACCAGACTGATCGCCAGGCACTATTCGGTGCATTTGCTTGTAAGCAGGATTCTCATTCGTACGTTTATGCTGCCTCAAGCCCAATGGTCGGGAGATGCCGTCAATGATTGCTTTAGAGTCTCTGGAATGTTGAGACCCTCAATAATAGTATCGGCCGATACGGTACTTTGAGTACCCTATTACATCAATTTAAAACTGGCAGTGATCGGTTTTAGTTCGCCGTTCTAGACACGCCTCCAAAGCCTACCAAAACATTGGGAAGATCTTGACTGGTCGAAGTCTGACTGCTGATCACAATAGAAACATGGCTTGGGCCACACGTCAACTGACGGCTTTTCATCGTCCAGAAGACGTATTTCGAGACTCAAGTGTCCCACAAGGAGGGTAGGACGTTATTCTTGATCAATTACGATCTTTTGTATGCGCCATAAGATTCAATGTGTGCCCATTCGTTCCTACCCATGTCTGTCTTTCATGTACGTCTTAATTTTGCGGGAAGACAGATGCTGGTACCGTAAAAAGTCTCTGCTACACAAGCAGCAGAATTTCTGAAAACAGAGGATATTGAACCGCTCCGGTGTTTATTTTCACTTCACCGCTAGAATGAGTAACAATGTTGCTTGCAGCTAGAAGTCGAAGTCACGTGTTCTTGGCAAATTCTTGGCAGATATACGAAGGAAAACTTCATTCTTGCCATCCATCATCAACATAGACGCAAACAAAAACAACAGAAAGCTCCTATCACTTGAGTTACATGCTTTGATATTTGCTCAGTATGCTCTCTCACACAATTGAAAGCTGGTCCGACCAGTACACATCGTTTGCTTTTGCGGTGTACCCAGCTCCCACCTATGCGGTCCTTGATATATATATTTCTACTCCATCAAATCTACGCTACAAATGGAGGGGCTGAAAGGGGAGATTAGATATGAAAGTCAAGAATGTGGCAGGCTGTTTGCTAACATGTCCACATGCGGTCTGGATTGACATTCCACGCGATCTTGCAATTATAATGCTGCTCATATTATGTCTCCCAACCTTCATGATTTCCACCATCACTTAAATAATCGCGCTCTAGTCACGCTCTTTAAAATTGTTTTGCATTTCATATCATTCATTCATCGCGTCCAGCGTTCTATTTTCGCGCTATCAGCGCCCACACAAGATGATCAAATCTATCTTAATCCTTGCACAATGCCTACTACTAGTTCAGAGTCAAGTAACAGTCCGTATACCCCTATGCAACCCTGGACTTGGGTCAGGCACGATATCTGGAGAGCTAGCAGGCGCGACGGGCCTAGGAGGTGAAGGCGCGCCAGGTGGTGGAGGCGTGCCAGGTAGTGGAAACGTGCCAGGTAGTGGAACAGGGGTTGGGCCTTCTTCGTGAGTATTGCAGCAACATCTTATCAAGCATGCGTCACTAACCCGGGGTTTTAGTTCGCACTCGCCATCTGCGGGCGTGCCATTCGTTGTAACACTTCAATCTGCCGGTCAGAGTGGCTCAAGTGGTACTCAGAGCCAACAAGCCGCCCAATATCCCACTAAGCTTGGTGGCTTTTCTTATAACCCCGCAGAGTCTGTACCGTACACTTTAAACAGCGATGGCACACTTTCAACGCCAAACGGTATCTATTCAGTCTCACCGGGTACTTCGTCAGAACCCTTCGTGCCCGGAACTCCTGCTCCGGGTGCTATCACTGGGACATGGTCGATCAATCCTGATGGAACTCTGAGTTGGACCAACCCAGCTTTCAGCGCTCCAGGCAATGCGGCTACCTTCTACGAAGATCCTTCAGGCACTGCTACTTCGGGCATCATCGCCGTTTTCGACGGCTCGACTCCTCCTGCTCCTTACATACCAGTGGAGTTGAAGACGAACCCAGGCAAGTCACCCCATCCATGAGGATTGTTTTTATCACTAACGATTATTAGCATCCAATTACGGGACTGTTGGCACGGTCGACCCTGGAACTGGAAGATCATACTTTGCAGAGTCGTCTGCTGGCTTTCCCTCTGCTCCTCCAGCTTCAGCCACATCTGGGGGAATAGAGGCCAACGGTGGTGTCGGGCCTACATTAATCACTTATCCAGCTCCTGGCGCCACAAGCTCGGATTCGGGCTCGGGCTCAGGTACTAGCCCAGGTTCTGGCACTGGCTTAGGTTCTGGCTCTGGCTCTGGCCTTGGCTCAGGCTCAGGATCAGGATCTAGCCCTGGCTCAGGCTCAGGCTCAGGCTCAGGCTCAGGTGCTTCCCCCTCCCCCTCTCCTAGCACAGGTTCAGGTTCCGGCTCGGGCTCGGGCTCAAACCCTGGCTCAGGCTCAGGCTCAGGCCCAGGCTCAGGCCCAGGCTCAGGATCTGGCTCAGGCTCTGGTGCTTCCCCCTCCCCCTCTCCTAGCACAGGCTCCGGCTCCGGTTCTGGCTCCGGTTCTGGCTCCGGTTCTGGCTCCGGTTCTGGCTCCGGTTCTGGTTCCGGTTCTGGTTCCGGTTCTGGCGCTGGCGCTGGTGGAGTCTCACCGTCAGAGTCTACCCCTGGTGGCGCTGGTTCGCCATCTGCGACTTCCCCTGGCGGAGCTGGCGCTGGCGGTAATGGTGGTGTAGGCCTCCTTTCAAGTCCCGCTGTTGCTCCTTCAACTTCTGCTGCGGGTGGTCCTTCAGTCCCTGCTGGTGCCTCTTCAACGCCTGTTGCTCCTTCAGTAACGCCTGTTATTCCTCCTTCAGTGACGCCTGTTGCTCCTCCTCCTTCAGTGACGCCTGTTGCTCCTCCTCCTTCGGTAACGCCTGTTGCTCCTCCTCCTTCGGTAACGCCTGTTGCTCCTCCTCCTTCAGTAACGCCCGTTGCTCCTCCCCCTTCAGTAACGCCCGTTGCTCCTTCAGTAACGCCCGTTGCTCCTACCGCGACAGCCGGTACGGGAACTGGCACGGGCTCAGGCACAGGCACAGGCTCAGGCTCAGGCACAGGCTCTGGTGGCACAGGCTCTGGTGGCACAGGCTCTGGTGGCACTGGCTCTGGTGGCACTGGCTCTGGAGGCACTGGCTCTGGTGGCACTGGAACCGGCGGCACTGGCTCTGGCGGCTGCGGCACAGTACCAGACTGTCCCCAAAACACTCTATATGCAAATTACTATGCAGGTTGCGGATTCGAAGAAAATAGCACGAACCCCGGAGATCCGACTGGCGACACGACAAGCCCGAGTCTGGTAATTGACCAGTATGGGAGCACGTATGCAGAGAACGACACGTGTGGTGCATTGGATGCGTGCATCGCATCAGCAAATTATTACCTACCCGACCACGTATATCAATCATTCGATTTACACTATATCAACGACAGCGAACAAGCCTCCCAGTCTCAATGGTACTGCTATTTATACCTGGGCAATAACACCGACGGCACCTACTTCAACACTGTACCGACCGAAACATATTTAAACGTTTTTAATGCGTATGGATACTATCTAATTACCGCCCCATCGACATCATGAGGTGTGGCGATTTCTTAAGTGTCATTGTTGGACTTCTTTTTCCTTCCGCCGCGGGACATTCATCGGTTTGACTGGTGCGGGTTTTCTAACATTCACTTGATCAGGTCAGGAGTGGTGGGATGTCACTCATTTGGTCTTTGCGGTATGCAGGACTAAGGGCGACTATAGATGCATTCATATATCTAATGTTATTTCTTTGCATAGATGCGTAGATGCTTCAAAGATCCGTCCCAATGTCATATTAGAAACTATTGCGATTAAAGAGGGAGATTTGTTAAGCTTAAGGGGGCAATACAAACAGCGAAGATATTTCTCATTCTCAGCCTTTCATTCGTTCCATTGTAAGATTTTCCTTTCAGTCGGACATGGATAATAAAAGAACTGCTTGCGCACTTCAGTACCAAAAATTATCGGCCTCCTTGAAATTTCTCTCTTCTCTTCTGTATGCACCATTGCCACATCGACTTAACCTTTAAAGATAGTACAGCGAAAAAAAAAAATTCAGTATGAACCACCTTTTCACGCCCCTTCTCTTCCTCTTCCTCCAGCTCGTCCTCGCCCTACCAAACCCCCCCACCACCCTAACAAACAACAGAACCCAGCTCCTTGCTCGCCAAACCCCCAGCGGCCTAGTCCTCTCCGCTTACACCTACCCCAATTGCGGCGGCGCCCTGTTTGGCGAAGATTACGCCGCCAGCTATGGCTCAAACACCGAAGCGCAAATCAAATCCTATCGCCTCAGCCGCGGTCTCTTTGAAAGAGAACAGCTCGACTTCAGCACGCCGCCGGTGGGGAATCCGAATGATTGTGGGGACATTCCTTGTCCTTGTGGGCTGTTTTATCAGAGTGCGCCGAGGGCGGTGGGGACGGGGTGCCATACGCTTGAGAGTGATACGGTAGGGTGTTTTAGGTTGTGGTTAAGGGATGGGCCGGATGGGTGAGGTTGGATGACCGGAGATGGGACTTGTAGTGTTTGGTAGTTTTTATTGTCAGCAGTTGGTCTCTGGGAGACTTGTTGCACTGTATTATTGGATTTGCGTAATTGTATGTTCAGATGTATTATTTTCCAACTCGTGCAAGCTATGGTTTTGGTGATAGGTCGAGCAGCTCCTTGGCCACCTGGTGTTCTACTCGATAGGAGAAAGCAATGCCTAGGTCGTTCCCTTTAGATCAGCACACCTGCATACCTGCCAAGAGAAGCCAACACAATGCAACCGGCAATAAGACCCAAGCGATTGACACCGTCCACATTGCAGCATTTGCCAAGTTTACACAACGCAGGACCTTCAACCACTGGAGGCACGTTGACGAAAAGGGAGTATTCAGCGGCCACGGCACCCTCATGAATCATGCATACGCAGTTTGTTCTTTGTAATGTCATTGATTTAATTGGAGGGATGGGACTTCAGGGTTGCTGCAGTCTTCGGTGGTAAGCTGAGAGCCGAGCGGCCGAGTGTGATTCGGGTGGTAAGTACGTATGTGATTTCCTGCTGATCGATATGCAGGTCAAACGGTCCTCCTAACGTCCTTGACTTGATTGCAAGGAGTACGGAGTCCAGCATGGTTGTTTTGTCGTCAAAGAATCGCTTGAAATTGAGAGTATTTCTTGCTAGCATCTTACGTAATGCTCACGGACGAAGCTCCGGCAAAATCAGAATTGCAAACAAATTCGCATGCCGCGTAGGGCTGAAAATATGCAGGATATCGGAGCTAGCGGTAGGCTAATGGAGAAGGTTCGACTGGGGTACCGGTGGAGCTCGGAGAGGGAATACGTGAATAAGCTGCAAACAAACGTCATGATATCACTCCACTGAGAATGTCATCCAATTTCGACTGCAATCAATCACACGGAACATGGAACGTCCATTGCCGAATTACTCTCTCCGGCTTTTTCTCCACAATTTTCCAATTCCATCCTCTAGCATCTGTAAACAAATGCGTCATGCACACTACCCGCGACTAGGCACGTACCCAGTCATATCGCATCCATCATCCATGTTCAGATCATCGCATCTGGTAAGATCTCTCCTCTCTGATGCTCCCCGTACTGCTACTTCTACTGCCGTGAGCTTGATCCTTGCTAAACATTCCCTTGAGCCAGTCGCTGCCATGATGAATACCTCGCTTCGGGCCCGTTGGTACAAAAGAGGAGCTTGAGGAGGATGTTTGTTGATGGCTCTTGGCAAGGGTAGCTTGGAAAACTTTCGATAGTCGCCTCACCTTGCATCATCATCCTCCCCAAAATGGATCCAGAACGGCCTCCCATCATGCCATACCGTCTACCGAAGCCGCATAAGCACGAGGAAAGGGTCCTCCTCGTCCCTACTACTATTGGATGAACCCATGACCGCAGCCTTCCTAGAGGTACAGCTCCGGCTGTTCCTGCCTCGTCATGCACCAATGACGCCGTTTGAACCTCCGAGGGTGACGAATGCTCAGCTTCTCGCCACCTGAAGCTATATATTCTTCCTTTGGCCACAGCTGAGACCTTCTTTTACTCATTTCTCAATCCTTTTGAGCATCTTAACCCAAGCTCAAGATGTTTACTCGATCCAGTTTTGCCGCCCTGCTGGCTGCGGCACCAGCCATCCTCGCTGCACCAGCTCCCCAGCTGACACAGGATCCCTCCGCCTCATTCGGGCCTGATTCTCAGGTGTCCTACCAGCCTCAGAGCACAGCTGGTCCAGATTACCCGGTAGTTGTTATAGAGAATGGATATACCAGCGCTACATACCACGGACCCTACACCGGCACTCCAACGACGACAGGTGCCGTCAACGGCCCAACTACCCTCGCGGCATCAATCCCCATGTTGCCACCCAACCCGACAGCAACATACTACAACGCTGAGGGGGTTCCACTGCAGGCTTTCCCAGCTCCATTCACGCCTAAAGGTGGTTTGGGCACCAACGGTACACAGCCGCGGTATATGGTCGAGAGTGATTTCGATTTTGAGTCCATCGCTCTTGGGTTGTACCAAGAATGGATAGAGCTCGACCTCTTCCATGATGGTTTGGCTCGTTTCACAGCTGAAGAGTTCGAGGCTGCCGGTATGACCGCCGAGTACCTGTCCTTGATCGAGTTCATGGCAGACCAAGAGACTGGCCACGCCACTCTTCTTACCAACATGCTTGGTCAAGCCGCGCCCAAAGAGTGCGTCTACAACTACCCCTACACCACTGTCCGTGAGTGGCTTGACTTCATGCAGCGTTTGACGCGCTTTGGCGAGTCTGGAGTCTGGGGTTTCATCAACCATCTTGATTCACGTGAGGTTGCTCAGCTACTGGCTCAATCAATTGCCACCGAGGCTCGTCAGCAAATGATCTTCCGTCAAATGAGTGGTCTTACCCCAATGGATGTGTGGTTCGAGAACGGCTGGCCCCAGTCGTGGGGTTGGACTATGCTTTCTCAATATATCAGCTATTGCCCAGAGAACCAAACTAGGCTGTAAGTGACTCCCCTTTCTAGCACCTCTTATCTGAACGCACGCTGACTCGATGATTGATAGAGCATGGCAAAACTTCCCTACCCTCCACATCTTGAATAATGCCAACATCAACCGCTACTCGCCCAATGACACTGCTCAGGATGGCAGCGAGAATGTTGGCTCTCGGATCGCTGACCCTTCGGTCTCCAATATCACGGGAAGCTGTGAGAACCTGAATGTTACTGGACATGGTTGTGGACCTAGCATTGCCCACAACAAGTCCGAGCCCCTCAGCTTCCCCGGCAAGCAGGTTCTCTTCGAATGGGATGCCCCCGGTCTTGCAGTTGGCCCCAACAACTCCTACGTCACTTCGACAACTGCTGGCACTCCCGCATTCGTTGCATGGAGTCAACAGCTGAATCTCACATACACACCACTGACCGTGACTGGTCAAAACACTGGCTACACCTTCCAGCCAGAGGGCTTCGTCTATGGCAATGATGGTATCATCAACGGTACTATGGCTGTTCTCCTTACCGACACTGACCTCTTTGTCACGCCATTCAACGTGTCAATGATCAACCCTCATGTTGTGGCGCTTGGTCTTTACCAAGCCGGATAGAACAGTTTGCATATCCAGAGATTATGTAGAATGGTGAAAGGGGTGGAGAAAGATCGAAAAGTTGCATAGTACACCATACCATAATGTCCCCTTACGATTGTATTACATACCTTACCAGACTCATACCCAAAGTATATATAGCATATAGCAGCTATCAAATTATAAAGCTAATCAGAACGCAAATCTTCTTGTCCATACACAACTTGCATACACTGAAGCTTTCTGCCCTACCGCCTAGCTCATTCTAGAAGACAAGCATGCTTGTTATGTGATGTGTACCTATTCATGGGCCTTATTAATTCCATCCACCGTTCCTGTGCATCTCCTCTAGACAATCAACAGGTAAACCCACCGTTATACCCTAAGAATTCTAAATAGAAAGAATAGATCCAAAATCGCGAGAAGGTAGCTAGAATGCTGTGGAAGTATGCCACTAGGAACATAAATGAAAGAAACATGAAAAGTTTCAACGAGGCAAGCCCGGCGAAGCGAATCAACACGATGATAGTGAGTATGGCATTATCCTTCATGCGGACTTGCGTATATTGTTCGGGAGTATCGTTCCATTTTGGTTGCTATGTTGTATAACTTACGCATAGGTTAGGATTGGCTGGTGCACAAGGGTAGTTCGCCTTGACTTATTCTAGCTGATGTTTACAGCTTCTCTGGGATAACCGACGATTGCACAGCTTTGTAGCCAACTTATTACATTGTAAAATTTCACTTTTAGTCCTATCCAATGAAATTGCCATTGGCACATATTAAACATACAGCTGCTGCTTGAGGTGATTACTCGCTGTACACGATCGTACACTGAGGATTCCTCCCTTCTAAGTAGTCACACAAACGCCGTGCCCGCCAGCCACCAAATCTTGAAAAATTTGCCCAAGTTGAAGATCCGAAAACGTACATGGGCGTGCTATAACTCTAGCTCGCCCACCCACGGTTGTTGAAGATATCATATTCAATCACCAGAGTCAGAGGGACAGCTTGTGAATCTCTTGTTGGAGGGTTTATGGCTGTCCATCCAATAAGAGAGTCGTCTGACATAGCAAGGGAGGTTACTTTGTCAAGTCAACCACGGGCTTCTCGACCGGCGGTTTCCATCTGAATAGCATGGTCATCTACAACACTTATTAGCCAAGGTCCTCGAAGCCAAGGCATCGATTTCATCACGTACAGATCTTCCCCCCCCATGAGGACTTAACGTGTACTTCAAGTCCCCCCGCCAAATGAGAACGTCTCCCGGATATAGTACGTCTTTGAAGCGATAACATTGGTCCATAGGCGTGCAGTGGGGATTTTTGTTTCCGTGCGACCCGCCATGGAGGGAGAATAAACCATTATCGAAATGTAAAGCCGTCAACGCCACCATCACATATAAAACTTTCGGGTTTGCTGTCAGCATGGTGGAATGTCTGGCGTGGCCGGGATCGGCTGCGGGAAGATATTCGGATACATTCATAGCCATAGGACGCTTTTGAGATTCGAAGGATGGTGGATGGAAGTCGTGAAGATCTCGGTAGCCCTTAGATTATGTCAGTGTCAGAGAGCACAACGCGTCCAAACATGGAGACTGTAGGAATAGAAGTAAGACAAGACCAATTGTGGTAGAGAAGTGACCACAGCAGTGGACTTGACCGCATAGGAATTAAAATCTGACTCGAAGAACAGCAACGAGCTTCCAAGTGAAGGGAGATAAGATAAATGAACACTCACGTTCCCCATAAACTCGTTCCCCATAAACTCGTCCTTGACCCTGAGCGCTTGAGGGAACAAGCCGAAGACTTTGTACGTAGCGTCTATCCCAACTTCTTTCATGCCGCCGTCTAGGATGCTAGCCGCCGCCTGTGCAACTTCAGTTGGAACGGTATTACGAAGTACTGTGAATCCATGCACGTCGACAGTGTATGTGCGTGGTAGTTGTGTGTTAGGCATTTGAGGTACGTTCGTTTGTTTTGCGTAATGAACGGTGGGCTGCTGAGACCGGTATGGGAGCGTTTGTGGGAGTGCTTGCTGAGGTCGAGGCGACAGCGGTTGATATTGTGGATGCAAGTGTTGTCGCTCTCGTCGCGAATGCTTCTTGGACTCGATCTGATGCGGTACAGGATGAGCGTCTTGTTGAGGAACTTGTGGAGAATTTCCGGGCGAGGATGCGCGTCGTGGCTGGCCGGTACCACCCATCACGGTGTCTTCTTTCAAAACATGGCCATCATAAGGCTTGCGATGACCTCGTGGTGATTCGATGCCAGGCGAATTGGAACGCCGCCGGCGCCGAGCCCTCGAAGAGGAGCCATCGTTGCTTCCTATGTCTTCGGGGACACCAAGCGGTTGTGCGGTATTTGGCGAGTACCCATTCGAGCATATGGTTCCGAGACAGGATATGTTGCATGAGTGGTCATGTTTGGTAGAGGTTCGCATGTAAGAATCATGATGGCCATTGTGGGTAGTTGCAACGTTGACAGCAGAGAAGGAAGAGGTCAGGGAGGCAGTCGTGGGACTTCGCTGGCTTGTTGAGGCTAGGCCGACGAGAGCTTCCACCCCTTCTCGCTCGTGGGAGTGGGTAGCAGGAGGCAGGACAGGAGCGTATGGACGCTCTACGAGAGAAGCTGAAGCAGGCGCATCTGCCGTCTTGCGTATTGCGCTGATTACGGGGGGATCGGCGGAAGGTGCAGCGGGCGGGACCGGCTGTGGCCTAGAGCGAGGGCTAGGGTTTGTTTGGGTGGGTGTCATCACGACTGTGTTCAATGACATCGTTTCCTTCTTGGGGGCCATTTGTTCCTCGTGAAGGAGTCTTCCTCTTCAATTAATATTCAGCATCAAGTAGAATCAAAAGCAAGAAGTAGATTTTCTCACCAGCAATTTATATCCTGCTTTGTGAACCTGACAAGGCAACAGCGACCCTGAATTTAATACGATCCACGGACTCGAGGACCCCTGCGTGTGTAACAATCACTCCTGGAGCAGCTGATCTCTTCTCTGACATTCTATACTAGATACCGAGTAAAGTGACACTGTTAGGGAGCGTGCTACCTGTGACACAAAAGTGAACATTCGGCACGCCTCCGAACTTCCACTCCAGAATGGCCTCCAGCGGCGACTCAAATCCCCCCTCTGACCCATCCATGCTCCATGGACACGCCGCGTACGTTGCCGCTGCTGCTAAGGTATGATGAAAATCACAATCTCGAACCTCATTTTTGTTGCAATCTTACTACCTATTTGCAAAATCTGGCTTATCTTCCACAAAGCTAGAAATCTTATTTCTCTGTTGATTCTATAATTGTAAATTCTACCAATCTCAAAGCAGCGAGCCACAAGTGGCAAATGCACTGGACCTATGATTGGCGCATAGGTCCGATTTTGGTGGGGACTATACGCTCGCCTTGGAATCTCTTATTACACCTGCGTTAAACTTTCTATTTATTGACCAATAAGCGGGATTGCCAAACAGTCATTATGCGTATTACCCTGTTTTACCACTGCCGTGTGATCTGTAGCTATAACCACTACCTTTGTGTTAGCAGACTCCATCAAGGAGAATATCGCTGAGTCCTATGGAACAGGAAACAATCGGATCGTACGCCTCCACCGATATGCAAAACGCGGGCGCTTCGGATAAGCAAGCGGCTGTAGAAGAAATGAGAGCGGCAAAGCAAGCGTCTGATGAGCAAGGAGGTCAAGTGAGCAAGAACGAAACCCTGGGCAAAGTCGAACAAACCCTTGGCGGCGTGACCGGGTGTGAGGGTATGGAGGAAGAAGGAGCAAAAAGGCAGGCTTGAGGGCAATCTTGAATATGGTTGGGAAGAATTATAGCCTTTGAAAGGGTCCTGTATTTGATAATCGTGAGGAAGGGCTTATGATCGCTGATGAATGAGCATACGGGTTTACTTTCACTTTCACTTTGTAATATCTAGGGCAAGAACGACGATGCAAATGAACAGTCTAGACACACCCTTCTGAAAAGGACGACGGGCCGCACCGACATGCACCTTCACTTGGTATGCTCTGAAACGGAACCAAGTAGCTATTTTTATCTCGGGCACGTGCGGATTGTACAGCCGGGCCATGAATAGCTGGGGTACTAGAATGCGATCAAGAAGGAGCAATGGTGTGGAACTCTCAGAATCGCGTTCATCCATGAAGCCATGCTCAAGTAGAACTCGAGGCCAAATTGCACCAAGGTGTTTCCACATACTCTGCTGTCTTGGTAGAAAGCACAATAGCATATCTGGATACACGCCAGATTGTGCACTGACAAGGCATTAGTGCACTGGAATTGAGTTTTTTACCCAGTGAAATCATTTGTGATTGTATGACAGCCTTCGATAACAAGGAGTGAAGCGGATGAAGATCAATCGATGCAACTGCATAGCCTTGTCACTGCCGCCATCCGCATACGTCCCACTACAGTGTGCCAAATGCTCGGACTTCAAATGTGAAGCGATCTTAGTCCTACAGTCGAAGTTTTTCCTTAACTCTGCATCGCATCCATATCCACTTCGCCCATGGTTTGTGTATATGTGACGTCATCGCGCCTCTCGAATCCATTTTGCATCACAAACAACATCCACCTTCAACCTTCGACCGTCCTGGCATCATGCCGTCACATTGGCCAAAGCCTGCTCTATTTCTAAGTCCACGTCCGTGCGTAAGGTCTCACTGCCTGATGGAGCGCAATCTTAAGGCGGACCTTGACCGCCGGCGCAATATTTCTACATACGGTTATGTTCAGGCCAAGTCTCTTGTATACTCCAAACACGGTTCCCCACAAGACGTTCTAGAGTACATTTCGCCTGCTCCACTGCAGATAGCAAATTAGCCAGCTGACCCACTACCGCCCGCAGCCTCCACACACACTCCATTTCTCCGCCCCACTCATCCCTCCTGACCCTTCGCACCCTCGCCTCCCCCCTCAACCCGGCCGACATCAATCAAATTCAAGGCACCTACGCCACCCTTCCCGCCTTCTCGTCTACTCTCGGCACGCCTCAACCCTCCGCTGTCCCAGGAAATGAAGCATGTTTCGAAGTTCTCTCGGCCGGATCTGGGGCCAAGACCGTCCAGAAAGGTGACTGGGTGATCGCGCGACATACAGGATTAGGAACATGGCGCACGCATCTACAAATATCGGAGGAACACGTGACAAGGGTGGACAAGGAAGGGTTGCGGGCTGAGCAGGCGGGGACGGTGTCTGTGAATCCCGTGACGGCGTATCGGATGTTGAAAGATTTCAAGAAGCTAAAGGAGGGGGATTGGTACATACAGAATGGGGCTAATAGTGGGGTGGGGCGAGCGGCGTTGCAATTGGGGAAGAGGTGGGGCTACAGGTGCATTGCGGTGGTGCGAGGAAGGCCTGGTGAGGAGGGAGAGAAGTTGAAGCGTGAAATGGAGGAGCTGGGAGCTACGACGGTTGTGAGTGATGAGGAAATAACGGCGAGGGAGTTCAAGGAGCGGGTGAAGGAGTGGACAAATGGGGGAAAGGAGGAGATTAAGCTCGCTTTGAATTGTGTTGGTGGAGACGCCGCGATGGCCATGGCGAAGGTGCTGGGGGAGGGGGGTTGTATGGTTACGTATGGGGCTATGAGTAAGAGTCCTATGAGGGTGGGTGCTAGTATGCTTATCTTCAAAGATTTGAGATTTGAAGGCTTTTGGGTGTCGAGGTAGGTGGTTTGGAATCATCTTTAAAGGGCGTTGCTGACTCTAGTATTTGTGCAGATGGAGTGATCAGCATCCGGAAGAGAAGAAGCGGACTGTCGATGAAATTCTAGATTTGATAAGGAAGGGAGAGTTCAGAGATGTGCCTATGGTGGATGTGCCCTGGAATTGGGATACCAAAAAAGAGGATCTTCTCGATGCAGTGCAAGGCACGCTGGAAGGTTTCAGGAAAGGGAAAGGAGTATTCATATTCGGAGACACCTAGTGTTCGGTGTAGTTCCTATACAATCCTTTCGCGCCGTCGATAATATTCAAGACTGCCTGTACTAACGCACCATTTATTCATGTGTTGCTCCATAGGATACGCAGAATTCCGAGGCAATGGATAACTACCAAACAGCAAAAAAGCCTGCGGAAACCCAAATCACTTGAAAGCTGGCAGTTTCCAATTATTTTCAATTCAGACTGGGAACTTCTGGGTTCCTGCAATCCTAGTATCGCGCATTGAAGAGCTCTTCATTCATAAAACAGAATATTCACTATTAGATAAAGGTATCGCTTTCTTCTCGTCAATTTCAAACGCTTGTATATAGCACACTATCAGCAGTGTCAAATCCAATCCTCGATTTCTACTATACTTCCCTGGCGGTCCTTCTGAGCTACAGTAGCTTAATATCCATGGTTTTGTGATGCCCAGTGTGTGTCACGTTTGGTATAATCGTCTTCAGCGAAGAACGAACTAGCTAGTAATTCAGAAGTTGTCATAACAATTGTAGGTGAAGAATACATTGCACAGCGAATCGCGTTCAAGTAGTTGACATGTGCTTCCTGACGCTCCACCCCAGAGTGCTTGTTGCAGAGAGGACAAGAGAATTGAATGTGCGAGCACAGCCAGCTTACAGCCATTGCCGTTCCCAGTCCTAACAATCCGACCTCGGATTGAAAGCAATTGTTCATGTGGACTCACCTTATCGGCTTATGGGTTGTGTGGCATGACCGATGGCTTGGAAACTATTCAATGTCTACAATATGCCACAGGAACTCTGCGATTGCCGGCCCGTCAATACGACACCAAATTTCGTTGGTACAAAGTCTTTGGAAATCCTGCCATACATGTACACACATCGGTCGTCCGTTGCTACTCCCCCTTGGCACGATTCATGGGACCCCAATCCGGTCGCGGATTGAACTGATACCTGACCATACGCTTGCCTTCTGGCTCCTTTCCAAGCTTTTCATCAAAGACGATCTTTAAATTGCTTAGAGAGACTTCGCACTCTTTTTGGTCAGAATCCTTGCCCAGTTCCTCGCCATGGTTTGGTAGAACCACTCCTCCATCTTCTCCATGGATTTCTTGGGCTTGGTCTTCGGGTTCGCCGTCCATCTTTGAGGTCCGATAAAGGGCAGCCTCAACATGGTCCCTGAAACCCGCCATGTCCTCAAAGTCCGGGTTGTCAATTGCCTCCCTTATCTGTCTCTGGAATTCCATAACCTTCGCCCTTGATCTATCCTTCTGCATGATAGCCCAACAGGCTGTGCCTTTCTTGATGGAGTCTTTCTTGATCGGCGACTTTTGCCTGACCCATTCCCTCATAATCTCCCAGATAACGCTCCATGGCGCATCAGTGGTCATACTACCCGCCTTTGTATGAGAGCGCGTAACACGGTAGCCGAGATGCTTGAGAGCACCACGAAGTGCTGCATCGGAGGGCGCGACGCAATGGAGGACTCTGGCAAGGGACGACGGGTGGAAGAAGAAGGGGTGGTTTGAGCGGGCGACAGGATTGACCGTCGGTATAGGTCGGTCCTGTAACGGCTTCGGACCTGTCACAGGTGTGGATGAATCATCAAGATGCTCGTGGAGGGCGAGGTTGAGCATGCCTTCGATTCGAGGTATGGTGCCGTAGATGTTTCTATCTAACGATGGGAGCATATCCAGAATGCGCTGGATGAAATAAGGGTTGTGAAGAGGACCACCCCACATAGGCCCGGCTTGATGTGTTTTGAAGCCGCAATGCTCGCAGAGCATGTTCGCACACGGCGCAAGCGCAGATGTGTGGGTGTAGAATATATCTCCATTCTTCGCCTTTTTCTCTTTTAGACGTGCAAAATGTTGGACAGACCATGCACCACAGCCCACATCACAATTATAGACCATCATGGTCTTACTGGCGAAAAATTTAACATCCGCTGGCGAGCGATGGATTCGAACAAAGACGCGGATGTAGAAATCGATAGAGAGGGAGAGGAGAGGTTCGATAGCGATGCCATAGCGTGCCGCGGAAGTCGCAATAGCATGGAGGATGAGACGTAGACCTCCTTCATGAGCATGTGCACCTTTCAGTGGCAAGCCTCCATATTGCGAGTATGTCTTTTCAAGATAGCCTAGAGATGCGAAGACTCCTGAGTCTGTGAATGTAACGCAGAGAAGGCCGCCGTCCGCTAGTGCACGTAATGCGGCATCGAGAAAAGGAGCAGCAGTCCCGTAGGGGTCGAGGTCGATTACGTGGTACAGGCCAGGACCATCTTGTCCGCGAGTAGCAGCACGACGCATATGTTCGATGGCGTCGCCTGTGTTGGGAATAACTTTGTCCGACACTTTGTTGTACTCTACATTCAGCTTGATGGAGGCTGAAGCTGAGTGGGAGAGATCGTTCGCTGTTATTAAAGTAGCCATTGGAATCTCTTTGGCATAGCGTAAAGCTCGCAAACCCGTAGCGGAAAGCGCGTCGAGAATTCGAAAGGAGGGTGGCTTCGGGGGGTTATTCTTATCTTTTGTCTCGCCATCAATACCCGGCACCCCATCTTCTGCCTGACCGCCTGTGCCTTGGTCTATTCCTTGCGCTTGGCCATGGCTCTCGGAAGATTCTAGACGCGTAGGTGTAACAGCCTGAATTTCACCAGCTTCGCCAGCTCCCACGAGTTTAGCCTTCTGTGTGCTCCTCCTCTCATCTTCATCTGCACTTAGAAATTGTACAGTATTAGCAGCAGCAACCAGCGCATCATGGCTTTCGGACCCAGCATTGGCCGTGTCTTCCTCTACTCTTGTCCTGTCCACTTGCGCTCTCTTCCTTTTTTGGCCACGTTGACCGCTTTTAGCTGACTGCTCAAGCCTTCTTTGATATTTGGCCCGTCTGACAGCAGCCAAATCATCGCCGAATGCCTTGATCGCTAGCACGCTGAGGTCGCGGTTGTATTGCTGGATAGGATTGTAGAAGACGGTTTGGGCACTTGAGGGTTTCCACAATGCTGTGTCCTTCGGCAGCTGGAGTTCTAGGATTTCGGCAGTACCCTCTTTCGCAGTCCTGTATAGCTTTCCATTGTAGGTTATTTCTGTTAATGTATCTGTAGACGAGTTAGAGGGAAGTGCAGCGCTATCTGAAGGAGGTAAAGAGCCCATTTTGAGACGATGCTTGCAAGAGCATGATGTTCCAATCGCTCGAGTATGTGATAGTGAGATTTTGATGTAGATACTGTTAAGAATCTCACACCGTGCGGCGCTCAGAGATCTGAAATTTGCCAGCGTGAAACCAACTGCTGCTGTGGAAAAGAGTTGGTGGAGTGGAACCCAGCGACGGTTGACAAGGGTTCATTGCCAAGACCTTGAATCAGAGAAAGACGCGGGGACTTCAGCCTTTCCCAAGGTACTGTTGGATGCTACAAGAACAGCATGAAGGAGCACGCTCTATGAACAATCAGCCTAGCTATTGAAGAACGGCCCGTATGTGGGATATGCAACATTCCAAGCGCTGGGACGTTGTCGTAAAATGAGCCTGAGCCATATTCGGGCTAGAGCATCAAACTAGGTCATATAAGTTTGTAACGTCAATTGATTATCGAAGACACTTTGGCCGAGTGGTTAAGGCGACGGCCTGCTATTCTAGCAGGACCAAGTGTGATAGCCGTTGTGTTCGCACGCGCAGGTTCGAATCCTGCAGGTGTCGATACGTTAATTTTTTGCTTCCTTGCCGGAACCTTAGCTTGGCTAGACTAATTCTTCCAAAGAAGTTACATATGGGATGCTCTCTTTAAAAATATAATTTGAAGCCTCCTCCACGACCTCATCCTCTTGTCATCGTTTCCCGAAAGTCTCTAATACTTCGGGCAGCTTTGCAGCCACTCTTAGCATATCTCTTGCCCGACTGAGGTAGCCTCGAAGCACGAATCCTTGCTCATGCTGCGCAAGAGAAGTGATGTCTTTTACGGTAGAATCCGAGCAAGCCGAGCAAGCGTACACATCGCTACAACCCTCTTTTGACCAATGTAGACTCAAATGCTACATAAAAGTTTTCATGACTTGTCCAATGAGGATATCCACACAAAATAAGTCCTAAACCAGTTGAGAGAGATTTCATTGTTGAATCCTGAGCACAGGCGTGTAGTAGAATTGACCATTTGTCCATGCCGGCCCCCGAAGAGTACAGAAGTCTTCATACATCTAGGAACGAAACCCTGCGTCCTGTTGATCCTTATTATATAAACACTGAAAGAAGGAGAATGACTCGGAGCAGTACTCGACAAATTCACAGCGAACAAGGTACTAGAAGAAACCAAAATTCGGCAATCTTGTGCACTCTCGCAGCGGTGTATCGAGCAGAGTGCACCCCTTGACCTCTGCTCTCGATTTTCCCTAACATTAGCCTATAGATGTTCTTCGAACTGTTGCCGGAAATTTTCTTTCGTCACTTACTGATAAAGCTTAGCCCTTGGCTCAAGGAAATCGTGCGAGGCGTTCACAAAGAGCATATATACAGCAACTCTGCTGCTCAATATTCATTCTTCGACTTGAGATGACTATCAAAGTGGAAGCCTAATTATTATATGCTCTACCAAATAAGACATAAAACTCATCCCGAAGCGAAATACTCAATGTCGGACATCAAAAGCACGTATGCTTAATGCCAAGCCAGCTTCGTCCGCTGTAACGTTGGTGTAGTTTTTGCCGCTTTAGGAGATGATTGCTTACTTACGCCTGCCAGCACCTTGATTTGAACAGACAGAATGTTGGAAGCATGTGACAAACATGAATGCGACGTTATTATACGTTGCGGCTTCCTGGCCAATTGCAACTGGGCGCAAGACTCCAGAGCTAATTCGTATGTTCCACAAATCATTTTGCCGGATGTTGTTAGGATTGTACCCTTTATACAAGATAGGCGATGATTGTTCGATTTGCGTGCGGTTGCTAGACTTATACCCTTGTATGCGGCGCTAAAATTGAAAATGGCGAAAAGGGATGGTGGAGAAAAGGCAATGCAGAGCGTCGTGATAAGAATTACTCCGAGAGATGGTGCGCTTCTAGCAAAAGTTGTTGAGTCTTATCTTGCGTTAGGTCACACATGCTTAGAGCCGCTTTTAACATCCTGCGGGTATGCTCGATACAAAAGCTGGATGCCCTTGAGTTGAAGAGACTCACCATTCCTCGCTTGGTCGACCAAGATGGGGTTACCCTTTGGGCTCCTCATGCTTATTCTTGCCGCTTTCGGCTACAGCAGTTCTTCGTATAACACAACTCAAACAACTGACCGCACTTTAACTTTTATTCCTGCGAGTAACGAGAAGACAGACTTGGAATACAGATGTAATAAACAGCCAATACATGGACCAGATAGACGGCCTCCGGCTGAAGACTGTGCTCTCAGTATAGGACGACTTCCTGACGAGGGTACGGAAGAGCTCTTCCACGTCGGCGGCGATGCGGGCATCTACCGGCTCCCATGGATATTGACGACCTTTGACTGCCGATTGACGGTCGATATTGATAGGTTCTTCATTGCAGACACGTACACCTGGCTTGGCGTAAAAGAGGCTGCCCTGTACCTAACCTATGCCTGCCGAAGCCCCACGGATCCTTCTCGTACCGGCGGATGGACTATGATAGGAAAGCTTGGCAGGATCAATATCTCACTGGCCGCACCAGTATTTCCAACACTGGTGCAGAGTTCTAGAAGTAACAGCTCAATCGGACCAGCGCAGAATTTTGTCAATGGGACAGCGACCGAGTGAAGGCATGTTGGATAAAGCATATAAGTCGTGGTCCCTTAGTCATTCATATCATGATCGCGCGTCTTAGAAGTTAGCATGATGTACGCATTGTCGAGGCTAGAGGAGGTGCTGGAATTGGCAAATCCGACAACACGATTCGGGTCAACCCGGGGGCATGGATTGAGTCATAATCATGGAATAAAGAACCCTCTCCGAGAGAATCACACGAATGGTATCAGTTCAATAGAAGCGAGCAGTACTTGACAGGGATCTCTCAGTCTTCGCATAGCTGTGCAGATCCCATGTGGCTAATTCCAGCGTCGATTTACTGGTCCATCTATCACGTGTTGAAGTCGCGATCTCTAGATTCGTAATCAACCAGTTAGGCTATAGATCCACGTAAGCGTAAGCAATCACTTGATCCAACACTGGATTGCACCGAGATGTGTTCGAGATACGGTGGTGGCATACGCGTGTCATAGACAGACTGGGTGGCAAGTATGTAGCTTGTTCATGGTAGGCATCCCAGACACTGATATTTCCGGTGTATATCAAGTGTTGGTCGCGAAGCCGGTGATCTACGGGGCATAGCAAAGTTTCGTCAGGTATTGTACCCTCATGTTGCTCTGCGTCGAGAGCAGCTTTACCCAGACTACTGCGCCCTAAAGATAGTGCTCCTTCGGGCGGGGAACTGGAATCTCTCGCCTAAATCTCCGCTATGCTTTAGAATACATTAGTGCTCAACAAGACCCCTAGACAAGCAGGAAGGGGCCCTGTCGGAGCTTAGGGCTAGGCTTAGACCCGCAGGGCTCGGCGCAGATATAGAATCAACTTGTCGCCACTACTGATTGCAATCGAGGACCAAGACTTTCTTCTGATTTTCCACAAGTTTAATTACAAATGCCAGCGATGCAGTCTTTAGCAGGGATGTCTACAGCTTAGATTCGTTGTTGTGGCTGGATAATGCCCTCATTTTGTCAGCTGTCCTGGCTTATAATTTGTCGCAAATGGATGGACGATTCAGATGGATAAACACTGCATTGCCTGACCTGATGAGCTCTATGGAAGGACGCGATTATATACATAAAGCTCCGCAGGGTAGCGGCCATGGATTAGGGGTAGAAGGCGCTGGAATGGTGAAAGATATAGAAAATGAGATGGCTGATCTAAGATAAGTAAGCGAGTGAATGACTATTTTGCAACATAATTCTATAATAAAAGCGGCGGCCAGCTTAACGGTCAGTAAAGACGAGCCAAACTATCAAACCTGCCATCTCGAAGATGGAGCACGAGGCAGCAAGCGAGAAAGTGCCAGCTCATGAGAGTGCCGAGATAGCTCTCTCCACGCTCGACGGAGGACGTTTGAGCACAATCTTGTCCAGACTGATATCATGAGAACAATTCTAACTGAATCTCTGTAAAGCTCTCGTTACAGTTGACATGGGAAGTTTATCCCTCGCGATCTTGTAACACTTGCATGCAAGAATTCCATGCATGTCATTAATGTCACGCAAAATTTCGGCTTAACCAACGCCGCTGCAACGCCGCTGGCTTAGATGATGGTCCTTGTGTGAGCTCTTGAAGTGCCCGCTAAAACTAAACTTCGGAGTTATCTGGCCCTGGGAGTGCTGGGGAAGTCAGACCATGACCATCAAGCGTCACATTCCAATCTATAGGGGCTCCGCCTTGTGCTGCCTCAGCTTCGTCAAAATTAACATGTCGGCCTCAGCTTTCATCCACCATCATATCCCCCCCATCATCAATGAAATCCTCATCATCGCTATCTCCCTCTTGATCCAAAGAGGACTCCGTCGAAGAGGCCGCGGAATCGGCAGGTTCATATTCCGGGATTTGTGACAAATCGACCACTCGCATCCATCCTCCTTTTTCGTCCAAGCAATGGCAGTTGCCATCAGTCTCATTGTCGGCTTCGATTCCCCACCGGCATTCGCTGCATCGCCAATCTCCGTCCACGTCGTCAAATATAATGATGTCTTTCCCCACCTTGCTCTCTGTTATATCTGGATCACACGTCGGCGCACACCCCGCTAACTTTATCTTCACCGCACCCCTGACAGACTTCGAGGCAGCGGAGACAATCTGTTGCAAAATAGTCATTCACTCGCTTACTTATCTTAGATCAGCCATCTCATTTTCTATATCTTTCACCATTCCAGCGCCTTCTACCCCTAATCCATGGCAGCTACCCTGAGGAGCTTTATGTATATAATCGCTTCGTTCCATAGAGCTCATCTAGTTAGGCAATGCAGTGTTTATCCATCTGAATCGTCCATCCATTGCGACACAATCTCTAACAACTTCCCCCTCACAGCTCTTGCAGAAGCCACAGTGACCGTAGGGGCATTTGCCGTCAAAGAGCGCTTCTCCGCAAGAACAGTACCAGCTCCCTCCTTCACCATTGTCCTCATCCCATTTGAAAATTGTCTCGTAATTGGGTTTGTGATTGGAGTCGGTTTCCAAGATGAAATTTGAGGCGCATTCCTCGCTAGAGGATGGAGCGTAGATCGGGTCGACTTCGTCTGTGTCTCGCTCATTGGCTCGCTCCTTGGCTCCCTCATTCGTTTCCAGAGCCGTGGGAGCTGGTCTAAAACTATCAGACGTGGACTGAGCCATCACCTCGATGGTGGTGCCAAGACTGCCATGAGCTTTATGTTGTAGTGCTGCAGCTGTTTCTTCGGTCGAAGATCCTAAGATAAAAACCATGATGAAACGGAGCCATCGCGAATTTCTAGCAGTGGCAGTAGTCTGCAAAGCCTCAAATGAGTGCTCTACAGGCAACCCGCGAGCTTGAAGATATGCTACTCCGACCTCTGTGTCTGAGATAGTGGCATCGTTGATTCGAAGCTCTTCGTAGGCGGCTCTCGGAATTAAAGATATGTGTCCAGATTGCTTCTCCATGGCAAAGCCTTGTTGAGATTATCCTCTTGGATCATTAGGTGTTGCAATGCTGCATGTGTTGAACTGCAAGATGGGCTGAATGTCCCTGAATTTCACACGATAGAAATGAATGGGCTAGAATGGTGACGCTAATGCCAACACGGCAGGAATGTGCAGATATAAGGTATCCGGAATTGGGCCGGAACTGGTATGATCGCGAGTTGAGCCAAGTCGAGCTATGGAAATGGGTTTGTTCATCTACTGATCAAAACATCCCGGGACTATCCCACATAATCATAAATCTGCGTTCTGGTGGATGGCAATCGACCTCAGTGAAGAAATGTTTATATATGAAGGAAGGCTTACTGAGCGTCCAAACCCGATGTGACTATCCGTCTCCAGTCCTCTTCATTCAAAGTGGAGAATTGTGAGTCTCTATTGTCGCGAACTGGAGGTCCTTCTTCAACTCCGGGTTCGAACAACACCGGATCATCCTTCGTCCATGGCCGCCCAAGGAGATCGAATATGGCTGTCGAACTGACATCAACAACAGCCTGGAACGGGCCCTCGTAGACCACCGCAACCGTTGCAATCAGCTGCTCCGGGATGCCACCCTCCTGCCGCCTATTCTCTTTGAGCCAGTGCCTCACAGTCTTAGGATTTCTATGGCTTTTGTGACTCCAATCTGTGCGGCCTTGATGACCTCTGTGTAAGTTTTGATGAAGGGGCCTTCTGATTTCGCTCTCAAATTTGGTCCGATTTCAAAGGGGCCTATGTTGACTTTTGCTTCAAATTCACTGGCGTAGAGCCATCGACGGTCCTCTCCGACAGCAGCCAATTTGATGAATATATCTGGCCAAACAGATATTAAAAGCACAATAGAAGGCCGGCTAGGGTTAGAAGAGGATAGTTGGAAGGACATTTTTGAAGGTAAAAGCAAATAAGGAGAGGGAGAATAGAAGAAGGAATTGAGTGTTGTAATCCTATCGTGGCCGCTTTCTAGGGAGACAGGGCGCTTGAGAGACGGATCTGAAATGGCTCTGCGCCAGGATCCCACCCAGGGCATTGACTTACGTAGTAAAGAACCGCCCACAGGGACGGTGAAAGAGACACGCAATAGTTTCTGATAAGAATAGCATTCAGGCAGCGGCTCCCCGTCCCACGATCAACTCGTATCGAACTGCTGATGCTGGTTCGCTAATTGCATTTGGAGTTCAACATGATTCGCTCGCTTCTCAACCAAATACTAAAGCTCTCACCTCCACGCTCTCCCGCGGTCTCGAGTCCACCGGACTCCTAGGATCCTCAAATGCAAAATGCGGCACCCTCCCTCCCTTCTCGTTATCAAAACACTCCAGCAGCAGTCTTTCATCATTCACCATTCCTGACCAGTAGTACCACTGCTCATCTGCGTGTTTCACGGATATTGTCTCTACTGTACGATATAAGAACCGGTGTTCGACAGCAACGAGCGATTCGTCGACCACTGTCTTTGAGTCGGCGAAAGCGAGAGGCGAACTTTGTACTGGCCCATTCAGCGGGCGCCATACATTGACGATGCGAACACGATTCTCAAGGAGGGTCTCGGCTTCATCAGGTAGGAGATGGCGTAGACGTTCAGCGGCGGCCGCTGGTGTTTGGTCGATATGGACGCGGAGAACTGGGGGTCTTAGGCCGGCCAACGGACGGACAGTGTAGTCGAAGGGAAGGACTCGTTCGGCGCCAGGAACATTCTGTAGAAGAAATTTCTCGAGCTCTGGGTAATAAATTTGTTTTATTGATTCGTCGGATGTAAAGTCCACTTCCGCGGAAGAATCAGACTTTAAGAGGCAGAAGCCATTGTCGTCGAGGTTGAAGTGGGGTTCGCGACCACGAATGTCTGTGATCGTCACTGAAATATCTGCATCGCCAAAATTGCGCTTGGGGAGGCCTTCTGGAGGCTCGATCTTGCCCGGATAGTCGAAAGGCTTTGCGCCATCTGTTGGTGGAGCGTAGAATTTGAGTTCGGCGGTGACTGAGCCCCGAGGGATATACGTAGAATCATGAGCTGCTTCCTCGTTGGGCTGAGCTGCGGTAGTCTGCGCAGTTGCCTTCATTTTAGGTTGGTAGGATTGGTCGATAGGTCAATTGGGGTTTGACTTCCTGCGAATATATCTACCGCAAACGTCCTACAGGGAAGAAGAACGGTTAATTTAGTCGGATCCCGTGAAAGATGGAGGAATGGTTGGTGGAGGAATGGGTTTCTGTGCCTGATAATGAGAACACTCGAGGATGAAGAGGGTATGTGACTAATAGACACGGTGCGCCATCAGTAGCAAATTACCATAACCCGATAACCTATGATTTTGATGGTAATTACAATCACATACAGGAATAGGAATCCCAGCTCCACAAGTTAGATAGCTCAATTGCGTGGTTCTGATTCTAGGATACATTATATATCCTTCGTATTAAACTTAGAGCGTTAATACTGGCCTGTGCGAACTTGATATATCGGGCCTGCAGGGCTAACACTTACAGGTGTTAGGTAGGCATAGGACCAAACCCGGGCGCGCGCTCAGGTGCGTTTAGGTATGCGTAAACAAAGGCGACTCACCTTCATAGGATAAAGATTTATCATCCCCTATCTCAATAATATAACCTCATATGTTTTGGAATCGCCTGACTGATCTATTAAATTACATATTAGGATTTCCATCCTTTCATATGGTTGTGATGTGACGTAGACTGCCAGGGGCGCGCCGTCTTAGGGGCTTCGCCTAAGCTCTCGGCTTAGGTAAGCTAGCTCAGGGGCTGCCGGTGCCAGCTCTTGCAAATTTTCACTTCGCATGCGCGCTCCAAGGTAGGTTCTGCAACCTTTGCAAGCAAGGAACGAGAAAATAAAACCCCATGAATTGAACAAGCTCCAAGTGCGTACAATTCATATTCGTATGAAGCGACTTTATAAAAGATTCCCGCCCGTGCTTAACATCACGTGCGACTCACCTTTGAGATTCTTGTTGTACAGGAGAAGTTGATGGCAATTAGAATGCGAATTCCTCGCATAGCTTCATCTCAATTGTTACGCCTAAGCTAAGCAACACGTTTTTAACAAAATCGAAAACATCAAGCAGGCTAGTATTAGGATCGGAAAGTTCGCCATTGTATGCTGACCGACTACATACTAAGGATAGATTTTTAAAAATATGATCGCCTTGGCTCATGGACGTTTCCATATACCTCGGGATGGGGGTCAAAGTTTAGGAAAGCCCTCATTCGTCGGATTGTAGCCCTTCACGGTCTGCATACGGGCTTTAACCGAGGGATGGATGTCTGCTCCCTCTGGAATATCTCGCGTGTCGCACATGTTTGGTGGGAAGTACACGGGTTCCCATTGCCCTCGGATAAGCTCGAGCCTTTTGAATATGGGGATCCATTCTGTACACATACAGTTAGTAACGTCTACCGAGACTACCTTGCCAAGCCAAACTAAGAGAAGCTTCAATTACCCATGATGCGCCACATGAAAGTTGCCACTCGAGACACACAGTTACCCCATGCCAGAATATCATGCATTGGTGCTTGCACCGCAGTTACCGCGTTACGACGGAAATTGTTTAAGAAGATGTCTTTATGCTCATTCCAGTTGATTTGGTCCCGTGGATGTTTAGCTGGTAATGCCTCAAGCTCGCTAATCATCCACTCTAGAGTTAAGTCGCTGAGCTGAAGAGTGTCATCAGCTTCAAGCACGGCTTTGTCACCTTCAGCGAGCCAACCTCCGCCAACGTCACCATGACCGCCAGGAAAGAAGACCTCTTTGATGTCCTCCTCCATGCTGCTGATGTCCTTTTTATCTTGGTGAAGCAAAGCAGCTTTGAACTTGCAGCGACGTTCATCAATTGCAACAGCGTGACGGACATGGGTTGCTGTCTCAAGGACGCCGGGAAGGAACTTTTGCCTAGAGAAGGGGACTTCAAAGTATCCAACAGAACTGACCGTATCGAATAATCCTAGGAAATGGACCCTCGTTCTGGCACGACAAAAAGTTGTCTTGAAGCTCTTCATATAATCCTGCGCTTCTTGGGCAGTCTTGAATTTGGCACCCGAGCCCATTTCGTATTCTTGGTAGGTTCTGTATGCGAAAGGTATCATCTCTTCGTTGCCTTTGGAGAGAAGTCCAACCGTGGCAATCATCCGGGCGAGGAAGCGAGCCGTGAAGGCACCTCTGGAGAAACCAAACATGAATATTCTGTCTCCGTCATTGTGGTATCTCATTGCAAAACGGTACCCAGCGATGACATGCTGGTCAAAAGTTGTGCCGACACCTTCGTCAACGGTCTGGCTCAACCAGCGCTTGAATCTTCCCCATAGGCCAGGGTTGAGGGATGAACTATCAGTCGAATAGGTTCCGATCCCAGCTATCAATACGAGATATATCAGTGGTGATGGTTTGAAATTTAGGTTATTAATTCAGACGAGAGACGCTTTTGATGGCCGACTTACGTTGGTAATAATGATACTGGTAAGAAGATTCACGATCGAACTTTTGATAGAGTTTTACGATATTTGTGTCAGAGGTGTCTCCAGAGTACTGATTACCTGTGCCGTCGAAGCAGAGGATGAGTTTTGCTCGCTCCTTCGCCGGCCTGTAATCATGGTCGATAGCCGCTGGCATTGCAAAGAGTAGGCTTTCAGATTGAGGCCTGAGAAGATGTCGGTAGTAGAGCAAGTTGCTCGGTTGAAGAACAATCGGGGCTTAGGGTCATACATAGCATTATGAGATGGAGGAACATTTCCCGAGCACAAACTAGACTCCTAGTCCGGGGAGCTCGAGAGACGCATGCAGTGTCCAAGGTGGCAGCTCTGCATATTTTAGTGATCTAGCGCCGACCAGTGGAAAGTAGGTAAGCTGTCCACACGGGTAGAGTTGATGGCACCCGCGAAGCCAAGACCTAGCGGAGGCTTATGTACCCATAAGCGAGGGCTTGCTCCTATCCAACTGAGTTCGCGCAATTCATCTCAACCATCTTCACCAAACCCCTCCTTATCTAAAAGAGTAATGTCATCTCTACATGCCGAACCAACCGATTTCGCGGGATTCTTGTTCAGCCTGTAGTCTCCTGGTGGCTGGCAAGCCACCACACCTCGGCCCTGACCTGCCGGGCGTACCCTGCAGCTGCTGAAGCTCTTAAGGCTATAGGCAGCTAACCAGCAACAGCGAGGATGCGATCGCGAAGATGGATCGCAGCTCGGCTTAACGATGTACTGGGCAACTTTTCCTAGGCCAATAGTCGGCGAGGGGTCGGCCAAATTTGACCTGGTGTTCACTAAGGTGATTGACAGCGAGAGGCGCTTCGCTTACGAGGTGCAATTCCCTCACTAACTACATCTGTGCACTGATCGACTCATGTGTATGCCGTTCACAAAATAATCTATCGAGCGTAGCCAATGGACTATTTCTAACCATATTAGGGAAGACACAATGCAGGGAATATAACGCCTCGAGCTAAGTTGGAGCTGAACGGTCTTACCATTCTATCACATAGCTTTGCTCGGTAGCTGTGTCTCCGCCGGCTGCATAGTGCCATGTAAGTTGGGAAATGGCTGATGCATAAGACCTAGAAATCGCCCTTGGTCATCCTGATAGGACATACAGCCCCCGCTAGCACTCTGGGTAAATGCAATCATCGAGACAGTCCAAGTAAACTTTTCGGCTGTTACTCAATGTGGTAACGAGCTATGCAATGAACACTGGTGTTCAAAGGCGCTAATCGCCAAGTCATCTCACATTAATACACGGGATGTGACCACCCATTTGCTTCAGCTTGACTTTGTCTACTCATGCTGAGAGCAAAAGGCCAAAAGAATCCATTGCCCTCCTTTTCTACATATAGATACTATCAAAATATTGCAACATGTTCAAGCTATTCGGTGCACTGGCTTCTAACGGACCCGACAAAGGAGATGAGTCGAACTACGGAGACGACTCGTTCACGGAAGCGAAAATGAAACAATCCGGCCTCCTCGACGATATAAAAGCACTTGGCCCGAACCTTGGGAAGGATGCGCTGACCTTGCTCGAGAAGGTTTCAAGTAAAGGAAAACCATACGATGACCGGACGTTCCTGGTGCGCTAGGTTAAGTGTGAACCCAAATATTCAAGGAAGCTAACGATACTACCATCAGATGGAACGGATGATAGCACTGATAGCTTCACTGCCGCCAAATTCCAAAATGAGAGATAAACTAAGCCAAACGCTCGTTGGCACACTGTGGGATTCGCTACAGCATCCTCCACTCTCATACTATGGCGACCGTTACCAGTATCGGACCGCTGACGGTTCTCATAACGTGAGTAGATAGATAGACACAAATGCTTAAAAGGGCTCTGGTGACTCTTTGCGCCAGCACATTCTGTTCCCGGATTTCGGCAAGGCTGGCATGCCATATGCCAAAAGCGTACGCTCGGTGAAAGCGCTACACGGAGCCAAGCCTGATCCATCTCTCTTGTTCGATTGTTAGTAGAGACTCCTTGGCTACTACTGCTCTCAAATAGACACTGATTGACCTTAGTGCTGATGGCTAGACCTGATGGGAAGTTTGCTCAAAACACAGCAGGGATCAATAGCATGCTCTTCTACCATGCAACAATCATAATTCATGGTATAATTAGTAACAAAAGCCATGATGATTTTATTGTTGACTTTCTCAGACATCTTCCGGACAAACCGCAAAGATGCGAATATCAGCGATACATCGTCATACCTCGATCTTTCGCCATTGTATGGTAGAAACCAAGAAGCCCAGAACACGGTCCGAACGTTCAAAGATGGTTTGCTGAAACCTGACACCTTCGCCGAAGAACGACTACTGGGACAGCCTCCTGGGGTATGCGTGATGCTAGTAATGTACTCCAGGTTCCATAACTATGTAGCCCAGAACCTTGCGGCCATAAACGATGACAACAGATTCGATATTCCTCGACAAGGAGATCCAGACTATGATGCAAAGGTCAAAAAGAGGGACAACGACATCTTCCAGACAGCGAGATTGTAGGTTGCCATCTCAGAATTTCGGCAAACACTAGATTGCTGATTTTTGCAAAAATGTAGGATCGTAGGTGCCCTGTACATCAATATCTCTTTGCACGATTATATTCGAGGAATTACAAACGTTCACCACTCAACTTCTTCGTGGACTCTAGATCCCCGAATCGAAGTAGCTGGTACGGCAAACACACCAGCTGTAGAGCGAGGGGTTGGTAATATGGTCTCTGCGGAATTCAACTTGTTGTATCGATTCCATTCAGCCATCTCTCAAAGAGATGATAAATGGACAGGAGAATTCTTCAAGGGTATATATGGAGATAAAGATCCTCAAGAGATTGACCTTATGGAATTTTACCGCGGGGTTTTAAAATACGAAGCTAGCATACCCAAAGAACCAAGTGAAAGGGTATTTGGTGGTTTGGAAAGGAATCCACACACAGGCGCCTTCAATGATGCCGATCTCGTAGGCATCTTGAAAGAAAGCATCGAGGATCCCGCAGGTCAATCCCGTTATCCTGCAAACCTTCAGAATAGGCGTTAGCTCACATGTTGCAGGTGCCTTTGGTGCGAGGAACATTCCCAAGCACTTGCGAACAGTGGAGATCCTGGGCATTATACAGGCCAGGAAATGGTATATCAGTCTAGCCAAAACATGAACCTCAGGCTAACCGCTAGAAGGCAAGTAGCATCGTTAAATGAGTTCCGTAAATTCTTCGGACTCAAGCCCCACGATTCTTTTAAGAGTATCAACCCTGATCCCGAAATATCTGATTTGCTTCGGAAGCTATACGACTCTCCAGATATGGTAGAACTTTACCCGGGCCTTTTCGTAGAGGATGCTAAACCACGAATGGATCCTGGTAGTGGATTTGCGGCTCCATACACTGTTGGTAGGGCAGTCCTTTCCGACGCTGTGACGCTCATCAGAGGAGACCGTTTCAATACATTGGTATGCAATTCTTCAGATATATAACTTCTTGAATACTGATATATCCCCAAAGGACTACACCGTCGCAACGTTGACCCCGTGGGGAATGGCTGAAATCAAGCAAAATTTAAAGACACTAGGAGGCTCGATGTTATACCGTCTGATACACCGAGCCTTTCCAAAGTGGTTCAAATTCAATTCCGTATACGTCATGCAGCCAATGTACCTACCAAGTATGAACAAGAAGATCTTCGAACAATTCGGGATTATGGATCAATACTGCCTGGACCCGCCGGCACCGCCTCCGAAAATGGTAGTATTGAACAGCCACGCGGCTATATCTGCTGTCCTAGATGACCAAGCCAATTTCAAGGTCAAATATGGAATGCAACTTCCCGACTTGGTATTTTCGGAATACATGTTGCAGGGCGACGGTCCTAAGAATAGAGATAACCACAAGTTCGTCGCACAGCGCATGATGAATGTACCGACGGGGTTGGACCTATACGCCAAAGCCTTTTATGAGACCACACACAAGATATTGGCTAGAGAGTCGTACAAGCTTGGTAATACATTCCAAGTCGATATGACAAAAGAGTAAGACACATCTCCTGGGACTGTTACTCCCGCTAAATGCATCATCAACTTAGTGTCGCTCGTGTTGTGACAGTCCAAGTCCATGCCGAGTTCCTCAACCTTTCGCTGAGCCTAGATGGCAAAGAGGATGAAACCTTATCTGAAGGGGAGATGTATAACAGCATGATAACGTATCTCAACTATGCTATCGTCGACTCCGATCCTACTGAATCGTGGAATTTGAGGCGTGAAGCTCATGAAGCTTTTGCAAAACTCAAAAAAACTACTGAATCTGCGGTCAGGAAGCATGGCCGCATTGGTGGTCTTGTGGGCAACTTCTTCGCACCCCCTCCTGCACCTAAGGGATCCTTGAAGGAGGTTGGCCAGAAATTGACGCAGGATCTGTTGGCTGCGGGCTACAGCGTTGAGACGACTGCCACAACCTTGTTCACTACTGCAGCTGGTGGTATTGCGAATGTACCAAGTACAGTAAGTCGAAGCATAATTTTCTGCTATTGTAAGAGTTGGTGGAAGCTAATACTATTGCAAAGTTCGTGTCAATTCTCGACTGGTTCCTTAAACCAGAAAACTCGCATCACTGGGCGGCTGTCCGAAAGCTTGCCGCGAAAGATTCTACGGCCTCGTTCGAAACCTTGAAGAAGTACGTCCTCGAAGCCGGCCGTCTATCAGGCTTCCTTGCTACTGTTAGGATTTGTTATCCCGAGCGAGGTGAAGCTGCTCAAGTTAAGACGGATCATGGTTCAAAGGAAACGCTGCGAAAGGGCGAAGTGGTATTGTGCAATATAGTAAGCTATTCCATCGAGTAGCTGGGTCGTCACCACTTTTAAAGCTAATGCATTACAGACGGCAGCATTTCGTGATCCATCAGTCTATCCCGACCCCGACCATGTAAAGCTCGATCGACCTATGGAGCTCTATCAAATGTGGTCCATTGGACCTCACCGATGTGCTGGTCGAGCTATTGCTATCACGGCCGTATCCAGTATGGTCAAGGCTTGTGCTCAGCTTAAGAATCTACGAAGAGCTCCTGGAGATCAAGGCAAGATCAAACATGTCCCTGGACCGCTACCGGGAAGTAGAAAATACCTTTCAGATGATTGGAGCCGGTACCAGCCTTTCGCAGGATGTAAGTTGGTCATAGAAATTGCGCCATAATGTCCCAAGCTAATTTGCCAATAATAGGTTGGAAGGTGCATTTCGATGATTACAATTCGTAGCAATGAGTTTGGAACATTGCTGTCACCAATTAGTTGCGCTTGTCTTCGCCGCTATCATAGTCTGTGCTATTCGAGTAACCGAGAAAAAAGAAACTTGCCTATCAATGCCTCTGATTGTGGTCTGTCGTAGAATTGTCTAGCCCCCGCCGTCATGTGCTTCTGACAGCTGAGCATCGCATAAGCATCCGCACTAGTCATGCAGCCGCCGATTGCTGAGTTGTCTGCTAGGCCGCTTTTGCTTGCCTGCAGCCGCATTATGGAGTCGAAACCGGCATAGATCAGCAGAGTTGTAATCTCCGAGCCTGACCGAATTGCACGAATGCGGGGTCAACGCTCCTTCTGGATCAGCCACCAAAACGCCCACGCGTAACATTTCCCATACTCCATGTTGATCCGACATCCAGCCCATAGCGCGAAGACACCATTCATGCATCCCCTACCTAGTTTGTGAAAGTCGCAAGCACAATGTCTTGGCTAAGCATGGGTAGGTAGGTAGAGGCGCAGCAAGCTTGCTCGTGTTATGGCTTCCCATGCGGATTGGGGTATTCCAGTAAGGACTGATATCCTGGTGCCTCTGGCCGCGGGTTCTTAGTAGCTCTTGAGACCAGCCATCTGGAGATCGGTCGACCCGTCAATTCCAGTTGACGTGGCTGACTCGGTCGACCGTCGTAGAGCAGATTGCTCCTAATAGTGGTTCACTCGTGTATCTGATAAGAGCCCTTATCTATTCAAAAAGCAGCGTGTTTGTTCGTGTAGAGAGATTAATAAGAGAGACACTAGAATCAATCAAGTATTCCCCTTTTTGCTGACACTCTACCGGCGTTCTGGCCCTCCTCGGTTGCAAAAGAGGTCACTCCATACATAAGAGAGAGCTGATCTGTTGAATAACGTACATGGATGATGAAAAAGATTAGCAAATTCAGAAACAATTCAATGTCAAAAGCTATGCTTGGACTTACCGTGGCTGTAGTGTTTGCCTTCTAGTTCATCTGAGAATAGAAGTGTAAGGCTTATATCATTGCTTATACAACCAAGAACCCCACAGGGAGAAGGCACCCCAGTGTTGTGTCTCAGAAGTCTCCTTGCAATTTCGAATATGCAAAACGGCTTTCTGCAAGGCAACAGCAATATGCACTAATTTGTTGTTATTGTGCTCAAAGGCTGCAAGTGATTTTTCTCATCCAACTCGCTGTAGAACGCCTCCGAAGAGATCCGACTACTCCGACTCGGAGTTGGTCATAATACTCCCACAACAGAGGCTGTACCCGCGCAGAGCAGACCTGTCAGAATCCCAAGAGGCTCGTTCCCAGCCGTAATTATTTGCGTTGTAGAATCATAGCCGAATAGGGTAACGAGAGGTGATGCGGAAAGAGGCAAAGCGAAGATGTCTTCCACGGTGAGCCTGATCGTTTGCACTGTAATATCAAGCTGTAGTATAGTCTCTTGTTCTACCTCGTCAATGACAGAACGAAGGTCGATGTTGGTAATACTTTCAAACTCCCTTGCTGACTGCTGATCGTCCCATCGTAGAGTATTCTGGCTTGCATGAAGTATATTTGGCAATTTTTCGTCGACCAAAGTGCTAACACAGGGCTCCATCGCTGTGCCCCCGTCGTTATTGCCACTCAAGAGAACCAGGCTTTGCCGGAGAATGTTATCCCCAGAGAAGACGCAACGACCATGGTAGCGCACAAGGCTCACTCCGTCTATCAGCCTGCTGAACGAAACCTTGGTGAAGTCCACACCGCAGGCAGCTCTGCCATTCCACGATGTTGCTAGACGGTCCATCTGAGAGCATGTTTTTCCAGCCTCCTGTGGTCTGTCATATACTCCGATGAAAACATCAGACTTTGGTGATTCTCTGGCCCTACTTCTCGCCAGACACAGTTGAAGGACAGAGATGCTAGTAGCATAGACAACCAGATTGCGCGCTATAAGGGGCACACCAGTGTCACACCTTTCATCCCAGATCTCAAGGGCGTGAAGCGGGAGAGAATTCAAGCAGCTAGTTGGAGAAAAGATCAGCAAGTCTATTGGGTTGGTGTAATGCTGTAGACTGGATATGAGCGGACCATGTTCCCGCATAGGCTAACACTGATCTTCTATGCAATCCTCACGTAGGCAATCTCGCCGGTCCCTGTCTTCATGGATGTTCTGCCCGAGCCAGAGGTTAATATTTGAGACGGTGATGGTCAAATGTAGAAGTCGGACGCTTTCGCTTCGCAAAGCACTATGAACAACGAGCATAACGATTTTATCCCCATACAAGATCCAGTCAACAAACATGACGTCCCTGGGCCTGTCCGATATGTTACTGGCGTCTTTCAATGCGTCGAGCTCCTTCAACCCCTTGAAAACTCTATCTCGGAGATGAAGGTGGTCTCTGAACTGGGGAACTGACCGAAGTAGCCGTTCTAGGTTTGCCAATTCTTCCCGGACAAAGCCGCGTTCATGCTCTGATACGTTGGCGAGCCGGGACTGTGCAGCGAGAAGCTTTTGGAATTCGAGCTCAGTCTTGGGATCTGCAGCCATCGCCTGCTTGAATACCGACGGTATGGTTATCCCAGCCCGAGCATGTTGCCCCGGCTTCGCGCATTCCTTTTCTGACTCCAGAACTAGATCTCAGCATACCTTTGCGCCGCCAGGCTGACACCGCTAGTCTAGCTATACAGATCTACAACTGATGTGGTGGATGCAAACCTCTGCTTTTGCAACAGGACTGGCAGACCATTCAGTGCCGATAATTCCCGACGTAATTGGTCGGCTATGCTCTCAAGCTTCTGGAGCTCCTCCAGCACAGAATCGAGAGGTATACCATACTTCTCCCACGCTGTGACCTAAATTCTGGTCAATTCATGTTGGCTTCCTAGCCACGCTTGAGAATTAGATGCTGCCCGAAATTTTCGTACAAGCAGTCTTCAGATCCCTTTCCGCTGCCATAAGACAGTACGGATTACTCGATTTCTGCCACATCTGAACGCTGTACACGGCTCGCATACGATACTTGTTGGCCTCCAGCATTCCTAGACCAGCTGAGCGATAAAGCTCGATCAGATTGCCAGCTATGTGAAGAAATTGCCCCTCTTGTCATTGTTTGACTACTGCTTTCCCTCAAATAGCAGTTGCGCGATCCTTAATACCTGGCATTCCGCAGTGACCACAGTTCGCTCAGGGCTTCAAGAAATTCGCACAATGCACAAAACGGTCCAAAGAGGTATAAATTCTGGCTAATGTGACGTCGGGCGTCACACTCTTCAGCCGAGCTAATTGAAATTGCAAGCTCGCCATGACGCACAATTTGGTGAACGCCTCTTGGTTTTTACTGGCATTCATGTCTACTTCAACCAAAGGTCCAATCACCAAAATGATCTCCCGTAATCTGGCGGCTTCTGACGGCTCAGCTGCAATGGGCTCCAAGCTTCGAATCTGGGTAAAGATCATAACCTCTAGCTGCCCAATGTTGCGCCGATTGGTAACTCTCGCCTGCGGTCTCTGCTAGGGACAGCAAGTCAGTAACATGAAATGCTGGGGTCCACCATTTACTAGCACAAAATTCTCGGTAAAGAACGCTAACAAGCTCCATGACTTGTGCCTAGTGACCTGTACCCGTATTCATGGAAGTGAGGACCTGGAGATGTAGGAGAAGTCGTTCGTGTAAGATTCCGCCACCCGTACAGACATCATTCAAAACCTCTTGCAACTTCACATGGAGTCGGTGGTCACGCCTCTCAAAGGCACGCGCAAGCGGAAACGAAGCAGACTGAAGAACACCTATGGGGTAATCCATAAGGCAGTATTGCTCCATGATCTTGACCAGCAACCCAAGGACATTGGGTGAATTAGTAAATCCATAGTGGAACCGGTGCTTCTGCACTTCCAGCGCCCCGCGCAGATGTCCGTGGATCTCAAAAGCAGCTTCGGCCGCTGAAAGCTGGATCGAACAATCATGCAGTCGACCGATACTCCCGTAGATCTTGGCCAGCTCGAGTCTGAACAGACCTCGAAAGATATCTGGCATTCGCGGCTCACCGCTAAGGAGATCTTCTAGCCATTCTGCCGTAAGTACGTCTCCGCAGGAGACACTGAACGGGCTCAACAACCTCCAAACGTCCCGATAACGGTTCCATCTTTGTGTGTCGCACAAGAAGGGGCGCAGTCGCTGTGCGATTTGAGGTCTAATGCCTACAATTTTTCTGACAAGTAGTCTGACGAGTGATTGCTATTCGGTGCAAGCAGCCCTCGGCTTCGATCTAGGTTGATCACTATATCAGTAACATTCCGGAGCCGAATCAGTGTCGATCAGAATCCACTGCCTCAATACTGAAGGATGTAAGCGCTTGCATGGGAGAAAGCAGCTCTCTAGCCTGGAGTAGAACTTGTCATCCTCTACTTCCTCCCCACATGCAACGATAGTCACAGAAGCAGGATGAATCTCGAGCATGAGAATCTGTTGACGGCTCTTTTCCCAAGGCAAAGCGCAAGCTTTACGCATGCACTCCCTGGCTCGCTTCGAATATCCTCTTGCAATCCATGTTCGAGCCTTCGCACGAAGGACCTCCCGATCCTGCTCAATGGTGCATGGTGACTCAATCCCCAGTGACTCAAGTATGGTCAGCGCTGCGTCATAGTCGCCAAGAAGCATAAGTTCGTCGGTAGGTGTTATTGCACCATCGAAGTGGGTGGGAAGACCGTTATTTGCCGATTCTCCATCCCTGGCCTAATTCGGAGGTGACCAATGTCCAGCCAGGTCTTGACTCTGTAGGAGCGGAAAAGGGTGTTTTCTTATGCCTATTTTTGACGGCTTCTTCACGCTTTCAATCTTCTTCCCTTAGTGTTCCTAGAAAGCAATAGTAAGGCACTTGCGGGCATTGAGTAGTAGATAAATCCAAAGAGCGATTAGTTCTAGCCAATACATGGCTACGGGCAGAGGTTGGTGTAATAGTCTCGTGAGGTTTAGAAACCCTAGCTATATTGCGGCCCGATATGAAAATATGAGCAGTGAACGGAAGCAGTGGTAGGCGTTCTGTGCGTGTACTAGGACGCCTTCGTGGATATCTTGTCTACTGGATAACCTTCTCTAGTAACCCAACAGAATGGAACCCTCTCGTAGATCTACCCCGGGTTGCTGACAATGAAGGAGCAGCTTCATCCCAAAATATGACTGCAGATAGTTTGCGCTGCCCCACGGTCTTGATCCTTTTCAGTACGTTAGGCATTGGTGGCGCTGTGTCCGCCTTCGTTCCAAGATGTGTTTGCGGTTTTGATTGTTTTCTCTACACCTAGAGGCAACTAAGGCTTGCGGGGCAGCCCGCTAGGGCCCGGAGCGGCAAACTCGGGTCTCGGAGCAACTGCACTGGGGCATGGGCTCAACCTAAGCCTTCAAAATCCTCATCCATTCTATTTCTTTGGTGACCCTTCGGCGGGCTAAGTAGCTACAAACAAGCTCTCGCTTCAGTTCTCGAGACAATGTAGAATCCCTGCATCCGCAGGCTAATTATCCGTGACAACGACTATGACAATTTTCCCATCCTCTGTACCGCTAAAGCTTTCCTAGCTCATGGCAAACAGCATCAAAGGCACTTACACCACCAGACGGAGGGTTCTTGATCTTGATGAGGCTGGCGCTGAGCTAGGTCAGAAGAATGAAGGAGACCAGGACTTCAATCGCAGCAAGGTCCATCGACGGGACTTGGGAGACCTTAGCATCATCTCCACCCGTTCTAGAATCATATATGGGTCATGGGACGGCAATTGGCTTGCCTGGTTACTTTCAGCAATGTGAAGACTTGCCGCTTCACGAGTGCGCGGATCATCATTGAATTTACTTCCCGTCAGGCTGGCTATGCATGACCAGCGTCCGCTCGTAAAGAAAGGAGAAGACAGCGTTCGCAGTACGGATTCATCACGAAGGACTCAAAATTTCTCTTATCCTTCACAAACACCACTATCCCTCAGTCTCAGTTTCAAAGTCCGAGAGAAGGACTATGCGGGGCAAAAATGAGGCCAAAAAAGCTCGCAAGGAGCATGAGAATAGCGGAGCGCATCTTGAAAGTGTGGCCTCGACAACAATATAAGGACTGTCACGGAAGAGGAAACGTCAAGCATGAAATAGCAAGCAGCCACGAAGAAGCGGTGGAGACTCATAGATGACTGACAGACCGCGCTCACATCCAATCATCCCGACAGGAACTTTTTAATCAAGAGCATCAGATGATAAGAGAGGAAGCCACCACTCTGTAAGCGAGGCCTGCTACTGGCGGTTGATAACTCTATGCCTGAACAGGTTACCTGGGCTTAGAATATGTGTTTTCCCCTAAGCCCTAGAGTCTTAAAAGACAAGCTAAATCGTCGATCTGAGGGGTGACAGGCCGCTAGGGGAGAAAACCACTCATCTACAACCGTTTGGTAATTTCTAACACTCTTTAAACACGATTTACGGATATTTGTTCTCGTTTCGTATGTGCCGACATGTGGATGTGTGCAATCAAGGGCCTTGCTCAGTTGAGGCGTCCAGCAACATTCCTCTCACATTTTGCCCAATGAGAACCGCGTGTCGCAGTCAGGCTTCCGCTTCAAAATGTACTAAAGCGAAAGAACCACTGAGTCATAAATAGTACAAGAATTGGTATGGCCGGCGCCAATGAATCGCAAGATATCCTTCCTCTAGAGGGAGTGGTAATTATGAATCGATCTCAACAATTGGCGAATAAAGTCGAACGTCCTTTCGACCAGGTTGATGAATCTGTCGCAAGAAATTCGTTTGATGTTGCCGGTCCAGAAACCGAGAAAGACTGCGAGCCAATTGGGAAGCGAAAAGCCTTCTCTTACCCCCCTCTTCCTGAACCATGGACCACCTCTGCAGCGGACAACACTAAGCGTCGTACTGGTATTTTTGCGGCAGTAGAGGGTAGTGACATGGATGCCCAAACCTCCGCGCGTGCTCACGAGAGGAAATCGCGCGGCCAGGCTGTCCAGGAAGAAGTTGGAAGACATCATGCTGTACTACAAAGGCTCAAAGCATGGAAAAAATGGAAAACCGAACATTATAGTTCGCTTTCCGCCTTCCTATTGAGTACAATTGGTTATCCCCGTCGTCCAGACCGGCCCAGCGATTCCGAGCTGAAGCAGCTAGCAACGTTTTACTTTCCGCCCAGATCAAAACTGGAGGTGTCGATTTATGACATTGGCAACGAAAAGTTCGACTTGACGACCACAACATTGGGGAACATAGAGAGATGTAAATAAATCTTTGTGCCTTTATAACACAGTGTGCTAATCTCATATGGAAAAGCTTGGTACGAAAAGCCAGATTGGGCCGCCATACGATGGATGTGGGTTGCTTTCCCTCAAGATTGCTTGGGAGTGCTGATATGATATAGACACATCCCGATAGGACAAGGAATCTTGCAGTCTGTACGTTACCGAACAAAAATTACCCTTGTCGCTATCGTGAGGCAACAGCACTGATCCAATTCAGAGCATCGAAAGCCTCTTTTTGCATTCCGGTCCACCTCCAAAAGCCTAGTGGGAGTAGGCTTCTCCATCCGGCTGGCCTTTTCTTGAATTTGAAGTGCTCAATCTTCGTGACCGACAATTTTTACAGGACCAGATTGATGCATTCAATATACTGCAAGCCGTACCGAATATCGGAGATGCATTAGACCATTTAAACTTTGAGGGCGATACTAATGAAACACTGCAAAGAAATCTCGCTTGGCGGGCCTCGCACCTAAGTACGAAAAACAACTTTTGGAACTCGGCTTACGGTGACCTTCCGAGACAACTTGTTGAAGATGCTAACGTTGGTTTCTCTTACCTCGACTCGAACGGGGAACATCACGTGCCAAGCCTATACCCTCAAATGTTTTCGCGTCATCCTGTGTACCGCGATGCGGTGTTGGTCCGAAATCTCTTCAGATGCTTTCATCGAGGCGACGGTAGCACTCCATCTTGCACTATAGATTCAGAAACCTGTGTTACTGATAAAGATAGGATATCTCCTTACCATGAGCCCTCAGATGGGAATTAGTTACCTCGATAAGAACGTGTCTAAAATCATGAAAGAACCAGTCACCGCAGACTCCTCAACACAAGACTCATCAGTCCTGGAGGCCTTGCGCGGGCGCGCGAGGCTATGTAATCCGTTTGGCACAAAGGGGATTCTCCGACCAGGAATAGGGAACTTGGAATGGTTCCTGGTCTTCCTCATCACCGAATTCGAAGCAACCCCGCACAACCTCCGACAGGGACGAAATTCCCCGGATATCCAAAAAGTGTATTCGAGCATTGTTTCTAACTTGGTATATCTCATCCCGAAAACTTCCTACTTATTCTGAAAATACCCTACTAGCAAAATGAGAGAACTGGAAATCGCTAATCATGTATATTCATTGTATCGTACAGAAACACCGAAGTGCCGACGGCTTCAAAAGATATGAGTCGATCAATCTCATTCGTGACTATGCTGCTTGCATCGACGAAATTTCCAAGCTGCAAAGTCTGATAGTAGACAACAAGCGGGAATTTTTGAGTCTGTTGCGTAAAGACTGCATCGATCTCGCAGACAAGTATTGCCATGAGGAAAATACGGTTTTGGACGACTCACATCCACTGCAGAAGATCCCTGCTCGCATTGATTGGGCACTTCGCATCATTGACGAGAACAGCAAGCGCTTGCCGGCTATCATGTCGGAGTTAAAATCATCGCTTGACGTGGTGGGTTAATCCTCTCGCCCTTTCGCCCAGTCTCAACATGAGTGTGAGTCAAACAAGAAGCATCTTCGAAGCTACCTTGTGCGCCTTGCCCCATTGTCCTCTGCGGCTTTCTTATCAACCTAATTCAATCCTGTGTGTAGATAAGAAGAGAACCCCGGAATGATATCACATTACCTACATTCCACTTTGCTAATGTGCAACTTGGAAACAGATAGCTCTTCCAACTCCGCACAATCGAACAAAGAGAACTCGCCGATATCGTCAAATCAAACAACAAAGCTATCATTGTCTTTACCGTCGTCACCATCATCTTCCTACCGTTATCCTTCTTCGCATCGTACTACGGTATGAACCTCAAAGGTATAGTCGATATTGATCGCGGTCAAGACTATTTCTGGACCATGTGCGGGATTGTGACTGCGGTCGTTGTGGGCTTTACGATAGTGTTTGGTTTTCGGGACAATTTGAACAAGTTAGTGTGGGAGGAAAAGAGTTATTCGAGGCCGGATATTAGGAGGAGAGGGTTGTTAAGGACGTAGTTGTTGCCCCCAATATTCCGTTGAGGGACATGGATAGGTATGTGAGGGAACGGAGAGTATGAGCTCCAGGTATGAATTTCATGAGGTATCAGAAATGCAACTGTGCATGCAGCCAGTAATATTAACGTTTCTTCAAGCTTCATAATGTCGAACGTATTCTCTATTGTGTCGGCTGAGCTAGAGATATTGGCCAAATACACGCAACCTCCAAGCCAAATGCCTCTTGCCGTGTTTACAGTAATGGCTTGCATGGAGTCCTTAAACACCATTGACACTGTGGTATCGCGACACCAGGAGGTAGCACGACGGAGGGCACCAAGGGACAAAGTGTCAAAGACTCTATAACTCAAGAAATACGGCGGGTTGATGGCTATAAGAAGTCTTATTGTAGGAATTTTGCTCAATCTTATTTGGCGAGGGAATGCGAGTCGCTGTCTCTCCGACCAAAGTATGACAAGAGAGGGTGGAAGTAGGGCTACAGGTATACCGGCCCGACAAATTTACGTCGGATTGGGCAAAATCAGGAAAAGTGTGACTGCCTACTTATAATGATTGGCGCAGGCAATTCTGAGAAATCCGGGTCTCCTCTATATCTTGACCCACACTGACGCTCTCACCAATGTCGGTTGATACTTAAGGCGTTTCTTGGTGAAGCAGGGTGTCAATCGCTAGGAGTTGCAGGACTTGAAAGTAATGGATCTACAACTCCCCTCTACTCAAGATAGGTATAGATATGGTAAGATAATATGGAGGCTAATTATTAACTTCAGTGATATTACTTTGTGCATACAGTCTCATCAAGGGTAGCATATGAGGTTCTTTGATTGACATTTTCCATGATATTCTATTGTTCCGGGCTGTTCAGTATTCCGTCGCTATGACGTCGTTGGGCTGCACTTTCATAGTCACTCCACTGTTAATTGATCACCTTATTTAGTAGCACTACATGCCTCTAGGGCATCGTCATTCCTGTATTAAAAGACATGTACTGCTAGCTTGCGTATCGGGTCCAGATGCTTAGGTAATGTCCTACTTTATTGTCCAGATAAAAATTCAATTATGCGGCCATCTAAACATAAAGGGGACTTAGCCTAACGGTTAAGGTCAGGGACATCCTAGCTTGCTGGGTTCGAACTGCGGTGGATCGACACCACCAGTCCCCAAAACCTCTCATTTTTTTGGGCTTTTAATTTTGCGCTTCTGTGAGACTCGATGAGAATTAGTACGCGTTTTTAAAGTTCTGCTGTCTTCTTTGGCGATGTGGGTAATGTGGGTTCAGTGCACGGCTACCCCACGTGAGTCTTGTTACACTACATGTAAAGGGTGCTAATCAAACCCGAGTGGCACGCAGTACACCTCGGAAATCAAATGATATCTATTAAGATGTCTACGTAATTTAGGAATCAGGTTCCTTACGCAGATCAATTATAAGCAATTACACTGCGAGCATGTTGAACACTACAATTTAGCGAAAGATTGATTCAAGCAAACTATTGATTCAAGCAAACTATCTAGCATTATAATAATTACTAGCGGCACTCATAGCTCTTGAAACATCTCATGGCTCCAGCGGACATGCTTTTCCTCTCCAGCTTTTGTCATTGCGACAGTACGCTGCAGGGATTTCATAGCAGACAGCAGGCCATCTTTCGTAATCGGCTCGGGGTAAAGACGATCAGAGATAGCGTTAAGACTCACTTTCTCTGCTTCAGGATGGCTGCTTGGGCAAGTGCAATAAACCTCTTGCCCATTCAGCGAAGCTTTTCGAAAACGAGTAGCCGTTTTGATCTTCTTGTACATCGCATTCCACTCCTGAGCAATGGCTTGCCTAATGGTATCGCCAGTAAACCCGTCACAGTATCTTGCCACAATTTCGAAGTCAGCATCCTTGAGCTCGTGGAGACAGATGCTTAGCTTAAGCTTCAAGATCTCAACACGCTCAACAAGGTTTGGAAGACCGATATGTATATGGCGATCGAATCTGCGGAGGAAAGCAGAGTCCAACGCCCAAGGAAGATTCGTCGCACCAATGACAACGACCTTGGTGTACATTGTCAAGGCGGACAGGAATTCACTCTTTAGACGTTGGGTACTTGCTTCTACGTGACTAGTCTCCCTCACACTGAACAGTGCATCGACTTCATCAATGAAAATCACTGATGGGGTGTTCTCTTGGGCTATCTTGAAAAGAGCGCGAACGTTCCTTTCTGTAGCTCCAAGGTACTTGTCCACGATGCTGCAGCTCATAACATGAAACACGTTGCACTTCTCCTCAGCCGCAACTGAAAGTGCTAGCTGAGTCTTACCTGTACCTGGTGGTCCATGTAGCAAGATCCCTTTCCAGCCGTACTCGATATCTGCAAGATGCGGCAGCACCTCGCCAAGGAACACAGCATTTCTGATGTTTTCCTTGGCGTTAGTGCATCCAGCAATCTTGTCATGACCAGAGACGTTTCTGGAATCGACTAGGAGAGAATTGATCATGTCACGTGTTGCCGTCGGAATCGACTCGTCAATGGGAGCGAGAGACCTGGGACCGTCTTGCTTCGACAACTGCATGCGACGCAATTCTCCAGCAAGGGACTCAAATTGTTCCTCGTAGTCTGGGAATCGATATTTTATCTCATCTTGATTGTCTTTTTTGCCAGGAATAGCTCCATTAAGACACATTAGCATTATATAATCGAAATGCAGCACCATGAGCTTTTGTGCTAGTTGCGGATTATCAGCATCATTGAATTGGTCTCTCATTGTCTGGAATGTAAGGACGCTTTTCATGATATTCCGATTCTCCGTGGGCTTGTAGGATTGTGCTTCGTGATATCGCGAAGCCCATAGCTCGTTTGCTGTGGGGTTTCGGCACTAGGAGATATATGTTAGCTGCTTGCAGCCAAGATATTTTAGCGTTTGAGATGGGTAGAAGGCAAGGCAAGTCCTTTGTGTTACTAAAGTCGTTCAGCTTAAGCCCAGCAAATGCTGAGACTCATGCGCATAGGTTCGACGAGCAACTCACCTCAAACCAGGTCTTATGCATTGCAACTAGCCCCTTGTTCTGAGTGGAAGCACTTTCATTGAACACCCTGTAGAGATCTTTCTCATACCTGGCTTCGGAAAGCCCACGAATGCCACCAAATATATCCTGGGGATCGAGGGCTGTCAAGTCTGCGACAGTATCGAAAGGCTGGAGGGAAGGAAAGCTTCTGCCACTGAAGACATAATCAGCAATAGTCCATTGCACGGGTCTGGAAGAGTGTGAGACTTGCGACGATTGACTAGGCTTTTCCACTTCGCCTCCAAGACCAGACGTTGACTGTCCAGCAGCGCTCGCATCCTCCTCGAGCACATTGGCCTTTCGTTTCTTTCCAGCAGCAGCAGTAGACATTGTAGAGATCTTTTATCTGTAATGCTTGATGTAATAAATTCTGAAACACTTTGCACGGGCAGATCGGGGTATTCATCGGGACTTGCTTAAGCGAGGTAAACAGAAGCCATAAAACAAACCCGGATTGATGGAATTTTCGCTACTACAACTACCTCACACAAGACATACTCTGTATAGATCAAGAAATTGATTGCGAAGAGAATTGCTTACCTGTGTGATCATGGCGGTGAGTTTCTTCCGATGTTACTGCATTATGAACCTAACGCGAGCTGGTCGCATGGACGCTTGCGTTTAGATAGCGAACGCTGTTCATTGTCTGGATGGGTTACCTACTGACTTGTATCAATGCTAGGACACTGCGATGACCGACGTGCGCTCCGACGCTGCTCCTAACCCTGCTGGGAACAGTGGTGGCGGGAGTGGTGGTGCTGGAGGTGCTGGAGGTGCTGGTGGTGGCCATGGTGGTAGTGGCGGTGAGAAAGGAGAAAAAAAGAAATGCGCCAAGTGCGGCGGTGTTCACTATACCAAGGTGGCATGCTGGGAGGTCTGTGGTCTGTGCCGTATAAGAGGCACCATTTCCGTGCCCCTTGCCCACAAGGGCCAGACCCCCAGCGCAGCCTGGTGGAAGAGAACAGGGCTCTGCACGACCGCAACCGAGCCTTGGAGCAGGAGCTCGCCCAAGTACGAGGGCAGCTCAATACGCAGTTACAGATCACCAATCTGTATCAGCAGCAGACTCAAGGGAGCATATATAGCTCCCCCTTCTTGCCCTCACAACCGGCGATGCAGCCACCGGCTTTACAAGCCTCTGGTATGCAGCCGCAGGCCTGGGAGCAGCCAAGGGCCTCTGGGAGTTTTTCAGGCTTTGGCCGCTCCAAACAGACGGCCAACACCCGGAGTGGACCCCCCAAAGGGGCTGGTAGCTTCCGCGGTGGTAAAGGCAGTGAAGGTGGCGGTGAGGATGCGGCCAAGGGTTCAGAGAAGAAGGTGGCGGAGCAGCCAAAGAAGAGGGCCGAGGCTTCGAAAGAGAAGATGGCGGACATGAGAAAGAAGCAGGCAGAAGCGAAGAAGCAGCCTGTCGAGAAGGATGCTCAGTCCTCTACATGGGCGGACGAATGTAACCTGGCCGCTTCGACCGAAGGGAAGATGCCGAGCAGAGGGCAGCGCCGTAGAGAGAACCTGAGGAACAGAAAGGCAGAGAATGAGCAGAAGCAGAAGGAAGTGGAAGGGGAGAAAAAAGAGGGTGCCTCGGGTAACACTGAGGCTATGGACCTGGATGAGGAGGCGCAAGCTCCGACGTCCACTGATCCTAATGATGGCGGGGAAGAATCCAGCAGAGCCTCGGTGTCGACCTTGGCCTTCAGGGAGCGATCCTCTGAAGTCGAGGCCGGCGCTGGTGAGCCTACTGGTGCCTCTCAACCTCAACCTCAACCTTATCAGCAAGCTTCTGAGCCCGCAAAAAATTCTGTACCGGGCGTCGACGATGGATCTGGTGCGGCTCCTGGCCCATCAGAGCCTCGTTAGCCTGAGGAATGAATTGCTTTTCGGTGTTTTGCTATTTTAGAATAGACAGAATGGACTTGTTCGCTGCGACTCAAAGACCCACTAATACTTGCTCCTTCCACTGAAGTCTGTTACCATTTGCCTGCGTGTCTACCACTACGTAAAATATCGCTTTCGTTGTCACGTTTCCTCAACATTGCAACACCAATTTAGCTATGGAGTTCCAATATGCCGCAACTCTGACTGACCAACAAAGTTCAAGAATGGCTCCGTCAAGTCTCCTTCATCATGATTATAATTGCATCCTTTTCATCTTTGAAATACGATCTTTCATGAAATATGTCACGTCTACGCAGATTGGTTTGATCGCACCTTCCGGAGTCCCGTATTGACCCTTGAAACAAGCTCGCGAAACAGGGCATGCACTTGGCTTTGAACTCCAAGACCTCTCCAATAGTTTCGTAAAACGAGACTTTCCAGCACGTAACGGACTGAACTTATGAAAATTCATTACTGGCGTTTGGCACGGGGGTGCATTTCCAAGAGTGCTGCCGCACGGCGATGACATGGATATCTCTGCGGACGGACTAAGGCACTTTGCGCTATCTCTAATAGTCATTGGCAATTTCATGAAACCAGGATGTCGTAGGGCTTGGGGTATGCGATGGCGTCTGAAAACATGGCTTCGGATGGCTGTTTTGCACAACATTATCAAGTCTCCACGGCAGTCAGTACAGAGAATATTTTTACTGGCACGAGCATAGTAATAAGCACTAGGGACATGGACTGCAAGATAAGAAAATGCTATTCATTCCTTTCGCAGATGAGTGACGGTTCGCGGCCTCAACATGATTGATGAAGGACTTGAAGATGTAGCGTTCTCTTATTCAGAGAGACTCCATTTCTCGAGCTCCACAACCATACGCCTACGAAGCCTTGGGATATTCTCCGGCAAGAGCGTCTCCAAGGGCCAACCCTCAATGAGCCAACGCAGCTCGCAACATATAAACACCCCGCAATCAACCAGGTTGGTCTGAAGTGGCTGTCTGGGTACGTTGAATGGTAGCGTCTGAAGGCCAAGATCAGACTTGGCTTCATCCGCAAACCAAGACGCAACTTTAAGCCAAATCTCCTTGCATTCCTTCTCATAGCCGGTCAGGCTAGAGTAGAAATCCAATCGGCGTGTACTTTTGGTGTTGGAAAGGATCGCCATGCCCCAGTGGTTCCCACCTAGAAAGATAGGGATTACATGGTACATTACGTCTCCAATCTTTGCACCTGGATACACTTTTGGAGGCCACAAGCCTTTGAACTTCTTGCCCGACTTTAATTGATCAGCAAACCACGTAGACCACGCGTGCCACTTGGGTGAGCCCGGCATCTCAGAATCCCCTCGCGAGGAAGCGAAATGCCCATTGCCATAGTGACACAGCAAAGCCATATATGGATCTATGATCAAGTCGGTGAGCTCTTGACCAGTAGCCAGATCCAAAAGATCTTTCGCGTATGGAATTGCTGGTGGAGATGTAAGCAAGCTGACATTTGACGTGTCAATCATTGCCGTATCAATCCAGCTCAAACAAGGACTTAGCTTGGGATCGAACTGCAAGGAATGCAGGATCTCTTCAGCATCATGTCCTGATTGATTTGCCAAGTCAAGATGCTGCCTTTTGCTAGGCGGAACCTCTGGATCCTCCAACGGCCTCTTGCCTTCGGTTGATCGAGAAATCTCAAGGGCTTTCGGCGAAGCAACAAGATCACGCGACTTTTGTCGTTCAATCTGCTGTTCGAGCCAAGTAAGACGCCTTTTGACTTCTTTCATTTTGATCACCGAGGCGTCCGAAGCCGTTTTGCAGAAGAGCGAGATGTTGTCCCACACGCGTTTGCATTCAACCAAACACTCCATCGGTGCGTTGAGTCTATGTAAACGTATGGTTGGGTCCGCCTTCTCAGGAATCACATTATCCCAGAGGGGCAGTGCGGCGTCTACGGCTACCTGCAAGGAGGAAGTCGGGCCCCATCGATAGAACTCCTGTACCACAGGAAAGCTTCCGATATGCAGTAAGCCACGAGTTAGCTTCGTTACTTAAAGCGTTAAGATGGCTGGTCACCCATTTGGAAACAGCGTGCACTTGGCGAAGAGTTTTCAAGGCTGAAGACCTGGCCGGACTGTTCTCCGCTTGCTTCTGGATGAAAGCTTTCAGCTGAGTACTTAGGAATTTGCACGCAAGCTGGATGTGACCAGCAACTTTCCTTAGCTACTGCTTCTTCTTCTTTTCTTCCTCACAGCGCATGAGCCTCTCACACCAGTGATTGACCGACTCCCACGTCTGCTTCAGCTCCGGATCAGCTGCGATGATCTCAGATTGTTGCATAGGCAAAGTTGGCATGACATTTGAAGACATCTCTAGTGTATATAGAGTGTATTCGTTTGCATGTACCACTTCGAGGTCAACGAGGAAATTTCTGCACAACTTCGACGGGCCGAACTAGTCCCAGCGCTAACGAAGTCTTCCCTTTCGAGAGGTGCCCAAATCTTTTGCTCCTGCACCAACCACGTCTTCTTTCCCATCAAAACAAAGCACCTATCTAATCATCATGAGCTCAGGATACTTGACTCTTGACTGGCGTCGGGCCCCGTCCGCGTCAGCATCAATTGGGCGCATCCAGAGGCTCTTGACCGAATTCGATGCGAAAGGTGGAGCGCGTATTCGTGGTAGTGATTGGCGTGGACAGGTGAGTCTTGTGGAGCGCGATGGCTTGCCCCCTGTTCTCTTGCGTTCAGAGGCTACCTCTATGCGTAAGGGTAAGGGACAGGCGCCATACTGGCCACGCATGTATTCAATGGCCCTCACGATCGCTGAGCTGTTAATGGACAAGCAGCAAGTAATGGCCAGGTTTGTGGAGTACAAAGAGGTCAGTATAATCACACGCCAGGCAGACATTTTACAACGTTTTGCTACTTGATCGAACAACAGTCCGTTCGGTCTCTGATCTCAAGCTAACGGTGATCAGGTTGACCCTCGTACCCGCATGACCATGGCTCAGACAAGGCGCATCCTCTACGATCTGGCCTTGACGGTTGAAGTCCATCCGATGGCTCTAGGGGTAATACCAGAGAGCAACGGACAGGTGACGCTGCCGGAGCAGATAAAGATTGAAGCCACGGTCGTTACGGATATCATTCGATATCACCAGGAAGATACGAAAGAAGGAGAGTTTGTTGGGAGGAGGGTCTTTGAGCCCAGCCAGACCGCAGATATTCCGCCACTCGTCAGAGATCTCAGGATAGTAGGAAAGGGGAAAAAGGGGAAGGCAAAGCCTAGAGCAGTTGTCGTGGTTGAGCATCGGAATCTCAAGATGGTCTTGACCCATCATGATTTTGCTGACGGCAAAATCATTTTGATCATGGTAAGCAGAGCACATTCCCTACGATCCAAGCTGATAGCAAATAGTCATGCGGATTTCCAGCGGCGCAACCCGAGAATTTCTGCACATGCTGGCAAAAGACCCTGCCCTGTCAGACGTTCCCTTCCTCTACATATCTGATCACGACTTTCAAGGCGTGCAGATATTTCAAGTCCTCAAGTACGGAGCTATTACGAGCGCATACGCGAGTGACATCCTGGTTTGCTCACGGCTGATTTGGGCTGGGCCTTCGAAAGAAGATCTCTGCCAGTCGCCCGAGGCCTACCGAGAGATGTACATGGCGCAGTATCGCTCAGACTTCAGACGCAAGAGTGACGAGGAGGTCGAAAAAGCTGTTGGTACCTGGCAACGCCGGATGTCCGACAAGCTTGAGAAAAAGCTTGTGAAGGCTACAAAGAAGGACAGGGAGATAGTCCGAGCTATCGAACGATTTGGCTGGCTTGAGCATGAGCCGAACCTCAGAAATGAGGTTCAGCAGATGCTCAAAGCCCCAAGTAAATTCAGATTGGCCGACTTGTCCCAGGTGAACGTTCGTTATCTCAGGATGTTCGTTCAAGCGAAAGTCGAAGTCTTCACTCCTGCTCAGACCACGGCGGTTGCGGTCGTGGTGCAGCCTCCAGTCTTGCGCTCTCCTATTGGCGAGCGGTATAAAGCTCTACCAAGTCAGGTATCGAGCATTCCAGTAGAGCCTGAGAGCGAGATAGACCAAGAGGCGGCAAAGCTTTTGCTAGAAGAAGAGCTCTCTTAGATTAGCGTGTAGCTTGTCAATTTAATTGTCCAGACATTTGACCACTGTAAATTGATGGTTGACTTAAATGGCCTATCCCAGGTATGAACAGTAGCGAAGCCTGCGATGATATTTCTTAAAGCCCTGGTCGTTTCGCTTAAGTTTCCATGTTGACGCGTCCAGCTAGCGTATTGGCTTAGGAACGCGCATGCAGATTTTTCACCAATACTCTTCACACCTCCACCTACAAGAATGGCAGATCAAAGGATGGCAGAACACAGCGATGTGTCAGCTACATCTGGCGACAGTGACAGTCCTGCTAGGCCTGGAGAGAAGCGTACCACCTCGAGCGCAAGGCAGCCCATGCCGGGATTACCTTTGCCAGACCGTGTTGTTCGCAAAAGAAAGCGTAACGCGAGGGCGGGAGTGGAGCCTGTTAGAACGAATGAATGGAGAGCACAGCTTGCCAAAGTGTCGAGCTGCGAAGGAGTCAATTATGATGGAGGAAAGGGCTTGGTGACTGACTTCGAATTCAGTGATGCACGGCCTGCGTGTCGTTGGGTCCTGAAATGCGATGGCAATTCACAAAAGCTGGTGATGACGTTGTTCTCTATTGAGAAATTTCAAGATCCAGATCCATCGACTCTGTTTGAAATCGTGTTGCCCAACGAGGATGATTTACTTGATCTTCGGATCTATGAGTCAACTCGATCCTTGGAGTTGAGGCTGACGCCGAAAGGCGAGGCATCCTCCAAGAAAGAGCCACGTAAAATCTGGTCTTTGTATTTTCGTACAGAAGAAAAGCGTTTGAGCGAGGCCAAGGCAATGGTCAAGAGACTTGAGAATATTACTTCCGAGATGCCAGAAGATTGGTTCTCGTATAGGAATTTCTCGTCCTTGCCAACCCTTGAGCGCGCGACGAAAGAGTCCGAGTTCGTCCCCGGGGAATTCTCCCAGCATATCACCGGTGGGCATGTTTGGAAGTTTACTGATTTCATTGCCAGTCTAGAGTTCCAGCGTGCCCTCGGTCATGTCACTGCGGATGCAGGGGAAGATGAATTGGAAACTGTGCCTGCAATTATGACGAGGTCTCGAGCAAAAGCCGAGAAGAGGGCGAAGAAGCAAGACAGGCGTCGTCAAGCTCGCCGAAAGCCTGCCGGGAGATTGCCAGATGATGAACCAGTGGCGGAAGACATTGGTTCTTCTCCAAACATTGAGGATGTTCCTGGCGTGTCAGTGGCTGAAGACAATGACTCTGCTCCGAACATTGAGGATGTTCCTGGCATGTCACAAGACAGACAGTCACGGGAGCAGCCCAAAGACGCTGCCCACTCTGCTAGATCTCCTTCTGTCATGTCGCAGGAGTTCGAGGTCGAGAAGGTCTTGGATGTCCGCGCACGTGAGCCTGGAAACACCCAGTTCCTAGTGCAATGGGTAGACTATGAGTGGCCCACTTGGCAGCCAGCGAACCTCGTGCCACCTTCCTCCATCGAAGACTTCTACCGCGAACGTTTTGCTGCCTCACAGCCGCAAAGTGGGAGACGTAGGAGTACTCGGAGAGGGCGAGGTGTTAGACGTGGGTAGGGGCGACACAGCAGATGACAACTAGCTTAACTTTGCAGTAGCTAACAATGCAACTTCATACAAATGTTTGATCATGTATACATGCGTGAGATTCTTGTAGCCTGTATCAACACCATTGTGAGACAGGACACTTGAGATGAGGGGTAGATAAAATTTTCAGTCCGGGTATCCCTACCTAGTCCTGTCACAGTGCCTTGGCGGTAGGTACAGGGCTACGACGGCCCTTAAGCGAGCCTATAGCAGCAGCCCTTCGTGGCCTCCAACCTAGGATCGTCCCCGGGCCATCTTTCAGGGCTCCCGTCGCAAATCTCTCGCCGTGCCTACCTCATCTGCACCTTCCTCCAACACAGAGTCAAATCAAAGACTATCACGGCAATTATGAGTCAAACTTGGTCATTCTTTCGACTTGACGATAGTGTGACGATACTGAGAATAGGATGGTGCAGTAATTATTAAAGAGCAAACTTCAGACCACTAGTCAGTCACCATGGATAGCATGAGCACGTGGACTTGCGAACCGTCCTCAAGCTTCGTCCCCGTGGTTTTGCAAATGTACGACTGTTGATAGGAAGCACGACTGCGCCACTGAGCTAATCTCGAATGGATACTTCAGCCAACTTCCGAGGATGACTCCCGGGTGCCAAAGAGTCTGACTAGGTGTGTTTTAGAGGAACTCACGGCATGGTGGTATACCTCAACCTGAAGAAATTGCACCGTAAGACAGAACCGGCGCTCTTTCGAAGTTATGGCAGCATTATAGAAACTCCTCCTTAGGTTACGAAGCTTGAGCTCAGGCTCATATCGTATGGTTGACCTGACTTGCTCCGATCCGCTTAACCAAAGTCTTGTCGCCTCTTCCCGGACATTATCGTACGCCAGACCCTATCTTTCGGAGACTGGTAACAATTTTGTACACGATACTTGCCAAGAAAGGGAAAGCTCAATAGCTGGTAACATGCACTCTTACAAAAGGCTACGACTTGGACAGGTGCTGGGCAGCTACGATCATTACCTCCATCCACAAAGACTATCTCTATGTTCAGGTGTCTAAAATAGCTCCTCAACTTTGATCATGTGGTCAACAGTTCAATAATCGGGATGCAAAAATGATATAATAATTTCCATTCTGAGGGGCTAGGCTCGGTGTTTGCTATTCTGTTCTTCTTGAGATATGAGCAGAGATGGATAGGACAACCTTCAAACCGAATTTATTGATAATGTGGTCGAAATTAGGCGAGATAGAAATCCGCCGAGGTCGAATTACAACTCCACATTGCGGCGTCGAGATAACGAGTACGGTATAACATTTTCTTACATTGATCGATCTCTTTACAGTGTGAAGCTCCCAGTGGGCGATGCTATGGAGTTTGAAATCGTACGAGTAGTTCTCAAATCCAACCTTGGCTGCTTTACAGAGTCTTGATATACATGAACTGGATCGTACGACCCTTGGGTTTTCTGCTCTAGATCATCGACTTTAGTCAGAACATGAATTGTTCATAGATATGGCTCTGTGAGCTGGCTCGAAAACCTTAAAGTACTTTTTGCGAGCTTCCACGTTCTATTTCCCCGGAAATTCCCTAGTTATATCTTACCAACAGGCCAAGTCATGTCACTGTTTGAGCGATCTCAACGGTTACAAGAGCCAGTGAATGAATAGAAACTGTGATGTCCGGAACTGATATCTGCAGGGTTACGAACAGGTCATTGTGGCATGAGCTTGAAGCGCGTGAAGGAATCTCGAGCCCCACATCAACAGGACGGCCGTTTCTTATATTGTGTTATAAAGCAGAGGTTTCTCGCTTGGCTGCGGCTGTCATGCGTATTCAAGGTATGAGAGTTTATGTCGTGAAAGGATGACTGATTACAATTAGAGATCTTGAAACAAATATCTAGTAATATACACTAATGCTTCTAGTCATTCAGAAGCTTTCCGCATCCAACTCCAATATCGCTACCTTTACCATTCGGGTATGCTTCACCTAAGATCTGAAAGCCAAAGAAAAGAGCGAGAGTAGAACACTGAAGATAGTATTTCCGGGGGTCAACTCGTAACGCCTACCGAGCAATGGATGTACAATCACCCCCTGAGCGAAGACATTTAAATGACGCTCCTCCAATCAGCCAGCTATCTGATCCCATTGGACACACTGGTGATGGCCTTCGTCTAAGCCTATTGGAATTCGTTCCCTGTTGCAAGAGTCAGTCGTATGTTGCGTTGCGAAGGATTTTGTGAGCATGCGTTGCACCCCACTGCATGGGAAGGATACTGAGGTCCGGATTGCACTGAACAATTTGGCGTAGGATATTGAGGCAATGATCTACTTGTATCTCAACGTGATGTTTACTCAGATGCTGGAATTGCACTAAAGCCCGTGTTGCTTGATTAATATCACCTCTTGCTCGGTTTTGTTGGGATAGTAATCATCAAGATACATAAGGTGATGTAGTCTTTTGATACCTACGGCGGTCAATTGAAGGCCTTTCGGTATTTTGTACATACTGACAGTGCAGCGAATGATAGGCTGACATCGTTGCGCAATAACCCGATCCGTCGGCAAGCTCAACTAGTCCTGGCGTGTCGTGTTATTCTCCAAGCTCTCCCTTTTCGAGTCGTATGTTTTGGTCTGAATGTCTCACAATCAGTAGCGATGCTATGACGAGAGAGGATCTGCAACTCTCACTTTTTGCCCAAGCCGCATCTGACTCCGCCGATGGTGGTCCAAATTCCTTGTGCAATCGATTGGGGTTGACCGCACCATTAGTTAAGAAGACATTCGTGGAATCCCACTTTTGTGTTTCTTATGCTATGGCATCTAGTGCGGGTGCTATACAAGAATATTTTAGCTAGTGAAACTTTCTCATTATTGGAGAGCTTACTGTAGACAAGACCTGGTCCATACGTTCCAAAAGGGCAGTCCCTTCTAGCCCACTGCCAGACAGCAAGGTAAAAAAAGAGATTAAAGGTACATAGCAAAGAGTGAAGGACGATGATCTTGATATGTTGGCGATAGAAAGGCTTTGGTAGATGATATTGTGGGCTGGTCTCCCGGGAAGATCACTGTCGGAGATCCTGCTATTATGATTATGGTATTCCTTTCCGGGACCTTCGGGATCGTTTCCCACAAGAGTGGAATGAGCCATTCTTAGGGTTCTTTACCAGGTGTAAATCGTGCGTGAAGGCCGTCTAAATCACGAAAGCACAGCAGTGAGCAGCTAAAGCGCTTTGATAGCAAGTTTTCTGGTAAACTGAGTGGGTTTTCTACTTAGGTTGTATGATGATTGATCAAGGAGCTCCGATTTCTGAAGCGAAAGTAGGACGAGGCGGATGAAATGTCCGAGGATGCAACGGTTACAATATTCAATAGCCTGTACGGTGCATTTGAAGTATTCTCACGCCTAGTGTTATTTGCCTAGATCTAGACTTGGTGTATAAAACTGTTCTATGTGCAAGGGCGATCGAGGGCAACAACTAGACAATCTTTATTCACCGACAACCCCACTTTAAAGCCGTGTATTGTTACGTCGATAGACGTCCTTCTTTTCGGAGAAAATATAGTCTCACGGTAGTCAAGGTTCCACTATGCAATTACCGTGGATCTTATTAAATAGCTTGCCGTGCATATAAGCTGAGAATCTTATATGCTGCGCGAAGAGGGTACCAATATTTGCCACGCTGATCTAAATTCCTCAACGACGCATAACAATAAGACCTGTAGACGAGATCTTCAAGAGGATCCCATGCCTAATCGCATATCTAATACTACGATGGGCTCATTGTGTAATTCACTTCTAATGTCATTCTCTCAATTTCTAGATATCGTTTTTACTTGGGTGGCACTTTCCTTGATTTTAGATTTGCGTAAGTATTACGTCTCTTTTCATCCACTCCGTATTGCAAGTGATAAGCGAAGCTCCATCGGTGTCCGCGAATAATAAAACCTCGGCCAAGTCCGTCAAGACAGACGGAATAGAGAAGAAACCGCTAGGTGTCTAGTCTGCGTTGCGATCTATTTTACGCTCTTACTTCCATATAATGAGCTATTATCAATTCCGAGAGGCGATTTAAAAGCGCCACATGTCATGCAAGGGAGTACAATTGACCTTAGGAAGGCAGTAGTGCTTTTTGAATTATTGGATAATATTGCAGCCAGCTCACTCGTCGGAGTAAAAGTAAAGCGCGCAATGTAGTACTATGATCAATCTTACCCTGATGCGGAAGCTCAAAGTATGTAGTGAACGCACCAATAACACTGTAGCTGACGTAATCACCCACGTCTATTCAGGAACGTAAACCGAGTAAATTATATCAGCTAGAGCGAGCGAGGGACTCTTATGCATGCACCCAAAGAAGCGTTTGCATGTGCAGGTTAACACCTTAGCCATCCCTCCCATGCAGGCCGCGGGAGTAGTTAGGGTAGATACATGACCGCCAATTTTTGATAGGTCTAACTCGAAGAAATTATGAGACAATTTCCATCAACATGGTACCGAAGTATATCTTAATGGGCGGTGAGAGTGGAAGAGGTATGAGCCTGAGTAGTTCATTCGAAAATACTGCAATATGACTGTCCTGCGCTTCTCAGAACCGAATCATCTCCTAGATCTTACCGGACCATTTGAACTCCTATCTTCAATCGGTAATTGAAGTCTACGTACATTACAATTAACTGTTAGTGCTGAAGTTTTACTGAGGTGCGGGTATTTTCTATTATAGGGGGTAGATTACAATTAACTTCTAGGGTAGATTACAATTAACTTTGATAGTCTAAATTGTCTTAAACTTTTTTTAACAAATAGATGTACATTAAAAGTTGTTAGGAACTTAAAGACAAAAAATTATATTATATAGTTGATAGTGAGATAAATTGTGCAAGTTAATAAGTTAAGGGGGACTTAGGTAAGCGGAATCCCCTGCACTATCTATACCCGCGCTATCCATACCAACCCCTATGGAAAATTTGCATCTTATATAATAGAAATCCAGTCAAATGGATGCGCCTATATCTATTAAGATTATTGAGAGGGTTGCGCAATATGTGGATCACAATCTTAAATACCGGTTGGCTGTGTGTAAAGCATGTCAGTATATAGTATAGCCGTATAAGATGCGATACCATTTTAATAGCCCTAAGTATACTATTTCCCACCAGCTAGTTAATGATATTATCTGCGTAGTTTATACATAGATGTTATTGATTCAAAGTCCTAAGCAATTAACTATTCTAGACTCGGTAGAGCAGCCGATCTCATACTTAGAAATATTTTATAATAGGTTTTTATGCGATGTTGAGCCTAAGTAATGCTAGTATATAGGTTATATTTAAAACACTATTCAAGTTTATATCCAATAAAAGCATAGTGTATCCTGATATTAATAATAAGGAAGACTTAGCTAGAGCCAGCGGGCATATATTAAAAAGAGGCAGGCCCAATAGAAAACTGTTGCATGCCAGCGATTTTTCCCCAGCCGTTGAGGGTCCTAGTATTTTGAGGTGTTAACACCACTATAAGAGATACCCAGTCAGCAGACCATATCGGTATAGGCATAGGTAGAGAAGGTATTAGAGCAGCAACGGCAGGCAATTAAATAGAGGGAGTAAAAGATTATTGCTGAGGGTGAAGCTAAAGAAGTCAACCCGTAGCTTGAACAAGCCAGATGGCATATATATTTAGCCGGCATCGAGCGAGATAAGTTATTAGAGTCCATAGACCGCTCTGACGCGGAGACGGAGCCCATGTTAACAGCCATTTGGTAAGCTATGGATAACATGATCTAGCATTGCCAGCAGACTGTTATCCACCGGGTGGGTATATTCGTCCGATTGGAAGCTATTTAAACTAAGAAGCACTAGACTCGATATCACCCATTGTAAGGCTATATAAATACAAAATTGGTGCAGGAGTATGGCCGGCCATAGAAGCAAATTGTGATGTTCATTAGCCGTACATATCAGCAACAGGAATGGAAGGTGCCTACATATCAATTCAATTAGAAGCAACGTATAGCATAGGAGGAAGTAATCGCAAGAGCTTAGGAGTTTATCAAGAATAATGGGCAAGAGCGGGTTTATAAGTATAAGGAGGTCAATTCTAACAGCGACCAGCCCCCTTAGACTGGAGAATCCGATGCCAGTTTATAAGATAGTTCCCCGTATAATCATTATGCGTTAGCCCCATTCCCTATCTTCAATCGGTAAATGGAGTCTACGTAGACTCCATTTAATTGTTAGTGCTGAAGTTTTACTAAGGTGCGGGTATTTTCCATCATAGGGGGTAGACTCCAATTAGTTTCCAACGTAGACTCCAATTAATTTTGATAGTCCAATTTACAGGAAACTTGAGAAGTAAATAAAAGTGCTTCGAAATTTAGTTAGAATCAAAGGGCAAAAAATTATATATTGTGGTTGATGGTTAAATAAATTGCACAAGTTGGTCGGTCAAGAAGAATCAAGTATGCGGAAAACTACCCGCATCCCGCCTGCGCACACTGCCTGCGCACCCCGCCCGCACCCCACCTAAAAATCTCGTCCCTGGATCAGGGGTTCCGAGTTCGATCAGAATTTCAGGTTGTATAATGGATACTCCATCTGAGGCTGTAGACTGGGTTGCGCAATACGTGGATCACAATTCCAAGTATCGGTTAGCTGTGTGTAAACAATGTCAGCATGCGGTGTGGCCGCAGGAGATACAACGGCATTTCAATGGCCCTAAGCATGCTGTTTCCCACCGACTGATTACCGAGATTACCCAGGTCGTTAACACATGGACCCAATTGATCCGGGACCCTATGGAATTGACGATTCCGGACTGGGTTGAGCAGCTAATCCCCTACTTGGAATTCGTCCGCAATGGGTTTTTATGCGATATTGACCCGGAGTCCTGCCGTTATATCTGTTGTACCCAAGAGGCCATCCGAACCCATATACGGCAGAAGCATAGTATATCCCAGTATCAACGACGAGGAAGACCCAGCCAGAGCCAGCGGGCATATGTTGAAAAGAGGCAGGCCCAATAGAAAACTGTTGCATGCCAGCGATTTTTCCCCAGCCGTCGAGGGTCCTAGTATTTCGAGGTGTTAACACCGCCGCAAGAGATACCCAGTCAGCAGACTATATCGGTATGGGCACAGGCAGAGAAGGCATTAGAGCAGCGACGGCAGGCGATTGAATAGAGGGAGCAAAAGATCATCGCCGAGGGTAAAGCCAAAGAAGTCAACCCGTGGCTCGAACGAGCCGGATAGCATACATATTTAGCCGGCATTGAGCGAGATAAGTTGTTGGAGTCCATAGACCGCCCCGACGCGGAGACGGAGCCCATGTTAACGGCCATTTGGCAAGCCATGGATAACATGATCCAGCATTGCCAGCAGACCGTCATCCACCGGGTGGGTATATTCGTCCGATTGGAAGCCATTCGAACCGAGAAGCACCAGACTCGATATCACCCATTGCAAGGCTACATGAATGCGAAATTGGTGCAGGAGTATGGCCGGCCATGGAAGCAAATTGTGATGTTCATTGGCCGTACATATCAGCAACAGGAATGGAAGGTGCCCACATATCGATTCAATCAGAAGCAACGTACAGCATGGGAGGAAGTGATCGCAAGAGCTTGGGAGTTTATCGAGAATAATGGGCGAGAGCGGGTTTATGAGTATGAGGAGGTCGATTCCAACAGCGACCAGCCCCCTCAGACCGGAGAATCCGATGCCAGTTTACAAGATAGTTCCCCGCATGATCATTATGCGTTAGCCCCATTCCCCAAGGCGTGTTTAAATTTTTACATGTCATTGTTAGATGAATGGATCACGCAGTCCGAATATCACAGTGTAATGATATGTGCATTGGCCGTGCTGGGGGTAAAGAAAGATGGTTGGTTAGGAGTGGATCGGTACCCATCTATATTATCGGCCATCATTAAGATCAGCCGGTTTATGGTGATTCAATTTGCATTGGAAATAGCGGGATCCGCCGAAACGGACTCCAGTAGTGATGACTGTCAACGATCCGAGTACGCCCAGCCGCAGTGTTTAGAAGTAGTCACAGCAGCCATGGATCGATTTATGATCCGAGGCAGCCATAGTCCCATGCAGTGGATGTTGGATTTGCGGACATATGGCATGAAGATCCATTATCGCACCACCGTCGAAGGAACCATCGACTGGATCGGAGATCAGATTGTATACCGGAATATCCAATTCACCATGCCCGAGTTACGAAGCATGATTCATCACTTGGTGGCCGAGACGAAGCAGATATTGATTCAGCAGTTACTATTTATTACCGATTCCCACCACGTGCCCGAAATTCCATGGTCGTCGTTGAGGGACAATCCCGTGAACCAGGAACGGGGATGGAATTTCGTCCGGGATGAGCGCAATCCATGGCCGGTCAATGGTCGAACATGGTTACGAGACCGCATTGGGGAGGATGACGGCATTCGGCGCCGATTCATTGAAGATGGCCCAAGGCTCCAGTGGAACCCGGCGAAAATCCGCAGGTACATGGACGATGTGGTGGATTTCCGAGGCAGATTTTTCGTAGCCGTCCATATGACGGAGGGACAGCCCGCTCGAACCCCCGAATTGTTAAGCATTCGACACAGTAATAGTATCCGAGGGGAGTACCGGAATGTGTTTATTGAGGATGGCATGGTTGTGATTGTCACCCGATATCATAAAGGGTACCATGTTCGTGGGCAGGAGAAAATTATCCATCGATATTTGCCCCGGGAGGTGGGAGAATTATTGGTATATTTCGAATGGTTGGTTCGGCCATTCGTCGAACTCGTCGAGGCCGAAGTATGGGATCGATATACAGTATCGCCGTTTATATGGCCGCCAGATAGCCAGGGCAAAGAATGGACCAGCGCTCGGATGAGCCAATGCATGCAGGATGCTAGTCAACGGGGATTGGGGGTCACAATAGGGATCCAGGCATGGCGGGAGGTGGCGATTGGGATCAGCCGGAAGTTTTTGCGAGAGAAGCATGCATTTCGTCCGGATGAGGACGATGAAGATGGCGATTTCCATGAAGATAAGGCGGATGAGATTCAGGATGAGCAGGCCGGACACACGTCACACGTGGCAGGAATGGTATATGCGCGGGGTATTATGGAGTTAAGTGGGGTGGTAGCCAGTAAGCGGCAACGGTTTCGCGAGGCGAGTATCGAGTGGCATCGATTTTTAGGGTTTAATTTCATAGGAGGCCCACGAAAGATGCCGTTTACCAGTGAAGCCGAAGACGTATCATTCCAACGATGGAAGCGGTTACGAGGTATAGATATCCCGGTCGAGTTAACCCGGATGATGGGGTCCCATGCACGGTTTCGGGGCGTGCAAGAAGCTGCCATCCGCAGTATTATCCATGGCGATAGTCCCGTGGTAGTGGTGATGGGAACGGGTGGGGGCAAGAGTTTAGTATTTATGTTACCAGCATGGTGCAGTAGTGGGGGGACCAGTATTGTGGTCGTGCCGTTGATTGCATTACGACAGGATATGAAAGACCGTTGTCGACAGTTCGGGATCACATGCGTGGAATAGAAGCCCCAGCAGGCGCAGCAGTACCGTCAAATCGTGTTGGTCACGCCGGAGACGGCGGTGGGAGATGGATTCAGTTCATATATGAACCAGTTGCGGGCAACGGAGCAATTAGATCGGATTGTGATTGATGAATGCCATACCATTTTACACGATGGGTGGGATTTCCGGCGTAAATTCCGGCGGATGGGGGAATTGGGCCGGGTTGGGGTGCAAATAGTCATGTTGACGGCGACATTACCACCCAGTGCCGAAGGCAGGTTATGGGAGCGGATGGGTTGGCAGGGCGGGCAGGTACAGATGTTTCGGGCCCCGACCAGTCGCAGCAACATTGCATATCGAAGCGTATGGATTGCGGACGAGGAGGCCCGGATGGTGAGTGAGAAGCCGGTCATCCAGCAAGCATTTCGGCGATATCAGCAAGGTAAGATGGTCGTATATTGCAATTCGGTAGCAAAAACGCAGGATTTGGCGGAGGAACTGGGGTGTGAGGCATATTACCATGCAGCGGTGGACAAGGCGGGGATATTAGGACGGTTTAAGAATGGGGACCAGCATCGAATCATTGTGGCGACCAGTGCATTTGGGATGGGGGTGGATATTCCCAATATCCGGGTGATCGTGCATACCGATCGGCCGCGGACGTTATTGGATTATGGCCAGGAAAGTGGACGAGCGGGACGGGATGGGCTCCCGAGTGAAGCGTTTATCATCCAACGGATGGCGGCACGGATGGAGGGTGAAGATGGAGGGCAGGATAGGGGATGGATGACACGATTTATAGAGGGGCAGGAATGCCGGCGGCGAGTATTAGATGAATATTTGGACGGGCGGACAGATCGGGTGCAGTGTGAGGGGGATGAGGCAGCGTGTGAGCAGTGTCGGGGGGGTTCCAGCCGTAAGGCAGAGAGCGTCAAGGTTGATGAGGATCGGATGTATAGAGTCAACATCGTGGAAGCAAGGCAGCGAGGCGATCCGGTAGACGAGGCAGAAGGCAATGGTGATACGTTTCATCAGGAGGAGGGTAGTGAATGGATTCGATTTCAGCAGCAAGGGCAGATGCAGCAACAGATGCAGCAGCAACGGCGGCAGAAGATCCAGCAGGAGGCGCGGGAGGTGATGAGATTACAGAAGCATTTGGATGAGGTACAGGGGCAATGTCCATTTTGCCGATGGGCGGGTTTGGGGATGAGTCAGCGACAGCATCGATTATATCGATGCCGAGTGGCGGAATCGGTGGGCAGCCGGAGGTTGTATGAGCGGATGAAGCAGCAGATACGGCAAGGGCGGGGGATGGCAGCATATAGTGGGTGTGTGGATTGTTTTGCGCCACAGGAATGGTGTCAGCAATGGCAGAGACGGGATGAGGAGGATGGGGGAGGATATCAGAAGGTTAGGGGAGGAAAATGTCAGTATAGGGACATAATATTAGGAGGGTTCGCAGTGGAGTTAATGGAAAGGATTGGATTTCCGGAGCAGGTAGGGGAACGGATGGAGAGGAGGGGGTTTTCAAGTGGATCGATGGCGGACAGTATACGGTACATGGGGCAACGGATTGAATGGGGGGGATTGGAAAGCAATCAGTTATTACGCGAATATTGGTATGGAGTTCAAAGTATAGAAGATTGGGATTCCGATAGTAGGTAGTCATAGGGTTCGGGTTTAAGGAGTTTCGATTTCCAATAATTATCAAGTTCGAATTTTATAGATGGGATTCATATTAGCGGAATTTTATAGAGATTGTTTGATTCCATAGGAAATGAAATAAGGAATAGAGATAAAGCGGAATTAAGGGGGAAATAGATAACGAATAGAGATAATCCGAATTAATATGGAAATAGATAGGGTTAACGCGAATTAACATAAAAACATATAATGAATAGGATTAACCCGAATTTACGGGGGAAAAGATAACGAATTGAATTAACCCGAATTAATATAGAAACAAAACATTTTAATGAAGTAAACTGAAAATAATATGAGAGTAGTTAATTTAAAAAGAAATGATTTAAATTTCAATAAAAGGAGGTAATAGATAGGAATAAATGAATATAAAAATAGAAAATTAAGAATAAGGTTAGGGTTTTGAAACGTAGGGTTAGAATTATATTCCCATTTGAATTTCAGTTAGGGTTAAGGGGTAATAAAGATAGATTTTAAGAATCCGGAGTGAATTGAAAATAAGAATAGCAATTATATAATTATGGATTATAGATAATTAATTCCAAAGGAATCGTTAAAATAGATTAATAGGGGTAAGGTTTAATAAGGATAGAATAAGAAAAAGCGAATTTAATTAAAGATAGATATAGAATTAAGTTGAATAAATAAATTTCAAGATAGAAGATTTTATATATAATATATTAAAATTTAGATATATATTAATTTATATAGAGGGTTAAAAATAATTGGAATTATAAAGATATTAATTAAATGAATAGATAGTTAATATTAATTAATAGAATGCAAGTAATAGAAGACAAAAGGGGATTATTCATAGAGATTAATATAATAATATTATTAATCACAATCAGGGTTTATATTAATATTGAATATAAAAGTAACAGATTTATTGTAATAATTTATATTAATAAAGGAATCCGATATATTGACAAGTTTATTATAATAATTTATATTAATAAAAGAATCAAAGATATTGATAAGAATAAATTGAGTTATAATAGGAATTATTCGGTTTGATATAATCAAGCCCAATAGTAATAAGTTAAAAAATGGATTAATTAATAAGAAAGTTAAAATAAAAGAAATATAATTTAAAAAACAAAGAGAAGATAGGGTTAAATGAAATAAAATGAATATAAATAAAATAAAATAAAGATGTATGAAAATAAAAGTATAGAATAAAATTTAGTAGAATTTAAAGAATTAAAATAAAATAAGAATAAATATAAAAGTAAAAATAGAAGTAAAATAGAATAAGGTATAATAAGATTTAATAAAAATCAAATAGAATTTAATAAATAACATAGAAATGATATATAAAAGAAGAATATTATATATAGGATTATATATAAAAATATAATATAGTTAAATAGAATTAAAGATATAAAATAAAGAATTAAATATTATAAATAATACAAGATATAACAATTCGATATAAATATATATAATAGAAAGTAAATAAATATATTTAGTAATATATAATATAGTAAAGGATATTATTATCAGAGTTTAAAATATAATTAAGTAATTTATATTCGATAAAAAAGGAGAATATTATGTATTTAGGGTTATATAAAAGAAAGAAATAATAGTAAAAGAATAGGATTATAATATAGAGTAAAAATAGAAAAGAATTAAGTAAGTAGAATTAGATAATAAAAATCAGAATAAAGATAGGGTTAAAGATAGTAATAAAGATAATAATAATAAGAAGAGTTTAGTTATATATACAAGAGAAGAATAAGAGATAATATATCATAAAATAATAAGAAGAGGAGATAATAATAGAGATAAAGATTCATAGAGATTCGTAGAATCAAATAGAATAAAAGAATTTAAAGTACAAGAATTTTCAAAGATATAAGAAGAGCGAAGAAAAAGAATAACAGATAAGATTTTATAAATTAAATAAGAGTTTTAAAAAAGAGATTTCATAAATATAGAAATAAGGTTAGAAGATATGGAAAGAAAAGAAAAGACAAAGAAAAGAAAAGACAAAGAAAAGAAAAGACAAAGAAAAGAAAAGAAAAAAAAAAAGAAAAGACAAAGAAAAGAAAAGAAAAAAAAAAAGAAAAGACAAAGAAAAGAAAAGAAAAAAAAAAAGAAAAGATAAATAAAAGAAAAGGACAAATAAACAAAAAGGGTTAGGGTTGTAAAAACAAAGTAGAAAGGTAAGATTAGATAGAGGTTGAATATGACAAAAAAGTGATTATATTAAAGGGTTAGGGTTAGGGTTAGGGTTAGGGTTAGGGTTAGGGTTAGGGTTAGGGTTAGGGTTAGGGTTAGGGTTAGGGTTAGGGTTAGGGTTAGGGTTAGGGTTAGGGTTAGGGTTAGGGTTAGGGTTAGGGAGGGCAGCTAATCCTGGCATATTTGATGTCGGAGACCGGGTGTGCTTCGCATGAAGACCCATGACAACGTCTGCGCTGCCGGAGTCGGCAGTAATTGGGCAACCCATGGCAACTATGGCAGCACTTCGGCCATGTCAGTGGTCATCATGTCATGCTGCTGCGCAAACCGAAGCGCCGCACTGGACAGAGTGGTGTCGTCGGCAGCGGGACTGCCGCATTTCACTAGGCATTGTGGGCCGCACGCAAGCTCCGCTGTCACCCTTTTACGCCGTTGCTGGCAGCACGAACAGGCGGCGCCCCTCGGCCGGCTGCACGGTCGCGTCGTATCGGAGCGCCTTCAGATTGAACTGCGGAATGACGAGAACGAGCAGCCGATCAGCGCTGGTTGGTTGCATGACGACTGCCGAGCGTGGCAGCTGACGCGCCGTGCATCACAAACCTGAGAGAACTGCCTGCTCTCGTACATGTTATGGTAGAGCAGAAGTACCCATTGTTCAGGATTTTTCTGGCGTGAGCAAGAGAAAGCAGTGCGGCACAAACGCCCCGATTGCAGGGATGACACAGCAGACGGCAAACGGATTTTGGGAGCAGCATTTACGCTCAGGGTTGCAGGGCTGACCTGCGGCAGAGCGAGGCGCCAGCAGTATGCGCTACCAGCTGCCATGTCAGCTCCTGCGGCTCCTGCGGGATGATGGTGACCGTACAGTCCCGGCTCCCTGCAAGCGCGCGGCTCTGACCATCACCGCTGGGAGCATGATCAGGCCATGACATAAAGAGACGACAGGGCGACCCCTGCGCTCATGCCATGGTGCCAGGCATACAACGTGTTCGACATCAATGGACCCATTCCTGGCTGCACCGCATGGCTGCGCGACTGGTCCGGCTCGTCGCCAGAGAGCAAGAGCCCCGTAGACTCCCAGAAGGTTCAGTCGTGGCCAGATGTCCTTTCACCATCACACTCTGGCACCAACCTGAGGGTGAGCGCAGGTGCTGGAGGTGCAATCAGGTGTATCTCGCTTCAGACATGGATGGGCACTTCTGACATGCGACTGAGATGGTGCAATCCACTTGACAGCTCCACTAATGTTTACACATCCCCATCACTGTTGTGAAACATTATCCACCATGCTTCCAGTCACTTCCACTCACCGGATGTCAAGAAGCCGTCCGCCGAGCCGACGTTGACGTGCACCGCCTGCGGCAGCGTCGAGTCGTTGCGCAGCCCGCAAGCGCAGCGCGAAAGGTACCCCAGAGGTGGCGCGAGGTGGGTACACGGCCGTGACGGACAGCACGGCCGGCCGAAATTCGACCGCCGGCAGCGGCAGCCTTGTCTCGACCAGCCGCTGGCTGCATCCTGCGATTGGACCCCATGTTAGGCAAGCGGCGGACAGGGTCAAATGCGACATGTACTGGTACCCGTGCATTATGCTGTGCTAACCCAGCTGAGGTCCACCATTAGGAACATGCTGCAGAGAACAGGCTGAAATGCAGACACTGCTATGGCTGTGAGCAGTGGCTGGAGGTTATCACGGTGCGCGCCGTCAATGGCATTTCACGCTTATCTGGAGAAGTGTTCTTTGCCACCTGCGCTTCTGCCTGGCCGCCGCTGTTGGGCAGGTGCCGATCCGGCGCTGCTGAGGCTGTCAAGCTTGACACTGACGAGCGGTCTGAACTGATGGTCCGCAGCTCCGGCCTCCTGCACGGCGAGACACATGTCAATGCCTTGCGCTGCTCCTCCACGTTGCATTCAGAACAGGAGAGCAGCGAGGCAAGAGATGACGCAGAACCAAGGGTACAGGTTGATTGGTGTGGGCCCCACCCTTTGCGGCGCCATTGCAGCACTAGCGTGCCCAGGCGGGCCTGCTGCTCCGCGGCTGAGCCCTGGACCCTGAACATGCAGCTGTGGATGTCGCCCTTGCGCAGCGTCGCCGGGCGCAGCAGGCTCGCGTCGTGGCGGCCATCAGGGGGAAACGACACTACAGACTCCGGCCCGGGCGCCGCCTCCACATGTGCACTCTCCAGGAGAAGCTGCATCGGAGCCACAACCATCGGTGTGCTGTGGAGGTTCCGTCACTCCCGTGCCCGTAACGAATCCCAAGCGGCAAGCAGGCTGCCCCACGGGTATAGGACATCCGGTAGTCGTACAGCACGGATTTCAACGCTGAACTGTATGCGGTCAGCGCACAGCGAGCTAGTTACCTAACCCTGACCTACCCAGCTCCTCGAACCATGCTCGAGCATCGCAACCTCTAGCGTCACAGTCACCACCTTTCTCATGCTATGCGTGGTTACACCCAGCAGCAGATCATGGCCTCATTACGAAATCAACCCATCGCCCATGCCAATGTGCTGCAAAAGGGCGTCAAGCTCACACGCACCTCACACGGCGCCGTCACCCCGCACAGCAGCCGTCAGCAGGCAGAGTTCCCCAACCGGTAGTGCCTGCCTCGCGGCGGTGGCGGCTGCTGCGGCAGCAGCGGCAGCCCACCGCGCTTGCTGCAGTTCCCCGGCGGTGGCGGCGGTGGAGGTGGAGGGGGCAGCATCAGAGCTGACAGGCGCGAAGGTGCGGCTGCGTGGGCGGCCATGCTGAACGGCACCTCCACATGCAGGTCCATGCCTGTCGCTGCCTGCCGCAGCTCTTCTGGCGCCTGCGGCGAGAGGGAGTCAGACATGTGAAGCACGATGAGGAAAACGCTCTGACCGTGCACTCTTCACGCGAGAAGAAGCGGAGGCGCAGAGCACCTCACATTACGAGAATGCTTGAGATCAGACGTCCGTATGCAAGGTGGGTGTTGCAAGTCGATGCACTCTGGGCTCAGACTGACCTGTGGACAGGGAAGTCCACAGGATTGAGGGTCCTCGAAGGCTCGGTAGACAGCCGCGCACGTTCACTAGGGTGCAGGTCAGCTGCGCGGCAATTTGCAGCTGCCCCAGCCGCCGGACGCGCATGTGGATGATCACGCTGTGGCCGGCGCCCACATGCAGCTCCGGCAGCGGCACCGGGCCGGACAGGGGCGTCAGCGCTCCAGCTGACGTCCGGACCAGGAGCTCAGGCGCGCCCAGGCCTTCCCTGAACTGGGCCTGGCCACGCACGGACGCGGATTGCCAGGCCTCACGGGTTGGGTACGCGTCATGTGGATGTTTGGTCAGGCGATGATACCATTGTCCGTGACGTAGATGCGATATCCTCGCTCTCTGTGCCTCAGCGTCTGCTGCATCCGGGGAGTGCCCGAAGTGTATTCATGAGTAATTAGATGGTTCCAGCCACTATGCCGTGCCGTTCAAGCATCAATGCAGGCTTCCAACATTCTTACCGCTTGGTGTTGATCCTACACACCTGGGATGTATGTATGTGATCATCGCAGCTGCATCCGATGGGTCTCAGGAACGGATGCAAACAAGACACTGTAGCGGGTGCTAACCTTCACGGAGAGGGCCGCCGACGCCACCGCGTCCCTGGCCGCCACGATGAACGTCAGAGGCACCGTCTCCCCGACCAGCGCATAACCCGCGCACTCCATCTGAGACCGTCCAGCATGACGGTCAATGTCAGAACTCAAATGCTGGAATGTAGACATGCCTGCCAGTCAACTGCAGAACCCTAATTTCAACCTTGACCTAAACCAGCCCTCAACCTCACATAAAACTTGATAATGACCTCGATTCCTTACCCTCACACGGACCGTTGCTGCACGGTCAAGTCGCAGCTCACCCGAGGTCCGGGCAGCGGTACTTGGACGGCGCCTCCGCAGTCCACACGCCTGGCATGACCCCGGACTGCTGCCGGAACGGCGTCAGTGGCACAGCCACGTCCCGCCGGCAGAGAGCCAACCGTGGAGTGGGCCTGCCCGCAAGATGCGGCTGCAATCAGGTCCGGCACTCTGCACTCCATGGTGCGGCGTTTGCAGACGCAAAACATCGGCGCCGTGAAGGAATGACAGCCGCACGCCGTGCCGACCTTTGACTGACAGGGTCTTGGAACATGCCCACATCACAGTTCAGCACAGGCCAATCCAAGACCGGACTTGACAAAACGGTGGCAAACTGGCCAACAGAGATGGACTCACCACAGCAGGGTCTGCCGACGTCCGCGCCTCACGGTTAGCAGCACTGAAGGCGGCGAGATCCCACTGCAGGCTGGCTACTGCAGTGAAGTGCAGCGCCAGTCGCTGTAGCTGGACCTTGCCAGCCGCCTGCATGGCACAAAACAGTCGTCACTTTCTTTCAGAGTCTGCGCTAACATATGCATTGACTATAATGGGAGACATGAGACCATGAGACCATGTTGTACGTCGCGCTCAGTGCATCAGGCAATGCACTGTTCAAGGGAGACTACAGCGAGCCCCATGAAAAGCATGGTGTGAAGGACTTGCCTCGTGTTGCACCCAGTACACGCGCCACTGGCGATATGGTAGTACGGCCGGGTCGAAAGCGGAGGCGGCCAATGACACGGGAGGCTCTTGCCGTGCCTCTGTGTGATCCCCTGCGCGCACATAGGGAGTGGCGCCCGAGCGATTCGCGCGAGGCACGGCAACGTCACGTGACACCGACATGAACTGCCAGCCTCCAGGGATCGAAATTTTTTCAGCATACAGCAGAGGATCGTCACTGCCCGTCAAAGAGTCCGCATGCAGAGCAGACGCTTGGCAGAGGAAGGGCTCCACAGGTCTGCACAGCGTTTCAGCGCACCTCCTATCGTCTCAGCAATGCTGGCGCTCTGGTCGGGGGACCCCGTCGGGTCCGCACCGCCTCAGCGGCTTCTGATGGCGCGTCCCAGAACGGCGCCTTAGCGGCGCCGGTGGGCGACACAAGGTAACCCTTGGGACTGATGCTGCCGCCTTGCCCTGTATGGAGCACAGGTATCTGTGGGTGTCCTTGTCGTCCGAGACCCGTACGTCAATGGGTTCGGTGCCTCGAGCAGGAAGCACTGCAGGAGGTTCATGGACGCCAGCTATGTTCTTGTGCGCTATGACCGGGAATCAACAATCATCGACGGACCCCACTGGTCGCCGCGCTTGCAACACTTGGGGCGTGGCGTACCAGGACCCTTTGGGGTCGCTGGGCGGCTGCTGCTGCGGGACGGCCCCCCAATCTTGATCGGCGTGATGGCGGGCGGGGTCTCTGGAGTCGCCAGCCCCGCGTCCGCCGCAGTCCCGGGCTCTGCCTCCACTGTCACCGACCCAGAACGGTCTGCTAGAACCGCCTGCACCACGACAGGGCAGATGCATGGCCTCCGATCGCTGTCAGCAACCATTCATTGCCAGCAACCATGACAACCTGGTCTCCGACACTAAGATTTGCTTCTGCTGTGTCTGCGTCAGAATATGCAACAAATAAACCAGCCCGCCAGCTGTGATCTTCGCGTCTAGAGCAGCTGGCAACCGTCAGGTGTTGCTACGCCGGGCGGAAATGTTGCAGACCTTGTGTCACACCTGAGCAGACCATTCAGGGCATAGAGGGGTGAGATGCGGCCAGGAGAGCCCAGACGAGAGTTCGTTGGTCTGCTGGACACAGCTAGAGACTGGCAGCCTGCTGAAGCACCTCGACTCGGCTGACTGGCAAGTCTGCCGGAACATTGCTGAAGAATGCGATGCCAAGCCGCACGCCTGTGTCTTCCGCACTCGCTGCCGCAAATCCGGCCTGTGGCAGGCACTCCAAAATTGATACTCAAGCCGAGCAGTCCACACGCGGCAGATCTGCACATAGCGAATGGTAATTGACTGTGAGGGAGACTGTCGAAACCAGCCATTCTCTGTGTGAATCTGCTCTAGTATGGGCAGCCTTTACGATCGTGTTCAAGCCGCCTGTGCTTGCCTGCACGCAGATGCAGTTGACGAGCCCATCGTCCGGCACCGTGACGCGCAGTCGCAGTGCGCGTTCACCTGCCGGCAGAGACGCCTCCTGTTGTCCGGCCCGAACGCATTTTAGGCAAGCTGACCGGTCCTACTTGGCATTGATAATGAGCGATGACCATGCGCACAGGGAGTGTGGTCCCACCAAAGGGATGTGGCAACACGCATCGAACTGACGGTCTTGGGCAGAGCAGTGGGGACGGCGTGTGAGCTCGACATTGAGCAGCAGGCACCTGATTGTTGCCACGGCACCCCCTCACCTGTAATCTCGGCCGGCGCCGCCACTGTCGTCAGCTCCCCTGCCAGGGCTGCGACTGCGGATGCCCGCGATCTCCGACCGAGCTGTTGCACTGAGCGCCATCGGCAGCGCGGCGACCTCCAGGGAGTACGCTACTTGCTCCTGCTAGCTCAGATGTCGTCTGAGCACTCTTTGGGAGGGTGTCTGCAAAGCGTATGAGGTAATATTACAAGTGTTTGACTCATTGACTGTGGTGCAGCATCGACCCGGCCTTGCTGCGAACGCTGGCATGCTGCAGATCTGGCGTGCCTGCGCAGCTCGGCACCTGCTGCGATTTCTGCTTCGCGGCACACTCCCGCAGAGCCAGGAGCGTGCTCGCTAGAAGGCTCGACCACTGCTCTTTGCGGTACTTGACTGCGCGCGGCAAGTTGCACATGCGTCATTGTCAGCCTTCGTTCCTGAGCTGAGCTAACGAGCGCTGGTCACAACTGCGCGCAGAGTACACAGCTCACAGTGTCTCGCCACCAGCCCAATCGGTATTTTGCAGTGACATGTCCGAAGACTGCTGAGGCGCAGGCTGTTCATGGACAGTTCACCATCCTCATCTCTCGAACAGCCAGAACCATCAGCTCCAGAGGGATGGTGCCCAGAGTGATCAGTATCGTGAGCCGCGTCAGTGTGGTGAGCCGCGAAAAATGACGTTGGGTTAGGGTTAGGGTTGTAAACGGTGTGCACCAGCCACGGACTGAAGCAGACGCTGCGCAGTGGCCAGCTCGCCGAGCGCCAGGTGCTCCCGCGCCAGCAGGCTGCCGATGTGATAGATCTGACGCCCTGCCGGCACTGGCCCGGCTCGGAACATCTCGTGCGCCGTGTTCAGCAGCTCGATCGCCAGCTGTGCGTGGTTGGCGCCTGCCTCCTGCACCTGTGCACACCGTCGGCTGAGTTTTGGTCAGATCGCCACTTGCCAGTACAAGTATGCGCCCCCGACTCACGATATTTGTCTTCGATGACCCTGTAGAGTGCAGTGGCGTGGTTTCATAAATGCCACCGCGATGATAGCACCGGCAGCAGTCCGACAGGGAGCTTGGAAGGAAGCTGTGTGATGAGCCGTGTAACACGGCAGCACCACACCGTGCGCACGACGCGACCATACCTCGAGGTACTCGATGTACTGCTGGTCTGACAGCCGGCGGGCACCGTCCCGAAGCCGCGCGATGCCTAGATGCCCTCCTGTGAGACACAACGGAGCCACTCAGCTGGGCCTGATAAAACAGGGGTACCACCAATGGCAGAGACGGCCTATGAGGCATTGTAACCAAACCCAGCTGTCCCCGCGTCTCCAGTTGCACCAATGAACTGTATGAGGTTGCGGCTTTTTTCACAAGCACATTTCAGAGAGGCCTGTGATCACCCGGCACCACGTCACCAGGCCGCAGCGTCGGCGGCTGTGTGCGCGCCGCCCGGCCGCCTCAGCAGCGCGTCGCCGATCTATGGCGGGACTCGGCGGCTGCCAGAAACATGGCCGCCGGCTGTATGGCCAGCTGCGGGGCGAGTGGCAAAAGCGCAGGCTTCAAGGCTAGCGCTGCTGTCGGTGTGGGTGTGAAGGAAAGCCAGTTTCTGCAAGCCCTAATCAGGTAAGACAGACATGCACGGGTGAAAGTCTCGCAACCACTATGCAGCTATGCATTCAAGAATAGGCTTGTTCCTCTCAGACGTCGACGGCCGGCACATTGACAAACCTGCGCAATGACGGGCGTCGAATCAGTTGTGTCACCAGAAACGCAGCGGCCCAGCCCGAGCCAGTTTGTGAAGGCGCTCGTCCTCTTGGCGCCGTGCCTGCGCAAGCCCCACGTCAGAAAACTCGGGTGGTGGTTGCTAGGCATGTGGAGTTTGACTTCCAGTTGCGCACGAACATGCATGGTGTGTTATCGGACCTGAAGCCTCACACAAGACGGCCAGCGGCGGAGCTGCACACACACAGCAGCGCCGGAACCTGTCAGACGCCGCACCTGGACGAGGAGGGTCCCCCATCACGGCGTACTGGCGCGACAACCACGCCGCGTGCGCTGCCACGCCCGCCGGCAGCAGCGGCAGCGTCGGGTGGCTGGGCACGAACACAGTGCTCACGCATCAGGAAGGAACCAAGTTTTCACTGGCCACAGCATCCGACAGAAGCGCAGCTCGCAGCGCATACTACCGAATGCGGAAACCGCAGCTGCGCACCGGTAGTGTCGCAGGTGCTGCCTGAACTGCTGCACCGCGGCAGTTGCCTGGCCAAGCTTGAATTGCAGACGGATGACCTGCACGCAGACATCCGCGGCCCGTCTTCACATGGACCACGCGCCCGTGGCAGTGTGCTATGCTGAAGAGTGCGGCTCGGCGCCAGAACCACTTGAGGGGTAACTCATTCCCGGGCCCAAGTCCTCATGTGGTCTCAGTACAGCTGCACCTTGAAATGCAGCAGCTCGGAGCAGGCGAGCGCTTCAAAGAAGCGCTGCACGGGCAGCTGCCCTCCATCCGGCACCGCCTGCAGCTGCCGATAGGCGGCCTCGTAGCTGCGCAGCGCCGTCTGCCAGTCTTTCCGGAACTCCGCCAGCGCCGCAACCTGCGTCAGCAGCGCGACGAACCGCGTGGCTACAGTGAGGCGACCCAGGGCACAGCTCATCCCCACGCCCGACCTGAGTAGGAGGTGGTCAAGCCCATCGACAACCCTGCAGGTCAGACCCGCTGTCACATCGCAGACGTCAGATGACTGCTCTAACCGTGCCACCCCAGTAATGAAGACAGCCAAGTAACCCTGCGCGACCCGGTTACTGCGTGAGTAGGGCTGCGCTTGCCTTGAAGGAGGTACGGACGTTGGCCTCCATTGGCGGGTCCCGCCTCTCCGTGTGCAGCAGTAGCACGCGCCGCACATCCTCCGTGTAGAAAGCATACGCCTGGACGTCAGCTCAAGATGTTCGGGCAGCCAGCAGACAAAGCAGCACAGCATGGTAAGGAATTGAGGGCGGGTCTTGCAGATGATGGTGACCGATGGTTGCAGAAGGCGCAATAAGTTGAACACTGCAGTCATGGCCCGTCATTGGAGCGCATTTGAGCCTGTGAAGCGGAGCGCAGTGCACCTCTGCCCTGAGAGTCTCCACGAGCGCGTCGAACGCTTTTGGTCCCGCCGTGAGGTTCACGCTGACGAGACACCTGCACTCGGCACAGGCAGGCGTGGTCAGTGCGCTCTGCGGCATATCATGAGCAGTACCACGAGAAATGCACAATGTAGGCCGATGCCACGACAACGACAGCAGCCTCGCCGTGCAACAGGGTTAAGCACAGGGAGAAAAGCATGTGCTGCGGGCCCCTTCTTGCATGGCAGGGTGGTTGAAGGCAGGTCAGCGTCTTCTCCACCCTGCAGCCCCAAGTCTGGACCCTGATCCTGACACTGGCCGTGACCCCGACATACACATGGATGGGACGCGCCTGCGCTCAATGCCAGCCTGCCGGATGAGCGACTGGGCGCGGTCCTCCGGCACGTCCCCCAGCGGCGCCTCGCTGACGACCGCCAGCACGACGTGCGCGCCGCGGCTGCGGGTCGCGTTGCGCACCGAGTCGATGTCCGCCAGCGCCCGCGCCCAGCCGCTGGGGGTCGCCCGCCACGTCGCCCCTGGCACATACAGGCGTGCCGCACTAACAATTAGGTTATTGCATTGGCGGGCGTGGTGTGCGGCAGCCAGGCCTCTCCCCTGTTTCGAGCTGCAGACATCAATATACGCCGCGGCGAAAAATGAGAGGAAGCCATGATTCAAAGACCCAATTTAACATGAGAGTGCATACTTAGTCACGACCAGCATTTGTTGTGATCACATGCGGGGTCACTTGTGGTGGTGCAGCCCCTCATGGGGCAATGGCCACCGGTTGGCGTCTGGGCTGCAAGCCGATGTGTGCGATCGGGCAAACACTAGTCGCCTCCTCAGCCGAGAGCTAGGTCGGTTGCCGCACACGAGCACACAGGCAAACGCTGTGCATGAGCTGCCACCACAAAACCTGCGTGCACACCAGTTGAGGAAGAGGGCGGCTACGGCAGGGCGCCGCTGGCGGTGCTTCTGAAACCAGTCGGCCTTCAGGATGCCTGCCGACTCCGGCGGCGACGTGTGCGCCGGCTTCCGCTCGTCTGCAAAGCGTCGCACTGCCATCTCACCATGTGACGTCAGTTCAAGGGACTTTTGCACACCAGGCGGACATACTGGCGTGGCTGTCATGTGCATCAGGACAGCAGGAACACCCAATGCAAGGGCTGGTTGCTGCATCCGTCGGCATGTTCAAACGTGGTACACCAGAAAAGCCTCGTCCAGCAATCCTGGACTGGCAAAAATCCATGCCAGCATCGCATCTGCCACCACACATGCAGTGCCCCCTCAAAGCTCGCCGATCCGCGAGTGCAGACAGGGGCGCACCGAACAGGCGCGCAGCTCCATGCGCGTCCGGGATCCCGATGTAATTGATGAAGTGCTCGCGGTCATGGCGGCGCTGGAGGACCTCCCCGGCCGCGGCATGCAGATCAGCGCGGCCCAGCAGCGCCACCAGGACCATTGGGGGACTGACCACCTCCACCGGGTAGAACGCCTCCATGGCAGACGCCGAACGCGGGACCGCGGCCGATCGAACAGCGGGACTAGACCTTGAATGAAACCTCAAATCAGGTGGGGGAACCGACAGAGTCGGTGAGGAGGGCGGGGGGTGTGCAGAAGCGTATCGCTCAATGAGCTTGCCCGACGCAGCACGCGAGTCGACGCTGGCTGCCATGCGAGAAAGCCGCTCGGTTTCATACGCTTGCACGTACGCTGAAAACCATGAGGGTAGTTTTCGATTGTGAATAAGGCTTCTGTTTATACTCCAGACTGCTGAGCGGAGTTCCCATCGCGTAGGCTTGAG